>BSWB01000005.1:50513556-51939077 GCA_033239125.1 Fagopyrum homotropicum
GAGAGCGAAGTGTTGGCATGATAAGCATATCATTCCAAAGGACCTCAAGGAAGGAGATCAAGTTCTCCTCTTCAATTCAAGACTTCGTCTCTTTCCAAGTAAGCTTAAATCTCATTGGACTGGACCTTATCTAATCAAACATTTTTTCCCCATGGCGCAGTTGAAGTATGGGGTGAAAAGGGCGGAAGCTTTAAGGTGAACGGTCAACGACTCAAGAAGTATTCACCGGAACTCCAAGCTGAGGAGTTCGCGCCTACCGCACTTGAATAGGTGCAAGTACGGTCTAGCTACGAACCTTAAACAAGCGCTTCTTGGGAGGCAACTCAAGGTATTGCACTTATTCTTTTGTTTATCATTCATAGATTAGATTAGTTTAGTCGTTTTTGCTTTGCTTTTGCCCTCGATACCTCCCGGTATGTCGTGTTTTTGGATGTAGGAACAATGGAATAGGCAATGGGAAAGGAAAAAGTTAGAAGAAATTGACAAAACTCGGATTTTGGCACATTACAGAGAGTTCCACGCCCTAAACCACGGTCGTGGAAGCTACAGTGACCGTAATTCTTCAAAATCTGAGAAAAATCACCAAAAACCACGGGTCCGTACAAAAACCACGGCTGTGGAAACCCCCGACAGACCGTGATTTTCAAAAATTTTTACGGCCACTATATAAACCACTTTCCTTCACAAAAACACCCCAAATCCCTAGTCCACGGTTCTTTCACGACCCAAAACGCCGACACCTTCCTCACCCTCTCAAATCTTCGTTTTTAGTTCAAATCGAACGATTCTTGGTGCTAAAGTGGAGCATTTTAATTCCTCTACAAGATCCCATCGACCAAACAAGTGAACAATCCCTCCGGAAGGCAAAACTTGGATTCAAAGATCCAAAACCCTAGGTTCTGCTGAGTTTGTTGTTGATTTTGTTGAGATTGAGCAAATCAGAGACGAATCACGGTCTCTGGAACTTCCACGGACGTGGAATAGGAAGAACAAACCGTGATTTCTACTGGAATTGGGAAAATGTTCACGAGAAGTGCAGGAAAGAAAAAGAAGAGAAAGAGTGACAATTCCTCTTCTTCCCAAGCCCCTCCTAGAGAACCACCATCACCTCCACGCCCTAGAATCCCAACCATTCACCCAAACTATCTCGATGCTCTAAAAAAGATCGAGAAGAGACCGGCCATAGGACCTAGATACCTCTTGCTTGAGGAGTTGGAGCCACTCAATTTGGTGAGTGACTTGACATGGCTCTTAGATAGGGTTGGACTGATTGTTTTCTCCGCTATTCGAGCGGATGCATATGAGGAGATCACGAGGGAATTTGTTATTTCCTTCGAGCACAGCGCCGTCGATAGGACGGTGTCTTTCAGATTGATGGAGACGGATTATGAGTTCTCTATCCAGCAGTTTGGAGCCTTCTTTGGGTTCCATGAGACCTTTAACGGTCGTTTTCCTAGCGGGGTATACGCTAAGGACTTCTGGGAGGACATAGCCATGATTTATGCCAGCAAGGACCGCTGGCAGCCAGCTGACACCAAGGCTAAGCTCATCTACCACTTAGCCTTGAAGATAGCTCATAGGGTCCTTTCCGAGTGCCTATTCCCTAGGACCGAGACCCCCCAAAAGATAAAGACCGATGAGCTATTCCTTCTCTATTGCATGCTCCAAGGTAGACCCGCCGATTGTGCCACCCTCTTAGCCTCCACCATGAGTAAGCTTAAGAACAAGAGGGCTGAGAACATTGGGTATGGTGGGATGGTTACCTACATTGCTACGCAGCTCGGGATTGATTGCTCCACATGCACTAGGATAGCGGCGAGACCTTTGGGTCTCAATAACCTTATGACTAGGAGTATTATCTTTCCTAGACACCGAGGTCCACCTACTACTAGTATGCCATGGGAGAATAGGGGAGATAGAGGCATCCGTGGCTCCCAGAGTATTCCATTATGGTTGGACGCCATAATTGGAAGGAGACATTCGCTGCTATGCATGTGAACAGATTAGCACCGCCTCCTTACGTTCCGGATGAGCCTCCAGCTGAGGATATGAGAGGAGGTGATTACTATGAGGGAGGAGGTGATGAGCAGACATTTGGCACGTTTCCGGATCAGCCGGACACCTTCTCGGACTTACCTAGACAGTCTCCCCGCCCTTCTAGACCCTCTGGTGCTTCTTCCTCTCGCCGTGCTAGTGTGAGCGAGAGACCGACATAGATGGCGGCTCCTCCCGCTTCGTATGGAGCACAGCCGGAGTGGATGGAAGCTCCACCACCATGGTATGCACAGCCACCAACAGCACCAACCCCACGGGATGCACCAGCATGGTACAGTCAGTCGCCGGCATGGTATGAGCAGCTTCCGGCATGGGCTGCAGATCTTTCCAGAAGGGTAGGAGACTTGGAGATTCATAGGGACACTCATGATGCACGGGCTGATGAGCATGACCGGATGATGAGGAATATATACCGCTAGCAGTTTGAGCGGAAATTCAGCCCCGAGTTTCACCCATTTCCACCACCGCCTCCACCACAGTGACGAGATTTCATGACAGCCAGTTTCAGCCGCCCCACCGCCGTCTAGTGAGTTCACTTTTCTTTTCTTTCTTTTCCTTATTTCTTTTTGAACATTGAGGACAATGTTTGTCTTAAGTATGGGGTGGGGTGTGACTATGTGTTGTAATAACTCTACTACATTTGCTTGCCTTGATCGATGACACTTTGCATATTTCATTTCATAGTCACACGTTTCATTATTGCATTGCATGAAAAAGTTTTTGAAAAACCCATAAAAATGCGAAAAATTTTGAAAAATTATAAAAAGGTTTTGTGCTTCTAAGATTTGAGATGATTTCTATGATAGTTCCTACTTGCGGATTGAGCTTTTGGTGACAATTGTATGCCTAAACGAATAATGAATTGAAGAGGAATTGAATGTGTTGATTATCCTTTCTTGCAAGTTTCATAATGTGAAGAGTTTTATCTAAATCATATTGAGAAATCGAGGTTGAAATCACATGATGCGTTCTTATACTTATTTATGAAATGATTAAGGCAATTCGATTTTTCTTTCTTCTTTCTTTGATCACTTAGCCCCACAATGAAAGTAATTGCCTCCCTTACCTATCCGGGAATTGGAGGAGTTGATATTTGGCATGTGTGATATGGGAGGGCCATGAAAGCAAATTTTTGCATTCAAAGAATAGAATTAATAGGTTTGGGGAAGTCAATCATGACGATGAGTAACTCGACACCATTCACATAGCCGAGTGTTTGTGTCTTGCCAAAGTCGGATTGAGCGATATTCCTAGCGGATTATGGTATGTGCATCAAGGGTTTGAGGCATCTCGAAATTGAGAAACGCCAATCTCCTAGGCTTCGGTTTTTGTGCACCGCTATCCATACTTCCAAAAATAAAGTCGAAAAATAATGTGAAAAAGAAGAGAGCAAAGCTCAAAGTTGATGGTGTTGCAATTCAAAATAAAAAGAAAAAAGAGTTGGGTTATCCATTTTCCCGGATTCATGCATCACATCCCTTATAAGTTTCCCTCCCTTCCGCATTCTAGACCTTACTTGAAAGTCCTTAAGATCAAAAGAACGTTATTTGACTTGGTGATCCAAATTGAAGTTTCTTATGCTTGATTTTGATAATGCTTGCAGGTTATGATGTTTGCCTTAAAGTTTAACCAATTCATGATGTTTCTTTGCTTTACATTCTTTGGTTTATGTATATAACCGTTTCAAGGATAAATGAAGCAAGGTTTGAGAATGATCTATTGACTAGAAGCACACTTACCTAAAAGATATTTTGTTTTTGAGTTTGCATGCATATTTCATCCTAACTTGTGTTCTAAGCTTTCGAAAACCTTGCTTGGGGACAAGCAAGTGACAAGTATGGGGTATTTTGTTAGCATGAAATATTGCGATATTCTAGGCACTTATTCTAGTTGTTTTTCATTCATTATTGTGTTCATGGATAAGGCATTGAAGCATTTGTTAGCTTGTTTACCTATATTTTCGATATGGAGGTCTACATTAGTTTTGTGATTGATTATAGGTGAATAAGAGCTGAAACCGGACCATTTGAGAAAGATAAGAGAGGATTCAATCATATCCAAGGATTAGGAACACATCAAAGAAGCTAAAGAAGGAGAATGTCACGATACAACGGAAACCACAAGTAATCTACACTTTCACGCCCTAAATTACGGCTGTAGAAGAGTCCACGCTCTAAACCACGGCCGTGGATCTTGGCATCATGAGCGTGGAGCATTCTAGTAAGTTACACGGCCTAAAGTGCGGTGGTGAAAGTCACAAGAGACCGTAATCCAATTCCACGCCCTAAACCACGGTCGTGGAAACCCTTGAGACCGTGATTTAGGCAATCTTTTGACGAGTCATTTATTGCCACATCATCTACGCATTTGTGCTGAAAGATACCTCTTTCTAGACGGATAAAAAGGCGGAAGAGGGAGTTTTTCGGGACCTCGCTTTGGGAGAGTTCGCCTTAGGGTTTTCGCGAGGAACTTTGCGGAAGCGCCGGTAGTTTGGATTCCCGAAGATTGTGTGTGGCGGAAGTTGCGCCCTTTTCTAAGGTTTTGATATTGAAGACGGATTGACATCCCGTTCTTCGTGTTTATGTTCGCTCCAAACGGTGTGTGCAAGCTTTAAATTTATAACCCTAGACGTAAGCTTAAAACAAGGATGCGAACCCGCAGTGTACGGGTCAATCGTAGTAAAAGCAAGGAATTCCAGGGGTGGATCACAGGGACTTAGTGAAACAAAGTCCAATTACGGTATGCTTTAGTAATTACTAACCACAAAAGGTGATCAAAACAGTCAAATATGATATAGAAGTCAATAAAGGAAATATGCAATTCTAGGGATTAAAGCATCTAGTTGTGGTTCCAACTCAAGATCTAAAGATAAGCGGACAAAGCTGAGATTTTTGCATGGGGAAGGTGTTACTAAAGTGGAATAGATCACCGGGTAAGTCTCACTACTCACTAATCCTAAACCGTAACTCCTATTACCGGGTAAGTCTCAAGGAATTAAGATAAAGAACTATAACCTCAAACTAACACGCCATCTAAGGGAATAGAATCAACCTTTACCGGGTAAGTCTCAGGCTAACTCACAAAGATGGGATGAAAGCACACTCAAACCCCAATAAAGGATAAACCTTTATTACCTACACTTATGATCTTAGGTAAACAAACTAAGGAATTACCGGGTAAGTCTCATCCTAAGCTTGCATTGAACTAGGAAAGGTGTAATAAGAATAGGATTTGGCAAACTCTAACACTTAACTCTCAGTTTTGGATCAGATAAGTCACCTCGGTCAGAAGAATTCCACCCCGGCCGAGATGTTCATCGACTGAGCGAGATGCTTAGGGTTAAGGTAAAGACTCGAACTTTCAGGGTCCTACTGGAATCTAAGATTATTCTATCATTGTTTTTTCCACAACCTTCAGCCAATCACCCTAGAATCACACAAGGAAATTAGCCACTCATCATCATGAAAGCAATGATCAAATATATGGGAAGAATGTGAATATTTGAACAAGAAGAATTTAATGAAAAGACTTCAATAACTGAATCAAATATCCCAACAAAAGCGTTCCTTGGATAGAAATCCAACAAGGCAAGACAACAAGGAAGGGAATCTAAGACAATCTTACAAAAACCCTTCAAAAGCTATAAAAGTTATAATCTTCCTTCTTCAACCTTCAAAAAGGTTCTTCAAATCTCCCAACTGTATGCGGATGTATGCAGCATGATAGCGGATCTCCAACTGTATGCAGGATGTATGCAGCGTCAGCGGGGGTGATAGCGGATCTCCAACTGTATGCAGGATGTATGCAGCGTCAGCGGGGGTGATAGCGGATGCCGGATTTATGGGAAATCCGACCCTTTTTATAGGAACATTACTCTCCAAAGATAAGATATCTTAGAAAGATCTCTTCGCATAAAAATAGGTAAAATATATGATCTAGCATATCTTCTTCCTTCCAGGAGCCAAGCCCAAAAAATATAAGATCTCTTTCCAAAGATAAAAGATCTCAGCCAAGAATAAAATATTCTCGTCGCGTCCTAGGTGTTCGCCTCGGTCGAGTCGACTTCTCTGGATCACCTCGGTCGAGGTGAATCTGTGGTCAACCGAGGTGAGTCACAACTGAAAGTGAAATCTCTCAAATCTGGTCCAAAGTGAATCTCTAATCCATGGCTATGCTTCCTGGATGGTTCCTTATGTTCCTGAATGTAGCTCCAATGACTCCATAGCTCCTTTTGCTCCTTTTTGATGCAAAACGTGCCATTTTACCTACGATTACAACGAAACTAGGTGTAGACCTCGATTCCCGCAAAGGTAGATGAAATGGTAATATAATCACATATTATACATACAAACATGTAGATTATTGAAGATAAAACGTCTAAACAAACCCCAAAATATAGACTATAATTCATGCTATCAAAATACCCCATACTTAGCCCTTGCTTGTCCCCAAGCAAGTTCCGCATATAAAAGACAAGATAGAATGGATTAATAGTCAAGAAAATCAATGAAAAGTCTTTCAAAACATTTTTATAATGTGCAACAATCATAGATCACTCTAAGAGAATACTTCATGGAATTTAAAATCAAAATATGATCAAAACATTTTATAAGTATAAGAAAGTTGTTCATCTTTTCATAAAATCATAGAATGCATAATAAGTCATAATCATCGAAATTAATCATGCATAATCCAGTTTAAACCGCTAAGTCAATCAACAAGCTCGAGGTCTCAAGGGCTTCCCAAAAGAAAGGTCAAGAAACGTGTAGGGTAGGGATGTATGTAAGGTAATGTGGTGCTAGAATCCGGGAAAAGGATATACTTCACTTTGACTTTGACTTTCAACATCTTCCACCAATAAGGTTTGCTTATTTCACACTTTTTCTTGTTTTACTTTACTTTTTGAGATGCATGGACAGAGGTGCACAATAACCGAAGCCTAGGAAATCAACAATCATCGATTTCTTGAGATGCATCAAACCCTTGATGCACATACCATGACCCGTTAAGAATATCGCTCAATCTGACTTTGGCAAGACACAAACACCCGGCTATGTGAATGGTGCCGAGTTACTCATCATCATGATTGACTTCCCCAAACCTATTATTACTTTCTAACACTTTCACTTCCAGCCAACTTCTCAACTTTAACTTCACTTGCCTTCACCACTTCGCTTGCTTCCAAATTCCCGGATAGGTAAAGGGAGGCAAAATGTATATGAGGGGCTAAGCATGATCAAGAAGAAGAAGAGAGAAGAATGAATTGCCTTGGTCTTTCCAGGAAGAAAGTGAGAGAACTTATCTTGCGGTGTCAACCTTCAAATTCAACATAATTTGGATAAAAACAAAGTATTAAACATGCCAATAATTTCAAACAAAACATTTAGCAACTTAAACATATTATAAAACCTTTCAAACACATAAAGATTTCAAAACCAGTCAGTAAACAAAGTCTTCACTGAGATCATATCCAAATAAGGAGCACAAAAATCGTTTCGAAAACTCTCAGTTAACCCACCTCGGTCGAGGTGTTCTTAGGTCAACCGAAGTGAAACACCTCGTTCGGCCAGAACTCCACCGGTCGAGGTCAAAAAAATTTTTAAAACCAGTTTTTTTTTTCAGTTTTGACGTATTTCTCAATCAAATAACCTGTAAGTATGCATGCAGTCTCAGATAAACACATAGATGCAAAAGTGAAGCATAAATATGAATAAATATCTGGTCAAATAAAGTCATACATCACATAAGTCAAATACATCAATAAACAACCCATACTTAGGACAGACTGTCCCAGTGGGTCAAAATAGGTATAAGGAATAAAATACTCACCGGATAATAAGCTAAACTGCATAAAAATAAGAAAGAAAATCCTGCAGCTCTCAGTAGTCACGATCTGGTGGTGGTGGTGGTGGCACATACGGGTACTGGGACGGATCGAATGGATAGCCCATGACGTGCTCAAACTAAATCTGGGCCATCATGTGCTGGTAATGCTGCCTCTCCTGCATCTCGCGGATATCCAGTGACAAAGCGGCATATGAATCAATAACCTGATCCGTCAGATCGTCGATCCGACTGTGAGCCTCTGGATCTCTGTGTCGGCGTATCCTATGCCTAGCAGGTCTCACTGGAGAAGTAGCAGGTGCCGGCTCAGTATCATCGTCATCAAGATCTATAACCGGTGCACTAGTCCCTGCAGTATCTGTCCCTGTATCCATCGGGACTCCACCATCTCTGTCATCAGCTGTCTCCTCATCATCTGCCTCCTCCTCAGCTGGGGCAGCTGCTGCCTCTCTGTTATCCTCCATCAGTGGGGCCCAAGAGGTCTGCCAATAATGAGGGTCGTAAACTGTAAACTGGGCAGACCACCTGATCACCTGTGGTGCAGTCAGCTCCCATGGCATAGCCACGTACGGTGTAGTCAGACCTCGGGGAACCAGAATCCGCCGAGTGATCATCTCCTGCAGCCCAAGCGGCTTGGCAGCCGCCACCATAGTGCAAGCGCTGAGATCCATATCCTGATAGCTGGCGATGTGGGTGACAATCCCTCCGCAGCAGATGTTTCCCTTCGCCTTGGCCTTGATCCTGTGCAGATCCTCTGCCAGCATCAAGCCAAAGTCCGGGATACCTCCTGTCACCATGCAGTATAGGCTGAACAGCTCCCCCTAACGGACCTTCTAGGGCGTCTCAGTACGCGCCAGAAGTGTCTCACTGAAGATGCGGTGAGCTAACCTAAAGGCTAAGTGGAAGATGACCTTCTCCCTGGAATCTCCAAGGCGCCATCTGTCTGCGTGCTCAACAACGTGAGCAATCTGTCCCCAAAACTCCCTAGCTACAGATCGGGAAGGGAAGTCAACAGCTGTCGGGGTAGGAAAACCAAAAATATCCCTCCAATACTCAAGTGGCACTAAGTAGTTCCGGTTCATCAACCGGTACTTCACAGATCGCTTTGTGGGGAGGTAGGTGAAGGAGCTAACAAACTCTAGGGTAGGCTCCAAATAGGCTGGGGCACGGATCTCAGTAAACTGATCTAGCCCTAATATGGATATCATCCGTCTAAGGTCTCCATCCACATGGAGACAGTCAAAAGCAGACACGTCCAGGAAGCGAGGTGCAATCACTGGACGGCCGGAAATACGGTCATAATCGACCTGGTGTCGCTTGTGGATCACTAGTCGATAGGGTCGGGAAGAAGGGGAAGGGGAGGATCTATGCTTGAGGGCAAGGCGTCTGTTAGAACTCATTTTCAGAACTCCCACTGTCAGGTCACCTCGGTCAACTGACAATACTCAAGAATCACCTCGGCCGAGGCACAGCTCGTCTGGACTGAGGCGGAAAACTGGATTCCAATTTCTTCAGAAAATTCAGTTATTTTCCCCCAAAATCACTACAACTGCTTCCTATGGGGTACTTAATCCTTTTCTCAGCAAATGCAAGGGCAACCAAAGCCCAAATCAAAGCGAAATCAGTGAGTTAGGGTTTCGGTTTCGTTTTACCTCGTTCGGCCGAATCGGTTCGATTTCTTCGTAGATCGATGATGCACTGGGATCCTCTATGCCTTAATCGCAGTTTGGAAGCGAAAATCTTTGAAAATGAGAGAGATTCGAAGGAGCGAGGTGAAAACTGTCACCGCGGTCGAGGGAGAGGGTAAAGTGAGGAGAGAGAAATCTTCAGCCCTTTTTATACCCTTTTCTGGAACTGCAGTCACCTCGGTCGAGATGGTCTCGACTGGACCGAGGTGGTACGGACTGAGGTGGTTCTCCATAAACCCTAGTCGCCTCGGTTGCTCAAGAATCATCTCGGTCGAGGTGCTCTGACAGCAACCGAGATGTGTCTCAGTCAAACTTCGTCTTCTCAAATTCTCGATCTTCTGTCCTTCCAGTTATGCTCCTTCCTTAGATGTCACCTGTTATCTGTCTAGAACGCCAAAAACAAAACAAAGCAAAGCAAAAGCAAAAACTGTCTAAGCTAGACTAGAAAAAGGGAAAGGAAAGCAATACCTTGGGTTGCCTCCCAAGAAGCGCTTGGTTTAAGGTCGTTAGCTGGACCATGATGCGTCTCAAACGAGGTATATTGGTGCAACCTCTTCAACCGGAGTTTCCGGTTTGTACTTCTTAAGTCTATGACCGTTGACCTTGAAGCTTCCGCTTGTTTCGCCCCATATCTCAACTGCACCACGAGGAAAAACATGTTTCACAACATAAGGTCCGGTCCATCTAGATTTTAACTTACCTGGAAAGAGGCGGAGGCGGGAGTTGAAGAGTAGAACTAAATCTTCTTCATTAAGCTCCTTTGGGACGATACGCTTGTCATGCCATCTCTTCGTCCTCTCCTTATAGATTTTGGCATTCTCATAAGCGTTCAAACGCAGCTCCTCCAGCTCGTTGATTTCCAATAGCCGCTTCTCGCCAGCCTCCTTAATGTCGAAGTTCAACCATTTGATCACCCAATATGCTTTGTGTTACGCTCAGGATATGTGTGATACGCAATAGGTTTTAAATTTATACTCGTTATATTTATCCTAACTCCTAGCGAACCCGTAGTGTACGGGACGTTTGTAGTAGGGATAGTATTCCGAGGTCGAACACAAAGACTAAGGTGAAATAGAGTTAAGCATGATCAAAGATAGTGTAAATCTAGACTAAGATAAGGTGAGGAATAAAGAAAATGGAAAACACAATGTTTTTGGGTGGTTTTTGTGGTGATCAAACAAAGATCACAAATCAAGCAAGGTAATAAAACAACTAACAACTCAAGCTAGCAAAATGAACAAGTAACACAAAGCACAAAGTATATGATCAAGAGAGAAAAGTGGATTCTAGAGGTCAAGATTTCCGGTTATGGCATTGGACTCAAGGTTCTAAGGATTCTAAGGACAAGCTGCGGTGTTGGGGAAAGAATGTTTCACTAATGGAAGCAATTACCGGGTAGGTCTCTCACTTCACTAATCCCGCATCAAACTCCTATTACCGGGTAGGTCTCAAGAGGTTAGAATAAGGAATTCCACATAAACTGGACACTACTTAAGGGGTAACCCTCTCCTTACCGGGTAAGTCTCGGAATAGGGAAATCTCAAGCAATAATCCTAGCACACTCGATCCAATAGCGGCTTATGAGGCTCACTACTACCTAGACTTCATCTTCTAAAGTATCTAAGATCGGAAATCATCGGGTAGATCTCTTCCCTCACTTAGGTTGATAGCATTAGGTGATCCTAAGCTAAATTAGGCTTAATAAACACTAGGATTTAACAACCTAACACCCCAATCATACAGATTCATCATTTAAAGAGCAACAGAGGAGGAAATCGGGCGGATCATGGGGGAAATCGGCCGATTTACCTAATGAACAGGCCGATTTTCCCTTCTATTGTGAGTTTTGTGCATACAAATCATCCTAAACTAACATATAAGCCCATCCTATCATCACCCAAGCCATAACCATCAATCCATCACTCCAGAATCTCAATAAACTAGCCAATAATATGCATATCAAGATCCAAAATCTTCAAACAAGCATACATGGTGTTCATAGATGTATAATGAAAGATAAGCAAGCAAATCAATAAATCTCAACTAAATCTAAGTTGTAGCAAGACTTACAAACTCTTAAATGAAGATCCAAAACGTTCCTAACAATCTTTGCAATAGTTCTTCAATCCAAGACTCTAAAAATCACTCAAAACCTCACTATCACCCCTAGAGTGGTGTTCTTCTTCTTCCTTCAATCCTTGAGAGTTTTTCTTCTCCTCCAATCTTTTCCCCAAATTGGTGAGCTGTGAATGAGAGTGTGGGAGAGGAGAGATGCTCAGCAACAACCTGCAGGACCACTTATATTCTCCACCAAGAGCAAGGCCGGACAAGAGATCGTGGGACACGTGGCTTAAGCTGTCAAAGGCCCAAAAATCGACCCAGTAGGATTAAATCGGCCGATTTAGCTGCTAGCTGGTCCGATTTTCTTCAGCAGAAACATGCTATGATCGTCTAGCCATGAGTTGCTCCATTGCTTGCACCAATAGTGGTCTTTGTGTCCTTTATTGCTCCAATTATGCTCCTCCAAAGCTTTGGATGTGTACCATCATGAGGCTTGGCCCTCTAATGTATCGGTTAATGTCCAAAAGACCCCCGAAATACCTACAAAGCAACGCACAAGTCCGTGTAGACGTCTATCTCTACAAAATACATGAATTGAGTGCAAACGTCGTGAATTCGTGCTAAACCATGCATGAATGAGTGAGAAATCTATCTAAATGATTACCTAAACCTAAGTCATAAATCGTGTTATCAAAAATACCCCATACTTAAGGTTTGCTCGTCCCCGAGGAAATTCTCAACTACAGACTACAAGATGACATGATTTATGTATGCAGAAAAAATGGCAAAATCTTTTGGGTTTGTGCTTCTAATTTTTGGATCACCTTCATAGTCATGCTTCATGATAATGGACAAGCAATCATGTATCAAATAAACGAAAAACATGAAAAGGCAATTACACTTAACTTGATAGCATGTAATAAAATGTAAAGATGAAGAAGTCAAGATGATCATGAGTATATCCAATCTAAATCACTTAGCCTCACACACATGGAAGTAGGTCAAAAGGACTTGTAAAATAGAAGGCCAAGAATCGTTGTGATTAGGTGGGAATTTTCTAGGCTATGTGATGCTAATCTGGGAAAGGAACTAAACAACCACAACTTCACATTTCTTATCAACTTCCCTCAAGTGTATATTTTTCATTTTCTTTTCTTTCTTTTCTTTCTTTTCTTTTATTTTTGAGACAATGGCATTGGTGTAGAAAAGCCAAAACCTTGGTGATTAGCCGTCCTCGGGCTTTTTCTATTTTTCGAGGTGCATCCACACCGGGCACACATACCAAAGCTCGTTAGGACTATTGGTTTATTTGACTTTGGCAAGGCACCAACACCCGATTATGTGAAGTGTACCGAGTTACTTGTCATTTAAGCCAACGTCCCCAAACCTATATTTTTGGCTACACTTTCGCAACAATTTCAGCACTTTATTCATGGCATTCCTTTCATCAACAACTTCACCCCACATTTGCTTTTCACACACATCAACACACTAACATGCTCCTATTCCCGGATGGGTCAAAAGAGGTCAAATTTATCTCAATTGAGGTGCTCAAGCAACATGGTCAAGATGAGAAGTAGAGAAAAATGAATTGCCTTAATCACTCCTAATTGATGTGCAAGAACTAGCATGCAATTTCGACTTTCAAACCTCAATTAAATCAAGGAAAGCATCATAATCACAAGTCATTCATGGAATTCAAGATAAGTATTTCAAGTCCACATATGCATTCATCAATTTAACATATAAGGCCATCCATAGCCAATCCACAAGACAAGATTCATCATTAGGGTCATATCCAAGCCTTAGAAGCACTAAAAACTTTTTTAAAATTTTCTGAATTTTTTGGATTTTTCGAAATATGTATGTATAATGCAAGACATAATGAAACATGTGGCAAAATTTAACTATCCTAGATGCTAATTATGCAAGTGATCATGAAAACCCCACCCCATACTTAGAAACACATTGTCCCTAATGTGTAAACTAAATAAAGAAGTGAAAGAGAGTCCTCACAATGTAAAATTGGTGATGCTTTGGTATTTCGGGTCACATTGGATGATGATGGTGGATGATCGATCAAGGATGGTAGAGAGCTCTTGATGTTCGTTAAGAGGTTGGAACCCGCGCTTGGCACCGCAAGCCGTCCAAGTTCCTCGTCCGCTCCACCCATGCTTGATTTGAGATCATCTCTTTCCTTTATACAGAGGAAAAATCGCCCCATAGCCCAGGAAAATCGGCCGATTTTGTGCATGAACAGTCCGATTTTTCTGGGTGATTGCCTCCTCGTCTATGTGCTTGGATCTTGTACCTTAAATAGCTCCATGAGGTCTTCACATGACCTCCAACATCTCATAACTCATGACAATCAACAAGATCTAGCACCCAAAAACACAAAAGAAAAACAAAGCACACCAAGAGTGAGATTAAACAAAAGCAAGAAAAAGAAAGGGAAAAATATGTACCAATGGGTTGCCTCCCATTAAGCGCTTCTTTAAGGTCATTAGCTTGACCAAATTCAGGAGCGTTTCAATCAAGGTGAAGCGGGGCAATCACTTCCACCGGGGCTTCCGGGATGTACTTCTTCAAACGGTGCCCATTCACTTTGAAGTCACCACAATGATCTCCTCCTATCTCTACCGCTCCATGAGGAAAGATCTTCTTCACCACATATGGTCCGGTCCATCTTGATTTGAGCTTTCCGGGGAAGAGCCACAACCTTGAGTTGAAGAGAAGCACTAAGTCACCCTCATTCAACTCCTTTGGGATGAGGCACTTGTCATGCCAACGCTTGGTCCGCTCCTTGTAGATCCGGGCGTTCTCATAAGCATCCAACCGGATCTCCTGAAGGGCGTTCATGTCTAGCAACCTCTTCTCTCCCGCTCCCTTGAGGTCAAAATTTAGCCACTTAATGGCCCAATAAGCTCTATGCTCCATCTCTACCGGAAGGTGGCAAGACTTGCCATAGACCAACTTGTAAGGAGTGGTACCAATTGGTGTCTTGAAAGCGGTCCTATATGCCCACAAGGCATCATCGAGCTTCATGGCCCAATCCTTTCTCGTCCTTGAGACCTTCTTTTTGAGAATCCCCTTGATCTCCCGGTTGGAGATCTCTACTTGGCCACTAGTTTGGGGATGGCAAGGTGTTGCCACCTTATGAGTCACCCCATACTTAGCCAAAAGTGCCCCAAAGTTCCTATTGGTGAAGTGCTTCCCTCCATCACTTATGATCACCCTTGGTGTTCCAAACCTAGGAAAAATCACTCGGTTGAAGATTCACAACACAACCTTGGCGTCATTTGTAGGAGAGGCGATTGCCTCCACCCATCTCGAAACATAGTCAACCGCCAATAGGATGTAGAGGTTGCCACAGGAAGAAGGGAATGGTCCCATGAAGTCCACACCCCACACATCAAATATCTCTACCTCTTGTATGTTGTTCAAGGGCATCTCATTTCTCCTTGAGATGTTGCCCGTCCTTTGGCAAGCATCACAAGCTACCACAAAGCCTTGCACGTCCTTGAACAAACTTGGCCAAAAGAAACCCGATTGTAGCACCTTCGCACATGTCTTGTGTGCGCTAGCATGCCCTCCACATGGCAAGGAGTGACAATGGCGGATCACACTCTCCACCTCATCCTCCGGTATGCATCTCCTAAACATTCCATCCGGCCCTCTTTTGAACAAAAGTGGCTCGCTCCAATAGTAATGCCTCACATCTTTGAAGAACTTCTTCCTTTGGGCATATGTCAAACCGGGAGGCACTTCCTCACACACTAGGTAGTTCACAATGTCAGCAAACCATGGCTCGCTTCCTCTAGACACTTGGAACAAGCATTCCTCCACCATTTGCAATTGCTCATCCCGGAATGAGTCATCAATCGGGATGTCCTCTCTTTCAAGCTCCAATGGTGGGAGTCTACTAAGGTGATCCGCCACGGAGTTCTCGGATCCCTTCTTGTCCCGGATTTCCAAATCAAACTCTTGAAGAAGAAGGATCCACCGAATCAACCTAGGCTTTGCATACTTCTTGGTAAGGAGGTAACAGATCGCAGCATGATCCGTATAAACTAAGACCTTCGCTCCAACAAGATATAAGCGGAACTTCTCAAAAGCATACACCACCGCTAGCAACTCTTTCTCGGTGGTAGCATAGTTAAGTTGGGCATCATCTAGCGTCTTGCTAGCATAATAAATGGCATGAGTGCGCCCATCTTTCCTTTGCCCCAAAACAGCCCCAACGGCTACATCGCTTGCATCACACATGATCTCAAACGGTAAACTCCAATCCGGAGGTTGCATTATAGGTGCGGAGATCAAGCCGTTCTTCAACCTACAAAAAGCCTCAAGGCAATCTTTGGAGAAAACAAATTCAACATCCTTCATTAGTAGGTTAGTAAGGGGCTTAGAAATTTTAGAGAAGTCTTGAATAAACCTCCGGTAAAAACCGGCATGCCCTAGAAAGCTCCTTACCCCCTTCACCGAGGTAGGTGGTGGCAACTTCTCTATCGTCTCAATCTTGGCCCTATCAACCTCAATGCCACGGTTAGACACCAAGTGTCCTAACACAATACCTTCACTTACCATGAAGTGGCATTTTTCCCAATTCAAGACAAGATTAGTCTCCTCACATCTTTGCAATACTAATGACAAGTTAGCCAAGCAATTATCAAAGGAAGAACCATAAACAGAGAAATCATCCATGAACACTTCCATGATATTTTCAATCTATTCCGAAAAGATGGCCATCATACACCTTTGAAAGGTGGCGGGTGCATTACACAACCCAAATGGCATTCTCCTATATGCAAAAGTGCCCCATGGACATGTAAAGGTTGTTTTCTCTTGGTCATCGGGGTGGATAGGGATTTGGAAGAATCCACTATAGCTATCTAGGTAGCAAAAATGGGAATGTTGAGCTAACCTCTCTAGGATTTGGTCAATGAAAGGGAGAGGGAAGTGATCTTTCCTAGAGGCCATGTTCAACTTCCTATAGTCAATACACATCCTCCACCCCGTAACCGTCCTAGTCGGGATTAGTTCATTGTTCTCATTGGTCACTACGGTCATCCCACCCTTCTTAGGTACTACATGAACGGGACTAACCCACTTACTATCCGAGATAGGATAGATAATTCCCGCATCTAGCAACTTTATGATCTCCTTCTTAACTACCTCTTTCATTATAGGATTCAATCTCCTTTGATGTTCAATAGAGGGTTTATGATTATCTTCCATCATTATCCTATGCATGCACAAAGATGGTTTGATTCCAACAAGATCATCAATGGTGTATCCTATTGCCTTTCTATGCAATTTCAATTCATTCAACAGTCTATTAAGCTCATCATCATTCAAAGATGCATTCACAATCACCGGATAAGTAGAATTTGAACCAAGGAAAGCATACTTTAAATGAGAAGGAAGAGGTTTAAGATCAAGTTGAGCAGGACCTTTTTCGGTTGGAGATGATCCATACAATGTAGGTTGAGATGATTGCAAAGCCATGGAAGCCTCCTTGAAGTCCCTTGATGATTGCTCACACTCAAGTGGTTGATGCTGAAAAGACTCAGGAAAATCGGCCCAGGAGGAAAAATCGGACGATTTTTCTGGCAGTGGGTCGATCTGAGTTTCTGTTTTTGCAAAACTGGCTGAAAATTTTCAGCACAAGGACAAAAATCGGCCGATTTCTGCCCTCCAGTCCGATTTTTCTGTCTGTTTTCCTCTTCTTCTAGCACTTCAAATCCAACACTTGGTAGCTCGTCCAATGCATTCAAGGCCTTGATTACTTCATTGCTACTCTCCTCAACTCCTTCTTCCATCAAGCTTGAGCTAAGAACCCTCTCAAGTGGATCTTTGAGCAAGATCGAGCTCACAACCTCTCTAGACTCCTCTTCTTCAACTATGTTGAATACATCTTCATCAAGGGTCGGCCCTTTCATCATTGTGGACAGCTTGAACTTGATGTTCTCTTCTCCAATGTTGAAGGAGAGAGTCCCATTCTTGCAATCTACTAGACATCCAGAGGTAGCTAGGAAAGGTCTCCCCAAGATGATGGGAACCGGATAGTCCACCGGGATATCCAAAACAACGAAGTCTATGGGCACATAGAACTTCCCTAGTTGCACCGGAATGTCTTCCAAGATCCCAACCGGATGAGTGATTGAGCGGTCCGCCATGTAAAGGGTCATCTTGACCGGCTTTGGCTCACCTAGCCCAACCTTGTTGCAAAGTGCAAGCGGGATCATGCTTACACTTGCCCCAAGATCGCATAGGGCGTCATACTTCACTTCTCCTACTCCGATTGGCACACAAAAGGATCCCGGATCCCTTAGCTTGGGAGGCATCTCTTCCTTCATCGTTTGAATCAACTCCGAGGATCTCTTCGTCATTCTTATCTCCCCATACTCCTCCAACTTCCTTTTGTTGGAGAGTATTTCCTTCAAGAATTTGCCATATGTTGGCATACCTAAGATAGCATCCATGAACGGAATGTTAATATGCAATTTAGACATAAGTTCAAGGAATTTACCGAAGTGATTGTCCAAGCGAGCTCTTGCTCGTGATTGTGGGAACGGTAGTGGTGGCTTGTATGGAGGCGGTGCCACATATGTTGGCTCTACATCCTTGCTCTTGCCTCCATCTTCTTGCAATGGTTCTCCTTCATTCACCACTTGCTTCCCTTTAGCATTGTCCTTGGGCAAAGGATCTTTCATACTCAACCCGCTCCTTATAGTAATGGCCAACACTTGGCCTCTTGGGTTGTCTTCGGTCCTTCCGGGAAGCTTTCCCGGATCTCTATGGGCTTCACCCGCCTTTTGGAACACTTGTGCTTCCAACACTTTTTGAGCTTTAGAAATTGAAGTCACCGTGCTCTCAAGACCACTCAACCTTCCAAGCAATTGCTCAAACATCATTTCGGTTCTATCCTTTGGAGGTTGAGTAAATCTGGGTGGAGGTTCTTGTGAAGCTTTTGGTGGTGGAGTCGTGCTTGTAGAAGCGGGAGGGTTCAAGGCTCCATCCGGGTTAGAGTAAGAAAACCCGGGATGGTTATGGTTGGGCCGGTAATTGTTGAATTGCCGGTTGTTGTTGAAGTTCCTTGGGCCTTGATAGTTGTTGTAATTGCCCCTTCCCATGTAGTTCACATCCTCCTCCTTGGAAGATAAGTTAGCTTGTGGAAGCACTTGAGGAATTGCTTGGTTCTTCAAAGTTGTAGCACACAACTCCCTCAAGGACTTTAGCTCGTTGTTGATGGCGTCAAGCTTGAAATTGCTCATGGTGACCTCACTCACCTCATATGCTCCCGCCTTTCTCCCTTCACTCTTCCTATGGGAGTATTTCTCAATCACTAGAGCTTGTTTCTCTACAAACTCCCAAGCATCATCTACATGTTTCTGCATGAAAGTCCCACCGGAGAGGGATTGAAGCTTGAATTGGCTATCTTCATCAAGTCCCTTGAAGTAGATCTCCAATAGCTCAATTTTCGGTATGCCATGGTGTGGACAATCTAGGAGAAGGTCTTTGAATCTCTCCCAAGACTTGAACAAGCTCTCTCTATCCTTCATCATGAAGGCATTGATCTTCCCTCTTAATTCGGTAGTCTTGGAAGGTGGGAAGAACTTAGTCAAAAACTCGGTTGTCATCTCCTCCCAAGTACCAACTCGCCCTTGTGGAATAGATTGATACCAAGCTAAGGCTTTGTCCTTAAGAGAGAAGGAAAAAACCCTAAGCTTATGGTTGTTGCTCTCCAATCTTGGCGGTCTAAGAGTCTCCATCAAAATCTCATAGTTCATCAAGTGTTGATGAGGAGACTCTCCTTCCATCCCTCCAAATTGATTATGCCGGATCATTTGTAGAACTTGAGGGCGGAGCTCGTAGTTGTGGGCTGCGGGATCTCCTAAGTTCACACCCGGACGGTGTGCTCTTTGTGCCGGATCCATACGTCTACCCAAAGTTTGTGGCTCTTCAATAGCAATGGGTACAACCCTAACATTCGCCGCCGGCTGCGGTTGTGGTGGTGGAGGAGGTGGAGGTTGTTGACGATTAAGCTCTCCTTGTACAAGGGCTTGCCTAATCTCATCAATCTCCCTCCTAGTTGCTTCTTGCCTCTCATTGGCAAGTCTCCTTTCTTCCTCCAAGAGCTCATCTCTTAGCCTAATTTGCTCTAAAGCTTCATCCAATTCAGCTTGGAGGTCTCTTCCGGCCATCTCTTTCCCCTTCTTGATGCTCTTGGATCTAGATCTAAGGGTTTTCTCCGGTTCGGGATCGAATGGAGCTAAATCCTTGCCACGAGATCTTCCCATGCACCTAAAGAGTAAGTGATGTCCTGAAAAGCAAAGACACACACCAAAGAGAGATCAAAAGCAACAAGAAAGATCTACACTATAAACAATCACAAAATGACTCAATCTAGACCTAGTCCCCGGCAACGGCGCCAAAAACTTGTTACGCTCAGGATATGTGTGATACGCAATAGGTTTTAAATTTATACTCGTTATATTTATCCTAACTCCTAGCGAACCCGTAGTGTACGGGACGTTTGTAGTAGGGATAGTATTCCGAGGTCGAACACAAAGACTAAGGTGAAATAGAGTCAAGCATGATCAAAGATAGTGTAAATCTAGACTAAGATAAGGTGAGGAATAAAGAAAATGGAAAACACAATGTTTTTGGGTGGTTTTTGTGGTGATCAAACAAAGATCACAAATCAAGCAAGGTAATAAAACAACTAACAACTCAAGCTAGCAAAACGAACAAGTAACACAAAGCACAAAGTATATGATCAAGAGAGAAAAGTGGATTCTAGAGGTCAAGATTTCCGGTTATGGCATTGGACTCAAGGTTCTAAGGATTCTAAGGACAAGCTGCGGTGTTGGGGAAAGAATGTTTCACTAATGGAAGCAATTACCGGGTAGGTCTCTCACTTCACTAATCCCGCATCAAACTCCTATTACCGGGTAGGTCTCAAGAGGTTAGAATAAGGAATTCCACATAAACTGGACACTACTTAAGGGGTAACCCTCTCCTTACCGGGTAAGTCTCGGAATAGGGAAATCTCAAGCAATAATCCTAGCACACTCGATCCAATAGCGGCTTATGAGGCTCACTACTACCTAGACTTCATCTTCTAAAGTATCTAAGATCGGAAATCATCGGGTAGATCTCTTCCCTCACTTAGGTTGATAGCATTAGGTGATACTAAGCTAAATTAGGCTTAATAAACACTAGGATTTAACAACCTAACACCCCAATCATACAGATTCATCATTAAAGAGCAACAGAGGAGGAAATCGGGCGGATCATGGGGGAAATCGGCCGATTTACCTGATGAACAGGCCGATTTTCCCTTCTATTGTGAGTTTCGTGCATACAAATCATCCTAAACTAACATATAAGCCCATCCTATCATCACCCAAGCCATAACCATCAATCCATCACTCCAGAATCTCAATAAACTAGCCAATAATATGCATATCAAGATCCAAAATCTTCAAACAAGCATACATGGTGTTCATAGATGTATAATGAAAGATAAGCAAGCAAATCAATAAATCTCAACTAAATCTAAGTTGTAGCAAGACTTACAAACTCTTAAATGAAGATCCAAAACGTTCCTAACAATCTTTGCAATAGTTCTTCAATCCAAGACTCTAAAAATCACTCAAAACCTCACTATCACCCCTAGAGTGGTGTTCTTCTTCTTCCTTCAATCCTTGAGAGTTTTTCTTCTCCTCCAATCTTTTCCCCAAATTGGTGAGCTGTGAATGAGAGTGTGGGAGAGGAGAGATGCTCAGCAACAACCTGCAGGACCACTTATATTCTCCACCAAGAGCAAGGCCGGACAAGAGATCGTGGGACACGTGGCTTAAGTTGTCAAAGGCCCAAAAATCGACCCAGTAGGATTAAATCGGCCGATTTAGCTGCTAGCTGGTCCGATTTTCTTCAGCAGAAACATGCTATGATCGTCTAGCCATGAGTTGCTCCATTGCTTGCACCAATAGTGGTCTTTGTGTCCTTTGTTGCTCCAATTATGCTCCTCCAAAGCTTTGGATGTGTACCATCATGAGGCTTGGCCCTCTAATGTATCGGTTAATGTCCAAAAGACCCCCGAAATACCTACAAAGCAACGCACAAGTCCGTGTAGACGTCTATCTCGACAAAATACATGAATTGAGTGCAAACGTCGTGAATTCGTTCTAAACCATGCATGAATGAGTGAGAAATCTATCTAAATGATTACCTAAACCTAAGTCATAAATCGTGTTATCACTTTGTGTTCTAATTCAACGGGCAAATGGCAAGACTTCCCATATACCAAATTATAAGGGGTGGTACCTATGGGAGTCTTAAATGCGGTCCTATACGCCCAAAGAGCATCGTCCAATTTCATGGACCAATCCTTCCTCGTCCTGGAGACGGTCTTCTCCAGAATTGCCTTGATTTCTCTATTCGAGATCTCGACCTGTCCACTAGTTTGAGGGTGATAAGGGGTTGATACCTTGTGGGTTACCCCATACTTCGATAGAAGTGCTTTGAACTTCCGGTTGATGAAATGCGTTCCTCCATCGCTGATGATGATGCGTGGAGTTCCAAACCGTGGAAAGATAGTTCTGTTTAAGAACTTCACAACCACCTTGGCGTCGTTAGTGGGGGAAGCGATGGCTTCAACCCATCTAGAGACGTAATCAACTGCAAGAAGAATATAGAGGTTTCCTCCGGAGGATGAGAAAGGTCCCATGAAGTCTATCCCCCATACATCAAAGATTTCCACCTCTTGAATGTTATTAAGTGGCATCTCGTTTCTCCTTGATAAATTTCCTGTTCTTTGGCATGCATCACAAGAGACAACAAATGATTGCACATCCATAAATAATGTAGGCCAAAAGAAACCAGAACGTAATACCTTAGCGCATGTTTTATCGGTGCTGGCATGTCCTCCACAAGGAAGTGAATGACAATGCCGTATGACGCTATTAACTTCATCTTCCGGAATGCATCTTCGAAGCATCCCATCCGGCCCGCGCTTGAATAGAAGCGGCTCATCCCAGTAGTAATGGCGTCCTTCCTTAAAGAATCTCTTCTTTTGAGAGTACGTCAATCCGCGCGGTACCTCCTGGCAAATAAGATAATTCACAATATCAGCATACCAAGGTCCTTTATTATCAGAAAGTTGGTGGATAGAATGTTCCACCAACTGAGGATGAATGTCAGAGAAGGGAGTAAGAAGTTTATTATTCTCAGTAGTCTCAGATGACATCATCTCGCCATCGACCTCGGTCGAGGCGCAGAGGCGTTGACCGAGATGTTCTTCAATCGCCTCGCTCAGTCCAGAAAGTTCCTCGGTCGAGGTACTGCAACTAGAACCGAAACTGGAGATCTTCGTCTCTTGGATTAGTTTCTCAGTTTTAGCTCCTGGATCTTCCTCCAGTGCTTTTAAGCTCCGTATATCTGCATCACAAGAAGCATCTATACCTTCCTCCATTAAACTGAAACTAATAACTCTTTCGAGTGGATCGGTAATAAGGATAGAGCTCACCAATTCTCTTGAATCTTCTTCATCGTAGATGTTGAAGATATCATCGCTTACCTGCTCCCCTTTCATGGCTGCAAGTAATGCGAACTCCACCTCATCGCCGCCAATGTTGAATTTCAACTTGGCGTTCTTGCAATCCACGTTGCAACCCGAAGTTGCTAGAAATGGCCTCCCGAGAATAATAGGAACAGGATAATCTGCGGGAATGTCAAGTACAACAAAGTCTATTGGTAAATAGAAGTTACCTAACTTGACCGGAACATCCTCCAAGATTCCCACGGGATGGGTGATGGAGCGATCCGCCATATATAGTCGAATCTTGACCGGCTTGGGCTCTCCAAGCCCAATCTTCACACATAGCTTCAGCGGGATGATGCTCACGCTGGCTCCTAGATCACAAAGGGCTTCACAAGTGACATCCCCAACTTGAATGGGAATGCAAAATGAGCCGGGATCTCTCAATTTTGGTGCATCTTCTCCTTCATGATTTGAATAAGCTCCGAGGATTTAGATGTCATCCTAACTTCACCAAAGTCTTCCAGTTTCCTCTTCCTTGATAGGATCTCCTTCAAGAACTTCCCATAGGCGGGCATCCCTAGAATAGCATCAAGGAAAGGAATGTTAATGTGCAGTTTATTCATCAAGTCAAGGAACTTACCAAAGTGCTTGTCTAGATGTGCTCTGGCCCTTGACTGGGGGAATGGAAGTGGTGGTTTGTATGCAGGAGGTGGAACATAAACTTCAGTTTTCCCCTCCGCTTTCTGTGGTTCCACCTCGGTTGGCATCTCGGTCGAAGTGTTCTTCGACTGCATCTGGACCGAGGTGGTCTTCGTCGGTACTGGCACCGACCGAGGTACTGGATCTGCAGTTTTCAATCCACTCCTCGTAGTTATGGCCATGATCTGGCCCTTGGGGTTGCTTTCCGTCCTTGCTGGAAGCTTCCCTGGATCTCTTGGCGCTTCATTCGCCCTACTTGCAAGTTGTTGTTCAAAGGCTTTTTGGGCCTTCGAAAATGAAGTCATAGAAGTCTCCATAGCACTAAGCTTGATCAAGATAGCCTCCAGAACTACGTCTTTCTTTTCCGGCTGAGACGAACTTGATCCTTGCCCCTGGCTCTTTAATGGAGTAGAAGAAGAGGAAGGGGAAGAGAGGAAAGGGTTAGAGGAATCATTAGAGTTGGAGTTTGAATGATTGTTACCAGAATTCTGGTTGTTCGCCCTCCAGTTGTTGCTATTGGATCCCCTATTGTTATTGTTGTAGTTGTTGTTCCGGGAACCGTTGTTGTTGTTACGGTATCCATTGTTGTTGTTCCTTTGTCCTTGCTCTTCCTTCTTGGTTTGAGCAACCAAGAGTTCCTTCAATTGCTTCACGTCGTTCTTTAAAGACGTGAGTTGATTGTTGTTGGGTTGAGTTTCTTGGAAGTTAACTCATTTAACTCCACCTTCAGCTCCATGATGAGTGTACTTCTCCATGTGCAAAGCTTGCTTCTCGATGAAGTCCCAAGCTTCGTCAATCGCCATGTCCATAAAGGTACCGGCGGAGAGTAGTTGGAGGTTGAACTGGGTGCTTCCGTCCAGTCCCTTGAAGTATATCTCCAATAACTCTAACTTTGGAATCCCATGATGTGGGCAATCCAAAAGAATGTCCTTGAACCGCTCCATGACTTGGAAAAGCTCTCCTTGTCCTTCATAATGAAAGCGTTGATCTTCCCTCTCATTTCAGCTGTCTTTGAGGGGGGAAAGAATTTGGTCAAGAATTCCGTCGTCATCTCCTCCCATGTGCTAATTTTTCCTAGAGGAAGAGATTGATACCAAGTAAGAGCTCTATCTTTTAAAGAAAAGTAAAAAGGTCTTAGCTTGTAGTTGTTATTTTCAATCCTTGAAGGTCTCAAGGTCTCCATCAAGATCTCATAGTTTTGAAGATGTTGATGTGGTGATTCCTTCTCTAGCCCTCCGAATTGGCATTTGCGAATCATAGATAGAACTTGCGGTCGAAGTTCATAGTCATGGTCCGCTGGATCTCCTAGGTTAACTCCTGGACGCCTCAGTTGTTGATTACGGTCCATCCTTTGACCTAGGGTTTGTGGGATTCCTGCAAGAAGAGCGCCTCGGACTGGCATCCGAGGTGGAAGTATCTCGGTCGGGGCGTCAGGTACTGGAACCTGCCTCGGTCGAGGGTCAGCGACTGGGACCTGCATCGGTCGAGGATCCGGAATTGGATCTTCCCTCGGTCGAGGCAGAAACTGGTCTCGTAAAGCTGCCATATCAGCTTTGATCGCTTCAGTCCTGGTGCGGGTTTCTTCTCTTTCCTGCCTTAGCTCTTCCCTGCTGAGGCGTAGTAGCTCTAGCGCCTCTTTCAACTCGGCCTCAAGATCGCGATTGTCTTGGTGGGCCATCTTTGCTTCTCTTAAGCGTCGTTTGTATGTCTTTTCTGGTTCGGGATCATAAGGAACGATTTCCTTCCCAGTGCGGGTTCTTCGCATAAACCTAAGAAAGAACCTGCAAAAGTCACTCAAGTAGAGTGGTTAGTAGACACGAGGGCAAGCGCCCCAAGAGCAAACCGTAACCGGCTCGGTCTAGACCAAGTCCCCGGCAACGGCGCCAAAAACTTGTTCGCTCCAAACGGTGTGTGCAAGCTTTTAATTTATAACCCTAGACGTAAGCTTAAAACAAGGATGCGAACCCGCAGTGTACGGGTCAATCGTAGTAAAAGCAAGGAATTCCAGGGGTGGATCACAGGGACTTAGTGAAACAAAGTCAAATTACGGTATGCTTTAGTAATTACTAACCACAAAAGGTGATCAAAACAGTCAAAGATAATATAGAAGTCAATAAAAGAAATATGCAATTCTAGGGATTAAAGCATCTAGTTGTGGTTCCAACTCAAGATCTAAAGATAAGCGGACAAAGCTGAGATTTTTGCATGGGGAAGGTGTTACTAAAGTGGAATAGATCACCGGGTAAGTCTCACTACTCACTAATCCTAAACCGTAACTCCTATTACCGGGTAAGTCTCAAGGAATTAAGATAAAGAACTATAACCTCTAACTAACACGCCATCTAAGGGAATAGAATTAACCTTTACCGGGTAAGTCTCAGGCTAACTCACAAAGATGGGATGAAAGCACACTCAAACCCCAATAAAGGATAAACCTTTATTACCTACACTTATGATCTTAGGTAAACAAACTAAGGAATTACCGGGTAAGTCTCATCCTAAGCTTGCATTGAACCAGGAAAGGTGTAATAAGAATAGGATTTGGCAAACTCTAACACTTAACTCTCAGTTTCGGATCAGATAAGTCACCTCGGTCAGAAGAATTCCACCCCGGCCGAGATGTTCATCGACTGAGCGAGATGCTTAGGGTTAAGGTAAAGACTCGAACTTTCAGGGTCCTACTGGAATCTAAGATTATTCTACCATTGTTTTTCCCACAACCTTCAACCAATCACCCTAGAATCACACAAGGAAATTAGCCACTCATCATCATGAAAGCAATGATCAAATATATGGGAAGAATGTGAATATTTGAACAAGAAGAATTTAATGAAAAGACTTCAATAACTGAATCAAATATCACAACAAAGTGTTCCTTGGATAGAAATCCAACAAGGCAAGACAACAAGGAAGGGAATCTAAGATAATCTTACAAAAACCCTTCAAAAGCTATAAAAGCTATAATCTTCCTTCTTCAACCTTCAAAAAGGTTCTTCAAATCTCCCAACTGTATGCGGATGTATGCAGCATGATAGCGGATCTCCAACTGTATGCAGGATGTATGCAGCGTCAGCGGGGGTGATAGCGGATCTCCAACTGTATGCAGGATGTATGCAGCGTCAGCGGGGGTGATAGCGGATGCCGGATTTGTGGGAAATCCGACCCTTTTTATAGGAACATTACTCTCCAAAGATAAGATATCTTAGAAAGATCTTTTCCCATAAAAATAGGTAAAATATATGATCTAGCATATCTTCTTCCTCCAGGAGCCAAGCCCAAAAAATATAAGATCTCTTTCCAAAGATAAAAGATCTCAGCCAAGAATAAAATATTCTCGCCGCGTCCCAGGTGTTCGCCTCGGTCGAGTCGACTTCTCTGGATCACCTCGGTCGAGGTGAATTTGTGGTCAACCGAGGTGAGTCACAACTGAAAGTGAAATCTCTCAAATCTGGTCCAAAGTGAATCTCTAATCCATGGCTATGCTTCCTGGATGGTTCCTTATGTTCCTGAATGTAGCTCCAATGACTCCATAGCTCCTTTTGCTCCTTTTTGATGCAAAACGTGCCATTTTACCTACGATTACAACGAAACTAGGTGTAGACCTCAATTCCCGCAAAGGTAGATGAAATGGTAATATAATCACATATTATACATACAAACATGCAGATTATTGAAGATAAAACGTCTAAACAAACCCCAAAATATAGACTATAATTCATGCTATCAGTTCACCTAAGATCATTGTGAGGTTTTGTGTTATATTCTGAATCCATTGAGTATTCCATTTGGTGTTTTGGATTTGAGATTGATTTTGAGTTATATTCGAGTTTTCGAGGGTTTTCATCTTTTATTCTTCTTAAATTGATTTTTGATATCATGACAATGGTTATTGGCTAAAACCCTTTAGCAATTCTAAGGTGAAGGGTTAATAGTTGTGGCTTAGATGATGATAGATCGATCGTAAATTGATTGCACCCTGAGAGTTAGAGAGATCTCGTTGACGAACCCTAATCACGGTCTGTTCTTGAAGTTCCACGGCCGTGGTTCTCAAGATCTGACCGTGATTTACCCTAGTTTACGAACCTTGCTTTTACTTGATCCAAGGTTAAAGATTAACTTTAATCTAGTCTTGGCTGTCCTTAGATAAGTCATATAGGGTTTTGGAACTTCATCGTACATTACCTTATATTAGTATACCTTTGCAATTCTTAACTCTGTCCTTATATGAATAGTATATCTTGAATCGATTGCCACAATTAGATACCTGGATCTTTAGGGTTGCTGTTTTCCCAATATTTGCAAAGCTTATAACATTTACTTGCTTGACTAATTACGAACTGAATTTGTTCCCCCCAAATCCATGAGTTCGATACTCTGGAATTCTTGCTTTACTACGCCGATCCGTACACAGCGGGTTTGCTTGCTTTGATTCTAGTTTTATAAATTTAAAGCTTATTTGCACGCACGCTTAGTGGCGAACAGAAAGCCGGCCCATAAGATAGAAGAACGGATCTTCTATCTATGGAAGGAATATAAAACGAATGAAAAAAGATCGGGCGTGATCTGTAGGGAATCCGCAGGGGCGGCTCCCTACCGACCAAGGCTTGCCGCTGGGGCGGCCTTCTTCACCACAGGGGCGGTGAAGGAAAAATTGGGGTCTTACACATCATATCCGTTTATTATCTTCATTAAGTTATACCATTACTAATTCATTCGGTATGATACGAGGAGTAAAACAACCTCGCCTTTGTCCCTTTTAACAACACAGGTTTGGAATCGGTGCCAATCATCACCACCTTGTGGTATGGCCGTAGAGAACCCCCTAGTTGCCCCATTTTGAGCTAGACAAGTTATCATCGCCCTTTATAATACACTTGGATCAATTAATATACATATGTGGTCGTCCTAGTCCGGTTAGGTTATCAATGCAAAATTTGTATGCACATACACCACTATCACGCACTCAAACAAATAAATGCTAGCTAAGTAAGTCCAAATGACTTACCTGTCACAAGGTACTCCTATATAACCGTGGTCAGAGTTTTCCTTTGATGAAACGATTGGTGTCCTCATAAGCAAGGCACACAACATCAAATGCTATCAAGGCTAGGAGATTCCACCTCCTAGACCCCAAGATCATACCAGATCACAAACCATAAACTAAACCTCGATATCACATCACAACTCACAAATGCCTAAGGAATTTGTTCGCTCGAAAGTGTTTGCGTCAAAGTCTTAAATTTATATCTAGAACTCAAAGCAAAGCGAACCCGCAGTGTACGGATCAGCTGTAGTAAAGGAAGAATTCCAGAGTCGAACTCCGGGATTTGGTGAGAATAAAATCAAATTCAACTATCTAGCAAAAATGCAAAAGCTTTTGTGATTAATAAAGGGGGAAATGATTCCAAGGATTCAAGTATCCGACTGCGGCTTTCGATTCAAGACACTTCTAATGGATATAAGGACAGAGTTTATATTGCCAAGATTTTGTGTTCAAAGGTAGGTATCGTACGATGAAGTTCCGAAACCTATTTGTCTAGTCCAAAGGTTCTCTTTATAAGGGTTGTTGAGGCTGCAATATAGAAAGATCTAAAGACAAGAATTATGTTCAAACTAACTATCTAAAACCCCAGGATATGACTCTCCAAGGTAAAGAAAAGAAAGCACACTTAGAATCTTAATAAAGGATGTTGAGTCTCTCTATTACCCAAATCTTGTAATCTTAATCTATTAAATGTAGAATCAAGGTTGAAGTCTCTTCATACACTTAATTAGAGGTTAAAAAGGTTAAGCAAGGTTGGGATTTAGGCAAGGATTAACTTTGGTTAAAGATTAATTCAATTAAAGTTCGTCAGGGGAAT
Organism: Fagopyrum homotropicum; assembly: GCA_033239125.1. Lineage (NCBI taxonomy): Eukaryota > Viridiplantae > Streptophyta > Magnoliopsida > Caryophyllales > Polygonaceae > Fagopyrum > Fagopyrum homotropicum. The sequence goes on from BSWB01000005.1 coordinate 50,543,316, forward strand.
AAATCGTGCTGTTCATAGATAAATCGGACGATTTATGCAAGAACAAGTCGATTTTCCTGTTATCGCAAAGCTAAAATCTAAACTCTCAGGGTCCAAATGTTTGAATGAGTTCAGTCTATCATCATCTAAGCCTCAATATTCAGCTATTCTCCCCAGAATCACAATGGTTTTAGCCTACCATTTTCAAAATTAAATCAAAATAAAGATTGAGTGAAATAATTCAAATAAACCCGAATCTTGAATAAAAACTCAATAACCTTCAAATCTATAAACCAATCTCAAAACTGATCAATGTATCTCTCAATTAACTCAATGTCGTGTTCAAAAACCACAAAGATTTCAATGGAACAAAGAAATCTCACAAATATGATCAAGATTGACTTCCCGGCAAAATTGCTTCAATCCTTCTCCAAGAATCCTCAATCTCTCACTAACGTGTAAAGATTTCCCGCTGCGGCCTCCTCGTTTTCGTTCCTAGGGTTCCAACCTATAGTTTCTTGCTAATGGGCCGTTTGGCAAAAACATTTCTCTAGCCTAAAAGTGATGGGCTTTGTGTCGTCTTTACCATTGGGCCGAAAAGCAAAGAAAATCGTGCTAGCCGATTTACCCACAAAACTGTTCGATTTTTAATGATAAAAATCGTCCGATTTATATAGTAAATGGCACGATTTTCTTCAATAGAGAGTGCTCGTCTTTTGGCTTGTTTTCTTCCTCTCCTTTATGCTTCTTTTATGCAACTCCTTTGCTCTTTGTGATTCCTCTAAGGCTCCTTTAGCTTCCTTAATGACCTTAGATGCTCCTTACTCTACTTTTGCTTCCGAATCCATTGAATTTACCTATACATCAACCAAAACTCGTGTAGACCTCTATTTCCGAAATATAATTGAATAAAACATAAAAGGTACACAAGTTCTTTCTAAATGCAAGGTAAATCGAGGTAAACCTCTACAATATACATGATTATAATGGTATATAATTCATGTCATCAGAATTACTCAACATGCAACATCATCAAGCTAAACATATACAACACTAACATGCTCTCACAACTAACTACACCCATAAGGGAAAAGAAGGACACATACCACACTTGGTATGTCCTGGACAAAGACGCACCTGTGGAAATGGAAAGGCGCAGGAGCGGTGACAAGCCGCGACCGCGGTGGCTCACAACCGTAGGGGCGGTGACACTCTTCAGCCGCAAGGGTGGCGTTGACAGGGCGTGGGAGCTACTACACGACAGAGGGCGATCTGTTTACTCCTTCTTTGATCTCTTGCTCGATCTACATTCTTCTTCTGGTGCCAAAGACAACCAGCATCATTTACATACATATATACATATCAATGTCAAAGAAGACGTGCACAAGATCAACCTTATGGAACTCAAAGCCAAAGAAGAAGAAGAGGAAATAAGGAAGGAAGAAAGAAGAGGAGGAGGAAGAACTCACCACTGTTGACTCAGGAATAAACGAGCACACACACAACTAGATTACCCAGTACCACATCACAACAACATCAACAACCTCAACACCATCACCACAACTATCAACACACTCCCAAAGACTTACACTTGCAAAGATCCAAGAAAACTCAAGATGAAACCAAAAGAAGAAGAGAAAGAAAGGAAGAGTATGGAGGAGGAGAAGATGAACTCTGGAAGAGCAAAAGGGAACCCTCATCAGAAGGAGGAAAGACGAAACTTATAGAGGAAGAAATAGAAAAGCATGATGGTCAAAGAAGGTGGCGCCCAACATGGAAACCGCGAGAGCGGGTCATTCTAGCCGCGGGGGTGGTGTCGCACCAGTGGCCAAGCCATGGTGTAGGGGCGGAATCCCTAAAAGACTAAGGCTCTTACAAATTATGGATCATTTTTTAAGAATTTTGCATCCTTCATTAGCTTATGAAATTGATTTATATCCATATGCTACAATGACTAACGTACTGCATTCGGCTCTAAAGGTAGAGAAGAAAATCAAAGGACGAAACCAAGGATCGAGTTAGTGAAAGCCAAAGAGGAAATCTCGGCCAAATCAACCTAATCTCGGCCGAGATTATGCTCAAGATTCCCAGAAAGACGAAAGAAAATGTCCAACTCCCTATCCAACAACCCAAAAATCTTCTACACAGTTTCGTCCTTTAAATGAACCATCAAAGGATAATAAAGGGAGCACTTCTAACTCTACTTTACGTTGTAGAGATGTTGTATGATTTAAATGTCATGGTAGAGGTCACTATATGAAAGATTGTCCTAATAAAAGTGTGTTATTTTTCATCCAATAAGGACAATATGAAAGTGAGGAAGAGCATTGTTCGCTCCAAATGGTGTGTGCAAGCATTAAATTCATAACCCAAGATGTATGCTTAAAACAAGGATGCGAACCCGCAGTGTACGGGTCAATCGTAGTAAAGACAAGAATTCTGGGGTGTCGATCTCAAGGACTTAGGTGAAACAGAAACAATATAGGTTGTCAATATTATAACTAACCACAAAAGCAATTAAAGCAATCAAAGATGATAATATAGTCAATTTATGGGAATATGAAAATTCTAGGGATTAAAGCATCTAGTTGTGGTTCCAACTCAAGATCTCAAGATAAGCGGACAAAGTTGAGGTTTTTGCAAAGGGAAGGTGTTACTAAAGTGGAATAGATTACCGGGTAAGTCTCACTACTCACAATCCCAAACCAAAGAACCTATCACCGGGTAAGTCTCAAGGTACTAAGGAAATGAACTATAATCTCAAACCAACACTCCAACTAAGGGAATAGAATCAACCTTTACCGGGTAAGTCTCAAGCTAACTCACAAAGATGGAATGAAGGCACACTCAAACCCTAATAAAGGATAAACCTTTATTACCTACACTTATGATCATGAGTAAACAAACAAAGGAATTACCGGGTAAGTCTCATCCTAGGCTTGTATTGAACCAGGGAAGGTGTAATAAGAATAGGATTTGGCAAACTCTAACACTTAAATCTTAGTTTCGGATCAGATAGGTCACCTCGGTCAGCCAAATTCCACCCCGGCCGAGATGTTCATCGACTGAACGAGATACTCTAGGGTTAAGGATAAAGACTCGAGCTTTCAAGGTCCTACTGGAATTTAAGATTATTCTATCATCGTTTTTCCAACAACCTTCAGCCAATCACCCTAGAATCGCATAAGGAAATTAGCCACTAATCATCATGAAAGCAATAATCAAATATATGGGAAGAGAATGAATATTTGAACACAAAAACCTTAAAAACAAGGTTTCAATAACTGAATCAAATATCAAACAAATAAGCGTTCCATGGATCACAATCCAACAAGACAAATCAACAAGAAGGGAATCTAAGGAAGTCTTACAAAACCCTTCACAAAAGCTATAAAAGCTATGAACTTCCTTCCTTCAATCTTCCTTCAACCTTCAAAAAATCCTTCCTAACTGCAGCTTCTTCAATCCCCAGCTGTTGTGATGGTAGCGGGGTCTTTTAATTTGTGGAAAATCCAGCTCTTTATATAGGAGAATTACCCTCCAAAGATAAAATATCTTAAAAAGATAATTTTCTAATAAATTATATCTCTATCTATAAAATAGATCTCCAAAATATATGATCTTCCTTCCAGAAATCCAGCCCAAAAATATAAGATCTCTCTTTCCAAAAATAAAAGATCTCAGCCAAATAAAATATATCTCGCCGCGTCCAGGGTGTTCGCCTCGGTCGGGGTACTCCTCTAGATCACCTCGGTCGAGGTGACTCTGTGGTCAACCGAGGTGACTCTCAGCTGAAGGTGAAATCTCTCAAATCTGGTACAAAGTAAATCTTTAACCCATTTCCATGCTTTCTGGGTTCTTCCTTAAGTTCCTGAATGTAGCTCCAATGACTCCTTAGTTCCTTTAGCTCCATTTTAGTCCAAAACGTGCCATTTTACCTACATTTACAACGAAACTTGGTGTAGACCTCGATTCCCGCAAAGGTAGATGAAACGACAATATAATCACATAATATACATCCAAACATGCAGATTATTGAAGATAAAACGTCTAAACAGGTCCCAAAATATAGACTATAATTCATGCTATCAAGCATGAAAATGATCATACACACCTTAATGCATTGCATGAACATGATAACGCTAGTGAAAGTGATGAAGGTTGTGATTATGAGCGTGGAGTTTCTTTAATTGCTAGGAGAACTTTGCATGCTAAGATAGCCCCATGTGAGGATAATCAAAGGTAAAACCTTTTTCATACTAGTTGTCTTGTTCAAGGAAAGGTGTGCAATATGATCATTGATGGTGGTAGTTGTTACAACATTGCTAGTGACGAATTGATCACTAAGTTGCAAATCACTACTTTCTATCATCCTCGACCTTATAAGTTGCATTAGATGAATGAATGTCGTGAAATGAAAGTTAATAGACAAGATAAAATTGCTTTCACCTTAGGAAAGTACGAGGATATCATTGTTTGTAATGTTGTTCCTATGCAAGCGTGTCGTATCTTATTAGGGCGTCCATGGCAAATCGATACAAGAGTCAAATATGATGGTTTTACTAACAAGCATTCATTTGAGTTCAATGGACAAACAATTACTCTTAAAACTATGACGCCTTTGTAGATTGTAGAACATTTTGACAAGAAGAAGGAGAAACGCAAGAAAAAAGAGCGAGCAACGCAATCTAGAGAAGAAATCACGAGCAAAACCACAAAATCTCGCCTGAGATTGGAAGGATTACGCCCCAGTTCAGAGAATTCTCAGTCTAGTCCAGAATCTAGGCCCCAAGCAAAACTCTCGCCCGAGATTTGGTATTTCTTCTACTAAGACTAATCGAGTCCTTTTAGCATCGAAATGGAAGTTTCTTGATGATTTTGTTCTTTTGGATAGATTTCTGTTGAGCCTATGTAAAATTCTTATGACTTTGAGTTATGAAGTTAAGACTACCATACCTTAAAAGATTTTATGTACTTTGGATGAGTTTCGTGATATATTTCCGGATGAGATTCATGTAGGTCTTCCACCTTTTTGAGGCATTGAGCATCAAGTTGATTTCATTCCAGGTTCTACACTTCCTAATCGTCCAACATATATGATGAGTCCTCAATAAATTCAAGATCAAGAGCTTTTCAATAAAGGCTATGCTCGAGAAAGCTTGAGTTCATGTGCGGTTCCGGTTCTATTGGTACGTAAGAAGGATAATACTTGGAGGATGTGTGTTGATTGTAGAGCAATCAATAATATTACTATAAACTATCGTCACCCTATTCTCAAATTAGATGACATGCTATATGAGAATAGTGGAGCTACCTTTTTCTATAAAATTGATATTAAGAGTAGTTATCATCAAATCCGGATGCAGGAAGGAGGGGAATGGAAGGCGACGTTTAAGACTAAGTTTGGTCTTTATAAGTGGTTGGTTATGCCTTTTGGTTTGACTAACACTTTTAGTACTTTTATGAGGTTAATGAATCATGTCTTACGCCATTTCATTAGAAAGTTTATGGTTGTCTACTTCGATGACATTCTCATCTACAACAAATCACTTGAGGAGCATGAAGAACATTTGAGGGAAGTACTAGGAACTTTTAGAACTGAATCTTTATATGTTAATATTAACCAATGTGAGTTTAGTACTAATTAGGTTGTTTTCCTTTGTTTTTGTAATGAGTACAAGAGGTCTAGAGGTGGACAAGGAGAATATTAAAGTCATCCAAGAATGACCTACACCTACCACAATCGGCCATGCCCGATCTTTTGATGGACTAGCAATGTTTTATAGACGTTTTGTATGAAATTTAAGTACCATTGCATCCCCCTCACGTCTCTCACAAAGAATCAAGTACAATTCGATTGGGGAGAAGCTAAAGAGAAGGCATTTAAGGAATTGAAGAAGCAACTATCACATGCACAACTTCTAGCACTTCCGGATTTCACTAAACCATTTAAAGGTTGAGTGTGACGCATCGGGAATTGGCATTGGAGGAGTGCTCATGCAAGAAGGTAAGCTACTTACCTACTATAGTGAAAATTAAAAGGAGCTTGCTTGAATTATTCGACCTATGATAAAGAATTATATGCTTTATTTTTGAGTTTTTAAGTCATGGCAACATCATCTTTGGCCTAATGAATTCATTCTTAGAACTGATCATTAGTCTCTAAAGCATTTCAGGAGTCAAGATAAGTTGGATAGGAGGCATGGTAGATGGATGGAGTTTATAGAAACTAAAGAACCGTTAGGTGAATATAAAGGATAAAGATACTCTAGAAGGGGGGTTGAATAGAGTATGAGAACTTTTCGTAAAACCAATTTCAAGACCTTGAAACCAATTTCAAGGGCCTTGATGTCGATCTCAGTTCTTTGTGAAACTTTGATTTCAAGGGCTTTGAAACAACTTTCAAGGGCCTTGACTTTGAACTTCTTGCAAAACAAAGTTAGTCACAATAAACAAGATATAGTGCGGAATGTAAAAGATCGACATGAAGATATGTTTACGAAGTTCGGCTCTAAATAGCCTACTCTCCGTCCCAGGGTATAACCTTAGGATCTAACTATCTATTATCAGCTTCAAAGAGTCCTAGATACAAACTAGAAGAAATCCCCTTCTTCTCTCATTGTAGCCAATTCTACGATCTAGCTCCAACTCTTCACCTTCCTATAATAGCCTAGTTACTTAGTATAGTAACACACACTCGAGTATAACACGCTTTAGATATGCCAATGGAGCTCTCGAGTTTTATCTCTCTCTAGGGGATAAAGCTTTTTAGAAAAAGGGAGAAAGAAAAATTATTGATCGAATGAAGATAATTTTGGATCGCTTAAAGACTATGGATGTTTCCGTGTAAGCTTGTGTACTTTTTCTTCAATCGCCATCTTCATTTATAACCTTCTATGGAGAAGTCTTCTAGCCGTTAGAAAGATGACCGTTTGGAGATCACTCTTCTTTTCCATGAAGATCGCTTCTTGGTTGAGATGAGATAGACGTTGTGGATCTTCATCTCCTGAGAACACGTTGATCTCTCGCTCCTTGATCTTCTTATATTTGTTGTAACAATCTTCAAATCCAGAGGAGATAATCTTCGTGATTTTCGGTTAAGGATCTTTGAAAGATCTTCTTTGATGGTCGGTTGAGATCTTCACTTGCTCATATCTTTTTGTTTGAGTAAATCTCTCGTGGAAGATCTTCTTAGTGATTTGAAATATTTGAACGTGCACCCTTGACTTCTTCGTTCCCTTGGAATTATTTCAAGGCCTTTTTTGTTTGAATACTCTAAACTCCTTGTCTTTCAAACTCTTCCAAGGTCCTTTGAAGTCTCTTGCAAAACCTGCACTTTAAAAACTCCAAACCACCATACCAAACCAAGCAACTCGATATATAAATAGTTCATTTGTTAGTGTATCAAACTACTTCATTTGTGTTTAAGTCTTCCATCATCAACACTTGTATAACTGTATAATCAAGGTGGAGTTTTCAATCTCCCCCTTGATGGAAGACAACACAAATGTTTTTGTACCTGTATTTGTAAGGCTAGCGATGCATATATGAATATCAAAACCTAAAATATAGAATGCAGAATATCGAATGTCGGATCACATACAATTCTCCCCCTTTGTCTTTCAACAAGGGAGAAAAATAGTTAAAGCACGAGAGTTTTAAAACCATTACAACCCAAAAGTATTTCCACAAAACCACAAAACAAGACGGTTCCCTCAACCATCTAGCACATTCCTCCTCATAGAACCGCCCTTTTCCTTTAGACAAAGATTTCTTATGGCTCCAATCATCCAATTTATCTACTAAATGTCATATCTTTTCTTCAGCTCTTCATTGCTTAACCACTTCATATTCAACTACTGGTAGAAAGGTTGGCTCAACATGAGTTGGATACAAAATAGATTTATTTGCACACGTCGTTTGCAATTCATCAACATATTTTCAACTTTCTCTTGAGTATGTTGAGCTACATCTTCAGGCATGGGCAGAATACTTCCCATAGTAGTCAGAGTAAGAGCATTCATCAAATACATTTTATTGACTTTAGCATTTATGGTAGATAACAGCTAAAAATTTGCATCCATTCTTCTCTTAGTATCAAACTGAAAATTAGACCGTTCACGATTCAGACATACCATTTCTTTTTCACAACCTTCTAACCTGATTTATGGAGTAGGAGTAGGAGATGTTTGAGCCTCTTGAGTTGGAATTGGATTAGCTCCTCTCCCTTTTAAAGTCCATGTGCATGCGAGAGTCTTCTCAATCCCCAATCTTTCTAAGCAGTTCTCATCAATATTACTAGAAATTGACTGTCGATCTTCAGAGGATGTATCAATTTTGAAATAATCAAAGATCTTAGGCAGCAAGTTTCCATAAGGAAGAGGAATGGGTCGCTTAGAGTTGACAGAATGTATCATAAGGTTGAGAATAAGATTTGGTACATCTATGTCTAACTCAAACATAATCAGATGAATTAGTTACAGGGATTGGCCAGTCAGCAATTCTCTTGAGTTTGTACGAAGAACAACACATCGAACCAGAATAGTAAACACTATTTTAGCATCTAAGGTTAGAGAGGTATGAGTAAGTTGGCGTGAGGTTGAATTTTGAACTAGAAACTTCTCCTTAGAAATACGAACACTCTTTGATCGTGAAGGATGATTGAACACAATATCTGTAGGAAGTCCAAAGATCTCACTTAAAATAGAAGAAGCGAGCGAAATCGGAGTACCTTTCACAGAAGATTCAAGAGTGATAATTCATTTGTCCCTTTTTGTGATGAGATTGACATAGAACATCCTCGTGAGCCGTGGAAAACCATAATCTCCAGGGTTTAGAATCTTCCAAATTATCGAACTTTTGAGCTTGTTTATGCACAGGATGTGAAGGGTTTCAAGATATTCAGTGTCCACCAGATCGCACATACAAAGCGGTCGATTGTGAAAACCATCAAGCCAAGATCCTGAAGCTTGAAAATTGATGAACCACGATGTGAAAGACCATATGTCTGAGACATGTCCAAATTCTCAGAAAGTATTTCTTCCTTTGCAATTGAGGAGCTCTGAACAAATTTCTCTTTGGGAGTTTGAGGAGCGGATTTCTTACTTCTAGGTGCCATGGGTGAAGTGTGAGAGAGAAAGCAAGGATTTTTGAAAAGGGATCTGTGAAAGAGAAGAATGAAAAAGATAGGAAAAACTGGTCCTTTTTTAATGCAAATAATAACAAGATTTTGAGAAAATCAAGCTTTTCAAAGAACAATTAAAGTTCCAATAAAAACTCAACAAATCTTTTTCAAATCTTTAAAAAAAAAGAATCCATAAAAACAATTTAAGAATTAAAATATCTAAAAGATATTTATTCTTAAATAGATCCGTAATTTTTTTAATTTACCCTTGAAACGTGTTTCAAGGCCCTTGAATTGTCTTTCAAGGCCCTTGAATTGTCTTTCAAGGCCCTTGAAAACATTAATTGGGCTGCATACGTAGGAACAAATAAAATGATTTACTCCCCCTACGTTAATGCTTTCTTGTTCAACATACCAAGCTCCAATCTAATAAAATTAAATTGTTCCTCAAGAAGATGCTTGATAAAGATATCTGCAAGCTGCAAATTAGTAGATATGTAAGAGATCGAAACATCACCTTTCTCAACATGATCACGTATGAAGTGATGTCTTACATCAATATGCTCAGTCCTTTGTAACACCCCAAGTTTTAGAACTTGGGGAGCTACTGGTTAGGACCTCACAGTGGGTCCCAACCTTAGTTTGACAACAACTTAACTTGATCTTACAACAAGGCAGAGATAAGGGAAAACCAGAAATCATAAATGAAGTTTTAACAAAGTCATGAATGTGACCATAAATTTACAACCAAAACAACACGGTCTTACAATCTGAGAAAAAAGAAACAGTCATATCTGAATGACCAGCCCGTCCTAACGAGTACGACACCCCGGCTATCCACTACCATCTGGATCACTCGGCATCTGCTCTAACCTGTGGCAAGTCTAAACAACGATAAATAGTTAGCTAACTAACCAAATATAAGTAGAAAGATAAATAGTACAAGCACAGAGAAAGAGAATGTAAACACTCAACATGCTGGCACACAATCCGGTTATTATCTGATAACTGAGGTGATTCACTTTATTCCCATTTTAAAAGTTATAGCACGAGAAATCTTAAGATTCTCGCCTCCGTTCCTTATCCAACTGGCGATGGTTTGTCACACCTCCACCGGTGGCGTCCCCGCAAACCAAGTGTGGACTAGTCCTGAAAGAAACCCCTAGCGCCCTCGGGCTAACTGAGCAGAATGCTACCGCCCGTTACTCTTAGGCCAGATATGTAAGTCGGTCGATCATTACATTGAAATACACTAGTACACACATCATTCAAACACCACTATCATCACTCACACTCTAATCTGACAGCTAGCTAAGTAAGCCCAAAGGACTTACCTGAATCAAATCTCGACTCTCTAAATCGCAAACCGATTTGTAACTGTAGGAACTCAGTGGCCTGTCAAAGGAGGCAAGTGCGTCAGCACACTTTCTAGTTAATTAGAAGTCTAAGACTTCTAAGATAGGAGATCTTATTAGAACAAAATTTATTACAGTACTGATTTAAGGTAAAATGACTATTTTACCCTTGGTCCCGAAAGTTCCAAAAATCCAATAATTTATGCTTAAACTCTTATTTGAGACTAAAACACCATATTCTGACCCTTAAGGATGAGTTTGGGTAAAACTAGAAAAACTACACATTTTCCTATTTCCCGAAAAGTCACTAAGGTCTAACTTTGGCTTCAAATATGAAACTCGAATAAATTTATAAAAATTCCGAAATAATTCTCTAAATTATCTATGATATCCAATCTAGTCATGGGAGCAAGAATTTCTTAAAACTGTTCAACAATCACTTCTATAAAAATCTCTAAAGTTGGTTACAACACTAAAAATGTTCTATACTTGGTCAAATTTCACTGCTGGAAAAACAGCTCAACTACTCTACTTTGGAACCTTATAACTTCTAATCCGACCATTCATTTATTCTCAAATTTTAACACAGTAAACTACATATATCCATCTATGACCTATCAAAATTTCAACGGTGTATCTTCAATGTAACTACTTAACATTGGTCTACAAGATGGGCAGTTTCTCACTCTAAAACTGAAGAAAAGAAAATTCATTTACAGCAGTTCATTGTTTCTAACATTTATGACAACACACTCAACAGTTACTCTCTACCTACACAGCACAGTTTCGAGCCCTAACTACAACAACTCACAACCCGAGTTTAAATCTAGACATATCCCTATGTCAAAATAAGCATCTACTAGCAGGTGGAAGGCGAGATTACTTACCTACGAGTCTGCAGGTTGCTGAGGAGCACAGCACACCGATACTATTTAGCCGACCATGGCTGATGACTACTTTTAACGACAAGGCTAAGACGCACAATATGATTGTTGCAGTTTGTTTCAATGGTCCTAGGAAAGACAGATAGCCATCCTTGGCATTTAGATTAAGCCTACTGGAAATGAAAAGGGAGGCGGACTTATACTCACCTCGATGTCCTTCTCAACGTTGAAGACAGACAGATAGAAGTGCCTTGGTTTCTTGAGTCTGTATGTCTGATCCAGTGAAAACTCGAGCCTTCTGCAGATTGAAGAAATGACTCAACAACGAGATCTAGCGGACGTAGGGTAAGGAGAAGCATGCTCGGAACTCACCTGTGTAGAGGGTCGTGTGCAGAAGAGTCTCACTGCTACGCTGAAGGCCGCTGCAGAAGCCTGTTGTTACGCGTTAGGCCGCTGCTGCGCTGAGGACTTTTACTGAAGGTCGATCGATGGATCTCGATGCAGAAAGGAGAAATTTAGATGGTGCTGAATCTGGACGGAAATCACAAAGGGAGATCGTGTGAAATCAGGCTGCAGAAGGAGGAAAAAATATACGAATAAGAGGAAAGAATCTGATTACGTAACGGTTGCTAACTAGGAGCGTACGTGCCTCTCTTCACCGGCTGGCTTCCTGGGCTGCGAGGGTTAGCAGCATGGCCCGCCTCCTTCCTGGGTTGGGAGACACTGGGGCGAAGGTTGATTCACTCCGGGCTGGCTGGAGATGGGCTGAAGCTACTGTACGGATGAGCTTGTTCCTGGGCTGGAGAAAAGGAAGGTTGTGGTTGGCATGTAGTAAGGGGAGTGATGGGCTGAAGTTGTCAAGGCCTTGTCAACAGCTTGTCATGGCCATGCATGGCTTTGTCACGAATTTGTCATAGTCTCGTCATAACTCGTCATGGTCTCGTCTTGACTTCGTCTTGGGCTCGTCTTGATCTCGTCATTAGGACGTCATGACCTTGTCAAAGACAAGTCATGTTATAAACTAGGGTTTGATGGATTAGGGTTTGCTATAAAATCTTTTCATTTTATGTGAAGTGAGGTTACATAAAATGATAAAATTTTGAGATAATGTGTCCGACTAGATAGACATATAAGGATCACCGGCTCGAAATCCAGTTTGCTACGGAAATAAACGGAATAAAAATTCCGGATATTACATCAGTACCCCCTTAAAATAAGTTTCGTCCCGAAACTTAGAATAAGGTATCTACCCAAACGACTCCCACCATAAATTCGTATACACTGGTCTCACTAAAATTTGTAACCTCGTTTTCTAGCATGCAAAACTACTCAATCATCTTATTCAGGCATCACATAAAACATAATCACTCATTCTAAGCCGTCGGTACAGGGGTAACGGCCAACTCCGCAAAGAACTCGGGATAACTACGTCTAATACTCTCCTCCGTCTCCCAGGTGGCCTCATCGGCTCCTCGTCTAGATCATTGGATCCTCAACATCGGTATCTACTTGGACCGCAGATGTCTAGTACTGTGGTCAAGGACGGCTACTGGGTACTCAACAAAAGTGTGGTCAGGCTCAACTATCAAATCCTCATGGCTGATGACGTGCCTCGTGTCCGGTATGTATTCTCTCAGCTAAGATACATGAAAGACCGGATGGACCCCCTCCAATCTCGGCGGCAGTGATAATCGGTAGGCAACCTCTCCGACTCTCTCCAAGATCTCAAGTGGGCCAACATATCGGGGACTCAGCTTCCCCTTAATGTCGAAACGCCGGACACCTCTCGTCGGTGATAATTTCAAGGTCTTGAACTGCGTTTGTGGGATGCTTTTAAAACTTTGTTTTTGAAACATGGGTCTATCATATTTTAACTCTTGTACTTTGTTATTTTTCTCCCTTGTTGAAAGACAAATGGGGAGAAATTATATGCATCGATCCGACACTACTGCATTCTGCATTTTCAAAATATCTATTTGCATGCATATATCTAACATTGAATGCATGTACGATATTTGTTTCGTCTTCCATCAAGGGGGGGATTGATAACTTCACCTTGATTATGAATTGTTTTATTTAAATGATGGAAGACTTAACATATAAATGTGGTTTTATAAACTAACAAATATCGATTATATGTCTAGTTTGCATGTCTTGGTTTGTTTGTTAAAATGTTTGTAGGTCTTGAAAAACATTACAAGGAAGAACTCGGCTTTACAACACACGACCAATAGAGAAGATCTAGGAGAAGATCTTTAAAGGCCAACTAACCAAAACAAGAAGATCTTGGAATATCTCAACCAAAGGCTTCGAAGATTCGATCTAAACCAACACAAAGATCTAGTAGAAGATTGAAAGTGTTTTGAAGAGAAGATCTCCAACGGCCTAAAAGAAGATTTTGTCAAGATTCTTGAAAGATCTCCAATGGAAAAGAAGATCTCGGTTGAAAGAAGATTACGGTGAAGATCTCTAACGGATTTGAAAGTGAAGAAAAAAAGATCTAGGGATTGAAGATCTCCAACAAACTTGCAACAACTTTGACGATGAAGATCTTGCAACGGTTACTTCTCAAACAACGTGAGAATATTTCGCTCAACCAAGAAGCGGATCCTATGGATAAATAAAGACGTTACAAACGGCTATGGGACAACTGCTGAAAAAAGATCTCCATAAAAGGCAAAAAATGAAGATGGCGATTGAAGATGCAAAACAAGAGCTTACAAATGAAGATGGCGATTGAAGATGCAAAAATTTTATCTTCCTCTTAATCTTACATTAGATTACTTCCTTAGAGTGAGATAAACACAAGAGCTCCAATAGCGTATCTATATAGTGTTATACTCGAGTGTGTTACTTTGCGAAGTAACTAGGCTATTATTGCTAGAATAGAGTTGACTACATCGTAGCATTGAAGCTACATTGAGAGAAGAAGAAAAGTTCTTCTAGGTTTTATCTAGCACTCACAAAAAGCACATAATAGATAGTTAGAATCCTAGGGTCGGAAACCCTAGGCGTAGAGTAGGATGTTAGGCCCGAACTTCGTAAACATATCGTTGCGTCGATCTTTTTCATTCCGCACTTTATATCACGTTTTATTTTGACTAACAACATTCTGCAGGTTTTGAAATTAAGGCCTTCAAATCCAGTTCAAAGTCTTGAGATACAGTTTGGTCACAAAGCACAAAGATCGACTCCAAGGCCTTGAGATTAGTTTCAAAGCCTTGATATACGATATTGCAAAATGTTCTCATACTCTATTCAATTCCCTTCTAGAGTATTTATATCCTTATTATTCACCTATTCGGTTCTTCTGCAGCTACTAGTTCTGGATGCGTGTTTTGTAGGTTTAGACCTAACACGCATTCGGAAGCCGTAATCGTGGCGGTTACAAGTTCCAAATGCGTGACAGGTCTGTCACGCATTTGCAATCTGTAACCGTGGCGATGTTGATGTTTTATAAATTCATTGTTGTGCCATTTAACTAGGGATGACAATGGATCTGGTGTCGAAAGGATGACCTTGACCGCCACCCGATCTATTACCCAAAATTTTTCACCCCACCCCGCCCATCACTCGCTAAAGTCTTACCTATTCTAAGAGGATCTCGGGCTCAATCTGGTTTAGTATCAAGTGGATTCTTTTTTCGTTCCTATATATATGGGTCCGCGTAGCATTTCCACTAACCCGCATCCAATCCACCCGCATCCAACGTATGAAGCGGGTGGATCTGGTGAAATTTCTAGTGTTCAATTCTTATTTATAAATTTGTAAAAAAATCAAATATTTTGTTGAAAATTAAGAACATACTTAAATCCAACTAAAAATAACATAAGATTGTATATAATATCGAGTGAAATACTATCACCAAACAAGATCTAAAATAAAAAAATTATAACGAATCAATAATAAGGAAGGAAGTATATTAGGAATCGAAAGAAAATAAACTAAGATTTCCATATGGGTTTACTTTTATATATATATATATATATATATATATATATATATATATATATATATATATATATTGATGGTATAGTTAGAAAATAAAGGTAAAAATTTTATGATAATATATATATAAGTGCGTGAAAATTGGTCGGATGGATGAGTTGATTATGATTTTGGTGATGGGACCATGAAACGTTCATGCGGATCATACCAAATTTCATCACCCACTTTATCCATTACTCGCTTTGATCCGTCTTTAAGGTATTTTCACCTTTTATTTATTAATCAAACCCACCAGCCATCCCCAATAATCACCCTTACCATCTCTCTCCTCTTCCGTGTCAGATTTGCCTACTCCCTGCTCTCACTTCATCAACAATGGCGGAAGACAAGCTTAGCGTGGTTCGCGTTCTTCAATCCGTCAAAGAAAACTCCGGAAAAACTTACTCTCAGATTGCTTCGGAGACTGGTCTCACCAACGTATACGTCGCTCAGCTCCTTCGTCGCCAGGCTCAGCTAAAGCCCGATACCGCACCTAAGCTCCGCGCAGCTCTCCCCGGCCTCGACGATTCTCTCATCGCTCATATGATGAAGCCTCCTATGAGGTCTTACGACCCTAATTTGATCCAGGAACCCTGCATTTACAGGTTTTCTCCCCTGTCTCACCTTTTTGTTATCAATTAATCGTCCGATTCGATATAAAAAAGACATCGCTTGATCAAAATTATTATTTTCTACTGCAACTTCCACTTCTTTAAAGGACCGATTTCTAAGTATCTTGGTATTGAAATTGCAGTGGTGGTGATATATTTTAATTTGCATTAAAATAGTTGCGAATGAACTGTCTTAAATTTCGATATATTATGCTTCTGGTATGGTGTTCGAGTGAATTTTCATCATTCTTACTTCTACTGCTATGGTGTAGTTTGGTCTAACAAGTTAATTTATACAGATTGAACGAGGCGGTTATGCATTTCGGAGAAAGTATCAAAGAGATCGTCAATGAGGAGTTTGGTGATGGAATGTAAGGATGATGAGTCCTCTTTATGAATTTTTATACATATACTTTGACTTTCGCTTGTGCTTTGATGACAATATTGTCTTTGATTAGCTGATTTAATTAGTTTCCTCATAATCACTTTCTGATGAGCTTTCACAGCAACGAGTGATGTATTCTTTGAAGTCATCATCATGTGTGCTCCAGTTTAATTCAATAATTTGACAGGCATCATTCGTTGTGAAAACATTATGGGTGCTTCCTTTTTTTTATTGATGTTTTTAAAGCCTTGAGAGCTTCCTTGTCTACATATTCCTCAACTTTAGTAGTTTTTCTAATCAATCATCTTTTGACTATTTATTGTCCCTTCACTCGAAAATTTTGCACTCGTTTGAATGCTCCCAGTGGTGCTATAAATGTTGAGCTTGCAGTGGGCAAACCTTAACTAAAACCTCAGTACATCCCTCTTCATAGAAAAAGGGTACTTTAGTTACTTGCATTTGACAATAGATGCTTTAAATGCTTGATTTTGAAAAAAAAAATCTGCCATTGTCTGTTGAACTTAGGTGGTTTAAATAAAATGCTCCTACATTAGTGAATTTAGTGGTGATTTTCTGAAATCAACCCTTTATTATGTGAAATGCGAATATTATTTGTTCCCATTAGACTTTTCCAAATGACTACTTTGACCATGCATATCAGAAGTAAGAGGGTAACACAACATTTCTAACGTCCTCTGAGTGAATCTGCTTGGCTTTTCTTTTCTTGGTGCTAGATTGGTTAAATGGGAAATAACCCCTTAAACATGAGAAATAAGAACACTTGCTCAATACTTGGATCTCTTGCCTTTTTACTCTTGATCTCCAATCTGATTGGAAACCAAAGAACAGCAAGGGGAGAGAGATCGTTTTTTTATGTTTGTTAATTTAAGCTTTAGAATTAGTCAGCTGAAACTGAGCAAACAGCCAATGAATCAAGGAGACATTTAACATCTTCAAAGCATCATGTGCGCCAATGTTTGATTTGCATTTGAAAACTACGAAAGCGAAGTCATTTATGGTGGCCAGATAGATGCTTTATAGCTTAACTCGTTGATTAGGAGTACCAATGCTACTTTTTATTCAAGGGAAAGTCGTTTTTTGCTAATGTTGCGCGAAGACCACTAGGCAGAAAAGGTTGGGCTCCTAGTGCTGTTACGGATCTATATTCTTGATATTTTTCATCAACTCTTCTGACCCAAAACTACAAAACTGATTGGCAGCAGTGTCTTGCTAGGGAAAGACTTTTGCTATTTGGTGTTTTACAACAATAATCATTGCATGTTTGCTAATGCCCCATTTCTGAAATTGGAAATTTTAATCTGTGTTGGATGTCCCTGTGCTTGTACCTGCTGATGTATTTTTATTAAATGGCTCAGAATGTCGGCGATAGATTTCTACTGTTCTGTTGACAAAGTTAAAGGCGCTGATGGGAAGGACCGTGTGGTGCTCACACTTGATGGCAAGTATTTACCTCACTCTGAGCAGGTCAGTTACTCGTAACTGTATCACAACATACGTAGTCGGAATCTAACATTTGTTTCCTGAGAGTGAGCGGTGTTGATGCTTTTCAGTCTTTTCTCATAGACATATACCTTGAGTATTATAGAAGTGCTCAGATTTTGCTGTTTCAATTGCAGAAAGCTGAGGATATGGTTTCGAAACCGAAGCCCCTTGGAAAATAATTCACAGCATGTACGATGGTTATGGCCATGCATATTTGTAAACACAAGAAATAAGGGTGAGCCCTTCTGTTGGCAATTCAATTGTATAATTGTAATCGTAAACTACAAAATTTCTGAGTTTCATTTTTATCCTCTTCTGCTAAACTTGTTAAGTGTTACTCAAGAACAACTGGATTTACAACTTGGGCTTATATGAAGATGTTTATGTTGAGCCTGTATGATATTTTGAAGCATCATCTCCCCGTCGCCGATTCTCAACCGTATGATTTAGGTACTCCTAACTGCAAATATGCTTGACAAGGACGTCCAGTCAGACAAGAAAGACCTCCAAATGGAGGTGTTGTAGAACAATATATTTCTGAAAAGATGTTCTTGTTTTCATTGATATATCCTGTGTCGAATACATAATATATATAGGAGTGTATGAGCACTCATACGAGGACAAGTGTCAATATGGACCTTATCCAATATTATTGGGTTGATGTTCATTGGTCTTAATATCCCCTCGATCCAAGATGAATGAAAGTTTGGAGCCAGTGCCAGAAATATGGATGGGAGTAGTTTGGTGAATAGGCCTGCAATTTGATCAGTGGAGGTAATGAATGCTACCCGAAGGGAGTTGTTTTGTACTCTTTTTCGGACAAAATGATAATGAATGCTATCCGAAGGGAGTTGTTTTGTACTCTTTTTCGGACAAAATGCTAGTCTAGAGAGATGTATGATTCGATGACGGAGAACTGGATTCATGGCTAGATAAGTAGCCGTGAGGTTGTCATACCAAAGGACTGGAGGAAGATACAAAGTGATGCCTAAGCCAACCATGAGCAGTTGGATCCATAATGTTTCACTTGTTATTGTGGCAATTGCGCGATACTCATCTTATGTTGATGATCTTGTGATTGTGTCTTGTTTCTTTTTGATTGCCAGGAAATGTGGTTGGATCCAAGAAAAATGCAGTAGGCTCCTTGGACCTTCTGTCTAGCCCTAGGCCAGTCAGAGTCGGAGAAGGTTGAAAGAGTAGAGCTTGAAGATTAAGTGATGTGGAATTGTAGAGAGCTTGTGGAGTGTAGATAACGCAATAGCATTTTATAGCTTGCTAGTGACTCTGAGTTGGTGAATGCATTGATTGACACACTGTTCGCTCCAAACGGTGTGTGTAAGTTTTAAATTTATAACCCTAGATGTAAGCTTAAAACAAGGATGCGAACCCGCATTGTACGGGTCAATCGTAGTAAAAAGCAAGGAATTCTAGGGGTCGATCACAGGCACTTAGTGAAACAAAGTCGGAATAGGTAAGCTTTAGCAAATACTAACCACAAAGCAATCAAAACAATCAAAGATGATAAAAGTCAATAAAGGAAATATGCAATTCTAGGGATTCTAGTTGTAGTTCCAACTCAAGATCTAAAGATAAGCGGACAAAGCTGAGGTTTTTGCAAAGGGAAGGTGTTACTAAAGGGGAATAGATCACCGGGTAAGTCTCACTACTCACTAATCCTAAACCGTAACTCCTATTACCGGGTAAGTCTCAAGGAATTAAGAAAAAGAACTATATCCTCAAACTAACACACCAACTAAGGGAATAGAATCAACCTTTACCGGGTAAGTCTCAGGCTAACTCACAAAGATGGGATGAAAGCACACTCAAACCCTAATAAAGGATAAACCTTTATTACCTACACTTATGATCTTAGGTAAACAAACTAAAGCAATTACCGGGTAAGTCTCATCCTAAGCTTGCATTGAACCAGGAAAGGTATAATAAGAATAGGATTTGGCAAACTCTAACACTTAACTCTCAGTTTCGGATTAGGTAAGTCACCTCGGTCAGCCAAATTCCACCCCGGCCGAGATGTTCATCGACTGAGCGAGATGCTTTAGGGTTAAGGTAAAGACTCGAACTTTCAGGGTCCTACTGTGATTAAGATTATTCTATCATTGTTTTTCCCACAACCTTCAGCCAATCACCCTAGAATCACACAAAGAGATTAGCCACTCATCATCATGAAATTATTAATCAAATATATGGGAAGAAAGAGAATAATTGAACAAGAAAACCTTAAGAGAAAGGCTTCAATAACTGAATCAATTAT
Source organism: Fagopyrum homotropicum (assembly GCA_033239125.1). NCBI lineage: Eukaryota > Viridiplantae > Streptophyta > Magnoliopsida > Caryophyllales > Polygonaceae > Fagopyrum > Fagopyrum homotropicum. The sequence goes on from BSWB01000005.1 coordinate 50,563,416, forward strand.
CAAACCAACAAGCGTTCATTGGATAGAAATCCAACAAGACAACGACAAAGAAGGGAATCTAAGATGATCTTACAAAAACTCTTCAAAAAGCTATAAAAACTATAAAAGCTATGGACTTTCTTCCTTCAACCTTCAAAAAGGTTCTTCAAATCTCCTAACTGGAGTATGACTGCAGCGGTGTATAAAACACAATCGGTGGTATAGCATGATGTGGATTTGTGGGAAATCCGACCTTTTTTTATAGAAAAATTACTCTCCAAAGATAAGATATCTTAGAAAGACCTCTTCCCATAAAAATAGGTAAAATATATAATCTATCATATCTTCTTCCTTCTAGGAGCCAAGCCCAAAGATATAAGATCCTCTTTCCAAAGATAAAAGATCTCAGCCAAGAATAAAATATTCTCGCCGCGTCCTAGGTGTTCGCCTCGGTCGAGTCGACTCCTCTGGATCACCTCGGTCGAGGTGACTCTGTAGTCAACCGAGGTGATTCACAACTGAATGTGAAATCTCTCAAATCTGGTCCAAAGTGAATCTCTAATCCATGGCTGTGCTTCCTGGATGTTTCCTTCAGTTCCTGAATGTAACTCCAATGACTCCTTAGCTCCTTTTGCTCCTTTTTTATGCAAAACGTGCCATTTTACCTACGATTACAACAAAACTAGGTGTAGACCTCGATTCCCGCAAAGGTAGATGAAATGGTAATATAATCACATAATGTACATACAAACAAATGCAGATTATTGAAGATAAAACGTCCAAACAAACCCCAAAATATAGACTATAATTCATGTTATCAAAATACCCCATACTTAGCCCTTGCTTGTCCCCAAGCAAGTTCCACATATAAAAGGCAAGATAGAATGGATTATAAGTCAATAAAATCAATGAAAAAGTCTTTCAAAAACATTTTTATGGTGTGCTACAATCATAGATCACTCTAAGAGAATACTTCATGGAATTTAAAATCAAATATGATCAAAACATTTTATAAATATAAGAAAGTTGTTCATCTTTGCATAAAATCGTAGAATGCATAATAAATCATAATTATCGAAATTAATCATGCATAATCCAGTTTAAACCACTAAGTCAATCAACAAGCTCGAGGTCTCAAGGACTTCCCAAAAGAAAGGTCAAGAAACGTGTAGGGTAGGGATGTATATAAGGTAATGTGGTGCTAGAATCCGGGAAAAGGATATACTTCACTTTCACTTTGACTTTCAACATCTTCCACCAATAAGCTTTGCTTATTTCACACTTTTTCTTTTTACTTTACTTTTTGGGATGCATGGACAAAGGTGAAAAATAACCGAAGCCTAGGAAATCAGCAATCATCAATTTTTTGAGATGCATCAAACCCTTGATGCACATACCATGACCCGTTAGGAATATCGCTCAATCCGACTTTGGCAAGACACAAACACCCGGCTATGTGAATGGTGCCGAGTTATTCATCATCATGATTGACTTCCCCAAACCTATTTCTTTCTTTCTAACAGTTTCACTTCCAGCCAACTTCTCAACTTTTACTTCACTTGCTTTCACCACTTTGCTTGCTTCCAAATTCCCGGATAGGTAAAGGGAGGCAAAAATGTATACGAGGGGCTAAGCATGATCAAGAAGAAGAAGAGAGAAGAATGAATTGTCTTGGTCTTTCCAGGAAGAAAGTGAGAGAACTTATCTTGCGGTATCAACCTTCAAATTCAACATAATTTGGATAAAAACAAAGTATTAAACATGCCAAAATTTCAAATAAAGCATTTAGCAACTTAAACATATCATAAAACCTTTCAAACACATAAAGATTTCAAAACCAGTCAGCAACAAGATCTTCACTGAGATCATATCCAGATAAGAAGCACAAAACGTTTCGAAAACTCTTAGTTAAACCACCTCGGTCGAGGTTTTCTAGGTCAACCGAGGTGAAGCACCTCGTTTGGCCAGAACTGTCCCGGTCGAGGTCAAAATTTTTTTTTAAACCAGTTTTTGACGTTTTCTCAATCAAATAACCTGTATGTATGCATGCAATCTCAGATAAACACATAGAAGCAAAATGAAGCATAAATATCCGAAATGTCGAGTCATACATCACATAAGTCGATCAAATACATAAACACCCCATACTTGGGACACACTATCCCAGTGGGTCAAAATAAGTCTAAAGAAATAAAATACTCACCGGACATAAAGCTGAGCTGCATAATAAATAAGAAAGAAAATCCTGCAGCTCTCAATAGTCACGATCTGGTGGTGGTGGTGGTGGCACATACGGATACTGAGATGGGTCGCACGGGTAGCCCATGATGTGCTGAAACTGAATCTGAGCCATCATGTGCTAGTAATGCTGTCTCTCCTGCATCTCATGGATATCCAGGGATAGGGCAGCATAAGAATCAATCATCTGATCCGTCAGATCATCGATCCGACGGTGAGCCTCTAGATCCCTATGTCGGCGTACCCTACGCCTAGCAGGACGTACTGGTGATGTGGATGGTGCAGGCTCAGTATCATCATCATCTATGTAAATAACCGGCGCACTCGTCCCAACAGTATCAGTCCCTGTATCCATAGGAACTCCACCATCCTTGTCATCGTCATCAGCAGTCTCCTCCTCCACCTCATCCTCCTCAGCTGGTGCAGCTGCTGCCTCTCTAGCATCCTCCATCAATGGAACCCAAGCAGTCTGCCAGTAGTGAGGATCATAAACAGAGAACTAGGACGACCATCTAATCCCCTGTGGTGTAGTCGGCTCTCATGGCATGACCACATACGGCGTAGTAAGTCCTCGGGGAACCAGAATCCTCCGAGTGATCATCTTCTGAAGCCCTAGCGGCTTGGCAGCCGCCACCATAGTACAAGCTCTGAGGTCCATGTCCTGGTAGCTAGCAATGTGGGTCACGAGGCCTCCGCAGCAAATATCCCCGTTCGCCTTGGCCTTGATCCTGTGCAGATCCTCTACCAGCATCAAGCCAAAGTTGGGGATCCCTCCAGTCACCATGCAGTAAAGGCTGAAAAGCTACCCCTGTCGGACCTTTTGGGGCGTCTCAGTACGCGCCAGAAGTGTCTCGCTGAAAATGCGGTGAGCTAACCTAAAGTCTAGGTGAAATATGATACGCTCCCTGGAGTCTCCAGGGCGTCATCTGTCTGCGTGCTCAACAACGTGAGCAATCTAACCCCAAAACTCCCTAGCTACAGCTCGGGAGGGAAAATCTACAGCAGTCGGAGCCGGGAAACCAAAAATATCTCTCCAGTGCTCTAGAGGAACTAAGAAGTTCCGGTTCATCAACTGGTACTTCATAGCTCGCTCTGTGGGAAGGTAGGTGAAGGAGCTAACGAACTCTAAGGTAGGCTCTAAATAGGCAGGTGCGCGGATCTCAATAAACTGATCTAGACCTACCATTGAAATCATCCGTCTAAGATCTTCATTCACATGGAGACAGTCAAAAGCTGATACGTCCAGGAAGCGTGGTGCAATCACTGGACGGGCTGCTATACGGTCGTAGTCGACCTGGTGTCTCTCGTGGATCACCGGTCTATAGGGTCTAGAGGAAGAAGAAGAAGGGGAAGGGGAGGATCTATCCCTAAGGACAAGCTGTCTATCTGAACTCATTTTCCAACAAACTCTGTCAGATCACCTCGGTCGGTCTGACACAACTCAAGAACACCTCGGCCGAGGCACAGCACGACTGGACCGAGGCGAAGAATCTGCGCGATCGAATCTCTCAAAAATCCAGTTCTTTTCCCCCAAAATCACTACAACTGGTTCCTATGGGGTACTTAGTCTGTTTCTCATCAAATGCAAGGGCAACCAAAGCCCAATTTGAAACAAAACAGTGAAAAGGAGAGAGGTTAGGGTTTTTTCGATGTTTACCCTGATTCGGTCGATTCAGTTCGTTTTTCTCGTAGATTGACGCTTGCACTGGGATCCTCTATCCTTTTTTTGCAATTTGGAAGCAAGAATCGTCGAAAATAATCGAAGAAGGGCGAAGCGAGGCGAGGGGCTGCCGCGGTCGAGGAGAGGGGAAAATAAGAGAGAGAAATTCAGCCCCCCTTTTATACCCTTTTCTGGAACTGTTGTCACCTCGATCGAGTTGGTCTCGACTGGACCGAGGTGGTATGGACCGAGGTGGATCTTCAGAAACCCTAGTCGCCTCGGTTGCTCAAGAATCATCTCGGTCAAGGTGCTTTGACAGCAACCGAGATGTGCCTCAGTCAAACTCCGTCTTCTCAAATTCTCGAACTTCTGTCCTTCCAGTTATGCTCCTGGTTTGTACTCCTTCCTTAGATGTCATCTGTTGTCTGTCTAGGACGCCAAAAACAAAACAAGGCAAAGCAAAAGCAAAACTATCTAAGCTAGACTAGAAAAAGGGAAAAGAAAGCAATACCTTAGGTTGCCTCCCAAGAAACGCTTGGTTTAAGGTCGCTAGTTGGGCCATAGTGCGTCTCTCAAACGTGAGGGGAGGTGCCCTCACCCCATACTTCACCTCCATCGTGGGGTGAAGTAAGTAAGTCTATCAAACGTTCCAACAAGTGTAAGTTCTCATCGGGGAATGAATCGTCTATGGGTGGGTCGTCTTTCTCGCGTGAAGATGTAGGTAGCCGGCTGAGGTGATCCGCAATAGAATTTTCGGATCCCTTCTTGTCGCGGATCTCTAAATCAAACTCTTGAAGCAAGAGAATCTATCGAATAAGGCGTGGCTTGGCATCTTTCTTAGCAAGCAAGTAACGGATGGCTGCATGGTCGGTGTAGACAATGACTTTCGCCCCTACTAAGTAGGAACGAAACTTCTCGAAAGCATATACAACCGCCAATAACTCCTTCTCGGTGGTAGCATAGTTGCGCTGGGCTACATCTAGCGTCTTGCTAGCATAATAAATGGCGGTGGTCCGGCCATCCTTCTTCTGTTCAAGCACCGCTCCTACGGCTACATCACTAGCATCACACATGATCTCAAAGGGCAAAGTCTAATCGGGAGGTTGGATAATGGGAGCGGAGATCAACGCTTCCTTAATCCTGAAAAAAGCGTCAAGACACTCCTACGAAAACTCAAAAACAACATCTTTATTCAAGAGGTTAGTTAGAGGTTTAGAAATCTTAGTGAAGTCCTTGATTAATCTCCTATAGAAACCTGCATGCCCGAGAAAACTCCTCACACCTTTAACAGAACAAGGGGGAGGGAGTTTCTCAATAGTCTCGATCTTAGCGCGATCGACCTCAATACCTCGATTAGAAACGAGGTGTCCTAGCACAATGCCTTCAGTAACCATAAAATGACACTTCTCCCAATTCAAGACAAGATTAGTGTCGTCACATCTTTGTAGCACTAGTGAAATGTTAGATAGGCAATCATCAAAAGAGGAACCATATACTGAAAAATCATCCATAAATACCTCCATGATCTCCTCTATGTATTCGGAAAAGATAGCCATCATGCATCGCTGGAAGGTAGCGGGTGCGTTGTACAATCCAAATGGCATCCTCCTGTAAGCAAATGTCCCCCATGGACAAGTGAAAGTGGTCTTCTCCTGATCATCCGGATGGATAGGAATCTGGAAGAATCCACTATAGCCGTCTAAGTAGAAAAAGTGTGAATGCTGGGCCAACCGTTTGAGCATTTGATCAATGAAGGGAAGTGGAAAATGGTCCTTCCGAGTGGCCGTGTTCAGCTTCCTATAATCAATGCAAACCCTCCAGCCCGTGACGGTCCTGGTTGGGATTAATTCGTTGTTCTTATTTGTCACAACGATCATCCCTCCTTTCTTCGGAACTACATGCGCCGGGCTCACCCATTTGCTGTCCGAGATAGGATATATGATACCTGCATCCAACAACTTAACAATTTCCTTCTTCACAACCTCTTTCATGATCGGATTTAACCGTCTTTGAGGTTCCCGTGAAGTCTTATGATCATCCTCCATTAGAATTCTATGAATGCAGAAAGAAGGCTTAATGCCAATAATATCATCTATAGTATAACCCAAAGCCTTTTGATGCTTTATCAGGACATGCATTAGTTTAGACAATTCAGATTTGGAGAGGGAAGCACTGACAATAACGGGATAAGTGGAATCCGGTCCAAGAAAGACATACCTCAAGTGATTTGGGAGTTGTTTAAGCTCCACAACTGGGGGTGCTTTCTGAGTGGGATCCTTGCTTCCTTCTTCCAGTGGAGTAGATCCGGAAATTGGACTTTCGGAAGTCTCAGTTGAGATCGTTTCGCCTTTGTCCTCGGTCGAGGCGCAGAGGCGTTGACCGAGATGTTCTTCAGTCGCCTCGCTCAGTCCAGAAAGTGCCTCGGTCGAGGTACTGTAACTGGAACCGAAACTGGAGATCTTCGTCTCCTGGATTAGCTTCTCAGTTTTAGCTCCTGGGTCTTCTTCCAGTGCCTTTAAGCTCCGTATATCTGCATCACAAGAAGCATCTATACCTTCCTCCATTAAACTGAAACTAATAACTCTTTCAAGTGGATCGTTAGTAAGGATAAAGCTCACCAATTCTCTTGATTCTTCTTCATCATAGATGTTGAAGATATCATCTCCTAGCTGCTCTCTTTTCATGGCCGCAAGTAAGGCGAACTCCACTTCATCTCCGCCAATGTTGAATTTTAACTTGGCATTCTTACAATCCACGTTGCAACCCGAAGTTGCTAGAAATGGCCTCCCGAGAATAATAGGAACAAGATAATCTGCGGGAATTTCAAGTACGACACATTCTATAGGTAAATAGAAGTTACCTAACTTGACCGGAACGTCTTCCAAGATTCCCACGGGATGGGTAATGGAGCGATCCGCCATGTATAATCGAATCTTCACCGGCTTGGGCTCTCCAAGTCCGATCTTCACACATAGCTCCAGCGGAATGATGCTCACGCTGGCTCCTAGATCACACAAGGCTTCACAAGTTACATCCCCAACTTGAATGGGAATGCAAAATGAGCCGGGATCTCTCAACTTAGGTGGCATCTTCTCCTTCATGATTTGAATAAGCTCCGAGGATTTAGATGTCATTCTTACTTCACCAAAGTCTTCCAGTTTCCTCTTCCTTGACAGAATCTCCTTCAAGAACTTCCCATAGGCGGGCATCCCTAGAATAGCATCAAGGAAAGGAATGTTAATGTGTAGTTTATTCATCAAGTCAAGGAACTTACCAAAGTGCTTGTCTAGACGTGCTCTGACCCTTGACTGGGGGAATGGAAGTGGTGGTTTGTATGCAGGAGGTGGAACATAAACTTCAGTTTTCCCCTCCGCTTTCTGTGGCTCCACTTCGTTTGACATCTCGGCCGAAGTGTTCTTCGACTGCACCTGGACCGAGGTGGTCTTCGTCGGTACTGGCACCGACCGAGGCACTGGATCTGCAGTTTTCAGTCCACTCCTCGTAGTTATGGCCATAATCTGGCCCTTAGGGTTGCTTTCCGTCCTTGTTGGAAGCTTCCCTGGGTCTCTTGGCGCTTCATTCGCCCTACTAGCAAGTTGTTGTTCAAAGGCCTTTTGGGCCTTCGAAAATGAAGTCATGGATGTCTCTATAGCACTAAGCTTGATCAAGATAGCCTCCAGCACTGCGTCTTTCTTTTCCGGATGGGACGAACTTGATCCTTGTCCCTGGCTCTTTAATGGAGTAGAAGAAGAAGAAGGGGAAGAGAGGAAAGGATTAGAGGAATCGTTAGAATTGGAGTTAGAATGATTGTTACCAGAATTTTGGTTGTTCGCCCTCCAATTGTTGTTGTTGGATCATCTATTGTTGTTGTTGTAGTTGTTATTCCGGGAACCGTTGTTGTTGTTACGGTATCCATTGTTGTTGTTCCTTGATCCTTGCTCTTCCTTCTTGGTTTGAGCAACCAAGAGTTCCTTCAATTGCTTCACGTCATTCTTCAAAGACGTGAGTTGATTGTTGTTAGGTTGAGTCTCTTGAAAGTTGACTCGTTTAACTCCACCTTCAGTTCCTTGGTGGGTGTATTTCTCCATGTGTAAATCTTGATTCTCAATAAAGTCCCAAGCTTCGTCAATCGCCATGTCCATAAATGTACCGGCGGAGAGTAGTTGGAGGTTGAACTGGGTGCTTCCGTCCAGTCCCTTGAAGTATATCTCCAACAACTCTATCTTTGGAATCCCATGATATGGGCAATCCAAAAGAATGTCTTTCAACCTCTCCCATGACTTGGACAAGCTCTCCTCGTCCTTCATAATGAATGCATTAATCTTCCCTCTCATTTCGACGGTCTTAGAGGGGGGAAAGAATTTAGTCAAGAATTCCGTAGTCATCTCCTCCCAAGTGCTGATTTTTCTTGGAGGAAGAGATTGATACAAAGTAAGAGCTCTATCTTTTAAAGAAAAGTAAAAAGGTCTTAGCTTGTAGTTGTTGTTTTCTATTCTTGAGGGTCTCAAGGTCTCCATCAAGATCTCATAGTTTTGAAGATGTTGATGCGGAGATTCCTTATCTAGCCCTCCGAACTGGCATTGGCGAATCATGGAAAGAACTTGCGGTCGAAGTTCGTAGTCATGGTCCGCTGGATCTACTAGGTTAACCCCCGGACGCCTCAGTTGTTGATTGGGGTCCATCCTTTGACCTAGGGTTTGCGGGATTCCTGCAAAAAGAGCGCCTCGGACTGGCATCCAAGGTGGAAGTACCTTGGCCGGGGCATCAGGTACTGGGACCTGCCTCGGCCGAGGGTCTGCGACTGGGACCTGCATCGGTCCAGCATCGGGAACTGGGTCTTCCCTCGGTCGAAGTAGATATTGGTCTCGTAAGGCTGCCATATCTGCTTCGATTGCTTCAGTCTTGGTGCGAGTTTCTTCTTTCTCTTGCCTCAGGTCTTCCCTGCTGAGACGTAGCTGTTCAAACGCCTCCTTCAATTCGGCCTCAAGATCGCGATTGTCTTGGTTGGCAATCTTCGCTTCTCTTAAGCGTCGTTTGTATGTCTTTTCTGGTTCGGGATCGTAAGGAACGATTTCCTTTCCAGTGCGGGTTCTTCGCATAAACCTAAGAAAGAACCTGCAAAAGTCACTCAAGTAGAGTGGTTAGTAGACACGGGAGCAAGTGCCCCAAAAGCAAACCGTAACCGGCTCGGTCTAGACCAAGTCCCCGGCAACGACGCCAAAAACTTGTTCGCTCCAAACGGTGTGTGCAAGCTTTAAATTTATAACCCTAGATGTAAGCTTAAAACAAGGATGCGAACCCGCAGTGTACGGGTCAATCGTAGTAAAAAGCAAGGAATTCCAGGGGTCGACCACAGGGACTTAGTGAAACAAAGTCGGAATAGGTAAGCTTAAGCAAATACTAACCACAAAGCAATCAAAACAATCAAAGATGATAAAAGTCAATAAAGGAAATATGCAATTCTAGGCATTAAAGCATCTAGTTGTGGTTCCAACTCAAGATCTAAAGATAAGCGGACAAAGCTGAGGTTTTTGCAAAGGGAAGGTGTTACTAAAGTGGAATAGATCACCGGGTAAGTCTCACTACTCACTAATCCTAAACCGTAACTCCTATTACCGGGTAAGTCTCAAGGAATTAAGAAAAAGAACTATATCCTCAAACTAACACACCAACTAAGGGAATAGAATCAACCTTTACCGGGTAAGTCTCAAGCTAACTCACAAAGATGGGATGAAAGCACACTCAAACCCCAATAAATGATAAACCTTTATTACCTACACTTATGATCTTAGGTAAACAAACTAAGGAACTACCGGGTAAGTCTCATCCTAAGCTTGCATTGAACCAGGAAAGGTATAATAAGAATAGGATTTGGCAAACTCTAACACTTAACTCTCAGTTTCGGATCAGGTAAGTCACCTCGGTCAGCCAAATTCCACCCCGGCCGAGATGTTCATCGACTGAGCGAGATGCTTTAGGGTTAAGGTAAAGACTCGAACTTTCAGGGTCCTACTATGATTAAGATTATTCTATCATTGTTTTTCCCACAACCTTCAGCCAATCACCCTAGAATCACACAAAGAGATTAGCCACTCATCATCATGAAAGTATTAATCAAATATATGGGAAGAAAGAGAATAATTGAACAAGAAAACCTTAAGAGAAAGGATTCAATAACTGAATCAATTATCAAACCAACAAGCGTTCCTTGGATAGAAATCCAACAAGACAACAACAAAGAAGGGAATCTAAGATGATCTTACAAAAACCCTTCAAAAAGCTATAAAAGCTATGGACTTTCTTCCTTCAACCTTCAAAAAGGTTCTTCAAATCTCCCAACTGGAGTATGGCTGCAGTGGTGTATAAAACACAATCGGTGGTATAGCATGATGTGGATTTGTGGGAAATCCGACCCTTTTTATAGGAAAATTACTCTCCAAAGATAAGATATCTTAGAAAGATCTCCTCCCATAAAAATAGGTAAAATATATAATCTATCATATCTTCTTCCTTCCAGGAGCCAAGCCCAAAGATATAAGATCTTCTTTCCAAAGATAAAAGATCTCAGCCAAGAATAAAATATTCTCGCCGCGTCCCAGGTGTTCGCCTCGGTCGAGTCGACTCCTCTGGATCACCTCGGTCGAGGTGACTCTGTAGTCAACCGAGGTGATTCACAACTGAATGTGAAATCTCTCAAATCTGGTCCAAAGTGAATCTCTAATCCATGGCTGTGCTTCCTGGATGTTTCCTTCTGTTCCTGAATGTAGCTCCAATGACTCTTTAGCTCCTTTTGCTCCTTTTTGATGCAAAACGTTCCATTTTACCTACGATTACAACAAAACTAGGTGTAGACCTCGATTCCCGCAAAGGTAGATGAAATGGTAATATAATCACATAATGTACATACAAAGATGCAGATTATTGAAGATAAAACGTACAAACAAACCCCAAAATATAGACTATAATTCATGCTATCACACACTTTGTTCACAGCAAATTAGATGTCAAGTCTCGTGAAGGCAAGGTATTGTAGGCTTCCTGCAACACATTTGTGTAAGTGTTGATCATTGGATGGAGGGTCAATGGTTGAAGTAGATGTGATGGGAAGCGTCATTGGAGTGGCAACAGATTTAGCACAATGCACATGAGCTTTCATAACTAGTTCATTGGTGATGTTTGATTGGGAGAGATAGCATCATGTGGAATCCCGTGCTACTTGGATGCCTAGGAAATAATGTAGATTCCCCAGGTCCTTCACTAGAAAGAATGTTGTAAGCTCCTGAATAAAGTTATCTACAAGAGACTTGTTGGACAAAACCACCAATAAGTCATCTACATACACTAGGATGTATACTAATTGATTTGCCTAGCGATGAGAGAATAAGGAAGTGTCTACACATGATGGTGTAACACTGAGGGAGAGAAGGGTGTGACCTAGTTTACAAAAACTTGATCGAGAAGCCTGTTTTAGGCCATACAGGGATTTTTGTAGTTTTCAAATATAAGAAGGATATTATGAGTGAACAAAGCCTAGGGTCTTTTGAACAAAGACGTCCTCTTCAAGGTCCTGTGAAGGAAGGAATTTGTATGTCAAGTTGTTGAACCGACTAGTTTTTCATGGTTTCAAGGGAGAGAAGATGGCGAATGGTGGTGGGTTTTGCAATTAGGTGAAAGGTCTCAACATAATCAATGCCCTCGAGTTGGTGGAACCCTTATTCTACAAGGCGAGCCTTTCGGCGCTCAATTGAGCCATTGGAGTGTCATTTGGTTTTGAATATCCATTTTACTCCTAGGACATTTGATAGGTTATGGAATCACTATCAATTAGTGTCGGTTGGTGTTACTAACATTTTAATCCAAAAGAAGAAGTCCAAAAGAAGCAAAAGAAGATGTTAGCAACACTTGGGAGTTAAAGATCATTCACGAAGACAAGTTTCTGGTGCCACACCGCCCCCGCGGAGCAGTGTCACCGCCGCTGCGGGTGGGACTGCACTCCCACTGCACTCCGGAACGCAGCTTGTGCCTTCCCCAGCGCCCGGAACAAGCTTGGCACCGCCCCTACGGTGACTAACCCTGAAATAGCGAAGCCGGCGCCCTTGCGCCTCTGCATGCGGACCAGCCTGCGGACTTGTGAAGCCCAAGAGCTAGTGTCACCGCCCCTGTGGTGACATTGGGCCGCCTCTGCGGCTCCATATGAGAAACGACTCCACATCAAAAACGACACGAAGTTTAAGAGTCAGACGTTTTGAGAGCATTAAAGACCCGCCCATGCGGGATTGACAGGCCGCCCTTACGGCCAAGAAGAAGATCAAGCGTTTTGTCCTAAACCGCCCCTGCGGCCCTGAAGCCCGCCCCCGCTGCCCTGAAGCCCGCCCCCGCGGCCCTGAAGCCCGCCCCCGCGGCCCTGAAGCCCGCCCCCGCGGTTTAGCGCCACCACCTTTATGACATTAAAGGTGGCTGTTAAGGACGTCCATTTACTCCCATTTACGGTCAATTGTAGTATAAATAGAGCTTTAGCTGATTGCTAGAATCATCCATCATTTTCCCACTAATGTTTTATTCCCCTTACTTCCAAGTGTAATGAGTTTATAAGTTTCCTTGCTACATTGAGTTGTTTTGAAGCTGTATTTCTGCTTGATTGTAAGTCTTTATTAATATAAGTTTATTCAGTCATATATGTGTTCTATTCCTTGTGCCTTAACTTATGTTTTGCATGTTTCTTACCACTTAGATTGATCATCTTAAATGTCTAATTGCATGCAAATTACTAGGATTAATTGATTCCGGGTTCGGGCCCTTAATCTAGTAGTAATCCTTTTAGGTAAAAGCGGGTTGTAATTGCTTCAAGGGAAAGGAACATAACTATAAAGAAACGTTTAACGGTGTTTATTCATGTCTTTATATCTCTTTGTCTTTGTTGAAATGCTAACTTGTGTATTTGATCTTGTAGGTTTACGGATCATTAAGCTTGCTAAGTTGTGTTGATATCGGTTGGCTCAACACATAATTAAGATCAAGACGAGAACATTGATAAATAACTTATAAAAAGAACCAACCAAGTAGTGTGCATGCTAAGACTCAACCTAGTGTAGCTTTTCATTCTATTATCACCATCTTTGCTTGTTCTTATGTGTTTTTGTCTTGTTTCAATCAACCCCCCCCTCCGCCCCAATTTGGTTACATATCGATAATTGAACCTAATCATTACTTGACAAGGCTCTCTTGGAATCGACCCTTACTTACACTATACAAAGCAATTAGTGTAACATTAGGTAACTACTTTGACTTAAGCTAAAAGACAACGACCCTAGGTTTTTAGCCTCGTCAAATTTGGTGCCGTTGCCGGGGAGTTCTTGTTTATGTTTTGATTTACTTTGATTATTGATTATTGGTTTGGACCATTTTCATGGATCAAACCCGTGCTACTAACTCCGATTTTGCTCCTTTTGATCCATAAATTGAAAGAACGCACAATCGACTACGTAGGCAACAACGAACCCGAGAAGAAATGGCTATCCGAACTCTCCGCTAACTCACGCAGCCGGATATCACTCAATACCCTCTTGCGGTTACCATACCAACAATTGGGGAAGGAGTCAACTTTGAGCTCAAACCGGGGTTGATCCAGTTGCTCCCATCCTTCCATGGCTTGAGTGGAGATGACCCTATCGAACATCTTGGGAAATTCCATACCGTGTGTATGAGTATGACGCCAGTCAATGTCACCGAAAAACAAATCCAGATGAGAGCGTTTGGCTTCACTCTCAAGGATGGGGCGGATGATTAGTAATATCATCTTCCGTCTGGTATGATCGACACATGGGAGAATCTCCACAAGGCCTTTTTGGAGAAGTACTTCCCCACTAAGAAGGCAAACAACTTGAAGAAGGCCATAAGTAACATAGAGCAAGAAGCGGACGAAACTCTTTATGAGTACTTCGAGCGCTTTGCCAAATTGAGATCAAGCTGCCCTTTCTACAGATACTCCACGCGGGACTTAGTGCTCTATTTGTATGACGGTTTGTTGGACAATGAAAGAAGGATAGTGGATGCTGCTTGTGGAGGTAACATTCTTAACTTAACTTCAGAAGTTGCTATGGAAAAAATGCAGGAAATGGCGGAAGGTTCACGGAACTTTGGAAGATCCTATACAAAGAGAAGGGTCCATGCCATTAATCCCAGCCGTCCAGAGATTGTACAAGAATTACCTGAACTAAAAGAGATGGTTTAAGAGGTTGATTTTAATGGGAACCCCACAACAACTCAAGGCTTCTGGAGTTTGTGCTGATCCTTTCCACCCTATGACAAATTCCAAGACGATGTTGTAGAGGTGAATGTTGTAGGATATGGTCAACAACAGCAACAACGTCCAAGGAATGATCCATATGCACAAAATTATATGCCCAATTGACGAGATCAACAAAACTATCGATGGAGGGATCAACAAAACCAACAGCAGCCCCGCCAAGGTAATTCTCAATCCACTGAAGATATGTTATAGGTTTTAAGTAAACACTTTGCTACCCATGTCCAAACTATAGAGTCAAGCATCAAGAACCTTGAAAAACAGGTTGGACAAATGGCGAAGGCCATCACAAGGATCGAAGCTCGATCCTCCGGAAACTTGCCCTCCTAGATGATCATAAATCCTAAGGAGAATGTTAGTGCTCTAACATTGAGGAGTGGGAGGCAAGTCCATCCAAAGCCAGCAAAAAGCAAAGGAAAAACCCTCTGACGGTTCTGACGCCCCCTAATAGCATGTATTATAGTCTATATTTTGGGATTGGTTTGGACTTTTTATCTTCATATATCTGCATGTATGGATGTATATTCTTTGATTATATTGTTGTTTTGTCTACCTTTGTGGAAATCAAGGTCTACACCTAGTTATGTTGTAATTGTAGGGAAAATGACACGTTTTAGACCAAAATGGAGCTAAGGAAGCTAAGGAGTCATTGAAGCTACCTTCTGGAGCATTAAGGAGTTATAAGAAGATCTGAGGAAGCATGGAAATTATTTGGAAGATTGATTTTTGACCATATTAGAGAGTGTCATTCTCAGTTGAAACTCACCTCGGTCAGCTACAGTACCACCTCAACCAAGGTGACCTTCAAGAGCGTCTGAACCGAGGCGAAGTGATGACGGAACATAAGATCTATATTTTTGGGTGAGATCTTCTATTTTTGAAAATTGAATATCACATATTTTTGAATGGATTTCTGGAAGGAAGAATATCTTTTGGCTGATATATTTTGGAAGATTTGGAGATAATTCTCCTATATATATATATATGGGTTGATTTTCTAGAGATCAGCTATCTCGGAAATTCCGGATCAGAGGAGCATAGTTCTCTAGATTTGAAGGAAGTTTGGAAGGTTGAAGATCAAAGAAAGAAGGAGTCTAGTTTGAAGTTGGATTTGAAGGAGAAAAACTTGTTACGTTTAGGAATAGGTGTGATGTGCACGCAATAAGTCTTAAATTTATACTCGTTATAATTATCCTAACTCCTAGCGAACCCGCAGTGTACGGGACGTTTGTAGAAAGGTAAGTATTCCGAGGTCGAACACAAAGACTAAGGTGAAATCGAGTCAAGCAATGATCAAAGATAGTGTGAATCTAGACTAAGATAAGATGAGGAATAAAGAAAATGGAAAACACAATGTTTTTGTTGGTTTTTGTGGTGATCAAACAAAGATCACAAGTCAAGCAAGATGATAAACAACTAACAACTCAAGCTAGCAAACGAACAAGCAACACAAAGCACAAGAATATGATCAAGAGAGAAAAGTAGATTCTAGAGGTCAAGATTTCCGGTTACGGCATAGGACTCAAAGTTCTAAGGATTCTAAGGACAAGCTGTGGTGTTTGGGAAAGAATGTTCACTAATGGAAGCGATTACCGGGTAAGTCTCTCACTTCACTAATCCCACATCAAACTCCTATTACCGGGTAGGTCTCAAGGGGTTAGAGTAAGGAATTTCGCACAAACTAGATACTACTTAAGGGTAACCCTCTCCTTACCGGGTAAGTCTCGGAATAGGGAAATCTCAAGCAATAATCCTAGCACACTCGATCCAATAGCGGCTTATGAGGCTCACTACTACCTAGCATTCATCATCTTAGGTATCTAAGGTCGGAAATCATCGGGTAGATCTCTTACCTCACTTGGATTGGTAGCATTAGGTGATACTAAGCTAAATTAGGCTTAATAAACACTAGGATTTAAACAACCAAACACCCTAGCATGCAGATTTATCATTTAAAGAGCAACAGAAGAATAAATCGGGCTGTTCTACTGATAAATCGGCCGATTTATCTGATGAACAGGTCGATTTTTCCTTCTGTTGTGAGTTTCGTGCATATAAATCATCCTAAACTGACATATAAGCCCATCCTATCATCACCCTAGCCATAACCATCAATCCATCACTCTAAAATCACAAGAAATTAGCCAATAATATGCATATCAAGATCCGAAATCATCAAACAAGCATACATGGTGTTCATAGATGAGTAATGAAAGATGAGTAAGCAAAATCAATAAATCTCAGCCAAATCCAAGTTATAGCAAGACTTACAAACTCTAAAATGAAGATGCAAAACGTTCTTAACGATCCTTGCAATTAGTTCTTCAATCCAAGACTACAAAATCACTCAAAATCACTCTAAACTCTTAGAATGGTGTTCTTCTTCTTCCTTTAATCCTTGAGAGCTTTTCTTCTTCTCCAATCTTTCTCCAAGATGAATGAGCTGTGAATGAGAGTGTGGGAGAGAGGAGATGCCCAGCAACCACCTGAGGGACCACTTATATTCTCCACCAAGAGCAAGGACGGACAAGAGATCGTGGGACACGTGGCTTAAGCTGTCAAAGCCTCAAAAATCGACCCAGTGGACAAAAATCGGACGATTTATCTGCTTGCTGGTCCGATTTTCTTCAGCAGAAAGGTGTTATGCTCGTTTAGCCATGAGTTGATCCATTGCTCGCACCAATAGTGGTCTTTGTGTCCTTTGTTGCTCCAATTATGCTCCTCCAAAGCTTTGGATGTGTACCATCATGAGGCTTGGCCCTCAAATGTATCGATTAACGTCCAATAGATCCCCGAATTACCTACAAAACCGATAAAAGGTAGTGTAGACGTCTTTTCTATAAATGTGCGTGAATTAAGCGAAGACGTCATGAATCAATGCAAAAACTTGCACGAATGAATGAGAAATCTATCTAAGTGACTACCTAATCCTAAGTCATAAATCTTGTTATCAAAGGAAGTTTGTAAGATTTTCTTAGTTTGGTTTGATTGTTGTCTTTTCTGATTTGTGATTGAGGAACGCTGATTGTTTATTTGTTTTATAGAGTTATTGAGACCTTTGTGTAAAGGTTTTCTTGTTTGAATATTGATTCTTTTCTTACATATTTGATTATTTTTATCATGATGATTGTTGGCTGAGTTCTTTATGCGATTCTACGGTGATTTGCTAAAAGTTGTGGAAAAGACGATGAAAGAATGAGCCTTTATCCCAGTGAACCCTGAAAGCTCGAGCCTTTACCTTAACCAACGAACACCTCGGTCAGTCGTGGAACATCTCAGCCGAGATGGTACATAAATTGAGCGAGGCGAGCCTTTTTTGATCCTTATCTGAGTTGAGGTGTTAGTTTGCCAAATCTTATCCTTGTTATACCTTTCCTGGTTCAATGCAAGGCTAGGATGAGGCTTACCCGGTGATTCCTTTGTTTGTATACCCAAGATCATGAGTGTAGGTAATAAAAGTTTATCCTTTATTGGGGTTTGAGTGTGCCTTCATCTCATATTTGAGAGTTAGCCTGAGACTTACCCGGTAAAGGTTTATTATATCCCCTTGGGTGGTGTGTTGGTTTGAGATTATAGTTCCTTTCCTTAGTACCTTGAGACTTACCCGGTGAGATGATCTATTCCCACCTTAGAAACACCTTCCCTTCGCAAACCTTAGCTTTGTCCACGTTATCTTTTGAGATCTTGAGTCGGAACCACAACTGGATGCTCTAAAATTCACATTCCCTTTATTTGACTTTTATTTCATCTTTGATAACTTTGATTTGTTGCTTGTGGTTTATTGACAACCTGATTTACCGATCTTTGTTTCACCATAGTCCCTGTGATCGACCCCTGGAATATTTGTTGTTATTACAATTGATCCGTACACTACGGGTTTGCATATTTTTCAAGCATATATCTTGGGTTATAAATATTAAAGCTTGCACACACTTTACTTGAGTGATTTTGCAAAATCTTTCCTTAGGTTTATGCGAAGAACTCATAGTTTTGAAGATGTTGATGCGGAGATTCCTTCTCTAGCCCTCCGAACTGGCATTGGCGAATCATGGAAAGAACTTACGGTCGAAGTTCGTAGTCATGGTCCGCTGGATCTCCTAGGTTAACCCCCGGACGCCTCAGTTGTTGATTGGGGTCCATCCTTTGACCTAGGGTTTGCGGGATTCCTGCAAAAAGAGCGCCTCGGACTGGCATCCGAGGTGGAAGTACCTCGGCCGGGGCGTCAGGTACTGGGACCTGCCTCGGTCGAGGGTCTGCGACTGGGACCTGCATCGGTCCAGCATCGGGAACTGGGTCTTCCCTCGGTCGAAGTAGATATTGGTCTCGTAAGGCTGCCATATCTGCTTCGATCGCTTCAGTCCTGGTGCGAGTTTCTTCTTTCTCTTGCCTCAGTTCTTCCCTGCTGAGGCGTAGCTGTTCTAACGCCTCCTTCAATTCGGCCTCAAGATCGCGATTGTCTTGGTTGGCAATCTTCGCTTCTCTTAAGCGTCGTTTGTATGTCTTTTCTGGTTCGGGATCGTAAGGAACGATTTCCTTTCCAGTGCGGGTTCTTCGCATAAACCTAAGAAAGAACTTGTAAAAGTCACTCAAGTAGAGTGGTTAGTAGACACGGGGGCAAGTGCCCCAAAAGCAAACCGTAACCGGCTCGGTCTAGACCAAGTCCCCGGCAACGGCACCAAAAACTTGTTCGCTCCAAACGGTGTGTGCAAGCTTTAAATTTATAACCCTAGATGTAAGCTTAAAACAAGGATGCGAACCCGCAGTGTTCGGGTCAATCGTAGTAAAAAGCAAGGAATTCCAGGGGTCGATCACAGGGACTTAGTGAAACAAAGTCGGAATAGGTAAGCTTTAGCAAATACAAACCACAAAGCAATCAAAACAATCAAAGATGATAAAAGTCAAAAAAGGAAATATGCAATTCTAGGCATTAAAGCATCTAGTTGTGGTTCCAACTCAAGATCTAAAGATAAGCGGACAAAGCTGAGGTTTTTGCAAAGGGAAGGTGTTACTAAAGTGGAATAGATCACCGGGTAAGTCTCACTACTCACTAATCCTAAACCGTAACTCCTATTACCGGGTAACTCTCAAGGAATTAAGAAAAAGAACTATATCCTCAAACTAACACACCAACTAAGGGAATAGAATCAACCTTTACCGGGTAAGTCTCAGGCTAACTCACAAAGATGGGATGAAAGCACACTCAAACCCCAATAAATGATAAACCTTTATTACCAACACTTATGATCTTAGGTAAACAAACTAAGGAACTACCGGGTAAGTCTCATCCTAAGCTTGCATTGAACCAGGAAAGGTATAATAAGAATAGGATTTGGCAAACTCTAACACTTAACTCTCAGTTTCGGATCAGGTAAGTCACCTCGGTCAGCCAAATTCCACCCCGGCCGAGATGTTCATCGACTGAGCGAGTTGCTTTAGGGTTAAGGTAAAGACTCGAACTTTCAGGGTCCTACTATGATTAAGATTATTCTATCATTGTTTTTCCCACAACCTTCAGCCAATCACCCTAGAATCACACAAAGAGATTAGCCACTCATCATCATGAAAGTATTAATCAAATATATGGGAAGAAAGAGAATAATTAAACAAGAAAACCTTAAGAGAAAGGCTTCAATAACTGAATCAATTATCAAACCAACAAGCGTTCCTTGGATAGAAATCCAACAAGACAACAACAAAGGGAATCTAAGATGATCTTACAAAAACCCTTCAAAAAGCTATAAAAGCTATGAACTTTCTTCCTTCAACCTTCAAAAAGGTTCTTCAAATCTCCCAACTGGAGTATGGTTACAGCGGTGTATAAAACACAATCGGTGGTATAGCATGATGTGGATTTGTGGGAAATCCGACCCTTTTTATAGGAAAATTACTCTCCAAAGATAAGATATCTTAGAAAGATCTCCTCCCATAAAAATAGGTAAAATATATAATCTATCATATCTTCTTCCTTCCAGGAGCCAAGCCCAAAGATATAAGATCATCTTTCCAAAGATAAAAGATCTCAGCCAAGAATAAAATATTCTCGCCGCGTCCCAGGTGTTCGCCTCGGTCGAGTCGACTCCTCTGGATCTACTCGGTCGAGGTGACTCTGTAATCAACCGAGGTGATTCACAACTGAATGTGAAATCTCTCAAATCTGGTCCAAAGTGAATCTCTAATCCATGGCTGTGCTTCCTGGATGTTTCCTTCTGTTCCTGAATGTAGCTCCAATGACTCCTTAGCTCCTTTTGCTCCTTTTTGATGCAAAACGTGCCATTTTACATACGATTACAACAAAACTAGGTGTAGACCTCGATTCCCGCAAAGGTAGATGAAATGGTAATATAATCACATAATGTACATACAAACATGCAGATTATTGAAGATAAAACGTCCAAACAAACCCCAAAATATAGACTATAATTCATGCTATCACACACTTTGTTCACAGCAAATTAGATGTCAAGTCTCGTGAAGGCAAGGTATTGTAGGCTTCCTGCAACACATTTGTGTAAGTGTTGATCATTGGATGGAGGGTCAATGGTTGAAGTAGATGTGATGGGAAGCGTCATTGGAGTGGCAACAGGTTTAGCACAATGCACATGAGCTTTCACAACTAGTTCATTAGTGATGTTTGATTGGGAGAGATAGCATCTTGTGGAATCCCGTGCTACTTGGATGCCTAGGAAATAATGTAGATTCCCCAGGTCCTTCACTAGAAAGAATGTTGTAAGCTCCTGAATAAAGTTATCTACAAGAGACTTGTTGGACGAAACCACCAATAAGTCATCTACATACACTAGGATGTATACTAATTGATTTGCCTAGCGATGAGAGAATAAGGAAGTGTCTACACATGATGGTGTAACACTGAGGGAGAGAAGGGTGTGACCTTGTTTACAAAAACTTGCTCGAGAAGCCTGTTTTAGGCCATACAGGGATTTTTGTAGTTTTCAAATATAAGAAGGATATTATGAGTGAACAAAGTCTAGGGACTTTTGAACAAAGACGTCCTCTTCAAGGTCCCGTGAAGGAAGGAATTTGTATGTCAAGTTGTTGAACGGACTAGTTTTTCATGGTTTTAAGGGAGAGAAGATGGCGAATGGTGGTGGGTTTTGCAATTAGGTGAAAGGTCTCAACATAATCAATGCCCTCGAGTTGGTGGAACCCTTATTCTACAAGGCGAGCCTTTCGGCGCTCAATTGAGCCATTGGAGTGTCATTTGGTTTTGAATATCCATTTTACTCCTAGGACATTTGATAGGTTATGGAATCACTATCAATTAGGGTAAATTTTAGCATCTTTTTAGTGTCTTAGTGTCGGTTGGTGTTACTAACATTTTAATCCAGAAGAAGAAGTCCAAAAGAAGCAAAAGAAGATGTTAACAACACTTGGGAATTGAAGATCATTCACGAAGACAAGTTTCTGGTGCCACACCGCCCCCGCGGAGTAGTGTCACCGCCGCTGCGGGTGGGACTGCACTCCCACTGCACTCCGGAACGCAGCTTGTGCCTTCGCCAGCGCCCGGAACAAGCTTGGCACCGCCCCTGCGGTGACTAACCCTGAAATAGCGAAGCCGGCGCCCTTGCGCCTCTGCATGCGGACCAGCCTGCGGACTTGTGAAGCCCAAGAGTTAGTGTCACCGCCCCTGTGGTGACATTGGGCCGCCTCTGCGGCTCCATATGAGAAACGACTCCACATCAAAAACGACACGAAGTTTAAGATTCAGACGTTTTGAAAGCATTAAAGACCCGCCCATGCGGGATTGACAGGCCGCCCTTATGGCCAAGAAGAAGATCAAGCGTTTTGTCCTAAACCGCCCCTGCGGCCCTGAAGCCCGCCCCCGCGGCCCTGAAGCCCGCCCCCGCGGTTTAGCGCCACCACCTTTATGACATTAAAGGTGGCTGTAAGGAAGTCCATTTACTCCCATTTACGGTCAATTGTAGTATAAATAGAGCTTTAGCTGATTGCTAGAATCATCCATCATTTTCCCACTAATGTTTTATTCCCCTTACTTCCAAGTGTAATGAGTTTATAAGTTTCCTTGCTACATTGAGTTGTTTTGAAGCTGTATTTCTGCTTGATTGTAAGTCTTTATTAATATAAGTTTATTCAGTCATATATGTGTTCTATTCCTTGTGCCTTAACTTATGTTTTGCATGTTTCTTACCACTTAGATTGATCATCTTAAATGTCTAATTGCATGCAAATTACTAGGATTAATTGATTCCGGGTTCGGGCCCTTAATCTAGTAGTAATCCTTTTAGGTAAAAGCGGGTTGTAATTCCTTTTAGGTAAAAGCGGGTTGTAATTGCTTCAAGGGAAAGGAATATAACTATAAAGAAACGTTTAACGGTGTTTATTCATGTCTTTATATCTCTTTGTCTTTGTTGAAATGCTAACTTGTGTATTTGATCTTGTAGGTTTACGGATCATTAAGCTTGCAAAGTTGTGTTGATATCGGTTGGCTCAACACATAATTAAGATCAAGACGAGAACATTGATAAATAACTTATAAAAAAAACCAACCAAGTAGTGTGCATGCTAAGACTCAACCTAGTGTAGCTTTTCATTCTATTATCACCATCTTTGCTTGTTCTTATGTGTTTTTGTCTTGTTTCAATCAACCCCCCCCCTCCGCCCCAATTTGGTTACATATCGATAATTGAAACTAATCATTACTTGACAAGGCTCTCTTGGAATCGACCCTTACTTACACTATACAAAGCAATTAGTGTAACATTAGGTAACTACTTTGACTTAAGCTAAAAGACAACGACCCTAGGTTTTTAGCCTCGTCAAATTTGGTGCCGTTGCCGGGGAGTTCTTGTTTATGTTTTGATTTACTTCGATTATTGATTATTGGTTTGGACCATTTTCATGGTTCAAACCCGTGCTACTAACTCCGATTTTGCTCCTTTTGATCCATAAATTGAAAGAACGCACAATCGACTACGTAGGCAACAACGAACCCGAGAAGAAATGGCTATCCGAACTCTCCGCCAACTCACGCAGCCGGATATTACTCAATACCCAATTGCGGTTACCATACCAACAATTGGGGAAGGAGTCAACTTTGAGCTCAAACCGGGGTTGATCCAGTTGCTCCCATCCTTCCATGGCTTGAGTGGAGATGACCCTATCGAACATCTTGGGAAATTCCATACCGTGTGTATGAGTATGACGCCAGTCAATGTCACCGAAAAACAAATCCAGATGAGAGCGTTTGGCTTCACTCTCAAGGATTGGGCGGATGATTAGTAATATCATCTTCCGTCTAGTATGATCGACACATGGGAGAATCTCCACAAGGCCTTTTTGGAGAAGTACTTCCCCACTAAGAAGGCAAACAACTTAAAGAAGGCCATAAGTAACATAGAGCAAGAAGCGGACGAAACTCTTTATGAGTACTTCGAGCGCTTTGCCAAATTGAGATCAAGCTGCCCTTTCTACGGATACTCCACGCGGGACTTAGTGCTCTATTTGTATAACGGTTTGTTGGACAATGAAAGAAGGATAGTGGATGCTGCTTGTGGAGGTAACATTCTTAACTTAACTTCAGAAGTTGCTATGGAAAAAATGCAGGAAATGGCGGAAGGTTCACGGAACTTTGGAAGATCCTCTACAAAGAGAAGGGTCCATACCATTAATCCCAGCCGTCCAGAGATTGTACAAGAATTACCTAAACTAAAAGAGATGGTTTAAGAGGTTGATTTTAATGGGAACCCCACAACAACTCAAGGCTTCTGGAGTTTGTGCTGATCCTTTCCACCCTATGACAAATTCCAAGACGATGTTGTAGAGGTGAATGCTGTAGGATATGGTCAACAACAGCAACAACGTCCAAGGAATGATCCATATGCACAAAATTATATGCCCAATTGACGAGATCAACAAAACTATCGATGGAGGGATCAACAAAACCAAGAGCAGCCCCGCCAAGGTAATTCTTAATCCACTTAAGATATGTTGCAGGTTTTAACTAAACACTTTGCTACCCATGTCCAAACTATAGAATCAAGCATCAAGAACCTTGAAAAACAGGTTGGACAAATGGCGAAGGCCATCACAAGGATCGAAGCTCGATCCTCCGGAAACTTGCCCTCCTAGATGATCATAAATCCTAAGGAGAATGTTAGTGCTCTAACATTGAGGAGTGGGAGGCAAGTCCATCCAAAGCCAGCAACAATAGCAAAGGAAAAACCCTCTGACGGTTCTGACGCCCCCTAATAGCATGTATTATAGTCTATATTTTGGGATTGGTTTGGACTTTTTATCTTCATATATCTGCATGTATGGATGTATATTCTTTGATTATATTGTTGTTTTGTCTACCTTTGTGGAAATCGAGGTCTACACCTAGTTACGTTGTAATTGTAGGGAAAATGACACATTTTAGACCAAAATGGAGCTAAGGAAGCTAAGGAGTCCTTGAAGCTACCTTCTGGAGCATTAAGGAGTTATAAGAAGATCTCAGGAAGCATGGAAATTATTTGGAAGATTGATTTTTGACCATATTAGAGAGTTTCATTCTCAGTTGAGACTCAACTCGGTCAGCTACAGTACCACCTCAACCAAGGTGACCTTCAAGAGCGTCTGAACCGAGGCGAAGTGATGACGGGACATAAGATCTATATTTTTGGGTGAGATCTTCTATTTTTGAAAAGTGAATATCACATACTTTTGAATGGATTTCTGGAAGGAAGAATATCTTTTGGCTGATATATGTTGGAAGATTTAGAGATAATTCTCCTATATATATATATATGGGTTGATTTTCTAGAGATCAGCTATCTCGGAAATTCCGGATCAGAGGAGCATAGTTCTCCAGATTTGAAGGAAGTTTGAAAGGTTGAAGATCAAAGAAAGGAGTCTAGTTTGAAGTTGGATTTGAAGGAAGTTTGTAAGATTTTCTTAGTTTGGTTTGATTGTTGTCTTTTCTGATTTGTGATTGAGGAACGCTGATTGTTTATTTGTTTTATAGAGTTATTGAGACCTTTGTCTAAAGGTTTTCTTGTTTGAATATTGATTCCTTTCTTACATATTTGATTATTTTTATCATGATGATTGTTGGCTGAGTTCTTTATGCGATTCTAGGGTGATTTGCTAAAAGTTGTGGAAAAGACGATGAAAGAATGAGCCTTTATCCCAGTGAACCCTGAAAGCTCGAGCCTTTACCTTAACCGACAAACACCTCGGTCAGTCGTGGAACATCTCGGCCGAGATGGTACATAAATTGAGCGAGGCGAGCCTTTTTTGATCCTTATCTGAGTTGAGGTGTTAGTTTGCCAAATCTTATCCTTGTTATACCTTTCCTGGTTCAATGCAAGGCTAGGATGAGGCTTACCCGGTGATTCCTTTGTTTGTATACCCAAGATCATGAGTGTAGGTAATAAAAGTTTATCCTTTATTGGGGTTTGAGTGTGCCTTCATCTCATATTTGAGAGTTAGCCTGAGACTTACCCGGTAAAGGTTTATTATATCCCCTTGGGTGGTGTGTTGGTTTGAGATTATAGTTCCTTTCCTTAGTACCTTGAGACTTACCCGGTGAGATGATCTATTCCCACCTTAGAAACACCTTCCCTTCGCAAACCTCAGCTTTGTCCACGTTATCTTTTGAGATCTTGAGTCGAAACCACAACTGGATGCTCTAAAATTCACATTCCCTTTATTTGACTTTTATTTCATCTTTGATAACTTTGATTTGTTGCTTGTGGTTTATTGACAACCTGATTTACCGATCTTTGTTTCACCATAGTCCCTGTGATCGACCCCTGGAATATTTGTTGTTATTACAATTGATCCGTACACTACGGGTTTGCATATTTTTCAAGCATATATCTTGGGTTATAAATATTAAAGCTTGCACACACTTTACTTGAGTGATTTTGCAAAATCTTTCCTTAGGTTTATGCGAAGAACTCATAGTTCTGAAGATGTTGATGCAGAGATTCCTTCTCTAGCCCTCCGAACTGGCATTGGCGAATCATGGAAAGAACTTGCGGTCGAAGTTCTTAGTCATGGTCCGCTGGATCTCCTAGGTTAACCCCCGGATGCCTCAGTTGTTGATTGGGGTCCATCCTTTGACCTAGGGTTTGCGGGATTCTTGCAAAAAGAGCGCCTCGGACTGGCATCCGAGATGGAAGTACCTCGGCCGGGGCGTCAGGTACTGGGACCTGCCTCGGTCGAGGGTCTGCGACTGGGACCTGCATCGGTCCAGCATCGGGAATTGGGTCTTCCCTCGGTCGAAGTAGATATTGGTCTCGTAAGGCTGCCATATCTGCTTCGATCGCTTCAGTCCTAGTGCGAGTTTCTTCTTTCTCTTGCCTCAGTTCTTCCCTGCTGAGGCGTAGCTGTTCTAACGCCTCCTTAAATTCGGCCTCAAGATCGCGATTGTCTTGGTTGGCAATCTTCGCTTCTCTTAAGCGTCGTTTGTATGTCTTTTCTGGTTCGGGATCGTACGGAACGATTTCCTTTCCAGTGCGGGTTCTTCGCATAAACCTAAGAAAGAACTTGTAAAAGTCACTCAAGTAGAGTGGTTAGTAGACACGGGGGCAAGTGCCCCAAAAGCAAATCGTAACCGGCTCGGTCTAGACCAAGTCCCCGGCAACGGCGCCAAAAACTTGTTCGCTCCAAACGGTGTGTGCAAGCTTTCAATTTATAACCCTAGATGTAAGCTTAAAACAAGGATGCGAACCCGCAGTGTACGGGTCAATCGTAGTAAAAAGCAAGGAATTCCAGGGGTCGATCACAGGGACTTAGTGAAACAAAGTCGGAATAGGTAAGCTTTAGCAAATACTAACCACAAAGCAATCAAAACAATCAAAGATGATAAAATTCAATAAAGGAAATATGCAATTCTAGGCATTAAAGCATCTAGTTGTGGTTCCAACTCAAGATCTAAAGATAAGCGGACAAAGCTGAGGTTTTTGCAAAGGGAAGGTGTTACTAAAGTGGAATAGATCACCGGGTAAGTCTCACTACTCACTAATCCTAAACCGTAACTCCTATTACCGGATAAGTCTCAAGGAATTAAGAAAAAAAACTATATCCTCAAACTAACACACCAACTAAGGGAATAGAATTAACCTTTACCGGGTAAGTCTCAGGCTAACTCACAAAGATGGGATGAAAGCACACTCAAACCCCAATAAATGATAAACCTTTATTACCTACACTTATGATCATAGGTAAACAAACTAAGGAACTACCGGGTAAGTCTCATCCTAAGCTTGCATTGAACCAGGAAAGGTATAATAAGAATAGGATTTGGCAAACTCTAACACTTAACTCTCAGTTTCGGATCAGGTAAGTCACCTCGGTCAGCCAAATTCCACCCCGGCCGAGATGTTCATCGACTGAGCG
This sequence comes from Fagopyrum homotropicum, assembly GCA_033239125.1. Classification (NCBI taxonomy): domain Eukaryota; kingdom Viridiplantae; phylum Streptophyta; class Magnoliopsida; order Caryophyllales; family Polygonaceae; genus Fagopyrum; species Fagopyrum homotropicum. The sequence goes on from BSWB01000005.1 coordinate 50,590,961, forward strand.
AGATGCTTTAGGGTTAAGGTAAAGACTCGAACTTTCAGGGTCCTACTATGATTAAGATTATTCTATCATTGTTTTTCCCACAACCTTCAGCCAATCACCCTAGAATCACACAAAGAGATTAGCCACTCATCATCATGAAAGTATTAATCAAATATATGGGAAGAAAGAGAATAATTGAACAAGAAAACCTTAAGAGAAAGGCTTCAATAACTGAATCAATTATCAAACCAACAAGCGTTCCTTGGATAGAAATCCAACAAGACAACAACAAAGAAGGGAATCTAAGATGATCTTACAAAAACCCTTCAAAAAGCTATAAAAGCTATGGACTTTCTTCCTTCAACCTTCAAAAAGGTTCTTCAAATCTCCGAACTGGAGTATGGTTGCAGCGGTGTATAAAACACAATCGGTGGTATAGCATGATGTGGATTTGTGGGAAATCCGACCCTTTTTATAGGAAAATTACTCTCCAAAGATAAGATATCTTAGAAAGATCTCCTCCCATAAAAATAGGTAAAATATATAATCTATCATATCTTCTTCCTTCCAGGAGCCAAGCCCAAAGATATAAGATCATCTTTCCAAAGATAAAAGATCTCAGCCAAGAATAAAATATTCTCGCCGCGTCCCAGGTGTTCGCCTCGGTCGAGTCGACTCCTCTGGATCTACTCGGTCGAGGTGACTCTGTAATCAACCGAGGTGATTCACAACTGAATGTGAAATCTCTCAAATCTGGTCCAAAGTGAATCTCTAATCCATGGCTGTGCTTCCTGGATGTTTCCTTCTGTTCCTGAATGTAGCTCCAATGACTCCTTAGCTCCTTTTGCTCCTTTTTGATGCAAAACGTGCCATTTTACATACGATTACAACAAAACTAGGTGTAGACCTCGATTCCCGCAAAGGTAGATGAAATGGTAATATAATCACATAATGTACATACAAACATGCAGATTATTGAAGATAAAACGTCCAAACAAACCCCAAAATATAGACTATAATTCATGCTATCACACACTTTGTTCACAACAAATTAGATGTCAAGTCTCGTGAAGGCAAGGTATTGTAGGCTTCCTGCAACACATTTGTGTAAGTGTTGATCATTGGATGGAGGGTCAATGGTTGAAGTAGATGTGATGGGAAGCGTCATTGGAGTGGCAACAGGTTTAGCACAATGCACATGAGCTTTCACAACTAGTTCATTAGTGATGTTTGATTGGGAGAGATAGCATCTTGTGGAATCCCGTGCTACTTGGATGCCTAGGAAATAATGTAGATTCCCCAGGTCCTTCACTAGAAAGAATGTTGTAAGCTCTTGAATAAAGTTATCTACAAGAGACTTGTTGGACGAAACCACCAATAAGTCATCTACATACACTAGGATGTATACTAATTGATTTGCCTAGCGATGAGAGAATAAGGAAGTGTCTACACATGATGGTGTAACACTGAGGGAGAGAAGGGTGTGACCTAGTTTACAAAAACTTGCTCAAGAAGCCTGTTTTAGGCCATACAGGGATTTTTGTAGTTTTCAAATATAAGAAGGATATTATGAGTGAACAAAGCCTAGGGACTTTTGAACAAAGACGTCCTCTTCAAGGTCCCGTGAAGGAAGGAATTTGTATGTCAAGTTGTTGAACGGACTAGTTTTTCATGGTTTTAAGGGAGAAAAGATGGCGAATGGTGGTGGGTTTTGCAATTAGGTGAAAGGTCTCAACATAATCAATGCCCTCGAGTTGGTGGAACCCTTATTCTACAAGGCGAGCCTTTCGGCGCTCAATTGAGCCATTGGAGTGTCATTTGGTTTTGAATATCCATTTTACTCCTAGGACATTTGATAGGTTATGGAATCACTATCAATTAGGGTAAATTTTAGCATCTTTTTAGTGTCTTAGTGTCGGTTGGTGTTACTAACATTTTAATCCAGAAGAAGAAGTCCAAAAGAAGCAAAAGAAGATGTTAACAACACTTGGGAGTTGAAGATCATTCACGAAGACAAGTTTCTGGTGCCACACCGCCCCCGCGGAGTAGTGTCACCGCCGCTGCGGGTGGGACTGCACTCCCACTGCACTCCGGAACGCAGCTTGTGCCTTCGCCAGCGCCCGGAACAAGCTTGGCACCACCCCTGCGGTGACTAACCCTGAAATAGCGAAGCCGGCGCCCTTGCGCCTCTGTATGCGGACCAGCCTGCGGACTTGTGAAGCCCAAGAGCTAGTGTCACCGCCCCTGTGGTGACATTGGGCCGCCTCTGCGGCTCCATATGAGAAACGACTCCACATCAGAAACGACACGAAGTTTAAGAGTCAGACGTTTTGAAAGCATTAAAGACCCGCCCATGCGGGATTGACAGGCCGCCCTTACGGCCAAGAAGAAGATCAAGCGTTTTGTCCTAAACCGCCCCTGCGGCCCTGAAGCCCGCCCCCGCAGCCCTGAAGCCCGCCCCCGCGGTTTAGCGCCACCACCTTTATGACATTAAAGGTGGCTGTTAAGGAAGTCCATTTACTCCCATTTACGGTCAATTGTAGTATAAATAGAGCTTTAGCTGATTGCTAGAATCATCCATCATTTTCCCACTAATGTTTTATTCCCCTTACTTCCAAGTGTAATGAGTTTATAAGTTTCCTTGCTACATTGAGTTGTTTTGAAGCTGTATTTCTGCTTGATTGTAAGTCTTTATTAATATAAGTTTATTCAGTCATATATGTGTTCTATTCCTTGTGCCTTAACTTATGTTTTGCATGTTTCTTACCACTTAGATTGATCATCTTAAATGTCTAATTGCATGCAAATTACTAGGATTAATTGATTCCGGGTTCGGGCCCTTAATCTAGTAGTAATCCTTTTAGGTAAAAGCGGGTTGTAATTGCTTCAAGGGAAAGAAATATAACTATAAAGAAATGTTTAACGGTGTTTATTCATGTCTTTATATCTCTTTGTCTTTGTTGAAATGCTAACTTGTGTATTTGATCTTGTAGGTTTACGGATCATTAAGCTTGCAAAGTTGTGTTGATATCGGTTGGCTCAACACATAATTAAGATCAAGACGAGAACATTGATAAATAACTTATAAAAAAAACCAACCAAGTAGTGTGCATGCTAAGACTCAACCTAGTGTAGCTTTTCATTCTATTATCACCATCTTTGCTTGTTCTTATGTGTTTTTGTCTTGTTTCAATCAACCCCCCCCCCCCCCTCCGCCCCAATTTGGTTACATATCGATAATTGAAACTAATCATTACTTGACAAGGCTCTCTTGGAATCGACCCTTACTTACACTATACAAAGCAATTAGTGTAACATTAGGTAACTACTTTGACTTAAGCTAAAAGACAACGACCCTAGGTTTTTAGCCTCGTCAAATTTGGTGTCGTTGCCGGGGAGTTCTTGTTTATGTTTTGATTTACTTCGATTATTGATTATTGGTTTGGACCATTTTCATGGTTCAAACCCGTGCTACTAACTCCGATTTTTCTCCTTTTGATCCATAAATTGAAAGAACGCACAATCGACTACGTAGGCAACAACGAACCCGAGAAGAAATGGCTATCCGAACTCTCCGCCAACTCACGCAGCCGGATATTACTCAATACCCAATTGCGGTTACCATACCAACAATTGGGGAAGGAGTCAACTTTGAGCTCAAACCGGGGTTGATCCAGTTGCTCCCATCCTTCCATGGCTTGAGTGGAGATGACCCTATCGAACATCTTGGGAAATTCCATACCGTGTGTATGAGTATGACGCCAGTCAATGTCACCGAAAAACAAATCCAGATGAGAGCGTTTGGCTTCACTCTCAAGGATTGGGCGGATGATTAGTAATATCATCTTCCGTCTAGTATGATCGACACATGGGAGAATCTCCACAAGGCCTTTTTGGAGAAGTACTTCCCCACTAAGAAGGCAAACAACTTAAAGAAGGCCATAAGTAACATAGAGCAAGAAGCGGACGAAACTCTTTATGAGTACTTCGAGCGCTTTGCCAAATTGAGATCAAGCTGCCCTTTCTACGGATACTCCACGCGGGACTTAGTGCTCTATTTGTATAACGGTTTGTTGGACAATGAAAGAAGGATAGTGGATGCTGCTTGTGGAGGTAACATTCTTAACTTAACTTCAGAAGTTGCTATGGAAAAAATGCAGGAAATGGCGGAAGGTTCACGGAACTTTGGAAGATCCTCTACAAAGAGAAGGGTCCATACCATTAATCCCAGCCGTCCAGAGATTGTACAAGAATTACCTAAACTAAAAGAGATGGTTTAAGAGGTTGATTTTAATGGGAACCCCACAACAACTCAAGGCTTCTGGAGTTTGTGCTGATCCTTTCCACCCTATGACAAATTCCAAGACGATGTTGTAGAGGTGAATGCTGTAGGATATGGTCAACAACAGCAACAACGTCCAAGGAATGATCCATATGCACAAAATTATATGCCCAATTGACGAGATCAACAAAACTATCGATGGAGGGATCAACAAAACCAAGAGCAGCCCCGCCAAGGTAATTCTTAATCCACTTAAGATATGTTGCAGGTTTTAACTAAACACTTTGCTACCCATGTCCAAACTATAGAATCAAGCATCAAGAACCTTGAAAAACAGGTTGGACAAATGGCGAAGGCCATCACAAGGATCGAAGCTCGATCCTCCGGAAACTTGCCCTCCTAGATGATCATAAATCCTAAGGAGAATGTTAGTGCTCTAACATTGAGGAGTGGGAGGCAAGTCCATCCAAAGCCAGCAACAATAGCAAAGGAAAAACCCTCTGACGGTTCTGACGCCCCCTAATAGCATGTATTATAGTCTATATTTTGGGATTGGTTTGGACTTTTTATCTTCATATATCTGCATGTATAGATGTATATTCTTTGATTATATTGTTGTTTTGTCTACCTTTGTGGAAATCGAGGTCTACACCTAGTTACGTTGTAATTGTAGGGAAAATGACACATTTTAGACCAAAATGGAGCTAAGGAAGCTAAGGAGTCCTTGAAGCTACCTTCTGGAGCATTAAGGAGTTATAAGAAGATCTCAGGAAGCATGGAAATTATTTGGAAGATTGATTTTTGACCATATTAGAGAGTTTCATTCTCAGTTGAGACTCAACTCGGTCAGCTACAGTACCACCTCAACCAAGGTGACCTTCAAGAGCGTCTGAACCGAGGCGAAGTGATGACGGGACATAAGATCTATATTTTTGGGTGAGATCTTCTATTTTTGAAAAGTGAATATCACATATTTTTGAATGGATTTCTGGAAGGAAGAATATCTTTTGGCTGATATATGTTGGAAGATTTGGAGATAATTCTCCTATATATATATATATGGGTTGATTTTCTAGAGATCAGCTATCTCGGAAATTCCGGATCAGAGGAGCATAGTTCTCCAGATTTGAAGGAAGTTTGGAAGGTTGAAGATCAAAGAAAGGAGTCTAGTTTGAAGTTGGATTTGAAGGAAGTTTGTAAGATTTTCTTAGTTTGGTTTGATTGTTGTCTTTTCTGATTTGTGATTGAGGAACGCTGATTGTTTATTTGTTTTATAGAGTTATTGAGACCTTTGTGTAAAGGTTTTCTTGTTTGAATATTGATTCCTTTCTTACATATTTGATTATTTTTATCATGATGATTGTTGGCTGAGTTCTTTATGCGATTCTAGGGTGATTTGCTAAAAGTTGTGGAAAAGACGATGAAAGAATGAGCCTTTATCCCAGTGAACCCTGAAAGCTCGAGCCTTTACCTTAACCGACGAACACCTCGGTCAGTCGTGGAACATCTCGGCCGAGATGGTACATAAATTGAGCGAGGCGAGCCTTTTTTGATCCTTATCTGAGTTGAGGTGTTAGTTTGCCAAATCTTATCCTTGTTATACCTTTCCTGGTTCAATGCAAGGCTAGGATGAGGCTTACCCGGTGATTCCTTTGTTTGTATACCCAAGATCATGAGTGTAGGTAATAAAAGTTTATCCTTTATTGGGGTTTGAGTGTGCCTTCATCTCATATTTGAGAGTTAGCCTGAGACTTACCCGGTAAAGGTTTATTATATCCCCTTGGGTGGTGTGTTGGTTTGAGATTATAGTTCCTTTCCTTAGTACCTTGAGACTTACCCGGTGAGATGATCTATTCCCACCTTAGAAACACCTTCCCTTCGCAAACCTCAGCTTTGTCCACGTTATCTTTTGAGATCTTGAGTCGAAACCACAACTGGATGCTCTAAAATTCACATTCCCTTTATTTGACTTTTATTTCATCTTTGATAACTTTGATTTGTTGCTTGTGGTTTATTGACAACCTGATTTACCGATCTTTGTTTCACCATAGTCCCTGTGATCGACCCCTGGAATATTTGTTGTTATTACAATTGATCCGTACACTACGGGTTTGCATATTTTTCAAGCATATATCTTGGGTTATAAATATTAAAGCTTGCACACACTTTACTTGAGTGATTTTGCAAAATCTTTCCTTAGGTTTATGCGAAGAACTCATAGTTCTGAAGATGTTGATGCGGAGATTCCTTCTCTAGCCCTCCGAACTGGCATTGGCGAATCATGGAAAGAACTTGCGGTCGAAGTTCTTAGTCATGGTCCGCTGGATCTCCTAGGTTAACCCCCGGACGCCTCAGTTGTTGATTGGGGTCCATCCTTTGACCTAGGGTTTGCGGGATTCTTGCAAAAAGAGCGCCTCGGACTGGCATCCGAGATGGAAGTACCTCGGCCGGGGCGTCAGGTACTGGGACCTGCCTCGGTCGAGGGTCTGCGACTGGGACCTGCATCGGTCCAGCATCGGGAACTGGGTCTTCCCTCGGTCGAAGTAGATATTGGTCTCGTAAGGCTGCCATATCTGCTTCGATCGCTTCAGTCCTAGTGCGAGTTTCTTCTTTCTCTTGCCTCAGTTCTTCCCTGCTGAGGCGTAGCTGTTCTAACGCCTCCTTAAATTCGGCCTCAAGATCGCGATTGTCTTGGTTGGCAATCTTCGCTTCTCTTAAGCGTCGTTTGTATGTCTTTTCTGGTTCGGGATCGTACGGAACGATTTCCTTTCCAGTGCGGGTTCTTCGCATAAACCTAAGAAAGAACTTGTAAAAGTCACTCAAGTAGAGTGGTTAGTAGACACGGGGGCAAGTGCCCCAAAAGCAAACCGTAACCGGCTCGGTCTAGACCAAGTCCCCGGCAACGGCGCCAAAAACTTGTTCGCTCCAAACGGTGTGTGCAAGCTTTCAATTTATAACCCTAGATGTAAGCTTAAAACAAGGATGCGAACCCGCAGTGTACGGGTCAATCGTAGTAAAAAGCAAGGAATTCCAGGGGTCGATCACAGGGACTTAGTGAAACAAAGTCGGAATAGGTAAGCTTTAGCAAATACTAACCACAAAGCAATCAAAACAATCAAAGATGATAAAATTCAATAAAGGAAATATGCAATTCTAGGCATTAAAGCATCTAGTTGTGGTTCCAACTCAAGATCTAAAGATAAGCGGACAAAGCTGAGGTTTTTGCAAAGGGAAGGTGTTACTAAAGTGGAATAGATCACCGGGTAAGTCTCACTACTCACTAATCCAAAACCGTAACTCCTATTACCGGGTAAGTCTCAAGGAATTAAGAAAAAAAACTATATCCTCAAACTAACACACCAACTAAGGGAATAGAATTAACCTTTACCGGGTAAGTCTCAGGCTAACTCACAAAGATGGGATGAAAGCACACTCAAACCCCAATAAATGATAAACCTTTATTACCTACACTTATGATCTTAGGTAAACAAACTAAGGAACTACCGGGTAAGTCTCATCCTAAGCTTGCATTGAACCAGGAAAGGTATAATAAGAATAGGATTTGGCAAACTCTAACACTTAACTCTCAGTTTCGGATCAGGTAAGTCACCTCGGTCAGCCAAATTCCACCCCGGCCGAGATGTTCATCGACTGAGCGAGATGCTTTAGGGTTAAGGTAAAGACTCGAACTTTCAGGGTCCTACTATGATTAAGATTATTCTATCATTGTTTTTCCCACAACCTTCAGCCAATCACCCTAGAATCACACAAAGAGATTAGCCACTCATCATCATGAAAGTATTAATCAAATATATGGGAAGAAAGAGAATAATTGAACAAGAAAACCTTAAGAGAAAGGCTTCAATAACTGAATCAATTATCAAACCAACAAGCGTTCCTTGGATAGAAATCCAACAAGACAACAACAAAGAAGGGAATCTAAGATGATCTTACAAAAACCCTTCAAAAAGCTATAAAAGCTATGGACTTTCTTCCTTCAACCTTCAAAAAGGTTCTTCAAATCTCCGAACTGGAGTATGGTTGCAGCGGTGTATAAAACACAATCGGTGGTATAGCATGATGTGGATTTGTGGGAAATCCGACCCTTTTTATAGGAAAATTACTCTCCAAAGATAAGATATCTTAAAAAGATCTCCTCCCATAAAAATAGGTAAAATATATAATCTATCATATCTTCTTCCTTCCAGGAGCCAAGCCCAAAGATATAAGATCATCTTTCCAAAGATAAAAGATCTCAGCCAAGAATAAAATATTCTCGCCGCGTCCCAAGTGTTCGCCTCGGTCGAGTCGACTCCTCTGGATCTACTCGGTCGAGGTGACTCTGTAATCAACCGAGGTGATTCACAACTGAATGTGAAATCTCTCAAATCTGGTCCAAAGTGAATCTCTAATCCATGGCTGTGCTTCCTGGATGTTTCCTTCTGTTCCTGAATGTAGCTCCAATGACTCCTTAGCTCCTTTTGCTCCTTTTTGATGCAAAACGTGCCATTTTACATACGATTACAACAAAACTAGGTGTAGACCTCGATTCCCGCAAAGGTAGATGAAATGGTAATATAATCACATAATGTACATACAAACATGCAGATTATTGAAGATAAAACGTCCAAACAAACCCCAAAATATAGACTATAATTCATGCTATCACACACTTTGTTCACAACAAATTAGATGTCAAGTCTCGTGAAGGCAAGGTATTGTAGGCTTCCTGCAACACATTTGTGTAAGTGTTGATCATTGGATGGAGGGTCAATGGTTGAAGTAGATGTGATGGGAAGCGTCATTGGAGTGGCAACAGGTTTAGCACAATGCACATGAGCTTTCACAACTAGTTCATTAGTGATGTTTGATTAGGAGAGATAGCATCTTGTGGAATCCCGTGCTACTTGGATGCCTAGGAAATAATGTAGATTCCCCAGGTCCTTCACTAGAAAGAATGTTGTAAGCTCCTGAATAAAGTTATCTACAAGAGACTTGTTGGACGAAACCACCAATAAGTCATCTACATACACTAGGATGTATACTAATTGATTTGCCTAGCGATGAGAGAATAAGGAAGTGTCTACACATGATGGTGTAACACTGAGGGAGAGAAGGGTGTGACCTAGTTTACAAAAACTTGCTCAAGAAGCCTGTTTTAGGCCATACAGGGATTTTTGTAGTTTTCAAATATAAGAAGGATATTATGAGTGAACAAAGCCTAGGGACTTTTGAACAAAGACGTCCTCTTCAAGGTCCCGTGAAGGAAGGAATTTGTATGTCAAGTTGTTGAACGGACTAGTTTTTCATGGTTTTAAGGGAGAAAAGATGGCGAATGGTGGTGGGTTTTGCAATTAGGTGAAAGGTCTCAACATAATCAATGCCCTCGAGTTGGTGGAACCCTTATTCTACAAGGCGAGCCTTTCGGCGCTCAATTGAGCCATTGGAGTGTCATTTGGTTTTGAATATCCATTTTACTCCTAGGACATTTGATAGGTTATGGAATCACTATCAATTAGGGTAAATTTTAGCATCTTTTTAGTGTCTTAGTGTCGGTTGGTGTTACTAACATTTTAATCCAGAAGAAGAAGTCCAAAAGAAGCAAAAGAAGATGTTAACAACACTTGGGAGTTGAAGATCATTCACGAAGACAAGTTTCTGGTGCCACACCGCCCCCGCGGAGTAGTGTCACCGCCGCTGCGGGTGGGACTGCACTCCCACTGCACTCCGGAACGCAGCTTGTGCCTTCGCCAGCGCCCGGAACAAGCTTGGCACCACCCCTGCGGTGACTAACCCTGAAATAGCGAAGCCGGCGCCCTTGCGCCTCTGTATGCGGACCAGCCTGCGGACTTGTGAAGCCCAAGAGCTAGTGTCACCGCCCCTGTGGTGACATTGGGCCGCCTCTGCGGCTCCATATGAGAAACGACTCCACATCAGAAACGACACGAAGTTTAAGAGTCAGACGTTTTGAAAGCATTAAAGACCCGCCCATGCGGGATTGACAGGCCGCCCTTACGGCCAAGAAGAAGATCAAGCGTTTTGTCCTAAACCGCCCCTGCGGCCCTGAAGCCCGCCCCCGCAGCCCTGAAGCCCGCCCCCGCGGTTTAGCGCCACCACCTTTATGACATTAAAGGTGGCTGTTAAGGAAGTCCATTTACTCCCATTTACGGTCAATTGTAGTATAAATAGAGCTTTAGCTGATTGCTAGAATCATCCATCATTTTCCCACTAATGTTTTATTCCCCTTACTTCCAAGTGTAATGAGTTTATAAGTTTCCTTGCTACATTGAGTTGTTTTGAAGCTGTATTTCTGCTTGATTGTAAGTCTTTATTAATATAAGTTTATTCAGTCATATATGTGTTCTATTCCTTGTGCCTTAACTTATGTTTTGCATGTTTCTTACCACTTAGATTGATCATCTTAAATGTCTAATTGCATGCAAATTACTAGGATTAATTGATTCCGGGTTCGGGCCCTTAATCTAGTAGTAATCCTTTTAGGTAAAAGCGGGTTGTAATTGCTTCAAGGGAAAGAAATATAGCTATAAAGAAATGTTTAACGGTGTTTATTCATGTCTTTATATCTCTTTGTCTTTGTTGAAATGCTAACTTGTGTATTTGATCTTGTAGGTTTACGGATCATTAAGCTTGCAAAGTTGTGTTGATATCGGTTGGCTCAACACATAATTAAGATCAAGACGAGAACATTGATAAATAACTTATAAAAAAAACCAACCAAGTAGTGTGCATGCTAAGACTCAACCTAGTGTAGCTTTTCATTCTATTATCACCATCTTTGCTTGTTCTTATGTGTTTTTGTCTTGTTTCAATCAACCCCCCCCCCTCCGCCCCAATTTGGTTACATATCGATAATTGAAACTAATCATTACTTGACAAGGCTCTCTTGGAATCGACCCTTACTTACACTATACAAAGCAATTAGTGTAACATTAGGTAACTACTTTGACTTAAGCTAAAAGACAACGACCCTAGGTTTTTAGCCTCGTCAAATTTGGTGTCGTTGCCGGGGAGTTCTTGTTTATGTTTTGATTTACTTCGATTATTGATTATTGGTTTGGACCATTTTCATGGTTCAAACCCGTGCTACTAACTCCGATTTTGCTCCTTTTGATCCATAAATTGAAAGAACGCACAATCGACTACGTAGGCAACAACGAACCCGAGAAGAAATGGCTATCCGAACTCTCCGCCAACTCACGCAGCCGGATATTACTCAATACCCAATTGTGGTTGCCATACCAACAATTGGGGAAGGAGTCAACTTTGAGCTCAAACCGGGGTTGATCCAGTTGCTCCCATCCTTCCATGGCTTGAGTGGAGATGACCCTATCGAACATCTTGGGAAATTCCATACCGTGTGTATGAGTATGACGCCAGTCAATGTCACCGAAAAAAAAATCCAGATGAGAGCGTTTGGCTTCACTCTCAAGGATTGGGCGGATGATTAGTAATATCATCTTCCGTCTAGTATGATCGACACATGGGAGAATCTCCACAAGGCCTTTTTGGAGAAGTACTTCCCCACTAAGAAGGCAAACAACTTAAAGAAGGCCATAAGTAACATAGAGCAAGAAGCGGACGAAACTCTTTATGAGTACTTCGAGCGCTTTGCCAAATTGAGATCAAGCTGCCCTTTCTACGGATACTCCACGCGGGACTTAGTGCTCTATTTGTATAACGGTTTGTTGGACAATGAAAGAAGGATAGTGGATGCTGCTTGTGGAGGTAACATTCTTATCTTAACTTCAGAAGTTGCTATGGAAAAAATGCAGGAAATGGCGGAAGGTTCACGGAACTTTGGAAGATCCTCTACAAAGAGAAGGGTCCATGCCATTAATCCCAGCCGTCCAGAGATTGTACAAGAATTACCTAAACTAAAAGAGATGGTTTAAGAGGTTGATTTTAATGGGAACCCCACAACAACTCAAGGCTTCTGGAGTTTGTGCTGATCCTTTCCACCCTATGACAAATTCCAAGACAATGTTGTAGAGGTGAATGCTGTAGGATATGGTCAACAACAGCAACAACGTCCAAGGAATGATCCATATGCACAAAATTATATGCCCAATTGACGAGATCAACAAAACTATCGATGGAGGGATCAACAAAACCAACAGCAGCCCCGCCAAGGTAATTCTCAATCCACTTAAGATATGTTGCAGGTTTTAACTAAACACTTTGCTACCCATGTCCAAACTATAGAATCAAGCATCAAGAACCTTGAAAAACAGGTTGGACAAATGGCGAAGGCCATCACAAGGATCGAAGCTCGATCCTCCGGAAACTTGCCCTCCTAGATGATCATAAATCCTAAGGAGAATGTTAGTGCTCTAACATTGAGGAGTGGGAGGCAAGTCCATCCAAAGCCAGCAACAAAAGCAAAGGAAAAACCCTCTGACGGTTCTGACGCCCCCTAATAGCATGTATTATAGTCTATATTTTGGGATTGGTTTGGACTTTTTATCTTCATATATCTGCATGTATGGATGTATATTCTTTGATTATATTGTTGTTTTGTCTACCTTTGTGGAAATCGAGGTCTACACCTAGTTACGTTGTAATTGTAGGGAAAATGACACATTTTAGACCAAAATGGAGCTAAGGAAGCTAAGGAGTCCTTGAAGCTACCTTCTGGAGCATTAAGGAGTTATAAGAAGATCTCAATAAGCATGGAAATTATTTGGAAGATTGATTTTTGACCATATTAGAGAGTTTCATTCTCAGTTGAGACTCACCTCGGTCAGCTACAGTACCACCTCAACCAAGGTGACCTTCAAGAGCGTCTGAACCGAGGCGAAGTGATGACGGAACATAAGATCTATATTTTTGGGTGAGATCTTCTATTTTTGAAAAGTGAATATCACATATTTTTGAATGGATTTCTGGAAGGAAGAATATCTTTTGGCTGATATATTTTGGAAGATTTGGAGATAATTCTCCTATATATATATATATGGGTTGATTTTCTAGAGATCAGCTATCTCGGAAATTCCGGATCAGAGGAGCATAGTTCTCCAGATTTGAAGGAAGTTTGGAAGGTTGAAGATCAAAGAAAGAAGGAGTCTAGTTTGAAGTTGGATTTGAAGGAAGTTTGTAAGATTTTCTTAGTTTGGTTTGATTGTTGTCTTTTCTGATTTGTGATTGAGGAACGCTGATTGTTTATTTGTTTTATAGAGTTATTGAGACCTTTGTGTAAAGGTTTTCTTGTTTGAATATTGATTCCTTTCTTACATATTTGATTATTTTTATCATGATGATTGTTGGCTAAGTTCTTTATGCGATTCTAGGGTGATTTGCTAAAAGTTGTGGAAAAGACGATGAAAGAATGAGCCTTTATCCCAGTGAACCCTGAAAGCTCGAGCCTTTACCTTAACCGACGAACACCTCGGTCAGTCGTGGAACATCTCGGCCGAGATGGTACATAAAATGAGCGAGGCGAGTCTTTTTTGATCCTTATCTGAGTTGAGGTGTTAGTTTGCCAAATCTTATCCTTGTTATACCTTTCCTGGTTCAATATAAGGCTAGGATGAGGCTTACCCGGTGATTCCTTTGTTTGTATACCCAAGATCATGAGTGTAGGTAATAAAAGTTTATCCTTTATTGGGGTTTGAGTGTGCCTTCATCTCATATTTGAGAGTTAGCCTGAGACTTACCCGGTAAAGGTTTATTATATCCCCTTGGGTGGTGTGTTGGTTTGAGATTATAGTTCCTTTCCTTAGTACCTTGAGACTTACCCGGTGAGATGATCTATTCCCACCTTAGAAACACCTTCCCTTCGCAAACCTCAGCTTTGTCCACGTTATCTTTTGAGATCTTGAGTCAGAACCACAACTGGATGCTCTAAAATTCACATTCCCTTTATTTGACTTTTATTTCATCTTTGATAACTTTGATTTGTTGCTTGTGGTTTATTGACAACCTGATTTACCGATCTTTGTTTCACCATAGTCCCTGTGATCGACCCCTGGAATATTTGTTGTTATTACAATTGATCCGTACACTACGGGTTTGCATATTTTTCAAGCATATATCTTGGGTTATAAATATTAAAGCTTGCACACACTTTACTTGAGTGGTTTTGCAAAATCTTTCCTTAGGTTTATGCGAAGAACTCATAGTTTTGAAGATGTTGATGCGGAGATTCCTTCTCTAGCCCTCCGAACTGGCATTGGCGAATCATGGAAAGAACTTGCGGTCGAAGTTCGTAGTCATGGTCCGCTGGATCTCCTAGGTTTACCCCCGGACGCCTCAGTTGTTGATTGGGGTCCATCCTTTGACCTAGGGTTTGCGGGATTCTTGCAAAAAGAGCGCCTCGGACTGGCATCCGAGATGGAAGTACCTCGGCCGGGGCGTCAGGTACTGGGACCTGCCTCGGTCGAGGGTCTGCGACTGGGACCTGCATCGGTCCAACATCGGGAACTGGGTCTTCCCTCGGTCGAAGTAGATATTGGTCTCGTAAGGCTGCCATATCTGCTTCGATCGCTTCAGTCCTGGTGCGAGTTTCTTCTTTCTCTTGCCTCAGTTCTTCCCTGCTGAGGCGTAGCTGTTCTAACGCCTCCTTAAATTCGGCCTCAAGATCGCGATTGTCTTGGTTGGCAATCTTCGCTTCTCTTAAGCGTCGTTTGTATGTCTTTTCTGGTTCGGGATCGTAAGGAACGATTTCCTTTCCAGTGCGGGTTCTTCGCATAAACCTAAGAAAGAACTTGTAAAAGTCACTCAAGTAGAGTGGTTAGTAGACACGGGGGCAAGTGCCCCAAAAGCAAACCGTAACCGGCTCGGTCTAGACCAAGTCCCCGGCAACGGCGCCAAAAACTTGTTCGCTCCAAACGGTGTGTGCAAGCTTTAAATTTATAACCCTAGATGTAAGCTTAAAACAAGGATGCGAACCCGCAGTGTACGGGTCAATCGTAGTAAAAAGCAAGGAATTCCAAGGGTCGATCACAGGGACTTAGTGAAACAAAGTCGGAATAGGTAAGCTTTAGCAAATACTAACCACAAAGCAATCAAAACAATCAAAGATGATAAAAGTCAATAAAGGAAATATGCAATTCTAGGCATTAAAGCATCTAGTTGTGGTTCCAACTCAAGATCTAAAGATAAGCGGACAAAGCTGAGGTTTTTGCAAAGGGAAGGTGTTACTAAAGTGGAATAGATCACCGGGTAAGTCTCACTACTCACTAATCCTAAACCGTAACTCCTATTACCGGGTAAGTCTCAAGGAATTAAGAAAAAGAACTATATCCTCAAACTAACACACCAACTAAGGGAATAGAATCAACCTTTACCGGGTAAGTCTCAGGCTAACTCACAAAGATGGGATGAAAGCACACTCAAACCCCAATAAATGATAAACCTTTATTACCTACACTTATGATCTTAGGTAAACAAACTAAGGAACTACCGGGTAAGTCTCATCCTAAGCTTGCATTGAACCAGGAAAGGTATAACAAGAATAGGATTTGGCAAACTCTAACACTTAACTCTCAGTTTCGGATCAGGTAAGTCACCTCGATCAGCCAAATTCCACCCCGGCCGAGATGTTCATCGACTGAGCGAGATGCTTTAGGGTTAAGGTAAAGACTCGAACTTTCAAGGTCCTACTATGATTAAGATTATTCTATCATTATTTTTCCCACAACCTTCAGCCAATCACCCTAGAATCACACAAAGAGATTAGCCACTCATCATCATGAAAGTATTAATCAAATATATGGGAAGAAAGAGAATAATTGAACAAGAAAACCTTAAGAGAAAGGCTTCAATAACTGAATCAATTATCAAACCAACAAGCGTTCCTTGGATAGAAATCCAACAAGACAACAACAAAGAAGGGAATCTAAGATGATCTTACAAAAACCCTTCAAAAAGCTATAAAAGCTATGGACTTTCTTCCTTCAACCTTCAAAAAGGTTCTTCAAATCTCCCAACTGGAGTATGGTTGCAGCGGTGTATAAAACACAATCGGTGGTATAGCATGATGTGGATTTGTGGGAAATCCGACCCTTTTTATAGGAAAATTACTCTCCAAAGATAAGATATCTTAGAAAGATCTCCTCCCATAAAAATAGGTAAAATATATAATCTATCATATCTTCTTCCTTCCAGGAGCCAAGCCCAAAGATATAAGATCATCTTTCCAAAGATAAAAGATCTCAGCCAAGAATAAAATATTCTCGCCGCGTCCCAGGTGTTCGCCTCGGTCGAGTCGACTCCTCTGAATCTACTCGGTCGAGGTGACTCTGTAATCAACCGAGGTGATTCACAACTGAATGTGAAATCTCTCAAATCTGGTCCAAAGTGAATCTCTAATCCATGGCTGTGCTTCCTGGATGTTTCCTTCTATTCCTGAATGTAGCTCCAATGACTCCTTAGCTCCTTTTGCTCCTTTTTGATGCAAAACGTGCCATTTACATACGATTACAACAAAACTAGGTGTAGACCTCGATTCCCGCAAAGGTAGATGAAATGGTAATATAATCACATAATGTACATACAAACATGCAGATTATTGAAGATAAAACGTCCAAACAAACCCCAAAATATAGACTATAATTCATGCTATCACACACTTTGTTCACAGCAAATTAGATGTCAAGTCTCGTGAAGGCAAGGTATTGTAGGCTTCCTGCAACACATTTGTGTAAGTGTTGATCATTGGATGGAGGGTCAATGGTTGAAGTAGATGTGATGGGAAGCGTCATTGGAGTGGCAACAGATTTAGCACAATGCACATGAGCTTTCACAACTAGTTCATTAGTGATGTTTGATTGGGAGAGATAGCATCATGTGGAATCCCGTGCTACTTGGATGCCTAGGAAATAATGTAGATTCCCCAGGTCCTTCACTAGAAAGAATGTTGTAAGCTCCTGAATAAAGTTATCTACAAGAGACTTGTTGGACGAAACCACCAATAAGTCATCTACATACACTAGGATGTATACTAATTGATTTGCCTAGCGATGAGAGAATAAGGAAGTGTCTACACATGATGGTGTAACACTGAGGGAGAGAAGGGTGTGACTTAGTTTACAAAAACTTGCTCGAGAAGCCTGTTTTAGGCCATACAGGGATTTTTGTAGTTTTCAAATATAAGAAGGATATTATGAGTGAACAAAGCCTAGGGACTTTTGAACAAAGACGTCCTCTTCAAGGTCCCGTGAAGGAAGGAATTTGTATGTCAAGTTGTTGAACGGACTAGTTTTTCATGGTTTTAAGGGAGAGAAGATGGCGAATGGTGGTGGGTTTTGCAATTAGGTGAAAGGTCTCAACATAATCAATGCCCTCGAGTTGGTGGAACCCTTATTCTACAAGGCGAGCCTTTCGGCACTCAATTGAGCCATTGGAGTGTCATTTGGTTTTGAATATCCATTTTACTCCTAGGACATTTGATAGGTTATGGAATCACTATCAATTAGGGTAAATTTTAGCATCTTTTTAGTGTCTTAGTGTCGGTTGGTGTTACTAACATTTTAATCCAGAAGAAGAAGTCCAAAAGAAGCAAAAGAAGATGTTAACAACACTTGGGAGTTGAAGATCATTCACGAAGACAAGTTTCTGGTGCCACACCGCCCCCGCGGAGTAGTGTCACCGCCGCTGCGGGTGGGACTGCACTCCCACTGCACTCCGGAATGCAGCTTGTGCCTTCGCCAGCGCCCGGAACAAGCTTGGCACCGCCCCTGCGGTGACTAACCCTGAAATAGCGAAGCCGGCGCCCTTGCGCCTCTGCATGCGGACCAGCCTGCGGACTTGTGAAGCCCAAGAGCTAGTGTCACCGCCCCTGTGGTGACATTGGGCCGCCTCTGCGGCTCCATATGAGAAACGACTCCACATCAGAAACGACACGAAGTTTAAGAGTCAGACGTTTTGAAAGCATTAAAGACCCGCCCATGCGGGATTGACAGGCCGCCCTTACGGCCAAGAAGAAGATCAAGCGTTTTGTCCTAAACCGCCCCTGCGGCCCTGAAGCCCGATCCCGCGGCCCTGAAGCCCGCCCCCGCGGTTTAGCGCCACCACCTTTATGACATTAAAGGTGGCTGTTAAGGAAGTCCATTTACTCTCATTTACGGTCAATTGTAGTATAAATAGAGCTTTAGTTGATTGCTAGAATCATCCATCATTTTCCCACTAATGTTTTATTCCCCTTACTTCCAAGTGTAATGAGTTTATAAGTTTCCTTGCTACATTGAGTTGTTTTGAAGCTGTATTTCTGCTTGATTGTAAGTCTTTATTAATATAAGTTTATTCAGTCATATATGTGTTCTATTCCTTGTGCCTTAACTTATGTTTTGCATGTTTCTTACCACTTAGATTGATCATCTTAAATGTCTAATTGCATGCAAGTTACTAGGATTAATTGATTCCGGGTTAGGGCCCTTAATCTAGTAGTAATCCTTTTAGGTAAAAGCGGGTTGTAATTGCTTCAAGGGAAAGGAATATAACTATAAAGAAACGTTTAACGGTGTTTATTCATGTCTTTATATCTCTTTGTCTTTGTTGAAATGCTAACTTGTGTATTTGATCTTGTAGGTTTACGGATCATTAAGCTTGCAAAGTTGTGTTGATATCGGTTGGCTCAACACATAATTAAGATCAAGACGAGAACATTGATAAATAACTTATAAAAAAAACCAACCAAGTAGTGTGCATGCTAAGACTCAACCTAGTGTAGCTTTTCATTCTATTATCACCATCTTTGCTTGTTCTTATGTGTTTTTGTCTTGTTTCAATCAACCCCCCCCCCCTCCGCCCCAATTTGGTTACATATCGATAATTGAAACTAATAATTACTTGACAAGGCTCTCTTGGAATCGACCCTTACTTACACTATACAAAGCAATTAGTGTAACATTAGGTAACTACTTTGACTTAAGCTAAAAGACAACGACCCTAGGTTTTTAGCCTCGTCAAATTTGGTGCCGTTGCCGGGGAGTTCTTGTTTATGTTTTGATTTACTTCGATTATTGATTATTGGTTTGGACCATTTTCATGGTTCAAACCCGTGCTACTAACTCCGATTTTGCTCCTTTTGATCCATAAATTGAAAGAACGCACAATCGACTACGTAGGCAACAACGAACCCGAGAAGAAATGGCTATCCGAACTCTCCGCCAACTAACGCAGCCGGATATTACTCAATACCCAATTGCGGTTACCATACCAACAATTGGGGAAGGAGTCAACTTTGAGCTCAAACCGGGGTTGATCCAGTTGCTCCCATCCTTCCATGGCTTGAGTGGAGATGACCCTATCGAACATCTTGGGAAATTCCATACCGTGTGTATGAGTATGACGCCAGTCAATGTCACCGAAAAAAAAATCCAGATGAGAGCGTTTGGCTTCACTCTCAAGGATTGGGCGGATGATTAGTAATATCATCTTCCGTCTAGTATGATCGACACATGGGAGAATCTCCACAAGGCCTTTTTGGAGAAGTACTTCCCCACTAAGAAGGCAAACAACTTAAAGAAGGCCATAAGTAACATAGAGCAAGAAGCGGACGAAACTCTTTATGAGTACTTCGAGCGCTTTGCCAAATTGAGATCAAGCTGCCCTTTCTACGGATACTCCACGCGGGACTTAGTGCTCTATTTGTATAACGGTTTGTTGGACAATGAAAGAAGGATAGTGGATGCTGCTTGTGGAGGTAACATTCTTAACTTAACTTCAGAAGTTGCTATGGAAAAAATGCAGGAAATGGCGGAAGGTTCACGGAACTTTGGAAGATCCTCTACAAAGAGAAGGGTCCATGCCATTAATCCCAGCCGTCCAGAGATTGTACAAGAATTACCTGAACTAAAAGAGATGGTTTAAGAGGTTGATTTTAATGGGAACCCCACAACAACTCAAGGCTTCTGGAGTTTGTGCTGATCCTTTCCACCCTATGACAAATTCCAAGACAATGTTGTAGAGGTGAATGCTGTAGGATATGGTCAACAACAGCAACAACGTCCAAGGAATGATCCATATGCACAAAATTATATGCCCAATTGACGAGATCAACAAAACTATCGATGGAGGGATCAACAAAACCAACAGCAGCCCCGCCAAGGTAATTCTCAATCCACTTAAGATATGTTGCAGGTTTTAACTAAACACTTTGCTACCCATGTCCAAACTATAGAATCAAGCATCAAGAACCTTGAAAAACAGGTTGGACAAATGGCGAAGGCCATCACAAGGATCGAAGCTCGATCCTCCGGAAACTTGCCCTCCTAGATGATCATAAATCCTAAGGAGAATGTTAGTGCTCTAACATTGAGGAGTGGGAGGCAAGTCCATCCAAAGCCAGCAACAAAAGCAAAGGAAAAACCCTCTGACGGTTCTGACGCCCCCTAATAGCATGTATTATAGTCTATATTTTGGGATTGGTTTGGACTTTTTATCTTCATATATCTGCATGTATGGATGTATATTCTTTGATTATATTGTTGTTTTGTCTACCTTTGTGGAAATCGAGGTCTACACCTAGTTACGTTGTAATTGTAGGGAAAATGACACATTTTAGACCAAAATGGAGCTAAGGAAGCTAAGGAGTCCTTGAAGCTACCTTCTGGAGCATTAAGGAGTTATAAGAAGATCTCCATAAGCATGGAAATTATTTGGAAGATTGATTTTTGACCATATTAGAGAGTTTCATTCTCAGTTGAGACTCACCTCGGTCAGCTACAGTACCACCTCAACCAAGGTGACCTTCAAGAGCGTCTGAACCGAGGCGAAGTGATGACGGGACATAAGATCTATATTTTTGGGTGAGATCTTCTATTTTTGAAAAGTGAATATCACATATTTTTGAATGGATTTCTGGAAGGAAGAATATCTTTTGGCTGATATATTTTGGAAGATTTGGAGATAATTCTCCTATATATATATATATGGGTTGATTTTCTAGAGATCAGCTATCTCAGAAATTCCGGATCAGAGGAGCATAGTTCTCCAGATTTGAAGGAAGTTTGGAAGGTTGAAGATCAAAGAAAGAAGGAGTCTAGTTTGAAGTTGGATTTGAAGGAAGTTTGTAAGATTTTCTTAGTTTGGTTTGATTGTTGTCTTTTCTGATTTGTGATTGAGGAACGCTGATTGTTTATTTGTTTTATAGAGTTATTGAGACCTTTGTGTAAAGGTTTTCTTGTTTGAATATTGATTCCTTTCTTACATATTTGATTATTTTTATCATGATGATTGTTGGCTAAATTCTTTAAGCGATTCTAGGGTGATTTGCTAAAAGTTGTGGAAAAGACGATGAAAGAATGAGCCTTTATCCCAGTGAACCCTGAAAGCTTGAGCCTTTACCTTAACCGACGAACACCTCGGTCAGTCGTGGAACATCTCGGCCGAGATGGTACATAAATTGAGCGAGGCGAGCCTTTTTTGATCCTTATCTGAGTTGAGGTGTTAGTTTGCCAAATCTTATCCTTGTTATACCTTTCCTGGTTCAATGCAAGCCTAGGATGAGGCTTACCCGGTGATTCCTTTGTTTGTATACCCAAGATCATGAGTGTAGTTGATAAAAGTTTATCCTTTATTGGGGTTTGAGTGTGCCTTCATCTCATATTTGAGAGTTAGCCTGAGACTTACCCGGTAAAGGTTTATTATATCCCCTTGGGTGGTGTGTTGGTTTGAGATTATAGTTCCTTTCCTTAGTACCTTGAGACTTACCCGGTGAGAGGATCTATTCCCACCTTAGAAACACCTTCCCTTCGCAAACCTCAGCTTTGTCCACGTTATCTTTTGAGATCTTGAGTCGGAACCACAACTGGATGCTCTAAAATTCACATTCCCTTTATTTGACTTTTATTTCATCTTTGATAACTTTGATTTGTTGCTTGTGGTTTATTGACAACCTGATTTACCGATCTTTGTTTCACCATAGTCCTTGTGATCGACCCCTGGAATATTTGTTGTTATTACAATTGATCCGTACACTACGGGTTTACATATTTTTCAAGCATATATCTTGGATTTTAAATATTAAAGCTTGCACATACTTTACTTGAGTGATTTTGCAAAATCTTTCCTTAGGTTTATGCGAAGAACTCGTGCTCGAAAGGAAATCGTTCCTTACGATCCCGAACCAGAAAAGACGTACAAGAGAAGATTGAAAAAGGTTAAGATGGCCGATCAAGACAATCGCGATCTTGATGCCGAATTGAAGGAGACATTGGAACAACTGCGCCTCAGTAAAGAAGAACTGCAACGAGAGAGAGAGAGAGAGGTGAGACTCGCGCAAGAACTGAAGGAATTGAAGCTGATATGGCCGCTCTAAGGGCTAAGTTTCCACCTCGACCAATCCCAGATGCTCGACCGAGGCAGGACCCAGTCCTAGTTGCCCCGGCCGAGATACACCCACCACCTCGGATGCCAGTCCGAGATGTTCTTTTTGTTGGAGTTCTACGAACCCTAGGACAGAGGATGGACCCCAATCAGCAAGTTAGGCGTCCAGGAGTCAACCTAAGAGATCCAGCTGAGCATGATTATGAACTTAGACCTCAAGTTCTAACCATGATTCGACAATGTCAATTTGGAGGTTTGGAGAGAGAGTCTCCGCATCAGCATTTGCAAAACTATGAGATTCTGATGAGACTTTAAGACCGTCAAGAGTGGAGAATAACAATTACAAGTTGAGGCCTTTCTACTTCTCTTTGAAAGACAAGGCGCTTGCTTGGTATCAATCTCTTTCGGCTGAAAAAATCAACACTTGGGAAGAGATGACGACGGAGTTCCTTACTAAGTTCTCCCCCCCCCCTTGTAAGCCCGCTGAATTGAGGGGTAAGATCAATGCTTTTATTATGAAGGACAAAGAGAGTTTGTCCAAGTCATGGGAGAGATTCAGGGATCTTTTGTTGGATTGCCCACATCATGAGATTCCAAAGATCAAGTTGCTGGAAATATATTTCAAGGGTTTGGATGAAGATACTCAATTTAAGCTGCAATTTCTTTCCGTCGGCACTTTCATGGATATGCCGATACATGGAGCAAGGAGAGTTAGCTTTCAAGACACATCATCAAATGGAGCTCAACTCACCTCGCTTAGCAATGAAGTAAATGCATTGAAGGAGCTTTTAGTAGCTCAAACGAAGAAGGAACAAGATGGAGGATACCAAGGAAGAAACAATTATCAAGGGCCGCGGAACAACAACTACAACAACAACACAAACTCCAACAACAATTGGAGATCTAATCAGCAAAATTTCGGTAACCCTTATTCTCATGCTGAAAATACTCTTAACGCCCCCTCTTCCTCTTCTTCTTCTTCTTCTTCTTCTACTCCATTGAGAAGCCAGGAGCCTGCATTAAGCTCATCCCATCCACCGAAGAAACTGGATGATGTGCTGGAGGCAATAATAATCAAGCTTAGCGCTATGGAGACGTCTATGAATTCATTTTCGAAGGCACAAAAAGCCTTAGAACAACAATTTTTCAACAAGGCAAATGAAGCGCCAAGAGATCCTAGGAAGCTCCCAGCGAGTACAGAGAGCAACCCAAAGGGACAGATTATGGCTATACAACACTTAGTGGATTGAAGATTGCAAATCCTTTACCTCGGTCAAGCCCCGACCAGATGAGCAACACCTCGGACAAAGATCAAACGAGGAACACCTCGGTCGAGGTGCCAACCGAGATGGAGCCCCGGAAAGCGAAAGAAAAATCTAAAGTTTATGTTCCACCTCCTACTTATAAACCACCACTCCCGTTCCCTCAATCAAGGGCGCGAGCACATCTAGACAAGAACTTTGGTAAGTTTCTAGACCTTATGAATAAACTACATATTAACATCCTTTCATTGATTCCATTCTAGGGATGCCCGCCTATGGAAAGTTTCTGCAAGAGATCCTATCAAGGAAGAGGAAGCTGGAGGATTTTGGTGAAGTAAGGATGGCATCTAGATCTTCGGAGCTCATTCAAATCACGAAGGAGAAGATGCCACCTAAATTGAGGGATCTCGGTTCATTTTGCATGCCCATTCAAGTTGGGGATGTAACTTATGATGCATTATGTGATCTACGAGCCAGCGTGAGCATCATTCCGTTGGAGCTATGTGAGAAAGTCGGACTTGGAGAGCCCAAGCCGGTGAAGATGACGTTATACATGTCGGATCGCTCCATTACCCGTCCCGTTGGTATTTTAGAGGACGTTCCCATCAAGTAAGGTAATTTCTACATACCTATAGACTTTGTTGTGCTTGACATTCCCGCAGATTATTCCATCCCTATCATTCTCGGGAGACCATTTCTAGCAACTTCGGGTTGCAACGTTGATTGTAAGAACGCTAAGTTGAAATTCAACATTGGTGGCGATCGTGTGGAGTTTGCATTGTTGGCTGCAATGAATGGAGAGCCGCTGGAGGATGACATCTTCAACATCAATGATAAAGAAGATTCGCGATAATTGGTGAGCTCTATCCTTATTAAAGATCCTCTTGAAAAAGTTGTAAGTTTTAGTTTAATGGAGGAAGGTATAGATGTCTTGTGTGATGCAGATGTGCAAAGCTTGTTACAATTGGAAACTAGATTTGATAAACTAATTCAGGAGAAGAAAAGCATGTTAGGTTTCGGTTCCAGTTCTAGTAGCTCGACCGAGGCACTTTCTAGACCAAGCGAGGTGTTCTTATCTGAAGAACATTTCGGTCACCCACCTCGGGCCCCGACCAAGATAGCAAGCGAGATGTTGTCAACTGAGGACGACAAACTTTCTGACTCATTCTCCGAGGGTCACATATAGGTGTGTGGAGCACTGGCTTCTGTTCGCTCCAAACGGTGTGTGCAAGCTTTAAATTTATAACCCTATATGTAAGCTTAAAACAAGGATGCGAACCCGCAGTGTACGGGTCAATCGTAGTAAAAAGCAAGGAATTCCAGGGGTCGATCACAGGGACTTAGTGAAACAAAGTCCAATTACGGTATGCTTTAGTAATTTCTAACCACAGAAGCAATTAAAACAATCAAAGATGATAAACAGTCAATAAAGGAAATATGCAATTCTAGGGATTAAAGCATCTAGTTGTGGTTCCAACTCAAGATCTAAAGATAAGCGGACAAAGCTGAGATATTTGCATAGGGAAGGTGTTACTAAAGTGGAATATATCACCGGGTAAGTCTCACTACTCACTAATCCAAAACCGTAACTCCTAATACCGGGTAAGTCTCAAGGAATTAAGATAAAGAACTATAACCTCAAACTAACACACCATCTAAGGGAATAGAATCAACCTTTACTGGGTAAGTCTCAAGCTAACTCACAAAGATGGGATGGAAGCACACTTAAACCCCAATAAAGGATAAACTTTTATTACCTACACTTATGATCTTAGGTACACAAACTAAGGAATTACCGGGTATGTCTCATCCTAAGCTTGCATTGAACCAGGAAAGGTGTAATAAGAATAGGATTTGGCAAACTCTAACACTTAACTCTCAGTTTCGGATCAGATAAGTCACCTCGGTCAGCCAAATTCCACCCCGGCCGAGATGTTCATCGACTGAGCGAGATGCTTAGGGTTAAGGTTAAAGACTCGAACTTTCAGGGTCCTATTGTGATTAAGATTATTCTATCATTGTTTTTCCCACAACCTTCAGCCAATCACCCTAGAATCACACAAGGAAATTAGCCACTCATCATCATGAAAGCAATGATCAAATATATGGGAAGAAGGTGAATATTTGAACAAGAAGAATTTAATGAAAAGACTTCAATAACTGAATCAAATATCACAACAAAAGCGTTCCTTGGATAGAAATCCAACAAGGCAAGACAACAAGGAAGGGAATCTAAGACAATCTTACAAAAACCCTTCAAAAATTATAAAAGCTATAGACTTCAATCTTCCTTCAACCTTCAAAAAGGTTCTTCGAATCCCCCAACTGGAGTATGGCTGCTGTGTGCTTTTTGGTGTAAGCGGGGTGATAGCAGATGTCGGATTTGTGGGAAATCCGACCCTTTTTTATAGGAAATTAGCCCTCCAAAGATAAAATATCTTAGAAAGATCTCTTCGCATAAAAATAGGTAAAATATATGATCTAGCATATCTTCTTCCTTCCAGGAACCAAGCCCAAAAAATATAAGATCTCTTTCCAAAGATAAAAGATCTCAGCCAAGAATAAAATATTCTCGCCGCGTCCCAGGTGTTTGCCTCGGTCGAGTCGACTTCTCTGGATCACCTCGGTCGAGGTAAATCTGTGGTCAACCGAGGTGAGTTACAACTGAATGTGAAATCTCTCAAATCTGGTCCAAAGTGAATCTCTAATCCATGGCTATGCTTCCTGGATGGTTCCTTATGTTCCTGAATGTAGCTCCAATGACTCCATAGCTCCTTTTGCTCCTTTTCAATGCAAAACGTGCCATTTTACCTACGATTACAACAAAACTAGATGTTGACCTCGATTCCCGCAAAGGTAGATGAAATGGTAATATAATCACATATTATACATACAAACATGCAGATTATTGAAGATAAAACGTCCAAACAAACCCCAAAATATAGACTATAATTCATGCTATCAAAATACCCCATACTTAGCCCTTGCTTGTCCCCAAGCAAGTTCCGCATATAAAAGACAAGATGGAATGGATTAATAGTCATTAAAATCAATGAAAAGTCTTTCAAAACATTTTTATAGTGTGCAACAATCATAGATCACTCTAAGAGAATACTTCATGGAGTTTAAAATCAAAACATGATCAAAACATTTTATAAATATAAGAAAGTTGTTTATGTTTGCATAAAATCATAGAATGCATAATAAGTCATAATTATCGAAATTAATCATGCATAATCCAGTTTAAACCGCTAAGTCAATCAACAAGCTCGAGGTCTCAAGGGCTTCCCAAAAGAAAGGTCAAGAAACGTGTAGGGTAGGGATGTATGTAAGGTAATGTGGTGCTGGAATCCGGGAAAAGGATATACTTCACTTTCACTTTGACTTTCAACATCTTCCACCAATAAGCTTTGCTTATTTCACACTTTTTCTTTTACTTTACTTTTTGGGATGCATGGACAGAGGTGCACAATAACCGAAGCCTAGGAAATCAGCAATCGTCAATTTCTTGAGATGCATCAAACCCTTGATGCACATACCATGACCCGTTAGGAATATCGCTCAATCCGACTTTGGCAAGACACAAACACCCGGCTATGTGAATGGTGCCGAGTTACTCATCATCATGATTGACTCCCCCAAACCTATTATTACTTTCTAACACTTTCACTTCCAGCCAACTTCTCAACTTTAACTTCACTTGCTTTCACCACTTCGCTTGCTTCCAAATTCCCGGATAGGTAAAGGGAGGCAAAAATGTATATGAGGGGCTAAGCATGATTAAGAAGAAGAAGAGAGAAGAATGAATTGCCTTGGTCTTTCCAGGAAGAAAATGAGAGAACTTATCTTGCGGTGTCAACCTTCAAATTCAACATAATTTGGATAAAAACAAAGTATTAAACATGCCAAAAATTTCAAACAAAGCATTTAGCAACTTAAACATATTATAAAACCATTCAAACACATAAAAATTTCAAAACCACTCAGTAAACAAAGTCTTCACTGAGATCATATCCAGATAAGAAGCACAAAAAAAATCGTTTCGAAAACTCTCAGTTAAACCACCTCGGTCGAGGTGTTCTAGGTCAACCGAGGTGAAGCACCTCGTTCGGCCAGAACTGTCCCGGTCGAGGTCAATTTTTTTTAAAATTTTCAGTTTTGACGTTTTTCTCAATCAAATAACCTGTAAGTATGCATGCAATCTCAGATAAACACATAGAAGCAAAAGTGAAGCATAAATATCCGGTAATGTAGAGTCATACAACACATAAGTCAAATACATCAATAAACACCCCATACTTAGGATACACTGTCCCAGTGGGTCAAAATAAGTCTAAGGAAATAAAATACTCACCGGACATAAAGCTGAACTGCATAATAAATAAGAAAATCCTGCAGCTCTCAATAGTCGCGATCCGGTGGTGGTGGTGGTGGCACATACGGATACTGGGACGGGTCGAACGGATAGCCCATGATGTGCTCAAACTGGATATGGGCCATCATGTGCTGGTAATGCTGCCTCTCCTGCATCTCACGGATATCCAGTGACAAAGCAGTATATGAATCAATAACCTGATCCGTCAGATCGTCGATCCGACTATGAGCCTCTGAATCTCTGTGTCGGCGTGCTCTACGCCTAGCAGGTCTCACTGGAGAAGTAACAGGTGCAGGCTCAGCCTCAGTGTCATCGTCCAGATCTATAACTGGTGTGCTCGTCCTTGCAGTATCTGTCCCTGTGTCCATCGGGACTCCACCCTCTCTGTCATCAGTTGTCTCCTCATCATCTGCCTCCTCCTCAGCTGGGGCAGCTGCTGCCTCTCTGTAATCCTCCATCAGTGGAGCCTAAACGGTCTGCCAATAATGAGGGTCATAAACAGTAAAATGGGCAGACCACCTGATCCCCTGTGGTGCAGTCAACTCCCACGGCATAGCCACGTACGGTGTAGTCAAACCTCGGGGAACCAGAATCCGCCGAGTGATCATCTCCTGCAGTCCAAGCGGCTTGGCAGCCGCCACCATCGTGCAAGCGCTGAGATCCATGTCCTGATAGCTGGCAATGTGGGTGACAAGTCCTCCGCAGTAGATATCTCCCTTCGCCTTGGCCTTGATCCTGTGCAGATCCTCTGCCAGCATCAAGCCAAAGTCCGGGATACCTCCAGTCACCATGCAATATAGACTAAAAATCTCCCCCTGTCGGATCTTCTGGGGCGTCTCAGCACGCGCCAGAAGTGTCTCACTAAAGATCCGGTGGGCTAACCTAAAGGCTAAGTGGAAGATGACCTTCTCCTTGGAATCTCCAGGGCGCCATCTGTCTGCGTGCTCAACAACATGAGCAATCTGTCCCCAAAACTCCCTAGCTACAGATCGGGAAGGGAAGTCAACAACTGTCGGCTCAGGAAAACCAAAAATCTCTCTCTAGTACTCTAGTGGCACTAAGAAGTTCCGGTTCATCAACCGGTACTTCACAGAACGCTCTGTGGGGAGGTAGGTGAAGGAGCTAATGAACTCTAGGGTGGGCTCCAAATAGGCTGGGGCTCGGATCTCAGTAAACTGATCCAGCCCTACTGTAGAAATCATCCTCCTAAGGTCTCCATCTACCTGGAGACAATCAAAAGCAAACACGTCCAGGAAGCGAGGTGCAATCACTGGACGGCCGGAAATACGGTCATAATCAACCTGGTGTCGCTCATGGATCACCGGTCGATAGGGTCGGGAAGAAGAGGAAGAAGGGGAAGGTGAGGATCTATCTCTAAGGGCAAGGCGTCATTCAGAACTCATTTTCAGAAATCTGTCACTGTCAGGTCACCTCGGTCGACTGACAACACTCAAGAATCACCTCGGCCGAGGCACAGCACGACTAGACCGAGGCGGAAAACTGGATTCTAATTTCTTTTGAAAATTCAGTTCTTTTCCCCCAAAATCACTACAACTGCTTCCTATGGGGTACTTAATCCTTTCCTCAGCAAATGCAAGGGCACCCAAAGCCCAAATCGAAGCGAAATCAGCGAGTTAGGGTTTTGGTTTTGTTTTACCTCGTTCAGCCGAATCGGTTCGATTTTCTTGCAGATCGATGATGCACTGGGATCCTCTATGCCTTAATCGAAGTTTGGAAGCGAAAATCTTCGAAAATGAGCGAGAATCGAAGGAGCGAGGTGCAAACTATCGCCGCGGTCGAGGAAGAGCGAAATGGAAGAGAGAGAAATTAATCCCCCTTTTATACCCTTTCTAGAACTGCTGTCACCTCGGTCGAGATGATCTCGACCGGACCGAGGTGGTACGGACCGAGGTGGTTCTTCAGAAACCCTAGTCGCCTCGGTTGCTCATGAATCATCTCGGTCGAGGTGCTCTGACAGCAACCGAGATGCCTCAATCAAACTTCGTCTTCTCAAATTCTCGATCTTCTGTCCTTCCAGTTATGCTCCTTCCTTAGATGTCTCCTGTTATCTGTCTAGAACGCCAAAAACAAAACAAAGCAAAGCAAACGCAAAACTATCTAAGCTAGACTAGAAAGCGGGAAAAGAAAGCAATACCTTGGGTTGCCTCCCAAGAAGCGCTTGGTTTAAGGTCGTTAGCTGGACCATTATGCGTCTCTCATACGTGATGGGAGGTGCCCTCACCCCATACTTCACCTCCATCGTGGGGTGAAGTAAGCAAGTCTATCAAACGCTCCAGCAAGTGTAAATGCTCATCGGGGAATGAATCGTCTATGGGTGGGTCGTCCTTCTCACGTGAAGATGCAGGTAGCCGGCTGAGGTGATCCGCAACGGAATTTTCGGATCCCTTCTTATCGCGGATCTCTAGATCAAATTCTTGAAGCAAGAGAATCCATCGAATAAGGCGTGGCTTGGCATCTTTCTTAGCCAACAAGTAACGGATGGCTGCATGGTCGGTGTAGACAATGACTTTCGCCCCTACTAAATAGGAACGAAACTTCTCAAAAGCATATACAACCGCCAATAATTCCTTCTCGGTGGTAGCGTAGTTGCGTTGTGCTACATCTAGTGTCTTGCTAGCATAGTAAATGGCGGTGGTCCGTCCATCCTTCTTCTGTCCAAGCACCGCTCCTACGGCTACATCACTAGCGTCGCACATGATCTCAAAGGGCAAGGTCCAATCCGGAGGCTGGATAATGGGAGCGGAGATCAACGCTTCCTTAATCCTGTAAAAAGCATCAAGACACTCCTGCGAAAACTCAAAAAAAAAATCTTTATTCAAGAGGTTAGTTAGTGGTTTAGAAATCTTGGAGAAGTCCTTGATGAATCTCCTGTAGAAACCTGCATGCCCGAGAGAACTCCTCACACCTTTAACAGAACAAGGGGGAGGGAGTTTCTCAATAGTCTCGATCTTCGCGCGATCGACCTCAATGCCTCGATTAGAAACGAGGTGTCCTAGCACAATGCCTTCATTAACCATAAAATGACACTTCTCCTAATTCAAAACGAGATTAGTGTCTTCACATCTTTTAAGCACTAGAGAAAGGTTAGATAGACAATCATCAAAAGAGGAACCATATACAGAAAAGTCATCTATAAATACCTCCATGATCTCCTCTATGTACTCGGAAAAGATAGCCATCATGCATCGCTGGAAGGTAGCGGGTGCATTGAACAATCCAAATGGCATCCTCCTATAAGCGAATGTCCCCCATGGACAAGTAAAAGTGGTCTTCTCCTGATCATCCGGATGGATAGGAATCTGGAAGAATCCACTATAGCCGTCTAAGTAGCAAAAGTGTGAATGCTGGGCCAACCGCTCGAGCATTTGATCAATAAAGGGAAGTGGAAAATGGTCCTTTCGTGTGGCCGTGTTCAGCTTCCTATAATCGATGCAAACCCTCCAGCCCGTAACGGTCCTAGTTGGGATTAACTCGTTGTTCTTATTTGTCACAACGGTCATCCCTCCTTTCTTCGGAACTACATGCACCGGGCTAACCCACTTGCTGTCCGAGATAGGGTATATGATACCTGCATCCAACAACTTAAGAACTTCTTTCTTCACAACCTCTTTCATGATCGGATTTAACCGTCTTTGAGGTTCCCGTGAAGTCTTATGATCATCCTCCATTAAAATTCTATGCATGCAGAAAGAGGGCTTAATGCCAATAAGATCATCTATAGTATAACCTAAAGCCTTTTGATGCTTTCTCAGGACATGCATTAGTTTAGATAATTCAGTTTCGGAAAGGGAAGCACTAACAATAACGGGATATGTGGAATCCGGTCCAAGAAAGACATACCTCAAGTGATTTGGGAGTTGTTTAAGCTCCACAACTGGGGGTGCTTTCTGAGGGAGATTCTTGCTTCCTCCTTCCAGTGGAGTAGACTCAGAAACTGGACTTTCGGAAGTCTCAGTTGAAATTGTCTCGCCATCGACCTCGGTCGAGGCTCAGAGGCATTGACCGAGATATTCTTCAGTAACCTTGCTCAGTCCAGGAAGTGCCTCGGTCGAGGTACTGCAACTGAAACCGAAACTGGAGATCTTCGTCTCCTGGATTAGCTTCTCAGTTTTAGCTCTTGGATCTTTTTCCAGTGCTTTTAAGCTCCGTATATCTGCATCACAAGAAGCATCTATACCTTCCTCCATTAAACTGAAGCTAATAACTCTTTCGAGTGGATCGTTAATAAGGATAGAGCTCACCAATTCTCTTGATTCTTCTTCATCGTAGATGTTGAAGATATCATCGCTCAGCTGCTCCCCTTTCATGGCTGCAAGTAATGCGAACTCCACCTCATCGCCGCCAATGTTGAATTTCAACTTGGCGTTCTTGCAATCCATGTTGCAACCCGAAGTTGCTAGAAATGGCCTCCCGAGAATAATAGGAACAAGATAATCTGCGGGAATGTCAAGTACAACAAAATCTATTGGTAAGTAGAAGTTACCTAACTTGACCGGAACGTCCTCCAAGATTCCCACGGGATGGGTGATGGAACGATCCGCCATATAAAGTCGAATCTTGACCGGCTTGGACTCTCCAAGTCCGATCTTCACACAAAGCTCCAGCGGGATGATGCTCACACTGGCTCCTAGATCACAAAGGGCTTCACAAGTGACATCCCCAACTTGAATGGTAATGCAAAATGAGCCGGGATCTCTCAATTTAGGTGGCATCTTCTCCTTCATGATTTAAATGAGCTCCGAGGATTTAGATGTCATCCTAACTTCACCAAAATCTTCCAGTTTCCTCTTCCTTGATAGGATCTCCTTCAAGAACTTCCCATAGGCGGGCATCCCTAGAATAGCATCAAGGAAAGGAATGTTAATGTGCAGTTTATTCATCAAGTCAAGGAACTTACCAAAGTGCTTGTCTAGATGTGCTCTGGCCCTTGACTGGGGGAATAGAAGTGGTGGTTTGTATGCAGGAGGTGGAACATAAACTTCAGTCTTCCCCTCCGCTGTCTGTGGCTCCACCTCGGTTGGCATCTCGGTCGAAGTGTTCTTCGACTGCATCTGGGCCGAGGTGGTCTTCGTCGGTACTGGCACCGACCGAGGCACTGGATCTGCAGTCTTCAGTCCACTCCTCGTAGTTATGGCCATGATCTGGCCCTTAGGGTTGCTCTCCGTCCTTGCTGGAAGCTTCCCTGGATCTCTTGGCGCTTCATTCGCCCTACTTGCAAGTTGTTGTTCAAAGGCTTTTTGGGCCTTCGAAAATAAAGTCATAGAAGTCTCCATAGCGCTAAGCTTGATCAAGATTGCCTCCAGCACTGCGTCTTTCTTTTCCGGCTAAGACGAACTTGATCCTTGCCCCTGGCTCTTTAATGGAGTAGAAGAAGAAGAAGGGGAAGAGAGGAAAGGGTTAAAGAAATCGTTAGAGTTGGAGTTTGAATGATTGTTACCAGAATTTTGGTTGTTCGCCCTCCAGTTGTCGCTATTGGATCCTCTATTGTTGTTGTTCCGGGAACCGTTGTTGTTGTTACGGTATCCATTGTTGTTGTTCCTTTGTCCTTGCTCTTCTCTCTTGGTTTGAGCAACCAAGAGTTCCTTCAATTGCTTCACGTCATTCTTCAAAGACGTGAGTTGATTGTTGTTGGGCTGAGTTTCTTGGAAGTTAACTCTTTTAACTCCACCTTTAGCTCCTTGGTGGGTGTACTTCTCCATATGCAAAGCTTGCTTCTCGATGAAGTCCCAAGCTTCATCAATCGCCATGTCCATAAAGGTACCGGCGGAGAATAGTTGGAGGTTGAACTGGGTGCTTCCGTCCAGTCCCTTGAAGTATATCTCCAATAATTCTAACTTTGGAATCCCATGATGTGGGCAATCCAAAAGAATGTCCTTGAACCGCTCCCATGACTTGGACAAGCTCTCCTTGTCCTTCATAATGAAAGCGTTGATCTTCCCTCTCATTTCAGCTGTCTTTGAGGGAGGAAAGAATTTGGTCAAGAATTCCGTCGTCATCTCCTCCCATGTGCTGATTTTTCCTGGAGGAAGAGATTGATACCAAGTAAGAGCTCTATCTTTTAAAGAAAAGTAAAAAGGTCTTTGCTTGTAATTGTTGTTTTCAATCCTTGAAGGTCTCAAGGTCTCCATCAAGATCTCATAGTTTTGAAGATGTTGATGTGGTGATTCCTTCTCTAGCCCTCCGAATTGGCATTGGCGAATCATGGATAGAACTAGCGGTTGAAGTTCATAGTCATGGTCCGCTGGATCTCCTAGGTTAACTCCTGGACGCCTCAGTTGTTGATTGGGGTCCATCCTTTGACCTAGGGTTTGTGGGATTCCTGCAAGAAGAGCGCCTCGGACTGGCATCCGAGGTGGAAGTATCTCGGCCGGGGCGTCAGGTACTGGAACCTGCCTCGGTCGAGGATCAGCAACTGGATCCTGCATCGGTCGAGGATCTGGGACTGGATCTTCCCTCGGTCGAAGTAGAATCTGGTCTCGTATGGCTGCCATATCTGCTTCGATTGCTTCAGTCCTGGTGCGAGTTTCTTCCTTCTCTCGCCTTAGCTCTTCCCTGCTGAGGCGTAGCAGCTCTAGCGCCTCTTTCAATTCGGCCTCAAGATCGCGATTGTCTTGGTGGGCCATCTTCGCTTCTCTTAAGCGTCGCTTGTATGTCTTTTCTGGTTCGGGATCGTAAGGAACGATTTCCTTCCTAGTGCGGGTTCTTCGCATAAACCTAAGAAAGAACCTGCAAAAGTCACTCAAGTAGAGTGATTAGAAGACACGGGGGCAAGTGCCCCAAGAGCAAATCGTAACCGGCTCGGTCTAGACCAAGTCCCCGACAACGGCGCCAAAAACTT
Organism: Fagopyrum homotropicum; assembly: GCA_033239125.1. Taxonomy (NCBI): domain Eukaryota; kingdom Viridiplantae; phylum Streptophyta; class Magnoliopsida; order Caryophyllales; family Polygonaceae; genus Fagopyrum; species Fagopyrum homotropicum. The sequence goes on from BSWB01000005.1 coordinate 50,626,006, forward strand.
GTTCGCTCCAAACGGTGTGTGCAAGCTTTAAATTTATAACCCTAGATGTAAGCTTAAAACAAGGATGCGAACCCGCAGTGTACGGGTCAATCGTAGTAAAAAGCAAGGAATTCCAGGGGTCGATCACAGGGACTTAGTGAAACAAAGTCCAATTACGGTATGCTTTAGTAATTTCTAACCACAAAAGCAATTAAAACAATCAAAGATGATAAACAGTCAATAAAGGAAATATGCAATTCTAGGGATTAAAGCATCTAGTTGTGGTTCCAACTCAAGATCTAAAGATAAGCGGACAAAGCTGAGATATTTGCATAGGGAAGGTGTTACTAAAGTGGAATATATCACCGGGTAAGTCTCACTACTCATTAATCCAAAACCATAACTCCTAATACCGGGTAAGTCTCAAGGAATTAATATAAAGAACTATAACCTCAAACTAACACACCATCTAAGGGAATAAAATCAACCTTTACTGGGTAAGTCTCAGGCTAACTCACAAAGATGGGATGGAAGCACACTCAAACCCCAATAAAGGATAAACCTTTATTACCTACACTTATGATCTTAGGTACACAAACTAAGGAATTACCGGTTAAGTCTCATCCTAAGCTTGCATTGAACCAGGAAAGGTGTAATAAGAATAGGATTTGGCAAACTCTAACACTTAACTCTCAGTTTCGGATCAGATAAGTCACCTCTGTCAGCCAAATTCCACCCCGGCCGAGATGTTCATCGACTGAGCGAGATGCTTAGGGTTAAGGTTAAAGACTCGAACTTTCAGGGTCCTATTGTGATTAAGATTATTCTATCATTGTTTTTCCACAACCTTCAGCCAATCACCCTAGAATCACACAATGAAATTAGCCACTCATCATCATGAAAGCAATGATCAAATATATGGGAAGAAGGTGAATATTTAAACAAGAAGAATTTAATGAAAAGACTTCAATAACTGAATCAAATATCACAACAAAAGCGTTCCTTGGATAGAAATCCAACAAGGCAAGACAACAAGGAAGGGAATCTAAGACAATCTTACAAAAACCCTTCAAAAGCTATAAAAGCTATAGACTTCAATCTTCCTTCAACCTTCAAAAAGGTTCTTCGAATCCCCCAATTGGAGTATGGCTGCTGTGTGCTTTTTGGTGTAAGCGGGCTAATAGCGGATGTCGGATTTGTGGGAAATCCGACCCTTTTTATAGGAAATTAGCCCTCCAAAGATAAAATATCTTAGAAAGATCTCTTCCCATAAAAGTAGGTAAAATATATGATCTAGCATATCTTCTTCCTTCCAGGAACCAAGCCCAAAAAATGTAAGATCTCTTTCCAAAGATAAAAGATCTCAGCCAAGAATAAAATATTCTCGCTGCGTCCCATGTGTTCGCCTCGGTTGAGTCGTCTTCTCTGGATCACCTCGGTCGAGGTAAATCTGTTGTCAACTGAGGTGAGTTACAACTGAATGTGAAATCTCTCAAATCTGGTCCAAAGTGAAACTCTAATCCATGGCTATGCTTCCTGGATGGTTCCTTATGTTCCTGAATGTAGCTCCAATGACTCCATAGCTCCTTTTGCTCCTTTTCGATGCAAAACGTGCCATTTTACCTACGATTACAACAAAACTAGGTGTAGACCTCGATTCCCGCAAAGGTAGATGAAATGGTAATATAATCACATATTATACATACAAACATGCATATTATTGAAGATAAAACGTCCAAACAAACCCCAAAATATAGACTATAATTCATGCTATCAGCTTCGCCAAGTTTCTGATGGTAAAGAGCCTTGGTATGCTGATATCGTCAACTACCTTGTTTGTCAAGAAGTACCGCCCGAATTGACGTACGCCAAAGGAAGAAGTTCTTCAAGGATGTAAGGCATTACTATTGGAATGAACCTCTACTGTTCAAGAGAGGTCCGGATGGGATGCTTTGACGATGCATTCCGGAGAATGAAGTTGCTAGTGTCATACGGCATTTCTAGTCACTTCCTTGTGGAGGACATGCTAGCGCTCACAAAACCTGCACTAAGGTATTACGTTCTGGTTTCTTTTGACCTACATTATTTAAGGATGTGGAAACGTTTGTTGTTTCTTGTGATGCATGCCAAAGAACAGGGAATTTATTTAGAAGGAACGAGATGCCACTCAACAATATTCAAGAGGTTGAAATTTTTTATGTATGGGGAGTTGATTTCATGGGACCTTTTCCATCATCTGAGGGGAACCTCTACTTTCTCTTAGCTGTCGATTACATTTCTAGATGGGCGGAAGCCATTGCCTTCCCCACTAATGACGCCATGGTGGTTGTGAACTTCTTCAATAGAACTATCTTTCCAAGTTTTGGGACACCACACATCATCATCAGTGATGGAGGGACACATTTCATCAACCAGAAGTTCAAGACACTTTTATCGAAGTATGGGGTAACCCACAAGGTAGCAACCCCTTATCACCCTCAAACTAGTGGACAAGCCGAGATCTCGAATAGAGAAATCAAGGAAATTTTGGAAAAGACCTTTTCAAGGACGAGGAAGGGTTGGTCCATGAAGTTGGATGACACTATTTGGGCTTATAGGACGTAATTCAAGACTCCCATTGATACCACCCCTTACAATTTGGTATATGAGAAGTCTTGTCATCTACCCGTTGAGCTGGAGCACAAGGCATATTGGGCAATCAAATGGTTGAATTTCGACATTAAGGAAGCCAGAGAGAAGAGACTTTTAGGCATCAATGAGCTGGAGGAGTTGCGCTTAAACGCATATGAGAATTCCAAGATCCACAAGGAAAGAACGAAGAGATGAAATGACAAACATATCATTCCCAAGGAGCTCAAAGAAGGAGATCTTGTTCTACTCTTCAACTCCTGCCTCCACCTCTTTCCAGGTAAGTTGAAATCTAGATGGACAGGACCTTACGTTGTGAAAACTATTTTTCCCTATGGTGCAATTGAAATATGGGGCGAAACTAGCGGAAGTTTTAAGGTCAACGGTCATAGGCTGAAGAATTACCGACCGGAAGTCCCGGCTGAAGAGATTGCACCATTATACCTTGTTTGAAGATGGCGTACAGTCCAACTAGTGACCTTAAACCAAGCGCTTCTTGGGAGGCAACCTAAGGTATTGCTTTCTTTTCCCTTTTCTAGCTTAGTTTAGATAGTTTGCTTCGTGTTTTTGCGTCCTCCTAGACAAGAATCAGGTACTCTCTAAGAAGAAATTACAACTCAGGAGCTACATGGAAGGATTGATGTTTGAGAAGTTTAGAAAACGGAGCTTGACTTAGATACATCTCGGATGTTGTCAGAACGCATCGACCGAGATGTTCTTCACCAACCGAGATGGTCTTATCTGGGAGCTGTTTCTTATTTCTTTATGCAGTTCAGCTAGGTCCGGTGAGTATTATATTTGACTCATTGGGACAATGTGTCCCAAGTATGGGGTATTTGGATGTATTTATGTGACTTATGTGCTACTATGACTTGTATAACTCTTGCGGATATTATTGCTTATTTGGCTCTATATGCTTATCTGTCATTACATGCATACCTACAAGTTTTTGTTTGAGAAAACGTCAAAAACCAATTTTGAAATTTATTTTTATGGCTCGACTGAGACGTTCATGGCCGATCAAGGTTGAACACCTCGGATGACGTCAGAACACCTCGACCGAGATGGTTCTTAACTGAAAGGTTTTTTGAAACGTTTTGTGCTTCTTCTCTGGATATGACCTCGATGATGATTCTGTTTGCATATTGGTTTTGAAATCTCTATATGTTCGAAAGGTTTTATAATATGTTTAAGTTGCAAAATGCTTTGTTTGAAATTCTAGCATGTTTAATACTTTGTTTTTATCAAAATTATGTTGGATTTGAAGGTTGACACCACATGATGAGTTCTATCACATTCTTCCTGGGATGACTAAGGCAATTCATTCTCTTCTCTTCTTCTTATTGACCATGCTTTAGCCCCTCATATACATATTTGCCTCCCTTTACCTATCCGGAAATTTGGAAGAAAGCAACAAAAAGCAAGTGAAAGTGACGTTGAGATGTTGGCTGAAAGTGTTAGAAATAAACAATTAGGTTTGGGGACGTTGATCTTGATGATGAGTAACTTGACACCATTCACATAGTCGGGTGTTTGTGTCTTGCCAAAATCGGATTGATCTATAGTCCTAATGGGTCATGGTATGTGCATCAAGGGTTTGAGGCATCTCGAGAAATTGATGATTGCTGATTTCCTAGGCTTCGGTTATTGTGCACCTTTGTCCATGCATCCCAAAAAGTAAAGTAAAGTAAAAATAAGCAAAGCTTATTGGTCGAAGATGTTGTGATTAAAAGAAAGTGAAGTAAGATCCTATTCCTGGATTCTAGCACCACATACCCTATATACATCCCACTCTGACACGTTTCTTGACCTGTTTTGGAAGCCCTTGAGACCTCAAGCTTGTTGATTGTCTTGGTGGTTTAAACTGGATTATACATGATTGATTTCGATAAATATGATTTATCATGTATTCTATGATTTTATGCAAAGATGAACAGCTTTCTTATATTTATAAAATGTTTTGATCATGTCTTTATTTTATTTGCCATGAAACATTCTCTTAGGGTGATCTATGAGTGGAGCACACCACCAAAATGTTTTGAAATGTTTTTCGTTGATCTTTTTGATGACTTATAATCCATTCTATCTTGTATCTAAGATTTGGATCTTGCTTGGGGACAAGCAAGGGACTAGTATGGGGTATTTTGATAGCATGTATTATAGTCTATATTTTGGGATTGGTTTGGACGTTTTATCTTCATAAATCTGCATGTATGGATGTATATTCTTTGATTATATTGTTGTTTTGTCTACCTTTGCGGGAATCGAGGTCTACACCAAGTTTCGTTGTAATTGTAGGGAAAATGGCACGTTTTGGAACGAAATGGAGCTAAGGAAGCTAAGGAGTCATTGGAGCTACATTCTGGAGCATTGAGGAGTTATAAGAAGATATCAAGCATCATGGAAATGATTTGGAAAATTGATTTTGGACCAGATTATAAAGTTTCATTCTCAACTGAGACTCACCTCAGTCAGCTATAGTACCACCTCGACCAAGGTGATCTTCAAGAGCGTCTGGACCGAGGCGAAGTGATGACGGGACATAAGATCTATATTTTTGGATCTTCTATTTTTGGAAAGTGAATATCACATATTTTTGGATGGATTTCTGGAAGGAAGAATATCTTTTGGGTGATATATTTTGGAAGATATGGAGATATATTTTAAGGAAATTATGTTTTTAAGATATTTTATCTTTGGAAGATAATTCTCCTATATATATATGGGCTGATTTTCTAGAGATCAGCTATCTCGGAAATTCCGGATCAGAGCAGCATAGTTCTCCAGAGTTGAAGGAAGTTTGGAAGGTTGAAGATCAAGGAAGGAAGGAATCTAGTTTGGAGTTGGCTTTGAAGGAAGTTTGTAAGATTTTCTTAGTTTGGTTTGATTGTTATAAATTCTAATTTGTGATTGAGGAACGCTGATTGTTTATTTGTTTGATTGAGTTATTAAGACCTTTGTGTTAAGGTTTTCTTGTTTGAATATTGATTCCTTTCTTACATATTTGATTATTGTTATCATGATGATTGTTCGCTAAGTTCTTTATGCGATTATAGGGTGATTGGCTGAAAGTTGTGGGAAAGATGATGAAAGAATGAGCCTTTATCCCAGTGGACCCTGACAGCTCGAGCCTTGACCTTAACCGACGAACACCTTGGTCAGTCGTGGAACATCTCGACCGAGATAATACATAAACTGAGCGAGGCAAGCCTTTTCTAATCCTTATCTGAGTTGAGGTGTTAGTTTGCCAAATCCTATCCTTGTTATACCTTTCCTGGTGGAACGCAAGCCTAGGATGAGACTACCCGGTGATTCCTTTGTTTGTATACCCAAGATCATGAGTGTAGGTAATAAAGGTTTATCCTTTATTGGGGTTTGAGTGTGCATTCATCCCATCTTTGAGAGTTAGCTTGAGATTTACCCGGTAAAGGTTGATTCTATCCCCTTGGGTGGTGTGTTGGTTTGAGATTATAGTTTCTTTCCTTAGTACCTTGAGACTTACCCGGTAAGAGGATCTTTGGTTTGGGATAGTGAGTAGTGAGACTTACCCGGTGATCTATTCCCACCTTAGAAACACCTTCCCTTCGCAAACCTCAGCTTTGTCCACATTATCTTTTGAGATCTTGAGTCGGAACCACAACTGGATGCTCTAGAATTCGCATTCCCTTTATTTGACTTTTATATCATCTTTTATAGCTTTGATTTGTTGCTTATGGTTTATTGTCAACCTAAATTACCGATCTTTGTTTCACCATAGTCCTTTCGATCGACCCTTGGAATATTTGTTGTTATTACAATTGATCCGTATACCACGGGTTCGCATATTGTTCAGGCATATATCTTGGGTTATAAATATTAAAGCTTGCACACACTTTTTGGAGTGAACACCCCCACATCCGCCCCTGCAGTTGCAACTGCGTCGCCCTCTATGTAGATGCCGCCCCCGCGGCTGGATGTCACCACCCCTGCGGTGACAACCCTTGAGCCGCCCTTGTGCCTGCAACCATCCGCCCCTGCGGAAAAGTCGACATAGGGTTCTGCTGAAGAGGATTCATACATCCTTCCCAACTTTCCCCCTCTTTATGTTGAGAAACCTCCTGCTCCCTTTCCTGAAGCACTAAAAGAGCGAAGGGTGATTGAGAATAAGGATCTCTTTGAGACCTTTTCCAAATGTGAGGTAAACATCACCCTTTTAAAACTTGTGAAGAGTATTCCTAGATATGCTCGCTTTTTGAAAGAACTTTGCACCATCAAGAAGAACCAGAAGCTGAAGGGATAGCAGAAGGTGCAAGTTAGTGAGCATGTGTCCGCTGTCTTCCAACGCCGAATGCCCAAAAAGTTTAGTGATCTAGGCATGGTAAGCATTCCTTGTGTTATTGAGGAAACCCGTTTTGATAAAGCAATGCTTGATTTAGGTGCTTCCAGTAATGTTCTTCCTTACTCCATCTACCAATCTCTTGGCCTTGGGCCACTCATTGAAACTCGAATTGTAGTCCAACTTGCTGCTAGATCAAACGTTTACCTAGACGGGATTATTGAAGATGTATTAGTAATGGTTGATAATTTGATTTTTCCTGCTGATTTCTTTGTAATGGATATGAAAAATGATTCACACGCTGCAGCTATATTGTTGGGAAGAACTTTTCTGGAAACCGCTAGGACTAAAATTGATTATGTTAGTGGTAAATTAACTATGGAATTCGATGGGAAAGTGGTTGAGTTTAACATTTATGATGCAATGAAACACCCTATTGATGATCATTCTCTTTGTGTTATTGATGTGATGATCTTCTTATCCAAGATGTGTTTGACATATCCGACATAGATGAATTGAAAAGCATAATTGAACATGATATTGACAGTCATACTTCGGGTTATGCACTCACATCTAATATGCAGGAAGTTCTAGCTCAATTGGATGGGCACAAAAGGCTCCCTATCTCACCTTTGACCATTGGGCCCACATTGCTAACTCCAAGCGAAAAGCTTGTTCCGTCTATAGTGCAGGCACCGGAGATAGAATTGAAGGACCTTCCACCACATCTCAAATATGCTTTTCTAAGGGAAAACAACACCTTGCCGATAATCATCTTTAGCAAGTTGTCCCCCATTCAAGAAGAGAAGTTGGTGAAGGTTTTGAAAGAGCACAAGACGGCTCTTTGTTGGACCATTGCGGACATCAAGGGGATTAGTCTCCTCACATGTATGCATAGGATCCTCCTTTAGGAAGAGGCGAAACCATCTAGGTAGCCCCAACGAAGATTGAATCCGCCAATGATGGATGTGGTCAAAAAGGAGGTTTTGAAGCTCCTCCAAGCGGACATGATATTCCCGATTTCGGATAGCAAGTGGGTTAGTCCAACCCAAGTGGTTCCAAAGAAAGGGGGTATCACCATTGTGGAAAACCAATACAGTGAGATGGTCCCAAGCAAGACACAAACCGGATGGAGAGTTTGCATTGACTACCGCAAACTAAACATGGTAACCCGTAAAGAAAATTTTCTTTTTCCCTTTATTGACCAAATGCTTGAATGCCTTGCAGGTCACCCCTATTACTGTTTCCTGGATGGATATTTAGGCTATTTCCAAATAGTCATCGCTTTGGAGGATCAAGAGAAGACGACCTTCACATGCCCTTTTGGCACTTTTGCATACCGCAGAATGCCATTTGGACTTTGCAATGCTCCCGGCACCTTCCAACGGTGCATGATAAGTATTTTTTCGGAATATATTGAAAATTTAATTGAAGTTTTATGGATGATTTCACCGTCCATGGGATAGTTTCGATACATGCTTAGGACATTTAAAACTTGTTCTTCAAAAAAGCGTAGAAACCAATTTAGTTCTTAATTCTGAGAAATGTCATTTCATGGTTGAACAAGGAATTGTGTTAGGACATGTAATATCATCAAAAGGGATAGAAGTAGACAAGGAAAAAATTGATGTGATTCAAAGTTTACCTTTGTAAGAGCCTTAGTTGTTGAGTTGTTGAGAGTGAGTGCTGAGGACCCAAATTATGCCTGATCCGCCCCTGCGCCTCCCTGAGCCGCCCCTGCGGTTTAGGGTGTGCTGCAACCGTCTTTGTTGACTCTTGACCCGTGCTTTACCCCTTTAATTCCTTTATAAGCTTCCTTCTCTCTCTCCTGATGAGGGTTACCTCATTTACAACATCATCTTCTCCCTCACGTTCATCTTCTTCTCCTTCCTTCCATGGATCTCCATCTTGTTCTTCTTTGATTCTTGTTGAGTTTGTGAGAGCTTTTGTGTGGTTTTGTTTGTGGATGATGATGCTTGATGTTGTTGTGCTTGTCGATAGCCAACCTTGAGGTTATAGTGTGGTTCTCCCTTTGTTTAGGTTCACCTTGGTGAGTTCATCTTCCATCTCTTCTTATCTTTCTTCTTTTTTCATTCTTTCCTTCTTTTCTTCCATCCTATCTTAGGCTCCACAAGTTTGATCTTGTGGCAGCCTTGATTGGCTTCATTTGATGTATATATGTATGTGTATGTACGTACTTGGTTGCTGGCTGAAAAAGAGGTGAAGAGCATCGAGTGAAGAAGCAAAGAGAAGCTGGAGGTGTGTCCTCGGCACACTAGCCGCCCCTGCGCCACCTTGCAGCTGCCCCAGCGCCACCTTGTCACCGCCCCTGCGCCACCTTCCAGCCGCCCCTGCGCCCACCTGCACCAGCTTGGCTTTGTCCTTGGTTCTGCAGGTGTGTCTTGCTTCTAGGCTTGCCTATGGATGGCATTGCCTCTTCCTTTCCTAGTGCGATTGTGTAGTACCATGCTAGGTATAGGTGAGAGTATATGATGATGTTATGATCATGTTATGCCTTGTACGGATTTTGAGGATTATAGGTTGTGAGGTTTAGGTTGAGGATGATCCTATGGATCCCTTGGGTCTAGGTGTGACCCCTTTGATTGATAGAAGATTGATATATCTCTATTCCTTGTTATTGGGCAGTGTGCCTCTCAAGATTGGAGGTTGATTGTGGTTGAGTGTTGTACGATGTTGAGGTAAGTCCGTAGGACTTACTTATCTACCATCCTTATATTGGGTGTTTGTATGAGTGCTGTGTGTGTTATATGTTTACTATGATAGCATGTGATGTCGATTATTACCGACCTATGTTTTATTTATTGCCCCGTATACGTGGTTGTGATAACCTTTCCCTTTCATCCCGCCGTGGAGTGTTGGAGGTTCTCTGACGTCAGGCCACCTAGTATACAGGAAGGGCGCAATCCACTCCCACAGGGTACACGGGTTGTGTGACCGACACTACTTCCAGATGGCTAGCAGGCCCAGAGGCGAGGATGATACGTTCCTCGTGTCACATAGTTTCATCTATCTATATATATACGATTTGATTGAATGACTATTATATAAAGATAATAAATGGGTAAATGTGTAATATCATGCTGATGTGTTTATCTTTAATAATTGTGCTTGTGCTTATGCATTACCTTATATATGTATGGTTAACTAATGGTTTCATATCATGTTGTAGATGCCTTGCAAGATAGGCGAGCTATTGAGTGATCTGGCAGGGTGACAGACCGAGGACTCTTCTATATTAGGGGGTTATGGTTTTTAGGGTTGTTTATGTTTCCCTCCTGCATGAGGATGATGGTTTGTATACCTCCTGTGTGAGGGTTATGTTTGATACTCGACTATGATCTTGTTTACCTTTTGGTTGTACAATTTTATATAGTTTATGTATTTGTTTTTTATCTGTCAGTGCCATGTCATAAGGTCCAGTGAACTTGTTGTCAGGCTAGGGTCAGGATCCACTGTGAGATCCTAGCCCAATGTCGCATCCCGAGTCCCGCAGGATTTGGGGTGTTATAACCTTACCCTACTAATATGCGTGAAATTCGTTCTTTCCTAGGTCATGCAGGTTTTTGTCAGCGATTCATCAAAGATTTTTCCAAGATTTCAGCGCCGTTGTGTGAGCTACTCAAGAAGGATGCGACTTTCATTGTTGATGAAGATTGCAAGAAGGCGTTTGACACCTTGAAAGCTTGTCTCGCTAGTGCACCTATAATCCGATCTCCAAATTGGGAGAAGCCCTTTGAGATCATTTGCGATGCTAGCGACTATGCTGTAGGAGCCGTCCTAGGACAAAAGGACAGAAGAGCATCACATGTCATCCATTATGCATCCATGACGCTTAATGGAGCTCAAAGAAACTATTCATACACCGAGAAGGAGATGTTAGCGGTGATGTTTGTACTAGAGAAGTTCAGACACTACCTCCCTGGTGTAAAGGTAATAGTATTTACTAACCATATAACCCTCCGGTACCTCATGACAAAGAAGGAAGCAAAGCCAAGGTTGATTTGGTGGGTGCTCCTTCTAAGCGAATTCAATTTGGAAACACGAAACAAGAAAGGGGTAGAGAACCTTGTGGCCGACCACTTGAGTAGGCTGGTGAAGGAGGAGGAAGATCCAACAAGAGGAAAAGCCATACTTGGGAGTTTTCCAGACGACATATTCTACACAACTCTATGTTGTGTAACCGCCCCTGTGCAACTAGAGTCCCGCCTCCGAGCCCAGCCGCCCCTACGGCTGAAACCGGCGCCCCTGCATAAAGCTTTGGCCGCCCTTGCGGATTACACGACAGAGGTTCTGTTTAAGCTTCACTCTTTTAAACCATGATTTGCTGACATTGTTAACTTTTTTGTTCGAGGTGAGTACCCTCCAGACTTCACCAAAGCAAAAAGAGAGAAGGTGAAGGCCGAGGCAAGGCACTACATTTGGGACGATCCATATCTTTGGAAGCACTGTAGTGACAAGGTAATATGCCGTTGTATCTCGGATAATGAGGTACAATCTGAAGCATGATTTGCTGACATTGTTAACTTTTTTGTTCGAGGTGAGTACCCTCCTTTTGTCATTCTGAAGCATGTGGGGGACATTTTGGGGTCAATCAAACAACTAGGAAAGTTTTAGATGCGGGATTCTTTTGGCTGCACATCTTTCAAGATGCTTTTGCATTTTCTAAGTTGTGTGATAGGTGTCAAAGAGTGGGTAATGTTTCTAGGAGAAATGAAATGTCTCAATCTTCACTTATATTCTGCAAAATTTTTGATGTTTGGGGGATAGATTTCATGGGTCCTTTTCCTAACTCTTTTGGGCATACTTATATATTACTTGCGGTGGACTATGTTTCCAAGTGGGTGGAAGCAAAGACCACCAAAACTGATGATTCTAAGCTTGTGGCAGCATTTCTTAAGGATAACATTTTCGCAAGGTTTGACATCCCCAAGACTTTGACAAGTGATAGGGGAACTCACTTTTGCAACAAGACAATCACCGCTCTCCTTAAGAAGACAGTTTCCCCCGGAAGGAAAGATTGGAGCTTGAGGCTCAATGATGCTTTGTGGGCATACCAAACAGCGTACAAGACTCCTATTGGAATGTCCCCATTCCGACTTGTGTTCGAAAAGGCTTGTCACCTTCCGGTGGAGCTAGAACACAAGGCATGGTGGGCGGTGAAGAAATGATACATGAACGTGGATGAAGTAGGAGAATTCCGAAAGATTCAATTGCAAGAGCTGGAGGAATTAAGGCTCGATGCATATGACCATGCCAAAACATACAAAGAGAAGACGAAAGGATGGCATGACCGGAACATTCTCCGAAAGGACTTTAAAGCAGGTAACAAAGTCCTCCTATTTCAATCACGTTTAAAACTTTTTGCAAGAAAGCTACGCTCAAGGTGGATAGGTACATATGTGATAGCCAAGGTCCAACCACATGGTGTTGTGGATCTTTACGATCCAAAAACGCATAAGATATTCAAGTTAAATGGACAAAGGCTCAAGCCCTATCTTAAAGGAGTGAAGAATGATCTCATAGACGAGATGGTTTTAGAGGAGGCCCAAACAGAGAAGTAAGGTCCTTAAGTCAAGCCAACGACGTAAAACAAAGGCGTTGCTCGGGAGGCAACCCGAGAGAATAAGAAGAAGAGTCACTATCAAGCAAACCGCCCCTGCGGTGACAACCCATGCCCTTTGCCGGCCCCCTGCGGTGGGCCTACGCCAGCTTAAGACTGTCACCGCCCCGCGGTGACAGACCCCCGCCCCGCGGTGACAGACCCCCGCCCCGCGGTGACAGACCCCCGCCCCTGCGGCTCTTCCCCTTTACAAGAATTCATAATGCCGCCCACGATGTTGGGTCTGCGTCCCCTCTTTCCTTGACACTGCCCCCGCGGTGACAAGCCCCCACCTATGCGGGTCCACCCAGAAAAGTCCCTAGACCTACCCCACCCACCTCTCTCTCTCCTCCCCACCTACCACTCATCTCTCTCGAACCTTCTCTCACAAACCCTCATGCACCCACACCCTAACTCCCTCACCTAATACAACCTTTGCTACACATCACCCACGCCCTTGCGCCACTACTCCGACACCCTCCCTCACGCCACCAAAACGCCATTGCGCCACCCCCTCTGTCACTCTCAACCACCAACCCTCATCCCTCACAACTAAGCCCTAACCACCTCACACCTCACTTAAACCACCCCCAACCAACATCTACCACCACCGGAAGCTATCACCACCACAAGCGACGCCAACAAAGTAGCCCAGGTGCCAACTCCAATGAAGTTGTCACATATCGTCATCCAAGTCTTCGCCCGCCCTACGCCTGCAAGTTCCCGCCCCTGCGGATCTCCCTGCCGCCCTTGCGGAAAAAACAACAAGGGTTTGTCTCATTTCCCTGTTTTGTGATTTCTAATTTATCTGCTTACTTCATTGCAAGAATGGAACCACAAAGGATATACAAGATGTCTGAGGTTGAGAAGACCCGGTATGAGATTGTGCACGACCGAGTGGTGTATGCAACTCGGTTTTTGCACATTCCGACTTTGGAGAAGTTAGGCATGTTGGAAAGCATGCAATCCTTTCCTGACAATGCTGGTATCAGGGACTTCCTCCACAAGAGTGCTCCTATCTACCCCGAGCTCTCCCAGCAATTCATACCACCTTCACCATGGAGAAGGAGGACCATGTTTGTGTTGGCCTCAATTTCAAATTCAATAAGCACAAGTACACGGTTAACTTCTCACAGTTGTAGGAGGCCTTTGGGGTTACTAGGAACCTTACTGACAAGTGGTGGGAGACCGCACCCACACCGGACCTCGTGGAGTTTTGGCAAGCGTCTACCGGCTCCGAGTTGCATACCGGGGGTGAGTATAGCAATAAACTCACTCACCCCTACTTGAGGCTCCTCTACAAGATCATCATGTGTGTCTTCTGTGGACACAAGGAGGAGAACAAGGTTGCCCTCAAGGACCTTCCTCTGCTGTACTCTTGCATTCCGGCATTGGCTTTACCTCTTCCTCACCGTTTTGAAGCGGATTAGGAAGAACGAGCCCCGAAGACATTGTTGGAGGTGGGGTCATATCCTTGATTTCGGAGTAGGTCAAGGACTTGTCCGAGTTAGAGGATGGGATGGCAATCCCATTCTACAATGAAGGACTTCTCCAGCGGTGCAAGCTCCTCCAAAGAGATGGTGAGAACGTGTTTTGGCTCTCTTTTGCATATGGGAGCCACATTACTTACTTGCTCCAACCGCTACCATTCGGAGATGAGCTCTCTGAGCTCTATATTGCTGCTGATCTTTTTGTCCCTAGGCGGCCTCTGGTGGCCATTGTTGAAAGGCATGCAGCGAGCTTCATCCGGGCCCCATATGAGGACCATATGCCCATTCCCGATGATGAGGAGATGCCCATTGCTGCTGGAGAGGAGGACCCAACCCTTGGGAGCCTCAAGGCTCAGATGGCTGCCCTTACTACTCAGCACCAGGCTTGTTAGACTAAGTACCAGTGGACTATGTTGGATCTGCAGAAGGCCTGGTAGACGGGCTTTCAAGAGAGTATGAACGCTCACCTTGACCAGTAGCAGTTGGCTTGGCAGACGGCTCAGCAACATAGGATGGAGGCTCAACAGTTGGCTTCACAAGCCACCTTTGAGACTTTCTTTGGAGCCCGGATGGACACGCAGCAAACCCGGATTGATGAGATCTACCGGCGACATGAGTACTTCTTCCAGCACTTCCTGTATCCTCCGGAGCATGGTCCGGATGGTCCACCCGGACCATCCCATTAGTGGGTACTCTCTCTTTCCCTTCTCCTCATTACTATCTTTGATTTTCACTTTGAGGGTAAAATGTTCTTCAAGTATGGGGAAGAGAATACTATCATGCCTGTATAGTTTTATTTATGTGTGTTTGTTTCATGATTTTAGTTGTAATCATTGTTGAAATTCAGTAAAAAAAAGCCAAAAAAATTGAGAAAAAGGCAAGAAACCCTTGGATAAACCGAAAACCCAAAAGGGCGGTTTAGGTAAAAAGAAGGTAGTCCGACCAACTCTAGGTTGGTGCAAAATTTGGTTTGAGGGATGTGAGGATTTGGTGAGAATGGTATGAAATGAAGAAGAGTGGCAAGATGATTCCCGAAAGGGCGCCTTGGCAAAATGAGTGGCACCGAGTGTAGGTTCTCGTTCCGACGTTGGCGGCATAAGAAGGGGACTCATAAGGAGGTTGTCCTGGTAGGTCACTCTTGGAGCAATAAGGATGGTAGCTTTCTCACTTTCCTCTCACTTTCTCTCTTTTCTCTCTTTCTCTCTTTGGTTTTCTCTTGATTCCCTTATCTTATCTTCTGCACCATGCTTCTTCAGGCTTTTATTTGTTGAACTGTTGTTATATGTGTTACTCGGGACGAGTAAAAGGTCTAAGTATGGGGGAGTTTGATAGGTGATGGAATCACTATCAATTAGGGTAAATTTTAGCATCTTTTTAGTGTCTTAGTGTCGGTTGGTGTTACTAACATTTTAATCCAGAAGAAGAAGTCCAAAAAAAGCAAAAGAAGATGTTAGCAACACTTGGGAGTTGAAGATCATTCATGAAGACAAGTTTATGGTGCCACATCGCCCCCGTGGAGCAGTGTCACCGCCCCTGCGGGTGGCACTACACTCCGGAACGCAGTCTGAGCCTTCGCCAGCGCCCGGAACAAGCCTGTTACCGCCCCTGCGGCCACCTCTAGCCGCCCCTACAGTGACTCACCCTGAAGGAGCGAAGCCGGCTCCCCTGTGCCTCTGCCTGCGGACCAGCCTACGGACTTGTGAAGCCGAAGAGCCAATGTCACCGCCCCTGTGGTGACATTGGGCCGCTCCTATGGCTCCACATCAGAAATGACACGAAGATGAAGAGTTAGACGTTGGAGAGCATTAAAGACCCGCCCCTGCGGGATAGACAGGCCGCCCTTGCGGCCAAGAAAAAGATCATGCGTTTTGGCCTAAACCGCCCCTGCGACCCTGAAGCCCGCCCCCGCGGTTTAGCGCCAAAGGACTTTACTCCGGCTGTTTGCACCACTTTATGGCATTAAAGGTGGTTGTTTAGGACGTCCATTTACTCCCATTTACGGTCAATTGTAGTATAAATAGAGCTTTGGTTGATTGCTAGAATCATCCATCATTTTCTGACTAATGCTCTATTCCCCTTACTTCCAAGTATAATGAGTTTATAAGTTTCCTTGCTACATTGGGTTGTTTTGAAGCTGCATCTCTGCTTGATTGTAAGTCTTTATTAATATCAGTTTATTCAGTCATATATGTGTTCTATTCCTTCTGCCTTAACTTGTGTTTTGCATGTTTCTTACCACTTAGATTGATCACCTTAAGTGTCTAATTGCACGCAAATTACTAGGATTAATAGATTCCGGGTTCGGGTCCTTAATCTAGTAGTAATCCTTTAGGTGAAAGCGGTTTGTAATTGCTTAAAGGGAAAGGAATATAACTATACAGAAACGTTTAACGGTGTTTATTCCTTTCTTTATATCTCTTTGTCTTTGTTGAAATGCTAACTTGTGTATTTGATCTTGTATGTTTACGGATCATTAAGCTTGTTAAGTTGTGTTGATGCCGGTTGGCTCAACACATAATTAAGATCAAAGACGAGAACCTTGATGAATAACTTATAAAAAGAACCAACCAAGTAGTGTGCATGCTAAGATTCAACCTAGTGTAGCTTTTCATTCTATTATCACCATCTTTGCTTGTTCTTATGTGTTTTTGTCTTGTTTCAATCCAACCCCCTCCCCCCAATTTGGTTACATATCGATAATTGAACCTAATCATTACTTGACAAGGCTCTCTTGGGATTGACCCTTACTTATACTATGCAAACCAATTAGTGTAACGTTAGGTAACTACTTTGACTTAAGCTAAAAAACAACGACCTTAGGTTTTTTGCCTCGTCAACATTGGTAGTGGATTGAGGTCGAACGAGCTTCCAAGTTTGAGTTTTGAGTAAGACATTGAATTCGTTGGTCATGTCTTCTGTCCATTTTGGGAATTCGGAGGATTCTATATAATTGGATGGTTCGTCTGGAATGAGAGGAGAGAGAGTAGGAAGATGTGTTTGTTGGCCAGGGTATGGTGTCATCGTTTCGAAGAAGTGGTTTTGTGATTTGATTTCGGAGTCTGGTGTACATTTGATGGGTATGTGGAGGATTGAGCTCCGGGTTATGTTGATTAGGTGAGGTGATGTTGGATTGGTGCATGGGATCGTTGTTAGTGGAGGTAAGGGTAGTGGGAGATGACGAATAAGTTGTATGTTTGAGAAGGGTGAGTCCTATTATGATAGAGGTAAAGAACTTCAAAGAGAGATTGATTTTGAAGAATCAGAATGGGAGTGCGATTTATTTGGTAGGTGGAGGCTTTGAAGGCAATGTCCCAATTTGATAGAGGTAGAGATGTATGTTTGAGAAGGGTGAGTCCCATGTCGACAATGCGTCTATGTCTGGTCTCAATACTCCCGTTTTGTTGATGATAGCAAGGACATGTAAGATGATAGTTAATGTCGAGATCTCGAAGGTGAGAAATATTGGGCTTAAATTGTAAGAACCTTAGTCTTGAGGGGTTGAGAGTGTGCAGAAATGGGCCTAAACTGCCCCTGCGTGTGGCAGAGGCCGCCCCAGCAGCTTGCCTGGTCCGCCCCTACAGCCACCAGCATCCGCCCCTGCGACCACCAGCATCCGCCCCTGCGGTTTATGGTGGGCTGCAGCCGACTTTGTTGACTCTTGACCCGTGCTTTACCTCTTCCTTTCTCTATAAGTTTCTTCTCTCTCCCTTCTGATGAGGGTTACCTTTCTACAGTTTCATCTTCTCTTCCTCACGTTCATCTTCTCTTCTTCCTCCCTCTTTCAATCTTCATCTTGATTTCTTTGATCTTGTGAGAGTTTTGAAGAGTTTTGTGTGGCTTTGTTGATGAGGATGATTGAGGATGTTGTTGTGTTTGTGTTGAGCCACCCTTGAAGATGTGGTGAGGTTTCTTCCCCTGATTAGGTTACAGCTTGGTAAGATCTTCATCTTCCTCTCCTTTCTTTCTTCTTTTCTTTCTTCCCATCTTCTTTTCTTCCCTTCTAGCTTAGGTTCCACAAGATTGATCTTGTGGCAACCTTCATAGGCTTTGTTTAATTTATATATGTATGTATATGTATGTATGGGGCTGTTGGCTGAAGAAGGAGTGATGAGGTTCGAGTGAAGAAGTGAAGAGGAGCTGAAAGTGTGCATTCTGCACACCAACCACCCCTGCGCCACCTTGGAGCCGCCCCAGCACCGGCCAGCCGCCGCCGCTGCGCCACCTTAGGGCCGCCCCTACGCCTCCCTCTCAGGATCAGAGGTTGATCGTGGTTGTGATTATACGAGTTTTAGGTAAGTCCGTATGACTTACTTAGCTATCATCCTTATGTTGGGTGTTTGCATGAGTGGTGTGTGTATTATATGCTTGGTATGAAAACATACGATAGTGAGGATTACCGACCTATGTTTTATCGATAGCCCCGTATGTGTGGCAGTGATAACCCTTCCCTTCATCATGTAAGGAGCTGGGGGGGTTCTCTGTGATCATGCCATCCGGAATACAGGTAGGGTGCAATCTACTCCCATAGGGTACACGGGTTGTGTAACCGACACTACTTCCAGATGGACGTCAGGCCCATAGGCGAGGACGATACGGTCCTCGTGTCACATAGTTTCATCTATCTATATATATACGATTTGAGTGAATGACTACTATATAAAGATGATAAAGTGGGTACATGTGTGACAACATGATTATGTGTTTATCTTTCATGACTTGTGCATGTGCTTATGCATTACCTTATATATGTATGGTTAGCTAATGGTTTCAAACCATGTTGTAGATGTCTTGCAGGATAGGAGAGTTGTTGAGTGATCTGGTAGGGTGACAGGCCGAGGACTGTCGTACATTAGGTGGTTATGGTTTTTGGGGATGTTTATGTTTCCCTCATGCGTGAGGATGATGTTTTGTATACCTCATGTGTGAGGATGATGTTTGATACTCGGCTATGATTTTTATATCTTTTGGTTGTACAGTTTATACGGTTTTATGTATTGTTTTATATCTTTCAGTGCCATGTTGTAAGGTCCAATGAACTTGTTTTCAAGATAGGATCAGGATCCATTGTGAGATCCTAGCCCAATGTGGCATCCCGAGTCCCGCGGATTCGGGGTGCTACAGAGTTGGTATCAGAGCCTTAGGTTGACAACAATGACACTTGCTACCTGCAATGAGGTCAGATGGATAAAATAAACAGAAACCGAAAGGGGTCTGACGTTTTTAAAAGATTTTGGTTTTAAAAGTTGTTGTTTTGGGATAAAATGTACGAGGAGTTGCCACCTCTGCCATCTACGGGGTATGCACACCTACCTGCAATGAGGTCAGATGGATAAAATATGTATTATGCACTATTTTTATGTGTTATATGTAATAGCTAGGATTTCCGGATTCTAATTAATGCTGATTAACTTAATTAGTGATAGTAATTGACATATAACTCGCGAAGATTGCGTAAGTGTTGAGTATAAGTCTCACCGTTATGTTCCTGGCGTAATTTTGGGCTTATGGTGAAATTTTCACTTTTTCCCCCGGGTAATTATTTTTACCCTCCGGTATTATTTGGAGCATTTGGGAGCTCCAATTAATAAAAATGCAGTTGAGTGAAATGATCAGGACATCGGACATGTCCTAGATATGAAATAACATGGAAAGGCAAAACGGACAAAAGAGTCGCTATTTCGTTTCTTAACGGCTAAAAAATACGGCTTAGAAATACACGTTTTCCGAGGCAATTGTGGAATAATTATCCCTACAATATTCAAGATTTATTGTTCCAATTTCGAGATATTTGGAGAAGGGGGTTCAACCCGCCATTGGATCGGTTAAAGGATAATTATCGACTTCGCTAAAGGATAATTATCGACTTCACTATAAATAGCGGAAAATCTTTTATTAATTCATTTCTTTTCACGTTTCCTCGTAAAAGCTCTGATTTCTCTCAAACTTCAAACTCATATCTACTCTCCGTTTCTAATCCGATTTCAATTCCATTTGAGTTTCTGGATTCCTCTCTTCATTCTCTTCATATCGGTACCAAGTTTCTGCATTTCCGAGTAGATAAGGACCTGGTCGAGCATATATGTCACCAGGACAGTTCCGTCACTCAGATTCCGGTGAATTTGATGCTGTACATGCGTAGCCCTGCGTCGTTGTGATTCCGAATCTTCTTTCAGATCGTCAATCGGGTTAGTAACGAATAAGTTATGAATTTATTCGTTTTCCGTACTGCGATTTGGCCTAAATTGACCTTAGGCTTTTCAAAATGGATAATTAGAAATTTCATTATGATCATTATATTATTTTGGTGTTTATGGGTTGTTTGTTTGATGAAATCTGATGACAAGTGGGTTTAGAAATGGCCTGCGGGCAAAACGTTATTCTGGTGAAATTTAATTAATTAATGGTTAAATAATTAAATTAGGATTAAATTCGAGATTGAGGAATACTATTTAGATGCATGCTAGGTGTCAGAATGAGTTGAGGATCATGATGATGTTATGGATATCGGTTATGGCTTTAAGGTTTAGTATGTGTACGAGTATGATGAGATGTTATGTTGAGGATATGCCTTAGGCATTTATGAATGTGTTGAGGATATGAGGTTTAGATTTGAGATATAGGTTGGTTGTGGTTAGTGAGACGAGTCTCCTATCCTTTGCAGTGTGTGATTGTGTGTGCCTTGCTATTGTAGGCGTTGATTACTTCCCCAAGGGGAAGCTGTGACGTGGTACAGGTTACGAGTATATCAGGTAAGTCCATAGGACTTACTTAGCGTGCAGTTGTGGATTGTATCATTGTGATGGTTGTGTGTGTTCATATGATTGTGCATTAATAACCTAAACCGGACTAGGATGACCATTTATTACATTTATTTGGCCCAAGTGTATTATAACGGGCGGTAACCACCGGTCTTCGCCTGCTGGTTAGGAGGAGGTGCCTGGAAGCCAGTAACACAGGGGGGACGATTGACGATCACCCCCAATGCAAACCCTTGTGTTAACGGGGAAAGGGACGAGGTTCTTTAGGTTCCTCGTGTTACAAAAGAAGTTGAATTAGTAATGGAATAATGTAATGAAAGATAATAAATGAATGTGTGTGGCATTGCATGTATGAGATGTTGATGTATGGTTGTGCTATTACCTTCATGCTTTTCATTGTTGTAGCTAACGGTTTCATACCGTGTTGTAGATGATCTGCAGGTTAGGAAGACTGCTGGGTGAGACAGATGGTGTGGCCAGCCGAGGACTTCTGTACATTAGGATGCGCGGGATATGGGATCTTTTGTATCAGATGTTGTGGTTTGATGTTTTGTACTCGGCTTTGAGTTTGTAAACTCTTTTGATGTATCTTATACAGCTTTTATGTATTTGGTTTTAATCTACCTGTGCCTTGTTGTAAGATCTAGTGAACTTATTATCAGGCTAGGGTCAGGATCCATTGTGAGATCCTAGCCCAATGTGACACTCCAAGTCCCGTGGATTTGGGGTGTTACATTATATATATATACATATGGCCTATATAGAGCCTTATACGTTAGGTGTGCATACCCCGCATATGGTTTGGACTAGAGCTGCTTTTGCTATAGGCCGGGGTAAAGGTAGACCACCTCTTCCTCCGGGCGTGATAGGACAAGGACTAGTTCCCGCTGCTGATCCACCAATGATGGAGGAGGTTCATGAGGAGGTTGTTTAGAGTGACATCCTAGAGACGAGGAGTAGTGGATCTAGGAGATAACGGTCACACCGAGTCCAGTCAGATGACTCGGATCGTGTCTCCATGAGAGGCCCAGAGTTTCGTGATTACATCCGACGTGTAGAGGAGGCTGCCATAGCAGGCCGACGGGCCCAAATCAACCAGTTCATGAGGGATCTTTTGAGATGTCCCAACAAGCCACTCAGGTGCCAGCTATGCGAGCACGTGTTGCTGAGACTGTTAGAGCTTCAGAGGAGTATAGAGGGCCTCGACCAAATACCTAGTTGAAGGTACTCCATCAGTTGGGCGTACCACCTTTCTCTAGGAAGGTGGGGTTAGAGACAAAGGTCTGGATTGGACATGTAGCTTCCGCTTTAGAGTCCATCAGATGTCCAGATGATAGACTGATAGAGTTAGTTCAGACTCTATTCCGTGACCTTTCTTATCAATGGTGGAGGACCGTACGAGTTAGAGCCACTAGCTACGATCAGATGAGGAGTATGATTAGAGAGCAGTTATGCCCTGCCTCACTAAGGAGGGAGAAGCTGCAGGACTTTGTGAAGGCAGGCTTTGAAGATGTGCCGATTGCAGATGCCATCATCCGCTTCCAGTCAGAGTTGGCATTGCTGGGTCCAGCCGCACCTTCTGAGGACCATCATGTGTACCTATTCTCCCGTCGGATGAGGGAGAGTACACACTCTTATATGGCGGGATTCCATTGTGAGTCCTTGACAGATTACCAGGACCGGGCCTCAGCTTATGAGCGTGAGAAGGCCAGTCAGAGGAGAGCTTCTCAAACGGGACGGTCTGAGAAGAGGAACCGTATTGGACAGACCAGTGGAATTGGTGGCGTTTTGGGCGGAGCCAAAGACGTCAGGTTTACCCCTCATCTGCATTGACTGCAGAGAAGGAACTGTTGAGTAAAAATGTACACAAATTACAGAACACCTTTTAAGTTTTATTCGAATACAAATTTACAAAACACATTTTATTTATTTATTTTATTTGAGTTCGACCCTCTCTTTTTGATCTTTTGATTCTAAGTTATATAAATACCGATGTTTGGTTTGGTTTTGGTGATTTGGACTGCACCCGTTTTTGGACGGGTTGCCTACGTACCTCTTTAAAGAGGATCAAGTCTCACGTAGTTCCGTGCGGTGTTTTCATGCATCAGAGAATCAAAGTTCAAACCCACCTTCTAGGAAGGGTTGCCTAGTCGATGATTCAACTATCATTTGCATGGTATTTATATCTCGATCATGCATCATAAGATTAAATTAAACCCACCTTCTAGGAAGGGTTGCTTAATTCATCCCGCTATCACGCGCATGATCAAGATTAGTGAGAGGTTATTTTATTTTATTTTATTTTAAAATTTGTGACTGAATTCGGTTTTTAATTTACCAAATTTCCTACGTATCCTTTTAATAGGAAACAAGTCGTACGTAGTTCTTATTTGTGAGGACTTTTGTGGTTAAACTCGACGAGCGGATGCTTTATATCGAGTTCATGAATATTTGGGAATTTTGTTTTAACTCTAAGATTTATTTTAGAGTTGCTTTTATTTAGGCGGTGCGACTAAATCCAATATTGGATTTCCTACGTAGCTCGGAAAGAGCATCAAGTCATGACGTAGTTCTGGATGAAAAAATATATAATTTGGATTTTTGTGAGGTTAAACTCGATGAGCGGATGCTATATACCGAATTTAGAAAACTTGGTGTCTTTTGATTTTACGTCCGAGATTTAATTTAAAATTTATTTTACTCGGGTAGGTCGACCGAATCCAATTTAACTTAATATCGGATTTCCTACGTAGCTCGGAAAGAGCATCAAGTCATAACGTAGTTCTACCTAAACAGAATTTACATATTGATTTTGTTTAGTTTTATAAATAAATATTTAATTACGATACCTAATCGTAAATTTATGATCCTTTTTATCAAGACTTTGTCTTAATAGGGATCACTTTTACAAAAGCTTATTTGTGAGGGTTTATCTTGTAAATAAATCAAACTTACATTTAAAGTGGTAGACTTCACGTGAATGAGCAGCAAACATCATTTCAAATTGAATTTTCTTCCTTCTTACATTTGATTTCCTTTTTTTTATATATAAAATCAATGCCAGCATTTAAAATTTACAATACAATTTGTATTGTTTTAGTTTTGATTTTTTTTTAAGGAATGGGTCCCACTAAAATTGGATCTTATGAGACTCCCGATTCTTCTTCTTCCTTCTTTATATTAAACCCCTCTTTTTGTTTATTTATTCTTTTTATTGCTTTTTTTTATTCCATTTCTTTCTTCTCTCTCCTCCTTTCCTCTTTCATTTTCTTTCTCTGTTGTTCTAATACGAAGCTTCATCCATGGTGGCCATAAAGATTTCAGTTTGGGCGTTGATACAATCGAACAAATCGTAGGAGAAGTTCGAGTTCGGAGTATTCGGAAACGAGGTCAGGGGCGAGATGAACAGAAAAAGAAAAGGCTTTTGGAGTTTGGAGATTAAGAGAAGTGCGGGAGTCGATTATATCTCGATTGGAGTCTTTGGAGGCAAGAACCAAAGAATACGATCAAGATAATAACATTCCCTGTGAGTTTGGGCTTTCAATTTTGTTATTATCGTTCCCCTTCTTCAACTACAACAGATGTTTCTGAAGTTAATGATGACTCAATGTTGATGACCCATCAGAACCAATCTTCTCTATGGCTTCTTGCGTGCAACATCTCGAATAAGCCGTACTCCTGTATTCTCAATTGGATCATGGAGCTCTATGTCCTTTGCAATTGTAACACCGTCGTTTATCACTTTTAGTGTTTTTGAATCAGAAAGAATCATTACGCACTTTTGGTCCTACAGTAACAGAAACAACATCAGCAAGCTTATCAATCCCAGTTTGTAGAGCTTTCCTGCATTTGACATCAAAAGTAACCGCTTTTGGCCAGATCTCACAATGAACTTGTTCAACTTCCGAGGACGTAGCTGGAGAAAGAAACAACGAGGTTGAAGCTTTGTGAAATTTCCTGGCAGAAACGTGCTCTTCCTAATAGATTTCCCTGTTTCTTTTGTGCAGTTAGCGAGTCTGCAATCCATCGCTCTATAGTCATGATCCAGTATCGAAGTCAATTTGTTCTTCACCGAGCATGACCTCGTATGTAGCTAAAAGATTTCCCTGTTTCTTTTGTGCAGTTAGCGAGTCTGCAATCCATCGCTCTATAGTCATGATCCGGTATCGAAGTCAATTTGTTCTTCACCGAGCATGACCTCGTATGTAGCGGTGAAACCCAACAGTTTCTACCAACTACGGTTTTGGCGCAGTGATCGAAAGTATATACTTTCAAAACACCGTCCATTTGGATATTCAGACGTTTCAAGCATGATACAACTCATAGTTAGATGTTAGATCGAAGAAGAAATTATCTCGCTTGTATGCAGTCATTTGTGTTCTCCCTTCTTTTTTTGATTTATCCTCTTCTGCGCTGCTTCTGCTTTTGCCACAACTTTCTTTGCTCTATGATCAAATTTGGCTCATGGCTTTAAATGTTTTGTATACTAGTGTATGATGGAGAAGAAGGTTGGAAGATTTGAATGGAAAAATGAAGGAAAACGTGAGGAAGGAGGGATGGAGGAAAGAATGAATAATCATTCTAAAATCCATCTTTTTCCCTTTCTTTCACTCACTTTTGTGATATACGATATGCCGTTTTGATGTAGTTTTCCAGATTGACCTTTTTTTTTAGTAAAGGTGGAGTAGTTTTTTTTTTGTTTAATACATGAGAGGACAGAAGTTAAAAGAGATTAACATTCTACTATCCCACTCACCCCACTTTCTACAAATTTGAATCTTTTTTTTTTTACTACTTATTTTCAAATAAAACGGGTGATTATCACCTCAGCTTATCATCTTCTTTAATTAATCAGCTAATTAAGTCAAAAATTAGACTTTTTTAACTTTAATTAATTAATTAAGTTTATAGACAAATAAGCTAAACTTTGGACAAAAAACAAAATCACAAGAAATAATCAATTCTTTGATTTTTCATGATTTCATTAAAATCTTTAAAATAATATCATAAATTTAAAATTTATGTAAAATTTACCCCCAAACAGTTGCCCCCGAACTTTATGCGTGTGAGCAATCGAACATGTATAAAGTTCGAATCGAAGTAAAATTATTTTTGCATTGTCCGTTAATTTAATGCATCACCCAAAATAATTCGAACCCACCTTCTATGAAGGGTTGCTCGAATAATTTTAACTATCATTTGCATACAAAGGACAACCCGTTTAATTGGACATTAATCTTATGGTAATCTTATCATAAGAATAAAGAAAATCGGATGATGTTATTTAGCTCATCGACGATATCAATTAAACAAGTAAATAATTTAAGGCATTTTTTTAGCCTAACTTATTTTGAATTAAGAGAAGGAAATTGTTAATTAACGATCTTATCCAAAATTATCTCAATAAGATCTTTTGGTTAAAGATCAAATACGTATCTTTTGGTTAAAGATCAACTACGTTGTATATATACCCGTGTAAACCTAAAGCGTTAACCTGCTTTTGCTCCGTACCGGCGCTTACAACATTTGGGCGAAGTATACGGCTTCCAATATTGTGTTGCAGGTATAACAATAATCTACTTTGATTTTTAAAGTAGTTTGTTTTACTTTTGTGGGCATGGCTCAATCAGCTTTTTCTTTGTTTTGCTGTCAAACGTACTATTCTTTCTATCTTCCTCTGCAACTTTTGATTTGCAGGGTTTTTTTTTCTTTTGACTTAATCCTAATGGGATTAGTAGCTTTGAAGAAGACAATTTTATTTTCTTTTATATTCACATCAAACTAAAAGTCTAGAACCACAAAACTAGACAATATTTCTTCTTCTTCTTTTTGTTTATAGCCTGCATGAGACGTACTGCATAGAAATCGAATTTTTATTTTTTATATGTTTTTTTATTATTCAATATATTAAATCAAATTTTTTGATTTGATTGTGTTGTAGAATAACCCGATTCGTTTGACTCGTCTTCTTGACAATCTCATAAGAAGTCAAGATTTGCGAGCATATTTCACCAAAAGATGAAAGAGAAGGTATACGAATTTTTCCGTTCCTCGTCTCAATTTATATAGTTTTATTTCAATAGTATGATGGCGTAGAGGAAAGCAAATGCTTTCTAACATACCATAGTTTGTGGTGATAGTAACATATATCTACCCAATTTGAATCAAAGTCTTATTTAGATTTTTTTTTAATCTTTGTTTCATAAAAAGGTCAATGCTTGAAAATTTGTTCTCAAACCCCCCCCTTTATGTTTTTAAAGTACACTCCGAGTAAAAGAATATAAACCATATGATTTTTTTTTCTTCTTAATTTCGGAATTTACTATATAAGTGAAAGTAAACACTTTCAATCCTATAAAGATTTGAGGTAGTGACGAAAGTAAATACTTTCAATCTACTACCAGATTTTTAGAAATCAATTAAAGGCTTGATATTTCATACTAGCTTAAGTATGCTTTCTTTAACCGATAAGTTTTACATGACCGAGAGGATTATATTGTTTTTTTTATAGCATAAAAAAAAACTACCAACTTATGGTTTTTTTTTTTTTTTTGCTTGAAATTTTGTATTATTTTATCCCAACCTTTTTATGTTGTATGACCCTTAATATTTGAGACAACCCATGTATACTTTAGCATACATTACATGTTTTTTTTTATGTTGCCCCTCTTTTTAGAACTTTCCAACCATATCGAATACTGAAACCGTATGGTTTCTTTTTTTATACAATTTCAAATGTGGTGGTTAAAAGCATATGCTTTCAAACCTGCTACAACCTCCATTGAGGAAAAAAAATTGTGTTTATACAAACTTTGAGTTTATTTGTGTCCCGATAAAGATAATATATCAGCCCTTTTTTAATATATCTTAACTATCATTTACTTTTGCACCATGTCCCTATCTGTTTATATTCTTGAAATTATTTGGTATGCAAAATTGTTTTATGACATAATCACCAAAGGAAACTTTCTCGT
Source organism: Fagopyrum homotropicum (assembly GCA_033239125.1). Lineage (NCBI taxonomy): Eukaryota > Viridiplantae > Streptophyta > Magnoliopsida > Caryophyllales > Polygonaceae > Fagopyrum > Fagopyrum homotropicum. The sequence goes on from BSWB01000005.1 coordinate 50,653,770, forward strand.
TTTTTTTCCAGAAACTTCCCATGAAGATTTGTGGTGAAGTCGGGTCACAAAGAGCACCTAAGGATAAGGACATAGATGTTTTGTTTGGCCCCTTTTATAACAGGACACTATCTATGAAAAATATTAAGGTCAAACCCCAAGTCAATGATGTTGTCACGTTAGTGAAGAAGGAAGAGGTTTCAGAAGGAGGCTTCAAGTTTTCAGTATACACTGACAAAGGCTGTATATTGCCTACAAAAGGTTTTGGACCCCGATTTAAGGCCACACTTCTTGAAAAGGTCCGTCTTGACGATGACTTTTCTAAAGTTAAGACGGAATTTTATCCTACCATCAAAAGACTTATGGATGTCCCTATGAATTGGGGTGTAGAGTTCACTTTTCGGGGTTTATCTACTTTCATTCCCTATCTTATGGAATGGACAGGACACATTCTAGACCGTTATAAGCAAAAGTTGGAGGAAGCTGATATTTATGGTCTTGTTGGAATCTCACAATTTCCATATAACTATCACAAGGATGTATGGAAGGCTTTTTGTGAGCAGTGGGGTCCTTTAACCAATACACTCTATCATGGAGGTGGGGAAGTAGGTATTTCATTAAATGACTTGAAGCAAATCGGCGCTCTACCGATTTTAGGTGAACCTTATGAGGAGTATTTGCCATCGAATGAACAACTTTATAGTGATAAGTACCCGTTCACCGTAATTGAACTTTTGAAGATTCATGCTGAGATTTGCCGATATGAGGGAACCCAAGAGGTATCATGGTACAAGTGGATTAGACATTTTTACAAAGGTAAACAAGAGTTCACTGCTTATGGAGAAGCTCCCCCTTCTTCTAGAAAAAGAAAGTCTACTCCCGCTTCAAGCTCAAAAGAGATTACCAAGAAACCATTGCCCCTACACATCTCAGATGAAGGAGAGCTCGCAGCCTTTTTGGCCCTTTTGCTCAGTCGATTTGTTTTACCATATGGCTCAAATTCTGTAAGACCGGAAACATTTGTGATGGCTTCTATTATGTCTCAGGGAAGGAAGGTTTCACTTGCTCCTACCGTTTTAGGACACATATATCATGGACTAGGAAAGGTAGCAACATATCCAGGTAACCCGGGTAGCGCTAAACCCAATTTCGGCATTCACTTTGTTATTGGTTGGTTAGCAGAGTACTTTCCTTGTTTATATTCAAGTCGTCCAGATAGTGACTTTCGAGACAAGTTTCCTTTGTTAGCAAAGTATGCTGGAGTAAATGGACATTCCATTTCTTTATACCAAGCTAGACTTATACTCAGAGGTATAGAGCACATCTCTTATCGACCAATAAGCTTTGGAACAACAGTTGATGGTGTTGATTATGTCGACTCAGACGAGTTATCAGATCTGCATTATGAACACTTGTTGAGTATCCGTTCTGCAGTGCTACCTATTCGTTTTGGGGCTACTTTGATGTTAGAGTCCTATTATCCGAATAGATTTGCTCGACAATTTGGGTTTGATAAGGGTGTTCCTGCAAATGAGCTGAAGTTTGATTTCTCCAAAAGAAGTAAAAGATCTTTGGAGGATGTTGCTAATGCATATAGCCGGCTTTTTAGAAAGAACACTGGGGTACTTTTTCACATCCCTCTTGATTATCATCAAGGTACTTATACTTATGCTTATTGCAGTTGGTGGGCGAGAGTTTCTACTCCCTATCTTGCCCAATCATGTAACAAGGTCAAATCCATTTTGCTCGAAAAGAATTGTGTTGAAAGGGAGCCTATTTTTGTGATTGAAAGTTCAAGGACTGTTACCACCGGGTTACAAGGAGCTGTGAGAGTTTCTCATGTTAGTGGCTCTCGTGTAGATTCACCTCCTTCAACGGAATCTTCACGTCAGTTTGATATAGGTACTTCCAGCATCAAGAAAACTGGTACTGAAATAGAACCAACTATTCAAGTGGAAGATTTTCCGAGTAAAGTATCTCTCAGTGATGATATCAACCCGAAAAGGGTTTGTCGTAATCAATATGAAAAATCTGATAGCTCTGTTGGATTTCAAGATTTATTGATCTATGACAATTCCGCCAATGTTGACGATGTTGATTCTGGAGAAGAAGCACCAATCTCTGCTAATGTGACAAATCCTGATATCACCGCCATTGTAGCAATTCCCGAGTTGTTATCTTTAGTCTCAGGACAAGAGACTCAAGAAATACTTCCTCTTCGAAGCATTCCTGCCACCTTGCAAGACTTACTTTCATCGGTGCAACAGGTTTGGATACGTCAAAGCATTTCTAATGGCGTGGCTTCAGTCATAGACTCTATCTCAGTACTGAACTCTCCAGAAGAACTATTGACTGAACGATCTCATATCCTCTAGGATCTTAAAACCCTCGAGGCAATTGCAGCGGTCAACTTTATTAACCTCAGCTGGTTGGTTTTGAAAGTTCAAGACTTGTTTAGTGATGTTGAGGCAGCAACCAATCTGGCAAGTGGTGTGGACTTTGAATGCGTGGAAACATTGACAGTCCAATTAGCTCAACACTCTTCCGAACTTGAGTCCAAGCAAACTCAATTTCCCCTTTTAGCTGACAAGTCTCTTGCCTTAGCAGAAAGAGAGAAGGAGCTTCTGACTTCGAAAGAAAAAGTTCGTGGAACTTAATCTCGAGGCTGACAAAGTCAAATTAAAAAATGAGAGCATTGAACTTCAAGATTTCATACTTGAGAAAGAAAACAAAATACATCAACTCCGGGATGAACTTGATCAAGCAAGACATGCAAGAATTGAAGAAGTTGAGTTGAAGAAACAACACATTCATGCTTTAGTTAATGAAATAAAATCTTTTGCTTCCTCTCATTGAACATTTTATTTTAGGTAGTTTCAATTTTGTTTGACTTTGTCAAAAGAATTCTTATTTATTTCATTATCATTAATAAATTTTATTTTCTTTTAATATGGTGTCACTAATGTGTTGTATCATAGTACCAATGACTTGGAAAACGACACGATTCATCCCGCACTAATGAGCTGAACTAATAGCAAACATTTCGTGTTTGATTTTCTTTTAATTAAAAAGAACGACTTTGTATTTATATAACTAGGAGATGAAAAGAAAGAAAAGGTCCCACTGGGCGTGCCAAAAATATGTTGAGTAAAAATGTACACAAATTTACATAACACCTTTTAAGTTTTATTCGAATACAAATTTACAAAACACATTTTATTTTTTTATTTTATTTGAGTTCGACCCTCTCTTTTTGATCTTTTGATTCTAAGTTATATAAATACCGATGTTTGGTTTGGTTTTGGTGATTTGGACTGCACCCGTTTTTGGACGGGTTGCCTACGTACCTCTTTAAAGAGGATCAAGTCTCACGTACTTCCGTGCGGTGTTTTCATGCATCAGAGAATCAAAGTCCAAACCCACCTTCTAGGAAGGGTTGCCTAGTCAATGATTCAACTATCATTTGCATGGTATTTATATCTCGATCATGCATCATAAGATTAAATTAAACCCACCTTCTAGGAAGGGTTGCTTAATTCATCCCGCTATCACGCGCATGATCAAGATTAGTGAGAGGTTATTTTATTTTATTTTATTTTAAAATTTGTGACTGAATTCGGTTTTTAATTTACCAAATTTCCTACGTATCCTTTTAATAGGAAACAAGTCGTACGTAGTTCTTATTTGTGAGGACTTTTGTGGTTAAACTCGACGAGCGGATGCTTTATATCGAGTTCATGAATATTTGGGAATTTTGTTTTAACTCTAAGATTTATTTTAGAGTTGCTTTTATTTAGGCGGTGCGACTGAATCCAATATTGGATTTCCTACGTAGCTCGGAAAGAGCATCAAGTCATGACGTAGTTCTGGATGAAAAAATATATAATTTGGATTTTTGTGAGGTTAAACTCGATGAGCGGATGCTATATACCGAATTTAGAAAACTTGGTGTCTTTTGATTTTACGTCCGAGATTTAATTTAAAATTTATTTTACTCGGGTAGGTCGACTGAATCCAATTTAACTTAATATCGGATTTCCTACGTAGCTCGGAAAGAGCATCAAGTCATAACGTAGTTCTACCTAAACAGAATTTACATATTGATTTTGTTTAGTTTTATAAATAAATATTTAATTACGATACCTAATCGTAAATTTATGATCCTTTTTATCAAGACTTTGTCTTAATAGGGATCACTTTTACAAAAGCTTATTTGTGAGGGTTTATCTTGTAAATAAATCAAACTTACATTTAAAGTGGTAGACTTCACGTGAATGAGCAGCAAACATCATTTCAAATTGAATTTTCTTCCTTCTTACATTTGATTTCCTTTTTTTATATATAAAATCAATGCCAGCATTTAAAATTTACAATACAATTTGTATTGTTTTAGTTTTGATTTTTTTTTAAGGAATGGGTCCCACTAAAATTGGATCTTATGAGACTCCCGATTCTTCTTCTTCCTTCTTTATATTAAACCCCTCTTTTTGTTTATTTATTCTTTTTATTGCTTTTTTTTATTCCATTTCTTTCTTCTCTCTCCTCCTTTCCTCTTTCATTTTCTTTCTCTGTTGTTCTAATACGAAGCTTCATCCATGGTGGCCATAAAGATTTCATTTTGGGCGTTGATACAATCGAACAAATCGTAGGAGAAGTTCGAGTTCGGAGTATTCGGAAACGAGGTCAGGGGCGAGATGAACGGAAAAAGAAAAGGCTTTTGGGGTTTGGAAATTAAGAGAAGTGCGGGAGTCGATTATATCTCGATTGGAGTCTTTGGAGGCAAGAACCAAAGAATACGATCAAGATAATAACATTCCCTGTGAGTTTGGGCTTTCAATTTTGTTATTATCGTTCCCCTTCTTCAACTACAACAGATGTTTCTGAAGTTAATGATGACTCAATGTTGATGACCCATCAGAACCAATCTTCTCTATGGCTTCTTGCGTGCAACATCTCGAATAAGCCGTACTCCTGCATTCTCAATTGGATCATGGAGCTCTATGTCCTTTGCAATTGTAACACCGTCGTTTATTACTTTTAGTGTTTTTGAATCAGAAAGAATCATTACGCCCTTTTGGTCCTACAGTAACAGAAACAACATCAGCAAGCTTATCAATCCCAGTTTGTAGAGCTTTCCTGCATTTGACATCAAAAGTGATCCGCTTTTGGCCAGATCTCACAATGAACTTGTTCAACTTCCGAGGACGTAGATGGAGAAAGAAACAACGAGGTTGAAGCTTTGTGAAATTTCCTGGCAGAAACGTGCTCTTCCTAAAAGATTTCCCTGTTTCTTTTGTGCAGTTAGCGAGTCTGCAATCCATCGCTCTATAGTCATGATCCAGTATCGAAGTCAATTTGTTCTTCACCTAGCATGACCTCGTATGTAGCTAAAAGATTTCCCTGTTTCTTTTGTGCAGTTAGCGAGTTTGCAATCCATCGCTCTATAGTCATGATCCGGTATCGAAGTCAATTTGTTCTTCACCGAGCATGACCTCGTATGTAGCGGTGAAACCCAACAGTTTCTACCAACTATGGTTTTGGCGCAGTGATCGAAAGTATGTACTTTCAAAACACCGTCCATTTGGATATTTAGACGTTTCAAGCATGATACAACTCATAGTTAGATGTTAGATCGAAGAACAAATTATCTCGCTTGTATGCAGTCATTTGTGTTCTCCCTTCTTTTTTTGATTTATACTCTTTTGCGCTGCTTCTTCTTTTGCCACAACTTTCTTTGCTCTATGATCAAATTTGGCTCATGGCTTTAAATGTTTTGTATACTAGTGTATGATGGAGAAGAAGGTTGGAAGATTTGAATGGAAAAATGAAGGAAAACGTGAGGAAGGAGGGATGGAGGAAAGAATGAATAATCATTCTAAAATCCATCTTTTTCCCTTTCTTTCACTCACTTTTGTGATATACGATATGCCGTTTTGATGTAGTTTTCCAGATTGACCTTTTTTTTTAGTAAAGGTGGAGTAGTTTTTTTTTTTGTTTAATACATGAGAGGACAGAAGTTAAAAGAGATTAACATTCTACTATCCCACTCACCCCACTTTCTACAAATTTGAATCTTTTTTTTTTACTACTTATTTTCAAATAAAACGGGTGATTATCACCTCAGCTTATCATCTTCTTTAATTAATCAGCTAATTAAGTCAAAAATTAGACTTTTTTAACTTTAATTAATTAATTAAGTTTATAGACAAATAAGCTAAACTTTGGACAAAAAACAAAATTACAAGAAATAATCAATTCTTTGATTTTTCATGATTTCATTAAAATCTTTAAAATAATATCATAAATTTAAAATTTATGTAAAATTTACCCCCAAACAGGGACGACGGTTCTTCAACAGTGGTGACCCTGGACATTTGAGAACCAAGTGTACGAGGCCAGTTGTGACTTGCTATACTTGTGGTAGACTAGGCCACAGAGATGTCTTCTGTAGGCAGGGTGGAGTTGCATCACATCAGGGTTCTTCTCCTGTTAGTGTGACGGGAGGTGGTTAGAGGACACCTCAACAGCAGATACAGGGACAACAGAGAGTCCTAGATCGTCCTTCTACTCAAGGATCTTCTCCCGGGCCGAGTAGAGGTTGTGGTGGTAGTACCACTGACACCAAAGGAGCTCAAGGTAGAGTCTTTGACCTGAGAAGTGTAGAGAAGCCACCTGCACTGGCTGCTACAGGTACCATTGACCGAAGGTAATTCTATGGTCGTCTATGCCGAATCAAAAGTAAATTCCGACTTAGGACTAAGAACAAGTATACTGATTAAGTAAGGGTTGAACCCAAGAGAGTTAAGGTGTTTTAAATGCAATTATCGATTATAATGACAAGTGACACAAGGGGGGGGTTTGTTGAATTGATGCACAAAAACTTATGAAAACGATTAATGCGACAAATAAGATAATAATGGATAAATCTAGACTAGGTTGATTCTAAGCATGCAATTGTTACTTTGGTGAGTTCCTTTTACAAGTTTCCAAGTAATCTCCCGTCTCGATCGTATATATGTGTTGAGCCAACCGGCATCAACACAACTTAACCTATTAAAGTTCCGTAAACCAACAAGAACAAATAACAGGTTAGCTTTCAAACAAAGACTAAGGGATATAAAGAGAAGATTAAAACCGTTAAACTTATCTTTATATTTGTGCTCCTTTTCTTTAAGTAATCACAACCCGTTAGATTAAAGACCCGAACCCGGAACCTATTAATCCTAGTGATTTACATGCACTTTAGAACCTAAGGTGATCAATCTCAAGCAATAGTAAACATGCAATTAGACAATGGAGATCAAGGAAACACAAAGTATTACTGAATGAAAACTTAGATTAAAAGGAACTTACAACCAAAGTAACAAAGCAGCTTCAAACCAACACAATGTAGCAAGGGAGTTAGCAACTCATTACAATGGAAAACTCAAGTCTAAAATGGATTTTGTGAGGAAAAGCATGGATGATTCTAGCAATCAGCCATGGACTATTTATACTACAAAAGACACTTAATTAGGAGTAAATAGCCGGCCTAAAACAGCCACCTTAAATGCCATAAAGGTCGTGTAAACAGCAGGAGTAAAGCTTATGGCGTTAAACCGCAAGGGCGGCCTTCAGGAACCGCAGGGGCGGTTTAGGCAGAATCGGTTGACCTTCCTCAGAACCGCCGGGGCGGCTACTCAATTCCGCTGGGGCGGATCTTTAATGCACTTCAACGTCTGACCTTTCGCCTTCCTGACGTTTCTGATGTCAAACCGCTGGGGCGTCCCTATGTCGACGCAGGGGCGTCGACATAGCCTCTTCGTCTTCAAGCTCCCAGGTTGGGGCGCAGTGTGAGACGCAGGGGAGCTGGTCTTCATATCTTCAGGGCAGGTCACCGCAGGGGCGCCAAGGGGGTGGCGCAGGGGCGGTGACACACTTCATGGCCGGCGCTGATGAAGGCGCAGGGTGCGTTCCAGTGAAAACGTCATCCGCAGGGGCGGTGAGGCAACAGAAGCTTTGCTTCTTGATCGATCTTCACTCCTAAGTGCTTGTAACTCCTTTAGCTTCTTTTGCTCTTCTTTTTCTGGACCAAGGAGTTAGTAGCATAAACCGACACTAATGCAATAAAAAGACTCTAAAGACTACCCTAATTGGTAGTGATTCCATCACCTATCAAACTTCCCTATACTTAGATCTTTTACTCGTCCCGAGTAAAAATAAATGTCATCAACTAGACTCAAAGGCCTCAGGAAGCATGAGTAAGCAGAAAGGTAATGGAAAACAAGAGAAAAGCCAATAAGGAAAGAAGGAAAAGAGTGAAAATGTGAGGAAAAGAAGTACTACCATCCTTATCGCTCCATGAGTGGCCTACCCGGACAACCTCCTTATGACTCCCCTTCTTATGTCGCCAAAACGCCGGAAGGAAACCTACACTTGGTGTCGCTCATCTTGCCAAGGCGCCCTTTCGGGTTTTCACCTTGCCACTCTTCTTCTTTTCTCTCTTAAACTCACATCGCTCAAGTCCAATTTTGCACCAACCTAAGGTTGGTCGGACTACCTTCTATTTACCTAAACCGCCCTTTCGGGTTTTCGGTTTATCCAAGAATTTTCTTGCCTTTTTTCACTTCTTTGGCTTTTTCTTTTTTTTTTTCTTTTTTATTTTTTGTGTATTTCAATCTGAATTCAAAAGATGCAAAACAAAAATCAAAACAACTTCAATGAACTGTACAAACAATAATATATCCTTCCCCCATACTTGAAGTACACTTTGTCCTCAAAGTGGAAATGAGTCAAAGATAAATGTGGGAGAAGGGAAAGAAATGTACCCCTCACTAGGGTGGTCCAGATGGACCACCAGGACCCTCCTCCGGTGGGTAAGGGAAGTGGCGGAAGAAATGCTCTTGGCGACGGTGAAGGGTGTCAATACGGTCCTCCTTAGCAGACATCGGCGACCAAAAGAGGTCTCAAAACTGGCCTGCCAAGCCAGCTGCTGAGCCTCCAGCTGTTGCTGCTGGGCTGCCTGCCAGACCTCTTGCCTCTGATCGAAGTGTGAGGTTATGGAGGTGGCAAAACTGTCCTACCAGCTCTGCTGCTGCTCCAAGATAGTCCGCTGGTAATCGGACTGCAAAGCCCGGTGCTGGGTCGTCATAGCCGCCATCTGAGCCCGAAGGCTCGCAAGGGCCGGGTCCTCCTCTAGTGCCGCTGTGGGCATCTCCTCGTCATCTGGGATGGGTAGGTGCTCCTCCTGATGGGCCCGGCTGGAGCTGGCAGCATGCCTCTCCACAATGGCCACTAGTGGCCTCCTCGGCACGAAAGGATCCGCCGGAATGTAGAGCTCGGAGAGCTCACCTCCTAAAGGTAAAGGCCGGGGAGGTAGGTGAGGTGGCTCCCATCTGCAAGGGAGATCCAAAATAGGTTCTCCCCGTCCCTCCGGAGGAGCTTGAACCTCCTAAGCATCCCCTCAGTGTAGAGAGGAGCCGCCATCCCATCCTCTAACTCGGACAGGTCCATCACTTGTGAGGCGATCAAAGAGATCACCCCACCGCCGACAATACATCAGCTTCTCGCTCTGTGGAAGGCAGGAGTAGAGTAGTGGGAGGTCATTGAGAGCGACCTTGTTTTCCTCTTTGTGTCCACAGAAGACACTCATGAGGATCTTGGAAATCAACCTCAAACTGGGGTGAGTGAGTTTGTTAGAGTACTCACCCCCAGCATGGAATTCCGACTCGGTAGCTGCTTGCCAAAACTCACATAGGTCCGGGGCTGGGAATGGATCCCACCAGTTCTCAGAGGGGTTTAGAGTCATCCCAAAAGCCTCCCGTAAATCGTTGTAGTCAAGAGTGTACTTCACCTTGTTGAACTTGAAGGTGAGGCCGGTACACACGTGGTCTTCCTTCTGCATTGTGAAAGTGGCGATAAACTGTCTATTGAGCTCCGGATATGTCGGAGCGCTCTTCTGGAGGAAGTCTCCTAGCCCAGCATTCGCCAAAAACGTTTCCATGCTCTCTAGCATGCCAGTTTCTCCAAGGTCGGGATATGCAGAAATCGAGTTGCATACACAACTCGATCCTGCACAATCCTATAACGGTCCTCTGCTTCGGTCATCTTGTATTTCCTAAGGGCTTCCATTCTTGAAAGTATTTGAAGCAAAGGATTAGCAAATGTTGAAATGAGGAAGAGAAAACGGCCTTTCTGTTGTGATTTCTGCAGGGGCGGCTGTGCAGGCGCATGGGTGGTGAGGCGCAGGGGCGGATGCTTGAAGCCGCAGGTGCGGGAGAAGTGCAGAGGTGATTTATGAGGTGCTATGGAGAGGGTTTTGCTGAGGTTTCTCCGGTGACGTCCTTGGTGGTGTAGCCTCGCCGGTGATGTAGCTGGAGTGAAGTGGGTGAGGAGGACGGCCGTTGGGTTGTGAGAGAGCACAGGGGTAGAGGGAGAAGGTGGCACAGGGATGTTGACTGGTGGCTAGCTGTCGCAGGTGGCGCAGGGGCGTCGGCGAGCTTGGTTTTGGGGAGAGGGCGCAGGGGGGTTGAGGGTGTTGCTGAAGGAAGGGAGTTTGGAGGGTTTGTGTTTGGTGAAGAAGGTTGGTGAGTGGTGCGTGGTAGGTGTGGGCGTTTTTCGAGATCCTATTTTTTTTCTTTTCTGGGTAAACCCGCAGGGGCGGGGGTTTGACACCGCAGGGGCGGCGACAAGGGAGAGGGGACGCATGCCCAACGCCGGGGGCGGCACTGGGAATTTGTGTCAAGGATGGCGACCGCAGGGGTGTGGGGATGTCACCGTGGGGGCGGTGACAGGCGTGTGGATGTCACTGCGGGGGCGGTGACAGGCGTGTTGCATGCACATGCCTAGCGCCGGGGGCGGCGCTGGCCTGAGTGTCACCGTAGGGGCGGGAAACAAAACCGCAGGGGCGGATTCCTTGACAGAAGCTCCTCTTTTTATACCTTTGGGGTTCCTCCCGAGAAGCGCCTTTGTTTTACGTCGTTGGCTCGACGTAAGATCTCTACTTCTCTGATTGTGCCTCCTCTAGTACCATCTCATCAATCGGATCGTTCTTGACTCCTTCAAGGTAAAGCTTTAGCCTTTGTCCGTTCACTTTAAACACCTTGTGCGTTTGGGGGTCATAGAGATCCACAAACCCGTGAGGGTGCACTTCGGCTACTATGAACGGCCCTGTCCATCTTGAACGCAGTTTACCTGCAAAGAGTTTCAAATGGGATTGAAAGAGAAGTATGTTATTACCTACCTTGAAGTTCTTCCGGAGAATGTTCCGGTCATGTCATGCTTTGGTCTTTTCTTTGTATGTGGTAGCATGGTCATATGCATCTAGCCTTAGTTCCTCCAACTCTTGCAATTAGAGCTTCCGGAATTCTCCCACTTCTTCTATGTTCATGTTGCACTTCTTTACCGCCCACCAAGCTTTGTGCTCTAACTCCACCGGTAGGTAGCAAGCTTTCCTAAACACCTCAACTTGGCTGTCCGATATGTGGTAGCACTTCTTTTCTTTGTATGTGGTAGCATGGGAGTTTTGTAGGCTGTCCGTTATGCCCATAGGGCGTCATTTAGCCTTGCACTCCAATCCTTCCGCCCGGGGGAAATCGTCTTTTCAAGGATGGTCTTTATTTCCCGGTTGGACACCTCAACTTGGCTGTTTGTTTGTGGATGATAAGCTGTTGATATTCTTTGGTGAACATGGTACTTCTTAAGGAGAGTCGTGATCGTCTTGTTGCAAAAATGGGTACCCCTATCATTGATTAAGGCCTTTGGGATTCCGAATCTTGCAAAGATATTTTCCTTCAGAAAAGCTGCAACTACTTTTGAATCATCAGTTTTGGTGGCCTTTGCTTCCACCCACTTGAAAACATAGTCCACCGCAAGCAAAATATATGTGTTCCCGAATGAAGTAGGAAATGGCCCCATGAAATCAATTCCCCAAACATCGAATATTTCACAAAATATAAGAGAGGATTGGGGCATTTCATGTCTCCTTGAAAGATTTCCTACCCTTTGGCATCTATCACACACTTTACAAAATGCAAAAGCGTCTCGAAAAATGTGTGGCCAAAAGAAACCGGCATCCAAAACTTTTCTTGCAGTTTTGTTTGCCCCAAAGTGCCCCCCACATGCTTCAGAATGACTGAAAGTTAGGACGGATTGTACCTCATTGTCCGGGATGCAACGCCGGATCACTTGGTCACTACAATGCTTCCAAAGGTAAGGATCGTCCCAAACGTAGTGTCGAGCTTCAGCTTTTACTTTCTCTCGTTGTGCCTTGGTGAAGTCTGGAGGATACTCCTTCCTGACAATGAAATTCACAATGTCAGTAAACCAAGGCTTAAAAGATTGAAGCTTAAGACAAACCTCTGTCGACAATTCCGCAGGGGCGCCTAGACTAAGCCGCAGGGGCGGCTGGCCGCTGGGGCGGCTGGCCGCTGGCGCGGGGGCGTTTACACAACAGAGAGTTGTGTAGAATGTATCGTCTGGAAAACTTCCGGCTATCTCTCTTTTTTCTGGATCTTCCTCATCTTTCACTAGTCTGCTCAAATGATCGCCCACTAGGTTCTCCGCTCCCTTCTTCTCCCTTATCTCTAGGTTAAACTCGCTTAGAAGAAGAACCCAACGGATCAATCGTGGCTTTGCCTCCTTCTTTGCCATGAGGTACCTAAGAGTTGCATGGTCCGTGAAGATAATTACCTTTACCCCAAGTAGGTACTGCCGGAATTTCTCAAGGGCAAAAACTACCGCTAACATCTCCTTCTCGGTGGTAGAGTAATTCCTTTGTGCTCCATTGAGTGTCATAGACGCATAATGGATCACATGGGAGGCCCATCCGTCTTTTTGTCCTAAGAAAGCTCCGACGGCATAGTCACTGGCGTCACACGTGATTTCAAAAGGTTTCTCCCAATCCGGAGAACGGATGATCGGTGCGGTGGTGAGACATGCCTTCAAAGTGTCGAAAGCCTTCTTGCAATCCTCATCCACTAGGAAGGTGACATCTTTCTTGAGCAATTCACACAAGGGTGCTGAGATCATTGAAAAATCTTTGATGAACCATCGGTAGAAACCTGCATGACCAAGAAAAGACCGGATTTCCCGAACATTAGTAGGATAAGGTAAATTTTGAATAACATCAACCTTTGCCTTATCTACCTCTACCCCTTTTGAGGATATCACATGTCCTAGCACAATTCCTTGTTCGACCATGAAATGACATTTTTCCGAATTAAGAACTAGATTGGTTTCAACACATTTTTCAAGAACAAGTTTTAAATGCCCTAAACATGCGTCAAAACTGTCCCCATAGATGGTAAAATCATCCATGAAAACTTCAATAAAATTTTCTATGTATTCGGAGAAAATACTTATCATGCACCAATGGAAAGTGCCTGGTGCGTTGCAAAGTCCAAATGGCATTCTACGATATGCGAAAGTGCCAAATGGGCAAGTGAACGTCGTCTTCTCTTGATCTTTTGGTGCGATGGCTATTTGGAAATAGCCCGAATATCCATCTAGGAAACAATAGTATTGATGACCGGCAAGACGTTCCAACATTTGATCAATAAAAGGTAGTGGGAAATGGTCTTTTCGTGTTACCTTATTGAGCTTGCGGTAGTCAATGCAAACTCTCCATCCGGTTTGTGTTTTGCTTGGCACCATCTCACCATGTTGATTTTCCACCAAAGTGATGCCTCTCTTCTTTGGAACTACTTGGGTCGGCCTAACCCAAGTGCTATCCGAGATAGGAAAGATCATATCCGCTTGGAGGAGCTTCAACACTTCCTTTTTGACCACATCCATCATTGGTGGGTTCAACCTCCTTTGAGGTTGCCTAGAGGGCTTGGCTTCGTCCTCAAGTAAGAACCTATGCATGTAAGTGGAAGGACTTATCCCCTTGATGTCCACAATGGTCCATCCAAGGGCCGTCTTGTGCTCCTTTAGTACGTTTACCAACTTATCTTCTTGTCCGGTGGTCAACTTGTTGGAGATGATAACCGGCAAGGTATTGTGTGCTCCAAGGAAAACATACTTGAGGTGTGACGGAAGGTCCTTCAATTCTATTTCCGGTGCCTGCACTATGGACAGAACAAGCTTCTCGCTTGGGGTTAGTAAAGTGGGCCCAATGGCCAAATTGGAGATAGGTAGCCTTTTATGCCCGTCTAATTGGGCTAGGACCGCTTTCATGCTAGATGTTAACACATAATCTGATTTGAAACCATCAATGTCAAGCTCAATCACATTTCTTAATTCATCCACGTCAGAGTTATCAAAAACATCTTGCACAAAAGGTTCAACAATGTCAATAGCACATAGAGAATGATCATCGCTAGGAAATTTCATTGCATCATAGATGTCAAATTCCACTACTTCTCTATCAAACTCCATGGTCAATTTACCACTAACATAATCAATTTTAGTCCTAGCCGTTTTCAGAAATGGCCTACCTAACAGAATGGGTGCAGCATGCGAGTCATTTTCCATATCCATTACAAAGAAATCAGCAGGAAAAATTAGGTTGTCTACCATCACTAATACATCTTCAATTATCCCTTTTGGGTACACATTAGATCTATCAGCAAGTTATACAACAATCCTAGTTTCCATTAGTGTCCCAAGGCCAAGTGGTTTGTAAATCGAATATGGCAAGACATTAATAGAAGCACAGAGATCAAGCATTGCTTTGTCAAAGCGGGTTTCCCCTATAACACAAGGAATGCTTACCATGCCTGGATCGCTGCACTTCTTGGGCATTCTCCGTTGGAAAACTACGACACATGTTCACTCACTTGCACTTTCTGTTTCCCCTTTAGCTTTTGATTCCTCTTGATAGTGCGAAGTTGCTTCAAAAAACGAGCATACTTAGGGATCCTTTTCACCAACTTAAGGAGGGGAATGTTTACCTCGCATTTAGAGAAAGTCTCAAAGAGGTCCTTGTCCTCTATGATTCTTCGCTCCTTCAAGGCTTCAGGAAAAGGAGCCGGTGGCTTCTCAGAGTACAGTGGCGGAAAGTTAGGCCGGACGTAGGTATCCTTTTTAGCAGGACCATCTGTTGTGTTTTCCGCAGGGGCATCAACTTGAAGGCGCAGGGGCGGCTCGGGGGTTGTCACCGCAGGGGCGGGGGCAGCCAGCCGCAGGAGCGTCGTTCCTTCTGTGTTGGGCGCAGCTGCAGCCGCAGGGGCGGTTGTGGGTGTGGAAGAACCGACAGAAGGTTTGCTTTGTGATTCTTTTGCTGGTTCTTGTTGGAATTGCTTCCCGCTCCTTAATGTTAGGGCACTACCATTTTCCTTGGGGTTTATAAATGTCTGGGAAGGCAATCTTCCGGAAAGCCTTGATTCAGTCCTTAAAATAGCTTCCGCCATTTGACTAACCTGTTTCTCAAGGTTCTTCATGCTAGATCTGTTGTTTGGACATGAGTAGCAAAGTGTTTAGTTAAAACCTGCAACATATCTTCAGTTGAGTGATACTTACCTTGGCGGGGCTGCTGTTGTTGGTTTTGTTGATCCCTCCAACGAAAATTTTGTTGGTCACGCCAATTTGGCATGAAATTCTGTGCATAGGGATCGTTCCTAGGTCTTTGCTGTTGCGGTTGTCCATAACCCATTGCGTTTACTTCAGCATCGTCATCTTGAACTTGTGGACACATGTCCGTTGGATGATACGGGTCAGCACAAACTCCACAAGCTTTGAGTTGTTGCGGTGTTCCTATAAGTGTTAGCATGTTCACCATTTCCTTTAATTCCGCTAGCTCGGTGGGAATCTCGTTCTTCCCGGAACTCACAGCATGAACTCCTTTCTTAGCCGGGGTCCTTCCAAAGTTCCGAGTTTCTTCCGCTAGTTCTTGTATCTTTTCCAAAGCAAGGTCAGGAGTAGAGTTAAGAATATTACCTCCGCAAGCCGCATCAATGATCCTCCTTTCATTGTCTAGCAAGCCATTGTACAAGTACAAGACTAGATCTTGAGTTGAATATCCGTGAAAAGGACAGCTGGATCGGAGGCGTGCAAACCTTTCGAAGTACTCGTGGAGAGTTTCGGTTGCCTCTTGCTCGATGTTGCTTATAGCTTTCTTCAACCAATTGGCCTTTTTAGCTGGAAAGTACTTCTCCAAGAATACTTTGTGAAGGTTCTCCCAAGTGTCAATACTCCTGGATGGAAGGTGGTAATACCAATCATCCGCCGAATCTTTGAGTGTGAAGCCGAATGCCCTCATCTTGATTTGTTCTTCGGTAATGTTGGCCGGCTTCATGCTCATACATACAGTATGGAACTTCCCAAGGTGCTTGATGGGGTGTTCACCACTTAGCCCATGGAAGGATGGGAGCAAGTGGATGAGGCCCGACTTCAGCTCAAAGTTGACTCCTTCCCCTAGTGCCGGTATAGTGACCGCAAGAGGGTTTTGAGCCAAGGTGGGCTGCGTAAGTTGACGAAGAGTACGGTCATCCATCTCTTGTTGAAGTTGTTGTTGTCTTCGTTGCCGGATGTGCGTCCTCTCAATTTCTGGATCAAAAGAAGCAAAGCCGGAATTAGTAGCACGGGTTTGAACCATAAAAATGGTTCAAACCAATAATCAATAATAACAATAAAACACAAAAACTCCCCGGCAACGGCGCCAAAATTTGACCGAAGGTATTTCTATGTTCGTCTATACCCAATCAAAAGTAAATCCCGACTTAGCACTAAGAACAAGTATAGTAATTAAGTAAGGGTCGAACCCAAGAGAGTTAAGGTGTTTTAAATGCAATTATCGATTATAATGACAAGTGACACGGGGGGGGGGGGGGGGGTTGGTTGAATTGATGCACAAAAACTTATGAAAACGATTAATGCGACAAATAAGACAATAATGGATGAATCTACACTAGGTTGATTCTAAGCATGCAATTGCTACTTTGGTGAGTTCCTTTTATAAGTTTCCAAGTAATCTCCCGTCTCGATCGTATATATGTGTTGAGCCAACCGACATTAACACAACTTAACTTATTAAAGTCCCGTAAACCTACAAGAACAAATAACAGGTTAGCTTTCAAACAAAGACTAAGGGATATAAAGAGAAGATTAAAACCGTTAAACTTATCTTTATATTTGTGCTCCTTTTCTTTAAGTAATCACAACCCGTTATTACTTAAAGTTGCTACTAGATTAAAGCCCCGGACCCGGAACCTATTAATCCTAGTTGTTTACATGCACTTTAGAACCTAAGGTGATCAATCTCAAGCAATAGTAAACATGCAATTAGACAATGGAGATCAAGGAAACACAAAGTATTACTGAATGAAAACTTAGATTAAAAGGAACTTACAACCAAAGTAACAAAGCAGCTTCAAACCAACCCAATGTAGCAAGGGAGTTAGCAACTCATTACAATGGAAAACTCATGTCTAAAATGGACTTTGTGAGGAAAAGCATGGATGATTCTAGCAATCAGTCATGGACTATTTATACTACGAAAGACACTTAATTAGGAGTAAATAGCCGGCCTAAAACACCCACCTTAAATGCCATAAAGGTGGTGTAAACAGCCGGAGTAAAGCTTCTGACGTTAAACCGCAAGGGCGGCCTTCAGGAACCGCAGGGACGGTTTAGGCAGAATCGGTTGACCTTCCTTAGAACCGCCGGGGCGGCTACTCAATTCCGCTGGGGCGGATCTTTAATGCACTTCAACGTCTGACCTTTCGCCTTCTTGACGTTTCTGATGTCAAACCGCTGGGGCATCCCTATGTCGACGCAGGGGCGTCGACATAGCCTCTTTGTCTTCCAGCTCCCAGGTTGGGGCGCAGTGTGAGAGGAGCTGGTCTTCATATCTTCAGGGTAGGTCACCGTAGGGGCGCCAAGGGGGTGGTGCAAGGGCGGTGACACACTTCATGGCCGGCGCTGATGAAGGCACAGGGAGCGTTCCAGTGAAAACGTCATCTACAGGGGCGGCTGCAAGGACCCGCAGGGGCGGTGAGGCAACAGAAGCTTTGCTTCTTGATCGATCTTCACTCCTAAGTGCTTGTAACTCCTTCTTTAGCTTCTTTTGCGCTTCTTCTTCTGGACCAAGGAGTTAGTAGCATAAACCGACACTAATGCAATAAAAAGACTCTAAAAGCTACCCTAATTGATAGTGATTCCATCACCTATCAACCATTCTACTTCATGGTCTACCTGTTAGAGTACTATTTGATACGGTTGCTATGTATTCCTTTATTTCTGATGTATGTGTTGAGCGTCTAGGTTTACCTAATATAGAGGGGATACCCTTTACTATAGGGTTACCTGATGGTGGTAGGGTCAAAGGTATCTGTGAGATACATGGTTGTCTCCTTCGTTTAGGGATTCGTGTGTTGCTTGTGGACTTCTTTGTCATGCCATTGATGCATGAAGATTTCATTTTAGGTATGGATTGGATGCGTAGACACTGTGCGGTATTAGATGTAGGTAGGAGGACTGTGATAGTCTCTACCGAGGTGGGTCAGATAGAGGTCTTCCGAGTTTGGGACCTTGGAAAAACAAGTTCTATCATCAGCACCGTACGAGCAACGAGGTTGATAGCACAGGGTTGTGATGCCTTCTGATGTTATGCCATCAAGGATGGAGAGATTCCAGGATTGGAGGATATTCCAGTGGTATGTGAATTTGCAGACGTGTTTGTTGAGCCATCTAGCTTGCCGCCTCAGAGGAGTGTGGACTTCAACATCGAGTTAGAGCCTGGTACGAGACCGATCTCGAAGGCCCCATATCGTATGGCGCCTATCGAGATGTTGGAGCTGAAGAAGAAACTCAAGGAGTTGGCTGAGAAGGGCTTCATCCGCCCTACCGTATCCCCCAGGGAGCACTTGTCCTCTTTGTGCGGAAGAAGGACGGATCGTTGAGACTGTGCATCGACTACAAAGAGCTGAACAAGGTGACCATCAAGAAAAAGTATCCACTTCCTTGTATTGATGATTTGCTTGATCAGCTCCAAGAAGCGACAATGTTCTCCCGGATTGACTTACGCTCAGGATATCACCAATTGAGGGTGAGGGAACAGGACGCGCACAGGAAGGCATTTCGTACCTGTTATGGACACTACGAATTTGTAGTGATGCCATATGGGCTTACGAATGCCCCAGCAGTCTTCATGGAGTTGATGACAGTATCTTCATCTACTTCTTGATCAGTTTGTGGTGGTCTTCATTGATGACATTCTGGTGTACTCTCGTAGTAGAGAGGAGCATGTCGGTCATTTAAGGATAGTATTACAGATTTTGAGGGATAGAGAGATGTATGCCAAGCTCTCTAAGTGCGAATCTGGATGTCAGAGGTAGCGTTTCTAGGCCATATCGTCTCCGCTAGTGGCATCATGGTTGATCCGGCGAAGATCGAGTCTGTTGCAGCATGGATGACGCCGACAAACATCAAGGAAGTGCGTAGCTTTCTTGGCCTAGCCGGTTACTACCGACGCTTTGTGGAGGGGTTTTCTGTGATTTCCCGTCCACTTACGAATCTATTAAGGAAGACTACCAGAGTGATTGCCCGTCCACTTAAGATGTGTATTGATGTAGAGGGGCAGAGTGATTGCATATGAGTCTCGACAGTTGAAGACGTATGTGAAGAACAACCCGACTCATGATCTGGAGTTGGCAGCGGTAGTTCATGCTTTGAAGATCTGAAGACATTACCTGTATGGTGCTACATGTTAGATCTTCACAGACCATTAGAGTCTGAAGTACATTTTTACGTAACGGGAGTGGAATAACCGCCAGTGTCGATGACTCGAGTTGATCAAGGACTTTGACCTTGAGATACTGTATCATCCAAGGAAGGCGAACGTTGTCGCCGACGCCCTGAGTAGGAAGACGCCTCGAGAGAAGGCGATTGCGTGACTAACAGTTCATCCTCGGCTTTAGAGAGCTCTAGCTTGGCTAGAGATGGATATCCAGTTTTCTAATGAGGATGTTCAGTTGTAGGCTTAAGAGGTTCTACCTGGTCTGTTGGATGAGATCAAACTGAAGAAAGGGACCTGCCCGACCCTCTTGAGGATTAGAGAGAGGATGTCTCGTAGCGAGGCACCATAGTTCTCCATTGGAGCAGATGGGGTGATGAGACGCCATGACCGCGTCTGTGTACATGTTGATGCAGAGCTGAGACAAAGGATCTTACAGGAGGCTCACTATATAACTTACTCTGTACATCCAGGTACGAGTAAGATGTACCATGATGTGAGACGATCATATTGGTGGGAAGGGCTGAAGCCCGATGTAGCCAGATTTGTGGCATAGTGTGCAACCTGTCAACATGTCAAGATAGAGCATTATAGACCTGGAGGTGAGCTTCATCCACTTCTAGTGCCGCAGTTGAAGTGGGAGGACGTCTCCATGGATTTTGTGACTAGATTGAGGCCCAGTAGGAGTTTTGATGCTATTTGGGTTGTTGTTGACAGACTAACGAAGACGGCATGTTTAATTCCTATTAGAGAGACGTGGCCGGTGAACCGATTAGCTGAGGAGTACACTAGGAAAATAGTGAGACTCCATGGTGTACCGAGGATGATCATATCTGATCGAGATGGACGATTTACCTCGAGGTTTTGGAAGTAGATTAAGACTACTTTGGGGACGAGTCTACACGTCACGACTGCGTTTCACCCCCAGACCGATGGTCAGTTATAGAGGACCATCCAGACCCTTGAGGATATGCTGCGAGCTTGTGTGTTGGATTGGGGACAGGGATGGTCAAATTACCTCCCATTGGTTGAGTTCTCACAGAACAATAGCTGACATGCATATATTAGGATGACTCCTTATGAGGCATTGTACGGGCATAGATGTCGTACACCTTTATGTTGGGATGAGCCTAGGAGTATCAGTGGGATAGCGCCAGAGCAGATTCAGGATGATATGGCTCGAGTAGCGCTGATTAGAGAGAGAGGATATTGGCTGCACAGAGTTGCCAGAATTCATATGCAGACAGGAGGCGTCGACCTCTAGAGTTCAGAGTGGGAGCTCATGTCTAGCTGAGAGTATCCCCGACGCGAGGCGTCAGACGTTTTGGCATAAAGGGGTAGCCGAGTCCCCGATATGTCGGTCCTTTTGAGATACTAGATAGAGTTGGGAGGGCAGCCTACAGATTAGCTTTGCCTCCGAGGTTCGAGGGTGTTTACCCTATATTTCACGTGTCTCAACGGAGGGAGTATATACCAGATCCGAGGCACATTGTGAGTTTTGATGATCTGGTGGTGGAGCCGGACCATACCTTTGGTGAGCATCCGATTGGAGTCCTAGAGCGAGGTATGAGACGCTTGCGTTCGAAGGACATTCCCATGTTGAGGATACAATGGTCGAGACGAGGACCTGAGGAGGCTACATGGGAGACTGAGGATAGTCCCAGAGGAACTATACAGAGTTTTATGCTGAGATAGATACACCTATGGTCGATGCATAGATCTTTGTGCTTTCTTGGTGAGTATGTGATTATGTGCTTATGTGTTTATATGCATTGATATGTTTATTTTCGTGCTAGCTAGATGTGATACATGATCTTATTAGATCTTAATGTGCTAGCGCGATTTATGATTATAGCTAGAGATGGTTCTTTCCTCCATGTTATTTGCGTGTGGTTAGGATTTAGCTTGAGATGGTTATTTCCTCCATGCTATTCTTGATGGACATAGTCTCGTTGGAGATGTTTTTCCTTCATGCTTTGTACATACGTATGATCTGGCTAGAGATGTGCTTCCTCAATGCCCTGTTATGTGAGTATGGAAAGAGATGTGATTCCTCTATGCCTTTGGGGTAGCGTTATGGCCCTGGTTTCTGGAGTTGATGATTCCTCCATGTTTATGTTTGAGGTTATAGATTGTTTTAGTTTATGAACTGTTGAACGGAGATGTGATAATTCCGATAGAGAGAGTTATACCTCGGCATATGGGGCCGAGAGGATTTGGGATTCTGCAAGTTTCGGGACGAAACTTTTTTTAGGGGAGTTAGATGTAAGAGCGTTAGTCTTGAGGTGATGAGAGTGTGCAAAATGGGCCTAAATCGCCCATGCGTGTGGCAGAGGCCGCCCCTGCGGCTTGCCTGGTCCGCCCCTGCGGCCACCAGCATCCGCCCCTGTGGTTTATGGTGGGTTGTAGCCGGCTTTGTTGACTCTTGACCCGTGATTTACCTCTTCCTTCCTCTATAAGTTTCTTCTCTCTGCTTTTTGATGAGGGTTACCTTTCTACAACTTCATCTTCTCTCGCTCACGTTCATCTTCTCTTCTTCCTCCCTCTTTGAATCTCATCTTGATTTCTTTGATCTTGTGAGATTTTTGAAGAGTTTTGTGTGGCTTTGTTGATGAGGATGATTGAGGATTTTGTTTTACTTGTGTTGAGCCAGCCTTGAAGATGTGGTGAGGTTTCTTCCCCTGATAAGGTTACAGTTTGGTAAGATCTTCATCTTCCTCTCCTTTCTTTCTTCTTTTCTTCCCTTCTAACTTAGGTTCCACAAGATTGATCTTGTGGAAACCTTCATAGGCTTAGTTTGATGTATATATGTATGTATATGTATGTATGGGGTTGCTGGCTGAAGAAGGAGTGAAGAGGTTCGAGTGAAGAAGTGAAGAGGAGCTGAAAGTGTGCATTCTTCACACCAGCCGCCCCTGCGCCACCTTGGAGCCACCCCAGCGCCGGGCAGTCGCCGCCCTTGCACCACCTTAGGGCCGCCCCTGCGCCTCCCTGCACCAACTATTCTTTGCTCCTGGTTTGCAAGTGTGTCTTGCTTCTGGGCTTGCCTATGGATGGCATTGCCTCTTCCATTCCTAGTATGAGTGGGGCTAAGCATGATCAAGAAGAAGAAGAGAAAAGAATGAAATGTCTTAATCATCCCAGGAAGAAAGTGAGAGAACTCATCATGTGGTGTCAACCTTCAAATTCAACATAATTTGGATAAAAACAAAGTATTAAACATGCCAAAATTTCAAACAAAGTATTTAGCAACTTAAACATATTATAAAACCTTTCAAACTTGTAAAGATTTCAAAACGAATCAGCAAACAAAATCATCACTGAGGTCATATCCAGATAAGAAGCACAAAATCGTTTTGAAAACTTTCTCAGTTAAGCCACCTCGGTCGAGATGTTCTAAGTCAACCGAGGTATTGTACCTCGATTGGTCAGAATCATCCCGGTCGAGGTAAAACGTTTTTTTTTCTTAACTAGTTTTTGATGTTTTTCTCAATCAAATAACCTGTATGCATGCATGTAGTCTCAGATAATCACATAGAGCAAGATAAAACAATAATATCCGGTAGAGTCATCCAAGCATGCACATAAGTCACATAAATACATCCAAATAATAAATTTATAACCCTAGATGTATGCCTAAAACAAGGATGCGAACCCGCAGTGTACGGGTCAATCGTAGTAAAAGCAAGAAATTCCGGAGTGTCGATCTCAGGGACTTAGGTGAAACAATGCAAGTATAGGTTGTCTATGTAATTACTAACCACAAATGCGATTAAAGCAATCAAAGATGATGAAAAGTCAATTAAAGGACTTAGGTGTAGACCTCGGTCGGGACGCTCCTCTGGATCACCTCGGTCGAGATGGTACTGTAGCTGACCGAGGTAGCTCTAAACTAGATGTAAAATCTCTCAAATCTGGTCCAAAGTAAATCTCTAATCCAATTCCATGCTTCCTGGATTCTTCCTTAAGCTCCTAAATGTAGCTCCTATGACTCCTTAGCTCCTTTAGCTCCATTTTGATGCAAAACGTGCCACTTTACCTACGATTACAACGAAACTTGGTGTAGACCTCGATTCCCGCAAAGGTAGATGAAACGACAATATAATCACATAATATACATCCAAACATGCAGATTATTGAAGATAAAACGTCTAAACAGGTCCCAAAATATAGACTATAATTCATGATATCAAAATACCCCATACTTAGCCCTTGCTTGTCCCCAAGCAAGTTCCAAATCTTAGATACAAGATAGAATGGATTATAAGTCGTAAATATCAACGAAAAAGTCTTTCAAAATATTTTAATGGTGTGCTACAATCATAGATCACTCTAAGAGAATGCTTCATGGAATTTAAAATCAAAACATGCTCAAAACATTTTATATATATAAGAAAGTTGTTCATCTTTGCATAAAATCATAGAATGCATAATAAATCATAATTATCGAAATTAATCATGTATAATCCAGTTTAAACCACCAAGTCAATCAACAAGCTCGAGGTCTCAAGGGCTTTCAAGAGAAGATCAAGAAACGTGTGAGGGTGGGATGTATATAGGGAATGTGGTGCTAGAATCCGGGAAAAGGATCTTTACTTCACTTCCTTTGAACTTCAACATCTTCTACCAATAAGCTTTGCTTATTTTTGCCTTTTTTACTTTTTGGGATGCATGGACAGAGGTGCACAATAACCGAAGCCTAGGAGATCAGCAATCATCAATTTCTCGAGATACCTCAAACCCTTGATGCACATACCATGACTCGTTAGGAATATCGCTCAATCCGAATTTGGCAAGACACAAACACCCGGCTATGTGAATGGTGCCGAGTTACTCATCATCATGATTGACTTCCCCAAACCTATTTGTTTCTCTCTAACTTCCAGCCAACATCTCAACTTTTCTTTCACTTGCTTGCTTCCAAATTCCCAGATAGGTAAAGGGAGACAAATATGTATATGAGGGGCTAAGCATGATCAAGAAGAAGAAGAGAAGAGAGTGAAATGCCTTAATCATCCTAGGAAGAAAGTGATAGAACTCATCATGTGGTGTCAATCTTCAAATTCAACATAATTTGGATAAAAACAAAGTATTAAATGCCACAAATTTCAAACAAAGCATTTAGCAACTTAAACATATCATAAAATCTTTCAAACATATAAAGATTTCAAAACCAGTCAGCAAATAAAATCATCACTGAGGTCATATTCAGATAAGAAGCACAAAAATCGTTTCGAAAACTGTCTCAGTTAAACCACCTCCGTCGAGATGTTCTAAGTCAACCGAGGTACTGCACCTCGATTGGTCAGAGTCACATCGGTCGAGGTCAAAAAAAATTTTTCAAACCAGTTTTTCGACGTTTTTCTCAATCAAATAACCTATATTCATGCATGTAGTCTCAGATAAACACATAGAGCAAGATAAAACGATAAATATCCATCAAGAGTCATACAAGCATACATAATGTCATATAATACATCCATATACCCCATACTTGGGACACATTGTCCCAATGGGTCAAAATAAGTCTAAAGAAACATAGTAGTCACCGGATAAAGCTGAGCTGCATAATAAATAAATAAAGAAAATCCTACAACCTCTCAAGCATCTAATCCCTATCCGGTGGTGGTGGTGGTGGTACGTACGGGTACTGAGATGGGTAGAATGGATAGCCCATGATATGCTGGAACTGAATCTCAGCCATCGTGTGCTGGTAGTGTAGTCTCTCTTGCATCTCTCTAATGTCCAAGGATAAGGCAGCGTAGGAATCTATCACCTGATCCGTCAGATCATCGATCCGGCGGTGAGCGACTGGATCCCTCTACCTGCGTACTCTACGCCTGGCTGGACGTGCTGGTGTTGCAGCTGGCTCCTCCTCTGTCTCGTCGTCGTCCAAATCGACGACTGGTATACTAGTGCTAGCTGTATCCGTACCCGTATCCATGGCTGCACCGCCATCCTCATCCTCATCCTCCTGCTCCTCAGCCTCATCCTCCTCATCCTGTCTCTGAGTTGCTGCATCTCTGGCATCCTCTATAAGTGGAATCCATGCGGTCTGCCAGTAGTGCGGGTCATAAATAGAGAACTGAGGTGACCACCTAATTCCCTGGGGTGTAGTGTGCTCATAGGGCATCGCCACATATGGCGTAGTAAGTCCGCGAGGAACCAATATCCTCCTAGTGATCATCTCCTGCAGTCCGAGCGGCTTGGCAGCCGCCACCATAGTACACGCACTCAGGTCCATGTCCATGTAACTCGCAATGTGAGTCACTATCCCTCCGCAACAGATATCCCCCTTTGCCTTCGCCTTTATCCTATGGAGATCCTCAACCAGCATCACTCCAAAATCCGGAACTCTGCCGGTGACCATACAGTAAAGACTCAGCATCTCACCTTGTCTAATCTTCTGGGGCGTCTCAGTACGCGCCAGAAGAGTCTCGCTAAAGATCATGTGAGCAAGTCTAAAAGCTAGGTGGAAGATAATCCGCTCCCTGGAGTCTCCAGGTCTCCACCTATCAGCGTGCTCAACTACGTGAACTATCTGGCCCCAAAACTCTCGAGCTACAGCTCGAGAAGGAAAATCAGCAACAGTAGGGGCCGGGAAGCCAAAGATATCCCTCTAGTGGTCCATAGGAACTAGATAGTTCCGGTTCATCAACCGGTACTTGATGGCGCGCTCGGTGGGCAAATAAGTGACGGAGCTAACAAACTCCAAGGTAGGCTCGAGATAAGCTGGAGCTCTGATCTCAGTAAACTGCTCCAGCCCCACCATAGATATCATCCGCCTCAAATCATCATCTACATGGAGGCAGTCAAATGCAGAAATGTCCAGAAATCGTGGTGCAACCACTGGACGTGCTGCTATGCGGTCATAGTCTACCTGGTGACGCTCATGGATCACCGGTATAGAGCGGCGTGAAGAAGAAGAAGGAGAAGGAGAGGATCTATCTCTCAAAACAAGCTGCCTGTCAGAACTCATCTCTCTCTATCACTGTCAAACCACCTTGGTCACACTGACAAATCTCAAGAACACCTCGGCCGAGGCGCAGGCCGACTGGACCGAGGCAAAGTGTTGTGCGATCGTTTCTCTCAAAAATCCAGTTCTTTTCCCCCAATATCACTACCATTTGTTCCTATGGGGTACTTAATCCTTTTTCAGCACAATGCAGGGGCAACCAAAGCCCAAATCGAATGAAATCAGTGGAAGAAGAGGGAGTTAGGGTTTTTTCGAATTTACCCCAGATTTGGTCGATTCGGTGCGTTTTCACTGCAGATTGTTGCTTGCAAATCGATCCTCTACCCTTTCCTTGTAGTTTGGAAGCGAGAATCGTCGAAAACGATCGAAAAACGAAGAAGCAAGACGAGATGTACGCCGCGGTCAAGAAGGTGAGAGAGGGAAGAGAGAGAAATCAATCTCCCTTTTATACCCTCTTTTGGAATTATTGTCACCTCGGTCGAGCTGGTCTCGACTGGACCGAGGTGGTACGGACCGAGGTGGATCTTCAGTAACCCTAATCGCCTCGGTTGCTCAAGAATCATCTCGGTCGAGGTGTTGTGACAGCAACCGAGATGTGTCTCAGTCAAACTCCGTCTTCTCAAATTCTCGAACTTCTGTCCTTCCAGTGTTGCTCCTGGGTTGTATTCCTTCCTTAGATGTCACCTGTTGTCTGTCTAGCACGCCAAAAACAAAGCAAAGCAAAGAAAAAGCAAACTATCTAAAGCTAGACTAGAAAAAGGGAAAAGAAAGCAATACCTTGGGTTGCCTCCCAAGAAGCGCTTGATTTAAGGTCGCTAGCTGGACCGTACAGTGTCCCTAAACATGTTGGGAGGTGTCCTCACCCCATACTTCACCTTCATCATGGGGTGAGATAAGAAAGTCTATCAAACGCTCCAACAAGTGTAAGTGCTCATCGGGGAATGAATTATCTATGGGTGGTTCGTCCTTCTCGCGTGAAGAGGGAGGTAGCCGGCTGAGGTGATCCGCAACGGAATTTTCGGATCCCTTCTTATCGCGGATCTCTAGGTCAAACTCTTGAAGCAAGAGAATCCATCGAATAAGGCGTGGCTTGGCATCCTTCTTAGCAAGTAAGTAACGAATAGCTGCATGGTCGGTGTAGACAACAACTTTCGCCCCTACTAAGTAAGAACGAAACTTCTCGAAAGCATATACAATAGCTCTTTTTCGATGGTGGCGTAGTTACGCTGGGCTTCATCTAGCGTCTTGCTAGCGTAGTAAATGGCGGTGGTCCGCCCATCCTTCTTTTGTCCAAGCACCGCTCCTACTGCCACATCACTCGCAACGCACACGATCTCAAAGGGCAAGGTCCAATCCGGAGGCTGGATAATGGGAGCGGAGATCAACGCTTCCTTAATCCTGTAAAATGCATCAAGACACTCCTGCGAAAACTCAAAAACAACATCTTTATTCAAGAGGTTAGTTAGTGGTTTAGAAATCTTCGAGAAGTCCTTGATGAATCTCTTATAGAAACCCGCATGCCCGAGAAAACTCCTCACACCCTTAACAGAACAAGGGGGAGGAAGTTTCTCAATAGTCTCGATCTTAGCTCGATCGACTTCAATACCTCGATTGGAAACGAGGTGTCCTAGCACAATGCCTTCATTAACCATAAAGTGACACTTCTCCCAATTCAAAACGAGATTAGTGTCTTCACATCTTTGCAGCACTAGAGAAAGGTTAGATAGGCAATCATCAAAAGAGGAACCATATACTGAAAAATCATCCATAAATACCTCCATGATCTCCTCTATATACTCGGAAAAGATAGCCATCATGCATCGCTGGAAGGTAGCGGCTGCATTACATAATCCAAATGGCATCCTCCTATAAGCGAATGTCCCCCCATGGACAAGTGAAAGTGTCTTCTAGCATGATCCTAAGCACTCACACTAGGAAAGGAGGGAACAAAGGCACCCTAAGGAAGGCCTAAAAGAAAACCACACCTACATAACCAAGGAAAACACCAAGCTGATGCAGGTGGGCACAAGGGCGGCTCACTAGTGGCGCAGGGGCGGTGCACTGGCCGGCGCAGGGGCGGTTGTAAGGTGGCGCGGGGGCGGCTGGTGTGCAGAAGACACCACCTCAGCTCTTTTTTCACTTCTTTCTTCCATTCTCTACCCTTCTTCACTCCTACAGCAACATATATACAGAACATACACATATATATATATATATATATATATATATATATATATATATCAACATAAGCCAAACTTGGCTAAAACAATATCCAATCCTAAGGAGTCTATGCTAGACTAAGGAAGAAGAAGAAGAAGAAGAAGAAGAAGAAGAAGAAGAAGAAGAAGAAGAAGAAGAAGAAGAAGAAGAAGAAGAAGAAGAAGAAGAAGAAGAAGAAGAAGAAGAAGGAGAAGGAAGCCATGAAAGCTTACCAAGATGAAGATCCAGAAGCTCACAAACTCCCCAAACGTCCTCCAGCTGGCTCACAAGGCTCAGCAACCATAAACATCATCAAAGCCAAGCAAAAACTCACTATTTCACACTCTAACTCAAAGAAGATCAAGCAAAGTGATCCAAGGAGAAGAGAGAAGAAGATGTGCGTATGGAGAGAGAGAGAAATCGGAGAATGGTAACCCTCATCAAAGAGGAGAAGAAGAAGTATAAATAGGAGGTAAAAGGGTAAAGCACGGGTCAAAGGGCCAAAGAAGACGGATGCAACACACACAGCCGCAGGGGCGGTCCAGGCTAGGCGCAGGGGCTCCCTCTGGGTCACGCAGGGGCGGCTCAAGCATAATCCTGGCCCTCTGCACACTCTCTCAGCAACTAAGCAACTAGGCTCTTACAATTCGCCTTCCCCGGGTGGTATAAGATCTCAAGGTCGAAGTCCTTGATCAACTCCAACCATCTCCTCTTACGGTTATTCAACTCTCGTTGAGTAAATATGTACTTCATATTCTTATGATCCGTGAAAATCTGGCACGTAGCTCCGTATAGATAATGCCTTCAAATCTTCAACGCGTGAACCACAACATCCAACTCCAAATCATGGGTAGGGTAATTCTCTTCGTACGTCTTTAACTGTCTTGAAGCGTAAGCAATCATCTTACCCCTCTACATCAGAACACATCCCAAGCCTAGCTTGAATGGGTCGCTGTAAACCACGAAGTCCTCAATGCTCTCTGGCTGAGCTAGGATATGAGCAGAGGCCAACCTCTTCTTCAACTCCTCGAAGCTCTGCAGGCACGGCTCGGACCATATGGACCTCGTAGACTTCCTCAGCAAGGAAGTGAGCGGTCGGACGATAACCGAAAAGCCCTCAACAAAACGCTGGTAGTAGCCCACCAATCCTAAGAAGTTGCGTACCTCCTTTACGTTCTTAGGAGGCTGCCAAGATGCTACTGACTCGATCTTCACCGGATCTACCTTGATCCCTTCTGCTGAAATGATGTGACCAAGGAATACTACCACGGGCATCCAAAACTCTCACTTAGGGAGCTTGGCGTAAAGCTCTCTATCTTGTAGGACCTAAAGAACGATCTTCAAGTGTTCTGCATGCTCCTTTCTACTGCGAGAGTAAACCAGAATGTCATCTATGAAGACAACTACAAACTGGTCTAGGAAGTCGATGAAGATGATGTTCATCAACTCCCTGAAAACTATGGGCGCATTCGTGAGCCCGAATGGCATCACTACAAACTCGTAGCGTCCATATCTGGTCCGAAATGTTGTCTTGGCTATGTCATGCTCTCCCACCCTCAGCTGATGATATCCAGATATCATATCGATCCTCGAAAACACTGAAGCTCCATGCAACTTATTCAAAAGATCGTCGATACGGGGCAATGGGTACTTATTCTTGATCGTCGCCTTGTTAAGCTCTCGGTAGTCGATACATAACCTCATTGACCCGTCCTTCTTCCTGACGAAGAGTACTGGTGCGCCCAAAGGAGATACACTAGGGCGGATGAAGCCCTTCTCTGCTAACTACTCGAGTTGCTTCTTAAGCTCAAGCATCTCGATAGGCGCCATACGGTAAGGAGCCTTAGAGATCGGTCTCGTACCGGGTTGTAGATTAATGCCAAAGTCTACACTCCTCTGTGGAGGTAAACCTGATGGCTCTCTGAAAACGTCAGAAAATTCGCAAGCTATTGGAATCTCCTCCAAAGCTGGACTTGTACTATCCTTCATGGAATAGCACCAAAAATCCTCGCAACCCTGTCCGATAAGTCTCGCAGCTCGGACTGCACTATTGACTGTACCGTTCTTCCCTAGATCCCATCCTCTGAAGATCTCAACATGGCCTGCATTTGTAGTTACCGTCATTGTCCTCTTACCGATGTCTAAAACTGCTCGATGTCGATCCATCCAATCCATGCCTAGAATAACTTCTTCATGTACTAAGTACATGACGAAGAAGTCAGTTGGCCAGTCGCGTCCTCCCAATCTAATAGGACAATCGCGAACCTCTCATGTACCTCTAATCTTACCCCAATCGGGCAATCCTATAGAAGGGTTTCCCCTATACGGTAACTAAGGCCAATATATCTACACATGCATTAGATATAAAGGAATGCGTAGCACTGGTTTGGAAAAGAACTCTGACAGGAAAACCATTAATATGAATACGTAGCTCTATGTCCGGGTTTACCATAGGAGTAGCAAGTTACAGCAGCCTTCTTGCAATCAACTCTCATCTGTCCAACACCTCCGCAGTTAAAGCACTGTTGTCCTCTATCGGAACTCTATACAACTTGTTGGAAACCAGAACGTCCTGGCGTCTGACTACGCCCAAATCCTGATGCTCCAGCTCCATCACTGGTTAAACCAGTCCTCTATCTCTTCTCAGGACGACCTGTTTGAGAAGCTCTCATCTAACCTGGTCGGTCCCTCTCATAAGCAGATGTTCTATCCTGATAGTCCGTCAAAGAATTACAACGGAAACCAGCAAGATAAGAGTGTGTCGACTCTCTCAGTCTCCAAGAGAAAAGGTAAACAAACTGATCCTCAGGTGGTGTAAACGGACCCAACAAGGATAGCTCATCTTGAAACTTGCTGATGATCTCAACAATAGGCAAATCCTCGATTCCAGCCTCGAGGAAATCTTGAAGACAATCTATCCTCATTGTTGTTGGGCCATATCGATCTCTGGTCACCGTCTTCATCTGCTCATAACTCTTCGACTTACTACGAGCGGTCCTCCACTAGGAATGAGTCTAATCCTTCAGCATCGTTTGTGCTATGTTGACTCGACGTTCCTCTAGGCAACCGATCGCCTCCATAGTAGAATCCAACTATCCTAGCCACATCTCTACCATAAGTCCAGTCTTTCCCATGAAATAGGGAACCTTCAGCTGGTCGAAAGCCTTCAACTAATTGTCGGGCTTCGGCTCTCTCGCCTCACCCGGCACTCTAACTACCTCATCAACTCTAGTAGGCGGGGAAACGATCTTTGTAACTCTTTTCAAAACCTCACCTGATCTCGTAGGAACTGGTGGTGCTGGTACAGGTCCTACAGTCCTCATAGCCTCCTCAACTCTCTGCACGTAGTCGCGATATGTAGAAGCTCCGATAGATATTCATCTGGACTCTATCGATGGCGCTCTTCATGCTCTAGACATAGTGGCGGTCCCGTTCTCAGCCTCGAGAACAATGCTCTCAGCAACTTCCTCAGTGAATACCTCAACGATAGGCGGGTCAACGACTGGGGCCTGGCCCCAACCTCTAGCTAGTGGAGGTCTTCCTACACGTCCTCGTCCATAGACGGTAGGTGGAACAGGTGGTCGACCTCTTCCTTGCCCCATAGCAGATGTAGCTCTACTAAGCGTCGTCTGCGATAGGGATATAGATATATAAGACTATATATAAGGCCACGCTACAGCTGAAGCAGAAATCCAAGAAAAGCACATAAAGGCCAACATATAAGAAACTACATTGCTGAGATCCGCGGAGGTACTAGTCATCGCCCGTACATCTATCCCACACCGACAAGTTTAAAACAAAAACCCCCTTTTGAAAACATAGACCCCTTACGGGTTCTGTTTATTTATCTATTTGACCTTTAGAAGACTTCGAGTACTATTGTTGCAAACCTAGAGCTCTGATACCATATTGTAACACCCTAAGTTCTGGGAACTCGAAGCGTTACGGCCTAGGACCTCACAATGGGTCCCGACCCTCAAAGTAGCAATGACACAATGGATCTTACAACAAGGCACAGAAGAATGAAAACCAAAACTCAATATAAAACCAAAGGTTTAAACAAAAGGAAGCGTAAAAGACTCACAGCCGAGTTCAAACATATATGAGCACATTCACCTATTATGTTGGTATATGAGATTAGTTTAGGCACATATTTAGGTAGATTTTCCCCTTTTTTTGGGTACATGGATATGATTTTGAAACATATATGAGCACATTTACCTATTATGTTGGTATATAAATCTACACAAGCTTTGTTGTGATTATAGGTGAATAAAGGCTTGGATTTGAGCATAAATGGAGCATGTGGGTGTGATTGATCATGCTAGACATCATGGGGATTCATTGGAGAAGCTAAGGAAGGAGCATGCTTTGGAGAACAAAGGATTGTACGCCAATTTTAGGATTTCCACGGCCAAGTACATAAAACCACAACCGTGGTTTTGGTAATTAATTGAATTAAGTGTATGGAAAGTCATGTCGTAAGCACCCATGGTCAATTCCATGGCCGTGGAAATCAGATGGGCCGTGGTTTTCCAATGACTGCCACGTGGCACATTTTCCACGTCAGCATTCGTTACGGGCACTTTCGTAACACTAGTTTTTCCGATAAGAAGGCGGAAGAAAGAGAGACGGGGCACACGCTGCACCATTCGCAAAGACGCATTTAGATATTCACTTACATATCATAAGAGGGGATTTGGGATTGAAGGTTTGGAGAAAGATTTGAGGAAAGACGCACTTTCCTATTTCGGAGTTGGAAGATCTTAGGGTTGCACTTTGAAGGCGGGTTGACATCTCGTTCTTCCTTTTCTTTAAGATTTGTGAGAGAATTCTGATTCTATTTTGTATTCATTAAACACAAGCACGGATTTTGAGTTATTTGAGATTGGTTTTGCATTCATTATTGAGTTTTCGAAGTTCTATCTTTTCTCTCTTCTAAACTTGATTATTGATAAAATGACAATGATTGTTGGCTAAACCCCTTAAACGATTCTAAGGTGAAGGGTTGACAATTGTGGCATAGATGATGATAGATTGAACCAAAACAAATTGGACCCTGAGAGTTGCGAGAAACCTCGCTGTCATACATTTCCACGGCCTGTTCTTGAGTTCCACGGCCGTGGTTTCTCAAGAACTGACCGTGCTTTTTCTTGTTTGACGTGCTTTGCTTTTGCTTTGATCCAAAGTTAAAGATTGCCCCTAACCTAGCCTTGGTTTACCTTTTCTAGGTAGTAGTGAGACTCAACACCCTCTACTTAGGTTATGAGTGTCACAACCTTAACTTGTTTGGCTTATCTTTGATTCCCTTGGGTTTGGGCATGGGTATTTGAGAGTTTAATCGTGTCCTTAGATCCTCTATATAACGAGACTCAACATCCCTTATTGAGAGAGACTTTGGGTAAGATATATGAGTTTGGAACTTCACCGTACAACACCCTACCTTAGATCTATACCTTTGTATTCCTAACTCTGTCCTTATATCTTTAAAACATCTTGAATCGATTGCCACAATTGGATACCTGAATCTTTAGAATCGTTGTTTTCCCATTAATCTTTACAAAAGCTTATGTACTTGCCAGACGATTTTACGAACTGAATTTGATCCCCCAAATCCCTTAGTTCGACTCTCGAATTCTTGCTTAACTACACCGATCCGTACACTGCGGGTTCGCTTGCTTGATTTCAGATTTTATAAATTTAAGGCTTAGTACGCACACTTTTGAGCGAACAACCCCGACTGACCACACCATCCGGATAACTCAGGAGCATCCTGAACCTGTGGAACATCTACAACGTCGGTATAAACCGTTAGCTAACATTCTAGATATCAAAAAGACTGTAAAGTCACAAACACACATAGGGTAAAGTAAACACATCAACATGCCCACAAACACCCAGTTATTATCTTTGATTAGGTTATCCAATTACTAATTCAACTTATGGTTGTTACACGAGAGTCGCTACGATTTTGCCTTCGTCCCCTTTCACCAACAGGAATAGAACGTATGCATCCTTTTGTCACCTGCTGGACTAGTCGCAAGAGCACCTCCTAGGTTCCCCATTCTGAACTGGACAAGCGGTAACCGCCCGGTTATAATACACTTGGGTCAATTAAGGTATAACAAGGTCAATCCTAGTCAGGTTATCGGTTATAACATGATAAACAATACAAACAAGCCAATACAATCAAACTAATACGCGGAATGAAGCTGAGTAAGTCCAAGGGACTTACCTCACTCAGATAACTCAACAAACAACTCAAAAAACCTCAGTAAAGGAGCAAGGAAAGCCTGTTCACATTAGGCATCACGGATCAGGAACCGAAACGATTGCTAGAAGTCTATAACTTCTAGTCTCCATGATCTCTAAGAGATCACACAAGCTAGGGTCACAAACCCTAGTCTTACAGAACACTAAGGTCAACAACAACTAGAAGAGCCAAGGAAAGGAACGAGGAAAGCAAGGAAGGAAGCAACTCACAAGAACGGGAGTTACTGTAGAAGAAACCGCAAGGGCGGATGGGTAAAGGTGCAGGGGCAGAAGCGAGGGAAATCCGCAGGGGCGGCACTATAGAGGTGTGGGGGCGGATTCCGGTATAGAAGCACGCTCCACAAGAATTAAGGATCAAACTTGATTCTTGGAGAAGAAGAAAAGAGGAAATGAAGGGAGAAACGAAACAGAAGGAAGCAAGGTGCAGCAACACCTGAACGTGATGAAGAATAAGGGGGAAGAACTTACACGTTCGGCAAGATCATAGGAAGCAAGGTTACAACACTCGAGGGTTGAAAAAAGCGTAAGCAAGAAATGGGAAAAAGAAGAAAAGACGGGAATACATAGAGAAAGGCTAGAAAGATGGATGGAAAGGACGATCTATGGTTTGGAAGAAGATAAGGAAGCTGGCCCATAAGATAGAAAATCATATATTCTATCTATAAAAAGAAGATAAAACGAGCAAAAACAGATCGGGCATGATCTATAGCGTATCCGCAGGGGCGGATCGTGTCAGCTGCAGGGGCGGCTCCTTGTCACCGCGAGGGAGGTGACAAGCACAGAAGGCCGTTGGAGCGGCCTTCTTCACCGCAGGGGCGGTGAAGGCAAAACTGGGATCTTCAATATAGGGCACTCCGACTATCCATTTTGATCACAAGAACATAAGTCATGTTCTCTATTTCTTCAAACAGACCCTTGAGCCATGTGCCTTCCTTAGCTGCCTCAATAGTAGTCATGTATCCAGATTTTGTTGAAGACAAAGCTACTGCTAACTATTGTTGAGACTTCTAGGAAATGTAGATTTTATGTTATCTTTATTACTTGCATAGTGAAAATCTACAAAACCAACCAAGTTAGTTAGAGAGGAATATTTTTTATATACAATACGTTTCCTTTTAGTACCATACAAATATTTGAGCAACATTTCATAGCATCCTAGTGTGACCGACCAGGATTTGACATGTATCTACTAAGCACAAATATACCAAAAGCTAAATCCAGACGAGTAAATAGCATAACATACATTGTGGAACCAAAAACCACATCATAAGGCACATAGACATGATGTTCTTACCTTCTTCGGTGGAGGGCAAACTTTTTTAGACAGCTCTAAGTGCCCACCTAAAAGGGACATGTGCATGTTTACAATTAAGCATATTAAACTTTTGAAGCATTTTATTCACATAGTCAGATTGAGAAAGAAACATAGACTTCTTAGTTATATCCCTAGTAATGGAAATGCCTAAGATTCTTTTCGCATGCCCGCATGTCAAAATGTATATTCAAATCATGCTTAATTCCAAAAATGAGAACTTCATAGGGAAATATGAGTGATATGTCATCAACATACAATAACACAAATAAATGATCATGCTTCTTAACATTCTTAAAATATAAGCAAGTCTCATATTCACTTTTGACAAAGCCAATTTTTAGCATACACGAATCAAATTTCAAGTTCTATTGTCTGTGAGACTGTTTCAGGCCATCGATAGATTTTCTAAGTCGACAGCATGCATGAGGATTCTTAATATCAATAAAGCCCTTAAGTTGAGACATGTAGATAGTCAATCAAAACATCATACAAAAAATCAGTCTTAACATCCATGTGTTCTAATTCCCAATCAAACACAACAGTTATAGCAAGGATAGTCTCAAAGTTTTATACTTAACAACTAGGAAAAATATATCATTATAGGCAATCCCTTATCTTTGAGTAAATCATTTAGCTACAAGTCTAGCTTTGTACTTAGCATGTTCATCTAGAGAAGCCCCTTCTTATATATTTTGTAAATACATCTGCATTGAATCAACTTAGTGTTGTCATGCCTATTAAGTAAAGTCCAAGTTTTATTAGCATGCATATAATCAATCTCATCCTTCATAGCAGCAAGCCACAACTTACCATCTTTACAATTAACAACTTGTTCATAAGTTTCAGGTGTGTAAGGATTTTTCACAACAGAAGCAACAATCAAAGCATACTCAAAAATATTAGCATATTTTTTATTAGGATTTCTAATGTAGGAACCATGACCCATGTTAGGTGGTAGTGATCACGAAAACCAAAATGACTTAGATTGTCCTCCTCATTTATTGCGTCTGGAAAACTTGGGTTAAATTGGCTTCCTTGATTACCACCATGAATAGTTTCAAGGTTGTCACTATTATTATCCTTAGAAATATTTTTAGATTTACCCTTCCTTAATTGTTGTTTACTTTGATTTCTTTTAGCTTCATTGGTTTGTGAGTGTTGTTCACCACTTTCCTGGTGGTGATGTCATCATTAGGTAGATAGTTACCTTCAGGATATTCACCTATGTCAAATTCCACTCCAACATCATGTGGGTTGGCATTAGGGGTGGGCATTTTTGGATATCCGATCCGACAATCTTTTAAAAAGTCAGATCCGATTCCAATTCGAGAACGCCCGGATATTCGACAGTTTTATCCAGATGGATATCCGATCTCCAGATCCGATTCAATCGGGGTATTTATTCTTAGACTAGTCAGATATATCCGATCGGACTTTTTCCTCTAAACCTCGATCCGTATCCGATCCGATAATCCGAAAAATATGTCCGGATCGGATCGGACTCGGATCACCAATTGCCGGATATCTTTGGAATCGGATTTTTTCGGATCGGATTAGTCGGATCCGATATTTTTGCTCACCCCTAGTTGACATTGGGCATGTAAAAAGAAGTTGCTCTAAGAATAGTTTCTCCATGCTCACCAACAATGTCCTTAATCTCACTAGAAGAGTTATATTTACTTTTAAAATGATACTCAGTTTCATTGAAAGTAACATTTCTAGACAAAACTACCTTATGTCCCCCAGATTGAATAAGTAATAGTTTGTAACCCTTAACACCCTTGGGATAACCCCGCATTACACCTTTAAGAGCTTCTTGTTGCATCTTGTCTTCACTCATGTGGGTGTAGGTCGTGCATCCAAAGGGCCTTAGGTATGAAATATTGAGTTTGATGTTAGACCATATCTCATAAGGAGTTTTGAATCCTATGGCAAAGGAAGGGGATCTATTGATATGGTAAGTTGTTGTAGTAACAACTGCACCTCATATGGTAGGTTTGAGACCAGAATTAACTAACATAAACCTAGCTTTCTCAAGGAAGATTATGTTCATCCTCTCAACAGTCCCATTTTGTTGAGGTGTTCCATGTATGGTGATGTGACGTCTAATGCCTACATTTTAATAATATTCATTTTAAACTTTATGTTATAGAATTCAAGTCCGTTGCCAGTCCTAAGGCATTTGAAATTAACATTGGCTTGGTTTTCTACAAGGTTTATCCACTACTTGAAAGCATTAAAAGACTCATCCTTTGTTTTCAAGAGATTAATCCAAACTTTCCTAGAGTAATGGTCAATGAATAAGATGAAGTTTCTCCTTCCACCTACATTGTCAACCTAGGAAGGGCCCTAGAGGTCATAATGTATGTAATCTAGAGGTTGTTTGGCTATATAACTAGAGATGTGGAAACTATGTTTGGTTTTATTACCTAACACATGGATTTCACATAGCTCTAGGTTAGCAAGATTCTTATCTATAACACCTTGTTAGAACAAGCTAAGCATACCCTTGTTACCCATATAACCCAGCCTACTATGAAGCAAGGAGGTATGGGTCAAGGTCATCTGGTCAAAAGTCTTAACTAGGTTAAGATGGGAAGAGGTCACTACATGGTATAATCCTATTCTCTTAACACTCTTAATCAAGACAACCCCATCCCTAACCACATTTCTAACACCATTTCTAGTGATGATAAAATATATAAGATCATCAAAGACAGATTTGATAAAGGTTTCTTCTAAATTTAGGCATCAATCGAACATTTTGTAAAGTTCTAGTTATTCCATCATGCATGCATAGAGGTACATTTCCTATTCTCTTAATATCAAGAGATGTGTTATCACCTAGAATGACTTCACCATCATTGTACAGTTTTATCCTACTAAAGACATTGCTATTAGACGTAGCATGCATAAGACAACCTGAATCTAGGATCCAACTATTGCTATTTTCATATATGGAAGCACACATAGGCACTTCATGATGATCTGAAATTTGATTATCATAATCAAAGTTGAGCATGTGAGACATAGAATTATCATGTTTAGAAGAGCACATAAAAAGTTC
Organism: Fagopyrum homotropicum; assembly: GCA_033239125.1. Lineage (NCBI taxonomy): Eukaryota > Viridiplantae > Streptophyta > Magnoliopsida > Caryophyllales > Polygonaceae > Fagopyrum > Fagopyrum homotropicum. The sequence continues at coordinate 50,693,233 of BSWB01000005.1, forward strand.
ATTAGGATAATCGGATTCACAAGTAGATGTAGAATGAGAAGATTTATCGTTATTAGACTCATCTTTTTTTTTCTTCCTACATTCATCTTAAAAATACCCAAACTTACTACAATAGAAGCATTTTTTTATTTTTTTATCGGGATTATTTGAAGACTTAGATTTGTCCTTATTAGTTTCATCTTTTTTTTATTCTTGTTTTTATTTATTTTTATTCCCTTTTATCATGAGAGCCTCAAATTTATCATCAGTTTTTTTATCCATTTTTAAAGACTTTCATGCTTTCATTCTTCTGAATGATTTGTTCTAGAATTTTATCCTTAGATATTTCATCATGAATAAACTGAATAACATATTTAAAATTGTCAAACTGACTAGGCAAAGCATTTAATAACAAGATAACATCATGATCATCAGATATTTTATCATTACATATTTCCATGTCTTGCATCAATTAAAGAAAAATGCCAAGATTATCATGTAGAGACATATTAACATTCATGAGAAAATTGAATAATCTACACAGAAGCGATATATGCCTAGGAAAGATTTTTTCAAATAATGATCTTCTAATTTATTCCAAAGTATAGCGGGGACAGTCAACTAACAGTATAAAGGTCTTAGAGTGAGCTTGATCCTCAAGATCATGTCTCCTATCAAGGAATGTTTGTTAAGGGAACTTTCCTTACACCATACTTTGGCAATTCTCCTTGATGAGGATAACTTTCAGCTTCAGTTGTCAGATGGCGAAGTCGGTTGTGCCATCAAAGGGCCTAATGCGCACTGTATTTTCCGACATAGTATCAAGTCTATAAACACGCGATCCCTGATGTCGTACTTAGAGTTTTTTTGTACAAACATTGGATGAGGTTTGAAAATAAGGGAAGTTTTCCAACCTCTAATATTCAAATCTAGGGTTCCTCAAGCCAAAAGCTTGAGAGGAAGCCCTCTTTTTTGTGTTTCACAAAAGAAAGACAAAAGATAACAGGTTTTAAAAGATTTGTTTTAAAGACAACAACGGAAGCGAAAGGAGATCGAGTTTTGTTTGAGAATCTTTTAGATATGTGAGAAAAAAAAAGCGACGAATCTTACAAGATCGTAAACTTTTCGAACCTCGGATCAATGGACACACGGTTAAAGCCGTTCTATGTTCAAGAAAGCCATATCCCATACATATATAAGAAAAAAACCTCAAAAATAAGCTTTAATACCAATTTGATAAAACTCAGAATACGCTTTGAGACAAACACGACTTGATCTAGAGTGACCTAACTTTAAAACGAACAAGAACGCAAAGAGTTGGTGACGCAATTCGGGAAAACCCTACTCTGTGGGATCTCAGGAGGGAAGAACCTGTCCAACCTACTAAGTAGTATTACAGTTTGATCAAAGCTTTGAAGAAGCAAAAGATAGAAGAACAGTAAAAGATCTCCACAAGTCTAAAGCAAAAGAAAACAAAGAAGACGATAAACAGGGAAGAAGCAATCGGCTACAAAGCCTTCAACCTAGTAACTAAGCTTTCAGTGAAGCGAGGTTAGACGAAGAAGGGAACACCGAAGAAAGATCTCAGGCGAAGCTCTCGGCTTGTAACTCTCAAACTCTCTTCTCTCTATCGGAATTGCTCGTAGAGAAGCTCTCGAAGATCAGGTGAGGAGAAGATGTTAGTTGCGCTATGGTTTGAGGAGAAAGTTGAAGTTTAAGTACGTGGGGACCAGAGGCAATTGCTCAACTTACAACGTTTCTTCCACAACGTAGCGTTCTAAGTAAGTGATCACGTGAGGAGCTTGTGTTGTTGAGCTGGAGTCAACGAGCCTTGATCTATAATTAGTATAGCCACAAGTTTTACGTATTTAAATTGTAATCACAAGTTTTGTTTACAAAAAATATATATTAATTTTCTATACACTTGTTATATCCACTCTTTCTAAATTAGTTAATGTTTTGTTTAAATTATTTTTTTTAACTTACGCTTGATGTTAATATATATTTTTAATAATTAATATATCTATTGAAGATTAATTTTTATTAATTTTTGAAAATATGTAACTGGAGTTTGTTGATATTTTTAAAAATATACATTAAACACGGTTTTGTTTTTTGTTTTTACTTTTTATTTTTTAAAACACTGGATAAAATTGTAATTATCAAAACTTTATTAAAATATTTTTTAAATATTTAATTTATATTTTTATAATTTTAGTGAGTTTTTAATTCAATATATATTATAATAATTACAGAAATTATAACTTTAAATATATTATTATATTTTTTATTTATATTTTGTAACTGAAAACTAAAAAGTTGGAGGATACCAATAGAAAGGAAGTTAAAATAAGAGGGTATTAAGGATAAAATGTAAAACTTGTTGAAAAGACAAAAAAAAAAAAAAGTCCAAAAGTAGAAGATATTAAGAGAAAATAAGTGAAACTACAAGGACTCCAGAAAAAAATTAAAAATTTGTAATTAGCAATGCTAAATAGACATATAATGTTTATGCGACACGTTCATGTTCGTTTCTCCTACGTGTCCCTTTGAGATTGAATGTCACCGAATTTTTTAAAAACTATAGATTTAAAATAATTTTTATTTCAATTTGATATAACTTCTATTTAATTTTTTAATTTTTTTATTAGAATTTGTTCTTACTTCCATTATGACCAAAAATTCTTTTTAAATTATATTTTACTCTCGTTGTAATTACAACTTTCAATCAAATTAGATCTTACGTTTGTATTTTATATATGTTTAAATTTATAAAAAATCAAAATAAGTAAATTTTATTCAAAACTTTTGAAAGAAAAAATAAATTATTTATACTAGCTCAACCCCTACAAGATACTTATAATTAAACTTATAAAAGAATAAAAAAGAGGGGGATTTGATTAAAAAACAGGCCCAAAACGGGGGTGGATATCTGTTTTCTTTTCCCAGTGTTTCGTATGTAGAAGGGGAAAAAGGATAAGCTACGTACATAAAATCCCCCTAAATCAATTTATTACTTACAAAACCACATGTATAATAAAAATACCAAAAATGTTATATATGTATATATAATCACCCATCATTCAATATTTATTACGTGATTAAGACTATAAAAAATAACTCAAAATAATATCAACTTTAAAAATTATTGAAAATAATACAATTATCACGGTATTTACAAAAAATAATACGACTTTTTATCCGGCAAAAATCCTAACTCCGTTTACATGTCATCAAAGACCTAAAATTAGGTATGATGTGATTTTTTTAAATAATTAAAAAAAATATTTAATATGCTAAAAATCCTTAATTAAGTAAAATAATTTTAAATATTATAAAACCTAGTTCATAGTCCGTATCTTAAAGAGGTATTTGTTAATAAAATTGTTTAAACTTGCGTACATTGATCATATATGGTAAACTTTTGTATATTTGTTAATATATTTTCTATTGTCAATTAATTTATGATAAAACTCACTAAGCTAATGTGCTGACCTTGGACCTAAGACAAATGCGTTCGTATGCGCACAACTCTACTCTGATAAAAACTCTCCACATCTAAGGTTGAGAGATCCGAGTGTGGGCTTATATCTTGGGTTTGAACATGTGCATTCGTATTTGTGCTCCAATGAGCTTTAATAGTTATATACCCCAATTTTGTATATATTTAGGTTAAAGGGTAATACGTTTACTAAGTAAGAACTATATATACCTCATTTTTGTATATTTTTAGTTGGGTGGTTTGTCAAAATTTTGAGAAAGTACTCAACAGTCTGAATCGAAAGGGAACTTTCCTGGTGTTTGATCTTTTGAAAAAGATATTGCTTCAACCTCGCCCATACTGAGTTTAAGGTATTTGTTGGCATATTCTTCTTTTGATGGGTTCTATTATGATTGTTCATTGCTTTGCTTTGAACAATCAGTCGAGAGCATAGTGAAGCTAAAAGGGGGCGAAGTCGATATGTTTCAACTTAAGGCTGACGAGCAAGTTCCAAAAGGTCAAACACCAGGAAAGTTCTAAGGGCAATTTTGGTAAGTAAGCCTTTTTAAAAAAACTATAGTAGTAACTAGGCTTTTTAATGTTTCAATTAAGTAAATATACCCCAATCTTTTGTATTTATTCTCAAACTCTACACACTCTTCTTTCAAGGGGTACATTTACTAAACACAAAACTAGAAAAACCTAGTAAACCAAATTGTTTCAAGTTTAGTTCTAATGAGGCCCTCTTAATAAAACTTAGTTTGGAAAAATGTAGCTTCTATTTTGATGAAATTTGTGCTTCTTTTAGAATTTGTGTTTGATGAGGCCCTTTGGATCCTATTTGTAACTTAACAACAACTCTAGATTTTTATAAATCTGATCAATAGTTTGAGGTTACTTCTAATGCGACCCTCTTGACAAAACGTAGTTTGTAAATTCCAATCACTGATTTTGTGCTTATGATTAATAGCCATTTTAATTTCGATAATCTCTTTCAATACGGTCTTGTGTCGTTTTATGGACAGTTGTACACTGATTTATTTTCTCATGATTTTCGTTTGATTACCCGATATTGGGGAAATTCAAACAGACACTTCACCATTACCCTTTACGTGATGTATGAAATTTGGATTTCGTTCATTAGATGGCCTTGGATGTGTCTTGTTATTCATTTGTCATTGTTTTTGCTTATTTTACAAGAACTTCTAAAATGCATCGACACGTACAATCAGGGAATCCATGGTCCAGAAATCTTAACCAAATGTTATGGTAAGAGCTAATGGCGTGAGCTCTTCAACCTGCTATTTTTCCGAGCTATCCCACTTAAGATCAACCACCAATCTTGGCACTTTGTAGAGATTAAGATGAATATTTTTTTAATTTTTTAAAACTAGAGCAAATGGAATGTATCTCGAATAGGACGTGTAATCCATGTACTTTTGTATATAGCTTTGATCTTTTCCTATTTATTTCCTCTTGTGGGTGTGAGACCATGTTGCCTTGGCCTTAACATACACAATTGTATCTTATAATCTTGATAATCATTAGGGGCTACAATCCATGGTTTTGGGCTACAACACATTTATCGCGACTCAATCAATGTGCCTTATGTTGGTTGTACAACCTTGACTCCTACCAAACTACGTTGATGATCTGATTGGATCTGTTTCTTTCCCATACTTACTACCCGGAGGAATTTCTTTGTTCTATTGAGGCGATAACCCCTCACAAAAATCTAACTAGTTGATTGGCTTTTGACCATCGTTTACACGCGCCGTTGATTTTTTACAAATCTTTTGATCTCATTTTCTCACAAAAATTTGACTTCATGGATTCTACCACCCAATCAATGATCCAAAAACAATTTAAAGTTGCCAAAAACAAAGACAGATTTTTGTTCCACTTTGAATTCATAACTTATATCAATATGTGTTGTGTAATGGGCTTTGCCTTGTGGAATTTAGGATTAACGAGTCTTTGGTCCCCCTAACTGTCAATTTCAAACCCCGTTTCGAATGATAGTGAGCTTCTAGAACATTAGAGGGATGGGTCGGAGTACCCTCTGGACAAATCTCGATGCGGTATATAAAAACAACAAATTTATTTGTGTTGAATTTGCTTGCAACAACTTGAATCTTAAGATAAACTTCATCTTTGTGTATGCACCTCCACAAGAAGCAACAAAAAACCAATAATGGGATTCCCTGTCCAACTTCATACGAGATTCTTCTCTACCAATCATTATACTTGGAGAACTAAACGAAATTCATCAACTTTCCGATAAACAAGGACGAACTCCTATCTTCAAGAACTTTTGTAACCTTGAGGACATCCAAACTTTAGGAAATTTCTTTACCTAGAGGAAAACACGTGATGGCCCAAATAAATTTTTGAAAAACTTGATCGAGTGTTCATTCATAATCAAATACTCTAATGGTACCCGAACTTAAAACAAAAACCACGTCTTCAATATATCAAATCACTACCAGATTTCTTTGGAAATATCAACAACGAATAATTAAACTCTACAAACGTTCAAATTTAAAATGATGTGGCATGTAACACCCCAAAATATCAGAACTCGAGACACTATGGGCTAAGACCTCACAATGGGTCTTGACCCTAGCCTGACAACAATCCCACTGGATCTTACAACAAGTCACAAATAAAAAGGCAAAACCGAATAAAATAATAAGTAATGGTGTCATGTTCCAAAAAGAAAGACTCTTAGCCAAGTACTACATAAGTACGACAATCCGAAATGACAAATGCAACGATGAAAGACTAAAATAAAGAAACTCAAATCCCGTCCTATAATGTACGGGAACCCGACTGACTACTGCGTCCGGATCACTCTACAAATACCCTATCTTACAAGGAATCTACAACATTGGATAAACTGTTAGCTAACAATTCTAATATATCAGAAGAACTACAATATTACACACACACTCCATTTCGGATATGAAACACACATCATGCTTACACAGAAATCCATTTATTATCTTTCATTATGTTACGAAAGTCTCCCAACCTTCATCTCCGTCCCCGTATACCAATAAGAGTGGTTCGATGCATCTTGTTGTATACCATATTTGGGCTAGTGGTGGATAACCTCCCAATCTCATAGCAAAGTTGGGCAGTGATGCCACCGTCCGTTGTACATACACTTGGGCCAAAAATAACAACAACGTTATCCTACTCATGTTATAATTATGAAACACACAATACACACCACTATCGTAATTCACACCAATACACAAAAGTCAGCTAAGTAATCCCAAAGGACTTACCTAATCAAGACAAGTCTGGTTAACTATGTCACTTGACCCCGTAAGTAATATTCTCAAATACCTGATCATAAAAGGAACTCGGATCAAAACCTATCCAACATCTAGAAGTCTCCAACGTCTAGATTAACAACAACTATCACAAGTCTAATATCCAACTTTTGGATAGATTCTAACATATGCCATGAAGAACTCCTCTATAAAATTATAACTCATCAAATATAGAGCTAAGAGGAAGAAGTCATATACCTAAATCCAACTCCCAAATTGAATGCTCGGAACTTAGAAACCTTTTGGAGGAGTTCCACGACCGCGGCGTAAAGAGGCGCGACCGCGGAAGAAAGGTGTCAGCACGACCGTGGCAAGGGAAAATCAGCGGGACTGCGGCGATGGATAGCGCGGTCGCGGGATGCAAACTGGGTCGCTGTTTTGGTTTCTAGCTCCGTGTAGAAAACCTAGAACCGAACAATTCCGATGTCGTCTGTTGTTGTGGTGAGAGGTTAAAAAACAATAATAAGCGCCTTTGATTACACATATATGGAGTAAAGGATAGAGGAACAAGATTGGGTCTTACCCCTCCTACAACGTTTCTTAAAAGAAACTCATGACTGGGTTTCTCTATGGGTAAGGGACAAAGGAAGACGACTGGATGTTGTTTCTTGATCGATGAAGACCGAAGGTTGATGTCGTTGTTGGAATTGAAAGAAGAAGATGAAGGAACCGTGAAGAGAAGAGAAGAGAAGAGAAGAGGAGAGAATATAAGAAACTTACGTGAATGAAAGGACGTTCACTAGGGTTTACGTTAGAGGCAGAAAGAAGACTATTATGTGTATAAGAAAAGAGAGGAAAAGATCGGATTTCTTACTAAAGGAAAGAAGATAAAACGGTTACAAAGGATAAGGGCAAGATTTATTGTTTCACGGGACCGCGGGATACAGTGGGCGCAACTACGGCACGCGACCGCCGGAAGGCACTCTTGCGTGCCCGCGGGGCGCGACCGTAGTGACTCACGTCAAACTCCGGGATCACAAAAATTGGTTGTTACATGGCCTAAACGAAAAATCTTTTGAGAATATTGTAAAACAAACATGGCGTTCAACTTTAGTGGAACTGAAATGTATAATCTCACAAAAAAAAAACTACTCAAAACAAAGGCAAAATAATGGAGTAAAGTAAACTTCAGGAACATATTTAAACAACTTAAAGAGGTGGAATCACAACTACAGGAAATTCAAGGCACAAGACCCAATAATTTAAACCAAAGAGAGGAAATTATCCAAAGGAATCTCCTAACAAAACAAAACCGCTTACTCTCATTTCACCAATGATATTGGGGACAAAGAACTAAAAATAAACACGTGGTGAACATGGACTCAAATCTAAATTCTTCCGTCGCATTGCTACTGGAAGAAGAAATCAAAAAAACTTAAAGGAACTTATAACTACAAATACTATCTCTTCTGAAACCGAGATCCAATTGGAAGTTAAAACGAAATTTGTAAGAAAATACTCTAAAACCCAACTAGATCAATCTCTATTGGAGGACAAACTTCAACTTATCAAAAACAATGTTAGCAACGAAGCTAACATAAACCTAACAAAACCACATAATAATGAAGAAATCAAAAATGTCATTTTCGATAAAGGGTGTGATAAATCTTCAAGACCATATGGTATGCCGGATGGTGTTGATCAAAAATATTTTCACATTGTAGGAACTAATGTTTCGAAAGCCGTTAAAGGATTTTTCAAAAGCGGGAAAATGCTTAAACGAATTAACCATACTTTCATAACTCTAATCACTAAAGTGGATAATCCTACAACAATCAACCACTTCAAACCTATAAGCCTTTGATGAACAATATACAAAATTATTGTAAAAATAATCACGAACAAAATGGAAACCATCATGCCTAAACTCATTCACCCTCTACAAGACACTTTTGTATCAAATAGATCAATTCACGTCAATATTCTCATTGTACATGAAATCTTCCACTCATTTCGCTCCAAAAAATGTAAGGAAGGGTGGGCCGCTATCAAACTAGATATGAAAAAAGCTTATGACCAAGTCAACTGAGGAATGCATCATTAGCATCCTCCAAAATATTGTTTTAGTGATAAATTTGTGGGAGGATTAAAGAATGTATAACCTAGTCTCTTTCTCTGTTCTTGTAAACAATGGATCAATTGAGCTATTCTTTCCGGAAAAAGGACTTAGACAAGAAGATCCACTATCTCCTATTTGTTCGTCCTGGGTGGGAAATCCTAACACAAATGCTACAAGAAGATTGCAACAACTACGACTACCATATTGGGTTCTCCTTTTGCAGACAAGCAACACCAATCCCGTTTTTTTTATCTTTCGTTGATGATATGATCATTTTTGTTAAGGAAAATGTGGCTTCTTGTCAAAGAACTAAGCACATCATGAAAATGTATTGCTCTATATCGGGACAAAAGATTAACTTACAAAAATCTACTTTCCAAATAGCAAAAAATATCAGTGATAAAAACATTGCCCAACTAAAAAATGTTTTGGCCATGAGTCTTACCACAACCCCCGACAAATATCTTGGATGTCCAAACATTAATGGTAGAGTGACAATATGTATGGTGATATGCTCATGTAGGCGGTTACTAGTATGACCCTAATCCTAGGATAGTTAAAAACGGTCTACGTATCATTATGTTTTTATTGTATACGATCTACTTATCGTTATGTATTTTTGTAATTTTACTTTTTCCAAAAGTTATTTTAGATTCATTATACAAGAAGACCAAAGGAGTCCGAATGATGGAGATCCATGAAGGTCCAAGAATGAATATTCTTGTTTTTAGGGGTCATACTAGAAACCATTTAATTAATGCGTTATTGAATGCTTTAATTTCCCACTTGTATGCTTACTTGTTATTTTTGCAATGCGCTCACTTTAAAATAACAACCCCACATGCTAAAAACGCCCCTTATAGGAATATTGATAATTGTCTTTCCATATCATAGCCGATCCATATCTAGGAATTTGTCGGATAAGTTCCACCAAAGTGGGTGTCCTTACTTTGACTTAGATACATTGCGGATATGATCATACTAAGGGTCATACTACCTTGATATGGTTAACTCAAGAAAGACCAAAAGATAAAGTTTTGGATTTTAAGGCATATGGATGAGTTACATGAGATGTGTTCCCATCAACCAAGAATTATAAGGAGTTATAATTGGTAAAGAAGTTTACTTTCCTTGATTATAAGAGACTTAGAGGAGTGCCAAAGTACGCTAAGGTTCATGTATGATAGGGTCTTGAAATTATTTTTGCTCAGTAAGGCAATTGATAATATGAGTAGAAATGTGCAAAACTTTAATTGTTTATAATTGTTATAACAATTTATAGCTTTTGCAAAATTGATCATATCTAATTTTCATTTTATTATTTTGTGTTTTTTGTAGTCCACCATGTGAAACGCCACAATTTCTCTTTACACTCCATACTCGAAAAAAAGAAATTGAACGAACACAACTTCTTTGATTATGAGAGAAATCTGAGAATTTTTCTCAGTTCGGAGAACCAAGAGGATGTCTTGGAACATCCAATCCCTAAAATCACATTGGACTCATCTAATGATGATCATGTGACGTATACGGCAACCGACGACAAGTCACGCAATGTCACGTGTTTGAAACTAGTTACTTCAACAAAGGTTTGAAGATATGGACGCGTAGACAATCATGTCTAACGTCAAATATCTCTTTAAGGAGAAGGCTAGGCTCGAAAGGTACTCGACCTTGAAAGCCATCCTGCATTGCAAGTTAGAGAGAGGCAGTCGGACCACATGTTTTCCAAATAATTAGCTTGTTTGACAAGATGGTCTGTCTAGGTAGCACATTTAGCTTGGATATAGCCACGGACATAATCCTAAACTCTCTCCATGATGGGTTCATGCATTTTGTATCAACTTATCATATGAATGATATGACCAATACGTTGAATGAGCTGCATATCATGCTCAGAACTGTTGAGTAGAACATATGGCTGACCCGGCGAAGGAAGTTTTGATGGTCAGGAATAAGGGATTTAAAAAGGGGCCGCAACAAAAACCGAAGGGGAAGGGTAAGCAAGTTTCCTAACCCTCGGTTCAACCCCCTAAGGGGAAGAAGACTCAAGAAGTCTGTTGAGCATGAGTGCTTCTACTACAAGGCCAAGGGGCATTGGAAGAGAAACTACCCAAAACACGTGGAGAATAAGAAGTAGGAGAATATCTCCACTTCAGATATTCATGTAATTGAAATTTTGTCAACTAATTCTATTTCATGGGTATTGGATACCGGATGTGTTTCTCACATTACTTTGAATGTGCAAGCATTGAGAAATAGAAGGGCGTTGCGAAAGGGAGAGGTAGATCTACGAGTTGGGAATGGAGCAAGAGTTGTTGTTTTCTTTGGAGATTATTGCTTGTCTTTACCTTCTATCTTAGAGATAGAACTTAATAATTGTTATTTTGTTCCATGCATTACTAAGAACTTAATTTCAATTTTAGTTTTGAACCGTGAAGTTTATACTTTTACTATTACTAATCACATGGGGATGGAGATTTATAAAAATGGTATTTATTATGGTCGTGCGAACATGAGTAGTAATGGACTATACAAGCTAGAACTTAAAAATGAGATATATAACATTAATGCAAAAGGAAAAAATCGAATCGAACAATCGAAGAAAACCTACGGCATTATCAATTGGGTCACATAGGTATAAAGTGTATTAAGGAACTCCAAATAATTGGACTACTTAAACTATTTGATTTGGAATCATTTGAAACATGTGAGTCGTGTCTAACGGGAAAGATGACAAGGTCACCTTTGACTGGTTAGAGTGAAAGCAATTCTGAACTTCTAGCCCTCATACATACGGATGTATGTGAACCTATGAGTAAAGAAGTTAGGGTTGGATATTACTAACTCATTACATTTACTGGCGATTTTAGTAGATACGACCATACGGGTATATTTACTTGATGAAACAAAAATCGGAACCCTTTGAAAAATTCAAGGAGTTCCATAATGAAGCAGCAAGACAAACATGCAAGAAGATAAAAGCACTTTGATCGGCTCGAGGGGGCGAATATATGAGCCACGAATTCGATAATCATTTAAGGAGTTGTGGAAATATGACACAAAATACTCTCCAGGAACTCCACAACTAAATGTTATGTCTGAGAGGAGGAACAAGACTATATTAGACAGTGCCCGTTCAATGATGAGTTTTGTGGATATTCTATTATCTTTTTGTGGATATGCTCTCCGAACAGCCGTGTTCGTTCTAAACAGGACTTCGTCACGTTTAGTTGACAAGACACCATATGAGATATGGACGGGAAAAGTTCCTCACTTGTCATTTCTGAGGGTGTAGGGGTGCAAAGCTTATGTAAAACGTTTACAATCTGACAAGCTAGCACCAAATCAAACAAATGTTACTTCATAAATTATCCCAAGGAAACCTAGGGGTATTGATGAGGGACCATCCCCAACACCTCTTATGAAAGGACCAATCACTAAGCTAGAGCAAGAGCATTGAAGGAGAAAGACTATACATCATCTGCACATTCTATCATGGAAAGATTTATCACTAGATCAAGATTAAGATCAAGATCCATCCAAGAAGAGGTTGCTAGCTTATTGGTGTCGTGCACATCTAAGGACACTCTACTTATATCTAAGTCTTCTTTATTTACATTGATATCTATTATAGAGGAGCAATACATGAGTGAAGATGATCAAGGAAGCAAGGAAGAGCAAATGGAGACCTCGGCCCCACATAAATCCAGCCGAGATAATAATATCTCATGAGTCGAGATTTGACACGAATCTTGTGAGATACTCGTTACTTCATTTACGAAGTGTACGGTTTATTCATTTCTATTCAATCAAAAAGACAACCTTTGATTGAATCGTTCTGAGTCATTACTAGGTTTTTCTTGTGTGTGTTAATCTTCTTAAAGATTGGTGATACTAGTCAAACTAGTCTCTCCTTGTGCTTGTCTTAATTAGAAGGCTTTTGTAAGGTTGAAGAAGAAAGGGTTAAGGTAACTCTTTGTTAGAAGTTTTGATCCAATTGGCTAAGGTTTTTTGCAAGTTTATATCTTGGTTCTATCTTTCTATATTATCATCAATTTCATTTCTGTATCATCTTCTTTATCTTACCATTATCATCCACCTTAATCACGTTCTCGTTCTCTAAGTTTCAAGAATCTTGGCCGTACTATTACCAAATCTCACCCGAGATTCTCCACTAAGATTTCTTCTATCGTCGATTTCGTGGAATTCAATCTAGATCGTAAAACTACGACATCAGTTCCGAATCAAAGTGGTATCAGAGCTAATCGATTGAAGTTCAACTCAAAATGTGACCGTCACTTTGAGTATTATTATTTGAGTCATATAAAAATCGAGTCTTTTCTTTGTTTCTATTTCTTTGTGAGATTATTTGAGTGTAACGTGCTTTGCCTTGCATCTATTGGAGAAGAGTGAAACGCCATAGCCCAAACACAAGCCAACCAACCCTAAACTGAAATCTCGCCGGAATTCCAGAGAAATCTTGTCTGATATTGTTGTGCACCACGCCGAGATTTTACGATTACTTGGTCTTCGTGATCTTCTCCATATCCAGTCGAGATTCCTACATAGATTTGAGTTAAATCTATTCATATTTAGCTGCTACATCAAAGAAGGAAAGATATTTACAAGTTATCTTATTGTTGAGATTTTATCTAGTAGGTAAGATCTTATCATATCTTTCAAATCCTAACAAAATATTTGTATCTTGTAAATCTCGATCAATAAAACAACCATATATCTCACCCATCTTACTCCATAACTCCACAAGAAAGCCAAATACTAAATTTCAATACTAAAGTCCATAAACGCCCTTTCATATCATAAACTATATCCTAAAGTTTGGAAAGACCTTTTGGAGTAGGATTTATTGCGTTCCAACTAATAAGGGATCATCAAGGTATCAGGGAGAAGTATATCCCACAACATATTCAACAATTGTCGACAACACTTGACTCTCAAAAAATCTCCGCCCCCAGCCTAGAATCTCACCCAAAATATTGACCGAGATTTTCTATTGTTGCTAATTTTATCAAAAACTTTTGAGGCAAAAGTTGAGAAATTCAACTGTGCAAAATAAAGAGGGCATACAAAGAAGAAGTTTTGTATCATCCTTGATCCTGTTCATAGCCGAAACACTTGTCTTTTGACCGATCTCGAACCCTAGTGATTATCTCAGCCGAGATTTTTGACTGAGATTACCTTTTGATGAGGTTAAACCTAACCGTCTATCTCTCTCTCTAATTGCATAAGTTCAAGGTACGTAAAACTCTCTTCTTAATCTCTTGTGTGTCTATTTCTTGTCTCTTTCTACTCTAAACACATTGAGTCTATTTTTTTGGGTGTGTTAGTTAGTATCTATACTTTCTATCATACTAGTTGAGTCTACTTGTAGTATTCTTTCGGCCGAATGACCGGTTGATCCTTCTATGCATACCAATAATATACAATGCACTCCAATGATCGGTAGATAGAAGGACAACAACACCGTAAAGTTGATAGATCATTCGTCTATAATATGTCCTATAGACAACATCTCGAGCAAATTTTTTATTAAACGGTAAACAAATTAGGAGTGGTCAACGTCTACTAGTAGACCATCTTATGACGTCCTTTTGGATGAGAACTTCAACTTCTTTGGGGACCCTTCCTTCAACAGTAGAGATTTTCTGGTATTAAGTGCACGAGTTTGTCTGCATCGCCATTGACTTCTCTAATGATATAGTTGATTTTGACATGTGTGAAATATATTAGGATAATAGAGATATCGGATATTAAAATGTCGATTTCCCATGAGGGCTTCCAATGAATGGTGATTGAGTTAATAATAGTGAAGTTATCGCCATTGATTTCAATTTTTGATAAGTTCATGGATTTGGCTCTCAAGAGTCCGCACCTTAGTGCCCGGGCATCTGTATGCAAGACGGAGAAGATTCCACATTTTCCATAGTCGTATGCAATGGTTTTTCCATTGTGGTCACTGTATATTTAGCCAAAAGAGCTTTGGTGGTTGTTTTTTTGAGCCGTCAAAATTTGTTTGAGTGAATCTAACTTCTTGTTTCTTATAGTGTGTATTCCTTTTCTTGATTTGATGTGTTATCGTTTCTTCCAAGGGTGTTTTTGAGATCATGGTGTCCTAATCTAGCAAATGTTTATTGACCATTTGTTTGATATCTTTTGGTTGTTGGTTATTAAAGATGCATTGGTTTCTCATGTACCATATATTCCACTATATGATGGATAGTTTAGTTATTACTTTGTTGTCTAGTTTGTTATGATTAATTTAATAATGTTTGTTAAGTTCTTGGTTGCGATGGCTCTATCTTTTAGGACATCTTGGATTACTGGTTCCTAAATGTTATTTATGGTGAACGGACAATCGACGAATATGTGCTTAGTGCTTTCATAGGGGTGATTACATAGAATATACACAAAAACTTTATGTTTTTCTAAGTTTTCCTTTGTCAGTAGACCATTAAGTGATAATTTCCGATTTTTGGCATTACATTTAGCTGTCATATCCATGCGTAGTCATATATGCAATGTCTCTTCTGGTGGTGGAGTAGTTGCACTACATTGAAAACCATCATTTTTCACATGGAGCCCAATATAGACGGTCTCTAATATTGTATTTCGGGAGCGGGTAAGAGAGTATTGTATCAATGGTGTCCTGAGGAATGATTCCACTCAGGGTGTTGTTAATTGTAATGTTATTCGATTCTCTATTCGTGATTAGTTTGCTTACAATGTCTACTTTGTTTGTTACATCAATGTTTTTTTGCAAAATTTTCTAGTGGTTGGTCGTATATCCACTTATCTTCCATAGTTTAATGGTTTTCCATCTTCAACGCTCCATTTGACGCCATTTTGAAATTTCTGTCTAAGCCTAATAAGTTTTTTCCATTGTCAAGATGTGTTATTTTTAATCTTATCGTTCCATACCATATTGCCTTTGAGATACTTCTCTTCAATGATTTTGACCTAGATGTTTTTAGGTTCTGATAGGATTTTTCATAGAAGTTTCATTTGGAATGTTTTATTTATATTTTTTGCTTTCTAGGTTCTCATGTCCCCAATTCTTTGGGTTTGCATATTTTATCCAGTTGATGAGCGGGTGGTAATTAGCTCCTTATTTCAGAAGAAGTTTATTTATTTGATCCAATTCCTTGTGAATGGAGGATGAGAGTAAGAAGTTTTGCATTATATATTTGATTTTGTGTGCATGTTAGATTTTATGAGGACAATTCTTTCTTTTTGCGAGAAAAAAATTATTTTTCACTTTGTCAGTTGTTGCCGAGATTTTGTGATGATGTCTTTGAAGACCGTACTTCGATCCCTTAAATGAATATGAATGGAGAAAGGGATCACCCAGACGTAAGCCACACTTGATGTTGTTTAGTATGTTTACACATGCCTCGAACCATTTCCTTATAATAACACAAGAAACAATGCAAAGAGGTATTTTGTGTAATATTCTATTATGCGGGTGATTTGTAAAATGCTTAGACAGAGAAAAATCAAACAGAAATTTAAGAAAAAGGAAAATAAAAAGAAGCTGGTTGGGCCAATACTGACCGTCCGTTGAACAAATCTGGTCCGCTCACTTTTTGAGCAGTTCGAAGTAATGGGGTTACCTTCCTCGGCCGCTCCTCCACTCTCCTAAGTTGACCCCTCCCCAAACCCTCTTTTCCCTTATTCTTCTTCTTCAACCCTCCTTCATCACTTCGGCGTTTCCCCAGTTCTGAATCCGATTTCCCCTCTAAAGCACCTTCCTTCTGTAACGAGATTGATAGATTTGGGGGAACTAATGGATTCAGATCAAGGAAAGCTCTTTATCGGCGGGATTTCATGGGAGACGTCGGAAGATAAGCTTAAGGACTACTTCGGACAGTTTGGTGAGGTTATGCAAGCTGTTATAATGCGCGATAAAGTCAGTGGTCGGCCTCGAGGGTTTGGATTTGTTGTCTTCTCGGATCCCAGCTCTGTTGATGCTGTTCTTCAGGATAAGCATACCATTGATGGTCGAACTGTGAGTAGTATCAGAATTTTATTCAGCGTTTATTCGGTTGATGCTTTAGTTTGTCTTATGTTTATTTTTATTAGGTACTTGTACAATTATGTTTTTCGGGTTTCTAGGGTTTCTTGGTAGTAATTGTCTAGTGCGTTTCTTCTGCAATCGTTTGTGGATGAGCGTGTGTGGTGTCTTTAGTTGTTATGTTAAATCACCTCATTCGAAAATAGGCTTCCCCTCTCAGAAGAATTTAGGGTTCCCTCTCCCTACCCCCGGATTCGTTTTTCTTTATGATGTTTGTGATTCCTGTTTTTATGATTGCTTCTTTCACTGTAAAATCCATGTGTTCTCATGAATTTTGAGCGTGTTTCTCGTTTTCTTGGGTACTATGTTGTTAATCCTGTTTTTCGAGTTTCTCTTTAGTGATTGTGGAGTGTCACTTAGTGATAGTTTTGGATTGGCGTTTGTTGTGTTTTTCTGCTGACTTTGTTGCTATAATCACCTTGTTTAGAAACTAGACTTGTTAATCCTGTTTTTCGAATTTCTCTGTAGTGATTGTGGAGTGTTACTTGGTGATAGTTTTTGGATTGGAGTTTGTTGTGTTTTTCTGTTGACTTTGTTGCTATAATCACCTTGTTTGGAAACTAGACTTCTCCTTACAGAAGAACTCAGGGTTTTGTTTTCTTTCTGGATTCATTGTAGCTTGTCTGAGAGAAATTTCTGTTTCTGTAGTTATCGTAATAGCAGAGATCACAGTTTCTGCTGCCTATTGCTATTACTTCCCTGTTGTGTATATTTCTGTTTTGTTTTAGATGGCTGTCTCACAATATTTGCAGCTTGGTTTGTTGTATTTACATTTGTTACTTAGCTTAACTAGCTATATTGGGTTAATTAGGTTGAAGCTAAGAGAGCCTTGTCCAGAGAGGAACAACAACAGACCAATGCTAGATCTGGAAGCAATGGTGGTAGTAGAAATCATGGATCCGGTGGAAGTTTAAGAACCAAGAAAATATTTGTTGGGGGATTGCCTGCTAATTTGGCAGAAGATGGTTTCCGTCAGTACTTTGAAAACTTTGGCCATGTGACTGATGCTGTGATAATGTATGACCAAAACACGCAGCGACCACGTGGATTTGGGTTTATATCATTTGACAATGAAGAAGCAGTTGATAGAGTTCTGCATAAGACTTTCCATGATTTGAATGGAAAACAAGTTGAGGTAAAGCGTGCATTTCCAAAAGATGCAAACCCGGGTATGAATGGTTCCGGGGGTGGTAGTGGAGGATCTGGCGGCGGTGGGTATCAGGGTTATAACTCTTCTGGTGGAAACCCAAATTCCTACGATGGTCGAATGGATTCAAGTAGGTATATGCAAAATCAGAATCCTAGTGGTGCATTTGCCTATGGTTCGTCTGGTTACGGAACGCCTAGTTATGGATACGGTCATGCAAACAGTGGCATGGGTTACGGTGGCTACACTGGTTATGGTGGTCCTGGTGCTACCTACGGGAACCCGAATGTTGCTAGTG
Source organism: Fagopyrum homotropicum (assembly GCA_033239125.1). Classification (NCBI taxonomy): domain Eukaryota; kingdom Viridiplantae; phylum Streptophyta; class Magnoliopsida; order Caryophyllales; family Polygonaceae; genus Fagopyrum; species Fagopyrum homotropicum. The sequence goes on from BSWB01000005.1 coordinate 50,711,633, forward strand.
CTGGTTATGCAAATGGACCTGGAGCTAGGAGTTTGTGGAACTCTCAGACTCCTGGGTATGGTGCTGTTGGATATGGGAATGCAGGTCCCTGGGGCGCTGCAGCTGCTGCAAGTGGCGGCGGGCCTGTAGGTCAATCTGCAAGCGCCGCTTCTGGATATGCGAACCAGGGTTATGGATATGGTGGTTATGGAAGCAGTGATGGCTCATACGGTAGCCGGTCTAGCAGTACCCCAGGGGGCAATGCTCCTGGTGGCGGTGCAACGAGTGGAGATATGCATAGTGGTGGGTATGCTGGCCGTGGATATGGTGATGCAAATGCATCTGGAGGGTATGGTGCTGGCGCATGGAGAACCGATTCATCTCAAGTAGGCGGGGGCTATGGTGCTCAAGCAAATGGTTCTCATGTTGGTTACGCTGGTGGCTATGGTGGCGCTGAAGCCAGACATGCTCAACAGCAGTAAGATGATGCAAAGTGGTGGCTTCGTATGGATGTCAAAGCACTTTGCAACGGGTTGGATTGCTTTTTATATCTCGTTAGTTTCTAGTATCTACTTTGGGAGTTTAATAAATTTTTAGTATTGTGAGTACTAGCTGTCTTGCATTTACTGTTTGTTTAAGTGTGGTTTGTATTTGGTGTGCTTATATTATAGTTCTCTGCTAGCTGCTATGGAGCTTTGCGTATTGCTTAGTATTAACCCGTAGTATTTAATATTGAGCTATTTAAGTTGGTTGCTTTCAATATGAGGTAAGCTTTTATGTTTGTTGTTCTTTGATATGAATTGCCATAACTATTATACATGCTTTGTATCACTGTCTGTTGTTATTAGGTATGTGTTTGTGGTAGAGGGGCAACTTGTTACAGATTAGAGATTGGATGTAGTTGGCCAGTTGGGTTGATCAGTTGGTAATGGATAGCAGTAGAGGTAACATAGACGTAGTTGAAGGTTTAAGCAATGGCATAATATTTCGCCGTGTATTTGCCCTTGTGTTGTACAGGAGATGCTGGATTTACCAAGTGGACACGGCTCAACACGAGCTTCTTGTTCAAGTTTTTAATGTACACTGGTCAACCCAATGGAGGCCTTTGAAGATGCATTCAAATGTGTTTCAGGGTTTGCTCACTGGTCAAGATATTCCCAATCTCTAATCGAGTGGCAAGTGGTGGTAGGTTTTGGTCTGCACTATGTTGATCTATACTGGGGGTATATATTAGACATAAAGATACTTGTAGGGCTACACACACAGTGGTGCAAAGAGAAGTTTTTTCATTTTCTTTTAATTCTTTTGAACTATAATAGATACTAATCATATAACAATAGTTTTTCATGTATGTAAGCTTGTTATGTTGTTGATCATAGAACACAATAGATATGTTTAGTTATTGAATAACCTTTTGGGATTAGCAGTGTTACATTACATCTTACCAATAGAATAAGTTAGCTACTTGTTTCTGCCTCTTAGATGTCTTGGGTGTCATTTTGTGGTTGGTTACTTGTGTGCTTTGATTTGAGATTGTTTGATGCTGTATTCGTATTTTGTGTCAAGGGCTCATTAGTAATTGTCAGTTTTACATGTAGCAGTAGATTTTGGGATGAATTACAATTTCAGCTTGTATAGAGCAGGTTTCTGTCACAACCATCTCTTGCTGTTGCTTTAGAGATGTTGCAGTTGGAGAGCAATAAAAAACCACAATATTGTGTCCAGCTCTCCTTGAAAGATTCTTGTAAAGTTTAAGTTGAATCCTCTATGGAGCATACATTAGAAGATGTTACCACGTCTTCATTGAAACATTTATCCAGACACATGGGGTTTTAAAAACTTTTTTTTGCCTCCATCTTACGATGTCATTCTCTAGGAAATGTGCCCCAACTTTACATTACAAATGAAGGGAGAAATATCAGAAGGATTACTTTACACTTCGCGACCCCTAATTGACACCTTTGGTTTGCGTTGAGGCACGACCCCACCTCCCCCTTCTAATATTCTTTATTACCCGGAGAATTACTTGATCTTCGGTTTGTGTTGAGGCACTACCCCACCTCCCCCCTCTAATATTCTTTAGTACCCGGAGAATTACGAAGCATCAAATTGGAGTCAAATTGGAGGTTATTTTTTATATGTTGAGATAATAACTTCCCACGTCTAAAGTTGAGAGATTTCGACCTTACTATATAAGGTCATGGTTGGGAGATTTTGAGCATACTATATAAGGTCAGGGAAGAAAATGAGTAAACATAGTATTTCTTGATACTTGGCAGGAAACATAGTATAAGGTCAGGGAAGAAAATGAGTAAACATAGTCTCTCTTGATACTTGGCAGGAAACCATATGTTTTGTAGGCAACCATGGGTTAGTGATATGCCCTGTATGCTAGTTTCCAGATAAACAAAGGCTCAATCCTCTCCCTTCCACGTTGAATGCCACCACTAACCCTCTTTCAAATTTGATTTTGGGACCACAACTCCATACGAGACGATTGCTCTTGCCTGATTTTGGATGGTGGTGCTTCGTGAGAGCGTTGGTGATTAACTAGTTTGTAAGGTAAGGTTCGCCTCAAAAGTGTGTGCGTCAAAGTCTTAAAATTTAAAAACTGAAATTAAGCAAAAGGGAACCCGCAATGTACGGATCGGCGTAGTAAAACAAGAATTCCAGAGTATCGAAGTCAGGGATTTGGGTGATCAAATTCAGTTCACAAATTATCGAGCAAGTAAAGTATAGAAGCTTTGCAAATATTGGGAAAACAACAATCCTAAAGATCCAAGTATCCAATTGTGGCAATCGATTCAAGATATTTCATAGATGTAAGGACAAAGTCGAGATTGCAAAGGTATAACTAATGTAAGGTTGAGTAGGGTGAAGTTCCAAAACCCTATGTAACTCACCCAAGGACACTCTCTACAAAGGTTGTTGAGACTGCAATATAGAAATTATCTAAGGACAAAAATTAATCTCAAATACCCATCCCCAAACCCAAGAAATCAAAGATAGACTAAAACGGTTAAGGTTGTGACACTCGAAACCGAAATAGAGGATGTTGAGTCTCACTACTACCTAGGAAAGGCAAGCCAAGGCTAGGTTAAAGCAAATCTTTAACTTTGGATTAAAGCAAAAGCAAAGGTCGTATGACAGAGGAAATCACGGCTAGATCTTGAAGAACCACAACCGTGGTTTTAAAGAACAGACCGTGGATTAGGCTGTCGACGAGGTTTCTCACACTCTCAGGGTCCAATCTGTTTACGATCGATCTATCATCATTTAAGCCACAACTATCAACCCTTCACCTTAGCAATGCTAAAGGGTTTTAGCCAATAATCATAGTCATTGAATCAAATATCAATTTAAAAAGAGAGAAAGATAAAAATCTTCAAAAACTCAATAAACAATCAAAATAAATCTCAAATCCGACAAACCAAAGTACGTGTTTAATGAATTCAGAATATGGAATAAGAATTCTCACAACAATCTTAAGGAACAACGAAGAACGGAGTGTCAATCCGTCTCCAAAGTAAACCCTAAGAAAATCTCGAAGTACACAATCTTCAATATTGCGTCTTTCTCAAGCCACGATCCAAAATCTCCAATCCTTCGTATCAACCCTCAGCGCGGAATTGTAAGTGAAGGTTAAATGAAACCCTAAGCGACCGTCCTCGAAACTCCCTTCTCAAGCCTTCTTATAGAGTGAAATAGGGTTACGAGAAAAGCCCAATAAACGTCGCTGACGTGGCAAATATGACACGTCACTTCGTCATGGAAATTACGGCCTAGTACAACATTCCACGGCTGTGGTTTAGGGCGTGGAATCCTCTGATGTGCTTCAAAATCACTCTCCACGAACTCATCCATAACCACGGTCGTGGTATAGGTCGTGGAACTCTCTGACCTTCGTGAAAGCCTTTGTTTTGCAAACTTCTTCAATCATACTCCTTCCTTAGCTTCTCCAAAGCATCTCCTTGACATCTAGCATGATGAAATACTCCTATCCCTCCACATTATGCTCCAATTCAAGCCTTTATTCACCTATAAACATAACAAGGCTTGTGTAGATCTCCATATCGATAAAATAGGTGAAAGTGCTCATAAATGCTTCAAACTCATATCCATCTACACATCTAAGAGGGAAAAACAATCAAAACAAGTGCCTAAAATATAGTCATATTTCATGCTAACAGGTAACTACCCCGCTATTGGTTAATTTAGACCTACTAATTCCACGTGGTCCAAACACCTAGATCTGATTCCAGATGCCTTCATTATAGTTGATATTTGGTGTAGTGGAAGTTAAAGTTGTTGGGTGTGCCAAGGAGGTAACCCCAGAATCAAGTTTTGAGCCATCAAAATTAAGTTTGTGGAAACCAGGGTTTGATTTTTTCCATTTGATGTTATTTCTTTTTAGTTTGGTAGTGTTATTATTTTTTGGTGGGGGTCTAATGTTATAGTCATCTTTGTCATTGACAAAAATTTTTCATTCACGGATTTGATTCTTAATAAAAGCAATCGTGTTATTAATTGAGTTAAGAGGTTAATCATTGAAAATAATTTTATAACTAGAGAACCAATACCAATTAAATAATAGCAAGGGATTGATCTTTTTTTTGTCCAATTTTAAGTTTAATTTTCTGAAAAATGTCATTTATTTTTTTATTCTCATGTCTGATGTTGTTAATTTTCTCTGATACTGTTTTGTCAAATTTATTAATGATTTCTTTGGTAAAAGGACAATCCAACAATAAATGACATATGTTCTCAAGTTGATGGTTACACAATTCACAATTTCTAGTGACTATAGTTTTTCTTTCGTCCAATTGTGCTTTTGTTGGTAATCTATTTTTTTGATACGAAGTTCTTTATTTTAGGTTGTGTCATAAGTTTCCAAATCCAGTCGCATGTAATACTAGGAGTAACATACCTCTCCTCCAATAGCAACTCGGATGCATACTTGGCTAAAAACCATCCATTTTTGGTTGCATCGCCAATATTATCAATCTTATATTTCATTTTCGGGATGATTGTCTGCTTTATTTTCTCCAAAATATCCGGGCTAATAATATTTTGGAGCTCGTTGTTAATTTTGTTAATATTCCATTCATTAGAATTGTTTATATAATGATTTGCTTTAATGTTGGTATTAGTTTGATTTACATTTTGAACCATTTTTACAAGCGGTGATGTGGTTACACAATTATTGTGCCAAAAATTGATTGTTTTGTCATTTCCGACCTGTCAGATAAGTTCTTTCTTACAATCGGATTTAAGTTCTATTAGATTATTCTATTGCCAAAATGTTGGTCCTTTCTTTTGACAGTGCAGTATGTCAAGACTTTTCATGTATTTTCTTTTACGACTTTTAGCCATACGTTTTCAAGGTCCGTTAGTTTTTCACAAAAGTTTCATTTGTAAAGTTTTGTTCACGATGTTGACTTTTCTCAAACCAAGATCACCATTCTTTTTTGGTTTACAGGTTTCGTCTCAACCAATGATAGGTCTATACTAGTCTCCTTTATTTCAAAATAACTTTTTTTTATAGGTTTTGTTCAGTTTCTCAAGATTGTGGTTCGGAAGCATAAACTTTGCATTGTAAATATTGGTTTGACAGCCAAGTTATGTTTTATAAGAGTATTTCTTTCTTCTTGTGATAACGAATTAGCTTACTATTTTGTGAGGAGTTGCTTTGTTTTTGTAATAATATCTTCAAAAGTATTTTTTGTAACTCTTCCATTAATAATTGGACATCTACGGTACTTCTCAAGGGTAGTGGTATGGTTCATATTAAGCACATTTTTTAATTGATCAATCCAGTTGTCACTTGTATTCTTTGTTGTTTGAAAATATGATTTTTGGTAGTTAATTTTTTGTTCCGGGATAGAATAATAAATTTTCAATATTTTCTTGGTCATTTGGCAAGAAGCTACATGTGCTTTAACGAAAAAATTATCATGTTGTTCGTAAAGGATAAGAATGGATTGGAGTTCCTTGTCTACACAACGAGAATCCAATATGGTTGTCATTAGGGGTGGGCATAAATTCTGGTTAATTCCGTCTCGATCCCGGTGCGATTTGAAAAAAAATGTGAACCCTTTCCGGTATGGTGAAAAATTTCCGGGACGGAACGCGGGAAGGACACTTCTCATCCCGGTTAATCCCGTCCCGTCCCTTATATATAAGTAATATTTTTATATATATAAAATATTATATAGATAAATAATATATCTAAACTATAGTTTTATATCAATAAGAATTATAAAAGTAATAAAATATTAAAACAATAGTAACACTAACTGTCTTGTACGATTATACAAATATACACTTGTACTCAATGCGTACAAAAAAAATGTTATCTTTTGTAGTAAACATGTAAAAAAAAATGTGAACCCTTTCCCGTCTGGTGAAAAATTTGCGGGACGGAACGCGGGACGGACACTTCTCATCCCGGTTAATCCCGTCCCGTCCCCGTATTTATATATAAGTACTATTTTCATTCGTTTGAATTTACTAGCTACTAATGTAGACCTCTTGAATCGGTAATTCGGTATCAAATTTTTTTTAATCATTTGTGTGTTTAAACATTAGAGAAAACAAGAACAAATGTTGAATATAATAAGTTCATAACTCTTGAGGGATTAGGTCCGTCCCGTCCCACATGGGACATGACCCGCGCGGAACGGAGAAAAAAACTTGTGAATCCCGTCCCGCTTATAATTTACGGGACGGGACGCGGGGTGACCTTTATCCCGTCCTATCCCGTCCCATGCCCAACCTTTCCTGTTCTTTTTGGATATAAAAGAGTGGAAAAATTCACGGGCAATAATAATATATTATCATGTATAGATCTGTTTGATACGAAGCACCTTGAAGAGGGTGAATGAGTTTTGACATGATTGTTTCCATCCTATTAGTAATTACCTTTGCAATAATTTTATAAATCGTAGAACATTGACTTATAGGTCTAAAGTGTTTGATTGTCATAGGGTTTTCTATTTTTGCGATTAGTGTTATGAAAGTATGATTAATAAGCGTTTTACAGCTTTTTAAAAAGCCTTTGACTGCTTCAGTGACATGAAGTCCCATAAAATGTCAATACTTTTGATAGAAGCCCGCAAGCATCCCATTGGGTCCCGGTTCTTTATCACAAGCAATATAAAAAATGACATTTTTAATTTTCTATTTTTTGGTGGTTTGTGAATTTGATATTGTCCTCATTGTCAACTTTTTGTTTCATTAGATGAAGCTTATTTTCCAAGAGGTTCAAGTCATGAGGTGATTTTGAGAATTTTTTCACAAAGTCCTTTCTAATTTTTTTTTATCTTATTTCACATTCTTTCAAAACGGTTACTTCTTCGTTTGTTATTAATTCGTTTAAGTGTTTTTTTTCTTCTTCCATGGCAAAGTAGTGAAAGTATTTTGAATTTGAGTCTATATTTTTAAGATGATTATTTTTTATCTCTTTTGTCTCCAATAATGCTTATAAAAGCTCTATAAACGATGTTGTTTTGTTATTAAGTTCCTTTGGATTAACATATATCTTTGGTTCATGTTTTGGGTATTTGAAGTTCTTGTAGTTGCATTTCTACATCTTTGATTTGTTTGAAAACATTACCAATTTTTTTACTCCATTCTTTAGCCTTTGTTTTCATTAGATGTGTTCTTTTAACTAGATTAAAATTTTCCGATCTTGGAGTATTAGCTCACCATGTTTGTTTAAAAACTTTTTCAAACGAATTTCTTTTAGTCCACTTCATTTCAAACTTACAAGATTGTGGTGTTGATGTAATATTGACCGACAACTCGATTGCTAGAACACGAACAAGTTTTTCTAAAATATTATTAGGACCATCACATTTTTTCCTCCAAGAATATTCATTACCAGAAGTTCGAAGATCCAAAAAGTTGCAAAGACTTAAAAGTTAATTAATCTATTGAATCTATTTGGATTAATTGGTGATCTGTTCGCTCAAAAGTTTGCGTCACTAAGCCTTAAATTTATAAAATCTGAAATCAAGCAAGCGAACCCGCAGTGTATGGATCGGTGTAGTTAAGCAAGAATTCCAGAGTCGAACTTAGGGATTTGGGGGATCAAATTCAGTTCGTAAAATTGTCTGGCAAGTAAATAAGCTTTTGTAAAGATTAATGGAAAAACAACGATTCTAAAGATTCAGGTATCCAATTGTGGCAATCGATTCAAGATGTTCTAAAGATATAAGGACAGAGTAAGGATTGCAAAGGTATAGATCTAAGGTAGGGTGTTGTACAATGAAGTTCCAAACCCATATATCTTACCCAAAGGCTCTCTCAATAAGGGATGTTGAGTCTCGTTATAAAGAGGATCTAAGGACAAGATTAAACTCTCAAACAACCAAGCCCAAACCCAAAAGAATCAAAGATAAGCCAAACAAGTTAAGGTTGTGACACTCATAACCTAAGTAGAGGGTGTTGAGTCTCCCTACTACCTAGAAAAGGTAAACCAAGACTAGGTTAGGGCCAATATTTAACTTTGGATCAAAGCAAAAGCAAAACACGCCAAATAGGCAAAACCACGGTTAGTTCTTGAGAAACCACGGCCGTGGAACTCAAGAACATGCCGTAGAAAGGTACGACGGTGAGGTTTCTCGCAACTCTCAGGGTCCAATCTGTTTTGGTTCAATCTATCATCATCTATGCCACAACTATCAACCCTTCATCTTAGAATTGCTTAAGGGTTTTAGCCAACAATCATTGTCATTAAATCAATAATCAAGTTTAGAAGAAAGAAAAGATAGAACTTCAAAAACTCAATAATGAATGCAAAACCAATCTCAAATAACTCAAAATCCGTGCTTGTGTTCAATGAATACAGAATAGAATCAGAAATCTCTCACAATTCTTAAAGAACAAGAAGAACGTGATGTAAATCCGCCTTCAAAGTGCAACCCTAAGATCTTCCAACTCCGAAATAGGAAAGTACGTCTTTCCTCAAATCTTCCTCCAAACCTTCAATCCCAAATCTCCTCTTACAATGTGTAAGCGAAGATCCAAATACGTAACCTTGCGAATGGTCCATCGTCTCTTTGTCTCTCTTTCTTCCGCCTTCTTATAGGAGAAACTAGGGTTACGAAAGGGCCCATAACGAAATCTGACGTGGAAAAAGTGCCACGTGACAGTCATTGGAAAACCACGGTCATCTCAGATTCCACGGCCGTGGAATTGACCGTGGGTGCGTACGACATAGCTTTCCCCACCCTTAATTCAATTAATTACCAAAACCACGGACGTGGTTTTATGTACTTGGCCGTGAATATCCTAAAATTGGCATACAATCCTTTGTTCTCCAAAGTTTTCCAATTATGCTCCTTCCTTAGCTGCTCCAATGCATCCCCTTGATGTCTAGCATTATCAATCACACCCACATGCTCCATTTATGCTCCAATCAAAGCCTTTATTCACCTATAATCACAAAAAAGCTTGTGTAGATCTATATACCGACATAATAGGTGAATGTGCTCATATATATTTCCAAACTCATAACCATGTACACAAAAGAAGGGGAAAATCTACTTAAATATGTGCCTAAACTAATGTCATATTTCATGCTATCATGATCCTCCTTATTTTTCAAATGATTATTGGATTTAGTTCACGTCCCCAAGCAAAACACACATAAGACGAGAGTTTTGAATGAATTATGACTGATTATCCCCAAAAGAAATTTCCTCAGCTTCTTATGGAGGAGCATACACGAAAATGATATTCATTTTATAATTTAAGTTGTTACATACAAATTCGATACAAATAAATCTATGAGTTTGTGTATGATTTTCATCGTTTGGTTTCTTACGTGGTAAGATTTCCAAAGGAGACATAAATCTCCAGCCCTACCAATAGCCGGACAATAAGCCATGTTGTCAAAACTTGCTTATTTTCACAAGCGGTCATCGGGAGGGGTTTCAGAGTTGGTTTCCGCAAGCGCGATTATGTTAATTTTGTAATTTTTATATACCGCATCGAGTTTTGTCTATAGTTTACTCCGGCTCATCCCTCTAATACTCTAGAAGTTGACTATCAATTATACATTTTTAACTCAGAAACTATTAGAGCAAATATGTCCGGTGTTTATTTGATTTAGTGATATTTTTTTGCCGGGTTTCATTGAGAAGAAGAGTTTCGTTCTTATTCAACGAAGTGACAATAAAAAAGGCTGGGTTTTCCAAAGCAAATTGGGTGAATTTGGTAAGTAGGCCTTTTTTATTTTTCAATCTATTAACTAGGCCCATAGGGTTTTTCAATTAAGTAAATGTACCCTTTTTATTTTTTACAAACCCTAGATTTGTAAAAGAACGATCTGCCTTTCCTCTATTCAACCTTTCGCTTGATGTGATTCTCCTCTCACCCTTGGGGTCAAGCTCTATGATGTTCATGTTCTGTAATTATCGGAGAATGTTATGAGCAATGGAAGTATGGAACCACTGCTGGTGCCGAAATGGGGAGGACGACTTCCGTTCCTCTTGCTCCAAATATCCTCTTGAACCCACCAACTCCAGTACCCCCTCAAGTAGACTTTCGTAGCAATGGAAGAAACTCTTAACACACAACTCAAATGCTTCTACACCATATGGAAAAGCAGGAACTTCAACTATTTGGTGCTGAGATGAGCCTGGAGACTCAAAGCTTCTGAAGGCGCAAGCATTTCGACAGAATTGGAAACTGCACAAAAAATAAATTCTTTACTCATTGTGAATTATTCATGGTGGTATAATATAGAGATTTGTGAAGAGCTCACCTTGCGTAAAAAATATCTGGTTTCTTTCACTTGAATTATGGTTGTGTTTGGCACACCACTTAAACTAGTGTTTGGAAGTTTTTACAAGTGTTTACTCGTTTAACGAGTGTTTGACACACATTAAAACACTAGTGTTTAGTGTTTTCCTAATGGTTTTTAAAACATTCATCTAAATGAAGGTTTGAGGAATGTTTTGTATTTTTAGATTGGAAAAGACTCTGTTACCCTTACACTTTTAACCTTATCACAACCAATACCAGGTATAAATACAACATTCTCTCTTATCATCGAAGGGCTCTCCTGTGTGAAGCGATAAAGAAGACTCGTATGCGCGCAATCGTTCGAACAACACGACGAGGGATAAGGTCAAAACGAAGAAGAGAAGGGCCAACCAGAGTAGATTTGCGGAGGGATCTCCTGTGTGAGGCGACGAAGAAGACTATCGGCTGCGGATACACTAGTAATACTTCTATGAACCCTAGACTCGAATTTGGTGGAGATTGCTTGACTATGCATATTGAACTGTTGAGATATTAGCTAACAACATATTATCCTTCTTCACAACTTGCATCTTTATGCTCTTCTTATTTACATCTTTACCAGATGCCATTTTAAGATTGCAGCAAAGACAACCTATATTTGAAATTTCTGGTGTTAGATTATCGAATGGTGTTAGATTATCGACTGTTGAGATATGTTTTGACTTGAATTTGGTGAAAAATTATATGGATTATGGTGTTAGATTAATGACTGCACGACTTGCATCTTTATGCTCTGCTTATTTACATCTTTATCAGATGCCATTTCAATATTACAACAAAAATAACCTATATTTGAAATTTCTTTGTTTTTGAGGTTTTGAGAATTATATATGTAATTTAGATTGTAAAGTGGTGATTCTTTGTTACTCAAGTCGAGGGAGTGATTAATTGGCATGGTGTTTTTTGAAATGAATTGAATTCCAGAACAACCACTATATGTAACTCTACTTCCTGGTGATATTCAATTGACATCCAGAACAACCATTATTATGTATCATTGTACATGCTTGTGTTAATTTTGTCTGTGATAGTTGCTCGACTACTGCTGATGTTACTTACACAGGTGCTTGACCACTGCTGTTACTTACATAGGTGGAGTATTCCTCACTTAGACAAACACTTGCATTAAGCTAGGGACATGACTGTGTTTGGCACGCCACTGTGCATATTTGTGATAATTTGGTAATGTTTAGGACTTGTGCTGATTTGTTGGTTTCATAGTGATCCACACCCGGGCTTCTATCAATGTCTCATTTTTATTAATGTCGTGTTTATGGATTTGTGTAAGATTGAGCAACTGATAACACTTGAGTTGTATTTCTTTCATAACATTGTGATTTGTGAGTGAAAATTAGTGATGTGGAACTTCAAAATCATCTAAGAGCTCTATTAGCTACTCTCATCTGTTGAGAGCCCTAAAAATAATTGAACTCTTGCACATTTTCTTTATTCTATTAATTTTCTTTTGTTTCTTTTTTTTACTATTGCTCCATGAGTTGCCCAAACTTTCGTTTATGTTTATATTATTTTCTTCCATATATTCAGCTTTGTTGGTAAAAACTGAGCGTCAATATGAGGTAGAGTGTAGATCGATGACAATAACGTTTTATAAAGTCAAAGTAGGGGTCCGAATTTTATTTGGAAAGATGAGCTTTTTAGACTCATAGTGTCGATTTTAGTTGAATACCAAAAGAAAAACGGGAGCAAACAAGCCTATTACTGCTTCATTTACGAGTAAGAGTGGGAAGAATGGTGCCAAGGATTTTTTGTAGGAATAAATTTGAGTCAATGAAAAAATAATGCAAGGCTTGAAAATTGCTTAGGAATTCGGAGACGGGTCTAGGTTGGGATGAGAACACTCGAATCATCTCGACTTCCAATGAATGGTGAGATAGGAAGATCAAGGTAACTAATAATTTGTATTTATATGTATTTCAATAGCATGTATATGAATAAATGTGTTATGTAACTTGATGTGTTTTTTTTTCATGTTTTGTAGAAAGATGCAAACTGTAAGAAGTACAAGAATAAGGGAATGGATGTGGAGTACGAAGAGTTATTGACTTCACTTTTTGTTGGAAATGTAGCAACTAGTCGTCTAGCCATGTCATCCGGAATGGTTCGTGAGCCAACTCCAGATCGTGTGTCGCTTGTAGATGATGAGGACTTAGGTTTAGGTGAAGACGATGGAGAAGGTCGTGAATTTTTCCGTAATTTTGTTGGCACAGTCAATGAAGGCGGAGTCTCTAACTACTCAGGAATTCCAGCATACATCAATGATGAGCTGGTACAGTTTGCAGAACCTCCACCACCAAGTAGGGGTAAGAAATATGAGGGTCCGTTGAAGAGAAAATGAAGACAATCTATTGGGTCTTCCAATTTGAAAGCATTTTTAGACCGTTCACAGGAGACCAGTGATAGGTTGATGACCCTCTTCCAGGACGAGGTTACCTCTAAGGAGAAAGAGAAAGAGATAATGCTTTAGAAGGTATTGGATATTGTTGATATGATGGTGCAAAACAACATGCTCGTGGATGGGATTCCACTGTGGTGTTTCATAATATCCAAGACAAACTCATGGAAAGCTATTCAGATAATGTTGAACTTAGCAAATGATCAGAAGAGATACAATTGGTTGAAATGGGAGCATGAACAATCTTTATTGTGATGTACTTTCAGTTGTGTTTGGATTTCTTATGTTCTTGGATTTTTGTTTGTTTTGTTTGGACAAAATTTAGTTTTTAGTACCTTGCTACTTTCACCAACCGGATGTTGATGTTAAGGATTTTAATATATTACTTGTTTTCTGGATTTCATTTTAATTAGTACCTTGTTCTTCATTGTATGAAATATATTTTACATTTTACAGGTTTACAGTATCAAGTTCGAACATGTCAAGTTCAACAACTAGATCAAGTGGTAGTGACAGTGATGGTAGTGAAATGGACTTGCAGTCTATACAGACACACGCTCTAAAATTCATATCAATTCACCAACAGTTGTAAAGACAACATGCAGTTGTGGCCGATCACTTCTACAAGCATATGTACAAGGAGCCTTGTTACACTGGGTATGACCGAAAGAGACTATGTAGGGAGGAGATCTTAAGTGGTCATCACATTCACATAGTGAATATGTTCAAAATGTTCAAAATGGACACCATCTACAGAAGTCTCGGTCATTAAAAAAGTAGGTTTATTCTTATACACTCTTGGACAGGGATGTTCGGTTTGTGTTGTCGCTGAGCACTTTCAAAGATCCACCGAGACTATCCATCGTGCATTCCATAGCGTTCTAAATTCTATTATTGGTCGTGGACATGAAGGGTGTGGACTTGCTGGAGATATTATCCGACCCCGGAACCCAAATTTTCCTGGAACCCCTTCGCACATTGTTGCCGACCCGAGATACAAGGATTACTTTAAGATAAACCTATATATTTTTTAGATGTTTTGAACGTTTATCATTTTTTCTCATTTGTTAACTAATACACTATTATAGCAAGGAACACTTTTAAGGTAATTATATTTTATTCTTAGGATTGCATTGGGTGTCTCGAAGGTACACATATAAGTGCATGCATAGAAGAAACTTAGCAAGTTCTTTTCGTCGGATGGAAACATACGGTCACTTTCAATGTCCTTGTCGTGTGTGATTTTAATATGCTATTCACTTTGTGTTGTCTGGATGGGAAGGCTCCGCTCATGATCTGAAGGTTTTTGATAATGCCATCTGCAACCCTGACCTTAACTTCCCAAATCCACCATCCGAGAAGTATTATCTATGTGACAAGGGCTATCCAGATAGACCGGGATTCCTAGTGCCATATTCAAAGATACGGTATCACCTAAATCAATTTGATACTGAGCCACCAAGAAACAAAAAAGGAAGCATTTAACCAGACACACTCTTTATTGAGAAGTTGTATCGAACAGTGTTTTGGAATCTTGAAGAAGAGATGGAAGTTGTTATCTGCTATGCCATGTTACCCTGACTACATACAAGTTGACATCCATCTTGCATATTTTGCATTACATAACTTCATTCGCTTATACTCAGGGTATGATGACTTATCAGAAGATGACGAGGAGTTGGCAACCACGAGTCAGAACGAGGTAGAAGGAGTGGATGACAACAATGAGAGTGGTAGATGAATGAGCCACATTCGTGACCGTATTGCTTCGGCGATTTGGATTGCAACAAGGAATGTGTAATTTTGTATGACAGTTCAACTTACTCTGAGAATTTAGTTAAGAACTTGACTTTGTTTTCCACTATTATCGAAACTTTTGGTATGACATTTGACTATTATGTTGTAACACCCCAAATTCTATGAGCTCGAAGCGTTACGGGCTAGGACCTCAAAATGGGTCCCGACCCTCAGAGTAAAAACAATAACATTGGATCTTGCAATAAGCCACAAATAAATGAAAACCAAAACTATATAAAAACCAAAGGTTTAACAAAAGGGAAAACAAAAGACTCGCAACCGAGTTCAACAACAAACTGAAAGGACAACAACAAAAATGTAAACCTGATCCCGTCCTAAAATGTACGGGAACCCGGGATGACCACACAGTCCGGATCACTCAGCAGCATCTCTAACTTGCAAAGCATCTACAACATCGGTATAAACCGTTAGCTAACATTCTAGATATCATAAAGACAATAAAGACACATACACATGTAAGAAAGTAAACACATTGCATGCTCGCACATAACCGGTTATTATCTTTCATTAAGTTAATCCCTTTACTAATTCAACTTATGTTGTCACACGAGAATCACCGTGATCTCGCCTCTGTCCCCTTTCAGAAACATGAATAGAGACGATGCATCCTTCTGTTACCTGTTGGATTGGTTGCAAGAGCACCTCCTAGTTTTCCCATTTTGAATTGGACAAGTGGTCACCGCCCAGTTATAATACACTTATGCCAAATAAGGTATAAGGTCATCCTAGTCCGGTTTTCCGTTATAAAAATAAACAACAAACATAACCAATACGGTCAAACCAATATAGGGAACACAGCAAAGTAAGTCCAAGGGACTTACCTCACTCGAAGGTAACCCAAGGGTCAGCTACTATAATACCCCAAATCCACAGGACTCGGGATGCTACGGGCGAGACCTCACAATGGGTCCCAACCCTTAGCCTGACAACAATTTCACCGGACCTTTCAAACTAGGTACAAATAAACGCGAAACTAAAAACCGTTTATAATGTATGCGAGAACAGAAATGTAAAGATACAAGGTGGAAACTCAGCCGAGTCCTCAAAACGACACAACTCCAATAAGGAAATCCAAAACCATACAACATAATCCACAAACTAACAACGTAATAAAACCCATAAATGTCCCCGTCCTATTATGTACGGCGAACCTCGGTGTCCAGTCCTCCACCTCCCTCGGCGGTGTCCCTAACCTGAAGGGCATCTACACAAACGATTTAAAACTGTTAGCTAATATTCGAAGCATTAGAAACGAAGTGAAGGCACAAACACATATACATCAACACAACACATAACATGCTCTGAAACACACAAGTCCGGTTTATTATCTTTTATTATTAGGTCGTATCTCGTTCTAATTCAACTTAGGTTTGTGACACGAGAATCCCTAAAACTCGCCTCGGTCCCTACTTACCGGCATGGAATGGTAATGATGCATCCGACCGTCTACCATCACGGGATAGTCGCCAGGAACCTCTTAGCTCTTGCAGGAGCTTGACAAGTTGTCACCTCCCGTTATCATACACTTGGGCCAAAATAATATATAAAGGTCGGTGGTCCTATTAGTGGTTTATTTGTTATAACGAAAGCAATAAAACACACACACCACCAAACACACAACAAATCTAATACATAGAATACGAGCTAAGTAAGTCCGGAGACTTACCTCGTCACCACACTCAACTCACAACACTCTCACATCCTTAGGGTGGAAGCCCAAAACCTGCTCACAAGAGGGTACATATATCAACACAAGCTCACACTCAAGAAGTCTTAGACTTCACTCTAGTGATCTAAGCAAGATCAACTTAACCCTCAACCTAGGAACGCATCCTAGAACCCAAGATACCCATCACACTCTCAGCCCATGAAAGCCACTGACAACATCTTATACCTCACATGATCACAAACCACATCCTAGATTGGACAAACTAGCCTAAAAGGTCTAACATGCTCAACCAATTCAAAGCCATCAACTACAACGAGCCATAAGGGCTCCTAGGTTCTCAACCACTAGGTGGCATTCTCAAGCTACTCTAGGCCAACCTAAGCATGATACTAACAAGATATAACCACAAGGATAAGGAAGGAACGAAGGGAAAGAGAGGAAGAAGCATACTGGTGAAGAAAACGCAGTCGCGGAGTCAAGCTGGCGCCCATACGAAGACCCAGTCACCGCCCCTGCGGTCTCTTGGCGCCGCACCTGCGCCCTGGCGCCGCCCCTACGGTGGCTTAAGCCGGCCATGCGGGGGCTCTGGTCCTCCTCTATGCCTATGGTGATCTTCCCCGCGGTCGAGCAGCAGAACCTTCGTCTTCTTCGTTTCTTCGACTGTGTCTTTGCTCCAAGTGCTTCGTTCTCTGGCTAGGCGTTCTCCAAACACCAGCCACTGGTCTTAGGCTCCTCTCCACGACCTAATCAAGCTAAGAACATGCACATGCAAAGGATTCAACAAAGACTCTCTCCAAAAGCTTCCTCTATAGCCAAGGAGGAGAAGAGAAGAAGGGGAAAGGAAAACACCATGAAAGGAGAAGAGGGGAGAAAGGAAGCTTACCAAAACAGAACCAAGCTCCTCAATGCTGTAGATCACTACCGAAGAGCTTCCAAGGAGAAGTAAAAGGGAAGAGCACAAGAGGGAGAGAGGAGGAGAGAACCTAACGTGAAAGAGAAGAGTGAAGAGAGAGAGAGAGAAGTGAAAAGTGAGCTGCAACAAAAGGGGTGGGGAGACCCAAGGGTCAGCTGCCCTATATGTCCCCTCACTCAAAGGACCGAGGGGTCGGAAAGCAAAAGGGGAAAAATGGAAGGTCGGAACGGGATTAAGAATAAAATCCCGTCACTCAACATCCCGTGCCTACGGGAAAAACTGAGCCGCTAACGCGGGAAGGTCGACAAAACGCACCAAGGCCGGAATAAAATTCCGGATGTTACAACTAACCTCCCCCAAAAACAAGTTTCGTCCCGAAACTTGCCCAACACAACACCCTCCGCCAAACACGTCTATTAATCACGTGAAACTCGTTACAACGTCAATTAACGGCCCAAATCTGCGCCTAGGAATAAAAATAACATCACATCCTCGTAAGGTACACATATACACATACCAACCAACTCACATAACACATCATAAAATAAAACGCAACACAAACAAGGGAAGATCTCGGGACTAACCCCACGACCCTATCGATGTCGCTAAACATGCACAAAACTCGGGATAGTTTCTCCGGATAATATCCTCCATCTCCCATGTAACAACATCGGCTCCTTGCCTCGACCACTACAACCTCAACATCGGTATCTCCTTTGATCAAAGGCGTCTCGTACTCTGCTCTAGAACCGCTATCGGATGCTCTGCAAAAGTATTGTCCGGCTCGACCACTAGATCCTCGTGGCTAGTGATGTGCCTCGGGTCGTGGATGTACTCTCTTAGCTGAGACACATGAAACACCGGATTTATACCTTTCAATCGCGGTGGCAATGCTAACCTGTATGCCACCTCACCGACTCTCTCCACTATCTTGAATGGATCGACATATCGGGGGCTTAACTCCCCCTTAATGCCGAATCGCCTAACGTCCCGCGTCGGTGATACCCTCGGCCACACCTGAGCTCCTACCCTGAACTCGAGAGGTCTACGCCTCCTATCCACATACGACCTCTGACGGCTCTGCGCAGCCAACATCCTCTCTCGGATCAAAGCAACCCTAGCCATGTCTTCTTGTACCTGGTTTGGAACTACAATGCTAGAATTCCCTGGCTCGTCCCAACATAAGGGAGTACGACATCTCCATCCATACAATGCCTCATACGGTGCCATCCCAATCGATGTGTGCCGACTGTTATTATATGAAAACTCTACCAACGGGAGGTGGTCTAGCCATACCTGCTCCTAATCTAGCACACATGTCCACAACATGTCCTCTAAGGTCTGAATAGTCTGCTCGGATTGGCCGTCGGTCTGTGAATGGTACGCGGTGGTGAAATGGAGACTCAAACCTAGGGTGGCATGTACCTGTTACCAGAACCTCGAGGTAAAACGCCCGTTCCTATCCGAGATGATAGTTCTCAGCACCCATGTAGCCTCACAGTCTGACGGGTAAACTCCTCGGCTAGACTACTCACCGGCCATGTCTCCCGAATATGGATGAAACGTGCGGTCTTCGTCAGCGATCTACTACTACCCATATCGCATCAAAACGCACCCCAAGCCTAGCTTGGAGGCGCCACTATACACTACAAAATCCTCTATGCCCTTAGGCTGGGCTAAAATGGGAGCGGAGGTTTACCTCCTCTTCAGCTCCTCGAAGCTACGCTGACAAGGCTCGGACCAGAAAAACCTGGTAGACTTCCTCAACAAAGAAGTAAGCGGCCATGCAATCACGGAGAAACCCTCAACAAACAGGCGGTAATATCCCGCTAAGCCTACGAAACGACGCACCTCCTTGACCGTCCTAGGAGGCGGCCATGAGAAAACGGACTCTATCTTTGCCAGGTCAACCATGACACCCTCGGCGGAAACTATATGACCCAGGAATGCCACCTCGGACATCCAAAACTTGCACTTAGAGAGCTTAGCATAAAGCTCTCTATCTTGAAGGACTCGAAGCACCGTTCTCAGGTGCCCCGCATGCTCCTCCCTACTCCGAGAGTAAACTAAGATGTCGTCTATAAACACTACCACGAACTGGTCCAAGAAGTCGATGAAGATGCCGTTCATCAACTCCATGAAGATGGCGGGTGCATTCGTGAGCCCGAATGGCATCACGACAAACTCATAATGGCCGTATCTCGTCCGGAATACCATCTTCGGCACGCCCTCCTCTCTCACCCTCAGCTGGTGGTATCCCGACCTTAAATTAATACGGGAAAACACGGAGGCTCTCTGCAACTGGTCTAGCAAAGCATCAATGCGCGATAGAGGGTATTGTTTTTGTCGGTGACTTTGTTCAACTCCCGGTAATCAATGCATAACCTCAAAGATCCGTCCTTCTTCCCGACGAGGAGGACCGGTGCACCCCAAGGGGAAATGCTCGGGTGTATGAAACCCCTCTTCCCTAACTCCTCGAGCTGCTTCTTCAGCTCCAACATCTCGATCGACACCATGCGGTATGGAGCCTTTGATACCGGCCCCGTGCCGGGCTCCAACTCAATAGAGGAATCAACGCTCCTTTGTGGTGGCAATCCGGGTGGCTCCCCAAAAACGTCCCCGAACTCACATGCCACGGGAATCTCCTCCAACGATGTTTTTGTCTCCTCCTTCATGGCATAGCACCAGAAGGTCTCGCATCCATGCCCGATAAGTCTCGTAGCTCAGACCGCGCTAATAACTATACCGGCCTTCCCGAGGTCCCAAACTCGGAAAATCACCTCATGTCTCCTCTCCGTGGTAACCGTCACGGTCCTCTGGCTAATTTATAGAACGGCTCGATGGCGGTCCATCCAATCCATCCCAAGGATGACCTCATGCACTAAGTGCATGACATAGAAGTCGGCTAATTAATCACGGTTTCCCAAACGTATGGGACAACCGTGTACCTCTCGGGTACCACTAAACCTACCCCCATCAGGTAGCCCCATAACAAAGGATATCCCCTCTACCGTAACTAAGGACAACCTAGCTACAAAATCATCACATATAAAAGAGTGCATAGCAAATAAAACTCGGACCAAAAGACCATGAATCTGAATAGTACATGTGGCTGCCGGTGCTGCTGGATCAACAACACTCCTCAACTCAAAAACCCTGGCTTGTGTGCCTTTGGTCTCCTGGGTACCTCCGCCACGACCTCTACCATGGCCCTGTCTCTAGACTGACCCCTGTGTATGAGTCTTATTCTGACCCCTCTACTGAAATCCCTGAGCCAAAAACTGAGGCGGCCTTTGTCCCCACCTACCCCGGTAGCAAGTGAAGGACCGTGTTGTGACTGTTCCTTGCCTTGGCGGCAAACGGTGGCTCGGTGACCCACCTACCCACAAGTGAAACAGGTCACCAGTGGTCTCTTACACACATTCCTCACGTGTCCAAACTCTTTGCAATTGAAGCACTAGCCCTCCCGAATAGACACCAACATCGACTGTTGAGGAATGGGACATCCCTGAGTCTGACTGCGCCCCTGCCCTTGAGCCAGCCAGTAAAGTCCTTTGTCTCTCGTCCGGCCCTCCGGACATTGCCACCTTCCTAGACCCTTGTCGGTCTCTCTCGTAGGCCGAAGCTCGGTCCTATTACTCCGCCAATGAGTCGCAACGAAATCCCGCAAGGTAAGAACGGGTGGACCCCTCAGTCTCCTAGAAAAGAGATAGACATACTGGTCCCTTGGAGGTGCAGCGGGTCCCAACAAAGTTAACTCCGCCCAAAATCCTCTAATCGCCTGAATGACTAGAACGTCCTCGAATCCTGACTCCAAGAAATCCTAGACTATGTCTTTCCTTAGTGAATCCAGGCAAAAGGTCTCCCTGACGAGGCTCAACAGCTGATCCATCTTGGTCACACCTCCCCTAACCATCCTCCACCAATATTGGGCCTTCTCTCGAAACAAAATTTGGACTATCTCAAACTGCCTCTCCTCTGGACAACGGATCGCCTCTAATGCCGACTCCACATGCCCAATCCAATGCTCAACCTCTAACCCCACCTTCCCGTCGAAGTAGGATACATGTTGCTGGTTGAAAGCCTTCAACCATGAATCAGGTATCGGAGACCTCAACTCGTCTCTAGCACTAATACCCTCCATACCCGGCTCGGGTGCCACTACCGCTGGTGCAACTAACTCTGGTGCGGCCTTAATTTGAGTAACCCTCTACTAGACCTCAACTGATCTCGCAGGTGCAGGTGCAGGTACCGGTGTTGCGGGAGGTGGTGCTCCCATCCTAAATGCCTCCTTTACTCGATGTACGTAGTCCTCAAACACGGTATCTCCAATAGATGCTCCCTCAGTCCTAGCAGATGGAGAACTATGCGCCCCGTATCTCACAACTTTCCTATCCCTAGCGTCGGGAATGATGCTCTCTGCGACGTCCGCCACGAGAAATTCAACGGCTGACGGATCCACAACTAGTGGGTCCGTAATAGGGATACATCCCGGACCTCTCGTTCTTGGAGGTCTCCCTACTCGTCCCCGTCTCGGGATGGAAGGAGGAAGAGGGGGTCTATCCGTGGCGGGTCCTACGTATGCGGTAGCTCTCGTACGTGCCATCTGATACCGTATGGTGTTTATTTATATAAATATGTATTTCATACTTATGATCTCAATATGATTATAACTTACAAAAGCATAAAGGTAAACAAAAATCCAAACATACAACCAAGGCATACAAGCCTCAATCATCCTAAGGTTACATACATAACTAGGTACAAACAAGTCCAAAAACATCCTAAGGCCATATACATATATATAACAATGTAAATATACATACATACATCTAATCCAAAAATCTACGTCGCCGAGGTTTGCGGAAGAAGTGGGGTCCCGTTCATTTTAATCAAATCCCGACTTATGCACATGATTTTGAAAACCAAAAGTCAGAACCCGTGGGGTTCTGTATATTCCTCATTCGGCCTTTAGAAGATTGCGAGTGCCATTGTTGTCAACCTAGGGCTCCGATACCACATTGTAAAACCCAAATCCGCGGGACTCGGGATGCTATGGGTGAGACCTCACAATGGATCCCGACCCTTAGCTTGACAACAATTTTACCGGACCTTTCAAATAGGGCACAGATAAAAGCGAAACTAAAAACCGTTTATAATGTATACAAGAACGGAAATGTAAAGATACAAGGTGGAAACTCAACCGAGTCCTCAAAATGACACAACTCTGATAAGGAAATCAAAAACCATACAACATAATCCACAAACCAACAACGTAACAAAAACCCAAAAACGTCCCTGTCCTATAATGTATGGCGATCCTCGGTTGTCTACTCTTCCACCTAACTCGGCAGCGTTCCTAACCTGCAAGACATCTACACAAACGGCTTAAAACCGTTAGCTCATATTCGAAGCATTAGAAAAGAAGTGAAGGCACAAAACATATACATCAGCACAACACATAACATGCTTTGAAACACACATGTCCGGTTTATTATCTTTTATTATTAGGTCGTATTCCATTCTAATTCAACTTAGGTTTGTGACACGAGAATCCCCGAAACTCACCTCGGTCCTTACTTACCGGCATGGAATGGTACTGATGCATCCGACCGTCTACCATCACGGGATAGTCGCCAAGAACCTCCTATCTGTCGCGGGAGCTAGAAAAGTTCTCACCGCCCATTATCACACACTTGGGCAAAAATAATATATAAAGGTCGGTGGTCCTATTACCGTTTTATTTATAATAACGAAAGCAATAAAACACACACCACCAAACAAACAACGAATCTAATACATAGAATACGAGTTAAGTAAGTCCGAAGACTTACCTCGTCACCACACTCAACTCACAACACTCTCGCTTCCTTTGAGAGGAAGCCCACAATCTGATCACACGAGGGTACATATATAAAAAAATCTCACACTCAAGAAGTCTTAGACTTCACTCTAGTGATCTAAGAAAGATCACCTTAACCCTCAACCTAGGAACACATCCTAGAACCCAAGATACCCATCACACTCTCAGCACATGAAATCCACTCACAACATTTTATACCTCACATGATCTCAAACCATAGCCTAGATGGGATAAACTAGCCTAGAAGGTCCAACATGCTCAACCAACTCAAATACATCAACTACAACGA
Organism: Fagopyrum homotropicum; assembly: GCA_033239125.1. Lineage (NCBI taxonomy): Eukaryota > Viridiplantae > Streptophyta > Magnoliopsida > Caryophyllales > Polygonaceae > Fagopyrum > Fagopyrum homotropicum. Next base: position 50,735,389 of record BSWB01000005.1, read on the forward strand.
GCCATAAGGGCTCCTAGGTTCTCAAACACTAGGTGGCATTCTCAAGCTACTCTAGCCCAACCTAAGCATGCTACTAACAAGATACAACCACAAGGCTAAGGAAGGAACGGAGAGAAAGGGAGGAAGAAGCCTACTGGGGAAGTAAACACAACCGCGAAGTCAAGTTGACGCCTCTACGGTGGTTCTGGTCCGCCCCTGGGCCTATGGTGATCCGCCCCGCGGTCGATCAACAAAACCTTCGTCTTCTTCGTTTCTTAGACTATGTCTTTGCTCCAAGTGCTTCCTTCTCTGGATGGGCCTTCTCCAAATACCAACCACTGGACTTAGACTCCTCCCTACAACCTTTGAGCTAAGAACATGCACATGCAAAGGATTCAACAAAGACTCTCTCTAAAAGCTTCCTCCATAGCCATGGAGGAGAAGAGAAGCAGGAAAAGGAAAACAGCAAGAAAGGAGAAGATGGGAGGAAGGAAGCTTACCAAAACAGAACAAAGCTTCTCAATGCTGTAGATCATTAGCCAAGAGCTTCCAAGGAGAAGGAAAAGGGAAGAGCACAAGAGGGAGAAAGGCGAGAAACTAACGTTAAAGTGAAGAGTGAAGAGAGAGAGAGTGAAGTGAAAAGTGAGCTACAACAAAAGGGGTGGGGAGACCCAAGGTTCAGCTGCCCCATATGTCCCCTCACTCCAAGGACCGAGGGGTCAGAAAGTAAAAAAGGAAAATAAAAGGTCGGAACGGGATTAAGAATAAACTTCCGTCACTCAACATCCCGTGCCTGCGGGAAAAACTAAGCCGCTAACGTGGAAAGGTCGACACAAACACACCAAGGCCGGAATAATATTCCGGATGTGACAACTACTGCTTAGTTTCCCAAAGAAATTATAAATGTCAGCTCAAACAAAGCATAGAGAATCAGAAACGAACCGAAAGCTAGAAGTCTACAACTTCTAGTCTCCATGATCTCTATGAGATCTCTAACAAGATAGGTACACAACCTAGCCTCATAGGTTCCCCAACGAACAACATCAACAACACAACTTAAGGAAAAGAACGAGAATTCAAGGAAGGAAGCAACTCACCAAAGATGAGAGTTATTGCAGGTAAACCGCAAGGGCTGTAGACAAGAGGCGTAGGGGCGATAGGACTTGCATCCGTAGGGGCCGATTATCCAAGGCGCAGGGGCGGCAGCGTGACAGAAATGATCGTCGGGCTCTTTTGACAATAACAACACAACAAGTGCAACAAAGCGAAACTCTTTAGTCCACGCACGTCAACACTCCACCAAAGGAGCATGGAAACACATACTCATCAACAATGAAGGACAAACAAGAATCAAGACTCGATCTTGATTCATGTGAAGAAAAGAAGAAGAAGAGAGGAAAAAGAAGAAGAAAAAGAAGAAGACGAAAAGAAGAAGCATGCAACAACTATACATGAACGTCAGAAGGATCAAGGGATGAATAACTTACACGTTCTGCAGAAGATCACAAGGAAAGGCCGTAACTTTGCTCAAGGTTGAATAAGAACGTAAGCAAGAAGAAGAAAATGGAAGAGAAGGCGGGAATATAAAGGGAATGGTTGGGAAGAGCAAGGAAGGTCACATTAGGGTTAGAAGCTAGAAGGAAAGTCGGCCCAAAAGATAGAAGATCGGATCTTTTAAGAAAGAAAAGAAATAAAAGACGGAAAGAACAACAGGTTCCACAATCTAGGGTCAACCGCATGGGTGAGATGACCCGGTTTTGACTGGCGGTAGGGGAGGCCCCTTCACCGCAGGGGTGGTGAAGGTCAAAACCGTATGTTACGTCAGATCCCCCTAGAAAGAAGTTTCCTCCCGAAACTTGCAACACACCGCACAAGATCACACAATGACGTAGCAGAATTACGAATCTCAACTCATATTCCCTCGTGGGGCACAAAATTCAAAACGTCACATTAAAGCATACAAACTCAACAAGAAAACTGAAACTCACACGTCTATGCTATAGGTACATCTAGCTCCGCAAAGAACTCTAGGTAGTTCCTCCAGATGCTATTCACTGTCTCCCATGTAGCCTCGTCAACTCCTCGCATAGGCCACTGAATCTTCATCATCGGTATGGGGTGGAGGTATTTGCAATACCTTTTGCATGTTTTATGTCTTGCATTATATGATTTTTAAAAGTTTAAAAAAAATTTGTGCTTCTAGGATGCAGATGATCTCTATGATGATAATTGCTTTGTGGAATAGCTATGATGATTCCTATATGTTCGAATTAATTTATGACATATGTGGGATTTCAGTACTTTGTTGGAATTTCATGCATGTTTGATACTTTTCTTTCATTCTAAATCATGTTGTGTGTTGAAGGTTGAAACCACATGATAAGTTCTTACATTTCTTTTTGGAATGATTAAGGCAATTCGATTCTTTTTCTTTCTTCATCTTGATCATGCTTAGCACCTCTATTATTATTTTCCCTCCTTTACCTATCTGGGAATTAGGAAGCAGGTTAGTGTGTTGAAGTGTGAAAATCAAAGTGAAGTTGAAGGTTAAAAGTGAAGTGTGTTATATAGAAAAATAGGTTTGGGGAAGTTAATCATGATGATGAGTAACTCGGCACCATTCACATAGCCGGGCGTTTGTGTCTTGCCAAAGTCAGATTGTGCGATAATTCTAACGAGTCTTGGTATGTGCATCCGGTTTGAGGTACCTCGTAAAAATGAGACTTGCTGATCTCCAAGGTTTCGGCTACTGTACACCTTTGTCCATGTTTTCAAGTGAAAAGTAAAAAGAAAAAAATTTATATAGTGAAGCTTGCTTATTTTTGTTGGATGTGTTGTTGTTGATGTTATGGAGTTGTTCCTTTTTCCCAGATTTTTTGCACCACATATCCTATATCCATCCCACCCGAAACACGTTTCTTGGCCTTTATATTTGAAAGTCCTTAACACCTTATAGCACATGTGTTTTGACTTAGTGGTTTAAATTTGATTCCTCATGATTGATTTTAATATAGTACAAGTTATGATGCATGTTATGGTTTTCTTACAAAGTTTGATTATCCTTCCCATGATGTAACTCTTTTTGATCATATGATGATTTTCATTAGCTATGAAACGATCATTTGAGGGTGGTCTGTGAATAGAAGTACAACAAAAAATATTGTGGTTTTTCTTTATTTTTGCATATTCATAATTCATATCATCTTGTATCTAAAGTTTGAACTTGCTTGTGGACAAGCAAGAGAAAAGTATGGGGTATTTTGATGTTATGAATTATGAACTATATTTAGGCATGCATTTATGTATATTTTGCCTTTATTTTTCATGCATTGACATACATTCATAGCAATTATGATTATATTTACCTATATTGTTAGAATAGAGATCTAAACAAAGTTTTATTGCATTTGTAGGTAATTTGGTGAATTATGGAGCAAAATGACATATTTAAGGATTAAGCCTTGATGCAGAATAAAAAAAAGACGAATGAAAGGGAGCTAGGAAAGAGCTGGAGTGGATTCTGGTACCGCACCCAAGTAATCTCTGATACCGTCTGATAGTGAGTAGTGGGCTCTGATACCCCCGAGTAGGGTCTAATACCGCGAGCCAAAGTAATCTCTGATACCAACGGACTCAATATTTTTTTTTGGCCCAATAACTTAGGGTTTATCTTTAAGATGCATTTTATCTTTAAGCGGCAATTTATCTTTAAGCTAAGGCTTATCTTTTGAATGCGATCTATCTTTAACCCATGCTTGTAAACCCTAGTTTATCCCTATAAATATTCTATAGCCTTCAACATTGAAGAAAGACAATCTCTCACACAAACTCCGATATCCCCAAAGACACTTTCCACAGACTCTAACACCGATGACCCATAAAAGACGCCCACCGATGTGGATTAACACCCCACAGAAGTTGGCTTTCTACGCCATTGACACGGATTGACAACCCGTATGACAATGATAGTTGAGGGAAGGTTGGAAGAAGGATTCTTGAAAGTTGTGGTTTAGATGATGGTAGATTGACCTTTACAAACGGTGTGGACCCTGAGAGTTGTTCGCTCAAAAGTCTGCGTGCAAAGTCTTAAATTTATAAAATCTGAAATCAAGCAATGAAGCGAACCCGCAGTGTACGGATCGGTATAGTAAAGCAAGAATTCCAGAGTGGAACTCAGGGATTTGGGGATCAAATTCAGTTCATAAAATCATCCAGCAAGATAATGAAGCTTTTGTAAAGAATAATGGGAAAACAACGATTCTAAAGATTCAGGTATCCAATTGTGGCAATCGATTCAAGATGCTCTAAAAATATAAGGACAGAGTTGGGTTTGCAAAGATATAGATCTAAGGTAGGGAATTGTACGGTGAAGTTCCAAAACCCACAAGTCTTCCCCAAAGGCTCTCTCAATAAAGGATATTGAGTCTCGTTATAAAGAGGAACTGATGACAAGATTCAACTCTCAAATTCCCATGCCCAAACCCAAGGAAATCAAAGATAAGCCAAACAGGTAAAGGTTGTGACACTTGTAATCTACGTAGAGGGTGTTGAGTCTCACTACTACCTAGAAAAGGTAAGTGAAGGCTAGGTTATGGCCAATCTTTTACTTTGGATCAAAGAAAAAGCAAAGCACGTCAAACAGGGGAAAACCACGGTCAATTCTTGAGGAACCACAGCCGTGGAACTCAAGAACAGGCCATGGAAAGGTACGACGGCGAGGTTTCTCGTAACTCTCAGGGTCCAATCTGTTTTGGTTCAATCTATCATCATCTATGCCACTGTTCGCCCCTAAAGGTGTGTGCAAATAAGTCTTAAATTTATAAAAACTAGAATCAAGCAAGCGAACCCGCAGTGTACGGATCGACGTAGATTAGCAAGAATTCCAGAGTATTGAACACACTAATTTGGGGAGAAACAAATTCGATTTCAGATTATCAAGCGGTTAAATGTAAGAGCTTTGCAAATTATTGGGAAAACAAAAATTCTAAAGATCCAAGTATCCAGCTGTGGCAATCGATTCAAGATATTCTTAATGATATAAAGACAGAGTTGAGATATGCAAAGGTATGCTAATGTAAGGTAATTGTACGGTGAAGTTCCAAAAACCTTATACGACTCACCTACAAGACACTCTCTATACAGGTTGTTGAGGCTTCAATATAGAAAGGTTCTAAAGGCAAGAATTAATGTCAAATACCCAAACTTGTAGTCCAAGGATCAAGATTAACTTAACCGATTACGGTTGTGACACTCACAATCGAGGTAGAGGTTGTTTAGGCTTCACTACCACCTAGAAAAGGCAAGCCTGAACTAAGTTAAAGCAAATCTTTAACTTTGGATTAAAGTAAAAGCAGGTTCGTAAACTTAGGGGAAATTACGGGTAGTTCTTGAGGTTCCACGGCCGTGGACTTCAAGAACAGGCCGTGAATTAGGGTCCGTCGACGATTCTCTCTAACTCTCAGGGTCTAATCTGTTTACGATTGATCTATCATCATCTAAGCCACAACTATCAACCCTTCACCTTAGAATTGTTAAGGGTTTTTAGCCAACAATCATCATTATGATATCAAGTTCAAAGATTAAAAGATTGAAAGATGAAAACTTCCGAAAACTCCTAATAAACTTCAAACCAATCTCAAAGTCACAATCAAGAACGAATATTGTCAATAGATTCAGAATAAGGCAAACAAACACAATCTTAGGAAAGAAGGAAGAACGGGATGTCAATCCGTCTTTTAAATCAAACCTAAACAAGAAGAGAAATCTTCTTGCAACAAACTTCCAAAAACTTCGATCTTCCGTCAATCCGGAAATCTCCGCAGCAATCTCCACCAAAAGTGCGAGATTAGGGCAACTCCAAGGAAAAGGGCAAAATACGTCTTTTGCAAGAACCGCCCAAAATCTCCAAAGTGAAGATGCAAACGTAACTCTAAAACGAGGTCGCAAAACGCGTCTAAGCGGGGGTAAACGAGGATGTAAGCGGGCATGACGGAATCTCCCTTCGTCCGTCTTTTTATAGGGCAAGATAAAATATCGGCCCGGCCCAATCTTCAAAAGATCGTGGCTTCAAAGTGTGGCGAAAAAGATCGCCAAGATCACGGTCGTGGAAGGTTCCACGACCGTAATTTAGAGCGTGGGAATCAACACGGTTTGAACCATGGATTCCACGGCCGTAAAATCCTCTGGAATGAATCACGCTTCCTTGGCTATGGTTCCACGGCCGTGGAACTGAACGTGGAAGGTAATATGGCCGTATTTTAGAGCGTGGTTTAGGGCAAGAACGTGATTCTTCCCTAGCCTCGTGCATTCCTGAAGTTGACATCCATTTTGCTCCTAAGAATGCCCTTAATCCATGGACATGCTCAATCAACTCATCTTTGCTCGATTCCGTTCGGAAATGGCTCTCAATCACCTATAATCAACATAAAGCTAGTGTAGACATCCATATCGACAATATAGGCAAACTAACTCACAATTGCAACAATGCTCAATCAAAGACTATCAATATGAATCAAATACGTTTAGAAAACGTGCTTAAAACATCACAATATTTCATGCTAACAAATAACCCCATACTTAACACTTGCTTGTCCCTAAGAAAGGTCTTTCAAAAAGCTTTAAACAAAAGTTAGGATGAAATATGTGTACCTTCTCAAAGCAATACTTCTTTTGGAGGAATGTGCCTTCTAAAGAATAGATCATTCTCAAACCTTGCTTCAATCGTTTATAAGACTTTCATATACTTAATCAAAGAGTAAAGAGTAAAGAAAATCATGAATTAATCAAACTTCTAAACAAGCATCATAACCTTCAAACATTATCAAAATCAATCATAAGAAACTTCAATTTAGATCACCAAGTCATATAACACTCTTTTGATCTTAAGGACTTTCAAAGAAAAAGGTCTAGAATGTGGAAAGGGAAGGAACTTTAAGGAATGTGGTGCATGAATCCGGGAAAGTGGACAACTACCCTTCTTCTTCTTTTGCGGTTTCCGCAACACTTCAACTTAGAGCTTCGCTCTTCTTCCTTTCATTTTTCGACTTTACTTTTGGAGTTATGGATAGAGGTGCACAAAAACCGAAGCCTAGGAGATTGGCGTTTCCCAATTTTTATGTGAATGGTGCCGAGTTACTCATCATCATGATTGACTTCCCCAAACTTAGAATTTCTTTCTATTCTTTTGATTGCAAATAATTGCTCTCATGGCCCTCCCACATCAAACATGCCTTTTTCATTCACTTCTCCAAATTCCCGGATAGGTAAAGGAGGTCAATATTTCAATGAGGAGCTAAATGATCAAAGAAAGAAGAAAGAAAATATCGAATTGCCTTAATCATCTCAACAAGAAGCATAAGAACTTATAGTGTGATTTCAACTTCAATTTCTCAACATGATTTAGGTAACATTTATCACATTATGAAACTTGCAAAAGAGGTATAATCTATTCATTCAATTTCTTTTCAATTCACTAATCGTTTAAGTATGCAATTGTCATCAAACTCAATTCACAAGTAGTGATTATCATAGAAATCATCTCAATTTATAGAAGCACAAAATTTTTCAAAATTTTTCAATTTTTATGGGTTTTCCAAGTTCTTTTTCATGCAATGCAATAATAAAACGTGCGACAATGTAATGAACATGCAATGATAGTCTCGAATAGAAGCAAACATAGTGAGTAAGAGTTATTACAAACTTTTAGTACATCCCACCCCATACTTAGGACGAACATTGTCCCTAATGTTCAAAAGAAAGAAAGAAAAGAAGAAAAGAAAAAGAAACTCACAAAGTGGTGGTGGAATGTCTAAAGCGAACGGTCATCAAAGCAATCACTGCGGCGGCGGTGGAGGCGGGAATAGAGAGAAGCTAGGATCATAAAACCGCCCAAACTGCTGGCGGTAGACATCCCTCATCATGTGGTCGAGGTCGTCTAGGCGTCCATCTCTAGCATCGGCTCGGATCTCCAATGCTCCTACTCTCTTCGAAAGGCCAGTAGCCCAATCCGGCATCTGCTCATACCACCCCGGAGCCTGACTGTACCATGCTGGGGCGTCGGATGGTGCTGGTGCAGATGGTGTCTCTGTAGCCCATGGAGGTGGAGCTCCATACCATGCAGGAGGTGTCTCAGCCCATGTAGGTCTCTCACTCACGCTGGCGCGGCGAGAAGACGAGCCTGAAGCTCTAGCTGGACGTGGAGAACGTCGAGGCATATCGGGAACCGCATTCGGCTGATCCGGAAACGTGCCAAACTCCTGCTTGGCTCCTCCTCCACCCTCAAACTGATCTCCCATCTCCTCCTCCTCAACAGCTGGTGGTGGGACATATAGGGGAGCTGCTATCCTGTTCGCATGCATAGCAGCGAACGTCTCCTTCCAATTATAGTGTCCCGCCATAGTGGAGTACTCCGGTAGCCACTCTATACCCCTACCCGTCCTGCTCTCCCAGGGCATGGCCGCATAAGGCGGACCTCTATGTGTGGGGAAGATGAGACCCCTAACCATGAATGCATGGAGACCTAAGGGAACGGCCGGTATGCGGGTACAAGCAGAAAAATCTACACCCAAGCTCCTAGCAAGGTGGGTAACTATCCCACCATATCCGATGTTGCCCTTCTTCTTGTTCTTGAGCTTGCTCATAGTAGCAGCCAAGAGAGTAGCACAATCAGCACGGCGTCCATACAGCATGGAGTAGAGTAAAAAGAGCTCGTCCGTCTTGATCTTTTGGGGTGTCTTCGTCCTAGGAAAGAGACACTCCGAAAGAACACGGTGAGCAATCTTCAAGGCTAGGTGGTACATCAACCTAGCCTTGGTGTTAGCGGGCTGCCAGCGGTCCTCGCTAGTGTAAATCATCGCCACCTCCTCCCAAAAATCCTTGGCGTAAACGCCACTAGGAAAGCGACCGTTGAAGGTCTCCTGAAACCCGAAAAAGGTTCCAAACTCACGGATGCTAAAATGATAATCTCTTTCCATGAGACGGAAAGAGACGGTCCTGTCTACATGGCTGTGCTCAAAAGATGTCACAACCTCCCGTGTAATCTCCTCATAAGCGTCTTCTCGGATAGCCGAGAAGACAATAAGTCCGGCTCTATCCAAGAGCCAGGTGAGGTCATCAACTATGTTGAGAGGAGCTAGATCCTCCAACAACAAGTACCTAGGACCAATCACAGCCCTCTCCTTGATCCTCTCGAGTACATCAAGGTGATCCTCATGTATGGTCGGGACTCTAGGGCTAGGTGGTGAGGGTGAGGAAGGTGATGATGGAGGTGAAGGGGAAGAGGGTGGTGGTGCTCTAGAGGATGAGGAAGAGGAGGGATTACCCTTCCTCTTCTTGTTCTGGTTATCCTTCTTCTCTTTGATCCTCCCCGAAACTCTCCTTACAAAGTCCATTCTGTTCAAAATTACGGGCTGTTCTATAGAAACCACGGCCGTAATTCCTCCAGAGACCGTGATTCGTCTCAGTAGGTCGTAAATCTCAGCAAATCAGCACTCAATCTCCACAAACAGGCAGTCCTAATCTAATTTCTTCCAATCTCAATCAGTTCTTCCTAAAATCTATAACAAAAACGAACCAAATCGACAAAGATCAAGAAGAGTGGAAAAACCTATTTTTCAGATTGAAAAATCCGGAAAACCTATTTGTTGGTGAATTTCCGCTCGATTCGTCGCTTGGATCTTGTTTGTGGTCGAATTTGCTTCAGTTTAGGAAGAAGAATCGTTGAAAACGATTAGGAAACGAGGAATTGAGAGAGGAGGCGTGGATTCGGCTTTTAGGTCGTGGAAGAGGGGTTTTGTGGTGGTTTTTGTGATGAACGTGGTTTATATAGTCTCATGTAAAATTTTGAAAATCACGGTCTGTCGGGGGGTTCCACGGCTGTGGAAATGTACGGAACCGTGGTTTTTGTGATTTTTCAAAGGCTTTTGGAAATTACGGACACTGTAGCTGTCACGACCGTGGTTTAGGCCGTGGAACTCTCTGTAAAGCTCCAAAGTCCAAATTTCGTCACTTTTCTTCAACATTATCCTTCCCTTTCCCTTTTCCATCGTTCCTACATCCAAAAACACGAACATACCGGAAGGAATAGAAGGCAAAAACAAAGTAAAAACGTCTATTCTAAGCTAAGCTATGAATCGAAAACAAAAACGAAAATGCAATACCTTGGGTTGCCTCCCAAGAAGCGCTTTGTTTAAGGTCCGTAGCTAGACCATTTTTGCACTTATTCGAGTGCGGTAGGCGCGAACTCTTCTGCTTGGAGTTCCGGCGTATACTTCTTGAGTCGTTGGCCGTTCACCTTGAAACTTCCGCTCGCTTCACCCCATACTTCAACTGCACCATGGGGGAAAATACGCTTAATTAGAAAAGGTCCGGTCCAACGAGATTTAAGCTTACCTGGAAAGAGACGAAGCCTTGAATTGAAGAGGAGAACTTGATCTCCTTCTTTGAAGTCCTTTGGAATGATATGCTTATCATGCCAACGTTTCGCCCTCTCCTTATAGATCTTAGCGTTTTCATAAGCATTCAAGCGGAGTTCATCCAGATCATTGATGTCTAGGAGACGCTTCTCTCCCGCTTCCTTCATGCTGAAGTTCAACCACTTGATAGCCCAAAACAATTTGTGCTCCAACTCTACTGGTAAATGACAAGACTTCCCATACACAAGGTTGTATGGTGTGGTTCCTATGGGAGTCTTGTATGCAGTCCGGTATGCCCATAATGCATCGTCAAGCTTCAAAGACCAATCCTTCCTAGTCCTTGAAACCGTCTTCTCTAGGATTCCTTTGATCTCCCTATTTGAGATCTCAACTTGTCCACTTGTTTGTGGATGATAAGGGGTAGCGATCTTGTGAGTAACCCCATACTTAGCTAGAAGAGCTTCAAAGCGCCGGGCAATAAAGTGAGAACCTCCATCACTAATGATCGTCCTTTGGCATCCCAAATCGCGGGAAGATGGTCTTGTTGAAGAACTTAACCACCACCATGGCATCATTGGTGGGAGAGGCAATTGCTTCCACCCATCTAGAAACGTAATCTACCGCCAATAGTATGTATTGGTTTCCACAAGAGGATGGGAACGGTCCCATAAAATCAACTCCCCAAACGTCGAAAATCTCCACCTCTTGGATATTGTTGAGGGGCATCTCAGTCCTCCTAGAGATATTGCCTGTTCTTTGACAAGCATCGCAGCAAGAAACAAAGGATTGCACATCTCGAAACAAAGTAGGCCAAAAGAATCCAGATTGCAATACCTTTGCGCTAGTCTTGTTTGAACTAGCGTGCCCTCCACAAGGTAGTGAATGACAATGGCGGATGACACTTTGCATCTCATCTTCCGGCACACATCGCCGAATGATGCCATCCGGACCTCTCTTGAAGAGGAGAGGCTCGTTCCAAAAGTATTCCCGGATATCCTTAAAGAACTTCTTCCTTTGTGCGTAGGATAATCCGGGTGGTATCTCCTGACAAACCAAATAGTTAACAAAATCAGCAAACCATGGTTCGTTACCTTTGGAGATCACATCGATGCACTCCTCAATAAGGTGTAGGTGTTCGTCCGGGAAGGAGTCGTCAATGGGTAAATGGTCGTCCTCTAGATGTGTTAGGCGACTCAAATGATCCGCAACAGAATTTTCTGAACCTTTCTTGTCGCGGTTCTCAAGATCGAATTCTTGTAGGAGAAGAATCCATCTAATTAGCCTTGGCTTCGCATCTTTCTTCGCAAGAAGATACCGGATCGCAGCATGATCCGTGTAGACAATCACCTTTGCACCTACAAGATAAGAGCGAAACTTGTCAATAGCATAGACAATGGCTAAAAACTCTTTTTCGGTAGTGGCGTAGTTGAGCTGCGCTTCATCTAGCATCTTGCTAGCATAGTATATGGCATGGGTTCGCCCTTCCTTTCGTTGTCCAAGAACAGCTCCAATAGCTACGTCACTAGCATCGCACATAATCTCAAAGGGAAGAGTCCAATCCGGAGGTTGGATAATAGGTGCTGAAATTAGAGCTTGCCGAATGGTGTTAAACGCATCCAAACATTCCTGCGAAAACTCAAAAACCGCATCCTTCATCAATAGATTAGTGAGAGGTTTTGATATCTTAGAAAAGTCCTTAATGAAACGTCTACTAGAGATTCGGTCTAAACCAAATCCCCGGCAACGGCGCCAAAGACTTGTTCGCCCCTAAAGGTGTGTGCAAATAAGTCTTAAATTTATAAAAACTAGAATCAAGCAAGCGAACCCGCAGTGTATGGATCGACGTAGATTAGCAAGAATTCCAGAGTATCGAACACAGGGATTTGGGGAGAAACAAATTCGATTTCAGATTATCAAGCGGTTAAATGTAAGAGCTTTGCAAATTATTGGGAAAACAACAATCCTAAAGATCCAAGTATCCAGCTGTGGCAATCGATTCAAGATATTCTCAATGATATAAAGACAGAGTTGAGATATGCAAAGGTATGCTAATGTAAGGTAATCGTACGGTGAAGTTCCAAAAACCTTATACGACTCACCTACAAGACACTCTCTATACAGGTTGTTGAGGCTTCAATATAGAAAGGTTCTAAAGGCAAGAATTAATGTCAAATACCCAAACTTGTAGTCCAAGGATCAAGATTAACTTAACCGATTACGGTTGTGACACTCACAATCGAGGTAGAGGTTGTTGAGGCTTCACTACCACCTAGAAAAGGAAAGCCTGAACTAAGTTAAAGCAAATCTTTAACTTTGGATTAAAGTAAAAGCAGGTTCGTAAACTTAGGGGAAATTACGGGTAGTTCTTGAGGTTCCACGGCCGTGGACTTCAAGAACAGGCCGTGATTTAGGGTCCGTCGACGATTCTCTCTAACTCTCAGGGTCTAATCTGTTTACGATCGATCTATCATCATCTAAGCCACAACTATCAACCCTTCACATTAGAATTGTTAAGGGTTTTTAGCCAACAATCATCATTATGATATCAAGTTCAAAGATTAAAAGATTGAAAGATGAAAACTTCCGAAAACTCCTAATAAACTTCAAACCAATCTCAAAGTCACAATCAAGAACGAATATTGTCAATAGATTCAGAATAAGGCAAACAAACACAATCTTAGGAAAGAAGGAAGAACGGGATGTCAATCCGTCTTTTAAATCAAACCTAAACAAGAAGAGAAATCTTCTTGCAACAAACTTCCAAAAACTTCGATCTTCCGTCAATCCGGAAATCTCCGCAGCAATCTCCACCAAAAGTGCGAGATTAGGGCAACTCCAAGGAAAAGGGCAAAATACGTCTTTTGCAAGAACCGCCCAAAATCTCCAAAGTGAAGATGCAAACGTAACTCTAAAATGAGGTCGCAAAACGCGTCTAAGCGGGGGTAAACGAGGATGTAAGCGGGCATGACGGAATCTTCCTTTGTCCGTCTTTTTATAGGGCAAGATAAAATATCGGCCCGGCCCAATCTTCAAAATATCGTGGCTTCAAAGTGTGGCAAAAAAGATCGCCAAGATCACGGTCGTGGAAGGCTCCACGACCGTATTTTAGAGCGTGAGAATCAACACGGTTTGAACCATGGATTCCACGGCCGTAAAATCCTCTGGAATGAATCACGCTTCCTTGGCTATGGTTCCACGGCCGTGGAACTGAACGTGGAAGGTAATACGGCCGTATTTTAGAGCGTGGTTTAGGGCAAGAACGTGATTCTTCCCTAGCCTCGTGCATTCCTGAAGTTGACATCCATTTTGCTCCTAAGAATGCCCTTAATCCATGGACATGCTCAATCAACTCATCTTTGCTCGATTCCGTTCGGAAATGGCTCTCAATCACCTATAATCAACATAAAGCTAGTGTAGACATCCATATCGACAATATAGGCAAACTAACTCACAATTGCAACAATGCTCAATCAAAGACTATCAATATGAATCAAATACGTTTAGAAAACGTGCTTAAAACATCACAATATTTCATGCTAACAGCCACAACTATCAATCCTTCACCTTAGAATCGCTTAAAAGTTTTAGCCAACAATCATTGTCATCAAATCAATTATCAAGATTAAAAGAAAGAAAAGACAGAACCTTGAAAACTCAATAATAAATGCAAAACCAATCTCAATAAAACTCAAAACCGTGCTTGTGTTCAATGAATATCGAATAGGGTCAAAAATCTCTCACAATCTTAAAGAACAAGAAGAACGGGATGTCAATCCGCCTTCAAAGTGAAACCCTAAGATCTTCCAACTGCAAATAGGGAAAGTGCTTCTTTCCTATGATCTTCCTCCAAAATTTGCTCACATTGTAATCTTGCAAATGATCTCAACTTCTCTCTTCCGAAAGCGTATGCAACCAATGTGTAACGAGGGATCCGTTTTCTCTCCTTCTTCAACCTTCTCATAGGAAAATGCTAGGGTTACAAAATCCTGTAACGGATGATGACGTGGCAAGTATGACATGTGGTAGTCGCTAACAGAATCATGGCCATGACCAACTTTCCATGCCCGTGGAATCCACCGTGGGAGCCTACGACATGTTCCTCCACGGTCTTAATTAAATTAAATACCAAAACCAAGACCGTGGTTCCTTGTGCTTGAACGTGGAATCCCTAGAACGTGCGTACAATCCCTTGTTTCCTAAAACTTTCTACTCATACTCCTTCCTTAGCTACTCCAATGCATCTCCTTGATGTCTAGCATGATCAAAAGTGCTCACATGCTCCACTTATGCTCCAATCCAAGCCTTGAATCACCTATAAATACAACAAAGCTTGTGTAAATCTCTATACCAATTTAATAGGTGAATGTGCTCATATATGCTTCAAACTCATATCCATGTACACAAAAGAAGGGGAAAAACTACCAAAACATGTGCCTAAAATAATGTCATATTTCATGCTATCAAAATACCCAATACTTGTCTGTTCCTTGTCCCCAAGCAAGATTTTCAAAATCTAGAGCATAAGGTAGGAAGAAATATGAATGCAAAACAAGGGAAAAACAAATCTTTTTGGTATTGTGCTTCTAATCAATAGATCGCTCTCAAATCTTGCTTAATGTTTCCTTGAAAACTTCTATGTACACAAAACGAATCATATCAAGCAAAAGAAACATCATACATTGCAAAAGCTCCAAGACAAACATCATAACCCAAAGTAATGTCAAAATCAATCATGTGTAAATCCGATTTAGATCACTAAGCCAAACAACAACCATAAGATCTTAAGGACTTTCAAGCAAAGGTCAAGAAATGTGAATGGGTGGGACATTTTTAAGGTAATGTGGTGTGATATTCGGGAAAAAGGAACTACACAACACAAGCTTGAAGAACATTGCTTTCCATACATGCTTTTCATGCGAACTTTTCTTTTACTTTACTTTTTGAGAGTATGGACAGAGGTGCACAAAAACCGAAGCCTAAGAGATCGGCGATTATCAATTTTCGAGATGCCTCAAACCATTGATGCAAGTACCATATCCCGTTAGGACTTGTCGTTCAATCGGACTTTGGCGAGACACATACACCCGACTATGTGAATGGTGCCGAGTTACTCATCCTCAAGTTCAACGTCCCTAAACTTAATTTCTATACTTCGAATGAACACTTCCCATGGCCCTCCCACATCAATTATGCCAAAAATTACACACTTCCTAGTTCCCGGATAGGTAAAGGAGGCAAAAATTTCATTGAGGAGCTAAATGGATAAAGAAGAAGCAAGAAAAATCGAAACGCCTTAATCATTTCAAAACGAAGTGCAAGAACTTGTAATGCGATTTCAACTTTCATTCCTCAACATGATTTAGACAATAATTTTTACATTATGAAACTTGCAAGAAGATTAAACATTATACTCAATTTCTCCTCAATTCACAATCCATCTTAAGCACATAAATGTCATCAAAAATTCAATCCACAAGAAAATTCATCATTGAGGTCTTTTCTAATCCTAGAAGCACAATATTTTTCAAAATTTTTCAAATTTTTATGGGTTTTTCAAAGCTTAAAATGCAAGACAAATAAGAAACATGTGAAAAGAAAATGAAAGATGCAAATGTTCATGGATACGAAGCAAAGCAATATGTCAAGTTATTACATCACATGAGAATCATACTCCACCCCATACTTAAGATACACATTGTCCCTAATTTGGAAAAACAAAGGAAAAGAACAAAGAACTCACAAAGTCATGAAGCAACACAAACCGATCAAGTCATCACATAGGAGGCGATGATGGTGGAAACGGGAAGAAGTTTGGGTCGTATGGACGCCCAAACTGCTACCGGTAAACGTCTCGGAGGATCCTTGCATTGTCACGATGCTCATCCTCAGCTGCATCAAAGCGGGTCTCAAGTGCCTCCATCCTCTGTGTAAGTCCGGTGACCCATCCCGGTTGCTGGTCCATCCATGCTGGTCTCTGCGCCATCCACTCCAACGGTGCTCCCATCCAAGCTGGTGGATCATCCATCCATGTCGGCGTTACATCCATCCAAGTCGGCCTCTCACTCACGCTTGCACGCCGGGAAGAAGAAGAAGTTGAAGGCCGCTGCTGGTAGGTAGATATCCTAGGCGGCTCTTGGAAGTCCGCTGGCTGGTCCGGGAAATCTCCAAATGACTGCTTAGCAGCTGCATCCTCCTGGAACTTATCTCCATCCATCTCCTCATCACCGTCCTTATCAATAGCAACATGCTCATCCTCGGGATAATAGGTAGGAGCATCAAGAAGGTTATTGTGGATCGGGATAAAGGTTGCTTGCCAATTTCGCCGGTCCCGGATGGAGTATTCAGCATTCCATGGAATACCTCGTCCTCCCTTTCCTTCCCAAGGCATGGAGACGTATGGTGGACCTCGGTGGCGGGTAATAAAGAGTCCCCGAGTCATGAAATCCTGAAGCCCTAGAGGCCTCGCAGAAGCTACCAACTTACAAGCCGAATAATCAATCCTCAACTGCTTTGCTATGTGTGTAACCATCCCACCATAACCGATATTCCCTTTAGATTTGTTCTTGATCTTACTAAGGGTAGCAGCTAGCATAGTTGCGCAATCCGAAGTGACACCGACCTCCATACAATAGAGGATAAAAAGCTCATCAGCCTTGAGCTTTTGAGGAGTCTCAGTTCTAGGGAAAATGCACTCGGAAAGCATCCTATGGGCAATCTTGAAGGATAGGTTATAAATCAGCTTAGGGTTTGAGTTTGCTGGTTGCCAACGGTCCTCGGAGCCTACTACCATAGCAATCTCCTCCCAAAACTCGCGAGCTCGAGAGCTCCTAGGGAATGTCCCATTATAGGACTCCCCAAAACCGAAGAAAGATCCAAACTGCACTATGGAAAAGTGGTGAGTGCGGTTCATGAAACGGAAGGAAACCGTTCGATTAACAGTACTATGATCAAAAGAACTCAAGAACTCCATAGTGATCTCCTCATAAGCATCCTCCCTAATACCCACAAATGTAGTAAGTCCAGCCCTATCAAGCATCCACCTAAGATCATCCACCACATGTAATTCCTCAAACTCTTCAAGGACAATGTACCTAGGGGCTATAACCTTGCGCTCATGGATATTTCGGTAAGCTTTCTTGTGGTCCTCATGGATTGTAGGGAGCCTAAGGGTAGGTTGAGGAGCGGTATGGGGTTGGGAAGAGGAGCCTTCGCCTCCTTTGTTTTTGTTTTGGTTGGATTTACGAGTGCCAAACATTTTTTCCAAAAATCACGGCCTGTTCTTGAGGAAACCACGCCCGTGATTTTGTACGACAACCCGTGGAAATGCACGATCTTTCTAAAATCAACAAAAATTTCACAACAATCTCAACAACAACAACCCTAGAATGTTTCTAAGTTCAATTCCATTCAGTTCTCCTAAAAATCTTTGAAGAAAACGAAAGAAATCAACCAAATATAGAGATGAGAGAAAACCTAGGTTTTTGGATTTGAAGAAATCCAAAATCTCGCTCGATTGCTGAATATTTGTGCTGTTTGTTGTCACAATCCGCAGTAGGATGAAGTTTCCTTTGATTTGGAACGAAGAATCACGTGAAACGGTCACCAAATGAAGGATTTGGGTTTGAGGGGTTAAGAGCGTGGAAGTAGGCGTGGCGAAGAGGGTAAATGGTGTTGGTGTTGTGAAGAAGAAGGCTTTATGTAGCCCCGTCAAAATTTCAAAAACCACGGCCCTCTGTTACTTCCACGGCCGTGGAATTGTGTCCTTGGCCGTGGTAGCTCTCGACTTGATTATCCACGGCCTTAATTAAAGAAACCACGGCCGTGAAACTGTATTTAAACCCGTGGAAATGTGGATTTTTGCCAAAAATCCAAATTTCGTCTTTCCTTTGGCTTTCTTCACTTCTTTTGGTTGTTCTTCAGGCCTGACATTCAAAGACACAAGACATACCGGAAAGACACCAATGAAAAACAAACAAAAACAACTTATACTAATCTAATCTAAGAAGAACGAAAAAGAAAAACAAGAATGCATTACCTTGGGTTGCCTCCCAAGTAGATCTTTGTTTTAGGTCCGTAGCTGGACCAATCCTTTGTGCTTAAGAGAGGAGAATCGGTGCGATTTCCTCAGTTTGGAGTTCTGGCGAGTACTTTTTCAGTCGTTGGCTATTCACTTTGAAACTTCCGCACTTCCTCACCCCATACTTCATTGCACCATGGGGAAAAACGTGTTTAATAACATACGGTCCTGTGCAACGAGATTTGAGCTTACCTGGAAAGAGCCGAAGTCTTGAATTAAAGAGAAGGACAAGGTCTCCTTCTTTAAAGTGTTTCGGAATGGTGTGCTTATCATGCCAACACTTCGCTCTCTCCTTGTAGATCTTGGTATTTTCATAGGCATTAAAGTGGAGTTCTTCTAATTCATTGTGGTCCAAGAGGCGTTTCTCTCCCGCTTCCTTCATGCCAAAGTTCAACCACTTGACAGGCTAATACGCCTTGTGTTCCAACTCCACCGGAAGATGGCAAGACTTCCCATACACAAGATTGTATGGTGTTGTGCCGATGAGAGTCTTGTATGCTGTTCTATATGCCCATAGTGCGTCATCTAGCTTCAACGCCCAATCCTTCCTTGTCCTAGACACCGTTTTCTCCAGAATTGCTTGGATCTCTCTATTGGAAATCTCCACTTGCCCACTTGTTTGCGGATGGTAAGGTGTAGCGTTCTTGTGAGTCACCCCATACTTAGCTAGTAGAGCCTCAAATCGACGGAAAATAAAGTGTGATCCTCCGTCACTATTGAAGGTTCGGGGTGTACCAAACCTTGGGAAAATAGTTCGATTAAAGAACTTAACAACCACCATCGCATCATTAGTTGGAGAAGCAATAGCTTCAACCCATCTTGAAACATAATTTACAGCTAGAAGTATATACTGGTTACCACAAGATGATGGGAATGGCCCCATGCATGAAGTCAACGCCCCAAAAGTCAAAGATCTCCACTTCTTGGATGTTGTTTAGAGACATCTCATTCCTCCTAGATATATTTCCTGTTCTTTGAGAAGTATCGCAACAAGCAACAAAGATTTGCATATCTTTAAATAATGTAGACCAAAAGAATCCGGATTGCAATACCTTAGCGCTAGTCTTGTGAGAACTAGCGTATCCTCCATAAGGAAGAGAATGACAATGACGAATGACACTTTGCATTTCGTGTTCGGGTACACATCTTTTGATGATGCCATCTGGACCTCTCTTGAAGAGTAGAGTTTCATTCCAATAGTATTGGCGGACATCCGTACAGAAGTTCTTTCTTTGACCGTAGGATAGTCTGGGAGGTATTTTCTGACAAACTAAATAATTCACAAAATCAGCAAACCAAGGTTCGTTACCTCTAGAAATATGATCAATGTACTCTTCCATTAGATGTAATTGTTCGTCCGGGAAAGAGTCATCAATAGCAAGTTCATCATTGGTGACATGTGGTAGACAACTTAAGTGATCCATAACAGAATTTTTGGATCCTTTCTTGTCACGAATCTCAAGATTGATCTCTTGAAGAAGAAGAATCCATCTAATAAGCCTTGGTTTCACATCTTTCTTGGCAAGCAAATACTAAATGGCTGAATGATCCGTGTATACGATCACCTTCGCTCCTACAAGATAAGAAACGAAACTTTTCAAATGTATATACAATAGCAAGGAATTCCTTCTCCGTTGTGGCGTAGTTGAGTTGAGCTTCATCTAGCATTTACCTAGCATAATAGATGGCATGAGTGCGTCCATCTTTCTTTTGTCCAAGCACCGCTCCCACCGCTATGTCACTTGCATCGCACATGGCCTCAAATGGAAGACTCCAATCCGGAGGTTGAATTATTGGGGCTGAGGTTAAGGCTTCTCGAATCCTGTAGAAAGCATCTAAACATTGTTTCGAAAATTCAAAAACAACATCCTTCATCAATAGATTAGTTAACGGTTTAGATATTTTCGAAAAGTCCTCAATGAATCTCCTACAGAAGCCAACATGTCCTAGAAAACTCTAATCCCCTTCACTGAAGATGGAGGATGAAGCTTTTCTATTGTTTCAACTTAGCCTTGTCAACTTCAATCCCTCTATTAGAGATCAAGTGTCGTAAAACAATGCCTTCCTTAACACAAAAATGACACTTCTCCCAATTTAGACCTAGGTTAGTGCCTTCACATCTTTGTAGAACAAGAGATAGGTTAGAAAGACAATTATCAAATGAGGAACCATAAACAAAAAAATCATCCATAAAAACCTCTATGATTTCCTCAATGTAATCCCAGAAGATGGCCATCATACACCTTTGAAAGGTGGTTAGAGTGTTGCACAATCCGAATGGCATATTTCTACAAGCGAACGTACCCCACGGGCACGTAAAGGTGGTCTTCTCTTGATCGTCCGGATGAATAAGAATCTGAAAGAAACCACCATAACCATCAAGATAGCAAAAATAAGAATGTTGCGCTAACCTCTCAACATTTGATCAATGAAGGGTAGTAGGAAGTGATCCTTCCTCGTCACATTATTCATCTTCCTATAGTCTATACACATTCTCCATCCCGTCACCGTTCTTGTTGGAATGAATTCGTTGTTCTTATTGGCTACAACGGTCATCCCTCCTTTCTTTGGGACTACTTGAACTGGGCTCAGCCGCTTGCTATCTGATATCGGGAATATGATACCTGCATCATGCAATTTAAGGATCTCCTTCTTCACGACTTCTTTCATGATCGGGTTTAACCGTCGTTGAGGTTGACGTGAAGGCTTATAATCCTCTTCCATTAGTATCTTGTGCATACATAATGATTGTTAAATACCTACAAGATCCTCTATGGTGTAACCTAAGGCTTTCTATGCTTCTTCAGGACAAACATAAGCTTATCATGTTTATCTTCACTTAAACTAGAACTAACTATAACGGGAAACGTAGAGTTAGATCCAAGAAAAGCGTACCTTAGATGTGCGGGAAAAGGCTTCAATTCTAAACTTGTAGATGCATTTGGTGTGTTGTGAGGGATGCCCGGATTCTCCTTGGATGTCTCCAAGGGTGTGAAAGTGGTAGAAGAAAAAGCAAGAACGTTTGTAGAAAGAACGGAACCTTCCTCAGAATTTTCAAGAACCACGGCACCACTATTACTTCCACGGCCATGGAAAGTTGTACTTTCGCCGTAATTCTTTGTGTAATTTGAATGGTTGTTCACGACATATATTTCCACGGGTGGAATTAGTGAAACCACGCCCATGGAAAACACCGATGACTGTGGTTTCTTGTGTTTTCCGAACCATCGTGCAATTCTTTGAATTCTTCAATTTGCACTTCTTCTAACTCTTCCAAAGCCTCAATCTCAACATTATAGTCCTCTTCCACCACCTTTCCCATGATGCTCATGGTTATAACCTTTTGTAACAGATCTTTGAATAAGATCGAACTCATTTCCTCTCTAGAATCCTCTTCATCATATATGTTGTAAATGCCCTCTCCAAGTGCTGGTTCTTTTGTCAAAGCCGAGAGTAGAAATTCAACTTTCTCTTCTCCAATGTCGAAAGCCAATCTAGCGTTCTTGCAATCAACCATACAGCCGGAAGTTGCAAGAAAGGGTCTCCCAAGTATGATTGGGACCGGACAATCTGCAGGAATGTCAAGCACAACAAAGTTTATAGGAATATAGAACTTACCAAGCTTAACCGGGACGTCTTCAATGATGCCAACGGGTCGAGTAATGGATCGATCCGCCATATATAACGTCATCTTCACCGGTTTAGGTTCACCTAAACCAATCTTCTCACACAAAGAAAGTGGAATGATGCTCACACTTGCTCCCAAGTCACAAAGTGTATCATATGTGACTTCTCCCACTCCTATTGGTACACAAAATGACCCTGGATCTCGCAGCTTTGGGAGCATCTTTTCCGTCATTGTTTTAATGAGTTCTGAAGACTCCGAACTCATCTTAACTTCACCACAATCTCCAAGTTTCCTCTTGTTAGAGAGGATCACCTTCAAGAACTTCCCACAAGCGGGCTTACCTAAAATTACATCAACAAAATGTATGTTAATGTGCAGTTTACTCATGAGATCAACAAACTTAAAAAAATGCTTGTCTAGACGCGCTCTCGCTCTAGATTGCGGGAATGGAAAAGGAGGTTTATAAGTTGGAGGATCTTCCTTCTACTTCTCATTCTCTCTCTCAACGGGAACCTCAACGAATGTGGGCTGCGGATCGGTGGTTGTTACACCACTTCTTGTAGTAATTGCCATCACCCTCCCTTTCGGATTGTCCTCCGTTTTTCCGGGAAGTTTCCCATGATCTCTAGGAACTTCTCCGGCCTTACTAAACACTTGATTTTCCAAAGCATTTTGTGCTTTAGAAATTAAAGTAATGGAGCTCTCCATTCCTTGCATCTTCCCCAAGATTGTCTCCATCATCGCTTCAAAGTTGTCCTTCTCCGGCTGGTTTGAACTAGATGAAGCTTGTCCCTAACTTTTCAAAGGTGTAGAAGAAGAAGAAGGAGGTGTTATTGTTCCAATGGTTGTTGGTTGAATCTCCAATTGTTGTTGAAGTTCCTGTTGTTGGTGTTATTGTTCCAATGGTTGTTGCGGTTGTTATTCCTATTCCCTAGATTTTTCTCCCTTCCTAGATAGCCAACATTATGCTCCTATTTAAATTGAATGTTACACTTAAAGAGTTCCTTCAACTCCTTAATCTCATTGTTGAGGGAGAAAATTTGAGCTTGGGTTGCTGGATTCAACCTTGTTGCCGGTTCTCCGGAATCTCGATTCCCACTCTCAATCTTCCTATGGGAATACTTCTCAATCACTAGAGTTTGATTCTTAATAAAATCCCAAGCATAATCTTCTCTCATATCCATAAAAGTTTCCCAAGAAAGATATTGAAGTTTGAATTGAGTTTCCACATCCAATCCCTTGTGGTAAATCTCCAACAACTTCAGCTTTGAAATACCAAGGTGAGGGAAATCCAATGGAAGGTCTTGAAACCTTTCCCAAGATTTAAACAAACTTTCATTAGGTTTCATAGCAAAGACATTAATTTTACCTCTCAACTCCGCCATTTTGGATGGCGAAAAGAATTTGGTGAGGAATTCCGAAGTCATCTCCTCCCATGTGTTAACTCTTCCAGCTAGAAGAGCTTGATAACAAGCTAAGGGCTTGTCCTTCAAAGAGAAATAGAACGGTCTCAACTTATAATTGTTGTTAATTGCTCTTGGAGGCTTCAAAGTCTCCATAATAATCTCATAATTCTGCAAATGTTGATGCAAAGATTCAGCTTCCATTCCACCAAACTGACTTTGGCGGATCATAGTAATGACTTGAGGGCGAAACCTATAGTCATGCTCGTGTGGATCTCCAAGATTCACACCCAAATGGCACGGTTGCTGATTCGGATCCATACGTTGCCCAAGAGTTCGCGGTTCAGCCACGACATGAGCAGCTCTCGCATCTCTAACATGAACACGAGGATCGACATGGACACGAGGATAAAGTTGTGGATTAGGTGGTATATCTTCAGCTGAAGCATATCATCATCGGATAATTCATCTTTCTTATCCTTGGCACCTTTCTCCAAATTTGCATGTAATACCATCGCCCAGATTTCATCCATTTGAATTTGCATTTTCTCCCTATAAGCACGAGCTATAACTTTCTCCTCAAGAAGTGTTCTTTCACTTGCATTAAGAAGAGCCCAAGTTTCATCAACCTCCTCCTGAAGACTCTTTTCATTGTGTCCAGCCATCTTTTTCTCCCTTAACCGTTTCTTGAGAGTCTTCTCTGGTTCAGGGTCAAAAGGAATGAGGTCTTTCTTAGATCGATACCTTCCCATGTACCTAAAGAGAAATCTACAAAATCACTAAAGTAGATAGATCAAATAACAGGAGCAAAAGCTCCCAAGCTAGACAACCGAAAACCGAATTTGGCCTAAACCAAATCTCCGGCAATGGCACCAAATACTTGTTTGCTCAAAAGTGTGCGTGCAAAGTCTTAAATTTATAAAATTTGAAATCAAGGAAAGAAGCGAACCCGCAGTGTACGGATCGGTATAGTAAAGCAAGAATTCCACAATCAAACTCAAGGATTTGGGGGATCAAATTCAGTTCGTAAAATCGTCCGGAAAGAAAATGAAGCTTTTGTAAAGATTAATGGTAAAATAACGATTCTAAAGATTCACGTATCCAATTGCAGAAATCGATTCAAGATGCTCTAAAGATATAAGGACAGAGTTGAGATTGCAAAGGTATAGATCTAAGGTAGGGAATTGTACGGTGAAGTTCCAAACCCATAAGTCTTCCCCAAAGGCTCTTTCAATAAAGGATGTTGAGTCTCGTTATAAAGAGGAAGTAAGGACAAGATTCAGCTCTCAAATACCCATGCCCAAACCCAAGGAAATCAAAGATAAGCCAAACAGGTTAAGGTTGTGACACTCGTAACCTAAATAGAGGGTGTTGAATCTCACTACTACCTAGAAAAGGAAAGCGAAGGCTAGGTTAAGGCCAATCTTTAACTTTGGATCAAAGCAAAAGCAAAGCACGTCAAATAGGGGAAAACCACGGTCAGTTCTTGAGGAACCACAACCGTGGAACTCAAAGACAGGCCGTGAAAAGGTACCACGGCGAGGTTTCTCGCAACTCTCAGGGTCCAATATGTTTTGGTTCAATCTATCATCATCTATGCAACAACTATCAACCCTTCACCTTAGAATCACTTAAAAGTTTTAGCCAACAATCATTGTCATCAAATCAATAATCAAGATTAAAAGAAAGAAAAGATAGAACCTTGAAAACTCAATAATAAATGCAAAACCAATCTTAATAAATGATGTGATCGAACTCGATTCGAACACGAGGATCCACCGGCACAAGTTCACAATCGGATTGGAATCGGTGAAATGAAACTCTCTTTTTGTTTGGATTTAGTGTTTTTGGATATGAAGAGCAAATTCCCTCGGCCTCTCACTTTGGGAATCCCTCAACTCGAACGAACTACCCTCGGAATCTCACTTTGGGGTTCGAACCTTCGTTCCTCGGCCTCTCACCTTAGAACCACCTAAGCATCTCACCTAGATGTTTGAAAACTAAGCATCTGACCTAGAATTCGGGTTTTGTTTTTCTCAAAGTGAAAACACAACTTTTGATTGAACTCAACTCTATTTTCTCATTAAAAACGTTTTTGGGAGAGGCCTTATATAGGCTGAAAATTCAGCACCTAACTCCCAACATTAAAGGCTTACAAGTTCAAGAGTTGTGACATTAAACAAAGAGCAAACATAGGGACTTTCAACCACCTACTTTCTCCATCTACTTTTCCACCCACTTTTCTCCACCTACTTTTTCCATAATTAATACATAAATTCATTCATAATATATGAATAATATGAGGATAATATGCTGCATAAAATATGTATTGGGTGGACGTGCATATGTTTTGTATAGCCATCTTTCATGCGTTCATGCGTGATCTTGGTCAAAAACCCATTCAAGTATAAACGCTGCTTCATTGTCGGGTCATTTTCACCCTCTTTCTCTTGGAGTCTCGACTTCTCATAAACTATAAAGTGGTAGATCTTGAAGATACCTTCGAAAGTAATACTTGTAGGTCTTCTAACTCCAAACGAAGCTCCAGATATTGGCAGTTTACTGAGAGTGCATACATTTGACAGCTTAGCCGGATCGAGCGAAATATGACTTAACTTGACCACACTCGGAGTGAACATTTTCGGCTTCATATTGGGGCTCTCGGGTATCACATCATCCCCTTTCCCTTGAAAAGGATTCGTACACGAATCCGTCATGCCATCCTTGGGAAAGTGATTGTCGGATTTATTACCATGGTAACTACCTCCCTCAACTTCGTCTCCATCATGTCGAGATGCTTGACTACGATCCGACTTCAAGGGAAGGGGAGGCAACCTTCTCCGTATCTCAACTAGTTGGGCTTCAATCCTGTCCAAACGTTGGTCGATTTGATTACCACCGTTTCCTTTGTCGTTGATGTTCGGTGGTGATGGAGGCACATGATCCGGTGGACAAGGACACTGGGATAGTGGAGCAGCCTTCGGGGGTGGTATAGGCGGTGATATGTACTTTGTTTCGCTTGTTGCTTTCTCAACTCGGCTCGTTGGAAAGTAAGACGCCTCCTTCATCCATTTTTCGACTACTCTACGGCGCCGATCTTCCTCTTCTTTTTTTCGAGCCTCCTTTTCTCGACGACGACGTCGGTCTTCTTCCTCTTGTTTACGAGCTTCGTCTTCACGGCGACAGACTTCTCTTCTCTTTCGCCGCCTTCGTAATTCTTCATTGACGGCCTCATAAAGATCGTCTTCCATTTCACTCAAACGAAGATAGCCATCGTCATACTCTCGAATAGCCCATCGAACGTATTCTTCATTTATTGTTCTTTTTCGATCGCGTCTTGACATTCTCGAACAGTTCACAACCCGAAGCTTGAGGAACTCGCACCGTTGGGCTCTGATACCACTTGATGTGATCGAACTCGCACCGTTGGGCTCTGATACCACTTGATGTGATCGAACTCGATTCGAACACGAGGATCCACCGGCACAAGTTCACAATCGGATTGGAATCGGTGAAATGAAACTCTCTTTTTGTTTGGATTTAGTGTTTTTGGATATGAAGAGCAAATTCCCTCGGCCTCTCACTTTGGGAATCCCTCAACTCGAACGAACTACCCTCGGAATCTCACTTTGGGGTTCGAACCTTCGTTCCTCGGCCTCTCACCTTAGAACCACCTAAGCATCTCACCTAGATGTTTGAAAACTAAGCATCTGACCTAGAATTCGGGTTTTGTTTTTCTCAAAGTGAAAACACAACTTTTGATTGAACTCAACTCTATTTTCTCATTAAAAACGTTTGTGGGAGAGGCCTTATATAGGCTGAAAATTCAGCACCTAACTCCCAACATTAAAGGCTTACAAGTTCAAGAGTTGTGACATTAAACAAAGAGCAAACATAGGGACTTTGAACCACCTACTTTCTCCATCTACTTTTCCACCCACTTTTCTCCACCTACTTTTTCCATAATTAATACATAAATTCATTCATAATATATGAATAATATGAGGATAATATGCTGCATAAAATATGTATTGGGTGGACGTGTATATGTTTTGTATAGCCATCTTTCATGCTTTCATGCGTGATCTTGGTCAAAAACCCATTCAAGTATAAACGCTGCTTCATTGTCGGGTCATTTTCACCCTCTTTCTCTTGGAGTCTCGACTTCTCATAAACTATAAAGTGGTAGATCTTGAAGATACCTTCGAAAGTAATACTTGTAGGTCTACTAACTCCAAACGAAGCTCCAGATATTGGCAGTTTACTGAGAGTGCATACATTTGACAGCTTAGCCGGATCGAGCGAAATATGACTTAACTTGACCACACTCGGAGTGAACATTTTCGGCTTCATATTGGCGCTCTCGGGTATCACATCACCCCCTTTCCCTTGAAAAGGATTCGTACTCGAATCCGTCATGCCATCCTCGGGAAAGTGATTGTCGGATTTATTACCATGGTAACTACCTCCCTCAACTTCGTCTCCATCATGTCGAGATGCTTGACTACGATCCGGCTTCAAGGGAAGGGGAGGCAACCTTCTCCGTATCTCAACTAGTTGGGCTTCAATCCTGTCCAAACGTTGGTCGATTTGATTACCACCGTTTCCTTTGTCGTTGATGTTCGGTGGTGATGGAGGCACATGATCCGGTGGACAAGGACACTGGGATAGTGGAGCAGCCTTCGGGGGTGGTATAGGCGGTGATATGTACTTTGTTTCGCTTGTTGCTTTCTCAACTCGGCTCGTTGGAAAGTAAGACGCCTCCTTCATCCATTTTTCGACCACTTTACGGCGCCGATCTTCCTCTTCTTTTTTTCGAGCCTCCTTTTCTCGACGACGACGTCGGTCTTCTTCCTCTTGTTTACGATCTTCGTCTTCACGGCGACGGACTTCTCTTCTCTTTCGCCGCCTTCGTAATTCTTCATTGACGGCCTCATAAAGATCGTCTTCCATTTCACTCAAACGAAGATAGCCATCGTCATACTCTCGAATAGCCCATCGAACGTATTCTTCATTTATCGTTCTTTTTCGATCGCGTCTTGACATTCTCGAACAGTTCACAACCCGAAGCTTGAGGAACTCACACCGTTGGGCTCTGATACCACTTGATGTGATCGAACTCGCACCGTTGGGCTCTGATACCACTTGATGTGATCGAACTCGATTCGAACACGAGGATCCACCGGCACAAGTTCACAATCGGATTGGAATCGGTGAAATGAAACTCTCTTTTTGTTTGAATTTTGTGTTTTTGGATATGAAGAGCAAATTCCCTCGGCCTCTCACTTTGGGAATCCCTCAACTCGAACGAACTACCCTTGGAATCTCACTTTGGGGTTCGAACCTTCGTTCCTCGGCCTCTCACCTTAGAACCACCTAAGCATCTCACCTAGATGTTTGAAAACTAAGCATCTCACCTAGAATTCGGGTTTTGTATTTCTCAAAGTGAAAATAGAACTTTTGATTGAACTCAACTCTATTTTCTCATTAAAAACGTTTGTGGGAGAGGCCTTATATAGGCTGAAATTTCAGCACCTAACTCCCAACATTAAAGGCTTACAAGTTCAAGAGTTGTGACATTAAACAAAGAGCAAACATAGGGACTTTCAACCACCTACTTTCTCCATCTACTTTTCCACCTACTTTTCTCCACCTACTTTTCCATAATTGATACATAAATTCATGCATAATATATGAATAATATGAGGATAATATGCTGCATAAAATATGTATTGGGAGGACGTGCATATGTTTTGTATAACCATCTTTCATGCGTTCATGCGTGATCTTCGTCAAAAACCCATTCAAGTATAAACACTGCTTCATTGTCGGGTCATTTTCACCCTCTTCCTCTTGGAGTCTCGACTTCTCATAAACTATAAAGTGGTAGATCTTGAAGATACCTTCGAAAGTAGTACTTGTAGGTCTTCTAACTCGAAACGACGCTCCAGATATAGGCATTTTACTGAGAGTGCATACATTTGACAGCTTGGCCGGATCGAGCGAAATATGACTTAACTTGACCACACTCGGAGTGAACATTTTCGGATTCATCTTGGGGTCTCGGGGATCACATCAATAAAAGTCCAAACCGTGCTTGTGTTCAATGAATATCGAATAAGGTCGGAAATCTCTCAAAATCTTAAAGAACAAGAAGAACGGGATGCCAACCCGCCTTCAAAGTCAAACCCAAAAATCTTCCAACTCTGAATAGGAAAAGTTCGTCTTTCCTAAAATCTTCCTCCAAAATCTGATCACAATATAATCTTGCAAATGATCTCAACTTCGCTCTTCCTAAAGCGTACGCAACCAATGTGTAACGAGGGATCCATTTTCTCTCCTTCTTCAGCCTTCTTATAGGAAAATGCTAGGGTTATAAAAACCCGTAACGGATGATGACGTGGCAAATATGACACATGGCAGTCGTTTACAGAATCACGGTCATGACCAACTTTCCACGCCCGTGGAATCCACCGTGGGAGCCTACGACATGTTCTTCCACGGTCTTAATTAAATTAAATACCAAAACCACAGCCGTGGTTCCTTGTGCTTGACCGTGGAATCCCTAAAACGTGCGTACAATCCCTTGTTTCCCAAAACTTTCTACTCATACTCATTCCTTATCTACTCCAATGCATCTCCTTGATGTCTAGCATGATCAAAGGTGCCCACATGCTCCATTTATGCTCCAATCCATGCCTTTAATCACCTATAAACACAATAAATCTTGTGTAGATCTCTATACCAACATAATAGGTGAATGTGCTCATATATGCTTTAAAATCATATCCATGTACACAAAAGAAGGGGAAAAACTACCAAAACATGTGCCCAAAATAACGTCATATTTCATGCTATCAAGAGTTGTGTTTTAACCGCCGCAAAGCAGTTTCCAAGGCATGTTCTTGATTTCCACGGCCGAACTTTCTCAAGATCTTGCCGTGGTTTATTTTGTCGTGCACGTTTTGTTTTTACCTTTACCCAAAGTTAAAGATTTCTTAAACCCTAGCCTTGTTGAACCATTCTTACCCATAGTCTTGCTTGGTTATTAACGTTTACGAGTTCTAGGTAATAGAGGATTCAAAACCCTCTATTAAGGTTGTGAGTGTCATTGCATTACCTTTGTGCTTCCTTTTAACTTCCTTGGGTTTGGTGTTTGGTATTGAGAGTATAATCCTATCCTTAGATCCTCTATATAACGAGACTCAATATCCGGTGTTAGAGAACCTTTGGTGAGACAAGTGGTTGTTAGAACTTCACCGTACGATACCCCACCTTAGAACATATATCTTAGCAATCTAGCTCTGTCCTTTACACATCTTTAGACATCTTGAATCGAATACCACAATCGGATACTTGGATCTCTAGAATCTACATTCCCCAGATTATATTACATATTCTTATCATTGTTTTTTGATCATTATTATTGCATGCTTTTAAAGTTAGACTGCTTTTCTAAATTTATTCTCACTAAATCAATGTGATCGACCCTAGAGTACATGTTTTTATTGCGATTGATCCGTACACTGCGGGTTCACTTATTTGCTTTTATTCTTGGTATAGATTTAAAGCTTATTTGCACAGGTTTTGGAGCAAACATACAGTGACCCTAGCTTCTGTAGATCTCTTAGAGATCATGGAGACTAGAAGTTTTAGACTTCTAGCATTTGTTTCGGTTCCTAATTCGTGGAGCCTTGTTGAGCAGGCTTCCATTCACTCCTTTCCTGAGGACATCTCAGTGTTTGATGAGTGTTAAGATTATCTTCGAGTGAGGTAAGTCTCTTGGACTTACTTAGCTTCATTCGGTTTATTGGATTGAGTGTTTTTGCTTGATTGTGTTTTTATTATCGTTTATAACTGATAACTGGACTAGGATTGACCTTGTTATACCTTAATTGGCCCAAGTGTATTATAACCGGGCGGTTACCGCTTATCTAGTTCAGAATGGGGAAACTGGGAGGTGCTCTCGCGATCAGTCCAGTAGGTGACAGAAGGATGCATACGTTCTATTTCTGTTGGTGAAAGGGGACGGAGGTGAGATCATAGCGACTCTCGTGTAACAACCCTAAGTTGAATTAGTAATTGGATAACCTATGAAAGATATTAATCGGCTAAGTGTGAGCATGCTATGTGTTTACTTTACCTTATGTGTGTTTGTGCCTTTACAGTCTTTCAGATATCTAGAATGTTAGCTAACGGTTTATACCGTCGTTGTAGATGTTCTACATGTTCAGGATGCTGCTGAGTAATCCGGATGTTGTGGTCAGCCGGGGTTCCCGTACATTATAGGACGGGATCGGGTTTATGTTTGTGTTGTTGCTTTCCCATTTGTTTTGAACACGATTGCGATTCTTTTACACTTTCTTTTGTTTAAACCTTCGGTTTTATATTGAGTTTTGGTTTTCATTTGTTTGTGTCATATTGTAAGATCCGTTGTGTCGTTTCTACTCTGAGGTTCAGGACCCATTGTGAGGTCCTATCCCGTAACGCTTCAATTTCTCAGAACTTGGGGTGTTGCAATTTTCTCCTTTCATCATCATTCAATATCTCTACAAGATCAACAACATCATTTGCATTATGGTTATTAAAAAAAAGTAGAGATAGACAAACCACTCATTTCAGCAAGTTAAGGTTTTAATGATTTATTTATATTAGGAGGGCTAGGATCACTACCTTTTTTCTTCTTTCCTTGAGATGAAAAACTTCCTTATCATCTTCTTTGTTTTTATTGGTATCTTTTTCAATACTATAAGCTTCACTTTAAATAGGTTGGGATCTTCTCATTTTAATTTGGATTTTCTTTGGTTGAGTAACCTTGATGGGACATCTATTAAAAACATGATCCATATTTCCGCAGTTTCCGCATTCTTTCGGAAAATCTTCAAACCATACATTGAACTTGATGAAATCAATCTTCTTGTCCGCTATAAAGGACCCCCGTCCACATACGTCGCCATACCAACACTGATAGAGAAACATGGGTATTTTTTACTTGAGCATTTTTCATTATTGTCGTTAAATTTGACAAATTCCCCTAAGTCGTGATATTTCTACAATAAGTTTCAAGGATAGGGCATTACAAAGTTCCATATGGAGGAGTAAGATTCTAACCCAGACATCTACCTTAGTGAAATTTTCAGTAAATGGGTCAAAGCAAGGAGTCCATTTACGGAGAAACAAAACTTGCCCAAAGACATAAAATGACATACCTTCCCCCATCTTTTTTTTGTCAATAGGAATTGCAAATCTATGATCAATAAATTGGACCTCAATGTGGATGAATCTCCATTATTTTATGAGTTTGATTTAAGTAAGGAAGAGTCTTTAGTCTTTAGAGCATCACTTCTAATCTTAACAAGTAGTTCGATATAGAACTCATTATCCATTGGATTTTATTTCCCGAAATTTGTCTTTTTTGCCACATCAAGAGCGATATTTGTAGATTCTTCATTGATTTTTTAATCTTCATAAGAGTGAGAGGTGATCCCTTGGTTAATTTGATTAGACTTTGGTTAAGATGACTTTGAGGCCTTGAAATTGTGCTTTGTAACATTTGGAGGTGAGACAATAGTTTTTCATGGAAAGAGGGGGCAGGGAAAGTCATTAGACTTGGGGGTTTGAAAACAACAGGAAGAAAATGAAAGAGACAACAACCAAGAAAAGATACACTATAGGTGGTTACACACTTAACAATTATAAGGCAAAAAATTAAGAAGATATGTTTGAGATGAGAATACATGTTAAATATAAAGCCCCGTGAAAACCCAAAGATAGAGCTTAGGTAGGATCCATGGAAAATCAGCAAATACCTTCCATCTGCCGCCCACAACAAGCAATACCGATTCCTTTCAATTAAAAGCGAGATAAAAAATAATTCCTAGAGAATCCGCCAACGATCAACATCCGAAAAATCTAGGATTGATCTACTCTTCACGAAGATCTTATACAATATTGATTTTTCTCTCGAACGGTAATGTAACACCCCAAATCCGCGGGACTCAATGTGTTATTAGGCTAGGATCTCATAGTGGATCTTGACCCTAGCCTGACAACAAGTTCACTAGATCTTACAACAAGGCACATATAGATTAAAACCAAATACATAAACTGTACAATATATGCATCAAAAGGTTTACAACATCACAACGGAGTACAAAACGGCAACCATACGGTATGAAACCGTTAGCTAACAGAGTATGAAAACCGTTAGCTACAATACGGTATGAAACCGTTAGCTAACAAAGTATGAAAAAGAACAAAAGTAATAGCACATACAATCATGCAACCACAACACAACATGCTATGCAAACATATCCGTTTATTATCTTCAATTACGTTATTCCATTTCTAATTCAACTTCTTTTGTGACACAAGAATCTCCCCAAACTCGCCTCTGCTACCGTCTGCCGACAGGAATGGACTGTCTACATTCCGTAACCTATGGGTCTGAGCGCAAGAGCACCCCCCCCCCAGTCACTTGTAGAACTTGGGGCAAGTGGTCACGACCCGTTATAATAAACTTGGGCCTTTTAAACGTATACGTCGTTATCGTAGTCCGGTTTAGGTTATAAATGTACAATCATATGCCAAAGCACAACTACTACAATCTCTCAAATCTACAACTGCTCGCTAAGTAAGTCTTATGGACTTACCTGATATCAGCGTAAACCTCTACCACGTCACTATTTCCCTTTGAGGAAACGATCAGCGCCTACATCGGCAAGGCACACACAATATCAACATCGCTGCTAAGGTCAGGAGACTCGTCTCCTACACCCCATAAAAATATCTAAACATAACTCGAATCTAATCCTCGATATCTCAACAAACTCGTAAATGCCTAAGGTATTATCTACATTCATCTCATCATCTCATACACATACTAAACCTTAAGGCCATAACCGGCATACAACAACATCATGATATCCTCAACTCACTCTCACACCTAGCATGCCTCTAAGCCACTCATACTAGGAAAGGAAAGGATCCATACCACCCTAGGTAGGTCCTAAAGAAGACTCACATGCGTGACAGGAAGGCATAAGGGAGAAACAAACAGAAGGCGCAAGGGCGGCTGACTGGTGGCGCAGGGGCGGCTCAACACTAGGCGCATGGGCGGCGGTCTGGTGGCGCAGGGGCTACTGGTGTGCAGAGAGTGATCCCCGACTTCTCTTCGATCCTTCACTTGGTATCTTTCTATTCTTCATCATCCAACAGTCATATACATACATATATAGGCATATATAC
Organism: Fagopyrum homotropicum; assembly: GCA_033239125.1. NCBI lineage: Eukaryota > Viridiplantae > Streptophyta > Magnoliopsida > Caryophyllales > Polygonaceae > Fagopyrum > Fagopyrum homotropicum. The sequence continues at coordinate 50,770,135 of BSWB01000005.1, forward strand.
ATCAATGCATGACTATGAAGATCAACACAAGATCAACTTGTGGGAAGACACAAACACCCGGCTATGTGAATGGTGCCGAGTTACTCATCATCAAGATCAACGTCCCCAAACCAATTTTTGTAACACTTTCAACCACAATCTTAACTTCACTTGACACGCTTTTCATACTCTACATCTATATTCCCAGATAGGTAAAGGGAGGCAAAAATATATATGAAGGGCTAAAAGTATGATCAAGAAGAAAAAGAGAAGCGAAGTGCCTTAATCATCCCATTAAGAATGTGAAAGAAATTATGAGGTGGTTTCAACCTTCAAATTCAACATGATTTTGATAAAACAAAATACTAAACATGCTAGAATTTCAAACAAAACATTTAACAACTAAACATATCGTAAAACCTTTTGAACATATAAAGATTTGAAAGCTAATCTTCAAGCAATTATCATCATCGAGGTCATATCTGGAATAGAAGCACAAAACGTTTCGAAAAATTCTTTAGTTTCAAAATTATTTCGGTCGAGTTGGTTTGACAGCACCCGATATGATCGACCGAGGTAAACCTCAGTTGTCCTAATCTCGTGTGGCCAAAACACTTCGGTCGAGGTCAAAAAAAAATTTCACTCCAGTTTCGACGTTTTTCCAATAAAAAACCTTTATGTAGTGTATGTAAAGAAACATATAAGCACATAAGATCATAAGCAAAGTCATCAAGTCAACAATTATTAGAAATTACAAATCCAAGCAAGTCAAATACCCCATATTTGAGACATATTGTCTCAATGGGTCAAATATAAGTCAGAATCAAAGTACTCACCTAATGACAAAGTAGAACAACATACAAAAACCAGAACATGATCAAGAATAAGCTCAATCATCGGCCGGAGGTGGAATATATGGATATTAAGTCGGATCGAAAGGATACCCCATCTAATGCTGGAACATCAGCTTCACCATCTGGCGCTGGTGGTGCTGGCTCTCCTTTTCCGCTACGTCCAAGTCTGAATACAGCGAGTCTGAGTGGCGAAGCGTGAGGTCATTTCAGTCCGAAGAGTGTGGAAAGACTCCAACATCTTCTGAGTCAGAAGATCAATCATCCTATGCGCCACAAGGTCACGGTGACGGCTAGCTCGCTGTTGTGATGGCTGGGGAATCTCTACTGGAGAAGCAGGTGTCTCCCTCTCGTCCTCAGTAGCCTCATCATCAAGGTCGATGGTGGGAACACTCGGACCAGCTGTATCTGTCCCTATATCCATCGCCGCGGCTCCACCAGCGTAGTCATCATCATCATCAGATCCCAACTCCGCATCTATAGCAACCTCTTGCATGATAGAATACCAAATTGTCGACTAGTTCTGATGGTCGAAGATGGTGAACTGTGGCGACCACAAAATGCCTCGAGGAAATTTTGTTTTCGAAGGCATGGCAACATAAGGGGTGCCAACTCCTGTAATCCAAGCGGTTTTGCCATCACCACTAAAGTACAAGCCAACAGATCTAAACCCAAGACGGTGGCAATATGAGTCACCAAACCCCCATTTCAGATAGAGCCTTTCTTCTTGCCCTTAACTTTATGCAGCTTCTCAGCAAGCATGGCAGTGAAGTCCGGAATACCACCTCTATCCATACAAAACAAAGCAAATAGCTCACCCTGGCGGATCTTCTAGGGTGTCTCAGTACGCTCCAGAAGCATCTCGCTGAGAATCCTATGGGTGATGCGGAAGACGAGATTGTAGACGATGCACTCCCTAGAGTCCTCTCGTTTCCATCTGCCTCGATGGGAAGTAATGTGGGCAATGCTCTCCCAGAAATCACGAGCATGTCGGCGGGATGGGAAATCCGTAGCGGTAGGAGGTTGAAACCCGAAAATCTCTCCAAACTGGTCGATGGGGAGAGCATAATTCTTGTTGAGCAAACGGAACTTGATTCCTTTCTTCTCTGACACATACGTAACGGAGCTCAGAAACTCGTACGTCGGCTCCAGATATGCCGGCGCATGAATGGCTAGAAAGGTCTCTAATCCGACCATAGAAACAATCATGTGTAAATCCACAACAACGTGCAAGCAATCAAAATCACCAATGTCGACATATCGCGGAGCAATGATGGTGCGGCCACAAATGCGATCAAAGTCCTCTTGGAACATATGGTGGATAACCAGGACCTGTCGTTGTGAGAGAGGTGATGGAGAAGGCATCCGAGCAGTAGGACAGTTGTAACACCCCAAATTCTGAGAACTCGGGGAGCTACTAGTTAGGACCTCACAACGGGTCCCGACCTTAGTTTGACAACAATTTCACTAGGATCTTTTTTTTTTTTGAAAGGTTGGTAAGTAACTCCCGGTTCGATTGGCTTCGCCGCTCTACATCCGGGACGGGAATAATTCGTGGCCCATTGTTGGGGGATACCCTCCCAATATCAGTTTTTCCATACATGCCGCCAAGAGGATTCGAACTCGAATCTCCAAGCTAACCACTTAAGGAGTCTAACACCACATCCCGCTAGACCAACTGAGTATTGGTATTTCACTAGGATCTTACAACAAGGCACAAATGTATTTAAAACAATTTCAAAACATATTATTTTTAATATATGAATGTACACACATGACAGCCTTACAAAACGTATATATAGATACATAACATGCATGCCATATGGGAGACTCCCCTGTCCCATCTAATGAATACGTGGACCCGGCTGACCATCCGTTCCGGATCTCTGCAACTGTCTATCTATACAAATCTACAACACGGATAAAACCGTTAGCTAACATTCTATGCATAAGTATAAGGGTAAAAGCACAAACACACAACATACACAATCAACATGCAACAATCAATCCTTTTATTATCTTTAATTAGGTGATATGTCATTACTAATGATACTTATTTTGTGACACGAGGGATTCCCAAACCTCGCCCCTGTCCCCGTTTACCAACGAGGAATGGTACTGATGCATCTGACCGTCTACCTGACTGGGCTGGTCGCAGGGAACCTCCTAGACTCTTGCAAGAGCTAGGCAGATGATGTCACGACCCGTTATCATACACTTGGGTCAATTACATAATATAATAAAGTCGGCCTAATCCGTTTTAGTTGTTTATCATAACTAACAAACACCACTCATACACATTACACTCATACAAGAAGCCAGCTATGTAAGTCCGTGGACTTACCTGAATCAGATCTCGATTCTCTTAATCACAATTCAATCTGTAACTGTATAACTCGGTTGCCTGTCAAAGAAGGCAAGTGTGTCAGCACACTTTTTAGGTAATTAGAAGTCTAAGACTTTTAAGGTAGTAGATCCTATTAGAATAAAATTTAATACAATACCAATTTATGGTAAAATGACTATTTTACCCTTGGTCCCTAATCTTCTAAAAATCTCGTAATATGTATTTAAATTCTTACTTGAGACTAACTATAATATTCTAACTCTTAAAGTTGAGTTTAGGTCAAGACTAGAACGTTACATGTTTTCTTTAACATTCTAAAAAGGTCACTAGGGTCCAACTTTGGATTCAAATATGAAATTCGAATAGTCTTATAAAAATTCCGAAATAATTCCCTAGATCATCTATGATATCTCATCTACTCCTAGGAGCAAGAATTTGTTAAAACTGTTCAACCATCACTTCTACAAAAATTTCCAAACTTGGTTACAACACTTCAAATATTCTATACTTAGCCAAAATCTGAGTATATTTTCTAACTATACAACAAGTCCACTTTGAGCCTCTATAATTCCAAATCCCACCGTTGGATTCAACCCAACTTTTGACATATTAACCTATGCATGGCACTAAACAAAAACTCAAGAACTGAACGGTGGATCTTATCTCTAAGACATCAAAAAGTATGCTCAAACTTGACTGATCAACACAGTTTCTGGAAATTCAACAACCACTTAACAAAACAACACATTGTCTTAACTTTGAAAAATCATAACTCCTAAACCTCTCGATTAAACCCTCTCAAATTTTGATATACTATACTATGTAAGCCTAACCTAGACATATCCAAAATTCAAGTCCAATAGAGGTCAATAACCTATTCAATCCTATATCACAAAACTGCATCACAAGTAGTTTTTCTCAACACTTAGAAATTTCAGCACAACAGAAAAACTGCTTACGGCCCAATCTTTGAAAAATCGTAAATGCTAAACCACTCGCTGAATTCCTCCCAAATTTTAATGTAATCTACAACAATATTCCTACTATATCATATCCAAAATTCAAGCGTAACAAAGATCAAAAGCCTATTCAAAACTACCTCCCAAAACAGTATCCCATGCTGTTTTTCTCAACTCAACACATTTATAAAAACTGCATGAGGAGTCAACTTTGCAACATCATAACTCTCAAACTGTAACTATGATCTTCCCAAAGTTTAGTATGATCTACTATGTACTACTGTCTATGACATATCCGAAAACCAGCCAAAAAGGAAGAGTCTAGCTTATCCAAATTTGGACCCAAAGTTGAGTGCTCATCACTGTTGAAAAACTGAGAAACTGCAACAACTCATTGTAGTTGTTCCTTGGCTGTAATATATAGATTGTAAGATGGTGTAAAGACAACTATAAGCACATATCTGACTAAATAAAGTAAGGAGGAAGAGCATGGTCATACGCAACTACAATACTCGACAAGGAGGGAGGCAAGGCTACTGCAGCTTGTTTCTGCGTGAGTTCCTAAGGAAGGACTGCGGGGGTAGGTTGCTATACTTGCGAGGGAGGGGTTGATTCGAGAGATGGCTGCACTGGAGACAATATGACCATGGCACCCTCACATCAAGGCCTTAGCCAACTGAGTCAAAGTGAAGAGAAGGGGTAAGGAGGGAGAGACTTACCGGACTGTTGGGGGATCAATCCTCTGTCAACACTAGAGGAGAATCGGTTGATCAGATCAATGTCTCGGTGCTGCAACTACCGTGATGTACAAGGCCTTGGGGAGACCGGTTGTCGTTCATTGTCGACGCACAAGGAGCTCATGTTCTGGTTGCTATTGCGAGGCTTGCTGTCCGGACAGAAGAGTGGCAAACGTCCCCCTGTTGGCCACGAGGTAAGGTCGTTGTGCTGGAGAGAAGAAGACTCGTCCGCTCGCTACTGTCGACGGTTGGAAGAAAGGGCGAGGTTGGGCACATGGCGCCGGTGAGGGAGAGACGGGTTTAGCGAGGGGATGAGGCTCGGAGCTGCGTGTAGGAGGCAGTGGTTGGTGCCGGAATTGCTTGATGAGACAACCTTCAAAGTGAGAAGCGGGGGAGAAGGCTTCTAGGGTTTCCGAACGTAGAAGAGGGAACGTGAAAGAGGGAAGCCAACACTCTTCTTCCCGGGCCCAGATGGCTTGTCTTTCCGGCCCATATGGCATGCTAAATGGGCTTGAAATAAGAGGGAAAACTAAGTGGGCTGAGTTTGTCAAAACTCGGCAAAACTCGTCATGGCCTTGTCACGGATTTGTCATGGCCTCGTCATGACTCGTCATGGTCTCGTCACAGCTTTGTCACAGTCTCGTCTCAGCCTTGTCATGATCTCGTCTAAAGTCGTCGTTAAGGATTAATTATAAGAATTAGGGTTTGATATAATTCTATCATTTTATGTGAATTAAATTCTACATAAAATGATAAATAATTATAAGAATTAGGAATTGATATAAATCTATCATTTTATGTGAATTAAATTCTACATAAAATGATAAAATTTGTGAAGAAAGAAAAAAAACTAGATAGAATGGGACCGTCAACGGCTCAAAGTCCGAATTGATTTGGAATTAAACGGAATAAAAATTCCGGATATTACAACAGTCTCAGAGTGCCAATTGACGAAAGGAACGACGCAAATTATCCATTTTTTGAGGGTGATCTCGGTCGGTTCTTATTGTATCTCGGACGAGATGCACATAGTGGACCGAGGCGGAAGGCTGTGTCGATCGAAGCTCCAAATTTGCAACTATTTCCCCCTAATCTCACTACTAAAGGCTTCCTAAGGGGTACTTAAACACTTTCCAACAACAAACAGCAGCAAATTTCATCTAATCTGAACAAAATCAACCCGAAACCGAATGAGAAGGGTTTCAAACGAAATACCCAAATTTATGCAGTGTGGGATAGATTTGAGCGAGATTTGTTGCTTGAAATCTATATGTCTTGCTTCTCCCGACGATTTAGAGCCAAAAATCCAGCAAAACGGTTGAGATTTGAGGATTTGAGAACAAGGGGACGCCGGCTCGGTCGAGGCAAGAGAGAGAGAGGTTGGGGTTGAAGAGGGAGAAAGTCTTTCCCCTTTTAGACCCCTCGACAAATTTGATTTCATCTCGGTCGAGGTGGTCACTTGAACAAGGTGCCGGAACGAGGTGATTCCCAATTAACATCATCTCGGTTGAGCGACCTCCATCTCGGTCGAGATGCTTTGACATCATCCGAGATGTATGTCAGTCGAACTCCGTTTTCTCAAATTTTTTAACATTAGATCATCCATGTGTTCCCTGAGTTGTTTTTCTTCTTCTTGGGTAGTATCTAATTCCTGTCTAATAGGACACACAAACAAGGAGCAAATTATCTAGACTAGTCTAGAAAAGAAAAAAAGAAAGCAATACCTTGGGTTGCATCGCAAGAAGCGCTTGGTTTATGGTCGCTAGTTGTATCATACATCACTTTAAGCAAGGTGCAAGGGTGCGATCTCCTCAGTTGGAACTTCCAGTTCATACTTCTTCAACTTATGACCGTTTACTTTAAATCTTCCACTAGTTTCACCCCATACTTCAACTGCACCATGGGGAAAACATTTTTAACAATGTAAGGTCCTGTCCATCTAGATTTTAACTTACTTGGAAAGAGGCGGAGGCGGGAGTTGAAGAGTAGAACAAGATCCCCTTCATTGAGCTCTTTAGGGATGATGTGTTTGTCAAGCCATTTATTAGTTCTATCCTTATAGATCTTGGCATTCTCATAAGCATTCAAGCATAGCTCCTCCAACTCAATGATATCCAAAAGTCTCTTCTCTCCGGCTTCCTTGAGATCGAAATTTATCCATTTGATCGCCCAATACGCCTTGTGTTCCAACTCAACGGGAAGATGACAAGACTTCCCATATACAAATTGTAAGGGGTGGTACCTATGGGAGTCTTGAATGCGGTCCTCTACGCTCAAAGAGCATCGTCCAACTTCATGGACCAATCTTTCCTTGTTCTTGAGACGATCTTCTCCAAAATTGCCTTGATTTCTCTATTAGAGATTTCCACCTGCCCACTAGTTTGAGGGTTACCCCATACTTCGATAGAAGTTCCTCAAACTTCAAGACTCCCATAGGTACCAAACTTCCGGGCTACTACCTTGTGGGTTACCCCATACTTCGATAGAAGTGCCTCAAACTTCCGGGCTGTAAAATGTGCTCCTCCGTCGCTAATGATGACTCGAGGCGTTCCAAAGCGTGGAAGGATAGTCCTATTGAAGAACTTCACGACCACCATGGCGTCATTAGTGGGAGAAGCAATGACTTCTACCCATCTAGAGACATAATCAACCGCCAAGAGAATGTAGAGGTTTCCTACGGATGATGCGAAAGGTCCCATAAAGTCAACTCCCACACATCGAAGATCTCGACCTCCTGAATATTGTTAAGAGGCATCTCGTTCCGTCTAGAGATATTTCCTGTTCTTTGGCATGCACCACAAGAAGCAACAAACATTTGCACATCCTTAAATATTGAAGGCCAAAAGAGACCAGAACATATTACCTTAGCCCACGTTTTGTGAGCGCTACCATGTCCTTCACAAGGCAGTGAATGGCAATGCCGTATTACACTTGTAGTCTCTTCCTCTGGAATGCAGCGTCTAAATATCCCATCCGGTCCTCTCTTAAAAAGTAGAGGCTCGTTCCAATAGTAATGACGTACGTCTTTGAAGAACTTCTTCCTTTGGGCGTATGTCAATCCTGGAGGTATTTTTTGACAAACAAGATAATTAACAATATCAGCATACCAAGGCTCATTACCATCAGAAATTTGGTGAAGCCAATACTCCACCAAATACAATTGCTCATCGGGAAATGAATCATCAATGGGGAGATCGTCCTTGTTGAATGAGGTAGGTAGTAGCCGCTGAGGTGATCCGCTACAGAATTCTCGGATCCCTTCTTATCGCGAATCTCCAAGTCAAACTCTTGAAGCAAGAGAATCCAACAAATAAGACGGGGCTTTTCTTCCTTCTTAGCTAGCAAGTATTGAATAGCTGCATGGTCAGTATAAACAATAACTTTCGCTCCCACCAAGTAAGAACGAAACTTCTCAAATGCAAACACAACTGCCAAGAGCTCTTTCTCAGTGGTGGCGTAGTTCAGCTGAGCCTCATCTAGCTCTTTTCTAGCATAGTAAATGGAGTTGGTCCGGCCATCTTTCTTCTATCCAAGAACCGCTCGTACGGCCACATCGCTAGCGTCACACATGATCTCAAAGGGCAAGGTCCAATCGGGAGGTTGAATGATGGGAGCGGAGATCAACGCTTCCTTTATCCTGTAAAAAGCATCAAGGCATTCCCGCGAGAACTCAAAAACAACATCCTTATTCAAGAGATTAGTAAGCGGTTTGGAGATCTTAACGAAATCCTTGATGAACCTCCTGTAGAAACCTGCATGCCAAAGGAAACTCTGCACACCTTTAACTGAACAAGGTGGGGGAAGGTTTTCAATAGTGTCGATCATAGCTTGATCGACTTTTATACCTCGGTTGGAAACGAGGTGCCCTAGAACAATTCCTTCGCTAACCATGAAGTGACACTTCTCCCAATTCAAAACGAGATTAGTGTCTTCACAAAGTTGTAACACTAGAGAAAGGTTAGTCAAACAATTATCAAAAGAGGAACCATATACAGAAAAATCTAACATGAATACCTCCATGATCTCCTCAATATACTCGGAAAAGATAACCATCATACAACACTGAAAAGTGGCGGGTGCGTTACACAATCCGAATGGCATCCTCCGATAAGCAAACGTCCCCCATGGACAAGTGAAAGTGGTCTTCTCTTGATCATCCGGATGGATAGGAATCTGAAAGAAACCACTATAACCATCTAAGTAGGAAAAATGGAAATGTTGTGCTAACCGTTCAAGCATTTGATCAATCAAATGGAAGAGGAAAATGGTCCTTTCTCGTTGCCAAATTCAATCTTCGATAGTCAATGCACATCGTCTAGTCTGTCATGGTCCTTGTGGGTGTAAGAGCCTTAGTCTTTGAGAGATCCCGCACCTACGCCTCAGTTGAGACGCAGCTGCTGTGAGCCTTTGGAGCTGCAGAGGGCTGCCCCTACGCCCTGGTTAGCCGCCCCTGCAGGCCTGTGAGCCGCCTCTACGGCCAAACCAGCCGCCCCTTCGGTTTATGGCGGGTTGTAGCCGTCTTCTTTGATCCGAGCTCTTTCTTTTTGACCCTTCATTCCTTTATAACCTCTTTTCTTCCAGAGGAGGGTTATCCCATTCTCTCTCCTACTCCATCTCTCTCACGATCTTCTTCTCCTCTCTTCTTCCTTTGTATATCTTCTTGATCTTCCTTGAAGTTTTGTTGACTTTGTGAGAGTCTTGGATGGCTTTGTTGCTGATTGTTGATGTGTGCTACTGTTGTGCCTTGTGATCCAGGTTGAGGTTGTTGTGGTGTTGTGTTTGATCTCCTCGAGATCTAAGTTGGGTAAGCTTCCATGGCTTCCTTTATTCTCTCACATTCTCTTCTCTTCTCTTCTTCTAGCTTAGATTCCCTAAGGATGGATCTTGTTCCAGCCATGATTGGCTTGCTTTGATGTATATATATATGTATGTTTATGTATGTATTGATGTGGAGTGAAGAAGGTGTGAAGAATCGAGAGAAGAAGCGAAGAAGGGGATGACTTGGTGGCCACTGCTGTAAAGGCCCCTGATGACATGAATTATGACCTATTTTTAGGCATGTATTTATATAGATTTTCCCTTTATTTTGCATGCATAGACATACATTCATGGCATTTATGGTTATATTCACCTACTTTGCAAGAATAGAAGTCTACACAGAGTTTTGTTGCATTTGTAGGTAATTTGGCGAATTATGGAGCGAAATAACACATCCAAGGATTAAGGACAGATCAAAGAAGTCAAGGAAGATGGTAGGATGAGGAATGGCACGACACAAAGAAAACCAAAAGCAAATTATACTTCCACGCTCTAAAATACGGTCGTAGAGAAGTCCACGCCTAAAACCACGGCCGTGGATCTTGGCAACATGAACGTGGAGTATTCCAGAGAGTTACACGGTATAAAGTACGGTCGTGGAAATCCTATGAAACCGTAATCCACTTCCACGCTCTAAACCACGGCCGTGGAACTCCATGAAACCGTGATTTAGGCGATCTTTTGTCGAATAAATAATTGCCACATCATTTACGCACATGGGCCGGACGGTTATTTTATCCTTTCTTATAAAAAGGATGGAGATGAGAGAATTTGATACACGGGCTTAGGGCTACGTTGGACGTCCGGAGATTTGGCTTGCAAACGATGATTCGCGAGGGTTTGAAGATTTGGAGTTGCTTGCGGTGGAAGTTACGCCTTTTGTCCTTAGGTTTGATTAGAAGACGGATTAACATCCCGTTCTTCGTTCTTATCAAGGATTGTTGTTGATTTGTGCTTATTTTCCAAATCTGATATACATTATTCCCTTGTGTGTGGATTTGAGATTGAATAGAGTTCTATTGAAGGTTTTCGAAGGTTTTCATCTTTCATTTTTCTTAAACTTGATTTTGATATTATAATGACAGTTATTGGCTAAAACCCTTTAGCAATTCTAAGGTGAAGGGTTAATAGTTGTGACTTAGATGATGATAGATCGATCGTAAATAGATTGGACCCTGAGAGTTAGAGAGATTTCGCCGACGCCCAAAATCACGGTTTGTTCTTGAGGTTCCACGGCCGTGGAACTCAAGATCTTCCCGTAATTTATACCAGTTTACGAACTTTGATTTTACTTTGATCCAAGGTTAAAGATTAGCTTTAATCTAGTCTTGGCTTGCCCTTTTCTAGGTAGTAGTGAAGCCTCAACAACCTCTACTTCGATTTCGAGTGTCACAACCTTAATCGGTTTAGTTAGTCTTGATCTTTGGGTTACAAGTTTCGGTATTTGAGATTAATTCTTGTCTTTAGATCCTTTCTATACTGAAGCCTCAACAACCTTTATAGAGAGTGTCTTTGATAAGTCATATAAAGCCTTGAAACTTCACCGTACATTGCTTTACCTTAGTATACCTTTGCAACTCTTAACTCTGTCCTTAGTTCTTTAGTATATCTTGAATCAATTGCCACAATTAGACGCCTGGATCTTTAGGGTTGCTGTTTTCCCAATATTTGCAAAACTTATTACTCTTTTACTTGTTTGACAACTTTACAATTGAATTTGTTCCCCCCAAATCCCTGTGTTCGATACTCTGGAATTCTTGCTTTACTACGCCGATCCGTACACTGCGGGTTCGCTTGCTTGATTCTAGTTTTATAAATTTAAAGCTTATTTGCACGCAGGTTTAGTGGCGAACAAGTTTTTGGCGCCGTTGCCGGGGACTGTTCTTGCTTTTTCTATTGATCTTTCTGCTTGAGTGTTCTTGCAGGTTTGTGTTCTTAGGTACATACGATGTTCTCGTTCCGGCAACGGAAAAGAGCTTCGCCAAAGAACAAGTTTTTGTCGCTGTTGCCGACGATTTGGCTTAGACGAAAATCGGTATATCGGTTATCTAGCTTAGAAGCTCTTGCTTTTTCTTTTGATCTTGTTTTTCTTTGAGTCTATGATCTTTCAAGCTCGCAGATGGACTTAAGGGGTCTCAAAGATGAGCTTGTTGAAATTTGGAGGCAAAGGCTTAGGGACAAAGCTTTGGAAGAAGAGAACTGGAGAGCAATACAATTAGCTAGGTTGGAGCAGTATAAATATTTACAATATATATTTGAGTGCATCAACTTTAGTGACGAAAGAGAAAGAGAAGAGGCTATTAAGAATGAGCTTGCAGATTGGGATAAGCTTCATATCCCTCAAAAGGTTTATGAGCAACCTATTGAAGATCTGTTTCAATCAACGAGTGAAAAGCTGTTGAAGAAGCTGGATGACATCGAAAGCAACTTATCCTATGCTATCAAAGCTATGGCGGAGGAGAAGTGTGACGAAAAACTCCAAGTTTTGAGCATTCCTCCTATCGAACCTGAAGCTCCTCTTGAAGTCCTCATTGAAGAAGAGGAAGAAGTGGAGTACCTTGACCAAATTATTGAAACTGTGGCCAAGGTTGAAGGGGATCCAGCAGAGTTGGGAGATATTTCATGTGTGGATCATCATCCCAACATCAAACTTGTGCCAAGCCTTGAAGAACTTAACAAGGTATATTGTCTTACTTCCTTTGAAATTCCTATTAAAATTTTTGATTTTTCCAGGAATGCACCGGAGAGTTGGAGGTCTCTTCCAAAAGAACCTCCTAAGGTGAAGATGAAACCTCCATTGAAATTGCTGGAAGAAGATGTTCCTTGGACTACAAGGAGTAAATTTGGCAAGTGCTTCAACGCCAATGCCAATAAGTGTTTTTTGTTCAAGTATGGGGTCATTCACATGACGAAGACCATACATCATCCCCAAGCTGGAGATGGGGAAGCTAGGAGGATTCTCGAGAAACTGATTTCTCGATCTAGGAAAGGATGGGACGCAAGTTTGAATTATGTCCCATTAGAACGCATGAAAGGTAGGAGGATGCCGGTGAGAATCAAACCGTACAAGCTTGTACGTGGGAGATCTTACCACTTGCCGGTGAAATTAGGAACCGGAGATTTCTTGGAAGAGCTCTATGATGGATTTGAAGAGCAATCCAAGATGTTCAAGGTGCATTGAGTCATCTATGGACATAGGTCCAGCTAGCGACGTTAAACGAAGTGCTTCTTGGGAGGCAACCCAAGGTAATGCATCCTTTTCCCTTTTCTTTCTTAGATTAGAGTAGTTGTTTTTTTTTGTTTTTCGTCGATACCTTCCGGTATGTTTGTGTTTTTGGATGTTAGGAATAAGTAATAAGCAAGAGAAGATGAGAAAAGCCGAAAAGAATGACGAAACTTGGATTTTTGCACAGATCAAAGAGTTCCACGACCTAACCCACGACCGTGGTTATGCATTGAGTCGTGGAAAGTGATTTTGGAGAGCATCAGAAAGTTCCACGGCCGTGAAAATTCCCGACAGAAAAAAAAATTTCGGAAAAATATTCGGCGGAAAGACGTTCCCCTTCTTCATTCTTCAACGTCGATTGGAGTATTCGGAATTACCTATTGAGCTTCTATAGATTTCCATCACCACCGCCAGATTAATGATTCGCCTTGGCTAATTCGCCATATTACATTTTGAGTATCCTTTTCCATCTTTTCTTTTGTTCACATTGGGGACAATGTGAGTTTTAAGTATGGGGTTGAGGTATTTTCAATATCATTCACATGTTTTTATGTCTTGCATCATAGGATTTTGAAAATTTTAAAAATTTTTGTGCTTCTAGGATGGATATGATCTCTATGATAACATTTGTTTAGTGGAATAGCTATAAAGATTCTTATATGTTTGAATTGATTTATGACATATGTGGGATTTGAATACTTTGTTAGAATTTCATGCATGTTTGATAATTCGGTATTATTCTAAATCATGTTGAGTGTTGAAGGTTGAAACCGCATATAAGTTCTTACACTTCTTATTGAAATGATTAAGGCACCTCGATTTTCTTACTTCTTTCCTTGTTCATTTAACCCCTCAATGAAATAATTGCCTCCCTTACCTATCCGGGAACTAGGAAGAGTTGAATTTTGGCATGTTTGATGTGGGAGGGCCATGAAAGCAATTGTTTGATTCAAAGTATAGAAATTCTAGGTTTGGGGAAGTCAATCTTGATGATGAGTAACTCGGCACCATTCACATAGTCGGGTGTTTGTGTCTTGCCAAAGTCGGATTGAGCGATATTCCTAACGGATTATGGTATGTGCATCAAGGGTTTGAGGCATCTCGAAATTGAGAAATGCCGATCTCTTAGGCTTCGGTTTTTGTGCACCGCTGTCCATATTTCCAAAAGTAAAGTCGAAAAATTTTGTGCAAAAAGTAAAGAGCAAAGCTCTAAATTGGTGGTTAGTTCAAATAGTAAAAAGAAAAAAGAGTTTGTGTTGTTCGTTTTTCCCGGATTCATACACCACATTCCTTTATAAGTCCCACCTATTCACGTTTCTTGACCATTGCTTGAAAGTCCTTAAAATCTTTGGATTGTTGTTTGGCTTTGTGGTCTAAATTGGATTTCTCATTATTGATTTTGATATATTGCAAGTTATGATGCATGTTATGATTTTCTTCCAAAATGTGATTATCCTTTTCATGATATAATTCATTTTGATCATATGATGATTTTCATTAGCTATGAAGCAACCATTTGAGGGTGATCTATGAATAGAAGCACAACCAAAATATTGTGGTTTTTCTTTATTTTTGCATATTCATAATCCATATCATCTTTTATTTTAAGTTTGAACCTTGCTTGGGGACAAGCAAGAGGCAAGTACATTTCCACGGCCGTGGAAACCCTCGAATGACCGTAATTTTCCAAAAATTTTATGGTTACTATATAAACCACCTTCTTCACAAAAATCACACCAAAACCCCTCTTCCACGACCCAACAGCCGTAATTCGTCCCCCTCTCTCAAATCTTCATTCGTTAATTGTTTCGAGCGATTCTTGAACCCAAAGTGAAGCAAATTCAACCATCAAGATCCAAGCAACAAATCGAGTGGACAATCGCTGGAGAAGACGGAATTTGGATTTTAAAAATCCAAAACCTAGGTTTTTCCCTCTTTCTTTACTTTGTCGATTTGGCTAAATTTTCGCAAGAATTTTTAGGAGAACTGATTGGAATTGGATTGGAATTAGTCTAGGGTTGTTGTTTGGTGAGTTTGGTGTTGATTGATTGCGTTTTGAGAAATTCAGAGCCGAACCACGGTCACGGGGCATTCCACGGCCGTGGAAATCAAGAACAGGCCGTAATTTTGGGACTGAGATGGATTTGATTAGGAGAATGTCCACTAGGAATAAGAAGAGGAAAGGTGGTGCTTCCTCCTCCTCCCAGGTACCCCCTAGTGAGCCACCATCACCCCCACCCCCTAGAATTCCAAAAATCCATGATGATTACCTCGATGCCTTAGAAAGGATCGCGAAGAGACCGGTCATAGGACCACGTTATTTGCTTCTTGAGGAGTTAGAGCCACTGAATGTGGTGAGTGACCTTACATGGCTTTTAGATAGAGCCGGCTTGATCATCTTCTTCGCTATTAGGGAAGATGCATATGAGGAGATCAGTAGAGAGTTTGTGACCTCCTTTGAGCATAGTCAGGTAGAGAGGACAATTTCTTTTAGGCTGATGGAGGAGAACTACGAGTTCTCGATCTTAGAGTTCGGAGCCTTCTTTGGGTTTCATGAGACCTTCAATGGTCGTTTCCCTAGCGGTATATACGCTAAGGATTTCTGGGAGGACATTGCTATGATATATGCTAGCGAGGACCGCTGGCAACCTGCTGATACCAAGGCTAAGCTTATCTATCACTTAGCCTTGAAGATAGCCCATAGAGTATTTTCTGAGTGTCTTTTCCCTAGGATCGAGACTCCTAAGAAGATCAAGACGGATGAGTTGTTTCTTTTGTATTGTATGCTGCACGGTAGATCTGCTGACTGTGCTACCCTCTTAGCTTCCACCATGAGTAAGATCAAGAATAAGAGGGCTTGGAATATCGGATATGGTGGGATAGTCACCCACATTGCTAGACAGTTGGGGATTGATTTTTCTGCGTGTACTAGGATAGCAGCTAGACTATTGGGACTCTAGAGCCTCATGACTAGAGGTTTGATCTTTCCTAGGCATAGAGGTCAACCCACCGCTGCCATGCCTTGGGAGGATAGAGGAGGTAGAGGTGTTGCATTGCTCCCCGAGTATTCCATTATGGCTGGACGCCATAATTGGAAGTAGACATTCGCTGCTATGCATGCGAATAGGTTAGTAGCCCCTCCTTACGTTCCCCCTGAGGTACCAGCTTTGGATGAGGATGAGATGAGAGGAGGTGATAGTTTTGAGGGAGGAGGTGAGGAGCATGATTTTGGCACTTTCCCGGATCAACCGGCACATTTCCCTGACCCTCCCAGACGTTCACCACGACCAGCTGGACCTTCAGCAGCCTCTTCCTCCCGCCGTGCTAGCATGAGTGAGAGGCCGACATGGATGGATGCCCCTCCTAATTGGTATAGATCACAACCGGAGTGGATGGGAGCTCCACCGACATGGTATGCACAACCGCCGTCTGCACCAACACCATCGGATGCACCAGCTTTGTACAGCCAGGCGCCGGGATGGTACGAGCAGCTTCCAGATTGGGCTACCGACCTTTCCAAGAGAGTAGGAGCTTTGGAGGTCCGACAGGACGCTAGAGATGTTCGAGCTGACGAGCATGACAGGATGATGAGAGACATCTACCGCCAGCAGTTTGGGCGGAACTTTGACTCCAGCTTCTTCCCGTTTCCACCACCACCAGCACCACAATGATGACCATGGATGATTGTTAGCATTAGCCGCTCCACCGCCGTTTTGTGAGTTCATTTTCTTTCCTTCTTTTCTTTATTTCTTTTTGAACATTAGGGACAATGTTTGTCTCAAGTATGGGGTGGGGCGTGACTATCGTTCGTAATAACTCTACTCACTTTTGCTTGCCTTGATTGAGAACACTTTTCATGTTTTAGTCCATTGTCACACCAGCACCACACTTTGCGGTCTTAAAAAGTCAGGAACAAGCATCTAATAGTGGAAGCACTTCGGGGAAAGAGAAGCCCGATCCCATGTTGGAAACAATTTCGGGAAAGCTTCAAGGATTGGAGAGTCACATCACTAAAGTTGATAATCACATTAATAAGGTTGATAAAGCTCAAAAGGTTTTAGAAAACCTTTTGAGCTTTATCAACCTTAGTTGTCCCCCTGCGCCACTTGCAGCCGCCACTACGCCGGCCAAGGTCTGCTCCAGCGCCTCCTGCAGCTGCCCCTGCGGCCACCTGTAGTCCAGCCTTGTGTTGGCGTTGCTTTGTAGGTGTGTGTTGCTTCTAGGCTTTCTATAGGATGCCTTTGTTCCCTCCCTTCCTAGTGTGAGTGTATAGGTTCGTGCTAGATGTGTGTGGAGGTGTTTTGATGAGGTTATGATCATGTTATGCCTTATATGGATTTTGGGGATTAGTAGGTTGTGAGGTTAGGTTGAGGATGATCCTATGGATCCCTTTGGGTCTAGGTGTGACCCTTGTGTTGATAGGAGATTGATATATCTCTTTATGCCTTGTCTATAGGTTGTGTTGTCCCTCAAGTGTTGAGGTGATTAAGTTGTGGTTGAGCTTTATACGAGTTTGAGGTAAGTTCGTAGGACTTACTTAGCTACCATCCCATTATTGAGTGTTTGCATGAGTGATGTGTTCGTTATATGTTTACTATGATAGCATGAGATGTCGTTATTACCAACCTATGTTTTATTAATTGACCCGTATGCGTGGCTGTGATAACCTTTTCCTTTCATCTCGCCATGGAGTCTAGGAGGTTCTCTGACGTCAGGCCAGACTGACTTTACAGGAAGGGCGCAATCTACTCCCATAGGGTACACGTATTGTGTGACCGATACTAGTATAGTTGGCTAGCAGACCCAGAGGTGAGGATGTATTGGTCCTCGTGTCACATACTTTCATCTATCTATATATACACGATTGGAGTGAATGACTATTATATAAAGATGATTAACGGGTAAATGTGTGATAGCATGCTGATGTGTTTATCTTTCATGGTTGTGCTTGTGCTTATGCATAACCTTATATATGTATAGTTATCTAATGGTTTATTACCATATTGTAGATGCCCTACAGGATAGACGTGTTGCTGAGTGATCTAGCAGGGTGGCAGGCCGAGGACCTTTCGTATATAGGATGGTTGTGGTCTTTTGGGGTTGTTATGTTTCCCTCTTGCGTAAGGATGATCTTTTGTTACCTCCTATGTGAGGACGTTGTTGTTTATACTCGGGTATGATGTTGTAACCTTTTAGTTGTACAGTTTATATAGTTTTATGCATTTGTTTTATATCTATCAATGTCATGTTGTAAGGTCCAGTTAACTTGTTGTCATGCTAGGGTCAGGATCCACTGTGAGATCCTAGCCCAATGTGGCACTCCGAGTCCCGCGGATTGGGGGTGTTACAGAGTTGGTATCAGAGCCTTAGGTTGACAACAATGGCACTTGCTACCTGCAATGAGGTTTGTTCGCTCCAAACGGTGTGTGCAAGCTTTAAATTTATATACCAAGAAATATGCTTAAAACAAAGATGCGAACCCGCAGTGTACAGATCAATTATAGTAAAAAGCAAGAATTTCGGGGTGTCGATCTCAAGGACTTAGGTGAAACTAAGCAAGAATAGGTTGTCAATGCAACTAATAACCACAAAAGCGATTAAAGCAATCAAAAGATGATAATAAGGTCAAATAAGGGAAAAATGCGGATTCTAGAGATTAAAGCATCTAGTTGTGGTTCCGACTCAAGATCTCTAAAGATAATGCGGACAAAGCTGAGATTTTGCAGAGGGAAGGTGTTTCTAAAGTGGAATAGATTACCGGGTAAGTATCACTAGTCACTATCCCAAACCAAAGTTCCTATTACCGGGTAAGTCTCAAGGTACTAAGGAAAGGAACTATAATCTCAAACCAACATGCCACCTAAGGGAATAGAATCAACCTTTACCGGGTAAGTTTGTGGCTAACTCACAAAGATGGGATGAAGGCACACTCAAACCCCAATAAAGGATAAACCTTTATTACCTATACTTATAATCTTGGGTAAACAAACTAAGGAATCACCGGGTAAGTCTCATCCTAGGCTTGCATTGAACCAGGAATGGTGTAATAAGAATAGGATGTCGCAAACTAGAACACTTAACTCTCAGTTTCGGATCTGAAAAGGTCACCTCGGTTAGTCAAGTTTCACCTCGGCCGAGATGTTCATCGACTAAGCGAGGTACTCTAGGGTTAAGGTTAAAGACTCGAGCTTTCACGGTCTTACTAGGATTAGGATGATTCTATCATTGTCTTTCCCACAACTTTCAGCCAATCACCCTATAATTGCACAAGAAATTTAGGCACTCATCATCTTGATAGCAATAATCAAATCACCGTTCCTTAAATCACAAATCAACCAAGACAATAAACCAAAGGGAATCTAAGAAAGTCTTACAAACTCCCTCAAAAGCTATCTCAAAACTATGAATCTTCCTTCCTTCAATCTTCGAAGCTTCCTTCAAACTTCCAGAAAATCTCCTAACTGTTGTGTTGATCCAGAAAATCCGATGATCAAAGATGGCTGAATTGTGGAAAATCCAACCCTTTATATAAGAGAATTATCTTCCAAAGATAATAATATCTTAAAAAGATAATTTCCTATAAAATATATTATATCTCTAAAATAGATCTCCCAAATATAAGATCTTCCTTCCAGAAATCTAGCCCAAAAATATAAGATATCTCCTTTCCAAAAATAAAAGATCTCAGCCAAAAGATATGATCTCGCCGGCGCCAGGGTATTCGCCTCGGTCGGGACGCTCCTCAAGATCACTTGGTCGAGATGATACTATAGTTGACCGAGGTGAAGCTCAACTGAATGTGAAATCTCTTAAATCTGGTTCAAAGTAAATATTTTTCATTAATTCCCTGCTTCTTGAATTCTTCCTTGAGCTCCAGAATGTAGCTCCTATGACTCCTTAGCTCCTAAGCTCCATTTCGATCCAAAACGTGCCATTTTACCTACGATTACAACGGAACTTGGTGTGGACCTCGATTCCCGTAAATGTAAATGTTAGCATGAAATATTGTGATGTTTTAAGCACGTTTTCTAAACGTATTTGATTCATATTGATAGTCTTTGATTGAGCATTGTTGCAATTGTGAGTTAGTTTGCCTATATTGTCGATATGGATGTCTACACTAGCTTTATGTTGATTATAGGTGATTGAGAGCCATTTCCGAACGGAATCGAGCAAAGATGAGTTGATTGAGCATGTCCATGGATTAAGAGCAGTCTTAGGAGAAAAATGGATGTCAACTTCAGGAATGCACGAGGCTAGGGAAGAATCACGTTCTTGCCCTAAACCACGCTCTAAAATACGGCCGTATTACCTTCCACGTTCAGTTCCACGGCCGTGGAACCATAGCCAAGGAAGCGTGATTCATTCCAGAGGATTTTACGGCCGTGGAATCCATGGTTCAAACCGTGTTGATTCCCACGCTCTAAATTACGGTCGTGGAACCTTCCACGACCGTGATCTTGGCGATCTTTTTCGCCACACTTTGAAGCCACGATCTTTTGAAGATTGGGCCGGGCCGATATTTTATCTTGCCCTATAAAAAGACGGACGAAGGGAGATTCCGTCATGCCTGCTTACATCCTCGTTTACCCCCGCTTAGACGCGTTTTGCGACCTCGTTTTAGAGTTACACTTGCATCTTCACCTTGGAGATTTTGGGCGGTTCTTGCAAAAGACATATTTGGCCCTTTTCCTTGGAGTTGCCCTAATCTCGCACTTTTGGTGGAGATTGCTGCGGAGATTTCCGGATTGAC
This sequence comes from Fagopyrum homotropicum, assembly GCA_033239125.1. Taxonomy (NCBI): domain Eukaryota; kingdom Viridiplantae; phylum Streptophyta; class Magnoliopsida; order Caryophyllales; family Polygonaceae; genus Fagopyrum; species Fagopyrum homotropicum. Next base: position 50,790,805 of record BSWB01000005.1, read on the forward strand.
GGAAGATCGAAGTTTTTGGAAGTTTGTTGCAAGAAGATTTCTCTTCTTGTTTAGGTTTGATTTAGAAGACGGATTGAAATCCCGTTCTTCCTTCTTTCCTAAGATTGTGTTTGTTTGCCTTATTCTGAATCTATTGACAATATTCGTTCTTGATTGTGACTTTGAGATTGGTTTGAAGTTTATTAGGAGTTTTCGGAAGTTTTCATCTTTCAATCTTTTAATCTTTGAACTTGATATCATAATGATGATTGTTGGCTAAAAACCCTTAACAATTCTAAGGTGAAGGGTTTATAGTTGTGGCTTAGATGATGATAGATCGATCGTAAACAGATTAGACCCTGAGAGTTAGAGAGAATCGTCGACGGACCCTAAATCACGGCCTGTTCTTGAAGTCCACGGCCGTGGAACCTCAAGAACTACCCGTAATTTCCCCTAAGTTTACGAACCTGCTTTTACTTTAATCCAAAGTTAAAGATTTGCTTTAAATTAGTTCAGGCTTGCCTTTTCTAGGTGGTAGTGAAGCCTCAACAACCTCTACCTCGATTGTGAGTGTCACAACCGTAATCGGTTAAGTTAATCTTGATCCTTGGACTACAAGTTTGGGTATTTGACATTAATTCTTGCCTTTAGAACCTTTCTATATTGAAGCCTCAACAATCTGTATAGAGAGTGTCTTGTAGGTGAGTCATATAAGGTTTTTGGAACTTCACCGTACGATTACCTTACATTAGCATACCTTTGCATATCTCAACTCTGTCTTTATATCATTAAGAATATCTTGAATCAATTGCCACAGCTGGATACTTGGATCTTTGGGATTGTTGTTTTCCCAATAATTTGCAAAGCTCTTATATTCACTTGCTTGATAATCTGAAATCGAATTTGTTTCTCCCCAAATCCCTGTGTTCGATACTCTGGAATACTTGCTAATCTACGCCGATCCGTACACTGCGGGTTCGCTTGCTTGATTCTAGTTTTATAAATTTAAGACTTATTTGCACACACCTTTAGGGGCGAACAAGTTTTTGGCGCCGTTGCCGGGGATTTGGTTTAGACCGAATTCGGTAGCCGGTTATCAAGCTTGGGAGCTTGCTCTCGTTATTTGATATTTCTTTGAGTGTATGCGCAGGTCTAGGAACACCGAAGACCTCTTACCTCTTGATCAAGAGCTTGAGAGGACTTTAAGGCAAAAGCGCAAGGAAAAGAAGATGGCTGAAGAACACGAACGTGATCTTCAAGCGGAGTTGGCGGAGAAGGAAGCTCAACTCCAATGGAATGAGAACATCCGCCGGGATGAAATGGATCGTCATCAATCTCAAGTTAACAATCTACAGGATATGATTTTCCAAATGAGGATAGAACTAAGCGACCTTAAGAATAAGGGAAGCAAGAAATCCTCACGGAGGGCATCAAGATCAAGAAGAAGAAGCCATTCATCCGCTGATGATAGTGATTCTTCCATGCCACCGCTAGAGGAGATTGATCCCACGATCAATGTGAATCCTTTCCATCCACGGGGAGCTGCTAATCGTCGTGTTCCACCTAAGAATGCGAGGATCGAACGTGTAGATGAAGAGCCAAGAACTCTTGGCCAGCGGATGGATCCAACACAAAAACCGCGCCGTTTGGGCGTAAACTTTGATACTGAAGATGTGCAAGGGTTTAGCTTCAACCCTCAAGTCATTACTCTTGTTCACCAAAACCAATTTGGCGGGACAAGCGCTGAATCTCCACACCAACACTTGCAAAACTTTGAGTGTATGATGGAGACAATGAGGCCGAAGAGTGCTACCACCAACAACTACAAGCTTAAGCCTTTCTTCTTCTCCTTGAAGGGAAAAGCATTGTCTTGGTATCAAGCTCTTCCTAGGGGGAAACTAGACACGTTGGAAGACCTTTCCGCGGAGTTCCTCACCAAATTCTTTCCACCATCCAAAACGGCGGAACTTAGAGGTAAGATCAATGCATTTTCCATGAGGTCTAACGAAAGTTTGTTTCAATCATGGGAAAGGTTTCAGGACTTGTTATTGGATTGCCCTCATCATGGCATATCCAAGCTTGCATTGCTAGAAATCTACTACAAGGGGCTGGATGCGGGAACGCAATTCAACCTCCAATCCCTCTCATGTGGAACATTCATGGACATGAGAGAAGATGACGCTTGGGACTTCATTGAGAAGCAAGCAAGGGTCATAGAGAAGTATTCCCACCGGAAAGTGGAGGGAAATCATGTGGAGCAAGGAGCAAAGCTCACACATGAAGCTCAAAATCAGATTTTCTCCCTCAACAATGAGATCAAGGAGTTGAAGGAGGCGATCAAGACCAACTTCCCAAAGCAACAAGAGAAGGATGTTGGCTATTTGGGCAACAACAATGGCGGTGATAACACCAACCGCAACAACAACAACAATAACCGGAATAACAACCGGAATAACAATTGGAATGGAAACAACAACAACCGGAACAACAATTGGAACAACAATAGGGGTTCAAACAACAACAATTGGCGTTCCAATCAACAAAATTCCGGTAACTCTTATCCTTCCAACTCTAATTCACTAACTCCACATTCCTCTTCCTCTACTCCTTTGAAAAGCCAGGGGCAATCATCTAATGGAGGAAACATTTCGGGGAAGGAGAAGCCCGATCCCATGTTGGAAACGATTTTGGGAAAACTACAAGGGTTGGAGAACCGTATCATTAAGGTTGATGATCAAATTTCTAAGGTTGACAAAGCTCAAAAGGTTTTGGAAAACCAAATGTTCAGCCATGCGGAGGAAGTTCCTAGGAATCAAGGGAAACTTCCAGGAAAGACGGAGGACAACCCTAAGGGAAGGGTAATGGCAATCACAACTAGGAGCGGAGTGACTACTACCGATCCGCAGCCTAAGTTCGTTGAAGTCCCCGTAGAGAAAGACAAAGAGAAGGGGAAGGAGAAGGAAGATGTCTACGTTCCTCCTCCGGCTTACAAACCTCCCCTACCATTCCCTCAATCTAGAGCGAGAGTGCACCTAGATAAACAGTTCGGTAAGTTCATAGAACTCATGAGCAAGCTGCATATTAATATACCATTTATTGATGCTATTGTAGGTATGCCGGCTTATGGCAAGTTCTTGAAGGAGCTCCTCTCTAACAAGAGGAAGCTAGAAGACTTCGGAGAGGTTAAGATGAATTCGGATTCTTCGGATCTCATCAAGACCATGAAGGAGAAAATGCCCCAAAGCTAAAGGATCCGGGGTCATTTTGTATTCCCATAGGAGTGGCAGATGTCACATATGATGCGTTATGTGATTTAGGAGCAACTGTGAGTATCATACCACTTGCGTTGTGTAGGAAGATCGGTTTAGGCGAACCTAAACCGGTAAAGATGACGTTGTACATGGCGGATCGATCCATCACTCGCCCCGTCGGTATTGTGGAAGACGTCCCGGTCAAGCTAGGTAAATTCTTTGTTCCCATCGATTTTGTCGTGCTTGACATTCCTGCAGATAGTCCGGTCCCGATCATACTCGGAAGACCTTTTCTTGCAACTTCCGGCTGCATAGTCGATTGCAAGATTGGTAGACTCGCTTTTGATATAGGAGAAGAGAAAGTAGAGTTCGTTCTTTCCACTCTAGTGAAGGAGCCAATCTTTGATGAGGATATTTTCGATATCCAAGATGAAGAGGGTTTGTCTAGGGAGGAGGTAAGTGCGATTCTCTTTAACGATCCTTTACAAAAGGTTATCACTATGAGTCTAACCAATGTAGGGGAAGAAGAAGAGTGCAATGAGGCAATTGAAGCCTTAGAAGCACAAGAAGAGATGGGTGAAGTGGAGTTTGAAAAACTCCACGATGAGGCAGAAAACGTTAGAATCCATGGCCATACACTGTATTCCACGGCCGTGGATTTCACAACCAAAACCGTGTCTCACTCCAGGGAGTTATACGGTCGTGGAGAAGATGTGACAACCGTATTTCCCTTCCACGCCCTAAACCACGGCCGTGGAGGCCATGAGGAACCCGTAATTTTGGGCGTGGAAAGGAGTGATCGAGACACTTCTTCAACTTCTTCTGATTCTTCTCCTACACACTCATCACCCTTAGAAACCCATAAGGAGACATCGGATGCTTCTCAAGGATCATTGGAAGCTCCGAAAGCAATGGAACTCAAACCACTTCCTACTCATCTAAGGTACGCTTTTCTAGGACCTAATTCTACCTTTCCGGTTATTGTTAGTTCCGATCTAAGCATAGATGAACATAATCAGCTCATGATTGTCCTTAGGAAACATAGGAAAGCTTTAGGCTATACTATTGAGGACTTAGTAGGAATTAAACCCTCCCTATGCATGCATAAGATACTAATGGAGGAAGATTTTAGAACTTCAAGACAACCTCAAAGGCGGTTGAACCCGACCATGAAGGAGGTTGTCAAGAAGGAAATTCTTAAGCTTCTTGATGCAGGTATCATCTACCCTATCTCCGATAGTAAGTGGGTGAGTCCGGTTCAAGTAGTTCCGAAGAAGGGAGGAATGACGGTCATCACCAACAAAAACAACGAACTCGTTCCTACCCGAACTGTGACGGGATGGCGGATGTGCATAGACTACCGCAAGCTCAACAATGCAACACGGAAGGATCATTTCCCGTTGCCATTCATTGATCAAATGCTTCAAAGGTTAGCACAACACTCACATTTTTGCTACCTTGACGGTTATAGTGGTTTCTTTCAGATTCCGATACACCCGGATGATCAAGAGAAGACCACATTCACGTCCCCATGGGGTACGTTTGCTTATAGGAGAATGCCGTTCGGGCTTTGCAACGCCCCAGCCACCTTCCAACGGTGCATGATGGCCATCTTCTCCGAGTACGTAGAGGAAATCATGGAAGTCTTCATGGACGACTTCTCCGTATACGGTTCCTCTTTTAACGATTGCCTTTCTAACCTTTCTCTTGTCTTGCAAAGGTGTGAAGACACTAACCTACTTCTTAATTGGGAGAACTGTCAATTTATGGTTAAGGAAGGAATTGTATTAGGCCACTTAGTCTCTAGTAGAGGGATAGAAGTAGACAAGGCTAAGATAGAGACCATAGAGAAGCTTCCTCCCCCAATTTCGGTGAAAGGGATAAGAAGTTTCCTAGGACATGCTGGATTTTATAGACGTTTCATTAAGGACTTTTCTAAGATATCAAAACCTCTCACTAATATATTGATGAAGGATGCGGTTTTTGAGTTTTCGCAGGAATGTTTGGATGCGTTTAACACCATTCGGCAAGCTCTAATTTCAGCACCTATTATCCAACCTCCGGATTGGACTCTTCCCTTTGAGATTATGTGCGATGCTAGTGACGTAGCTATTGGAGCTGTTCTTGGACAACGAAAGGAAGGGCGAACCCATGCCATATACTATGCTAGCAAGACGCTAGATGAAGCGCAGCTCAACTACGCCACTACCGAAAAAGAGTTTTTAGCCATTGTCTATGCTATTGACAAGTTTCGCTCTTATCTTGTAGGTGCAAATGTGATTGTCTACACGGATCATGCTGCGATCCGGTATCTCCTTGCAAAGAAAGATGCGAAGCCAAGGCTAATTAGATGGATTCTTCTCCTACAAGAATTCGATCTTGAGATCCGCGACAAGAAAGGTTCAGAAAATTCTGTTGCGGATCATTTGAGTCGCCTAACACATCTAGAGGACGACCATTTACCCATTGACGACTCCTTCCCGGACGAACACCTACACCTTATTGAGGAGTGCATCGATGTGATCTCCAAAGGTAACGAACCATGGTTTGCTAATTTTGTTAACTATTTGGTTTGTCAGGAGATACCACCCGGATTATCCTACGCACAAAGGAAGAAGTTCTTTAAGGATATCCGGGAATACTTTTGGAACGAGCCTCTCCTCTTCAAGAGAGGTCCGGATGGCATCATTCGGCGATGTGTGCCGGAAGATGAGATGCAAAGTGTCATCCGCCATTGTCATTCACTACCTTGTGGAGGGCACGCTAGTTCAAACAAGACTAGCGCAAATGTATTGCAATCTGGATTCATTTGGCCTACTTTATTTAGAGATGTGCAATCCTTTGTTTCTTGCTGCGATGCTTGTCAAAGAAAAGGCAATATCTGTAGGAGGAATGAGATGCCCCCCAACAACATCCAAGAGGTGGAGATTTTCGACGTTTGGGGAGTTGATTTTATGGGACCGTTCCCATCCTCTTGTGGAAACCAATACATACTATTGGCGGTAGATTACGTTTCTAGATGGATGGAAGCAATTGCCTCTCCCACCAATGATGCCATGGTGGTGGTTAAGTTCTTTAACAAGACCATCTTCCCGCGATTTGGGACGCCAAGAACGATCATTAGTGATGGAGGTTCTCACTTCATTGCCCGGCGCTTTGAAGCTCTTCTAGCTAAGTATGGGGTTACTCACAAGATCGCTACCCCTTATCATCCACAAACAAGTGGACAAGTTGAGATCTCAAATAGGGAGATCAAAGGAATCCTAGAGAAGACGGTTTCAAGGACTAGGAAGGATTGGTCTTTGAAGCTTGATGATGCATTATGGGCATACCGGACTGCATACAAGACTCCCATAGGAACCACACCATACAACCTTGTGTATGAGAAGTCTTGTCATTTACCGGTAGAGTTGGAGCACAAAGCGTTTTGGGCTATCAAGCGGTTGAACTTCAGCATGAAGGAAGCGGGAGAGAAGCGTCTCCTAGACATCAATGAGCTGGATGAACTCCGCTTGAATGCTTATGAAAAAGCTAAGATCTATAAGGAGAGGGCGAAACGTTGGCATGATAAGCATATCATTCTAAAGGACTTCAAATAAGGAGATCAAGTTCTCCTCTTCAATTCAAGGCTTCGTCTCTTTCCAGGTAAGCTTAAATCTCGTTGGACCGGACCTTTTCTAATTAAGCGTATTTTCCCCCATGGTGTAGTTGAAGTATGGGGTAAAGCGAGCGGAAGTTTCAAGGTGAACGGCCAACGACTCAAGAAGTATACGCCGGAACTCCAAGCTGAAGAGTTCGCGCCTACCGCACTCGAATAAGTGCGTAAATGGTCTAGCTACGGACCTTAAACAAAGCGCTTCTTGGGAGGCAACCCAAGGTATTGCATTTTCGTTTTTGTTTTCGATTCATAGCTTAGCTTAGAATAGACGTTTTTACTTTGTTTTTGCCTTCGATTCCTTCCGGTATGTTCATGTTTTTGGATGTAGGAACGATGGAAAAGGGAAAGGGAAGGATAATGTTGAAGAAAAGTGACGAAATTTGGACTTTGGAGCTTTACAGAGAGTTCCACGGCCTAAACCACGGTCGTGACAGCTACAGTGTCCGTAATTTCCAAAAGCCTTTCAAAAATCACAAAAACCACGGTTCCGTACATTTCCACGGCCGTGGAACCCCCCGACAGACCGTGATTTTCAAAATTTTGCCTGAGACTATATAAACCACGTTCTTCACAAAAACCACCACAAAACCCCTCTTCCACGACCTAAAAGCCGAATCCACGCCTCCTCTCTCAATTCCTTGTTTCCTAATCGTTTTCAACGATTTTTCTTCCTAAACTGAACCAAATTCGACCACCAACAAGATCCAAGCGACGAATCGAGCGGAAATTCACCAACGAACGCGCAATTCGGATTTTTCAATCCGAAAAATAGGTTTTTCCACTCTTCTTGATCTTTGTCGATTTGGTTCGTTTTTGTTAGAGATTTTAGGAAGAACTGATTGAGATTGGAAGAAATTAGATTAGGACTGCCTGTTTGTGGAGATTGAGTGCTGATTTGTTGAGATTTGCGACCTACTGAGACGAATCACGGTCTCTGGAGGAATTACGGCCGTGGTTTCTATAGAACAGCCCTCCTCTTCCTCATCCTCTAGAGCACCACCACCCTCTTCCCCTTCACCTCCATCATCACCTTCCTCACCCTCACCACCTAGCCCTAGAGTCCCGACCATACATGAGGATCACCTTGATGGACTCAAGAGGATTAAGGAGAGGGCTGTGATTGGTCCTAGGTACTTGTTGTTGGAGGATCTAGCTCCTCTCAACATAGTTGATGACCTCACTTGGCTCTTGAATAGAGCCGGACTTATTGTCTTCTCGGCTATCCGAGAAGACGCTTATGAGGAGATTACACGCGAGGTTGTGACATCTTTTGAGCACAGCCATGTAGACAAGACCGTCTCTTTCTGTCTCATGGAAAGAGATTATCATTTTAGCATCCGTGAGTTTGGGACCTTTTTCGGGTTTCAGGAGACCTTCAACGGTCGCTTTCCTAGTGGCGTTTACGCCAAGGATTTTTGGGAGGAGGTGGCGATGATTTACGCTAGCGAGGGCCGCTGGCAGCCCGATGACACCAAGGCTAGGTTGATGTACCACCTAGCCTTGAAGATTGCTCACCGTGTTCTTTCGGAGTGTCTCTTTCTTAGGACGGACACACCCCAAAAGATCAAGACGGACGAGCTCTTTTTACTCTACTCCATGCTGTATGGACACCGTGCTGATTGTGCTACTCTCTTGGCTGCTACTATGAGCAAGCTCAAGAACAAGAAGAAGGGCAACATCGGATATGGTGGGATAGTTACCCACCTTGCTAGGAGCTTAGGTGTAGATTTTTCTGCTTGTACCCGCATACCGGCCGTTCCCTTAGGTCTCCATGCATTCATGGTTAGGGGTCTCATCTTCCCACACATAGAGGTCCGCCTTATGCGGCCATGCCCTGGGAGAGCAGGACGGGTAGGGGTATAGAGCGGCTACCGGAGTACTCCATTATGGCGGGACGCTATAATTGGAAGGAGATGTTCGCTGCTATGCATGCGAACAGGATAGCAGCTCCCCCATATGTCCCACCACTAGTTGTTGAGGAGGAGGAGATGGGAGATCAGTTTGAGGGTGGAGGAGGAGCCGAGCAGGAGTTTGGCACGTTTCCGGATCAGCCGGATGCGGTTCCCGATATGCCTCGACGTTCTCCACGTCCAGCTAGAGCTTCAGGCTCGTCTTCTCGTCCGCCAACGTGAGTGAGAGACCTACATGGGCTGAGACACCTCCTGCATGGTATGGAGCTCCACCTCCATGGGCTACAGAGACACCATCTGCACCAGCACCAGCACCAGCACCATCCGACGCCCCAGCATGGTACAATCAGGCTCTGGGGTGGTATGAGCAGATGCCGGATTGGGCTACTGGCCTTTCGGAGAGAGTAGGAGCATTGGAGATCCGAGCCGATGCTAGAGATGGACGCCTAGAAGACCTCGACCACATGATGAGGGATGTCAACCGCCAGCAGTTGGGCGGTTTTATGATCCTAGCTTCTCTCCATTCCCGCCTCCACCGCCGCTGCAGTGATTGCTTTGATGACCATTCGCTTTAGACATTCCACCACCACTTTGTGAGTTTCTTTTTCTTTTCTTCTTTTCTTTCTTTCTTTTGAACATTAGGGACAATGTTCATCCTAAGTATGGGGTGGGATGTACTAAAAGTTTGTAATAACTCTTACTCACTATGTTTGCTTCTATTCGAGACTATCATTGCATGTTCATTACATTGTCGCACGTTTCATTATTGCATTGCATGAAAAAGAACTTGGAAAACCCATAAAAATTGAAAAATTTTGAAAAATTTTGTGCTTCTATGAATTGAGATGATTTCTATGATAATCACTACTTGTGAATTGAGTTTGATGACAATTGCATGCTTAAACGATTAGTGAATTGAAAAGAAATTGAATGAATAGATTATACCTCTTTTGCAAGTTTCATAATGTGATAAATGTTACCTAAATCATGTTGAGAAATTGAAGTTGAAATCACACTATAAGTTCTTATGCTTCTTGTTGAGATGATTAAGGCAATTCGATATTTTCTTTCTTCTTTCTTTGATTATTTAGCTCCTCATTGAAATATTGACCTCCTTTACCTATCCGGGAATTTGGAGAAGTGAATGAAAAAGGCATGTTTGATGTGGGAGGGCCATGGAGCAATTATTTGCAATCAAAAGAATAGAAAGGAATTCTAGGATTGGGGAAGTCAATCATGATGATGAGTAACTCGGCACCATTCACATAGCCGGGTGTTTGTGTCTTGCCAAAGTCGGATTGAGCGATATTCCTAGCGGATTATGGTATGTGCGCTAAGGGTTTGAGGCATCTTATAAAAATTGAGAAACGCCAATCTCCTAGGCTTCGGTTTTTGTGCACCTCTATCCATAACTCGAAAAGTAAAGTCGAAAAATGAAAGGAAGAAGAGCGAAGCTCTAAGTTGAAGTGTTGCGGAAACCGCAAAAGAAGAAGAAGGGTAGTTGTCCACTTTCCCGGATTCATGCACCACATTCCTTAAAGTTCCTTCCCTTTCCACATTCTAGACCTTTTTCTTTGAAAGTCCTTAAGATCAAAAGAATGTTATATGACTTGGTGATCTAAATTGAAGTTTCTTATGATTGATTTTGATAATGTTTGAAGGTTATGATGCTTGTTTAGAAGTTTGATTAATTCATGATTTTTCTTTACTCTTTACTCTTTGATTAAGTATATGAAAGTCTTATAAACGATTGAAGCAAGGTTTGAGAATGATCTATTCTTTAGAAGGCACATTCCTCCAAAAGAAGTATTGCTTTGAGAAGGTACACATATTTCATCCTAACTTTTGTTTAAAGCTTTTTGAAAGACCTTGCTTAGGGACAAGCAAGTGTTAAGTATGGGGTTATTTGTTAGCATGAAATATTGTGATGTTTTAAGCACGTTTTCTAAACGTATTTGATTCATATTGATAGTCTTTGATTGAGCATTGTTGCAATTGTGAGTTAGTTTGCCTATATTGTCGATATGGATGTCTACACTAGCTTTATGTTGATTATAGGTGATTGAGAGCCATTTCCGAACGGAATCGAGCAAAGATGAGTTGATTGAGCATGTCCATGGATTAAGGGCATTCTTAGGAGCAAAATGGATGTCAACTTCAGGAATGCACGAGGCTAGGGAAGAATCACGTTCTTGCCCTAAACCACGCTCTAAAATACGGCCATATTACCTTCCACGTTCAGTTCCACGGCCGTGGAACCATAGCCAAGGAAGCGTGATTCATTCCAGAGGATTTTACGGCCGTGGAATCCATGGTTCAAACTGTGTTGATTCCCACGCTCTAAATTACGGTCGTGGAACCTTCCACGACCGTGATCTTGGCGATATTTTTCGCCACACTTTGAAGCCATGATCTTTTGAAAATTGGGCCGGGCCGATATTTTATCTTGCCCTATAAAAAGACGGACGAAGGGAGATTCCGTCATGCCCGCTTACATCCTCGTTTACCCCCGCTTAGACGCGTTTTGCGACCTCGTTTTAGAGTTACGCTTGCATCTTCACCTTGGAGATTTTGGGCGGTTCTTGCAAAAGAAATATTTGGCCCTTTTCCTTCGAGTTGCCCTAATCTCGCACTTTTGGTGGAGATTGCTGCGGAGATTTCCGGATTGACGGAAGATCGAAGTTTTTGGAAGTTTGTTGCAAGAAGATTTCTCTTCTTGTTTAGGTTTGATTTAGAAGACGGATTGACATCCCGTTCTTCCTTCTTTCCTAAGATTGTGTTTGTTTGCCTTATTCTGAATCTATTGACAATATTCGTTCTTGATTGTGACTTTGAGATTGGTTTGAAGTTTATTAGGAGTTTTCGGAAGTTTTCATCTTTCAATCTTTTAATCTTTGAACTTGATATCATAATGATGATTGTTGGCCAAAAACCCTTAACAATTCTAAGGTGAAGGGTTGATAGTTGTGGCTTAGATGATGATAGATCGATCGTAAACAGATTAGACCCTGAGAGTTAGAGAGAATCGTCGACGGACCCTAAATCACGGCCTGTTCTTGAAATCCACGGCCGTGGAACCTCAAGAACTACCCGTAATTTCCCCTAAGTTTACGAACCTGCTTTTACTTTAATCCAAAGTTAAAGATTTGCTTTAACTTAGTTCAGGCTTGCCTTTTCTAGGTGGTAGTGAAGCCTCAACAACCTCTACCTCGATTGTGAGTGTCACAACCGTAATCGGTTAAGTTAATCTTGATCCTTGGACTACAAGTTTGGGTATTTGACATTAATTCTTGCCTTTAGAACCTTTCTATATTGAAGCCTCAACAACCTGTATAGAGAGTGTCTTGTAGGTGAGTCATATAAGGTTTTTGGAACTTCACCGTACGATTACCTTACATTAGCATACCTTTGCATATCTCAACTCTGTCTTTATATCATTAAGAATATCTTGAATCAATTGCCACAGCTGGATACTTGGATCTTTAGGATTGTTGTTTTCCCAATAATTTGCAAAGCTCTTATATTCGCTTGCTTGATAATCTGAAATCGAATTTGTTTCTCCCTAATTCCCTGTGTACGATACTCTGGAATACTTGCTAATCTACGCCGATCCGTACACTGCGGGTTCGCTTGCTTGATTCTAGTTTTATAAATTTAAGACTTATTTGCACACACCTTTAGGGGCGAACAATAAATGAAACAAAAATATAATCACATAATATACATCCATACATGCAGATTATTGAAGATAAAACGTCGAAACAAGTCCCAAAATGTAGACCATAATACATGCTATCCAAATACCCCATACTTGTCCCTTGCTTGTCCCCAAGCAAGTTCCAAATCTTAAGTATAAGATAGAATGAATTATAAGTCATAAAGATCAATGAAAGGTATTTCAAAACAGTTTTCGGTGGTGTGCTCCACTCATAGATCACTCTAAGAGAATGCTTCATGGCAATTAAAATCAAGATATGATCAAAACATTTTATAAATATAGGAAAGTTGTTCATCTTTGCATAAAATCATAGAATGCATAATAAATCATAATTATCGAAATTAATCATGTATAATCCAGTTTAAACCACCAAGTCAATCAACAAGCTTGAGGTCTCAAGGTCTTTCCAAAAGAAGGTCAAGAAAAGTGTGAGGGTGGGATGTATCTAGGGAATGTGGTGTTGTAATCCGGGAAAAGGATCTTACTTCACTCTCTTTGAAACTCAACATCTTCCACCAATAAGCTTTTCTTATTTTACTTTACTTTTTGGGATGCATGGACAGAGGTGCACAATAACCGAAACCTAAGAGATCAACAATCATCAATTTCTCGAGATGCCTCAAACCTTTGATGCACATACCATGACCCGTTAGGAAAATCGCTCAATCCGACTTTGGAAAGACACAAACACCCGGCTATGTAAATGGTGCCGACTTACTCATCATCATGATTGACTTCCCCAAACCTATTTTGTTTCTTTCTAAACTTCCAGCCAACATCTCAACTTTTCTTTCACTTGCTTTTCTCTGCTTGCTTCCATATTCCCGGATAGGTAAAGGAAGGGAAATATGTATATAAGGGGCTAAAGCATGATCAAAGAAGAAGAAGAGAAGAGAATGAATTGCCTTAATCATCCCAGGAAGAAAGTGAGAGAACTCATCACGTGGTGTCAACCTTCAAATTCAACATAATTTGGATAAAAACAAACGATTAAACATGCCAAAACTTCAAACAAAGCATTTTGCAACTTAAACATATCATAAAACCCTTCAAGCATATAAAGATTTCAAAACCAATCTGCAAACAAAATCATCACTGAGGTCATATCCAGAAAAGAAGCACAAAACGTCTCGAAAAATCTCAGTTTAAGAACCCACCTCGGTCGAGGTGTTCGAAGTCATCCGAGGTACTTGACCTCGTTTGGCCAGAATCATCCCGGTCGAGGTAAAAATATATATATTTTTTTTAAAACCTGTTTTTGATGTTTTTCTCAATGAAATAACCTGTATGCATGCATGTAATCTTAGATAAACACATAGAGCATAAAGAAATCATAAATATCCTAACCGAGTCTTACAAGCATACATAATTTCAAATAATAAACATAAATACCCCATACTTGGGACACATTGTCCCAATGGGTCAAAATAAGTCTAAAACAAGAGAACTCATCGGACATAGCTGAGTTGCGAAAATAAATAATAAAGAAAATCCACGCTGATCTAGTCCTGATCCGCTGGTGGTGGTGGTGGATACGGGATGAAGGGATACTGAGATGGGTCAAATGGATAACTCACAGTATGTTGGAACTAGATGTCCATTATCCTCTACTGGTAGTGTTGGCTCTCCCTAAGGTCCATCATTTCCAATGACAAGGCGGCGTTAGAGTCGATCATCTGGCCCGTCAGCTCATCAATCCGTCGGTGAGCTATGGGATCTCTCTATCTGCGGACCCTACGCCTAGCAGGTCGTGATGGTGCTGCAGTTGCCTCCTCCTCTGTGGCCTCGTCGTCTAAATCGAAAACTGGCACACTAGGGCCGATTGTATCTGTACCAGTCTCCATGACAGCACCACCAACATCATACTCCTCCTCTACCTGAGCTGGTGCAGCATCTCTAGCATCCTCTATATAGGGCATCCAAGTGGAAGACCAGTAGCGAGGGTCAAAGACTGCAAACTGGTCTGACCATGGGTTACCCCGAGGGGCAGTATGCTCCCAAGGCATCGCTATGTACGGTGTGGTAAGGCCACGAGGAACCAATATCCTCCTCGTGATCATCTCCTAAAGTCCAAGCGGCTTTGCAACCGCCACAAATGTACAAGCTGTCAAGTCTAGACCCATAACTGTAGCTATATGAGTCACCAGTCCTCCACAACAAATATCTCCCTTCGCCTCGCCCTTGATCCGGTGCAGATCCTCAGCTAGCATGCCTCCAAAGTCAGACACTCCTCCAGTCACCATGCAGAACAGACTTAGAAGCTCTCCCTTCCTGATCTTCTGGGGTGTCTCAATACGTGCTAGAAGAGTCTCACTAAAAATGCGGTGGGCTAGACGGAACGCTAAATGAAATATAATGCGCTCCCTGGAGTCTCCAGGTCTCCATCTGTCAACATGCTCCACCACATGGGTAATCTGCCCCTAGAACTGTCGAGCCACTACTCAAGAAGGAAAGTCGGGAACTGTGGGAGTTGGGAAGCCAAAACTATCTTTGAACTGATCCATAGGAACCATGCAGTTCCGGTTCAACAATCGGTACTTGATGTTGTTCCTCTCAGGCATGTGAGTGACAGAACTCACAAACTCCAAGGTCGGCTCAAGGTAAGATGGAGCTCTGATCTCCATAAAATGCTCCTGCCCCACCATTGAAATCATCTTCTTCAAGTCCTCCACCACGTGGAGGCACTCGAAGGCTGGAACATCTAAGAAGCGTGGGGCAATGATAGGGCGCGCACATATACGGTCAAAATCTGCATGGTGACGCTCATGGATCACAGGGATAGAAGGTCTATAGGAAGGAGAAGGAGAAGAACCATTGGGGGCATCCCTCAGAATCAGCTGAAGATCATAACGAGAACTCATAGTTTCTGCTGACAAGGTCACCTCGGTCGGTCTGACAGCCTGAAGAACACGTCGGCCGAGACACAGCTCGATAGGACCGAGGCGAAGTGCTGTTCGATTTCCTCTCTCTGATTTTCGGTTCTTTTCCCCTAAAATCACTACCAATTGCTTTTTATGTGGTACTTATACTCTTTTCAGCACAAATCTATGGCAACCAAAGCCACTAATCTCTAAAATCATTAAAGGGAAGCAAAGTTAGGGTTTCCGACAATTTACCCCAAATTATGCAAATTCGAGGCGTTTTTCTTGCAGTTTCTCGCTTGCAATTTGATCCTCTTGCTTTTCCTTGCGAGATCGGAGCAGAAATCGTGGAAAACGATCGAAAAACGAAGAAACGAGGTAAGGGACAGCCGCGGTCGAGAAGAAAAATGGGATGGAAGAGAGAGAAATCCTTTCGCCTTTTATACCCCTCGCCGATTCTGCTGTCACCTCGGTCGAGGTGGTCCCGACCGGACCGAGGTGGCTGACTGTATTGTCAGACCTAGTCGCCTCGGTTGCTCAAGAATCATCTCGGTCGAGGTATTGTGACAGCAATCGAGATGTGTCTCAGTCAAACTCCGTCTTCTCAATTTCTCGAACTTCTGCCCTTCCAGTGTTGCTCCTGAGTTGTAATCCTTCCTTAGAAAGTACCTGATTTCTGTCTAGGACGCCAAAAACAAAACAAAGCGAAGCAAAAGATAACTATCTAAAACTAAACTAGAAAAAGGGAAAAGAAAGCAATACCTTGGGTTGCCTCCCAAGAAGCGCTTGATTTAAGGTCGCTAGCTGGACCGTGCGGCATCCCTAAACAAGGTATAGTGGTGCAATCTCCTCAACCTGGACTTCCGGTTGGTACTTCTTAAGCCTATGACCATTGACCTTGAAGCTTCCGCTTGTTTCTCCCCAAATCTCAACTGCACCATAAGGGAAAACATTTTTCACAATGTAAGGTCATGCCCATCTAGATTTCAACTTACCTGGAAAGAGGCGAAGGCGGGAGTTGAAGAGTAGAACTAAATCTCCTTCTTTGAACTCCTTAGGAATGATATGCTTGTCATGCCATCTCTTTGTCCTTTCCTTATAGATTTTGGCATTCTCATAAGCGTTTAAGCGCAATTCTTCCAACTCGTTTATGTCCAATAACCTCTTCTCTCCGGCTTCCTTGATATCGAAATTCAACCACTTGATTGCCCAATATGCCTTGTGCTCTAACTCAACGGGTAGGTGGAAAGACTTCCCATATACCAAATTATAAGGGGTGGTACCAATGGGAGTCTTGAATGCGGTCCTATAAGCCCAGAGAGCGTCATTCAACTTCATGAACCAATCCTTCCTCATCCTAGAGACGGGCTTCTCCAAAATTGCCTTGATTTCTCTATTCGAGATCTCGACCTGTCCACTAGTTTGAGGGTGATAAGGGGTTGCAACCTTGTGGGTTACCCCATACTTCGATAGAAGTGCCATAAACTTCCGGTTGATGAAATGCGTTCCTCCATCGCCGATGATGATGCGTGGTGTCCCAATACGTGGGAAGATAGTTCGGTTGAAGAACTTCACAACTACCATGGCATCATTAGTGGGAGAGGCAATGACTTCCACCCATCTAGAGACGTAATCAATATCTAGGAGAATGTAGAGGTTCCCCGCAGATAATGGGAAAGGTCCCATGAAAACAACTCCCCATACACCAAAAATTTCAACCTCCTAGATATTGTTGAGTGGCATCTCGTTCCTTATAGACAAGTTCCCTGTTCTGTGGCATCCATCACAAGAAACAACAAACATTTGCACATCCATAAATAATATAGGCCAAAAGAAACCAGAATGTAATACCTCAGCGCACATTTTGTGAGCGCTAGCATGTCCTCCACAAGGAAGCGAGTGGCAATGCCTTCTAATACTAGTAACTTCGTCTTCCGGAATGCATCGTCGAAGCATCCCATCCGGACCTCTCTTAAATAGTAGAGGTTCATCCCAGTAGTAGTGGCGTACATCCTTGAAGAATTTCTTCCTTTGAGTGTACATCAATCCGGGTGGTAATTCCTGGCAAACAAGATAATTAACAATGTCAACATACCAAGGTTTTTTATTATCAGAAGCTTGGTGCAGCCAGTGCTCCACCAACTGTAAATGAGTCTCAGAAAAGGGTGTAGGAAGTTTGTTGTCCTCAGTTGACAACATCTCGCTTGATGTCTCGGTCGGTGTCCGAGGTGGGTGACCGAGATGTTCTTCAGATAAGAACACCTCGCTTGGTCCAGAGAGCGCCTCGGTCGAGGTACTGGAACTGGGACCAAAACTGGAATTTCTCCTCTCCTGGATCAGTTTTTCAATTTTAGCTATTGGATCTTCTTCGAGTGCCTTTAAGCTCCGTATATCTGCATCACAAGAAGCATCTATACCTTCTTCCATTAAGCTAAAACTAATAACTCTTTCAAGAGGGTCATTAATAAGGATAGAGCTCACCAATTCTCTTGATTCTTCTTCATCATAGATGTTGAAGATGTCATCTGATAACAAGATTTATGACTTAGGATTAGGTAATCATTTAGATAGATTTCTCACTCATTCATGCACGTTTTGGCATTGGTTCATGACGTCTTCGCTCAATTCATGCACATTTCTAGAAAAGACGTCTACACTACCTTTTATCGGTTTTGTAGGTAATTCGGGGATCTATCGGACATTAATCGATACATTTGAGGGCCAAGCCTCATGATGGTACACATCCAAAGCCTTGGAGGAGCATAATTTGAGCAACAAAGGACACAAAGATCACTAATGGTGCAAGCAATGGAGCAACTCATGGCTAGACAATTATAGCACGTTTCTGCTGAAGAAAATCGGACCAAGTAGCAGCTAAATCGGCCGATTTTTGTCCATTGGGTCAATTTTTGAGGCTTTGACAGCTTAAACCACGTGTCCCACGATCTCTTGTCCGTCCTTGCTCTTGGTGGAGAATATAAGTGGTCCCTCAGGTGGTTGCTGAGCATCTCTCCTCTCCCACACTCTCATTGACAGCTCATTGAATTTTGGAGAAAGATTGGAGGAGAAGAAAAGCTCTTAAGGATTGAAGGAAGAAGAAGAACACCATTCTAAGAGTTTAGAGAGATTTTGAGTGATTTTGTAGTCTTGGATTGAAGAACTAATTGCAAGGATTGTTAAGAACGTTTTGAATCTTCATTTTAGAGTTTGTAAGTCTTGCTACAACTCGGATTTGGCTGAGATTTATTGATTTTGCTTACTCAACTTTCATTACTCATCTATGAACACCATGTATGCTTGTTTGATGATTTCGGATCTTGATATGCATATTATTGGCTAGTTTCTTGTGATTTTAGAGTGATGGATTGATGGTTATTGCTAGGGTGATGATAGGATGGGCTTATATGTCAGTTTAGGATGATTTATATGCACGAAACTCACAACAGAAGGAAAAATCAACCTGTTCATCAGATAAATCGGCCGATTTATCTATAGAACAGCCCGATTTATTCTTCTGTTGCTCTTTAAATGATAAATCTACATGCTAGGGTGTTTGGTTGTTTAAATCCTAGTGTTTATTAAGCCTAATTTAGCTTAGGATCACCTAATGCTACCAATCTAAGTGAGGGAAGAGATCTACCCGATGATTTCCGACCTTAGATACCTAAGATGATGAATGCTAGGTAGTAGTGAGCCTCATAAGCCGCTATTGGATCGAGTGTGCTAGGATTATTGCTTGAGATTGCCCTATTCCGAGACTTACCCGGTAAGGAGAGGGAGGGTTACCCTTAAGTAGCATCTAGTTTGTGCGGAATTCCTTACTCTAACCCCTTGAGACCTACCCGGTAATAGGAGTTTGATGCGGGATTAGTGAAGTGAGAGACTTACCCGGTAATCGCTTCCATTAGAGAACATTCTTTCCCAAACACTGCAGCTTGTCCTTAGGATCCTAGAACCTTGAGTCCAATGCCATAACCGGAAATCTTGACCTCTAGAATCTACTTTTCTCTCTTGATCATATACTTGTGCTTTGTGTTACTTACTCGTTTGCTAGCTTAATTTGTTAGTTGTTTTATTTCCTTGCTTGACTTGTGATCTTTGTTTGATCACCACAAAAACCAACAAAAACATTGCGTTTTCCATTTTCTTTGTTCCTCATCTTATCTTAGCCTAGATTTACACTATCTTTGATCATTGCTTGACTCGATTTCACCTTAGTCTTTGTGTTCGACCTCGGAATACTTACCTTTCTACAAACGTCCCGTACACTGCGGGTTCGCTAGAAGTTAGGATAAATATAACGAGTATAAATTTAAGACTTATTGCGTGCACATCACACGATTCTAGCGTGACAAGTTTTTGGCGCCGTTGCCGGGGACTAGGTCTAGATTGAGTCTATTTGTGATTGTTTATAGTGTAGATCTTTCTTGTTGCTTTTGATCTCTCTTTGGTGTGTGTCTTTGCTTTTCAGGACATCATCTCTCTCTTTAGGTGTATGCGAAGATCTCGTGGCAAGGATTTAGCTCCATTCGATCCCGAACCGGAGAAAACCCTTCAATCTAGATCCAAGAACATCCGAAAAGAGAAAGAGATGGCCGGAAGAAACCTCCAAGCAGAGTTGCATGAAGCCTTAGAGCAAATAAGGCTAAGAGATGAGCTCTTGGAGGAAGAAAGGAGACTTGCCAATGAGAGGCAAGAGGAAACTAGGAGGGAGATTGAGGAGATTAGGCAAGCCCTTGTTCAAGGAGAGCTTAATCGCCGACAACCTCCACCTCCTCCACCACCGATGGAACAACCGCAGCCGGCGGCTAATGTTAGGGTTGTGCCCATTGCCATTGAAGAGCCACAAACCCTAGGGAGGCGTATGGATCCGGCACAAAGAGCACACCGTCCGGGTGTGAACTTAGGAGATCCCGCAGCCCACAACTATGAGCTCCGCCCTCAAGTTCTACAAATGATCCGGCATAATCAATTTGGAGGGATGGAAGGAGAGTCTCCTCACCAACATTTGATGAACTACGAGATTTTGATGGAGACTCTTAGACCGCCAAGATTGGAGAGCAACAACCATAAGCTAAGGGCTTTCTCCTTCTCTCTTAAGGACAAAGCCTTGGCTTGGTATCAATCTTTTCCACAAGGGCGAGTTGGTACTTGGGAGGAGATGACAACCGAGTTTTTGACTAAGTTCTTCCCACCTTCCAAGACTACCGAATTAAGAGGGAAGATCAATGCCTTCGTGATGAAGGATAGAGAGAGTTTGTTCAAGTCTTGGGAGAGATTCAAATACCTTCTCCTAGATTGTCCACACCATGGCATACCGAAAAATGAGCTATTGGAGATCTACTTCAAGGGACTTGATGAAGATAGCCAATTCAAGCTTCAATCCCTTTCCGGTGGGACTTTCATGGAGAAGCATGTAGATGATGCTTGGGAGTTTGTGGAGAAGCAAGCTCTAGTGATTGAGAAGTACTCCCATAGGAAGAGTGAAGGGAGAAAGGCGGGAGCATACGAGGTGAGTGAGGTCACCATGAGCAACTTCAAGCTCGACGCCATCAACAACGAGCTAAAGTCCTTGAGGGAGTTGTGTGCTACAACCTTGAAGAACCAAGCAACACCTCAAGTGCTTCCACAAGCTAACTTGTCTTCCAAGGAGGAGGATGTGAACTATATGGGAAGGGGCAACTACAACAACTACCAAGGCCCAAGGAACTTCAACAACAACCGGCAATTCAACAATTACCGGCCCAACCATAACCATCTCGGGTTTTCTTACTCTAACCCGGATGGAGCCTTGAACCCTCCCGCTTCCACAAGCACAACTCCACCACCAAGAGCTTCACAAGAACCTCCACCCGGATTTACTCAACCTCCAAAGGATAGAACGGAAATGATGTTTGAGCAATTGCTAGGAAGGTTGAGTGGTCTTGAGAGCACCGTGACTTCCATTTCCAAAGCTCAAAAAGTGTTGGAAGCA
This sequence comes from Fagopyrum homotropicum, assembly GCA_033239125.1. Taxonomy (NCBI): domain Eukaryota; kingdom Viridiplantae; phylum Streptophyta; class Magnoliopsida; order Caryophyllales; family Polygonaceae; genus Fagopyrum; species Fagopyrum homotropicum. The sequence continues at coordinate 50,812,156 of BSWB01000005.1, forward strand.
CAAGTGTTCCAAAAGGCGGGTGAAGCCCATAGATATCCGGGAAAGCTTCCCGGAAGAACCGAAGAAAACCCAAGAGGCCAAGTGTTGGCTATTACAACAAGAAGTGGGTTAAGCATGAAGGATCCTTTGCCCAAGGAGAATGCTAAAGGGAAGCAAGTGGTGAATGAAGAAGAAACTTTGCAAAGAGATGGAGGCAAGAGCAAGGATGTAGAGCCAACCTATGTGGCACCGCCTCCATACAAGCCACCACTACCGTTCCCTCAATCACGAGCAAGAGCTCGCTTGGACAATCATTTTGGTAAGTTCCTTGAACTAATGTCTAAATTGCATATTAACATTCCGTTCATGGATGCTATTTTAGGGATGCCGGCATATGGCAAGTTCTTGAAGGAAATACTCTCCAACAAAAGGAAGTTGGAGGAGTATGGTGAGATAAGAATGACTAAGAGATCCTCGGAGTTGATTCAAACGATGAAGGAGGAGATGCCTCCCAAGCTAAGGGATCCGGGATCCTTTTGTGTGCCAATCGGAATAGGAGAAGTGAAGTATGACGCCCTATGTGATCTTGGGGCAAGTGTAAGCATCATCCCGCTTGCACTTTGCAACAAGGTTGGGCTAGGAGAGCCGAAGCCGATCAAGATGACCCTCTACATGGCGGACCGCTCAATCACTCATCCGGTTGGGATCTTGGAAGACATTCCGGTGCAATTAGGGAAGTTCTATGTGCCCATAGACTTCGTTGTTTTGGACATCCCGGCGGACTATCCGGTTCCTATCATTTTGGGGAGACCTTTCCTAGCTACTTCCGGATGTCTAGTGGATTGCAAGAATGGGACTCTCTCCTTCAACATTGGAGAAGAGAACATCAAGTTCAAGCTGTCCACAATGATGAAAGGACCAACCCTTGATGAGGATATATTCAACATAGTTGAAGAAGAGGAGTCTAGAGAGGTTGTGAGCTCAATCTTGCTCAAGGATCCACTTGAGAGAGTTCTTAGCTCAAGCTTGATGGAAGAAGGAGCTGAGGAGAGTAGCAATGAAGTAATCAAGGCCTTGAATGCATTGGACGAGCTACCAAGTGTGGGATTTGAAGTGCTAGAAGAAGGGAAAAACTGGCAGAAAAATCGGACTTCCTGGCAAAAATCGGCCGATTTTTGGCCTTGGGCTGAAATTTCAGCAAATTCAGCAAAAACAGAAACTCAGATCGACCTACTGCACAAAAAATCGTCCGATTTTTCTTCCTGGACCGATTTTTCTTCCTGGACCGATTTTTCTGAGTCTTTTCAGCATCAACCACTTGAGTGTGGGCAATCATCAAAGGACTTCAAGGAGGCTTCCATGGCTTTGCAATCATCTCAACCTACATTGTATGGATCGTCTCCAACCGAAAAAGGTCCTCCTCAACTTGATCTTAAACCTCTTCCTTCTCATTTAAAGTATGCTTTCCTTGGTTCAAATTCTACTTATCCGGTGATTGTGAATGCATCTTTGAATGATGATGAGCTTAATAGATTGTTGAATGAATTGAAACTGCATAGAAAGGCAATAGGATACACCATTGATGATCTTGTTGACATCAAGCCCTCTTTGTGCATGCATAGGATAATGATGGAAGATAATCATAAACCCTCTATTGAACATCAAAGAAGGTTAAATCCTATAATGAAAGAGGTAGTTAAGAAGGAAATCATTAAGTTGCTAGATGCGGGAATTATCTACCCTATCTCGGATAGTAAGTGGGTTAGTCCCGTCCATGTAGTACCTAAGAAGGGTGGGATGACCGTAGTAACCAATGAGAACAATGAACTAATCCCCACTAGAACGGTTACGGGATGGAGGATGTGTATTGATTATAGAAAGCTTAACATGGCCTCTAGGAAAGATCACTTCCCTCTCCCCTTCATTGACCAAATGCTAGAGAGGTTAGCTCAACATTCTCATTTTTGTTACCTAGATGACTATAGTGGATTCTTCCAAATCCCCATCCACCCCGATGACCAAGAGAAAACAACCTTTACATGTCCATGGGGTACTTTTGCATATAGGAGAATGCCATTTGGGTTGTGTAATGCACCCGCCACCTTCCAAAGGTGTATGATGGCTATTTTTTCGGAATACATTGAAGATATCGTGGAAGTGTTCATGGATGATTTCTCTGTTTATGGTTCTTCCTTTGATAATTGCTTGGCTAACTTGTCCTTAGTATTGCAAAGATGTAAGGAGACAAATCTTGTCTTGAATTGGGAAAAATGCCACTTCATGGTAAGTGAAGGTATCGTGTTAGGACACTTGGTGTCTAACCGTGGCATTGAGGTTGATAGGGCCAAGATTGAGACGATAGAGAAGTTGCCACCACCTACCTCGGTGAAGGGGGTAAGGAGCTTTCTAGGGCATGCCGGTTTTTACCGGAGGTTCATTCAAGATTTCTCTAAAATTTCTAAGCCTCTCACTAACCTACTAATGAAGGATGTTGATTTTGTCTTCTCCAAAGATTGCCTTGAAGCTTTTTGTAGGTTGAAGAACGCCTTGATCTCCGCACCTATAATGCAACCTCCGGATTGGAGCTTACCGTTTGAGATCATGTGTGATGCAAGCGATGTAGCCATTGGGGCTGTTTTGGGGCAAAGGAAAGATGGGAAAACTCATGCTATTTATTATGCTAGTAAGACGCTAGATGATGCCCAACTCAATTATGCTACCACCGAAAAGGAGTTGCTAGCGGTTGTTTATGCATTTGAAAAGTTCCACTCCTATCTCGTTGGAGCGAAGGTCATAGTTTATACGGATCATGCTGCGATCCGTTATCTACTTACCAAGAAGGATGCCAAGCCTAGGTTGATTCGCTGGATCCTTCTTCTTCAAGAGTTTGACTTGGAAATCCGGGACAAGAAGGGATCCGAGAACTCCGCGGCGGATCAACTTAGTAGACTCCCACCGATAGAGCTTGAGAGAGATGACATCCCGATTGATGACTCATTCCGGGATGAGCAATTGCAAATGGTGGAGGAATGCTTGTTCCAAGTGTCTAGAGGGAGTGAGCCATGGTTTGCCGACATCGTGAACTACTTGGTGTGTGAGGAAGTTCCTCCCGGGTTGACATATGCTCAAAGAAAGAAGTTCTTCAAAGATGTGAGGCACTACTATTGGAACGAGCCACTTTTGTTCAAGAGAGGTCCGGATGGAATGTTTAGAAGATGCATACCGGAGGATGAGGTGGAGAGTGTGATCTGCCATTGCCATTCCTTGCCATGTGGAGGGCATGCTAGCTCACACAAGACATGTGCAAAGGTGTTGCAATCGGGTTTCTTTTGGCCAACCTTGTTCAAGGACGTGCAAGGCTTTGTGGTAGCTTGTGATTCTTGCCAAAGGACGGGCAACATCTCTAGGAGGAACGAGATGCCCTTGAACAACATCCAAGAGGTGGAAATATTCGATGTGTGGGGTGTGGACTTCATGGGACCGTTTCCCTCTTCTTGTGGCAACCTCTACATCCTATTGGCGGTTGATTATGTTTCGAGATGGGTGGAGGCAATCGCCTCTCCTACAAATGATGCCAAGGTGGTGGTGCGGTTCTTCAACCGAGTGATCTTCCCTAGGTTTGGAACACCAAGGGTGATCATAAGTGATGGAGGGAAGCACTTCACTAATAGGAACTTTGGAGCACTTTTGGCTAAGTATTGGGTGACTCATAAGGTGGCAACACCTTACCATCCCCAAACTAGTGGCCAAGTGGAGATCTCCAACCGGGAGATCAAGGCCATTCTTGAGAAGACGGTATCAAGGACGAGAAAAGATTGGGCTATGAAGCTCGATGATGCCTTGTGGGCATATAGGACCGCCTTCAAAACACCAATTTGCACCACTCCTTACAAGCTAGTCTATGGCAAGTCTTGCCACCTTCCGGTAGAGATGGAGCATAGAGCATATTGGGCTATAAGGTGGCTAAATTTTGATCTCAAGGAGGCCGGAGAAAAGCGGTTGCTAGACATGAATGCCCTTGAGGAGATCCGGTTGGATGCATATGAGAATGCTCGGATCTACAAAGAGAGAACCAAGCGATGGCATGATAAGAGGATCATCCCGAAGGAGTTGAGCGAAGGCGACCTTATCCTTCTCTTCAACTCAAGGCTGCGGCTCTTCCCCGGAAAGCTCAAATCAAGATGGACCGGGCCATATGTGGTGAAGAAAGTTTTTCCTCATGGAGCGGTGGAGATAGGAGGAGATCATTGTGGTAACTTCAAGGTGAATGGGCATCGATTGAAGAAATACCTCCCGGAAGCCACGGTGGAAGTGATTGCCCCGCTTCACTTCGATTTAAACGCTCCAGAATTTGGTCAAGCTAATGACCTTAAAGAAGCGCTTAATGGGAGGCAACCCATTGGTACATATTTTTCCTTTCTTTTTCTTGCTTTTGTTTAATCTCACTCTTGGTGTACTTTGTTTTTCTTTTGTGTTTTTGGGTGCTAGATCTTGTTGATTGTCATGAGTTATGAGATGTTGGAGGTCATGTGGGAACCTCATGAACCAGTAGAAGGTACAAGATCCAAGCACATGGACGAAGAGGAAAGCACTCAGAAAATCGGCCTGTTCATCAACAAAATCGGCCGATTTTCCTGGGTAGCTGGTCCGATTTTTCCTCTGTAAAGGAAAGTGATGATCTCCAATCAAGCATGGGTAGAGCGGAAGTGGAACTTGGACGGCTTGCGGTGCCAAGCACGGGTTCCGACACCATAATGAACATCAAAGAGCTCTTTACCATCCTTGATCGATCATCCACCATCATCATCCAATGTGACCCGAAATACCAAAGCATCACCAATTTTACATTGTGAGGACTCTCTTTCACTTCTTTATTTAGTTTCCACATTAGGGACAATGTGTTTCTAAGTATGGGGTGGGGTTTTCATGATCACTTGCATGATTAGCATCTAGGATAGTTTAATTTTGTCACATGTTGCATTATGTCTTGCATTGTACATACATATTTCGAAAATTCCAAAAAATCAGAAAATTTAAAAATAATTTTTAGTGCTTCTAAAGCTTGGGAATGACCCTTATGATGAAATTGTCTTGTGGATTGGCTATGGATGGCCTTGTGTGTTAAATTGATGATGCATATGTGGACTTGAAATACTTATCTTAAATTCCATGAATGACTTGTGATTATGATGCTTGCCTTGATTTAATTGAGGATTGAAAGTCGAAATTGCATGCTAGTTCTTGCACATCACTTAGGAATGAATAAGGCAATTCATCTTTATCTACTTCTCATCTTGATCATGTTGCTTGAGCACCTCAATTGATATAAATTGACCTCTTTTGACCCATCCGGGAATAGGAGCATGATAGTGTGTTGATGTGTGTGAAAAGCAAGTGTGGGGTGAAGTTGTTGATGAAAGAATGTTATGAATAAGAATGCTGAAATTGTTGTGAAAGTGTAGACAAAAACATTAGGTTTGGGGACGTTAGTTTAAATGACAAGTAACTCGGTACACTTCACATAATCGGGTGTTGGTGCCTTGCCAAAGTCAAATAAACCGATAGTCCTAACGAGCTTTGGTATGTGTGCCCGGTGTGGATGCATCTCGAAAAATAGAAAAAGCCCGAGAATGGCTAATCACCAAGGTTTCGGCTTTTGTACACCAATGCCATTGTCTCAAAAATAAAAGAAAGAAAAGAAAATGAAGAAAAATATACACTTGAGGGAAGTTGATAAGAAAATTTGAAGTTGTGGTTGTTTAGTTCCTTTCCCGGATTAGCATCACAAAGCCTAGAAAATTCCCACCTAATCACTACGTTTCTTGGCCCTCTATTTCACAAGTCCTTATGACCTACTTGCATGTGTGTAAGACTAAGTGATTTAGATTGGATATGCTCATGATCATCTTGACTTCTTCATCTTGACACTTCATTGCATTCTATCAAGTTAAGTGTAATTGTCTTTCCATGCTTTCATTTATTTGATACATAATTGCTTGTCCATTGCCATGAAACATGACTATGAAGGTGATCCAATATTAGAAGCACAACTCCAAAAGATTTTGCCATTTTTCTGCATACATAAATCATGTCATCTCTTAGTCTATAGTTGGGAATTTGCTCGGGGACAAGCAAACCTTAAGTATGGGGTATTTTTGATAACAAGATTTATGACTTAGGATTAGGTAATCATTTAGATAGATTTCTCACTCATTCATGCACGTTTTGGCATTGGTTCATGACGTCTTCGCTCAATTCATGCACATTTCTAGAAAAGACGTCTACACTACCTTTTATCGGTTTTGTAGGTAATTCGGGGATCTATCGGACATTAATCGATACATTTGAGGGCCAAGCCTCATGATGGTACACATCCAAATCCTTGGAGGAGCATAATTTGAGCAACAAAGGACACAAAGATCACTAATGGTGCAAGCAATGGAGCAACTCATGGCTAGACAATTATAGCACGTTTCTGCTGAAGAAAATCGGACCAAGTAGCAGCTAAATCGGCCGATTTTTGTCCACTGGGTCGATTTTTGAGGCTTTGACAGCTTAAGCCACGTGTCCCACGATCTCTTGTCCGTCCTTGCTCTTGGTGGAGAATATAAGTGGTCCCTCAGGTGGTTGCTGAGCATCTCTCCTCTCCCACACTCTCATTGACAGCTCATTGAATTTTGGAGAAAGATTGGAGGAGAAGAAAAGCTCTCAAGGATTGAAGGAAGAAGAATAACACCATTCTAAGAGTTTAGAGGGATTTTGAGTGATTTTGTAGTCTTGGATTGAAGAACTAATTGCAAGGATTGTTAAGAACGTTTTGAATCTTCATTTTAGAGTTTGTAAGTCTTGCTACAACTCGGATTTGGCTGAGATTTATTGATTTTGCTTACTCATCTTTCATTACTCATCTATGAACACCATGTATGCTTGTTTGATGATTTCGGATCTTGATATGCATATTATTGGCTAGTTTCTTGTGATTTTAGAGTGATGGATTGATGGTTATGGCTAGGGTGATGATAGGATGGGCTTATATGTCAGTTTAGGATGATTTATATGCACGAAACACACAACAGAAGGAAAAATCGACCTGTTCATCAGATAAATCGGCCGATTTATCTGTAGAACAGCCCGATTTATTCTTCTGTTGCTCTTTAAATGATAAATCTGCATGCTAGGGTGTTTGGTTGTTTAAATCCAAGTGTTTATTAAGCATAATTTAGCTTAGGATCACCTAATGCTACCAATCTAAGTGAGGGAAGAGATCTACCCGATGATTTCCGACCTTAGATACCTAAGATGATGAATGCTAGGTAGTAGTGAGCCTCATAAGCCTCTATTGGATCGAGTGTGCTAGGATTATTGCTTGAGATTGCCCTATTCCGAGACTTACCCGGTAAGGAGAGGGTTACCCTTAAGTAGCATCTAGTTTGTGCGGAATTCCTTACTCTAACCCCTTGAGACCTACCCGGTAATAGGAGTTTGATGCGGGATTAGTGAAGTTAGAGACTTACCCGGTAATCGCTTCCATTAGAGAACATTCTTTCCCAAACACCGCAGCTTGTCCTTAGGATCCTTAGAACCTTGAGTCCAATGCCATAACCGGAAATCTTGACCTCTAGAATCTACTTTTCTCTCTTGATCATATACTTGTGCTTTGTGTTACTTACTCGTTTGCTAGCTTAATTTGTTAGTTGTTTTATTTCCTTGCTTGACTTGTGATCTTTGTTTGATCAACACAAAAACCAATAAAAACATTGCGTTTTCCATTTTCTTTGTTCCTCATCTTATCTTAGCCTAGATTTACACTATCTTTGATCATTTCTTGACTCGATTTCACCTTAGTCTTTGTGTTCGACCTCGGAATACTTACCTTTCTACAAACGTCCCGTACACTGCGGGTTCGCTAGAAGTTAGGATAAATATAACGAGTATAAATTTAAGACTTATTGCGTGCACATCACACGATTCTAGCGTGACATCATCCTCCAACGGCTCTCCTTTCATTGCAACAAGCAATGCAAACTCCACTAGATCTCCACCAATGTTGAATTTCAACTTGGCGTTCTTACAATCCACATTGCAACCCGAAGTTGCTAGAAATGGTCTCCCGAGAATGATAGGAACGGGATAATCTACGGGTATATCAAGTACAACAAAGTCTATAGGTAAATAGAAGTTACCTAACTTAACTGGAACGTCTTCCAAAATGCCCACCGGATGGGTAATAGAGCGGTCTGCCATGTATAACCTTATCTTCACCGGCTTGGGCTCTCCAAGTCCAATCTTCACACATAGCTCCAGCGGGATGATGCTCACACTGGCTCCTAGATCACATAACACCTCACAAGGGACATCCCCAACTTGAATTGGAATGCAAAATGAGCCGGGATCTCTTAACTTGGGTGACATCTTCTCCTTCATGATTTGAATGAGCTCCGAGGATTTAGATATTATCCTTACTTCTTCAAAATCTTCCAGCTTCCTCTTCCTTGATAGATTTTCTTTCAAGAACTTCCTATAGGCAGGCATCCCTAGAATGGCATCAAGGAAAGGGATGTTAATATATAGTTTATTCATCAAGTCAAGGAACTTACCAAAGTGCTTGTCTAGAAGTGCTCTGACCCTTGATTGAGGGAATGGAAGTGGTGGTTTATATGAAGGAGGTGGGACATAAACTTCAGATTTGTCCTTTGCTTTCTGGGACCCTACATCGGGTGGTACCTCGACCGAAGTGTTCCTCGTCTGCACCTGGACCGAGGTGTTCTTCGTCTACACTAGCTCGACCGAGGTACTGGATCTGCAGTTTTCAGTCCACTTCTCGTCGTTATTGCCAACTTTGTCCTTTGGGGTTGCTCTCTATCCTTGCTGGGAGCTTCCTTGGATCTCTTGGCACTTCATTCGCCTTATCAAAGAATTATTGCTCTAAGGCCTTTTGTGCCTTCGAAAATGAAGTCATGGATGTCTCCATAGCGTTGAGCTTGATCAAGATGGCCTCCAGCATTGCATCTTTCTTCTCTGGCTGGGACGAACTTGATCCAGGCTCCTGGCTCTTCAATGGAGTAGAAGAAGAAGAAGAGGGGTTACAAGAATTATTAGAATTCGAATTAGAATAAGGGTTACCCGAATTTTGATTAGATCTCCAACTGTTGATGTTGGAGCCTCTATTGTTGTTGTAATTGTTGTTCCTAGACCCTTGATTGTTGTTTCTCGATCCTTGATAGCCTCCTTCTTCCTTCTTTGTGTGAGCAACCAAAAGGTCCTTCAATTGCTTCACATCGTTCTTGAGGGAGATGAGTTGATTATCATTTGATGGAGCGTCCCAGAAATTAACTCTCTTAACTCCATTTTCGGCTCCTTGGTGGGAATACTTCTCCATGTGCAGAGCTTGCTTCTCAATGAACTCCCAAGCTTCGTCTATCGGCATGTCCATGAATGTGCCGGCGGAGAGTAGTTAAAGATTGAATTGAGTAGCTCCATCCAATCCCTTGAAGTATATTTCCAACAACTCTATCTTTGGAATCCAATGATGTGGGCAATCCAAAAGAACATCCTTGAATCTCTCCCATGACTTGGACAAACTCTCCTTGTCCTTCATAATGAATGCATTAATCTTCCCTCTCATTTCAGCGGTCTTGGATGGGGCAAAGAACTTTGTTAAAAACTCCGTCGTCATCTCTTCCCAAGTATTGATCTTTCCGGGTGGAAGAGATTGATACCGAGTAAGCGCCCTATCCTTCAAAGAAAAGTAGAAAGGCCTTAGCTTGTAATTGCTGTTTTCCAGCCTTGAAGGTCTCAAGGTCTCCATAAAGATCTCATAGTTTTGCAAATGCTGATGCGAAGACTCCCTCTCTAAACCTCCAAACTGGCATTGACTCCTGGACGCCTCACTTGCTGAGTAGGGTCCATCCTCTATCCTAGGGTTTGTGGAATTCCTACAAAAAGAACATCTCGGGCAGGCATCCGATGTGGATGTACCTCGGCCGCGGCAACTGGGACTGGGTCCTGCCTTGGTCGAGGGTCTGGTCGATGCAGAATCTGGGCTCGTAGGTCGTCCATATATGCTTCAATCTCTGCAGTTCTGGTGCGAGTCAATTCTCTTTCTCGCTGCAATTCTTCCTTATTGAGGCGTAGCTGTTCCAGCGCCTCCTTCAATTCGGCCTCAAGATCGCGATTGTCTTGATTGGCCATCTTAGCTTCTTTCAAGCATCGTTTGTATGTCTTTTCTGGTTCGGGATCGTAAGGAACGATTTCCTTCCCAGCACGGGTTCTTTGCATAAACCTAAGAAAAATATCCTGCGAAAGTACTCAAGTAGAGTGGTTAGTAGCAACAAGGGCAATTGCCCCGAAAGATAACCGCAACCGGCTTGGTCTAGACCAAGTCCCCGGCAACGGAGCCAAAAACTTGTTCGCTCCAAACGGTGTGTGCAAGCTTTAAATTTATATCCCAAGAAATATGCTTAAAACAAGGATGCGAACCCGCAATGTACGGATCAAATATAGTAAAAAGCAAGAATTCCGGGGTGTTGATCTCAGGGACTTAGGTGAAACTAAGCAAGAATAGGTTGTCAATGCAACTAATAACCACAAAAGAGATTAAAGCAATCAAAAGATGATAATAAGGTCAAATAAGGGAAAAATGTGGATTCTAGAGATTAAAGCATCTAGTTGTGGTTCCAACTCAAGATCTCTAAAGATAACGCGGACAAAGCTAAGATTTTGCAAAGGGAAGGTGTTTCTAAAGTGGAATAGATTATCGGGTAAGTCTTACTACTCACTATCCCAGACCAAAGTTCCTATTACCGGGTAAATCTCAAGGTACTAAGGAAAGGAACTATAATCTCAAACCAACATGCAACCTAAGGGAATAGGATCAACCTTTACCGGGTAAGTCTCAGGCTAACTCGCAAAGATGGGATGAAGGCACACTCAAACCCCAATAAAGGATAAACATGTATTACCTATACTTATGATCTTCGGTAAACAAACTAAGGAATCACCGGGTAAGTCTCATCCTAGGCTTGTATTGAACCAGGAAAGGTGTAATAAGGATATGATTAGGCAAACTAGAACACTTAACTCTCAGTTTTGGATCAGAAAAGCTCACCTCGGTAAGTCAAGTTCCACCCCGGCCGAGATGTTCATCGACTGAGCGAGGTACTCTAGGGTTAAGGCTAAAGACTCGAGCTTTCAGGGTCCTACTGGGATTAGGATCATTCTATCAATGACTTTCCCACAACTTTCAGCCAATCACCCTAGAATTGCACAAGAAATTTAGCCATTCATCATCATGATAGAAATAATCAAATATAAGAGAAAGAAATGAATATTTGAACACAAAAACCTTAAGAGCAAGACTTCAATAACTGAATCAAATAATTCACAAATCAGCGTTCCTTAAATCACAAATCAAACAAGACAATAAACCAAAGGGAATCTAAGAAAGTCTTACAAACTCCCTCAAAAGCTATCTCAAAACTATGAATCTTCCTTCCTTCAATCTTCAAAGATTCCTTCAAACTTCCAGCAAATCTCCTAAGTGCTGTGTTGATCCAGAAAATCCGATGATCAAAGATCGGTGAATTGTGGAAAATTCAACCCTTTATATAGTAGAATTATCTTCCAAAGATAATAATATCTTAAAAAGATAATTTCCTATAAAATATATTATATCTCTAAAATAGATCTCCCAAATATAAGATTTTCCTTCCAGAAATCTAGCCGAAAAATATAATACATCTCCTTTCCAAAAATAAAAAATCTCAGCCAAAAGATATGATCTCACCGGCGCCAGGGTATTCACCTCGGTCAGGACGCTCCTCAAGATCACCTCGGTCGAGGTGATACTGTAGCTGACCGAGGTGAGCTCAACTGAATGTGAAATCTCTCAAATCTGGTCCAAAGTAAATCTTCTTCATTAATTCCCTGCTTCCTGAGTTCTTCCTTGAGCTCCAGAATGTAGCTCCTATGAATCCTTAGCTCCTAAGCTTCATTTCGATCCAAAACGTGCCATTTTACCTACGATTATAACGAAACTTGGTGTAGACCTCGATTTCCGTAAAGGTAAATGAAACAACAATATAATCACATAATATACATCCATACATGCAAATTATTGAAGATAAAACGTCCAAACAAGTCCCAAAATATAGACCATAATACATGCTATCAAGGTTTGATAGGAAAAATAAACAGAACCCGAAAGGGGTCTGATGTTTTCAAAAGATTTTTGGTTTTAAGTGTGGTTTGGGTTAGAATGTACGTGAAGTCACCAACTCTGCTATGGATCTCTGTAGTATAGATATGTAGATATATGTATTGTGAATTATCTTTGTATATGTGTTATGTATATATATATATATCTATACATATGGGCTAGCTAGAGCCTTATAAGTTAGGTGTGTATACCCCGGAGATGGCTCGGACTAGAGTTACTACTGTTGTAGGCCGGGGTAGAGGTAGACCACCCCTTCCTCCGGGTGTGGTGTAATATCCGGAAAATTTTTATGCCGTTTAGTCCGAGTCAAGCCGGATTTCGATCCATTAACCTTTTACCACTTAACCTATTGTGGCACACTAGAAAAAATGTTATCATTTTATGTAACCTAATTCACATAAAATGATAGGTTTTTCTACCAAATCTTAATGTAATTACTTACATTTACACTTGTGAACAAAATCCACTCCTTCTATCTACAGCTGGCCCAAACCATGCTTTTACTCCTATTGGACCGGCCCAAGACAGATGAAGAGCTGTCTGCTGTTCTAATTTGTTTCCCTAGCCCAACAATTCATTCCTAAACCACTCCCATAACCTAATTAACTCCCCTAATGTAACTCCTAATTAATTACATCCTCTTAATCCTATCCCTATCTACCGTACTCAGCCTTAACCAAATCTACCATTCTTCAACCGGCGTTCACGCTTTAGCAGCACAGAAGTGAAGAGCTCCCCTCTGCATCCGCCGCTCTTTCGCCAACACCGAGTGTCGCAACCTCGAGCTTCTCCTCAAGACAGTAGCGCCGGCGCGCCGGTAAGATCTCGTCCCCCTCTCGAGTTGTCTCTATCACTTCTGCGCCACTGAACTTTAACCCTTCATCGAACACCAGGCCACTGTGAAGATCGAGCCTTCCATCCGGAATCGTAGACGTACAGATCCCTACGACCTCGACTAAACAAACCGGGCTGAAGGGAAGGATCTCATGACCGCCAGCCAGAACCGCATCTCCGTCTTCGTCGCCAATACTGATCATCCCCGGTTTTCCTGTGTGGCGTCGTATCTCCTTCCTCGCTGCAGACAGGTAATCGTTTCTTCCGCTGCAATTCGTTGGAGTCGGGAGAGGGTCGAGTTTTATAGTTTTTCGATAGGAAGTTCAGACGTGAGTTGAGAGAGAGAACGTACCTTTGCTAACCGGGAGCATCATACTGGAGGATAGGTTAGATGTAGTGTAAAACGTGGTTGCCAGTAGAAGTGGATTTCAGAACTGAGTAGAATGCAGAACCGTCCTTTTAACCTTTCCTTCTTCCAGTTTTGCGTTGTGTAAGTTGTTGACTTTAAGGATTAATTTTAATGCTTTAGAATAAGCATCCACCGTTGAATATTTGATATGTTGTAGATAGATATATGTAGGTTACTGTGTTAAAATTTGGGGACGAATTAACGGTTGGATTAGAAATTATAAGATCCCAAAGTAGAGCACTTGGGTTGTTTTTCTAGCAGAGAAAAATTGACTAAGTATAGGAATTCTAGATGTTATACCCAACTTTGGAGATTTATATAGGAGTTTTAGTTGAGTGTTTGTGTGAAGTCTTTGCTCCTTTGATTAGTATGCATATCATAGAGGATCTAGAGTTTTATTTCGGAATTTGTATATTTTTTTATTTGAGCCTCATATCTTAAGTCAAAGTCGGACCTTAGCGACTCTTTTGAAAATCTAGAAATTTGGTTAACTTTTATAAATCTTTAGCAAACTACCTATTGAGTAGTAGATGATGGAATTAGCTTCCAAAGGAGAATTTGGGAACTAGATTATAGACTTTTTTGGAGTTTTCGGGATTAGGGGTAAAATAGTCATTTTACCTTAAGAGGGCCTTTTTAGTAAATTCTCTTCATGAGATTGTAGATCTTAGAAGTTTATAAGTTCTAAGAATATGGGATGTAGTTTTGATCCATGTGCCTTGTATGACAGGCGCTTGATTTTCTACGGTTGCGGACCGAGTTGGGATTGAGAGAGTTGTGATTCGATTCAGGTAAGTCCTTGCGACTTACTTAGCTAGATTCTGGATGTTAGTTGAATGACAATAGTGGTGTATGTGTTGTGTGTTTATAATAATAACATTTTAGGACGACTGTTATTATTATTATTTGTAAGGCCCAGGTGTATGTATAACGGGTCGTGACATTAATGTCCAGCCCTGACAGGATACTGAGAGGTTCTCTATGCCAAGACCATACAGGTACAAGGTGAGATACATCGGATCAGTTCTTGATGGTTACACGGGGGCGGAGGCAAGGTTTGGGAATCCTTCGTGTCACAACATAAGTATCATTAGTAAGAGTGTGTGACCTAAGTAAAGATAATAAATGGTTTGTTTGAAAGCATGATGAGTGTTTACTTTTGCTATGATGTGTGTGTGTATTGTTCTCATTTGTCTAACGTTTAGATAGCTAGCTAATGGTTGTTCTGTTGTGTTGTTTAGAATCACCGCATGTTAGAACAACAGCTGAGTGATCCGGAAGTAGTGGTCATCCGGGTCTCCGTACTCCTTAGAGTGGGGTTGGGTGTTTGCTTTGTTGTTTATTTCTTCTAGTTAAGATAGTTAGACCATTTATGTTTATTAAGTACTTGGGATGTTAAACTTTGTTGCATTCATCTCTTTAAAATACTATTTGTAAATTTCGGTTTTTCTTATTTGTGTCCTGTTGCAATATCCTAGTAAAATTGTTGTCAAACTAAGGTTGGGACCCATTGTGAGGTCCTAACCATGAATGTCCCGAGTTCTGAGAATTCGGGGTGTTACATGTGGTAGGTTAGAGACTAGTTCCCGTTGCTGATCCACCAGTGGTGGAGGAGGGACATGAGGAGATTGCTGAGAGTGTCGTCCCAGAAATGAGGAGTGGTCGATCGAGGAGACATCATTCACATCGAGTCTAGTCTGATGACTCGGATTGTGTCTCCATGAGAGGGCAAGAGTTTAGAGAATACATTAGACGTGTAGAGGACGCTGCTAGAGCGGACAGACGGGCCCCAGATCTACCAGGCCATGAGGGATCATCTGAGATGTCTCAAGGAGCCACACAGGTGCCGGCTATGCCGGAACGTGTTGTGAGACTGTTCGAGTCCTAGAGGAGACAAGAGGGCCTCGACCATATACCTGGTTGAAGGCATTCTATCAGATGGGCGTACCACCTTTCTCTAGAAAGGTAGGGTTGGAGACCGAGGTTTGGAGAGGACTATTCGCCACTTAGCGTGCGTGCAAATAAGCTTTAAATTTATAAAACTAGAATCAAGCAAGCGAACCCGCAGTGTACGGATCGGCGTAGTAAAGCAAGAATTCCAGAGTATCGAACACATGGATTTGGGGGGTTAAATCCAGTTATAAATCATCAAGCAAGTAAATGTATGAGCTTTGCAAATATATTGGGAAAACAGCAACCCTAAAGATCCAGGTGTCTAATTGTGGCAATCGATTCAAGATATACTAAAGAACTAAGGACAGAGTTAAGAGTTGCAAAGGTATACTAAGATAAAGCAATGTACGGTGAAGTTTCAAGACTTTATATGACTTATCTAAAGACACTCTCTATAAAGGTTGTTGAGGCTTCAGTATAGAAAGGATCTGTGGACAAGAATTAATATCAAATACCCAAACTTGTAACCCAAGGATCAAGACTAACTAAACCGATTAAGGTTGTGACACTCGAAATCGAAGTAGAGGTTGTTGAGGCTTCACTACTACCTAGAAAAGGCAAGCCAAGACTAGATTAAAGCTAATCTTTAACCTTGGATTAAAGTAAAAGCAATATTCATAAACTAGGGAAAATTACGGGTGGATCTTGAGTTCCATGGCCGTGGAACCTCAAGAACAGGCCGTGATTCTGGCTCGTCGGCGAATCTCTCTAACTCTCAGAGTCCAATCTGTTTACGATCGATCTATCATCATCTAAGCCACAACTATTAACCCTTCACCTTAGAATTGCTAAAGGGTTTTAGCAAACAACAGTCATTATGATATCAAATTCAAGATTTAGAAATATGAAAGATGAAAACCTTCAATAAACTTCAAATCAATTTCGTATCCACAAACAAAGGTAATGATGTATATCAGATTTGGAATAACACAAACCAATCACAATCCTTGATAAGAACGAAGAGCGGGATGTCAATCCGTCTTCTAATCAAACCTAAGGACAAAGCGTAACTTCCAAATCTCCAAGCCTTTGCAAATCTCCGTTGCAAAATGGCAATCTCCGCACGTCCAACTGAAACCCTAGGCACGTGCAAGTAAGCGTAAGCGAAGGTCCCGAAATCTCCCTCCTTCAGTCCTTTTATAGCGAAAGATAGAATAAGTGTCCGGCCCATGTGCGTAGACAATGTGTCTATATTTTATTCGTCAAAAGATTGTCTAAATCACGGTTATATGGAATTCCACGCCCGTGGTTTAGAGCGTGGAATTGGATTACGGTGCTTCACAACTTCCACGACCGTACTTTATACCGTGTAACTCTCTGGAATGCTCCACGCTCATGTTGCCAAGTTCCACGGCCGTGGTTTAGAGTGTGGACTTCATTACAGCCGTATTTTAGAGCGTGGAAGCATAAGTTGCTCGTAATTCCCTTTGTTTTGTGCTATTCTTCATCCTAGCATCTTCCTTAGCTTCTTTGTGGTGTCCTCAATCCTTGGATGTGCACAATCTATCTCCATCCTCTCTTAATTCGTTCGGTTTTAGCTCTTATTCGCCTACAATCAACACAAAGCTTATGTAGACCTCTATATCGACAATATAGATAAACTAGCTCACAATTGCTTCAATGCTTTATCAATGAACACCAATATGGATGAAATACATCTAGAAAACGTGCCTAAAATATCACAATATTTCATGCTAACAAAATACCCCATACTTGCCACTTGCTTGTCCCCAAGCAAGGTCTTTCAAAAGCTTTAAAAACTCAAGTTAGGATGAAATATGGATGCACTCTCAAAAACAAAACTTCTTTTAGATGAATGTGCTTCCTAGTCAATAGATCATTCTCAAACCTTGCTTCATTCGTTCATAAGACTCTCATATACATAATCAAAGAGTAAAGAGTAAAGAAAACTCATGAATTGATCAAACTTCCATGTAAGCATCATAACCTTTAAACATTATCAAAATCAATCATAAGAAACTTCAATTTAGATCACCAAGTCATATAGCATTCTCTTGATCTTAAGGACATTCAAGTAAGGTCTAGAGTGCGGAAGGGGAGAGGAAATTATAAGGAATGTGGTGCATGAATCCGGGAAAGTGGACAACCAACTCTTTTCTTTTTCTCTTGTGGTTTCGCAACACTTTCAACTTAGAGCTTTGCTCTCTTCTTTTCACATTATTTTTCGACTTTACTTTTGGAGTTATGGACAGAGGTGCACAAAAACCGAAGCCTAGGAGATCGGCGATTCTCAATTTTTCGAGATGCCTCAAACCCTTGATGCACATACCATAATCCGCTAGGAATATCGCTCAATCCGACTTTGGCAAGACACAAACACCCGGCTATGTGAATGGTGCCGAGTTACTCATCGTCATGATTGACTTCCCCAAACCTATAAGTTCTTTCTATTCTTTGAATGCAAAATTTTGCTTTCATGGCCCTCCCACATCAAACATGCCAAATATCAACTCCTCCAAATTCCCGGATAGGTAAAGGAGGCCATAATTTCATTGAGGGGCTAAATGATCAAAGAAAGAAGAAAGAAAATCGAATTGCCTTAATCATTTCAACAAGAAGTATAAGAACTTATCATGTGATTTCAACCTTGATTTCTCAATATGATTTAGGTAACATTTTTCACATTATGAAACTTGCAAAAGAGGAATAATTAACTCATTCAATTTCTTTTCAATTCACTATTTGTTTAAGCATGCGATTGTCATCAAAACTCAATTCACAAGTAGTGATTATCATAGAATCATCTCTATCCTTAGAAGCACAAAATTTTCAAAATTTTTCGATTTTTTATGGGTTTTTCAAAAGCTTTTTCATGCAATGCGAAAATGAAACGTGTAGCAATGGAATGAAACATGCAAGGTGTTCTCAATCAAAGCAAGCAAAGTGAGTAGAGTTATTACAAATGAATAGTCACACCCCACCCCATACTTAAGACAAACATTGTCCCTAATGTTCAAAAAGAAAATAAAGAAAAGAAAGAAAGAAAAATAACTCACAAGACGGTGGTGGAGTGGCTAAAGCGGTAGATCGTCCATGGTCATCACTAAAAGGTGCCGGTGGTGGTGGGAACGGGAAGAAGCCGGGATCATAGTTCCGCCCATACTGTTGGCGGTAAATATCTCTCATCATGCGGTCATGATCGTCGGCTCGTGCATCCATAGCATCTGCACGGATCTCCAAGGCTCCGACCCTACTGGAAAGATCGGTGGCCCACTGTGGCAGCCGCTCATACCATCCCGGCGGCTGGCTATACCATGCCGGTGCGTCTGACGGTGTTGGTGCAGATGGTGGCTGGGCATGCCAAGGTGGTGGAGCTCCCATCCACTCCGGCTGAGTGCTATACCATGTAGGAAGGTCCGCCATCCAAGTCGGTCTCTCGCTCATACTAGCACGGCGAGAGGAAGAACCAGAAGCTCTAGCGGAGCGGGGAGAGTGTCTAGGAAGGTCAGGAACTGCGTCCGGCTGATCCGGAAAGGTACCAAAATCATGCTCGTCTCCTCCTCCCTCAAACTCATCATCCCCTCTCATCTCCTCCTCATCTACAACCGGTGGCGCAGGTGGAACGTAAGGAGGGGCTACTAGTCTGTTCGCATGCATGGCAACGAACGTCTCCTTCCAATTATGGCGTCCGGCCATAATGGAATACTCTGGGATCCATGCTACTCCTCTACCTCCTCTGTCCTCCCAAGGCATGGCAGCTGTAGGTGGACCTCTATGTCTAGAAAAATAATGCCTCTAGTCATGAGGCTCTGAAGTCCTAGAGGTCTAGCAGCTATCCTGGTACATGCAGAAAAATCGATCCCCATCTGCCTAGCAATGTGGGTAACCATCCCACCATATCCTATATTGTCAGCCCTCTTGTTCTTTAGCTTACTCATAGTAGAAGCTAAGAGGGTGGCACAGTCAGCCTGCCTGCCGTGCAACATGCAATACAACAAATAAAGCTCATCCGTCTTGATCTTCTGAGGTGTCTCCGTCCTAGGAAAGAGACACTCAGAAAGCACCCGGTTTGCAATCTTCAAGGCTAAGTGATAAATCAACTTAACCTTGGTATTAGTTGGTTGCCAGCGGTCCTCGCTGGCGTATACCATAGCTATGTCTTCCCAAAAATCCTTGGCGTACACGCCACTAGGGAAGCGACCATTGAAGGTCTCATGGAACCCAAAGAAGGTCCCAATCTCAGCAATCGAGAACTCGTAGTTCTCCTCCATCAGCCTGAATGATATTGTACGGTCTACATGACTATGCTCAAAGGAGGTCACAAACTCCCTTGTGATCTCCTCATATGCATCTTCCCGAATAGCAGAGAAGATGATCAACCCAACCCTATCCAATAGCCAAGTAATGTCATTAACCACATTTAGTGGCTCTAGCTCCTCAATCAACAAGTACCTAGGTCCTATGACCGCTCGCTTATGGATCCTCTCTAAGGCATCGAGGTAATCCTTGTGGATTCTAGGAATTCTAGGTGGTGGGGGTGATGGTGATGGTGTTGGCTCTCTAGGGGGTGCCTGAGAGGAGGAGGAAGCATTGCCTTTCCTCTTCTTTGTTCTATTGGACATTCTCCTAACGAGATCCATGTTTCTGTTCTAAATCACGGTCTATTCTTCAGAAACCACGGCCGTGGAATGTCCAAAGACCGTGATTCTGTTCGTAAATTCTCAAAACTCAGCAGATTTTCACCACATTCGACAGCAAGCAGCCCTAGACTAATTCCAATCCAATTTCAATCAGTTCTCCTAAAATTTCTTGCAAAAATTGAGGCAAATAGACAAAGTAAGAGAAGAGGTGAAAAATTTAGGTTTTCGGATTTTAAAATCCGAATTCTGCCTTCTTCGGTGATTTGCCGCTCGAATCGTTGCTTGGATCTTGTAGGTGATTGGATTTGCTTCTGTTTTGGCCAAAGAATCGTTCGAAACGATTAACGAACGAGAATTTGAGAGAGGGGGAAGGCAATCGGCGAAATAGGGGCGTGGAATTGGGAAATTTGGTTGTGTTTGTGAAGAAACGTGGTTTTTATAGTGGTCGTAAATTTTTTCGAAAATTACGGTCACTCGGGGGTTTCCACGGCCGTGGAAATGTACGGAACCGTGGTTTTGGTGATTTTTCTCAGGCTTTTGCAAATTACGGTCATGTAGCTGTTACGGCCGTGGTTTTGGCCGTGGAACTCTCTGTAATGTGCCAAAGTCCAAGTTTCGTCAATTTTCTTCAAACTTTTCCTTCTCCCTTTCTCTTCCGCTGATCCTACACCCAAAAACACGAACATACCGGAAGGTATCGAAGGCAAAACAAAACAAAGACGTCCAAACTATTCTAATCTATGAATCAAAAACAAAAACGTAAGTGCAATACCTTGGGTTGCCTCCTAAGAAGCGATTGTTTAAGGTCCGTAGCTAGACCATATTTGCACTTATTCGAGTGCGGTGGGCACGAACTCTTCAGCTTGGAGTTCCGGTGAATACTTCTTGAGTCGTTGACCGTTCACCTTAAAGCTTCCGCCCTTTTCACCCCATACTTCAACTGCACCATGGGGAAAAACACGTTTGATTAGAAAATGTTCAGTCCAACGAGATTTAAGCTTACTTGGAAAGAGACGAAGCCTTGAATTGAAGAGGAGAACTTGATCTCCTTCTTTGAGGTCCTTTGGGATGATATGCTTATCATGCCAACGCTTCGCTCTTTCTTTATAGATCTTGGCGTTTTCGTAGGCGTTCAAGCGAAGTTCTTCAAGCTCATTAAGGTCTAAGAGACGCTTCTCTCCCGCTTCCTTCATGCTGAAGTTCAACCACTTTATTGCCCAATACGCCTTGTGCTCCAACTCTACCGGTAAGTGACAAGACTTCCCATACACAAGGTTGTATGGTGTCGTTCCGATGGGAGTCTTATATGCAGTCCGGTACGCCCATAATGCGTCATCTAGCTTCAAAGACCAATCCTTCCTTGTCCTTGAAACCGTCTTCTCTAGGATCCCTTTAATCGCCCGGTTTGAGATCTCCACTTGTCCACTAGTTTGTGGATGATAAGGGGTGGCGATCTTGTGAGTCACCCCATACTTAGCTAAAAGAGCTTCGAAACGTCGGGCAATGAAGTGAGAACCTCCATCACTAATGATAGTCCGTGGTGTCCCAAATCGTGGGAAGATGGTCTTGTTAAAGAACTTAACCACTACCATGGCATCATTGGTGGGAGAGGCAATTGCTTCAACCCATCTCGAAACATAGTCCACCGCTAAAAGTATGTATTGGTTTCCACAAGATGATGGGAAAGGTCCCATGAAGTCTACTCCCCAAACGTCAAAGATCTCCACATCTTGGATGTTGTTAAGAGGCATCTCGTTCCTCCTAGATATGTTCCCTTTTCTTTGACAAGCATCGCAACATTAAACAAAGATTTACACATCTTTAAACAAAGTAGGCCAAAAGAAACCAGATTGCAATACCATAGCGCTAGTTTTGTTCGAACTAGCGTGTCCTCCACAAGGTAGTGAATGACAATGACGGATGACACTTTGCATCTCATCTTCCGGTGCACATCGCCGAAAGATGCCGTCCGGACCTCTCTTAAAGAGGAGAGGTTCGTTCCAAAAGTATTCCTGAACATCCTTAAAGAACTTCTTTCTTTGTGCGTAGGATAATCCGGGTGGTAATTCCTCGCAAACCAAGTAGTTAACAAAATCAGCAAACCATGGTTCGTTACCTGTGGTGATCACGTCGATGCACTCCTCTATGATGTGTAAATGCTCGTCCGGAAAGGAGTCATCTATAGGTAGATGGTCGTCTTCTAGATGTGGTAGACGACTCAAATGATCCGCAACAGAATTTTCCGAACCCTTCTTGTCACGGATCTCTAGATCGAATTCTTGTAGGAGAAGAATCCATCTAATCAACCTTGGTTTTGCATCCTTCTTCGCAAGCAAATACCGGATCGCAACATGATCCGTGTACACAATCACCTTAGCAGCTACAAGATAAGAGCGAAACTTTTCAAATGCATATACAATTGCTAAAAATTCCTCTTCGGTAGTGGCGTAGTTGAGTTGCGCTTCATCTAGCGTCTTGCTAGCGTAGTAAATGGCATGGGTTCGTCCTTCTTTTCTTTGCCCAAGCACAACCCGTATGGCTACGTCACTTGTGTCACACATAACCTCAAAGGGAAGATTCCAATCCGGAGGTTGGATAATCGGTGCTGAGATTAGAGCTTCCCGAATCATATAAAACGCATCTAAGCATTCCTGCGAGAAATCAAAAAATGCATCCTTCATTAATAAATTAGTGAGCGGTTTTGATATCTTGGAAAAATCCTTTATGAAACACCTATAGAATCCAGCATGTCCTAGAAAACTTCTTATCCCTTTCACCGAAGTTGGGGGAGGAAGTTTTTCTATTGTCTCTATCTTAGCCTTATCCACCTCAATCCCTCTACTAGAGACTAAGTGTCCTAATACAATGCCCTCTTTCACCATAAATTGACACTTGTCCCAATTAAGAACTAGGTTAGTGTCTTCACACCTTTGTAACACAAGAGCAAGGTTAGAAAGACAATTGTCAAAGGAAGAACCATAAACGGAGAAATCATCCATAAAGACCTCCATGATTTCCTCTATGTACTCCGAAAAGATAGCCATCATGCACCTTTGAAAGGTGGCTGGGGCGTTGCAAAGCCCAAACGGCATCCTCCTATAAGCAAACGTTCCCCACGGACACGTGAATGTGGTCTTCTCTTGATCGTCCGGATGTATCGGGATCTGAAAGAAACCACTATAACCGTCAAGATAGCAAAAGTGTGAGTGTTGTGCTAACCTCTCAAGCATTTGGTCGATGAAGGGTAGTGGGAAGTGATCCTTCCTCGTTGCGTTGTTTAGCTTCCGGTAATCTATGCACATCCTCCATCCGGTTACGGTTTGTGTGGGAATGAGTTCATTGTTTTTATTGGTGATGACCGTCATTCCTCCCTTCTTTGGAACCACCTGTACGGGACTCACCCACTTGCTATCGGAGATAGGATAGATGATACCTGTATTAAGTAGTTTAAGAATTTCCTTCTTGACAACCTCCTTCATGGTCGGATTTAACCGCCTTTGAGGTTGTCGCGAAGTTCTAAAGTCTTCTTCCATTAGGATCTTATGCATGCATAGTGAAGGTTTGATTCCTACTAGATCCTCTATAGTGTACCCTAAGGCTTTCCTATGTTTCTTAAGAACAACCATGAGCTTACTATGTTCATCAATACTCAAATCGGAATTAACAATTACCGGGAAGGTAGAATTAGGTCCTAGAAATGCGTACCTTAGATGTGTAGGAAGTGGCTTCAACTCCATCACTACCGGAGTCTCTAATGTCTCTTGAGGGGTATCCGATGCTTCCTTAGAAGTGTCTAAGGATGTAGAAGGTGCTGGAGAAGAGTCAAGAGAAGTAGTGGAGAAGGTACAATCTCCTTCAGATTCACCCAAAATTGCGGCTACTTTGTTCCCTCCAAGGCCGTAGTTTTGGGCGTGGAAGTCAATTACGGGACCTTTGTTTGTTCCACGGCCGTGGTTTTGACCGTGTAACTTACTGGAGTCCTCTGAATAGCTGATTACGGTCATGTTGGTAGATTCCACGGCCGTGGAATAGTTCGACTGGCCGTGATTTCTGACGTTTTCTGACCCATCGTAGAGTTTCTCATATTCTTCTTCATACACTTCTTTTTGCTTTTCTAAAGCTTCTACTTCCTCATTACAATCCTCTTCTTCCCCTACATCCATAATGCTCATAGAAATAACTTTTTGTAAGGGGTCTTTGAAGAGAATCGAACTTACCTCTTCTCTAGATAGCTCTTCGTCATGGATGTTGAATATGTCCTCATCGAAAACTGGTTCCTTCACCAAAGTAGAGAGAACGAAATCTACCTTTTCTTCTCCTATGTCGAAGGCGAGTCTAGCGTTCTTGCAATCAACTATGCAACCGGATGTCGCAAGAAACGGTCTTCCGAGTATGATCGGGACCGGACTATCTGCAGGAATGTCAAGCACAACAAAGTCTATAGGAACATAGAACTTACCAAGCTTGACCGGGACGTCTTCAACTATACTGATGGGACGAGTTATGGATCGATCCGCCATGTACAATGTCATCTTTACCGGTTTAGGTTCGCCTAAACCGATATTCCTGCATAAGGAAAGCGGAATGATGCTCACGCTTGCTCCTAAATCACATAATGCATCATATATGACATCTCCCACTCCTATGGGAATACAAAATGACCCCGGATCCTTCAGCTTTGGGGGCATCTTCTCTTTCATTGTCTTGATGAGATCCGATGAATCCGAACTCATCTTAACTTCTCCAAAATCCTCTAATTTTCTTTTGTTAGAGAGGATCTCCTTTAGGAACTTTCCATAAGCTGGCATACCTACAATTGCATCAATGAAAGGTATATTAATATGTAGTTTGCTCATGAGTTCAATAAACTTACCGAATTGCTTGTCTAGACGCGCTCTTGTTCTAGATTGCGGGAATGGTAGGGGAGGTTTGAAAGCTGGAGGAGGAACGTAGACATCTTCCTTCTCCTTCCCCTTTTCTTTCTCCTTTTCGGCTGGAACTTCTATAAACTTAGGCTGCGGATCGGTAGTTGTTACTCCGCTCCTAGTTGTGATTGCCATCACCCTTCCCTTTGGGTTATCCTCCGTCTTTCCTGAAAGTTTTCCTTGATTCCTAGGAACTTCCTCCGCATGGCTAAATATTTGGTTCTCTAAAACCTTTTGGGCTTTATCAACCTTAGTTATGTGATCATCGATCTTGATGATGCGAGTCTCCAATCCTTGAAGCTTGCCCAAAATTGTTTCCAACATGGAATCGGGCTTCTCTTTCCCTGAAGTACTTCCACCATTAGATGTTTGCCCCTGGCTTTTCAAAGGAGTGGAAGAAGAGGAAAGTGAAGTTAGTGAATTTCCTGAATTGGAATAAGAATTACCGGAATTTTGTTGGTTGTGACGCCAATTGTTGTTGTTTGAACCCCTATTGTTGTTCCAATTATTGTTCCGGTTGTTGTTGTTCCAATTATTCCGGTTGTTGTTCCGGCTGTTGCGATTTGTATTCTCATTCCCGTTGTGGTTATTGTTGTTGCCCAAATAACCTACATCTTGTTCCTTTTGCTTTGGAAAGTTGGTCTTGATGGCTTCCTTCAATTCTTTAATCTCCGTATTGAGAGAAAAGATTTGAGTTTGAGCTGCTTGTGATAGCTTTGCTCCTTGTTCCACATGATTCGCCTCTACTTTCTGGTGAGAATACTTCTCAATGACTCGCGCTTGCTTCTCAATGAAGTCCCAAGCGTCATCTTCCCTCATGTCCATGAATGTACCACATGAAAGGGATTGGAGCTTGAATTGTGTGTACACATCCAGCCCCTTATAGTATATCTCCAATAGCGCCAATTTGTATATGCCATGATGTGGGCAATCCAATAGCAAATCCTGAAATCTTTCCCAAGATTGAAACAAACTTTCATTAGATCTCATAGAAAATGCATTAATCTTACCTCTCAAC
Organism: Fagopyrum homotropicum; assembly: GCA_033239125.1. Classification (NCBI taxonomy): domain Eukaryota; kingdom Viridiplantae; phylum Streptophyta; class Magnoliopsida; order Caryophyllales; family Polygonaceae; genus Fagopyrum; species Fagopyrum homotropicum. The sequence continues at coordinate 50,838,092 of BSWB01000005.1, forward strand.
TCCGCCAACTTTGATGGCGGAAAGAACTTAGTGAGGAATTCCGAAGAAAGATCCTCCCATGTGTCGAGTTTCCCACTTGGAAGAGCTTGATACCAAGACAATGCTTTCCCTTTCAAGGAGAAGAAGAAAGGCTTGAGTTTATAACTGTTGGTAGTTGCATTCTTTGGCTTCATTGTCTCCATCATGATCTCAAAATTTTGTAGATGTTGATGTGGAGATTCAGCGCTTGTTCCTCCAAATTGATTTTGGCGGACAATGGTAATAACTTGCGGGTTGAAGCTAAACCCTTAGCATCAAAGTTCACACCCAAACGGCGTTGTTGCTGCGTTGAATTCATCCTTTGGCCAAGAGTTCTTGGCTCCTCATCCACACGATCGACTCTCGCACCTCCATCTGGGGCACGACAATTTGCGGCCGCTCGTGGAACAAACGGATTCACATTGATCGTTGGATCAATGTCCTCTAGTGGTGGCATGGAAGAGTCGCTATCCTCATTGGATGAGTTGGTTCTAACCGATCTTCCCGGTCTCCTTCTTCTCTTTTTCTTCTTGAGGTCGTTTATTTCCAACCTCATTTAAAACATCATGTCCGTTAGATCATCAACCTTCGTTTGATGACGTTCCGATTCTTCCTTGCGAGTTTTCTCGCTCCACCTAAGTTGAGCTTCGGATTCCGTTAACTCCGTTTGGTAATCGCATTCTCTTTCTTCAGCCATCTTTCTTTCCTTGAGCTTTCTTCTCAAAGTTCTCTCAAGCTCTTGATCGAGAGGTAAGAGGTCTTCGTTGTTCCTAGACCTGCGCATACACTCGAAAAGATATCAAATAACAAGGGAAGAGCTCCCAGGCTTGACAACCGATAACCGAATTCGGCTTAAACCAAATCCCCGGCAACGGTGCCAAAAACTTGTTCGCCACTTAGCGTGCATGCAAATAAGCTTTAAATTTATAAAACTAGAATCAAGCAAGCGAACCCGCAGTGTACGGATCGGCGTAGTAAAGAAAGAATTTCAGAGTATCGAACACAGGGATTTGGGGGGTTATATCCAATTATAAATCGTCAAGCAAGTAAATGTATGAGCTTTGCAAATATATTGGGCAAACAGCAACCCTAAAGATCCAGGTGTCTAATTGTGGCAATCGATTCAAGATATACTAAAGAACTAAGGACAGAGTTAAGAGTTGCAAAGGTATACTAAGATAAAGCAATGTACGGTGAAGTTTCAAGACTTTATATGACTTATCTAAAGACACTCTCTATAAAGGTTGTTGAGGCTTCAGTATAGAAAGGATCTATGGACAAGAATTAATATCAAATACCCAAACTTGTAACCCAAGGATCAAGACTAACGAAACCGATTAAGGTTGTGACACTCGAAATCGAAGTAGAGGTTGTTGAGGCTTCACTACTACCTAGAAAAGGCAAGCCAAGACTAGATTAAAGCTAATCTTTAACCTTGGATTAAAGTAAAAGCAATATTCGTAAACTAGGGAAAATTACGGGTGGATCTTGAGTTCCACGGCCGTGGAACCTCAAGAATAGGCCGTGATTCTTGCTCGTCGGCGAATCTCTCTAACTCTCAGAGTCCAATCTGTTTACGATCGATCTATCATCATCTAAGCCACAACTATTAACCCTTCACCTTAGAATTGCTAAAGGGTTTTAGCCAACAACAGTCATTATGATATCAAATTCAAGATTTAGAAATATGAAAGATGAAAACCTTCGAAAACCTTCAATAAACTTCAAATCAATTTCGTATCCACAAACAAAGGTAATGATGTATATCAGATTTGGAATAACACAAACCAATCACAATCCTTGATAAGAACGAAGAGCGGGATGTCAATCCGTCTTCTAATCAAACCTAAGGACAAAGCGTAACTTCCAAATCTCCAAGCCTTTGCAAATCTCCATTGCAAAATGGCAATCTCCGCACGTCCTACTAAAACCCTAGGCACGTGCAAGTAAGCGTAAGCGAAGGTCCCGAAATCTCCCTCCTTCAGTCCTTTTATAGCGAAAGATAGAATAAGTGTCCGGCCCATGTGCGTAGACAATGTGTCTATATTTTATTCGTCAAAAGATTGTCTAAATCACGGTTATATGGAATTCCACGCCCGTGGTTTAGAGCGTGGAATTGGATTACGGTGCTTCACAACTTCCACGACCGTACTTTAAACCGTGTAACTCTATGGAGGGCGTGGAATTCTATATAACCGTGATTTAGACAATCTTTTGACGAATAAAATATAGACACATTGTCTACGCACATGGGCCGGACACTTATTCTATCTTTCGCTCATGTTGCCATGTTCCACGGCCGTGGTTTAGAGTGTGGACTTCATTACGGCCGTATTTTAGAGCGTGGAAGCATAAGTTGCTCGTAATTCCCTTTGTTTTGTGCTATTCTTCATCCTAGCATCTTCCTTAGCTTCTTTGTGGTGTCCTCAATCCTTGGATGTGCTCAATCTATCTCCATCTTCTCTTAATTCGTTCGGTTTTAGCTCTTATTCGCCTACAATCAACACAAAGCTTATGTAGACCTCTATATCGACAATATAGATAAACTAGCTCACAATTGCTTCAATGCTTTATCAATGAACACCAATATGGATGAAAAACATCTAGAAAACGTGCCTAAAATATCACAATATTTCATGCTAACAAAATACCCCATACTTGCCACTTGCTTGTCCCCAAGCAAGGTCTTTCAAAAGCTTTAAAAACTCAAGTTAGGATGAAATATGGATGCACTCTCAAAAACAAAACTTCTTTTAGATGAATGTGCTTCCTAGTCAATAGATCATTCTCAAACCTTGCTTCATTCGTTCATAAGACTCTCATATACATAATTAAAGAGTAAAGAGTAAAGAAAACTCATGAATTGATCAAACTTCCATTTAAGCATCATAACCTTTAAACATTATCAAAATCAATCATAAGAAACTTCAATTTAGATCACCAAGTCATATAGCATTCTCTTGATCTTAAGGACTTTCAAGTAAGGTCTAGCGTGCGGAAGGGGAGAGGAAATTATAAGGAATGTCCTGCCCTGCCTCACTGAGGAGGCAGAAGTTGCAGGATTTTGTGGAAGCCGGCTTTGAGGATGTGCCGATTGTAGACACCATCAGCCGCTTCCAGACTGAGTTAGCTTTGCTGGGTCCAGCTGCACCATCTGAGGACCTGAATGTATACCTATTCTCCCGTTGTCTAAGGAAGAGCACACACTCATATATGGCGGGATTCCATTGCGAGTCCCTAGCTGATTATCAAGACCGGGCTTCAACTTATAAGAGCGAGCGAGTTAGTTAGAGGAGGGCTTTTAATACGGGATGTTTTGAGAAGAGGCAACACACTGGGAAGACCAGTGGAGTTGGAGGAGCATATGGCTTAGGGCGGAGTCAGAGACGTCAGAGTTACCTCTCGTCTGCACTAACTGCAAATAAGGCACGACAGTGCTTCAACTATGGTGATCTCGGACATATACGACCGGAGTGTACGAGGCCACTAATGACTTGCTTTACCTGTGGTAGACCAGGTAATAGAGCTGCCTTCTTTAGGCAGGGTGGTGTTGTTTCACAAGAGGGTTCTTCCCCTGCTAGTGTGGCGGGAGGTGGTCATAGGGCACCTAAGCAGCAGACACAGGGACAACAAAGAGTCCCAGATCGTCCTTCTACTCAAAGATCTACTCTCGGGCGGAGTAGAGGTAGAGGTCGTGGTGGGAGTACCACTGACACCAGAGGAGCTCAGGGTAGAGCTTTTGACCTAAGGAGTGTAGAGGAGTCGCCTACACTAGCTGCTACAAGTACCCTTCTACTTCATGGTTTACCTGTTAGAGTTTTGTTTGATACGGGTGCTACGCATTCCTTTATTTTTGATACATGTATTGAGCGTCTGAGTTTAGCTACTATAGAGGGGATACCCTTTACTATAGAGTTACCTGATGGTAGCCGGGTCAGAGGTACTTGTGAGATACATAGTTGTCCCCTTTGTTCAGGGACTCCTGTGTTACTTGTTGACTTCTTAGTCATTCCATTGATGTATCAAGAAGTCATATTAGGTATGGATTGGATGCATAGACAACGTGAGGTTTTAGATGTTGGTAGGAGGACTATTACAGTATCTACCGAGGTAGGTCAAATAGAGGTCTTATGAGGTTGGGACCTTGGGAAGACGGGATCTATTATCAGTGCTATACGAGCAACTAGGCTGATAGCACAAGGATGTGATGTCTTCTGGTGCTACGCCATGAAGGATGGGGAGAGCCCAACATTGGAGGACATACCAGTGGTATGTGAGTTTTGAGACGTATTTGCTGAGCCGTCGAGCTTGCCACCTCAAAGGAGTGTGGATTTCAGTATCGAGTTGGAGCTTGGTACGAGACCCATCTCGAAGGCCCCATATCGTATGGCTCCTGTCGAGATGTTGGAGCTGAAGAAGCAACTCGAGAAGTTGGCAGAGAAGGGCTTCATTCACCCTACCAAATCTCCTTGGGGAGCACTTGTCTTCTTCGTGCGGAAGAAGGATGGATCATTGAGACTGTGTATCGATTATAGAGAGCTGAACAAGGTGACCATCAAGAACAAGTATCAACTACAACGTATTGATGATCTACTTGATTAGCTTCAAGGAGCGACAATATTCTCCCGGATTGACTTGCGTTCAGCATAACACCAGCTGAGGGTGAGAGAGTAGGACGTGCACAAGACGACATTTCGTACCCGCTATAGACACTACAAGTTTGTAGTGATGTCATTTGGGTTGACGAATGACCTAGCTATCTTGATGGAGTTGATGAACAATATCTTCATCGACTTCCTAGATCAGTTTGTGGTGGTCTTCATTGATGACATTTTGGTATACTCTCGTAGTAGAGAGGAGCATGCCAGTCATCTGAGGTCAGTTTTGCAGATTTTGAGGGATAGAGATGTATGTCAAGCTCTCTAACTGCGAGTTCTGGATGTCTGAGGTTGCTTTCCTTGGGCATATCGTCTCTGCCGATGGGGTCATGGTTGATCCGGCGAAGATCGAGTCTGTTGCTGTATGGATGACACCGACGAACGTCAAGGAAGTGCGTGGCTTTCTTGACCTAGCCGGTTATTACAGACGCTTTGTGGAGGCATTTTTTGTGATTTCCCGTCCACCTACTATTCTTTTTAGGAAGATTACCAGATTTGTATGGACTGACCAGTGTGGCCAGAGTTTTGAGGAGTTGAAGAGATGTTTGACTTTTGCTCCTGTCTTGGCACATCCAAAGGGTTCTGAGGATTTTGTGGTTTACAGTGATGCATCCAAGCTAGGCTTGGGATGTGTATTGATGTAGAGGGATAGAGTGATTGCTTATGCATCTGGACATTTGAAGACGTATGAGGAGAACTACCCGACTCACGATCTAGAGTTAGCAGCGGTAGTTCATGCTTTGAAGATCTAGAGACATTACCTGTATGGTGCCACATGTCAGATCTTCACAGACCATAATAGTTTGAATTATATTTTTACGTAGCGGGAGTTGAATAACCGCCAACTTCGAGGGCTTGAGTTGATCAAAGACTTTGACCTTGAGATTTTGTATCATCCAGGGAAGGCGAATGTTGTAGTTGACATCTTGAGCAGAAAGACGCCACGAGAGAAGGCGATTGCTAGATTGACAGTACAACCTTAGCTTCAGAAGGATCTAGCTTGGTTAGAGCTGGACATCCCGTTTCCTGATGTGGATGCCTAGTTGTATGCTTTACAGGTTTTACCTGGTCTGTTGGATAAGATCCAGTAGAAGGGACCACCCGGCCTTGACGAGGATTAGAGAGAGGATGTCTCGTGGTGAGGCATAACAGTTTTCCATTGGAACAGACGGAGTGATGAGGCGCCATGACCGTGCTTGTGTACCTGCTGATGCAGAGTTGACACAGAGGATCTTACAAGAGTCTCACTGTACACCTTACTCAATACATCCTGGTACGAGTAAGAAGTACCATGATGTCAGACGCTCATATTGGTGGCGAGGGCTGAAGCCCGATGTAGCTAGATTTGAGGCCCAATGTGTGACCTGTCAACAAGTCAAGATAGAGCATTTCAGACCTAGAGGTGAACTCCATCCACTATCAGTACCACAGTGGAAGTGGGAGGACGTCTCCATGGACTTTGTGACCGGATTGAGGTCCAGTAGGAGTTTTGATGCTATATGGGTTTTGGTTGACAGATTGACGAAGACGGCACGTTTCATTCCTATCAGAGAGTTGTGGCTAGTGAGTAGATTGGCCGAGGAGTACACTAGACAGATAGTGAGACTCCATGGTGTACCGAGGATGATCGTCTGTGATCGAGATGGACGGTTTACCTCGAGATTTTGGCAGCAGATTTAGACTGCTTTGGGGACGAGTCTAAACTTCACGAGTGCGTTTCACCCCCAGAAAAATGGTCAGTCAAAGAGGACCATCCAGACCCTGGAGGATATGCTGTGAGCTTGTGTGTTGGATTGGGGACAAGGATGGTTTGATTACCTTCCACTAGTTGAGTTCTCATACAACAACAGCTGACATGTATCTATAGGGATGGCTCCTTATGAGGCACTGTATGCTGGGATGAGCCTAACAGTATCAGTGGGATAGCGCCAAAGAAGATTCAGGATGATATGGCTCGAGTAGCGTTGATCAGAGAAAGGATGCTGGCTGCACAGAGTCGCCAGAAGTCATATGCAGACAGGAGGAGTCGACCTCTAGAGTTCAGAGTAGAAGCTCACGTCTCGCTGAGAGTATCTCCGACAGGTGGCGTCAGACGTTTTGGCACAAAAGGGAAGTTGAGTCCCCGATATGATTATGATCTGGCTAGAGATGTACTTCCTCTATGCCTTGTGATGTGGTATGGCGAGGGATGTGGTTCCCCTATGCCTTTGGGTAGCGTTATGGCCTTGTTTTCTGAAGTTGATGATTCTTCCATGTTGGTGTTTGAGGTTATAGATTGTTATAGGTTATAACCTTCTGAACGGAGAGGTGACACCTCCGATAGAGAGAGAGAGTTATACCTCGCCTTATGGGTCCGAGAGGATTTGAGGTAAACTTGTTTTTTGGGGGGTCAAGTGTAAGAGCCTTAGTCTTCGAGAGATCCCGCACTTGCGCCTCATCTGAGACGCAGTTGTTGTGAACCTTTGGAGCTCCAGAGGGCCGCCCCTGCATGCCTGTGAGCCGCCCCGCGGCAAAGCCAACTGCCCCTGCGGTTTATGGCAGGTTGTAGCTGTCTTCTTTGACCCGAGCTCTAGCTTTTTGACCCTTCATTCCTTTATAACCTCTTCTTCTCTTCTAGAGGAGGGTTTATCCCAATCTCTCTCCTGATCCATCTCTCTTACGATCTTCTTCTCCTCTCTTCTTCCTTTGGATCACTTCTTGATCTTCCTTGAAGTTTTGGTGAGTTTGTGAAAGTCTTGGATGGCTTTGTTGCTGATTGTTGATGTGTGTTGATGTTGTACCTTGTGAGCCAGCTTGAGGTTGTTGTGGTGTTGTGTTTGATCTCTTGGAGAGCTTAGTTGGGTAAGCTTCCATGGCTTCCTTCATTTATCCTTTCATCTTCTCTTCTCTTCTCTTCTCTTCTTCTAACTTAGATTCGCTTACGATGGATCTTGTTCTAGCCATGATTGGCTTGCTTTGATGTATATATATTTATGATTATGTATGTATTGATGTGGAGTGAAGAAGGTGTGAAGAATCGAGAGAAGAATCGAAGATAAGGCTGACTTAATGTCCACTACTGTCCAGCCGCCCCAGCGCCACTTGGAGCCGCCCTTGCATTCACAGTGAGACGCCCCAGTGCCTCCTGGAACCGCCCCTGCAGCCACCTACAGTCCAGCCTTGTGTTGGCCTTGCTTTGTAGGTGTGTGTTGCTTCTACGCTTGCTATAGGATGCCTTTGTTCCCTCCCTTCCTAGTGTGAGTGTATAGGTTCATGCTAGATGTGTGAGGAGGTGTTTTGATGAGGTTATGATCATGTTATGCCTTATATGGCTTTTGGGGATTAGTAGGTTGTGAGGTTAGGTTGAGGATGATCGTATGGATCCCTTTGGGTCTAGGTGTGACCCTTGTGGTGATAGGAGATTGATATATCTCTTTATGCCTTGTCTATAGGCTGTGTTGTCCCTCCAGTATTGAGGTGATCAAGTTGTGGTTGAGCTTTATACGAGGTTGAGGTAAGTCCGTAGGACTTACTTAGCTACCATCCCTATATTGGGTGTTTGCATGAGTGGTGTGTGTGTTATATGTTTGCTATGATAGCATGAGATGTGTGACCGATACTAGTACAGCTTGGAGGTTCTCTGGCGTCAGGCCAGACTGACTTTACAGGAAGGGCGCAATCCACTCCCAGAGGGTACACGGATTGTTTGACCGATACTAGTACAGCTCGCCAGCAGGCCCAGAGACGAGTATGTATCGGTCCTCGTGTCACATACTTTCATCTATCTATATATGCACGATTGGATTGAATGACTATTATATAAAGATGATAAATGGGTAAATGTGTGATAGCATGCAGATGTGTTTATCTTTCATGATTGTGCTTGTGCTTATGCATTACCTTGTATATGTATGGTTAGCTAATGGTTTATTACCATGTTGTAGATGCCCTACATGATAGGCGTGTTGTCGAGTGATCTAGCAGGGTGGCAGGCCGAGGACCTCTCGTACATAGGATGGTTGTGGTCTTTTGGGGTTGTTATGTTTCCCTCCTGCGTGAGGATGATCTTTTGTTACCACCTGTGTGAGGACGTTGTTGTTTATACTCGGCTATGATGTTGTTACCTTTTGGTTGTACAATTTATATAGTTTTATGCATTTTTTTATACCTCTAAGTTCCATGTTGTAAGGTCCAGTGAACTTGTTGTCAGGCTAGGGTCAGAATCCACTGTAAGATCATAGCCCAATGTAGCACTCCCAGTCCCGCGGATTCGGGGTGTTACAGTGGGAATCAATTTGTTGTTCTTGTTGGCTACAAGGGTCATCCCGTCCTTCTTGGGAACTACATGTACCGGACTCACCCATTTGCTATCCGATATGGGAAATATGGTTCTTGCATCAAGCAACTTAGGAATTTCTTTATTCACAACCTCTTTCATGATCGGATTTAACCGTCTTTGAGGTTCCTGTGAAGGCTTATGATCATCATCCATTAGTATCTCTTATGCATGCAAAAGAAGTCTTAACACCAACAAGATCATCAATAGTATAACCTAAAGCCTTTCTATGTGTTCTCAACTCATGCATTAACTTAGACAGTTCATCTTCAATAAGAGTAGCACTGACAATGATAGGACATGTTGAATCCGGAGCAAAGAAAGCGTACCTTAAGTGACGTGGAAGAGGTTTAAGCTCTAAGATAGGAGGTGTTTTAAATGTTGAATTCGTACCTCCCTCCTCATTGGAAGAGGATTTGGAAACTTCGGAAGAGATCGTAGAAACATTTGCATCATCTAATGAGAACATGTCCCTTGAAGAAGTGGAGATGTCGTTTGCCCTAGGTTGTATTCGGTCGAAGTGCCTTGGTTCCAATCGAGATGATGATCCGAGGTGAACTTCAGTTGACCTCATCTCGTTTTCTTCGGAAACTATCTCGGTCAAGAACCGAGATGATTGACCGAGGGGATCTCTAGTTAACCTCATCTTGCTTGCTCCGGAAGTCATCTCGGTCGAGATGTTAGGAGATGAACCGAAACCTAATATGCTTTTCGGCTCCTTGATGAGATTTTCAAATCCAGCTCTTGGATCTTCTTCCAAAGCCTCCAAGTTTTGTAAATCTGTATCACATGAAACATCTACACCTTCCTCCATCATACTAAAACTCAAAATTTTCTCAAGGGGATCTTTAATTAAGATGAAGCTCACCAATTCTCGAGAATCTTCTTCATCATAGATGTTGAAGATGTGTTCTTCCAAGGGTTGTCCCTTCATTGTGGTTGAGAGGAATGGTCTTCCGAGTGTAACACCCCGAATCCGCGGGACTCGGGATGCTACATTGGGTTAGGATCTCACAATGGATCCTGACCCTAGCCTGACAACAAGTTCACTGGATCTTACAACAACGCACAAGTAGAGTAAAACAAATACATAAAAGTTGTATGATACATCAAAAGAGTTTACAAACTCAAAGCCGAGTACAAAACCATAACAACAACAACAACAACATCTAATACATAAGATCCCAACCCACACATCCTAATGTACAGAAGTCCTCGGCTGGTCACACCATCTGGCTCACCCTGCAGTCTTTCTAACCTGCAGATCATCTACAAAATGGTATACATCGTTAGCTACAGCAATAGATAAGCATGATAGTAATAGCACAAACACATATCAGCATCTCATACATGCGATGTCACACACATTCATTTTTTATCTTTAATTACGTTATTCCATTACTAATTCAACTTATTTTGTAACACGAGGAGCCTAAAGAACCCCGTCTCTTCCCCCTTTAACCCAGGTGTTGCATGGGGATCTACCTCCACCTTGAGCTACTGGCTTCCGAGCACCTCCTTCCACTCTCGGCGAGCTTCAGACAAGTGGTTACCGCCCGTTATAATACACTTGGGCCAAATAAATGTAATATATGGTCGTCCTAGTCCGGTTTAGGTTATAAATACACAATCATATGAACACACACAACCATCACAATCATACAAACCCATAACTGAACGCTTAGTAAGTCCTATGGACTTACATGATACACTCGTATCCTCTACCACGTCACAGCTTCCCCTTGGGGAAGAAACCAACGCCTGCAATAGCAAGGCACACAATATCACAACCTGGAAGGGTTAGGAGACTCGTTTCCATAACCAAAACCAACCTACAACCTCAAGATCATAACAAGCTCACATATGCCTATGGCATAACATCAACATCAACAGAAGTGCCTGAGGCACATCTCTAATATACAACTCATCCTAACCATCCTAACCTAGCTATCAACTAAGCCAAGGCTAAAGGAAAGGAAGGAAGGAAGACATAGAACGAGGTATGCACCAACAGAAGCAAGAACACACGGCTGGTCTAGTGAGACGCAGGGGTGGCTCACCAAAGGCGCAGGGGCGGCTCCACACCAAGCACAGATGCGGCTTACAACAGGCACAGATGCGGCTCACGACAGGTGCAGATGCGGCTCACGACAGGCGCAGGGGCGGCCAACTATGCAGAGAGTTGGTCCCGACTTCTCTTCGACCCCTTTCTCGAATCTCTTCACGTCTTCAACAAACCACAGCAACACATATGCATATATACACACACATGATCATCACAAGGCTAGGAAAGATCCAACACAAGTCCAAACTTGTGATTCCTAAGCTAAAGAGAAAGATAAGAAGCAAAGGAGAAGGAAGAAAGAAAGATGAAGAGAAAAGCTTACTACACAAGCCTAGGCTGCAACTATGGAGCATCAACACATCTCACAACCTTAACACAACAGGAACAACTCTCAGCAACATCCACATGAGCATCCAAGGCCAAGAACACCTCAAACTCTCAAGAACTCACTCACACGAGCAAGGAGAGATCAAAAAAGCTCAAGGGAGAAGAGAGGAAGAAGAAGAACATGAGGAGGAAGAGAGAGACATGAGAGATGAAGAAACCCCTCATCTGAAGTCTAAGGAGGCTTATAAGAGAAGCCAGCCGTAAAGCACGGGTCAAGAGTAAACAAAAGCGGTTGCACCAGCCACAGAGCCACAGGGGTAGCTAGCCTAAAGCGTAGAGGCGCCTGGACGCAGGGGCGGCCTCCCTGGTCCACTGGGGCGGCTGACTAGTCAAGCTAAAACACACTCTATCTCATCTAGGCTCTAAAGACTAAGGCTCTTACACCGAGAACGATGGGAATAGGATAATATGCAGGAATGTCCAATACCACAAGGTCTATAAGTATGTAGAATTTACTTAGCTTGACGGGAATGTCCTCCAAGATCCCAACGGGATGAGTAATAGAACGATCCGCCATGTATAAAGTAAACTTAATGGGCTTAGGTTCTCCAAGACCGATCTTCACACAAAGTGCTAGTAGAATAATGCTCACACTTGCTCCTAGATCACCAAGTGCATCGTAAGTCACATCCCCTACTTTGATGGGAATGCGAAACGAACAGGATCTCTTAGCTTTGGTGGCATATTTTCTTTCATGATTTGAATGAACTCCGAAGATCTGGAGGTCATCCGTACTTCGCTAAAGTCTTCTAGTTTTCTTTTCTTTGATAAGATCTCTTTCAGAAACTTCCCATAGGCGGGCATACCTAAGATTGCATGAATGAAAGGTATGTAAATATGTAGCTTATTCATAAGGTCTAGTGATAACACGATTTATGACGTTAGTGTAGGCATCCATTTAGATAGTTTTTCCCGCTATTCATTCATAGTTTAGCATTAGTTCGAGACGTTTACATTTAATACTTGTATATTTGTCGAGATAGACATCTACACGGACTTTTGCATGATTTGTAGGTATTTTGGGAACTTTTGGAGCCTAATCGATACATCTGAGGATCGTTCCTCGTGATGACACGTATCCGAGCTCATTGGGAAGCAAGTTAGGAACAAAGGAGAACACATAGGACCATGTTGGTGCATGCCTTGCACCAACTCATGGCTCAACGATCAAAAGAAGGATGAAGCACAAGAATCACGGTCAATGGGACATCCACGGCCGTGGGATGGACCATGATTTCCTCTGCACAGCTGGGACAGCTGTCCCACGATCTCCATAACCGACTCTTGCAAATGGTGAAGGCTATAAGTACTCTTCCAGGCTGATAGGAAGAGAAGGAACTACACACCTGACCTCACACACATTCTCTCCCATACTCTCTCATTTTGGAATTGGATTAGAGCTACTCTTGGAGGAAAAGAAAGACTTCCATTGGAGAAGAAGGGAAGAACACACCATTCCTAGAGTTTCTTAGTTTTTAAAGTGAAGTTTGTTGGAAAATTTTTCTATGGTTGTAAGAACGATTCGAACCTTCTTTTGAAGGGTTGTAAGTCTCTCCTTTAACATTTATTCAGCTCGTTTTTCTTGTTCTATTTGCTTCATCTCTCTTTCATTTCATCCTCTTGATATGGACTCCATGATTTTATACTTGCTGATTTTGATTGTGATGATGCATGTTGTTGGCTAAATAGATGTGATTCTAGGGTAAGGAAATGATGGTTATGGCTTGGACTATGATAGGATACACTTAAACGTACCTTTGGATGAATTGTTTCCTCGAACCTAGCCTCTGTTGTGAATGACGGCCTATTCTAGTAGATTCCACGGCCGTGGAACTGAGGAACTCACCGTGATTCTGTCTGACTTGCTTGTATTGATAAATCTAAGTGTTTGGTTCTTAGATTGTTGAAATCCTAGTGTTTGTTGAGCTAGATCTATCCTAGGGTAACCTATTGTTAGCAACTAAGTGTGAGAAGAGACCTATCCGGTGATTCTTGCCCTTAGGTACCGAAGATGATGAACTATCGGTAGTAGTGAGCCTCACTAGCCGCTATTGGACTGAGTGTGCTAGGATTTATGTTTAGGACTTGCCTTCCCTAGATAGCAATCCGGTTTGTGTAAAATTCCTAACCTTAGGTTCTTTGAGACTTACCCGGTGATGAGACCTTAGGAATGGACTAGTGGACCATGAGACTTACCCGGTGATTGACCCCAATCTAGAAACACCCACTCCCAACATACAATAGTTGAATCCAAGGAATGACTAGATAGCTTGAGTCCTATGCCATAACCGGAATTTCTAACCCCTAGAATCCTCTTTTCTCTCATTGATTTCCAATCTTGTGTTTGTGTTTGTTTAATTGCGTTACTAGCTAGTTGTTTTTTAATCTTGCATGATTTGTGATCCTTGATTGATCACCTCAAAACCAAACCAAAAACATTGATATTTTCATTTCTTTATTCCTTTCTCTTTTCTTAACCTAGATCTTCACTATCCTTAGTCACTATTGACCCTATGTCACCTTAGTCTTTGTGTTCGACCTCGGAATACTATCCTTGCTATAAAACGACCCATACACTGTGGGTTCTCTAGGAGTTAGGAAAAATATATCAAGTTATAAATTTAAGACTTTTGCGTGTCACGTTTCTAGCGTAACAAGTTTTTGGCGCCGTTGTCGGGGACTAGGTCTACATTGAGTCATTTTTATGATTGTTTATAGTGTAGGTCTTTCTTGTTTCTTTTGATCTTGTTTGGTTTGTGTCTTTGCGTTTTCAGGACATCTCTCACTCTTTAGGTGTATACAAAGATCTCGTGGCAAGAATTTAGCTCCCTTCGATCCCGAACCGGAGAAAACCTTTAAAGCTAGATCCAAGAACATCAAGAAGGGCAAAGAGATGGCCGGAAGAGATCTCCAAGCTGAGTTAGATGAGGCTTTAGAGCAAATTTAGCTAAGGGATGAAGCTTTGGAGAATGAGAGGAGACTTGCCAATGAGAGGCAAGAAGCAATTAGGAGGGAGACTGAAGAGATTAGGCAAGCTCTTGTGCAAAGAGAGCCTAATCCTCAACAACCTCCGCCTCCACCAGAACCGCAGCCGGTGGTTAATATTCGGGTTATGCCCATTGCTTTTGAGGAGCCACAAACGTTAGGGCAACGCATAGATCTGGCTCAAGGAGTTCACCGTCCGGGTGTGAACTTAGGAGATCCCGCAGCCCATGATTATGAGCTCCACCCTCAAGTGCTACAAATGATCCGGCATAATCAATTTGGAGGGATGGAAGGAGAGTCCCCTCATCAACACTTGATGAAATACGAGATATTGATGGAGACTCTAAGGCCGCCTAGGTTGGAAAACAACAACCATAAGCTTAGGGCTTTTTCCTTCTCACTTAAGGATAAAGCCTTGGCTTGGTACCAATCGATTCCACTAGGGCGTGTGAGTACTTGGAAGGAAATGGCAACCGAGTTCTTGACTAAGTTTTTCCCACCTTCTAAGACTACCGAGCTAAGAGGGAAGATCAATGCCTTTTTAATGAAGGATAGAGAAAGCCTATTCAAGTCTTGGGAGAGGTTCAAAGACCTTCTCCTAGATTGTCCACACCATGGTATACCGAAAATAGAGCTATTGGAGATCTACTTCAAAGGACTTGTTGAAGATAGCCAATTAAAGCTTCAATCTCTTTCCGGTGGGACTTTCATGGAAAAGAATGTAGATGAAGCTTGGGAGTTTTTAGAGAAACAACCCTTGGTGTCCAACCGAGGCATTGAGGTTGATAGGGCTAAGATAGAGACGATAGAGAAGTTGCCACCACCTACCTCGGTGAAGGGGGTAAGGAGTTTTCTAGGGCATGCCGGTTTTTACCGGAGATTCATTAAAGATTTCTCTAAGATTTCAAAGCCTCTTACTAACCTACTAATGAAAGATGTTGAATTTGTTTTCTCCAAGGATTGCCTTGAGGCTTTTTGTAGGTTGAAGAATGCTTTGATCTCCGCACCTATCATGCAACCTCCGGATTGGAGTTTACCGTTTGAGATCATGTGTGACGCGAGTGATGTAGCCGTTGGGGCTGTTTTGGGACAAAGGAAGGATGGGCTTACACATGGCATCTATTATGCTAGCAAGACGCTAGATGATGCCCAACTCAATTATGCTACCACCGAGAAGGAGTTGCTAGCGGTTGTGTATGCATTTAAGAAGTTTCGCTCGTATCTTGTTGGAGCGAAGGTCATTGTGTATACGGATCATGCTGCGATCAGTTATCTCCTTACTAAGAAGGATGCCAAGCCTCGTTTGATTCGGTGGATCCTTCTTCTTCAAGAGTTTGATTTGGAAATCCGGGACAAGAAGGGGTCCAAAAATTCCGTGGCGGATCACCTTAGTAGACTCCCACCATTGGAGATTGAGAGAGACAACATCCCGATTGATGACTCATTCCGCGATGAGCAATTGCAATTGGTGGAGGAGTGCTTGCTTCAAGTGTCTAGAGGGAGTGAGCCATGGTATGCCAACATAGTGAACTATCTCGTTTGTGAGGAGGTGCCACCCGGTCTTTCTTATGCCCAAAGGAAAATTTTCTTCAAGGATGTGTGGCATTACTATTGGAGTGAACCGCTTTTGTTCAAGAGAGGGCCGGATGGAGTCTTTAGGAGACACATACCGGAGGATGACGTGGAGAGTGTGATCCGCCATTGTCATTCCTTGCCATGTGGAGGCCATGCTAGCTCACACAAGACATGTGCAAAGGTGTTGCAATCCGGGTTTTATTGGCCAAGTTTGTTCAAGGATGTGCAGAATTTTGTGGTAGCATGTGATGCTTGCCAAAGGACGGAGAACATCTCAAGGAGGAATGAGATGCCCTTGAACAAAATACAAGAGGTGGAGATATTCGATGTGTGGGGTGTGGACTTCATGGGACCATTCCCCTCTTCTTGTGATAACCTCTACATCCTATTGGCGGTAGACTATGTTTCAAGATGGGTGGAGGCAATCGCCTCTCCCACAAATGATGCCAAGGTTGTGGTGCGGTTCTTCAACCGAGTGATCTTTCCTAGGTTTGGGACACCAAGGGTGATAATAAGCGATGGAGGAAAGCACTTCACCAATAGGAACTTTGGGACACTTTTGGCTAAGTATGGGGTGACTCATAAGGTGGCAACACCTTACCATCCCCAAACTAGTGGTCAAGTGGAGATCTCCAACCGGGAGATAAAGGGGATACTTGAGAAGACGGTTTCTAGGACAAGAAAGGATTGGGCTATGAAGCTCGATGATGCCTTGTGGGCTTATAGAACCGCTTTCAAGACACCGATTGGCACCACTCCCTACAAGCTAGTCTATGGCAAGTCTTGCCACCTTCCGGTAGAGATGGAGCATAGAGCATATTGGGCCATTATGTGGCTGAATTTTGACCTCAAGGAGGCCGGTGAGAACAGATTGCTAGACATGAACGCTCTTGAGGAGATCCAGTTGGATGCCTATGAAAACGCCCGGATCTACAAAGAAAGGACCAAGTGATGGCATGACAAACGTCTCATCCCAAAGGAGTTGAGTGAAGGCGACCTTGTCCTTCTCTTCAACTCAAGGCTGCGGCTTTTCCCCGGAAAGCTAAAGTCAAGATGGACGGGTCCTTATGTGGTGAAAAAGATCTTTCCCCATGGAGCGGTTGAGATAGGAGGGGAGCATTGTGGAAATTTTAAGGTGAATGGGCACCGGTTGAAGAAGTATATCCCGGGCGCTCCGGTGGACATGATTGCCCCACTTCACCTTGAGTGAGACGCCCCCGAGTTTGGTCAAGCTAATGACCTTAAAGAAGCGCTTGGTGGGAGGCAACCCATTGGTAGACATCTTTCCCTTTTCGTTTTTTGTTTTTGTTTTCATTTTTCTATTTTTGTGTGTGTTTGGAGTTTGTGTGCTAGAGTTTAAGTAGCATGGAAGCCTTTCATGGCATGTGGATAATGATGATGAACCCCTCATTAATTATGGGTGGACCGGACGCGGAACTTGGACGGCTAGCGGTGCCTAGCGCGGGACCCGACGCCATAACAAATACCTTGAGCTCTCTACCATCGTTGATAGGATCATCCGCCATCAATCCACTTGAGCGAACCCAAATACCGAAGCAAATCATTTTAACATTGTGAGGACCCTCTTTCACTCTTCTTTACTTCATCTACACATTGGGGACAATGTGTTTCTAAGTATGGGGTGGGGTTTTCATGATCACTTGCATGATTAGCATCTAGGATAGTTTCTTTTAGTTGCATGTTTCATTATGTCTTGCATTGTACATATATATTTCGAAAATCCAAAAAATCTGAAAATTTAAAAAACTTTAGTGCTTCTAAGCTTGGGAATGACCTTTATGATGAAATTGTCTTGTGAATTGGCTATGGATGGCCTTATGTGTTGAATTGATGTATGCATATGTGGACTTGAAGTACTTATCTTGAATCCCATGAGTGAATTGTGATCATGAATGTTTGCCTTGAATGGATTGAGGATTGATGGTCAAAATTACATGCTAGTTCTTGCACATCATTTAGGAGTGATTAAGGAAATTCATCTTTCTCTACTTCTTATCTTGATCATGTTGTTTGAGCACCTCAATTGATATAAAACTTGACCTCTTTTGACCCATCCGGGAATAAGAGCATGCTAGTGTGTTGGTGGCTGTGAAAAGCAAGTGTGGGGTGAAGTTGTTGATGAAAGTATGCGGTGAATGAAGTGCTGAATTTGTTGTGAAAAGTGTAGAAAAAAATATAGGTTTAGGGACTTAGGTTTTGATGACGAGTAACTCGGCACCATTCACATAATCAGGTGTTTGTGCCTTGCCAAAGTCGGATAAACCGAATGTCCTAACGAGCCTTGGTATGTGTGCCCGGTGTGAGGCACCTCGGAATAATCCCGAGGTCCGCTAATCACCAAGGTTTCGGCTTTTGTACACCAATGCCATTTCCTCAAAAATAAAAGAAAAAGAAAGTGAAAAAGAAAAGAAAACAAAGAAAAGATGGAGAAAATATAGACTTGTGGTGAAGATGATCAAAAATGAAATTGTGGAGTTAGTTCCTTTCCCGGATTAGCATCACATGACCTAAAAATTCCCACCTATTCACAACGTTTCTTAGCCATCTCTTTCCTAAGTCCTTGTGACCTATTTGCATGTGTGTAAGACTTAGTGATCTAGATTGGATATGCTCATGATCATCTTGACTTCTTCATTTTTACCTTTCATGCATGCTTTTTAGTGAAGTATAATCGTCTTTCCATGCCTTCATCCGTTTGATGCATGATTGCCTGTCCATTTGCCATGAAACATGACTATGAAGGTGATCCAATATTAGAAGCACAACTCCAAAAAGATTTTGCTGTTTTTCTGCATGCATAAATCTTTTTATCTCTTAGTCTATAGTTGGGAACTGCTCGGGGACGAGCAAACCTTAAGTATGGGGTATTTTGATAACACGATTTATGACGTTAGTCTAGGCATCCATTTAGATAGTTTTTCCCGCTATTCATGCATAGTTTAGCATTAGTTCGAGACGTATACATTCAATACTTGCATATTTGTCGAGATAGACGTCTACACGGACTTTTGCATGATTTGTAGGTATTTTGGGAACTTTTGGAGCCTAATCGATACATCCGAGGATCGTTCCTCGTGATGACACGTATCCGAGCTCATTGGGAAGCATGTTAGGAACAAAGGAGAACACATAGGACCATGTTGGTGCATGTCTTGCACCAACTCATGGCTCAACGATCAAAAGAAGGCTGAAGCACAAGAATCACGGTCACTGGGACATCCACGGCCGTGGGATGGACCGTGATTCCCTCTGCACAGCTGGGACAGCGGTCCCACGATCTCCATAACCGACTCTTGCAAATGGTGAAGGCTATAAGTACTCTTGCAGGCTGATAGGAAGAGAAGGAACTACACACCTGACCTCACACACATTCTCTCCCATACTTTCTCATTTTGGAATTAGATTAGAGCTACTCTTGGAGGAAAAGAAAGACTTCCATTGCAGAAGAAGGGAAGAACACACCATTCCTAGAGTTTCTTAGTTTTTAGAGTGAAGTTTGTTGGAAACATTTTCTAGGGTTGTAAGAACGATTTGAACCTTCTTTTGAACGGTTGTAAGTCTCTCCTTTAAAATTTATTCAGCTCATTTTTTTTGTTCTATTTGCTTCATCTCTCTTTCATTTCATCCTCTTGATATGGACTCCATGATTTTATGCTTGATGATTTTGATTGTGATGATGCATGTTGTTGGCTAAATAGATGTGATAATAGGGTAAGGAAATGATGGTTATGGCTTGGACTATGATAGGATAGACTTAAACGTACCTTTGGATGAATTGTTTGCTCGAACCTAGCCTTTGTTGTGAATCACGGCCTGTTCCAATAGATTCCACGGCCGTGGAAGTGAGGAACTGACCGTGATTCTGTCTGACTTGCTTGTATTGATAAATCTAAGTGTTAGGTTGTTAGATTGTTGAAATCCTAGTGTTTGTTGAGATAGATCTATCCTAGGGTAACCTAGTGTTAGCAACTAAATGTGAGAAGAGACCTACCCGGTGATTCTTGCCCTTAGGAACCGAAGATGATGAACTATAGGTAGTAGTGAGCCTCACTGGCCGCTATTGGACTGAGTGTGCTAGGATTTATGTTTAGGACTTGCCTTCCCGAGACATACCCGGTGAGGAGAGGTTAGATCCCTAGATAGCAATCCGGTTTGTGTAGAATTCTAAACCTTAGGTTCTTTGAGACTTACCCGGTGATGAGACCTTATGAACGGACTAGTGGACCATGAGACTTACCCGGTGATTGACCCCAATCTAGAAATACCCACTCCCAACATACAATAGTTGAATCTAAGGAATGACTAGATAGTTTGATTCCTATGCCATAACCGGAATTTCCAACCCCTAGAATCCTCTTTTCTCTCATTGATTTCCTATCTTGTGTTTGTGTTTGTTTAATTGCGTTACTAGCTAGTTGTTTGTTAATCTTGCATGATTTGTGATCCTTGATTGATCACCTCAAAACCAAACCAAAAACATTGAGATTTTCATTTCTTTATTCCTTTCTCTTTTCTTAACCTAGATCTTCACTATCCTTAGTCACTATTGACCCAATTTCACCTTAGTCTTTGTGTTCGACCTCGGAATATAATCCTTGCTACAAAACGACTCATACATTGTGGGTTCGCTAGGAGTTAGGGAAAATATATCGAGTTATAAATTTAAGACTTTTGCGTATCACGTTTCTAGCGTGACATCTAGAAACTTACCAAAATGTTTGTCTAGACGCGCCCGCGCCCTAGACTGAGGGAATGGAAGTGGAAGCTTGTAAGCTGGTGGTGGAACATAGACATCGGATGTCACTTTCACTCTCTGAGCCTCCGTCTCGACCGGCATCTCGACCGAGGTGTTATTCAATAAATCGTTGTCCGAACTAGGTATTGGATCAATTATCTTCAATCCACTATGTGTGGTGATGGCCATGACCTGCCCATTTGGGTTGTTCTCCTTCCTTCCTTGGAGTTTACCTAGATCTCTAGCTGCTTCATTAGCCTTGTTGAAAACTTGATGTTCCAAAGCTTTTTGTGCCTTTGAGAATGTATTCATAGAACTTTTCATGGCATTGAGCTTGGTCATGATTGCTTCTAATACAACATCCGTCTTTTCCTTAGGTTGTTGGGACGAGCTCAAAGATGGCTGTTGACTCTTCAATAGAATAGAAGAAGAAGATGAGGGAGTTAGAGCATTTTCAGCATGAGAATAAGAGTTACTGGAATTGTTTTGATTTGATCTCCTATTGTTGAAATTCCTGTTATTATAATTGTTGAAATTGTTATTCCTTGGCCCTTGATAGTTTCCTCTCCCCAAGTATCCAAGATCTAGCTCCTTGGATGTTCCTTTAGCTTGAGATAATGAAAGTTCTTTCAAAGCCTTGACTTCATTTTTGAGGGTAGTAAGTTGAGCAACACTCGAAGTGGTGAGATTCAGCTCCGGAGGTCCAACTTGTTTTGCTCCATCTTCAGCCCTTTGATGAGAATATTTCTCCATATGTAAAGCTTGCGTCTCAACAAACTCTCAAGCTTCATCAACCGGTGTATCCATGAAAATGCCCGCAGAAAGTGATTGGAGTTTGAATTGAGTTTTCTCATCCGAACCCTTGAAGTAAATCTCTAGCAACTCAATCTTCGGAATCCCATGGTGAGGGCAATCCAACAAAAGGTCCTTGAACCTTTCCCATGATTTGAACAAGCATTCTCTATCCTTCATGACAAAAGCATTAATCTTACCCCTTAGCTCCGTAGTTTTTGATGGTGGAAATAATTTAGTGAGAAATTCCGTAGCCATTTTCTTCCCATGTGTTAACTCTTCCGGGTGGAAGGGATCGATACCAAGCAAGCGTCTTGTCTTTAAAAGAGAATTAGAAAGGCCTTAACTTGTAATAGTTGTTCTCCACCCTTGAAGGTCTCAAAGTCTCCATAAGAATCTCATAGTTTTGCAAGTTTTGATGTGGAGATTCTCTTTCTAATCCTCCAAACTGACATTGCCGGATCATTGAGATGACTTGGGGTCGAAACTCGTAGTCATGCTCAACAGGATCTCCTCAATTAACGCCAAGTCCCCGCACTTGTTGATTCGGGTCCATCCTTTGACCTAGGGTTTGTGGTTCACCTATGAACAGGTTGACTCAGTCAACCCTAGCTGACAACTGAGGTGTGGGAGGTGGTATCTCGACCGGTGAAGGTGGATTAGCGTTAGCCCTCGGTTCCACGACCGCATCTGGTCGAGGTCCTCTATCAGCCTGCAGTTTGGCCATATCAGCTCAAATCTCTTCTGTTCTTGCACGAGCTTCCGCTCTTTTCCATTGTAAAGCTTCATTACTAAGCCGAATTTGTTCTAGTGCGTCTTTCAGTTCAGCTTCAAGATCTCGATTGTCTTGTGCTGCCATCTTAGCTTCTTTCAATCTTCTTTTGTAGGTCTTTTCTGGTTCGGGATCGTAAGGAACGATTTCTTTCCCAACACGAGTTCTTTGCATAAACCTAAAGAAAGATCCTGCAAAATCACTCATGTAAAGCAATCAGTATTAAAAAGGGCAGCAGCACTAAAAGACAACCAAATACCGAACTTGGTCTTGACCAAGTCCCCAGCAACGGCGCAAAAATTTGTTCACTCTCAGACGTGTGTGAATAGTGAACGAAATAGCTTTAAATTTATAAATTAAAATAAAACCCTGAAGAATATGTGAACCAGCAGTGTACGGATCAATCGTAATATGGAACATACTCCAGGGTCAAACACAAGGACTATGGTGAAATCAAGCACGGTAAATATCAGGTTGTCAATCAAGAACTAAGTAGCAAAACAAAGATGATATATGAATCAGATAAAGGAATGCAGATTCTAGAAATCAAAGCATTCAGTTGTGGTTTCGACCCAAGATTTCTAAGGATAACATGGACAAAGTTGAGGTTTGCAAGGGAGGGTATTTCTTAGGTGGGAATAGATCACCGGGTAAGTCTCACTACTCACTATCCCAAACCAAAGATCTTATCACCGGGTAAGTCTCAAGGAACTAAGGAAGGAATTATAATCTCAAACCAACACACCACATAAGGGGATAGAACTAACCTTTACCAGGCAAGTCTCGGGCTAACTCTCAAAGGTAGGATGAAGGCACACTCAAACCCTAATAAAGGATAAACCTTTATTACCTAGCACTCATCATCATAGGTATACAAAAAAAGGAATCACCGGGTAAGTGTCATCCTAGGCTTGCGTATAAACCAGGAAAGGTGCAACAAGGATAGGATTTGGCAAACGAAAACTCAAACTCAAGTAGATCGAAATCGGGTCACACGTCTCGCCCGGTTCTTATTGATCTCGGTCAAGATGCTCCACGAACCGACCGAGACGAGGTGCAGTTTGGTTAAGGCTCGAGCTTTCAAGGTCCACTAAGGTAAAGTTTCACTCTTTCATCGTCTATTCTACAACCTTCATCCAATCACCCTAGAATCACAAGGTGTTTAGCTAACAATCATCATAATTATAACAATCAAATATATAATTAAATAAGAAATAAGGAAACAAGAAAACCTAAACAAAAAGTCTCAATAATAAAACGAACAAACAATTTAAAACAAGTAGGAAATTGTGTTCCTCAAGAATCGAATCAAAAGACAACAATCAACGTTCCCTAAGAAAACATTACAACTTTCCTTCAAAACCTTCAAAATTCCTCTCCAAGCAATCTTCCTTCAATTTCCCTCTCTTTCTTGGAATAAATTCCGTTCCAAAGATAATCAGCTGTCCAAGCACACCTTTCATCCAGTAACTATCTTCAATCTTATAGGAAAATTGTAGGCCAAACATAAAAGATCTCATTGGGCTTCCGGCCGGCCGTCTTGATCCAGGCCCAGTTAAACATCTCGACCGAGATGCTAACTTAGTGAACCGAGGTGGTCGAGTTGTTACGTGCAAATCTCCATAACTGGTCCTATATCTCATTTCCGTCCAACTTCCATGGTTCCTATGCCTTCCTTCTTGAGGTTCCACAATGCAGATCCTATGACTCCTTATATCCTTTGGCTTTATATCGATCCATAACATGGCATTTTCCCTACAATTACAACAAAACTAGGTGTAGACCTCGATTCTTGCAAAGATAAACAAAATGATATAATCATCGAGAATATATAGCCATGCATTCAAATTAATGATGATAAAACGTCCAAACCAATATCAAAATATAGACTACAATGCATGCTATCAGCCATCCCCATCGATGTGTGCCAATAGTTATTGTACGAAAACTCCACTAAAGGAAGGTGATATGGCCACACTTGTCCCTAATCTAGCCCACAAGCTCTCAACATATCCTCCAGAGTCTGGATGGTCCGTTCATACTAACCATCGGTCTGAGGATGATAAGCGGTCGTGAACTATAGACTCGTACCTAGGGCGGCATGCACTTGCTGCCAAAACCTCGAAGTGAACCGTCCGTCTTTGTCAAAGACTATAGTCCTAGGTACTCCATGAAGTCAAACTATTTGTCTAGTGAGCTCCTCGGATAATCAAAATACCAGCCACGTCTCCTTGATAGGAATGAAACGTGCGGTCTTCGTTATTTGATCTACTATCACCTAGATGGCATGAAAACTCCGACACGGTCTTAGACCGCTGACAAAATCCATCGAGATGTACTCCCACTTCCACTTGGGAACGGAAAGTGGGTGTAGCTCACCTCCTGGTCGATGATGCTCAATCTTGACCTACCAACAGGTCGCACACTAAGCTACATATCTCGTCATGTCTAGCTTCATACCTTCCCACCAAAAAAGCGTCTAATATCCTGATACATCTTACTCGCACCAGGATGTACTCAGTAAGGTGTAGCGTTATCCTCCTGTAAGATCCGTTTTCTCATCTCTTGATCAGAGGGCACACATACGCGCTCCTAGTATCTCAAAAATCCATCGGCACTGACTACAAACTATGGTGCTTCTCCTCGAGACATCATGTCTCGGATCCGTGTCAAAGCTGGGCAACTCTCCTATTTCTGTCGAATTTCTACCAACAAATCAGGTAATATCTCCAAGGTGGACAAATGGCTGTCGAAATCCGGAAAGTGTATATCCATCTCAATCCATGCTACGTCTCGTTGTAACATCGCCATCTCCCAGAGAGTCTTCCTACTGAGGGCATCAGCTACCAGGTTCGCCTTGCCCGGGTGATATAAGATCTCAAGATCCAAGTCCTTGATCAACTCAAACCATCTCCTTTGACGGTTATTCAACTCCTGCTGAGTAAATTTATACTTCAGACTCTTATGGTCTGTGAATATCTGACACTTATCTCCGTACAGATAATGCCTCCAGATCTTTAAAGCATGAACAATGACAGCTAATTGAAGATCGTGGGTAGGAGAATTCTCCTCATATGTCTTCAGTTATCTCGATGCATGTGCTATCACCTTTCCCCTCTGCATTAGAACACATCCCAAGCCGAGATTGGATGCGTCGTATTAAACTATAAAGTCCTCTATGCCCTCTGGTTGGGCTAGGATAGGAGCGGAAATCAACCTCCTCTTCAGTTCCTAAAAACTCTGCAGGCATGGCTCGGACAACATGAATCTCGTAGACTTCCTCAGCAAGGAATTAAGGGGTCGGGCGATAACTAAAAAGCCCTTCACAAAACGACGGTAGTAGCCCGCCAATCCTAGGAAGTTGTGTACCTCCTTAACGTTCCTAGGAGGCGGCCAAGATTCTATAGACTCAATCTTCGTCAGATCTACCTTGATTCAATCGACGGAAACAATGTGACCAAGAAAGGCCACCTTAGACATCCAAAACTCGCACTTAGAGAGTTTGGCGTAAAGCTCTCTATCCTGCACGACTTAGAGTATGATCCTTAAGTGTCTTGTGTGCTCCTCTCTACTCATACCAAAATACCATCGATGAAGACCACCACAAACTGGTCTAGGAATTCGATGAAGATGTTGTTCATCAACTCCATAAAAATGGCGGGCGCATTCGTGAGCCCGAATGACATCACTATAAACTCGTAGTGTCCATATCACGTCCGAGATGCCGTCTTGGATATCTCCTTCTCTCTCACCCTCAGTTGGTGATATCCGGATCTCAGATCGATCGGAGAAAACACTGAAGCTCCGTCCAACTGGTCCAACAGATCGTTGATACGAGGTAATGAGTACTTATCCTTGATTGTCACCTTGTTAAGCTCTTCATAATCAATACATAACCTTATTGACCCGTCTTTCTTCCTTACGAAAAGTACTGGTGTGCCTCATGGAGATACACTAGGGCGGATGAAGCCCATCTCAGCTAACTCCTCGAGTTGCTTCTTAAGCTCAAGCATCTCGATAGGCATCATGCGGTAGGGAGCCTTCGAGATCGGTCTTGTCCCGGGCTCTAGCTCAATGCCAAAGTCAACATTCCTCTCTAGAGGTAAACCTGATGGCTCTCCGTAAACGTCGGTAAACTTGCATGCTACCGGAATATCCTCCAATGTTGGACTCGTACTATCCTTCATGGAATAGCACTAGAAAGCCTCGAAACCCTGACTAATAAGTCTCGCGGCTCGGACTGCATTGATGACTATACCGGTCTTTCAGTGATCCCATCCTCGGAAAATCTCTACATGGCCTGACTCTATAGTTACCGTCACTGTCCTTTTGTCGATGTCCAAAACAGCCTGATGTTGATCCATCTAACCCATGCCTAAGATAACCTCTTCATGTACTAAGTACATGACGAAGAAGTCAGCTGGCCAATTGCGACCTCCCAAACTAATAGGGCAATCGCGAACCTTCCGTGTACCTCTAATCTTACCCCCATCGGGTTAAGCATGTCCACAGGTCACGGGTACGGGTAAGTGGCGAGGTGATCCTTACCCGTTGCCCGGCGGGTTGACCCGGCAGGTCCACCTGCCGTCATCCCTTTTCATCTTTTTTTTTTAAATAATCGGGTTATAAAACAAAAGGGTCAACCCGCTGACCCGCCGGGTCTGACCCGTGACCCTGCGGGTCGACAACCCAGCGGGTTGGCCTTTTACACGGGTCCGGGTCCAGGTCACCCTTCCCGAACTCTCGACCTGACGGGTCGGACCCGTCGACCCAGCGGGTCCGACCCGTGGACATGCTTACATCGGGTAACCCTATAAAGAAAGGTCTCCCCTCTAAGTTAACTAAGGCCAGTATATCTACACATGCATCAGATATAAAAGAACGCGTAGCACCGGTATCGAAAAGAACTTTGACAGAAAAACCATTAATATGAATGGTACCTGTGGTCGCCGGAGTTGTCAGGTCCTTTGCACTCCTCAACTCATAAAATCTAGCTGAAACACCTCTACTGTCGGAAGTACCAACACCTCATCCTCTACATCTCCCCTGTCCCTGAGTGTAACCCTGAGGAGCGGTATATCCAAGAGCTCTCTATTGCTTATACTGATATTGAGGCGGCCTCTGCCCACCTCCAGCGACACTAGCAGATCATGAACTCTGTTGTGATGGTGCCTTGCCCTGATGACAAAACGTAGTTTTGTGTCCGAGCTTGCCACAAGAAAAGCAATTCACTGCAGTCTTCTTACAATCAGCTCGGATGTGTCCGACACCTCCTCAGTTATGACATTGTCGTCCTCTGTCGGGACTCTGCATCGTCTGCTAGAAACTAGAGCGTCTAGGCGTCTGACTATGCCCGAACCCTGTTGCTCCAGCTCCAACGCTGGCTGATCCAGTCCTCTACCTCTTCTCAAGACCTCCTACTTGAGAAGCTCTCCTTTGATCCGATCGATCTCTCTCGTAAGATGATGCTCTATCATGATAGTCCATCAAATACTCGCAATGGAAACCAACAAGATAACAGTGAGTAGACTCTCTCAACCTCCGAGAGAACATATATACGTGTTGATCCTCGGGTGGTACGGACGGACCCGGCAAAGATAACTCCTCCTAAAACTTGCTGACAATCACAACAATAGGGATATCCTCGAATCCAACCTCGAGGAAATCATGTAGTCAATATCTCCTCATAAATTTAGGCCAATAGCGATCCCTGATCACAATCTTCATCTGCTCATAACTCGTGACCTTGATGCAAATGGTCCTCTACTAGTGATGAGCCTGATCTCGCAGCAATGTATGTGCTACATCCACTTGGCCTAGCCAAAGCTTATGCGAGGTTAAGCCGCAGTTCCTGATCTAGATTGAAAGTCCTTAACTGGGATAAAAATCGGGTTTTTCTATAGAGAAAATCGGCCGATTTTCCTCAAGAGCAGGTCGATTTTTCGAAGAACTCAAAATACGGATTAGTGAATGATATGCAAAGAGAAAAAGATGATTATGGAATGATTAATAAAAGGAATATAGGAAGATATGAACTAAGATTGTTCCATAAAAGAACCTTGATCAATGATGTGTCAAAACCCTTAAACGAGAAGATTACCTTAACCCGCACTTCTTTAACCTTACACAATTCTTCTAATTAAGACAAGTACAAGGAGGGACTAGTATTGACCTGGAGCACTAACCTTCAACAAGATTAACACACACAAGCACAATTTAGCAAGGACTTCACAACAATTCAATCAAAAGCTCTCTTTTTTATTGAATAATAATGAATAAAAATACAAACATCGTAAATGAAGTTGCAAGTCTCACAAAGTTGTGGAAAAATTTCAAATATAATCTACTAAATAATCTCCCCCGCTAAGGCTATTTATAAGGGAGCTTAATCCTACAAAACCTAGGAAAATATACTTAAAGATGATCTTGGAAAGATATCTTTAAGATATATAAAATATAAAACTAAAATGATAGGAACTAAATATATATTTGACAAAAGATAGAAGATCATGGACGGATCCTTGCAAA
This sequence comes from Fagopyrum homotropicum, assembly GCA_033239125.1. Classification (NCBI taxonomy): domain Eukaryota; kingdom Viridiplantae; phylum Streptophyta; class Magnoliopsida; order Caryophyllales; family Polygonaceae; genus Fagopyrum; species Fagopyrum homotropicum. Next base: position 50,866,943 of record BSWB01000005.1, read on the forward strand.
ACTCGTTCTAGTGAAGGAAATCAGATCATGAAATCGGTCAACTTTTCCTATAGGAAAATCGGTCGAAGTTTATGAAAAATTGGTCGATTTTCCTTCTATGAAGCTCTTCCTTGTTCTTATCCTTCTTCTTTGCTTAGTGGATCTTCTTGGTCGTGGCTTGGCTCTTCTTTAACAGTAAGTAACGACACAAAGAAACTCTTGAGAGTGAGGAGAGTTTCCTTGAGCGTACATGTCATGAGTATGCCCGTAACTTCATCATGAATCGCCTTTGCTCTTGACCTTGTGATCCCTCCATCCATAACTGAATCCGAAGAAGGTGAAGGTTTTGTTGGTTTGTTCTTCAATGCCTTAGCCTTTGAACGTGTAATTGGTCTGTAACACCCCGAATCCGCGGGATATCGAGATGCTACGGGCGAGACCTCACAATGGGTCCCGACCCTTAGCTTGACAACAATTTCACCGGACCTTTCCAACATGGCACAAATAAAGGAAAAATCGTAAATCAATTTTAATGCAAATGATAAGAAACCCGAAAGAATGCAACAACAACTTCAGCCGAGGTTGTCACGCTAGGAAATAGCACAAAAAGCTTTACATTTATAAACTCGAACTAAAATCCTAAACTACCTAGCGAAACCCGCAGTGTACGGATCGTTATGTAGGAAGGAAAGTATTCCGAGGTCGAACACAAGGACTGAGGCGAAATCAAGTCATTCAATGATCAAAGATAGTGCAAATCTAGTCTAAGAAAAGAGAAGGGAATAAAGAAATGAAAATCTAAATGTTTTTGGAGGGTTTTTAGGTGATCAATCAAGGATCACAATTCATGCAAAATGAACAATCAACTATGCTAACAAATCAACAAAAACAAACGAGTAACACAAACACAAGATATGAGATCAAAGGGAGAAGAATGTGGATTCTAGAGGTCAAGATTTCCGGTTATGGCATTGGACTCAAGATTCTAAAGATTCTAAGGACAAGGCTGCGGTGTTGGGAAAGGGTGTTTCTCTAATGGAAGCAATTACCGGGTAAGTCTCATGCTTCACTAATCCCGCACCAAACTCCTATTACCGGGTAAGTCTCAAGGAGGTAAAGTTGGGAATTCTACACAAACCGGACACTACTTAAGGGGCAAACCTCTCCTTACCGGGTAAGTCTCGGAAAAGGTAAGTCTCAAGCAATGATCCTAGCACACTCAATCCAATAGCGGCATGTGAGGCTCACTACTACCTAGAATTCATCATCTTAGGTATCTAAGATCGGAAATCACCGGGTAGGTCTCTTTCCTCACTTAGTTTGCTAGCATTAGGTCACCCTAAGCTATATCATGCTCAACAAACACTAGGATTTCAACAATCTAACATCCTAACATACCGATTCATCAATTGAAGAGCAACAGAAGGAAAAATCGGGTGGATCATGGAAAAATCGGCCGATTTCCATGAAGAACATGCCGATTTTTCTCCCTGGGTTAGGTTTCATGCATACAAATCATCCTAAACTAACATATAAGTCCATTCTATCATCACCCAAGCTATAACCATCAATCCATCACTCCAGAATCGCATCTATTCAGCCAACAACATTCATTTCAAGATCAATCTCCACAAATAAAGCATGCTTGCAAGTCATGGTCAAATGATGAAGAACAATCCAAAGAAAAGACATTAAAAGCATAGAATAGAGGTTACCAAATCTTACAAGGCTCCAAGAGCTAATCCAACTTGACAACAATGGAAGCTTCACTCGAATCCACTCTAATCTCACTCTTAAATGAAAATCTACACTAATCTCTTCCAAGAACACCCCTAATGGGTGCTTGGAAGAGAGGCAACAATGGAGAGGTGTTTTTGGGGAAGAAAAGTAGGTCAAAAGAGAGGAGAAGGATCAATGGGAGAGAGCCAGCAACAGCTTTGAAGGACCACTTATATTCTCCACCAAGAGCAAGGCCGGACAAGAGATCGTGGGACACGTGGCTTAAGCTGTCAAAGGCCCAAAAATCGACCCAGAGGAAAAAATCGGCCGATTTTCCTGGGTGTAGGTCGATTTTCTTCAACAGAAGCATGCTATGATCGTCTAGCCATGAGTTGCTCCATTGCTTGCACCAATAGTGGTCTTTGTTGCTCCAATTATGCTCCTCCAAGGCTTTGGATGTGTACCATCATGAGGCTTGGCCCTCAAATGTATCGATTAACGTCCAATAGATCCCCGAATTACCTACAAAACCGATAAAAGGTAGTGTAGACGTCTTTTCTAGAAATATGCATGAATTGAGCGAAGACGTCATGAACCAATGCCAAAACGTGCACGAATGAGTGAGAAATCTATCTAAATGATCATCTAAACCTAAGTCATAAATCGTGTTATCAAAAATACCCCATACTTAAGGTTTGCTCGTCCCCGAGCAAATTCCCAACTATAGATTAAGAGATGACATGATTTATGTATGCAAAAAAATGGCAAAATCTTTTTGGGTTTGTGCTTCTAATATTGGATCGCCTTCATAGTCATGTCTCATGGCAATGGACAAGCAATATGCATAAAATGAATGAAGTCATGGAAAGACAATTACACTTAACTAGAAAGCATGCATGAGAGGTGAAAATGAAGAAGTCAAGATGATCATGAGTATGTCCAATCTAGATCACTAAGTCTTACACATGTGCATTTAGGTCACAAGGACTTAGGAAAGAAAAGGCCAAGAAACGTTGTGATTAGGTGGGAATTTCTAGGTCATGTGATGCTAATCCGGGAAAGGAACTAAACAACCACAACTTCACATTTCTTATCAACTTCCCTCAAGTGTATATTTTTCTTCATTTTCTTTTCTCTCTTTTATTTTTGAGACAATGGCATTGGTGTACAAAAGCCGAAACCTTGGTGATTAGCCATTCTCGGGCTTTTTCTATTTTTCGAGATGCATCCATACCGGGCACACATACCAAAGCTCGTTAGGACTATCGGTTTATTTGACTTTGGCAAGGCACCAACACCCGATCATGTGAAGTGTACCGAGTTACTTGTCATTTAAACCAATGTCCCCAAACCTATATTTTTGTCTACACTTTCACAACAATTTCAGCATTTCATTCACAACATTCTTTCATCAACAACTTCACCCCACACTTGCTTTTCACACACATCAACACACTATCATGCTCCTATTCCCGGATGGGTCAAAAAGAGGTAAAATTTTTCATCAATTGAGGTGCTCAAACAACATGATCAAGATGAGAAGTAGAGAAAGATGAATTGCCTCATTCATGCCTAAATGATGTGCAAGAACTAGCATGCAATTTCGATTTTCAATCCTCAATTCAAATCAAGGCAAACATTCATGATCACAAATCATTCATGGGATTCAAGATAAGTACTTCAAGTCCACATATGCATCATCTATTCAACACATAAGGCTATCCATAGCCAATTCACAAGACAAGGTTCATCATTAGGGTCATTCCCAAGCTTTAGAAGCACTAAAATTTTTTTAAAATTTTCTGATTTTTTTGGAATTTTCGAAATATGTATGTACAATGCAAGACATAATGAAACATGTGACAAAATTAAACTACCCTAGATGCTAATCATGCAAATGATCATGAAAACCCCACCCCATACTTAGAAGCACATTGTCCTTAATGTGGAAACTAAATAAAGAAGTGAAAGAGAGTCCTCACAATGTAAAATTGGTGATGCTTTGGCATTTCGGTTCTCATTGAATGATGATGGTGGATGATCGATCAAGGATGGTAGAGAGCTCTTGATGTTCATTATGATGTCGGAACCCGCGCTTGGCGCCGCAAGCCGTCCAAGTTCCACGTCCGCTCCACCCATGCTTGATTGGAGATCATCACTTTCCTTTACAGAGGAAAAATCGGACCAGCTACCCAGGAAAATCGGCCGATTTTGTGCAAGATCAGTCCGATTTTCCTGGGTGCTTTCTTCCTCATCCATGTGCTCGGATCTTGTACCTTCTTCCCAACAGTTCCATGAGGTTTTCACATGACCTCCAGCATCTCATCACACATGACAACAACAAGATCTAGCACCCAAAAACACAAAAGAAAAACAAAGCACACCAAAAGCAAAATCAAACAAAAACAAGAAAAATAAAAGGGAAAGACACGTACCAATGGGTTGCCTCCCATTAAGCGCTTCTTTAAGGTCATTAGCTTGACCAAACTCCGAGGATGTGTCAATCCACCTCGAATACCATGGTTTGCTTGAGGAGTCCAAACAACCATCGCTTTCCGGCATCCATGATGACAAGCAAGGGCCACTTGATGCCCAAATAAGCTTTAAGTTCTCTCTTCACCGGTGAGTAGTAGACTCCTTCATCACCGCTCCTTTGATGATAGTATGGAGTTGCAACCATAGGTGCTACCCCATACTTAGACAATTGGTACTCCGCGGTCATACCGGTGAGATGCTTGTCATCCTCATCCTCTATGATCCAAAGAAGGCCGGTTCTTGGAAAGAATTCTTCATTGAGGTGCTCCATAACCATCATGGATCCATCATGCTTCCCTCCATCATTCAACATGGGAAACTCCTTAGGAAAGGGGCTCCAATTTTCGTGTGTACTCTGGGCAAGCAAGGAGGGATTGGACAGAGTTGAGGTTAGCTTAGGGCTCTCCCTCGTGAGCTCTTCAAGTGTGGTTCCGGGGTTGATGGCAAGGATGACCGGGGGTGAGAATACTTCATTGCACTCCTCCAAAGGTGAAGGAGGTGGAGGTAAGCCTTGAAGGATGGTAGGATCTCCTAGCATAAGAGCATGCCTAATCTCCTCAATCTCCCTCCTCATTTGTTCTTCTCTCTCAACATTCAATCTTCTTGCATCCTCCAGGGCCAAATCCCTTAGCCACAATTGCTCCCGAGCTTCATTCAACTCTTCCTCAAGGTCTCTATTGGCTATGGTTGAACCGGGTAATTCTTGGATCTCCTCATGGTGAACCTCCTCTTGTTGAAATACTTCCTCTTCAAGCACCATGTGGGAACTCGAAATGGAAGCAAGATTGCTCTCTAGATCATCCATCTTCCTCAACATTTCTTCTAGCATTGATTCCACTCGGTCATTGTGAGGTTGATGGTAAGGTTCCACATAAGGCAATGTAGTCAAGTGAGCTTGATCATGGGACTCATGATAGGCATTAAACTCCTCCCAATACTCAAACTCATCATGGAGAGGTCCTAGATCTTGGCTTTCCATCCACTCCTCATACTCCATGTCGTCAAGTTCGTCTTGGAAGTACAATCCGTCCATGGCAAACATGAAAAGGCAAAGACAAAAACAACACAAGATCAAAAGTAACAAGAAAGATAAACACTAAAAACGATCAAAAGCAAATGACTCAATCTAGACCTAGTCCCCGGCAACGGCGCCAAAAACTTGTCACGCTAGGAAATAGCACAAAAAGCTTTACATTTATAAACTCGAACTAAAATCCGAAACTACCTAGCGAAACCCGCAGTGTACGGATCGTTATGTAGGAAGGAAAGTATTCCGAGGTCGAACACAAGGACTGAGGCGAAATCAAGTCATTCAATGATCAAAGATAGTGCAAATCTAGTCTAAGAAAAGAGAAGAGAATAAAGAAATGAAAATCTAAATGTTTTTGGAGGGTTTTTAGGTGAACAATCAAGGATCACAATTCATGCAAAATGAACAATCAACTATGCTAACAAATCAACAAAAACAAACGAGTAACACAAACACAAGATATGAGATCAAAGAGAGAAGAATGTGGATTCTAGAGGTCAAGATTTCCGGTTATGGCATTGGACTCAAGATTCTAAAGATTCTAAGGACAAGGCTGCGGTGTTAGGAAAGGGTGTTTCTCTAATGGAAGCAATTACCGGGTAAGTCTCATACTTCACTAATCCCGCACCAAACTCCTATTACCGGGTAAGTCTCAAGGAGGTAAAGTTGGAAATTCTACACAAACCGGACACTACTTAAGGGGCAAACCTCTCCTTACCGGGTAAGTCTCAGAAAAGGTAAGTCTCAAGCAATGATCCTAGCACACTCAATCCAATAGCGGTTTGTGAGGCTCACTACTACCTAGAATTCATCATCTTAGGTATCTAAGATCGGAAATCACCGGGTAGGTCTCTTTCCTCACTTAGTTTGCTAGCATTAGGTCACCCTAAGCTATATCATGCTCAACAAACACTAGGATTTCAACAATCTAACATCCTAACATACCGATTCATCAATTGAAGAGCAACAGAAGGAAAAATCGGGTGGATCATGGAAAAATCGGCCGATTTCCATGAAGAACAGGCCGATTTTTCTCCCTGTGTTAGTTTCATGCATACAAATCATCCTAAACTAACATATAAGTCCATTCTATCATCACCCAAGCTATAACCATCAATCCATCACTCCAGAATCGCATCTATTCAGCCAACAACATTCATTTCAAGATCAATCTCCACAAATAAAGCATGCTTGCAAGTCATGGTCAAATGATGAAGAACAATCCAAAGAAAAGACATTAAAAGCATAGAATAGAGGTTACCAAATCTTACAAGGCTTCAAGAGCTAATCCAACTTGACAACAATGGAAGCTTCACTCGAATCCACTCTAATCTCACTCTTAAATGAAAATCTACACTAATCTCTTCCAAGAACACCCCTAATGGGTGCTTGGAAGAGAGGCAACAATGGAGAGGTGTTTTTGGGGAAGAAAAGTAGGTCAAAAGAGAGGAGAAGGATCAATGGGAGAGAGCCAACAACAGCTTTGAAGGACCACTTATATTCTCCACCAAGAGCAAGGCCGGACAAGAGATTGTGGTACACGTGGCTTAAGCTGTCAAAGGCCCAAAAATCGACCCAGAGGAAAAAATCGGCCGATTTTCCTGGGTGTAGGTCGATTTTCTTCAATAGAAGCATGCTATGATCGTCTAGCCATGAGTTGCTCCATTGCTTGCACCAATAGTGGTCTTTGTGTCCTTTGTTGCTCCAATTATGCTCCTCCAAGGCTTTGGATGTGTACCATCATGAGGCTTGGCCCTCGAATGTATCGATTAACGTCCAATAGATCCCCGAATTACCTACAAAACCGATAAAAGGTAGTGTAGACGTCTTTTCTAGAAATATGCATGAATTGAGCGAAGACGTCATGAACCAATGCCAAAACGTGGACGAATGAGTGAGAAATCTATCTAAATGATCATCTAAACCTAAGTCATAAATCGTCTTCATCATGAATCGCCTTTGCTCTTGACCTTGTGATCCCTCCATCCATAACTGAATCCGAAGAAGGTGAAGGTTTTGTTGGTTTGTTCTTCAATGCCTTAGCCTTTCAAAGTGTAATTGGTCTGTAACACCCCGAATCCGCGGGATATCGAGATGCTACGGGCGAGACCTCACAATGGGTTCCGACCCTTAGCTTGACAACAATTTCACCGGACCTTTCCAACATGGCACAAATAAAGGAAAAATCGTAAATCAATTTTAATGCAAATGATAAGAAACCCGAAAGAATGCAACAACAACTTCAGCCGAGGTACAACTTAAACCAAACGCCAAACAAGCGGCACACAAAACGTAATAAAGACCAAAACACAAGACAACCCCAACTCAAAACCCTTCCTAAAATGTACGGACCCCGGCTGCCCACCCTTCCGGATCTCTCGGAGCATGCCTAACCTGCAAGGCAAACTACAACATTCGGTATAAAACCATTAGCTCACATTCGAAGCATTAGAATTAAAGGGAAAGGCACAAACACAATTAATTCAACATAGTCCCACAACATACTCAAAGCACACAAATCCGGTTTATTATCTTTATTTATTAAGTCATATCCCGTTCTAGTTCAACTTCTTTTGTGACACGAGAATCCTCCGAAACTCGCCTCAGTCCCTTCTTCCGGCAATGGAACGGTCGGATGCCTCCGACCGTCTAACCAGCACGGGCCAGTCGCCAAGATCCCCCTAGCTCTCACGGGGAGCCAGGCAGTGATGTCACCGCCCGTTATCATACACTTGGGCCAAATAATATAAAGGTCGGTAATCCTATTTCCGGTTTAGTTGTTATAAACAGTAAAATAATAAACACACACCACCCAACACACAATAATGCTAATACAAAGAATACGAGCTAAGTAAGTCCGAAGACTTACCTCGTCACCACACTCAACTCACAACACTCTCGCTTCCTTAGGGAGGAAGCCTATAACCTGCTCACAAGAAGATAACTATATCAACAACAACCCACTCACAATAAAAGTCTTAGACTTCTATACAAATGATCTACGCAAGACCATTTGACTCTCAATTCTAGGACCGCATCCTAGAATCCCTCATGCTCACATCACACTCAACAGAAGCTAGAAGTCCTAAGACTTCTAAACCCTATGATCTCGCAAGATCATAACCCATAACCCAAACTAGGATAAACAAACTCCTAGTCCTCAAGATCTCACAAGGTCATAACCATCACTACACATGCTAGGATACTCTCGTCCTAGTCACCACAATCTCAACAGACATATAACCATAATCTCAATCCTCATAAGCTCACAAGATCAACCAAACACTCAACGCCTTACAATCCTCACAAGATGATAACACCTCAAGCTTTATAACGATCATAAATCCTCAAAACTCACCTAAGGTTCAAACCACTATTTGGTATTCACTCTAAGTTATGCTAGATCCAACCTAGCATGATACTAATACTAAACATAACTAAATCGAGGAAGGAGGTACTCACACGACGTCAAAAGACGGATGTCGAATCTTGGACTCGTTAGGCCTTTATCGGGGCGCTTCCGGACCTAAAACCAAACTAAACAAATTTAGCTTATAAGCTAAATTTGAAAGGAATAATGAACATATATATCCAAGAAAAACACCCCACTTTTAAAACCCAAGTTAAAACCGTAAATATATATTCCGGGCAAATTGTATAACATCATAAACCCCCAAGGTAAAACTCGTTTTCGAAATCAACATTAAAATCCCGTAATTTAATCTTTGAGTCATAACCCGGAATTAATCCAACATGAGCATAATATATATGGTATATATAAATAAGAATATAGCTCGAAATAAATACCAAGTTTAAAATCGTAAAAACATTTTCCGGACAAATATGAGCAATTTCATAAACTTGGGTCGTATTCCGTAAATAAATCCTTGTGCATTTTCTGTAAATAAACAAACAGAGGCACCTTTGAAACTTCACAAAAGTTGGGGTAAGTTCTGCAAATATAAAAAAAGGGAGGTGTTTTGTAATTACACCTACAAAATGGGTATTCCGATTTAATAATCAAAAGGGTTTTTAAAACCCCTTTCCTGTGGCAGCTTTGGACCTTTTGGAGGCTCGATCGAAGGCAGGGAGGGAACACAGGTGTTGTTCACGGCGAGGCAAGGCTGGCAGCCATGGCTCCTAGCGAGGCGAAGCAGGGTGGACGGCGACGGTAACTGGGGCAGCAGAAGAGCGGGGCGAGGAGAGCCATCCCCCTTGCTTCTCTGTTTGGACAGGCGGCGCAAGGAAGGAAGGAAGCAGGCGGCGGCTAGGCTGCGTGGCTCCGGCGCGAGACAGCAAGCCAGTCGGCCTCCCGTCTCCGGCACTGGCGAGGGCTGATCTCCTGGTGGTTGGAGCTCGCCGCAGAGGAAGGAGCAATGCTGTCGGTGGTTGCTGATGGTGGTTGCGACAAGGTGAGAAGCAGAGGAGTCTCTCCGGCTGTGGTAATGAGCAGGGGGATTCTTCGGCGACAAGTGGTCCTCCCTGGCGTGTTCGATGGCGGCAGCAAGGGCTATTTCCGGTCTCCTGGTGGCACAGCAATGTGGGGAGTGTGGGCATGTTGCTTGCTCTTGGTGTGGACGAAGGAGCAGAGGGGAGAGTTGGGGGAGTGTTTGCTGTCAAGTCCAGTGGGGAGAAGGGGATGGAGATGTATACAGAGGGAGATGGCGTGAGAGAGGGGAATTATCAGAGGGGGAGCAACGAGGGGTTGATTTGCTGCAATTACTTCTCACCAGCAGAAAAGGGACAAGCCAGAAGAAGACAAAAGGGAAAAAGAAAGAGAAAAAGTAAGAAAAGAAAAAAAATAAAAATAAAAAGAATCTAGACTCGATACCAAAATGCTTGGAACCGAAATTTTCGAGTCGAAAAGATTTTCCAAACTTTTCCGAAAATAAACCAAAATATAAATATGCTCGGGAATTTAATTTTACGTTGTAAAATACTTTTAATCAAATATTTAATCTAATAAAATATCGATAGAAGTCGGAAAAATAAAAAACGAAAACGCGCCAAAAAATTTGGGGCGTTACATGGTCCTTGTGTTGGAGATGGTCCCACATCAGACTCCCCTTCTTGAAAAGGATTCGTCCTCGAATCATCGGCATGCTCATCTCTAAACTCGCAAGGACTTAAGTCACCAACATTGAAGGTGGGAGTTACACCATAATCAGCTAGAAGTTCCAAAACATAAGCATTGTCACCAACTTTCCTTTTCACTTTTAAAAGGTCCGTCTCCTTGTGGAGATAACTTAGACTTCCTCTTGTCCATAAATCACTCTTTTCTTAAATGCAACCATAATAGATCTCCGGGTTTGAATAGCTTCTCTTTGCAATTCCGATTTGCTTTGGAAGCAACGGAAATTCCTTTTTGCTCCATCCGTAAGCGCATTTTCTCATGTAATTTCCTAATAAACTCCACCTACTTTCCTGCAACAAAATTTACTCGGTCCTCTGGTATGAGATCAAAGGGAGTCAAAGGATTCACTCCACAAACACTTAAACGTTGTTAGGTTAGTAGATAAATGCAAGGTCCAATTATAAGAAAATTCAAAATGTGGTAATACATCTTCCCATGCATTCAAATTATTCTTCAAAAAAGCTCGTAAAACAATAGTTAAAGTTCGATTAGTTACCTCCATTTGACCATCTGTTTGAGGATGAATAGAAGTTGAAAACAACAATTTCGTACCTAGTTTTCCCCAATGTGTCTTCTAAAAGAAACTAAGGAACTTGAAATCTCTATCGCTTAAAATATTTCTTGGCACTCCATACAATCTAACAACTTTCTTAAAAAACAAGTTAGCAACATTTTATGCATCATCAATTTTATGGCAAGCAGTAAAGTGAGCCATTTTAGAAAAGCGATCAACAACCACAAATATAGAGTCTCTCCCCTTCTTAGTCCTTGGTAATCCTACAACAAAATCCATACTAATGTCAAGCCAAGGTGATGTAGGAATAGGTAAAGGAGTATACAAACCCTGTAGTTTCAGTCTTGATATCTCTTTTAGACAAACAAGACACCTCATAATTAAATTTTCAACATCTTTGAGCATGTGAGGCCAATAAAAGTTAGAATGAAGCATGTGATAAGTCTTATCTCTTCCAAAGTGTCCCATCAATCCTCTCATATGAGCCTCCTCGACTAATAATAATCTCAGAGAACATCTAGGAATATAAACTTTATCCTCATGGAACAAAAAATCATCAAAAAGATAATACTTATCTCTCGACTAGGGAAAAAATCGGTCAGCAAATCGGCCGATTTTCTTGACACTGGGTCGATTTTTGCATCCAGTGTAGATGTCGCCAAAGTCTTCATCATCCTCGTATAGATCTTTGATATAATAGAATCCTAGGACCTTGGAATCCATTGTTGTGATCAAAGTATACCTTCTAGAAAGGACATCCGCTACGACATTATCCTTCCCTTTATTATATTTGATAATATAACGAAATGTCTCAATATATTCTATCCAACATCCATGTCTTCTGTCCAAATTATCTTGACTTGAATAATGCTTCAAAGACTCATCACTAGTTCTAAGGATGAATTCATTAGGGCAAAGATAGTGTTGTCATGTTTTGAAAACTCGAAATAAAGCATATAGTTCCTTATCATAAGTAGAGTAATTCAAACATGGACCTTTTAATTTCTCGCTAAATTAGGCTAGAGGTTTACCTTCTTGCATGAGTACTCCTCCTATACCAATACCTGAAGTGTCCCACTCTACTTCCAAATGGTTTGGTGAAATCCGGGAGTGCAAGAAGAGGTGCATTTGATAATCGCCTCTTTAGTTTCGAGAATGCTTTCTTTTGCGCTTCTCCCCACTCGAACGGTACTTTCTTCTTCGTGAGTTGCGTGAGAGGGGTTGTGATGGTGCAGAAATCGTTCACAAAGCTCCTATAAAAAGTTGTCAATCCATGAAAAGAACGCACACGTATGACGGTGGTAGGTGTAGGTCATTCTTGAATGGCTTTGATCTTCTCTTTGTCCACCTCAAGACCTCTTGTGTTGACCACAAATGCAAGAAAAACCATTTGATTAGTACTAAACTCGCATTTCTTAATATTGGCATATAAAGATTCAAATCTAAGAGTTGCAAGTACTTTCCCTTAAGTGTTCTTTATACGCCTCAATGGATTTGCTATAAATAAGGATGTCATCAAAGTAAACAACAAAAAACTTTCCAATAAAATGGCGTAAGACATGATTCATTAATCTCATAAAAGTACTAGGAGTGTTGGTCAAACCGAAAGGCATTACCAACAACTCGTATAGTCCAAACTTGGTCTTGAATGTTGTCTTCCATTCGTCTCCCACCCTCATTCGGATTTGATAATATCAACTCTTAAGATCGATCTTCAAAAATAAAGTGGAACCGCTCAACTCATCCAGTATATCATATAATCGCGGAATGGTATGTCTATACTTGATGGTGATGTTGTTGATTGCTCGGCAATCGACACACATCCTCCAAGTATTGTCCTTCTTGGGCACCAATAGAACTGGAACCGCACAAGGACTTAAGCTTTGACGTACATAGCCTTTGATCAAAAGGTCTTATACTTGATCCTGTATTTCTTGGCTTTCCTGCGGACTCATTCTATAAGCAGGGCGGTTAGGAAGTGATGAACTTGGAATGAAGTCAACTCGATGCTCAATGCCTCGGAATGATGGAAGTCCGGCAGGAATCTCATCCGGAAATACGTCGTTGTATTCATAAAGAGCCTATAAAATATTTGAAGGTAAAGTGGCCTTCACATCATCACCTAATGTCAGTAGGCTCTTATCCAAACTCAGTTGAGAAAGGTCTAAGGGAATATAATCGTCAGAAAACTCCCTTTTAGACGAAAGAAGGGCTTGTTGTTGTCCCAAAGAAGAAAACTCTGATGAGCTACAGGAAAATCGGTCGATTTTTCGAAGAACTTCCCGATTTTTCTTCTCTGAGAGTTGATTATTTATCCTTCTACTTTCTCCTTCTTACTGTCGTAATTCTCAACAATGTGCAAAGGAGTCACGGGTTTGAGCGTAATGGCTTACCCTTTAACCTCAAACGAGTGTTTGTTAGAGAATTCATCATGCGTAACCTTTCTATCAAATTGCCAAGGGCGGCCAAACAAAATATGACATGATTGCATAGGCACAACATCATAAACAATAATCTTCATATTTGCCTAAAGTAAACGCTATACGAGCCAGTTTATTAACTTTTCATTAGCCACAATCATTCATTCAATGCAATTTATAAGGTCGATGATGGTAAAAGGTAGGGATTTGCAACTTAGTGATCAATTCCTCACTAGCAATGTTACAATAGTTGCCTCCATCAATAATCATGTTACAAACATTTCCTTGAACAAGACATCGAATATGAAAAAGGTTTTCACGGTGATTATCCTCACATAATTTAATTTTAGCATGCAAAGTACGTCTAGCAATCAAAGAATCACCATGCTCATATTTACAATCACTATCACTTTGATTATCATGCTCATGCTCATGTAATGCATTCATGTCGGTATGATCATGCTCTTTTTCTTCCTCACTTTCATATTGTCCTTGTGTATAAGAAATAAAACTCGTTTTATTAGGACAATCACGCATATAATGACCTCTACCTTGACATTTAAAACAAAAAATATCTCTATATCTTAAGGTAGGGTTAGAAGTACTCCCTCTATGTTCCTTTGAAGGCTTATTCAAAGGACAAGACTGAGTAAAAGGTTTGGGAGCTGCTGGATCGGGCAAAGAACGTTTTTCATCGTCGTTCTGAGAAGAAAATCGGTCGAAAAGTCGGTCGATTTTCTTGTTAGTGGGTCGATTTTTCTTCTCTGGAGTCCAAGAAACTATTCCTTGATTCCGTCCTTCGATCTTTTTCTCCACCCTGATAGCCAAATGCAGTAAGTTAGTCATAGAAGCATAGGGATAAATATTAATTTCGTTAGATAAAGAGGGGTGTAAAATTCATAAAAATCGAGCCATGATAGACTCCTCATCCTCTTGTATGTTGGCTTTCACCATTGCCGTTTGCATGGCGGTGTAGACTTCTTCAATGGACATGGAACCTTGTTTGAGGTTCTCTAAACGCTGTCTCAACTCCCGACCATAGTGTGGTGGCACAAATCTAGCCTTCATCAAGGCTTTCATACGTTCCCAAGTGTTAATGTTCGGTACTCCCGCTCTTCTCCATTCTTTGATGAGGTGATCCCACCAAATGAGAGCGTAGCCTTGGAATTCCAACGCAGCAAGTTGGATTTTTCATTGCTCACTAAAGTTATGGCAAGATCAAACTCGTTCAATCTTGGCCTTCCACTACATGTATGCATCCGGATCACATCTACCTTCAAAACTCGGGATTTTGACATTAACCTTCCCAAGTACATCATTATCATGTTGGGTTATAGGGTGTTCATTATAGCGCCCCTACGTTGATGACGCCGTGGGTGATCTCTCCACATTCCCTCATCCTCTTCATCACTTATGTCCTGAAATTCGTCACCAAAAAGTGAATTGCGGTTAGTATTAAAGAATTGATTAGGGTGAGTATTACCGGGCATCGATGGATGATTTATAGCAGAAACTTGAGGGGGTGGATTAGCGGAGCTTCCGCCTACTTCATAAACAGTCTTCGGATCGAATCTTAAGCGAGATTCGGATAGGTAATCTGCATTAGGCCTTGCTTCCACTTGTTCAAGCCGTTTATCCATCTTGGACATCTTGGTCATGATTTACTTGAACATGTCCGCTATATCTGGAGTGTTGTCCTTTTGAGATCCGCGTGGACTATCTCTTCCTGACATATATACCAACACGCAAAGTAACTACAAACTCGTAAGGTTAGAGAAATCCTAAAAAGGTCTTACTTGTTTTCTCTCGCTCTCACACTCGTGTTGTGTTGTCGCAAGCTGGTTGACGGAATTGAGTTGTGTGGATTAATGCTTCTTTACAAATCAACGTCTTGGTCTTACTAGAACTTCTTGACTTAATCAAGTAGTAAACTTGGTTCGGTTAAAGGTTCTTGTGGGGTGCAATGGTTAAGGAATCCATGTAAGAAGTTTACTCCACACACGGCAAGGTAGAAAGAAAAATTACGGATAGACAACTAGTGTTAAGAAGTATAGATACTAAGTAACACACTCAAGGAAAGACTCGTTGTTTAGAATAGAAAAGAGGCTAAAGAAAAGCACACAAGAGATTAAGAAGAGACAAGAACGTACCTTGAGTTGCAAAGTTAACAAAAGAGAGTTAGCCGGATTTGGATTTTAAGTATGGCTAAGACCTTTCAACTGGATCAAAGTATGTACTGTAATTATTCTTTTGCACAGGGTGCACTTCAATTCTGCAAAGTGTGCCTAAAATAATTCTCAAAAATTGGCAACAGTGGCAAAAATCGGGTAATTTTTCTGAAGAACAAGTCGATTTTCTTTGAGAAAAATCGACTCTTGGATTCGTCGTTTAAGAACTTTCCCTCCTTTATTTTATTTATTTATTTATTTGTATTGGGAAGGTTGTAAGGTCAACGGCTGGCTTGTGTTTAGTTGATGGTGTTTCTCTCTTTCCGAACATACACAAATCAACGCACGTTAGACTCAAATAATCTCGCAAAGATGGCGAACAAGAAAAGACTCAACTTTATATGATTCAAAGAAGACTCAAATAAAAATCAAACCTTTTGATGAACGTTCGGACTTCAATCGCTTAGCTTTGATACAACTTTGATGCGGGGTTAAGTCGCAATTCCTGATCTACATTGAAAGTCCTTAACTGGATAAAAATTGGGTTGTTCTATAGAGAACATCGTCTGATTTTCTTCAAGAACAGGTTGATTTTTCAATGAACTAAGAATACGGATTAGTGAATGATATGGAAAGAAAATAAGATGATTATGGACTTATTATGAAAGAAATATAGGAGGATAAGAACTAAGATAGTTCCGCAAAAGAATCTTCACCAATGATGTGTCAAAACCCTTCAATGAGAAGATTACCTTAACCCGCACTTCTTTAACTTTACACAAATCTTCTAATTAACAAAAGCACAAGGAGGGACTAGTATTAACCAGGAACACCAACCTTCAACAAGATTAACACACACAAGCACAATCTAGCAAGGACTTCACAAACAATTCAATCAAAAGCTCTCTTTATTGATTGAATGATTTAATAAATAAAACACAAACTTCGTAAGTGAAGTTACAAGTCTCACAATCTGTGGAAATCTATCAAATCTAATCTACTAAACAATCTCCCCATTAAGCTTATTTATAAGGGAGATTAATCCTACCAAAACTAGGAAAATATATTTAAAGATCATCTTGCAAAGATATATTTATGATATATAAAATATAAAATCTAAAAAGATAAAACTAAATAATCCCTTAAGATAATTTGAGAGTTTTAAGGAATCATAACAAGATAGAATTGCCAAAAGATAGAAGATCACAGCCGGATCTTTGCAAAACTTGTCTTAATGAAGGAAATCGGTGGAGATAAATCAGTCGAATTTTTCTTAGAAAAATCGGTCGATTTTTATCAAAAATCGATCGATTTTCCTTCTCTGAGACTCTTCCTTGCTCTTATCCTTCTTACTTGCTTAATAAATCTTCTTGGTCGTGGATTGGCTCTTCTATAAAGTCAATAACGTCACCAAGGAACTCTTAAGAGTGAGGAGAGTTTCTTTGACTGTACATGTCATGACTATGTTCGTAACATCATCTTGAATCGCCTTTGCTCTTGACCTTGTGATCGCTCCATCCATAACTGAATCCGAAGAAGGAGAAGGTTTTGTTGGTTTGTACTTCAATGCCTTTGCCTTTGAATGTGTAACTGGTCTTTGTGTTGGAGATGGTCCCACATCAGAAGCTCTACCTCCAATCTAGTCTTTCTTTCAAAATAAGAAAACTTCAGCTGGTTGAAAGACTTCAACCAACAATCGGGTCTTGTCTCTCTCGCCTCATCTGGTACTCTAGCAACCTCAGCAACTCTAGCAGGTGCAGCAACAACCTGCGTCACTCTCTGCGAAACTTCAGTGGATCTCGCGGGCACTTGCGGTGCTGGGGCACGTCCTCCAGTCTTGATAGTCTCCTCAACTCTCTGCACATAGTCGCGATATGAAAATACTCTAATGGACACTCAACTGGACTCGGTCGAATGTGCTCTCTGCACTCCGGACCTAGCAGCGGTCCCGTTCCCTGCTTTGGGAACAACACTCTCAACAACTTCTTCCGTAGATGTCTCAGCGATAGGCGGGTCAGCAACAGGGGCTTGGCCCCTACCTCTAGCTAGTGAAGGTCTTACTGCACGTCCTCGTCCACAAACTATAGGTGGAAGAGGTGGTTGACCCCTTCCTTGCCCCATAGCAGATGTAACTCTTGTACGGGTCATCTGCGATAGAGATAGATATAGATATATAAAGCCAAACTAACAACTACTGCAGAAATCCATAAAAAGCACATAAAGGCCAACATGAAAGAAAAATAACTAGTGAGATTTGTGTAGGTAGTGGTGGTGCCCGTACATCTATCCCAGACCGACAATTTTAAAATAAAACCCCCTTTCTAAAAATGTAAACCCCTTGCGGGTTCTGTTTATTTATCTATTCGACCTTTAGAAGATTTCGATTTCCATTGTTGTAAACCTAGTGCTTTGATACCATATTGTAACACCCCAAGTTCTGGAAACTCAACGTGTTACGGGCTAGGATCTCACGATGGGTCCCAACCCTCAGAGTACAACAATAACATCGGATCTTGCAACAAGATATAAATAAATGAAAACCAAACCTTATATAAAAGAGAAAACTACACAAAACCACCCTTAATAATCACTATCTTGCAAGGAACCACCCTTTATAAAAATTTTAGCATGAAACCGCCCATAATATTTATCTATGTGCAATAAACCACCCTTATAATATTTATTTATGTAAAACCACCCTTAGTTTTTTTAAGTTTGCAATTAACCACCCTATACTACTTAAAATTAAATCAAATAATTTAAAATTGAAGCATAGACCAGATAAATTTACATTATGAATATTAATATCATTAATAGTGTCGATAATTTGGTAAAATATTACAATTTATAATAGAAAATAATCAAAAATGATAATATAAGTTATTACCTATATACAAAAAATAATTTAATTTTAAAAACTATTAAACTACATACAAACTAACGAATACAAAATCAATTCTATTACAACCTCAATTCCGACTAAATTGATGACTTGAAACCGGATTTAATTTATTTTTTAAAAATTTCACTTGCTTTAGTTGACCAATAATCACGTTGTTACCATTATTTTCATTATAAAAAACTGAAAAAAACAATTATGGGTTAAAAAATTTCCAAATATAGTAATGGAAATTTAAAATGAAAAGGTTTTAACTTATTGAAAGTTTGAAACTAATTATGATATTGATATTAATTTAATATAATAATGAAAACTTACCTTGTCAATGCTTCAATTTTAAATTATTTGATTTAGTTTAAAATAATATAGGGTGGTTAGTTGCAAACCCGTAAAATAAAAGGTGGTTTTATGTCAAACAATTTATAAGGGGTGGTTTATTGCAAATATATGAATATTAAGGGTGGTTTGATGCTAAAAAATTTATAAAGAGTGATTCTTTGCAAAAGAGTGATTATTAAGGGTGGTTTTGTGTAGTTTCCTCTATATAAAAACTATAAGGTATAACAAAAGGAAACGCAAAGGACTCGCAGCCGAGTTCAAAACCAAACGGAAAATACAACAACAGAAAAATAAAACCCGAGCCTATCCTATAATGTACGGGAACCCCGACTAACCATACCATCCGGATCACTCATCAGCATCTCTAACTTGCAGAGCATCTACAACATCGGTATAAACCGTTAGCTAGCATTCTAGATATAAGAAAGACAATAAAGGCACAAACAAACATAAGAAGATAAACAGATAGCATGCTCTCACACAACTGGTTAATATCTTTCATTGAGTTATCCATTACTAATTCCACTTCTTTTGTCACACAAGAATCTCCCGAAACTCGCCTCCGCTTCCGTCCGCCGACAGAAATAGATCAGTACTATCCGTTACTTGTGGGTCTGGGTTGCAAGAGCACCTCCCAGTCTCCTGTAAAACTAGACAAGTGGTCACCGCCCGGTTATAATACAATTGGGCCAATTACGGGAAGGTCATCCTAGTCTAATTTTACGTTATAACGATAAAGAGAAATTCAACACTACCAATACGGTTAAACCAATATACAAAACACAGCTAAGTAAGTCCAAGGGACTTACCTCACTCGAAGGTAACTCAAGAATCCGCTAACTACTCAGCTTCCCGAAGGAAAGGATAGATGCCTACTCAAATAAGGCATTAGGAATCAAAAACTGAACGAATGCTAGAAGTCTACATACTTCTAGTCCCAATGATCTCTAACAGATCTAAACAGCGTCCTAGAAGGTCCCAACTTCTAGTCTCAATGATCTTTTACTAATCTCACCATGCTAGGAGAAGGATTTCTAGTCTCACGGTTCGCAAGGAATGTCAACAACAACAACATAGCTCAAGGGCGTAACCAACTCATGGGGATCAACAAGCCACTAACTGACAATCACATTAATCATCTAGGTTCAGGCAAGCATGATCTAGCATAAGGAAAGGGCAAAGGAAGCAACTCACCAAAGACGGGAGTCACTGCAAAAGAACCGCGGAGGCGGCAGACAAAGGCGCGGGGGCGGCACTGGATAGCAGCCGCGGGGGCGGAATGGTGCAAATGCGGGGGCGGCGGCGTGACAGAAGCGATTGTCGGGACTTTCTTTGACAAAATGGCAATACAAGGAGATCAAGACGTAATTCTTCGATCCACACATATCAATTCTCAACCAAGGGAGTTTGAGAACATGAACATATCAACAATGGATGACACACAAGAATCAAGACTCGATCTTGATTCATGTGAAGAGGGAGAAGAAGAAACGAGAAAGAGAAGGAGAAACATAAGGGAGAGTAGCATGCAGCAAGCTCAAGAACGTAAGGAAGAACAAAGGACTGGAGACTTACACGTTCTGCAGAAGTTCACAAGGAAAAGGTTGCAGCTCGCTCGAGGTTGAAGAAACGTAAGCAAGAAACGGAAAAAGGAAAATGCGGCGGAAATATATAAAGAGCGGTTAGGAAGGAACGATGGGGAGTTAGATTTAGGGTCAGAAGATAGAAGCAAATCTGGTCCAAAAGATATAAGATCGGATCTTCTAAGAAAGGAAGAAAATAAAATGGAAATCAAAACAGATCGGCGCAATCTAGAGTCATCTGCGACAGCGGCTGGCCGCGGCGGTGGCACCCTTATATGCGGGGGAAGTGAAGGCTAAAAATCGGTCGTTACATTCTGTTGGTTCCATTTTTTGTCTGACATATATGATGAAGTAAGTTCATTCGTGTTTATTAGTGTTTTGCTACTTACAAAGTCTAAAAGTGGTTTGTCACTAATCCATGTATCTTTCCTAAATTTCACGGTTTGTCCATCTTCCACCACCATCAGAGACCTTTATCAAATTGTTCTCTCAATTTTATTAGTTTCTTCCATTGTAATGATGTGTTTTTCCGCATTCATAATTCCAAAGGCATGAACCCTTGGGATATTTTTCTTTGACTATTTTAACCCAAATGTTGTCTGGATCGGCCATAATTTTCCATAGTAGTTTCATCTGCAGTGCTTTATTCATATCTTTTGTTTTCCTAGTTCTAGTATCGCCTAGGGTTCTTGTCTTGCAAATTTATCCCAGCTAATCATCGGGTGAAAAGAAGGTCCTTTATTCCAGAATAATTTATATTAATTTGGTCAAGTTCGTGATGAGTGTTAGAGGGCAACATAAATGCCTGCATAAGGTAACTTGGCTTGACATTCAGGTTTGTTTTTATTAGAGTAATTCTACTTTCTTGGGTTAGAGATGATGCTTTCCACTTTGTGAGTTGTCGTTTTGATTTTAGGATGACACAATTAAATAAGTCCTTATTTACTCTGTCATTAATAATGGGACAACCAAGATATTGTTTTATATTAATGGTTTCGTTGATGCGAAGATATGTTTGAATTCTTCTTTTGTTGATTTGATCAACATTCACGGTAGTTTGGAATGTTGATTTATGATAGTTTATGACTTGTCACAAAATCTCACAATAGTTAGTTAGTGTCAATAGTATTTTGTTCCTTGCTTCTATTGTTGCCTTTGAGAAGATTATTATATCATCGGCAAAAAGCTAAGAACGGAATTCTTGATTCATTTTTTGTAATAGCGAAACCAATAACTTTAGTATTTTCATTAGTCAATTTTGTAAGTTTCTTGCCGATACTTGCGCACACAAGTTAAAAAGTAGCGGGGAGAGAGGGTCACCTTGACGTAGCCCTCATTGAGGAGAAAAAAACGTTGTAGGTGAGTCGTTTATTAATATGGAGTAGGAGGTTGTTGAGATGTATTCAAAGATTCAATCTTGAAATTTTTCAAGCATTGCTTTCAGAAACTCTCATTCTACTTGTTCATAAGCTTTTTCCATATCTAGTTTGATTGTCATAAACCTTCTTTTTCTTTCTTTGTTTTGATGGCGTGAAAATTTTTGTGAGCAATAAGCACATTATTGTGAATTCCTCTGTTTTTAGTGAAAGCACTTTGTAATTGGTGAATTAGTTTTCGTAAGGCGACACTTAGTCTTTTGGCCAAAATTTTGGCAATTATTTTATAGACTGTCGAGCATGTACTAATTGGTCTATAGTGGTTAGTTGTTCAATTGGTTTTCAATTTTAGGTAGAAGTACGATGAAAGTATGGATAATTTGTTTGAGAATTCTTCCGATTATGAAAAAACTCTTCACTGCCCTAATAACTGTTGGTCCAATGATATGTCAATACGTTTGATAGAATCCATCTGTCATTCCATCAGGGCCAGAAGATTTATCAATGCCAATGTCAAAGAGGGCCTCTTTTATTTCTTTTGTTGAGAAAGACATCGATAGAATCATGTTATCATTCTCAAAATTTAGTAGATGAATGACTTCTTGTTGTTTTTGGAGCTTGATGTGGTCAATTGTTGAGGATTGAAATTGGTGTTTATAGTCTTTAAGGAATTCCTCATTTATTTCATTTTCTTTGCATACAATTGTACCATCATTGGTGGTAATCGTTGTAATGATTTTTTTATTCCTTCTGCATGTTGCTTTCCTATGGTGGAATTTTGTATTCTTTTGTCGCCTAGTTGTTCGTTTTTGCTCTTTGTACCTAGTACTTGTGTTGATAGTCTAAAAGACAGTCTCTATTTCTCATTAGTCTACTTAATTTATCATTCATACATTGATCGAAAGATGCGAAGTTTCGTTTTTGGAAAAGTTTGATCTCACCATCCACATTCTGTAGTTGTTTGATGATATTCCCAATTTTTTCACGACTCCGCTGTTTTAGATTTTGTTTGAGGATATTTGTATTTTTACAAGTTTAAACATGTGGGTACCAGGGAATTGCTTTCTCCACACTTGTTTGACAAGATTTCCACAATCTTGTCTTTACATCCATATTGTTTCAAATCTGAAAGGTTTGTTCTTAAACTTCATTTGAGTGTTTTCTAGTTGGAAAAATATCATACAATGGTCAGAGGTGGTAAATGCATAGTTTCGAGTATGGATCCCAATGTATTCCTGAATGATCTCTATTGATGTCATTACTCTATCAAGTTTTTCAAACGTGTTATCGTCTCCTTCTTTTTTATTTTTTCACGTGAAATCATTACCTTTGGTTGGGAGATCAACTAGACTATTTTGTTGGGAAATTTGTTGTAGCCTATTTAATTTGTTATTAGTTAGTGCCCCCCACCCACCCCCCCCCCCTCCCCCACTTATCAGAAGGTTTCAGCAAATCATTGTAGTCGCCAATCAGTACAATCGGTTTGTTTATAGTAGTCAAAATTCTTGCTCAGGTTTGTGTCTTGAATAATTAGAAACTTGTTGTTTGATTTTACAATTTTGATTTTTTCATCATGTAATTGATATTCCTTCCATAGGAGACATAGTTCCCACTATACCCCATAGCTGGGATAAAAAAAAATATTTTATCAAAGACATAGTTTTTCCATAGTCTTTCTTGAGGTTCAACACTTGTTTTTGTTTCGGCAAGAACACTCATTTGGATGCGCTTGCTTCTCGACAACCAAAAGGCTTTGGTTCTCTATGCCTCTCGTAGATAACTTGTAGTTAGTCCAACCTACGTCCCTGATGATAAGGAAGGTACAAAATGTTGCATAAAAAGAAAATTGCAAAGTTATCTACACGCAAGCATCTATATTAGAAGTGGAGAGTCGGAAAGAGAAGTTTTACTTCTCTAGATAAGTTATTTGTTTCAATTATTCCTTTTGTCTCATTGTTCCTAGCTTGTTATTGTCCTGTCATAATGTGTTTTGTTTTGAAATAGTTAATGTAAACGAGGGTAAGAAAAAGTAATTCCGTTTGTAGAGCAAATGAGTTAGTCTGGGTAGTTTTGTAGTTGTTAAAAAGGAATAGAAACATACAGTCAAACAAAGCAGTTTTAGCAAATTCAACATTTACTTGGACTATGGACATAAGTGCGATTTTCTTTCTTTGCTCTAAGGAGTTCCAATAGTAGTATGTAATTGTAGATCTAAGATTTATGATGGTGTTAAATTGTTTACCTTTTTGGTTGAAATTGTATACCAAGTTCTTCCTCCATGCTAAATCGTCTATCACCTTCAGAGCAATGTTCACCTTCAGCTCTCTTTTTCTCACTATGCCCATCTTCATCTCTAAATGAGAGTGGTTCGACATATTCACCGCCATATCTGCTCCATTTAACTTTCCTCACTCAGACTTACAGTACTAGTCTTTTTTAGGTCTCCGGGACGCCATTGACAACCTCGAAGAACCCTTTATTTGGTTCTTTGTTTGAAACCGCTTGGGTTGTCCTTCAGCATCTTTCCACCTAGTCTTCTTTCGAGGCCATGACAACCAAGCTTTCTTCTTTTGGTGCTGCAAACTTGTTGCTTCGAGTTGCTTTAATGCTTCTTTTCTATGTGAAACCATGTTGTTAGGATAATCAATTTGGTCGATAACTAGGTTATTTCAGTCTATCGATGGCTTTCTTCTAGTGCTGGAGAGACGATTAGGAAGACGGTGGCTAGTGTTTCTGGTTGTTTATCGGGATCGACTAATTTCCCTACCGCGCGTGTTTGCGCGCGTTCTTTTTTTGGAGCTAGGATTTCATGTTATTCAATTCAGAGTGACGTGGCTTCAAACTATGATTTCAAAGCGTACAAAAATGAAGATTTTTTTGTGATAATTTGGTAATTTGCACTTTTTTTATAATTTGCATAAAGTAACTATTTTTATAAATGAGTGATTTTTTAACTAATTTTAGAAAAAAGAAAAAAGAAAAAAGAAAAAAAGAAAAAAGAAAAAAGAAAAAAAATAATTCAGTCAAACGATATTTTGAATAATCCTATGAAAAAGTAACAAAATGCAATACCCAACTTTCTCATACCGTACCTAATCTCACGCAACTTTCACATACCCAACTTCATGTTCCCAACTTCACATACTCAAACTCAAACTCAAGTAACTTTCACATACCCAATCTTCACCTACCCAACCTCACATACCCAACTTTCACGTACCCAACTTCATGTACCCAATTTTCACGTATCCAACTTCACGTACTCAACTACACTCACATACTCAACTTCACTCACGTACCCAACTTTCACATACCTAACTTTCACGTACACAACTTCGATTACCGAACTTCGGCTACCCAATATTAGAAACCCGATTTTACATACTCGATTTTACATACCCGATGGTACATACTCGGTTTTACTTACCCGGTGCTTCTTACCCGGTTTACATACGCGATTTTATATGCCTGATTTTACGTACCAACTTTTACTTACCCAGTTTTAAATACCGGATTTTACATATTCAATTTGACTTACGCGATTTTACTTACCCGGTCTTCCAAATCAACAAATCATCAATCTCTCTCCCTACCTAATGGTAACAACTAATCAAATATCACCCCAAAACAGCGAAACTACAAGCATATTAATCTAGCACCAACCTATCACACTTTAGATGTACAAAATGACCCTATGAAAATAGAAAGCGCAATAAAATTCAGTAGCCCACATACTTTGGAATTCAAGAAATCCCCTTTTTAACATATCGCAGCCACCAAATAAAGCCCAAAAGGCAGTATTTTGGTGGGTCTTCAGCCAACCCATCCTTGACTTATGTAGGCAGCCACAGAGGACAAGAAATCCTCCCTCAATGAGCGCGTTTGATCCCTGGCCTGGCAGCAACCAAAAGAAGCACGGCCTGAAATCCATCATCACTCCCTCGCCATATCCGATCTGCTGCAACTAATCCAGTCATCCAAACCAATCCATCGTCTCTCACGGTATGTTGTTAATAATTTTTTTATATTTTAGGTACAGTATAGTTTTGACAAATAACTAGTTATTGTCTGATTTTAATACTGGCAACTTACGATTTCTTCCATGAAATGCTAACTATGTGGCTAATGAGATGGCAAAGTTTGCCCAGCAATTGGGAGTGGCTGATGTTTAGCACCGGTTTGTGCATTATCTTTAGTATATCATGTTCGGGAATGAAATTTTATCAATTTTATCATATGTGAAATTATGTGAAATTAAATAAAATGTCATGAAATTACCCATAAATACTTTTGATATAGTTGATTTCTTATTGTTATTTTTAAAAGAATGAAGAAGAAAGCTTTCATAAATATTATAAAGTGTTGATTAAAAGCCGAAAAGTGGTGATCAAAAGATCCAAAAATAAAAAGCCTAATAAGCACTTGTTAATTATTACAACAACAATAATTAAGCATGTTGGCATAAAAAAAATTGAATTGATTATAAATATAAATATATATACATCAGTTTCCTTTTAAAAAAAATATAAATCCAACTATCCCATGTTCACTTGCTTGTAGTAGTTACTTATTATCCAGTAACTTCAATAACCATTTGTTAACTAATTCTTCAAAATTAGATAAATAGAGTCAAAAGTGATATACTTTCCCAAAGAGAGAAACCTGTAAATACACAAAAAGCCTAAACAAATCACATAAGTACAAAAGAGAGAAAAAAATACAGAAGAAAAGCAAAGCATCAAAAGTGAACTAGAAGATAAGAAGATTCAAAGTGAGTAGGCAACTAATACTGTAACCTTCTTGTATTATTACTTCACAACAGTAAACATACCAAAATTCTAGTTGCATTCTTCCAAAACGCCAAAATCTACAGTTGGCTCGAAAATGAATATTTACTACCACTGCTCCTAGTTGCATTCTTCCCACGCCAAAATCTGTAGTTGGTTCAAAAGTGAATATTTTTTACAACTACACAAATTTGTAGTCGATCAAAAGTAATAATTTCTTATCACTATATCTGAGCCTTGTGTTCGATTGAACATGGTTACACAACAAAATTCAAAATTTCAAGTTCTTGTTGCTAAATTTCAATCAATTCGCTTACTAGACATAAACTCTAATCTAAATTTCAGCAATGGATTGACCCATATATAAATTCATTTTTGAAAACTCAAACAATCTCCAAAACACCATCACAAACGTGATTGACAAATATTAGAACAAAAATGGTCTATAATTTTCTATGAGATCATAAAGACTAAGGGTGAAATCTACAAACAAAACTCTCAAATTGCCAAAACTGTATTTTACTGAACACCAAAGAAAAAATATGACAGTAGACTTTTGGCAAAAGCTATTCTACTAGTTGTCAAAAAAAATCAAATTCATTTCCCTTTGGTTTTCTTGACCTTTAGCTTTTATTGAATACAAAAAGAAGGAAAGCATTTAACTAGAAATTAGTTAGTTTAAAATGTTCGAATATAGAGCAATTCTACAATGTTAGTATACATGTTCAACCTCAATGTAAAATCAAGCAAATTTCATATTTACATAAATACAGTAAAGCAGCCACACCAAGTACAAATTAATACCTCTTTCACTATCGGTGAACACAAGTTTTCAAAATGACTGTTCAACTTAAATAAATCCCAAATGGAGGTTGATAAAATGAGATTAGAAATCGATTTTTTTTTTAAATGTTAATTGTATTGAGTGAAGATGGAGGAATTTACAAGGGAGTCATAGGTACACAAGCAAAGTTTTAACAGTCAAACGACAAGCAACAAAGATCAAGTGCAGCATCAGGAGCAAGCAAGTCAAGGAGCAGGGAGAGATCAAGGTATCAGCGGCATCAGAGCAAGCAAGTCAAGGAGTTAGGAAATTTTGTTCAGCAGTTGGGTAATATCAACCCTGGGGGCAGTGTTGCAACTCCATTTGTACTCGAGGTGAAGTTTGGTGGTCTTAATAATCTCAGCAGCACAATCAATTGCCCTGGTGCAGGTGTTGTTATACACCATGTTGTTCCTAGCCCTCCAAATGTGATAGATGAAGGAGATGATTAACGCGATCCTGATCGTATCCATAGGGTTAGGCTTCCGAGCAGTCCAGGAATCCAGCCAAGACCACAGGTTGTTGATGTAAGGTGCAGGATAGGGGGTTCGAGTCCAGCGAGAGACAATATCAAGGACGAGAGAGTTGTAGCTACAGTGGTACCAGAGATGGTCATCATTCTCGGTTGAATTGTGACAAAGCTTGCAAGAATCATTCATTGTCAAATTCCAGGATCGGAGCTTGTCAAGAGTGGGGAGACGTTTAAGAGCAGCAAGCCAGGCGATGTAACAACATCTGGGCTGGTTGGTTCGCAACCAAATAGTTCTGAAGGGATTCGTGTGATGGGTGGGGTAGACATGTGAGAAGATAGCATAGGCTTTTTTCCTGGAGAAGGTGCTATTAGGGTAAGAAATGGCGTCACCTCTCCGGCCACCATGGGGCGGTAAAGGAAGAGAATCTCTCACCCTGAAAAGGGATCTCCGGAAGACACTATGGTGGGGCTTTGTAATGCAGTTCCATATAGTATTGGTTCTTTTGAAGAGGTGACGTTTCACCCAAGAAAGCCAGATGTTAGGATCGCCCCTATCAAGTTCATGAATGAGACAAGCAAAGGCCACCTTGTTCCTAGTAGCAAGGTCAGGAAAATCAAGTCCGCCAAGAGCCTTAGGGGAGCATACAGAGGGCCAGGCCACCAATGCCCTCGAACTATTGTCGGTCCCTGACCAGAAGTAAGAGCGAATGAGTTTATTAATCACAGTGATAACCTTAGTAGGGATCATAAACATGGAGCTCCAATACTGACTAACAGCATAGAGAATGGATTTGACAATCTAGGCACTTCCAGCATAAGAAAGGGATTTCGCACTCCACGAATCAATACGTTTGGTAATCCTGAGAATCAGAGGGAGATAATCAGAGCAATTCAGTCTTCTGCTTCCGAGCGGGACTCCCAGATAGAGGAAAGGGAGGGTTCCAACAGTCATGCCAGTGACATTAACAGCATTCACAACCTCATGAGTCTCCATACCACCCCAAGTATAAGCAAGATTTCGCAAGGTTAATGACGAGGCCGGAGGTGTTACCAAACGATACAAGGGTATCAATAAGGATTTTTATGGATTGGGTATCACCTCTACAAAGTAGGAGAAGGTCATCAGCGAACGCCAGGTGAGTAATTTTAGGGTTGGAGCATCTAGGGTGAAAGTTAAAGTCAGGGCTGGAGGTACTAGAGTGAAGCACTCTAGTTAGGAATTCAGTGGCGATTGAGAAGAGAGGCGGGGAGAGGGGGCATCCTTGCCTCAACCCATGGGTGCTCTGAAAGTGACCCTTAAGGGAGCCATTAACATTGACAAAGTAGGAGACGGTTGAGGTACATTCCTTAATCAACCTAATGAAGTGAGTTGGGAAGCCCATCAGATGGAGGCAGTGGAAAATGAAGTCATGATTTACCGTATCAAAAGCCTTCGAAATGCCAATCTTTATAGCCGCCCTCGGGGAGATATTCTTCCTGTCATATTTGTGAAGCAGTTCCTGGCAAAGCAGCACATTATGCTTGATGGATCTTTTAGAGACAAAAGCGCTTTGGTTGAAACTGATCTAGCTAGGGAGTACAGCATTGAGGCGTTTTGAGAGTATCTTTGCAATGGCCTTGTATATGGTGTTACAACACGAAATGGGCCTATAGTCGGTGGGAGCTTGGGGAGAGTCACATTTGGCGATTAAGGATATAGAGGTGTGGTTAACCTGCTTTAGCATCCTACCATTTGCGAAGAAGTCCAGAATAGCATCAGTGTAGCTCTTGTGAATGATACTCCAAGCGGATTTGTAAAACAAGGAGTTAAAACCGTCCGGCCCAGGGGCTTTGTTAATGCCAATATTGAAAAAAACTGACTTGATCTCCTCAGGGGTAACCAACATGTTCAAGGACGCAACATCCTCAGGGCAAAGGGTGGGAAGGTTGACTATAGGGAAAGGTTGATGAGGGGGTAAGTTTTGGGGGTTGAGGATGTGCCTGAAGTGATTGACTAGGATGTTGTCGATAGTATTGGGGTCAAAAGCCATAGATCCATCACTGGAACGGATAGACTTGATATGATTCCCATATCTTCTATTTTTGATGCTTCTAAAGAAATATAAAGAGCATTGATCCCCATGAGAAAACCATTTGGCTTTGGAAAGTTGCGCCAACGTGGTGTGGAGAGCCTTGTATCCATCGTTCAAAGCAGTTAAGAGCCTCTTCTCCTCATCATGGATGGCTGAATCATGAAGATTAGCTTGAAGATTGGCTTAGGTGGAGTGGAGTAGCCGGCGATGCTCAGAGATATTTGAATGAAGGTCCTCCAGCTTTGCACTAGAAAATTTTTTAAGCTTGGGCTTAAGGGCCTTCATCTTCCTGGTAAGTTGGAACATTGTGTTACCCTCGATTATAGTATCCCAGGCATCCCTCACCGTGTCTAAGAAGGCTTCATGGTTGATCCAGGCATTATTGAAACGGAAAGGAAAGCAGCTCCAGGAATCCACCACTTCAGTGAAGAGCAATGCGGGGGAATGATCCGACACATCGGCAAGGTCGAAATGAGATTTAGAATGGGAAAGGCATTAAGCCAAGCCGAGTTGGAGACAATGCGGTCAAGTTTACTCCATATGCGGGGGTTTGATTGTTTGTTGTTCCAAGAGTACTTACATCCAGTGTAGGGGATATCAACAAGCATGTTATGCTCAAAGCAGGTCCCAAGTTCATTAGACGATTGTGAGAAGTTCACAAGGCCATTAGAGGTCCTCTCATCGGGAGAAAGCGTGACATTGAAGTCACCAAGAAGAGTCCAGGGCTTGCTAGAGCTAAGGAGACTCAGCGTAGAGATAGCATTCCAAAGATCCGCACGAGCCTCCGGCGCGTTATGAGCATATATGAAGGAAGCTTCAGCCACAGCGGCCTGATCAGGGTTAGGTAATGGTTTGGCAATGTGGTAGTGGATTATTTGATCAGTGATGATAGAGGCGGCAGTGAGGTTGAGCTTTGTCGGGTTCCACCAGACCCAAATGCGACAGTTGTGGGAGAGTGATGAGTTGGAGATATGATTCCAAGAAGGGAAGAGTGACTTGGAGATTTTCATTTCATTTTTTTACCTAAGTCTAGTCTCCAGAATGGCAAGGAGGTCAAGGTTGGGCCTCTTGGCAAGTGATTGGATGGCTTTTTGTTTAGAGGGATCATTCATACCTCTAATATTCCATGCACACATGCGTATAATCATCATTGAACGGTTTTGTTTTGGTCATTCATAGCGCTAGCAATCAATGAGGGGGTTGAGGAGGGTAGAGCAGTTTCCTCACAAGGAGGGAGGAGAGACGTGGTTGTAGTGGTTGTAGTGGGGAGAGGAGGTGGATGGAGGTTGGGGTCAAGGTTATTGGCCTTGGAGGCAGCAGCATGCTGATGAGGGAGGTTATCAGTGACTGAGGGGGGGGGTAAGGGTATGTTGAGGAGAAAAAACTTCCGTACGAATAGTTTTTTCAAGGAGTGATTGGGGATTGAGGGGAGGGTCATCAGAAATTATAGGTGTTGGATGGATCATCAACGAAGGGTCCGGAGTGGGGAGGAGAGGTTTGGGGTTTGTATTGGGAGGGAGAGCATTAGTGGTACGCTTAACCTTGTGAAGTACCCTACCCGAAGAAGTGGCCAACTTAGCATGAGCACACACATGACCGAATACCAAACAGGTATCGCAACTGGGAGGAAGCCAGTCATAGGTAACTTTCTGGACAAAGGAGACGCCATCCGGGCCATTCAAGGTAATCTCCCTCAAGAGTGGGCGGGAAGCATTGATGTCAACCAGTATTCGAGCGAAGCCCAATCTTTCATGGTTGGCCGAACAGGCATCAGTGAGGATAGGGGTACCCAAGGCAGATCCAATCTTGGAAAGCATATGCGCTGACCAAAACCTATAGTCGAGATCATGCAAGGAGATCCAGATAGGTACGGAATTGAGGCTGGAGTAGTCCAGTGGAAGGTCCTTGGACCAACGTTTGAGTAGAATTGTTGTGGATCCATTCGCATTCCATGGGCTACCAAGCAAAATGGAGTTCAAATCGTCTTCACTCGAGAATTGGAACACAAAAATACCCTTATCATTCCGAAGAATCTTGGGCGAGGGGATAGTGTTCCAGAATTCATCGACAAACTTGGTCATGCGCTGATACGAGATTTGGCTTCCAAGGGGAAACCCTACAATGGATAGTTGCCATTTCTTCATTGGTTCCTCGACCTCAACGTCAGTGAAGTGGATGACCCTTGATTCGAGCCCAGGAGTGAAGGCAAGGGGAACATGGTTCCAAGAGAGGCTTCTAGTGACAATTTCCTTGTAGTTAACCACTGTGACAGTTTTCTGGGCCTTGTCAATGCTGCACGCATGGCTCAAAGGGGCAGAAAGCGAAGAGTCAGGAGCATGGGGACGTGGGGGGTCGGAAGGCAAAGGGTTGGTTATTGCATGGCTTTGATTTATCTCAGAAACAGTGTTAGCAGTATGGAAATGTGGAGGGGCTGCTTTAACTGCATGCGGGGGTGCTGAAGAGTCGGTGTTGGGGGAGCATGGTACTAAGGGTGTTGGAACAGGGTCCGGGAGCAGCACAGGCCGAGGGGAATCAGGGTTAGATTCCTGGGCCAAGAGCGAGCAAGGGGTCATTGGAACGTCAACTGGTGAGGGGTTTATAGGAGGGGAGTTGGGCGTGGTAGGGCACAAAGGGGGGAACACCAGGACAAAGGTAAGGGTCGGTGGAGCGGGAGGTTTTGAGGAGAGCCTGAGGTTGTTGGACCAAATGAGATCGTCAGGGACTGGTTCAGTCTTTTTTTCCGATGAAGTGGGCGATGAAAGTGTGGTCAGTTTACTGGGAGGAGTGTTATGAGGGAGGGGAGGTCGATGAAGCTCTGAGAGTTTGATGGTGTGTCTTCGAGACCTCCGAGAACCAGCCATGGGTATGGAGGGACAAGGAAGGGCGGGGCACGGCCGGGACGCCGCACCGGGGTGGCACAAGCAGTAGCTTGCACCGGGGGGATGGAGAGAGAAGAGAGCGTTTTTTTATTAATTATACTCTTAATGAAATTGAATTTGTGAAGAAGAAGAATATGAGATATAGGGTTTATGATTGTGAGCAAAGTTCATGAAAGTAAATAATAGAAACAAAAATAAAAGCCGGACTTACTAGGAAGCTTTTGGGCTAGTCCATGGGCTTCAAAGCCCAAGGCCCAATCCATCTCCTTCAGCTCCTATAAATAGAGAGTTATTCCTCTCATTTCAATCACACCATCAATCTTCTCTCTTCAAGTTCTTCAAGCTTACGAGTTTTTCTGATCCCGAGAGTGCAACGCACTACTGGTTCATAGGCTTCCGGTTCTATTACGAAAAACGGATTTGAACAACAGTTGTATCTTAGGATTCTTAAACACCGATAACTAATGTAATATGGGGTGTTTTTAGAATTAAGGAAAGAGATTCCGATCTCGACTCTGCTCAACATACGCACTACGGTGGTATGAAATTCTGAACCTTATTATTATATTGCATGTAGTTTATCTGATGTATTACACGTTCCTACAGTATAAATTCTAAAAACTTGTTAAACTGTTTATGCACTAACCGTTTATTAAGTGTTTGCAGATAAGGCGCCGGAATAGTCAAACCGGGTTTTCTACCCGGAATTATTTTTTAAATTGAATTTTCAATTAAATTCAGTTTTCAAAATTAATTTTAAAGCAAAAAAAAGATTTTGTTTTTAAACTTGAATTTGAGTTAAATATTAAATCGAAACCAAATTTGTTCTTGTACAGACTTATATCCCAAAATTATACTCGGTTTTTTAGTTTCGATTTTCGATCAAAAAATTGAAATACTGACCGTGGTTGTTTCCGTGTAATAGAAATGGTTGATAACACAAAAGAAACTACCGAGGGTCTGAACACTTCCCATGATGGAAGTATCCTCAAGATCTTGACTGATGCTGCGAATGGGGGTGAGCAAACGTCCCAAATCCAATTTGGGAGTGGTCTACCACTGGCTAACTTGCCAAACCCACCGGCCGGGACTAATCCACTTCAAAGTGGTGCATAGTCCAGTCAACAACTTGTCCCTCAAACAATACCGATGTCTGGCTCTTTGAGCGTGGGATTGCTTCCAGACAAGTTCGATGGAACTAATTTCAAGACCTGGCAACAAAAGATGTTATTCTTCTTAACCGTGCACAAACTCGACAGATATGTGACCGAGGGTAAGCCCGCCAATGCGGATGCACTCCAAGCTTATCTAAACATCGACTACGTGTGCAAAGGGTGGATTTTGAGCCGCCTGCCAGGCCCGTTATACCAAGTGTAAATACTGGTTGAAACTTCTAGGGAACTTTTGGTTGCCCTTGAAAAGAAGTACAAATCTGAGGAGGCATGCCATTAGAAGTTCATTGTTCAAAAGTTCATGGACTTTAAAATGGCCGATCACAAACCTGTCATGGAGCTAGCTGAGAAGCTACAACTTCTAGTCCATGACATCATTGCGTAAGGCATGAAGATCTGTGATTCATTCCAGGTCGCAACATTCATCGGGAAACTACTCCCGTCTTGGAAGGACTTCAAGAGTTACCTCCTTCACAAGACAAAGGAGATGACTATGGAAGACTTCATGCTCAAACTGCGGATTGAATCAAGCAACCGCAAAAATACTGAAGGGACAAAGTCAAACCAGCTAATCTGACCGAACCAAAGGACAAGAAACGGAAGTTTTAACCCAAGGTCCCCAACAAGAAACCGGCAAAGAAGAAGTTCGCCGGCAAGTGTCACGCTTGCTGAAAATGACGTATGGGAAAGAACTGAGTCTCAACAACGCCATGCACGTGCCAGATATCCGGAAGAACTTGATTTCCGGATCTTTATTGAGCAAGCATGAATTCGACGTGAAAGTAGGATCTGATCAACTAACTCTCACTAAACGTGGGATTTATGTGGGCAAGGGTATCAAAAGGATGGACTGTTCAAAATGTGTGTATTGACAATCATCCTAAAAATTGTAACCGATGATGTTTCAATTAATAAAACTCTCATTGCTTATCTTGTTGAGTCTTTTAATATTTGGCATGAACGATTAGGACATGTAAATTATAAGTCTATCGAAAGACTAATGAGTTTAAACCTAATTCCAAAATGCAAATTAAACAAAGACAAATGAAAAGTTTGCGTACATGCAAAACTCACAAAAACGTAATCTTCACATGTGGAGAGAACAAGTGAACCTCTAGGCTTAATTCACACGGATCTGTGTGATTTGAAGTTTATACAAATTAGAGGTGGTAAAAAGTACTTCGTCACATTTATTGACGATTGTACAAGATATTGTTATATCTACTTGCTAGTAATACAATCAAAGTCATACGAAGTGATAAAGGAGGTGAATACGATGAACCTTTCAACGCGTTTTGTGGAGAACACGATATAGTTCATCAAACAACTGCTCCTTATTCACCTGAATCTAACGGAGTTGCGGAACACAAAAATCAAACTCTGAAAGAGATGATGAATGCGTTGTTGTAGGATTTTGGGTTACCCCAAAACATGTAGGGGGAAGCATTGCCTACTACCAATTATATCCTCAACAAATACCACATAAGGTAACTGAGAAAATGCCATATGAACTTTGGAAAGGTAAACTATCATCGTACAATTACCTCAAAGTGTGGGGGTGCCTAGAAAAAGTGGTTGTACCACCTCCTAAAAAGGTCACCATCGGACCTAAAACCGTTGATTGTATTTTCATAGGATATGCACAGAACAGTAGTGCTTATTGATTTCTGGTACATAAATTAGATATACCAGATATACATGTTAATACAATAATGGAATCTAGGAATGCTTCTTTCTTTGAAAACATGTTTCCGTGTAAAGATAAAGAAAATCCTAACGAACTCGTGAACAAAGGGAAGAAGACACTTCTAGGAATGAAATAGTCGAAGAGGAATCTCAAAGAAGTAAAAGAACTCGAACGGAAAAATCGTTTGGGGATGACTTTAAAATTGGCATTTTTTAGGGAGAAAGAATTGAGAAGTTATATAGAAGTCATGTCAACACCTAGCGCACCTTCATGGAAGAAAGCGGTCAAAAGTGAGATTGACTCCATTATGCAAAACCATACATGAGAGTTAGTTAACTTACCACAAGAGTGTAAAGCACTTGGGTGCAAATGGATTTTCAAAACTAAGTTGAAAACCGATGGCTCAATAGAGAAGTACAAGGCTAGGCTTGTGGGGCAAGAATTCCGACAAAAAGAAGGGTTGAATTTCTTTGACACCTATTCTCCGGTTACGAGAATAACTTCTATAAGAATCGTGATAGTAATAACAGCATTAAGAAACCCTGAAATCTATCAAATGGATGTGAAAACTGCCTTTCTAGAAGAGGAGATATACATAAAACTACCTGAATGGTATGTTGTGTCTGGACAAGAACACAAAGTGTGTAGACTTGTAAAGTCCCTTTACGGACTCAAACAAGCTCCTAAGAAGTGGCATGAAAAATTTGACAACGTAATAATGTCAAATGGTTTCAGCATTAATGAATGCGACAAGTGCATATATATCAAGAATACTCCTACGGGATATGTCTTGCTATGTTTGTATGTCGATGATATGCTTATCATTGGAAGCAACCAAGACATGATCAACCGAACTAAGAATTTACTTAGGGGTCAGTTTGACATGAAATATATGGAAGTAGCGGATGTTATTCTAGGAATTAAAATCACTAGACACTCCGAATGTATCACCTTGTCCCAAGCTCATTATGCTGAAAAGATACTTGAGAGGTTTAAGAACTACTCGAGTGGAACAGCTAAGAACCTTGTGGATCCTCAACTCCACCTGACCAAACATGTGGGGGACTCAGTGTCACAACTAGAGTATGCACGTGTAATTGGGATTCTTATGTACTTAACCAATTGTACATGCCCTGACTTGGCGCACTCGGTCAATGTACTAAGTCGCTATACAAGTAACCCAGGACATAAACATTGGAAAGGGATAACTAGAATATTGAACTATCTATGTTATACTCAAAGTTATGGGCCAGATCCACAATGAAGTCCGATTTCATTGTGTTAGACAAAGCAGCAGAAGAAGCTGAGTGGCTTCGGAACTTCTTGGAAGATATTCCGATGTAGGAAAATCCAGTGCCGGTATTATGTGTACACTATGATAGTCAATCGGCTATAGCTCGGGCACTGAGTGTTTTATACAATTGAAAGTCACATCATATTAGACGAAGACATAAGTCCATTAGAAAACTGATCTCAACAGGTATAGTCTCAATAGACTATATCAAATCAGCTGACAACCTAGCAGATCCATTTACTAATGGTTTGTCAAGAGATCAAGTTTTAAAATCATCAAGAGGAATATGTTTAAAGCCTATTATAAAAGAGGATGCTTGAAGGACAACCCCACCTACGTGACTAGAGATACCATGATGTAGGTTCAAGGGGAAAACCTAATCAAGCTGGAACGAGTGGAGTACTGACTCTACCTAGTTCCTAAGGATGATAAACAGTGCAAACTGTATGAGTTAAGGTTAAGCTTGACTTTTATGATTCCATTGCCTTGCAACAAAGGAAGAGTATGAAAGATACTCTTTATGGTCAATCACCTTGTGAGTTTGATATGTGGCCATGTCTAGGAGAATAAGGTGAGACTGAATTTTCCAAATTTGCTCATGAATAGACCATGGATGTTCAAGGCCAAAATGAACATAACTAGAGAACTAAACATTCTACGAGAAAATAAAATTGTGTGATAGTTGTTGTCTCGGTTTACATAAAATCTTGGGTGGTTCAAGACATCATAGTCACTACCTGGTAGAGAAAATCCGATAGCTATTCACTACGGACGGTTCAAAAATGAAACATGGCACCAGTTCAGATGTAGTTATTTTTCGATTGTACTCTTGAGAATTCTGTCTGTTTTTACAAAACATGAGAAGTATATGTTTAGAATAATATATATTCATGTGGGAGATTGTTGGAACTAAATTAAGAAAAGTATGAATAAAACATGTTTTAACACATGTGTGCGCCGGGCACTTTTTCGGGCACATTTTCGGTGGGCTCCGGCCATCGTCAATACCGGAAAGTGGGAGTGTTGGCTTCGTCTTCACGAGCTCTTGCTCGTGGTATATTCATACGTTAAATTTGAGTTCTGTTTGAACGAGAAATTGAGGCCCGAAGTTGGTTGCATGATAGGCAATAAAATAGTCCAAAATTGGGAGCTTCCTACATAGATTCTATGGAGGGAGAAACAATGGGATATATAGGGAAAATATGCTCTAAGGCATGTGGTCTTGGGTCACTACCCATTTTCAATGGGGAAACGACGTAGGCAAACCACCACACGCGCGCGCCGAGCCGCGTCGCGCTCGTGCACGTGCTCATGTCCGTGTTGTGTTGCGTTGTGTTGTGATGGGACGGTGGACCTAATTATAATATGGGCTGACCATCTATATTATATTTGGGCCAACCCAACTCAAAGTCCAACAGTCCAGATGAGGAAGACCTTGGGACAGGCCCATCTGTGCAACGGATCGGATTTGCAGGCCCATCGGATCAGTCAAACAACCCAGTCCAACAGATCCAAAAATAATCGGTTGTTGGGTTGTTTGTTGACTCCGAAATTGGGGGTGCAGTTGGGCAGCTTGTTGACACCTAAAAACGGGGCATTTTCTATGGCTCAGAATTGCCTCCGTTTTTGGGCTAGTCAATAGGCTCCAAAGCCAAAGACCCAATCCGTCTCCTTCAGCTCATATGAATAGAGAGCTCTTCCTCTCATTTCAATCACACCATCTATCTTCTCTCTTCAAACTCTTCAAGCTTACGAGCTTTTCTAATATCGAGAGTACAACGCAATGCTGGTTCGTAGGCTTTCGGTTCTATTGCAAAGAATGGATTCGAACAACAATTGTACCTTGAGATTCTTAAACACCGGTAACCGTCGTAATATGGGGTGTTTTTAGAATTAAGGAAAGAGATTCCGATCTTGACTCTACTCAAGATACGCACTATGGTGGTATGAAATTCTGAACTTTACTATTACATTGCATGCAATTAATTTGATGTATTACAAGTTCCTACAAGTTTGTAGTCTTCTCATCTTCTTTGCATTCGATATCTTCGATGGAGTTTTTGCTATATCCATGGTTGAAGGCTTGAATTTGTTCCTTTATGTATGGAAGAAAGTCAGAAGGAAAATATGTATGAATCTCAAACCAAATTAGGTCAAATACGAAGAGACATCAATTCAAGAAGAGGAACAATAAACAAAATCGAAGAGTCAAGCTGATAGGGATGTGTGGATTTGGATCTTGCGCCTCGACAACTTTGCGCGAGCTAAATCGAATCACCTCAAAAGCCTTTGCGTTGCTTGATTTAGCTTGCCCTCGATCTTGTTTTTTGTCCCTTTTGGTGGAAATCTCCTCATGCTTTACCCGTCGTAAATTCGTTCGCTAGTGCCTAGTAAACCTTCGTCGTCTCCCCTGGTTGAAGCTTCGTGCAAGTGTGCAACTCCTTTGTAGAAGACTAGAGCAAAAAAAAATAGAAACAGTAGAGAAAGACGAGTGAAAGTGGAAAGTAGGAGAGGAAAAGAGAGAGAGATTAAAATAAATGAAATTTATCAAAAACGGAATTATAATGAAAAAGGAAGCAATTAATTTTCCGTAACTTTTCAAATCATCTTAATATTAAATAAATAGAAAATAGAAAATATATTGGTGGTGGAGTTTTCTTTCTAAAAAAGTTACTTACGAGCCAATTTTAAAAAGAATAAATTTATATTTTTACAAAGGCCCGTATGAATAGTGATCGGTTAAAAATCTCGATCAAGTAAACTTATTGGGTCAATTTCTCATATACATTATAAGTTCGAGTTAAGAGTTACTATAGTACAGGGTTTTTAAGACTCATTGACAGCCCAATGGGCTTTGCACCTTCTTGGATAAGGACGCCGCCGCTCATATAAGCCCAATTTTAGGCGGAGCTGTATTGGAATTTGTGTGCCGTTCTTATCTCTCTTTTTCCCTTCTCGATCACTTCTCCTTCCTAGTGTCGTCTTCTGAGGAACGCACTCTGTTGATGGCTTCTTTCACCACGTGTTGTCTACGTGTGCTGTTTTGCGGAGGCCATTGTCTGGGTAGCAATAGTGGCTCTTCTTCTCCTTTCCGATATTTGTCTTTAAATGCCTTGAGAGATCCTTTCAATTGGTTTGCAGTTTTCTGCTCGATTGTTTCAATTTTTTTATTATCTTCGCTAATTCTAACCTTGTTTTGGTTTGCAATGTCGATTAACCGATGTAGGTATCTCCTTTTCTTTTAAAGTTCCAACGTATCCCTTCTCTCTTGCTTGCACCTCTGTAGTTCACTTTTGGCGCCTCTCTTTCATGTTCCTCTTTTGTTTCTCTCTTGTTGTTTGTTTTTGAGGTTTAATCATTGTGGATACATCACCTTGATGAGGTAATTTGGATTTTTTTTCCAGATCTCTCACTACTCCTGTTATTTTGAAGTTGCTTTTTGAAGGTTAGGGTTATTCTTTGTTCCCCACCATTTTATTTTCCTCCAATCCATGGAATTTGACGTGCTTTGAAAAGGGCCTAT
Source organism: Fagopyrum homotropicum (assembly GCA_033239125.1). Classification (NCBI taxonomy): domain Eukaryota; kingdom Viridiplantae; phylum Streptophyta; class Magnoliopsida; order Caryophyllales; family Polygonaceae; genus Fagopyrum; species Fagopyrum homotropicum. Next base: position 50,907,348 of record BSWB01000005.1, read on the forward strand.
GTGATTAAACTTTATGACGATGTCCAAATAATGCATCACATGTGTTTGAGAAAATGTCATAACCATTTTAGGAAGTCTTTCTCTGAAAATCAAATGTCTGTTATCTCCTTAATGTCTGATATCTCCTTAGAAGGGTAAGATTTCATCTTCTTCAGTTATTATTTAGCCTCATTCATCATTGTTTTCTATAAGTTGTCAATGCCTGCATATATATTTGATAGACAAAATAAAGTAAATTGTGGTTTATAGAATGACAATTGGTACGACAACCCAATTGAGCATTTTGATGTCATGATGATGTCATGCCATTGTACTCGTACCAACTCTATTACAGGGGTTTAATATTTCTTTCTTTTGTTTGGGGTTATGACAAAAGTTCAGCTATATAGTTGGTTTGATATTCGAATAGCAAAGGTAGTGGTCTTGTATTTAATCCACCACCCTTTTTAGTGTTTGCAAAGGGTGTTTGTGATGAGGGTGTTTTGGGATATTAAATAGGATGCTGATGTACTATATTCAAATTACATTAAACTTGATCGTAATAACTACTAAGGTGGGATTAGTGGTCCAAGTTTGATTCTACTTGGAGTATAGAAGACAACGAAGGGACCACTTCGTCCTTTGGTGATTGGATTATGTGAACTATTTAAAAACCGTGTAAAGTTGATGGCTATGTAATTTGCTTTCTAACTTATAAAGATACCGGATCACTACTACATTTTTGAAGTGATACTTCCTTATCAGATCATCCTACCAGTAGTGCGTGCTAACCTATGTCTGCATTCGGCAAAAGTTACCCTTTACCGATACTTGTTTGTTATAGTGTCATAGGATGTGTACTATACTACCATAAGCTTTTCTCATTCACAATATCTCTCTCTCACACATTACATCACTAACAGGGTATCAGAGGTTCCATAATCCTCGACCATGGCCATTACTCCAAAAAATCCAGAAAATGCTTCCATCGATGATGAAGCTTTTCTTCTATGGATCCAACTTCATCATTCAGATGCCCCTTCGTTAAAACTCTCTACCACACTTCTTAATATCAACAATTACTCTCGATGGAAAAGAGCAGTAGAAGTATCCCTCTCTGCTAAAAACAAATACACTCTGCTAAAAAAAACAAAGCTTCATCAATGGAGCTTGTCTCATACCTAAATCAGATCCGAAAATGGCTGCCAAGTGGGACCAGTGTAACAGCATGCTTATTTCTTGGCTTTTACATTCGATGGAGAAAGAAATCGGGGAGTCGGTGCTCTTCTACCAAACTACATCTCAGATCTGGAATGAACTCGTTGTTCAATTTGGCAAATCGAATCGAACGAACCTCTACCAAATCTAGAAAGAACTTGCTCTGATTTCATAAGGCAACCAATCCATCACCTCCTATTTCACTAGTTTACAGAAAATCTGGAACGAATATATTCTTGCTTTGACGAATCATGTTTGTAAATGTGGATCCAATTTTGTCGCCATTGCCATGATTCACGACCAACAAATTATCCAATTTCTGGTCGGACTTAACGAGTCATTCAACCTTGCTCGTTCGCAAATCTTGATGATACAACCTAGCCCTAACCTCAATGAAGTTTATAAGATTCTCCTTCAAGAATAAAGTCATAGGAATCTATCCAATCACTCAGCATTAGATGTTGCTGCTTCCGCACTGTATACTCATAATAAATCTAATTTTTTTAGGTCCTCAACTCAAGGACAACCTTCCAATGATGCTAGAGCTAATTCAAGCAAAAACTCACGCTCATATTATAACCATTGCAAAGTTAAAGGTCACAATGTTGATAGATGTTGGAAGCTCATTGGCTATCCAACGTCACTAGTGCCAAGACTCGCATGGTGTGCACAATGGAAGATTGCCGGCCACGACACCAACAAATGCTGGAAGAAAATTGGTTATCCAGCAAGACATAAACTAGCTGCTACCTCCGTCACCAACTTTTTCACTCCTGAGCAAATGACTTCTATTCTGGCATTATTGGACAAGAATCCAGCACAAGGTTTTACATCTAATCCCACTGCGTTTCTTGCTGGTAAGGCTACTTGTTTCTTATCTTTTAACCTAAACTCAAAATGGATCTTGGATAGCGGTGCTACCGACCACATTACACCCAATCTTGATCTATTCAACTCATATACATCTATCACCAGCCCCTCTTCCATTACCATGCCTAATGGCAAGTGTGCTTGTGTTGAATATGGCACATCGTTCATCAATAATCAACTTACCCTATCCAATGTCCTACACGTCCTTGATTTCCAATTCAATCTTATTAACTCCTCATGCATGTATTGTCCAGGACCCTTTGACGAAGATTCAGATGGTGATTGTACGAGCATTTAGGGGGCTATACGTGGTTGATAAATCCATTGATTTTACACCTTCTTCAGTTTGTAGTAATCCTAACAATGATGTTTTTTTTATGCATACTTCTCATAGTATACACTTTATTGAACTTTGGCATTGTCGGTTAGGCCATATGTCTTTTGATCAATTACATTTTGTTAATAACGAACTCTCTTTACCCAAACATCACTCCAGATGTACCAGTACCATATGTCCATATGCTAGACAACATCGACATGCTTTTCCTACTTCCTCCCCTCGATCATCTCACATGTTTGACCTTATCCACATTGATGCATGGGAACCCTATAAACATCAAACACACAATGGCTTTTCATATTTCTTCACCATAGTTGATGACCAATCCCGTTGTACCTGAACCTACTTAATGGCTCACAAAAATAATGACTTATCCCTTCTCAAATCCTTTACTATAATGGTCAAGAAACATTTCAAGACTACCATCAAACACATTCGTTCGGACTATGCCTTGGAGTTTACTAGTAAAGAAGCCATTCTCTTCTGTTCTATGGAGGGTATTACCCATCAAACATCATGTGTACACACACAACAATAAAATGGTATTGTGGAACGCAAACATAGACATTTTCTTAGAGGTAGCTAGGTCTATTTTCTTTCAATCTAAGCTACCATATTCCTATTGGGGTGAGTATGTTTTGACAGCCACATCTAATCAATAGAAGACCTAATCCTCTCCTTTCTCACAAAACACCCTATGAAATCTTGTTCAACAAACAACCCTCTTATGATCATCTACATACCTTTGGTTGCTTATGTTTTGTCCATACACCTAAGGTTCATAGAGATAAGTTTGAACCTTGTACCCAACCTTGTGTCTTCACAGGTTACCCTTTTGGCCAAGAAGGCTACAAAGTCCTTACCATTGATACTAGAAAAATCATCATATCACGAGATGTGATATTCCATGAACACCATCTACCCTTTCACCACATATCATTAACTTTACCTTCTACTCTACCTATAACACCAGACATCTCTACCCTTGATTCCCTTGTTTTCATACCATCACAATCTCGTTCTACCCAGTCACCAAGTCCAAATAATTATAAGCCTCCTTATACTCCCAATAGTCCACCACCTACTCTTCTAAATCAACCCATGCAATCTTCCCTAAACCCCACATATACCAGCGACACTCCTCCATCAGATCCTACCATTACTTCCATCTTCCCAAGCTCTCCCTTACCCATCATCAGACGCTTTAATTGTATATCCAAACACCCATCATACCTAGATGACTTTGTATGCACGTATAGCTCATGCTCTCCATCACCAGATAATTCTACTCTTCTCCCTTTATCTTCTTCCCATATTGTCTTACTTTCTGCCCTTACTTCCTTTGTTGAACCCACAACATATACCGAAGCATCCAATGATCCAAATTGGGTGAAGGCTATGGACATTGGGTACCATGCTTTACAAAGCAACCACACATGGGATCTCATTCCTCTCCCACCTAATAAGAAGGCAATCAGGGGCAAGTGGGTCTTCAAAGTTAAGCTCAAAGCCGATGGAAGTTTAGAGAGGTATAAGGCCAGGCTAGTTGCAAAAGGGTTCAATAAAAAACAAGGTATCGATTATCAAGAGACGTTCTCCCCTGTTGTCAAGATGACAACCATACGGACCATTATAGCCAGTGCAGCCTCCAAAGGATGGATCCTTCATCAAATGGACGTGAACAACGCTTTTTTGCATGGTAACTTATTTGAAGACGTCTACATGAAAGTTCCACCAGGTATACCCAATCCCTATCTCTTGTATTCAAGATCCGGAAGTCCTTATATGGCTTGAAGCAAGACTCTCGCCAGTGGTTCCATCGTCTAACCAATGCCCTAATTGAACAAGGTTTCCAACAGTCCAAAAACGATTACTCGTTATTTCTCAAGAAAATGGATGTCCACATCATTATTTTTGCCATATATGTAGACGGTCTCCTCGTTACTGGATCATGTGAAGCTACCATTACATCTCTCAACAATTATCTGGATCGGACGTTTAGCATAAAAGACCAAGGTCTCCTTCATTTCTTTCTAGGTCTAGAGGTTGCTCATACACCATCAAGTGTCGTTTCGGCTCAAAGAAAATTTGTCCTCGAGCTTCTTAGTGAAGCCAATATAACCCAAGGTAAGCCCACATTAACCCCATTACCCCTTCACATGAAGCTACTGCCTAACGAAGGACCTTTGCTTTGTAGTTGAAAGTCTAAGTCAATTCATGCAGAATCCACATACCACACATCTGGAAGCTCTTCATCACACCATGAGCTATATCCAAGGTACCATTGGCCATGGCATCCTCCTAAACAGTTGTGACAAACCTAATTTATTAGCATATGCGGATTCAGACTGGGCCTCTTGCCCTTATACCCGGCGTAGTGTGAGTGGTTTGGTCGTGTTGCTTGGAACATCACCCATAAGTTGGAAATCAAAGAAGCAGACAACGGTTTCCAAGAGCTCAGCAGAACTTGAATACCATGCTATAGCACAGGCTATTGTAGAGGTGACTTGGCTCGTCCGTTTGGTTCAAGAGTTGGGCTTCTCACTACCACAACCAATCCATCTTCATTGTGATAATAATTCTGCCATTTAAATAAGTAAGAACCCGGTGTTTCATGAACGCACAAAGCACATCGAGATCGATTGTCATTTTACGAGAAACAAAGTAATGGAGGGTCTTCTTTAACTAAATCATGTATCTACTCATGACCAAGTAGCCGATGTTCTCACCAAAATTGTACCTTCTCTCAACAAGCATATTTACTATAACACCCCGAATCCGCGGGACTCGGAGTGCCACATTGGGTTAGGATCTCACAATGGATCCTCACCCTAGCCCGACAACAAGTTCACTGAACCTTACAACATGGCACTGACAGATATAAAAATAAATACATAAAACTTTATAAACTGTACAACCAAAAGGTAGGACAACATAGCCGAGTAAATAAACCAACATCCTCACATAGGAGGTAACAAAAGATCATCCTCACGTAGGAGGGAAAAGGTAAACAACCCAAAAGCCCACAACAACCTATGTACGAGACGTCTTTGGCCTGCCACTCTGCTAGATCACCCAACAGCATGCCTATCCTGTGGGGCATCTACAACATGGTAATAAACCATTAGCTATCCATACACATATATAGAGTAATGCATAAGCACAATCACAACCAAGGAAAGATAAACACATCAGCATGCTTTGACACATTTACCCATTTTATCATCTCAATATAATGGTCAATCACTCAAATCGTATATATAAATATATATATATATATATATGGAACTATGTGATACGAGGACCGATACATCCTCGCCTCTGAGCCTGCTAGCCAGCTACACAAGTATCGGTCACACAATCCGTGTACCTTGTGGGAGTGGATTGTGCCCTTCTTGTAAAGTAAGTCTGGCTTGACATCAGAGAACCTCCCAGACTCCACGGCGGGATAAAAGGGAAAGGTTATCATAACCACGCATACGGGGCAATCAATAAAACATAGGTCGGTATAAATGACATCTCATGCTATCATAGCAACATATAAATCACACAATACTCATGCAAATACCCAATATAAGGATGACAACTAAGTAAGTCCTACGGACTAACCTCAACCTCGATCAAACTCAACCACGATCACCTCTACACTGGAGGGACAACACAGCCTGCAAAACCAAGAGAAGACCCTTGCTGATGTAGGTGGCGTAGGGGTGGCTCACTGGTAGCACAGGGGCGGATCCTGGCCGGCGCAAGGGCGGCTGCAAGGTGGCGCAGGGGCGGCTGGACATCAAAAGACACCACCTTAGTCCTTTCTTCACTCTTTCCTTTGATTTTTTACTCCTTCAACCAAGCTCTCCAAGAGATCAACACCACATCAACACACCTCAGGCTGGCTCAACAAGGCACAACAACATCAACCAACATCAAAGCCAAGCAAAGCTATCCAAAACGCTCACAAACTCACAAAACTCAAGAGAAGATCAACAAAGATGATCCAAGGGAGAAGAGAGAAGAAGATATACGTAAGGAGAGAGAGATGGAGTTGAGAAGGGTAAACCCTCATCAAAGAAAGGAAATGAAGGTTATAAAGGAGTAAAAAGAATAAAGCACGGGTCAAAGGGTCAAAGAAGACGGTTGCAGCACACAGAGCCGTGGGGGCGGACTCTGTGAGCCGCAGGGGCGGCCCAGGCAAACCGCAGGGGCGCCTCCAAGGTCATGCATGGGCGGTCAAGGCACAATCCTGACCCTCTGCTCACTCTCTCAGCAACTCAACAACTAGGCTCTTATATCTACTTACCAAACTAGGCATGCATATGCCACCTAGTTTGAGGGGGGTGTTGGATGTAATCATGTAACTAATTTGTTACATGAAATATGTTGTATAAATAGCCTTATGTACACAGATAATAAACAAGCTGAATTTCTCATTCACAATATCTCTCTCTCACACACATTACATCACTAACATATTCTTAATCAATTGCTTCATCATCATTATCGATTTCCTATCTAGCATTTATGTTTAGTTCTCTAGGAGAATTTCATTATATATTGCTCCCCATTGGTTAATATCTTATTGATCTGAATCTCCTTATTATCTTGCTTACAGAGTTTTAAGACTTGAAAAGTTTAGACTGTTAGACCTATGTGCATAATCTGATGCAAAAGATTGTGGTTGAAAGTCCTAGATACAACTTTTTACATTTTATGACTGATTGATTGAAAATCCTTGTAGGACGTTAATGGATTTGACATATAATTATCACTACTACATTGTTTTGCCGTTGTTGCTGAACAATCGGTGGCAAAATAATTACGCTCAGATGTCTGAAGAGTTCACTATGGGTTTATATTTAGTCTCTGATATCTTGAAAACTATTACTCATATGATGGATGATATGATTTTAAAAGCTCATCAAATATGCTAGCTAATTTTTGCAGAATGGAAAGTCAAGCTTGATGATAAGCATGTTGTTGTAAGAGATGGCAAACAAAGTTTCCTACAACAGCACAACAAATTTCAATTTAAAAAAGTCTAGATATTGTGCCTAATTATAAGTGTCCTTACTTGCAAGGAGTATCACAAGTCTGTAGGTGTGCACTCATTGGTCTTCAGTTTCTCCTCAATAGTTGCCTCAATGTAGCTTATTATTTTGCTAAAGGAGATATTTATGCCTATAACAGCATATGTAAATGAGTTGGTATTTTGCAAAAAGGGTTTTTTATGCACATTGTGAATTTTTACCATCTCTTGACATATTTATACAATTTATTCTTCTTTCTTTTTTGTTGAATCTCAGGTAAACTGTTAAATTTATTAGCGAACCAATACAAATGTTCCAACGTCCTCTTGTCAACGCATTACTTTACCTTGCGACGATCAGCACCATTTATAATTGCGGTTAAAAAGCAGCAAATAAAACACTAATACTCCGACATTGCTTAAATTAAAAATTAACTTACATGAAATATATTAAGCCACGCACGGAGCACGCGCATTTTCACCTTGTCAACAACAAAAATAAGAGTTTATAAAATAATTTGTGGATCTACGTAAGGACTTGACGCTACCCAAATGGCTACGTAGGTAACTCGATTTTACATTTAATATAATATTGGGTACAGTCGTAAATCAAATTCAATATTGCTTTTAAAAGAACTACGTATGATTTGATTCCGTTTTCTTTTACGGATACGTAGGAATTTGATACAAAATAAACACGTATTAAATTTAGTCACAAATATATATTTTACTTTCATATCAAATCAAAGTCATAAAAATTCATGTATCCCTTTAAGAACTACGTAAAACTTGATTCCTATTAAAAGGATACGTAGGAAATTTGGTAAATTAAGAACCGAATTCAGTCACAAATTTTAAAATACAATAAAATAAATAACCTAACACTTTTCTTGATTATGCGCGTGATAGCGGGATAAATTAAGCAACGCTTCTTAGAAGGTGAGTTTAATTAAATCCTTTGATGCATGGTCGAGATATAAATGTCATGCAAATGATTGTTGAATCATCGTCTAGGCAACCCTTCCTAGAAGGTGGGTTTAGACTTTGATTCTCTGATGCATGAAAACACTACACTGAACTACATGAGGCTTGATCCTCTTTAACGAGGTACGTAGACAACCCGTCCAAAAACGGGTGCAGCCCAAATCACCAAAACCAACCAAATATTGGTATTTGTATCACTTAGAATCAAAAGGTCAAAAAGAGAAGGTCGAACTCAAATAAAAAAAATTAATGAAATGTGTTACGTAAATTTGTGTACATTTTTACTCACCATAGTATTCTTACTAGAACATGATATATATACCTAGGATTTGTAATAGAATTATTCTAGACTCTTCCACCAGAAGACAAATATATACCCTATATATATATATATACCTACCATACAAGGTGGAATCAATCAAGTGAAAATCTGCAGATATACAATTCTCTTTATTCATTGTTACATTGTTCAATCCACTATGGTATCAGAGCACCACTAAGGACCAACGTCCAAAACAAAAACCATGGAAAACCTACCTCTACCACCGGCTAATCCAAATACATCAAACACACAAAATCCAGAAAACATTGGAAACCCTCCTCCACCCTCACCGCCTCAAATTCATCTTCATACTCAGTATACCTCCACTACCATCAACCCTAGTTTTGGCAACCCATCATTTCCATCTAGTTCCTCAATTGTCACCATGAAACTCTCCCAAGAAAATTTTATTCTCTGGAAAACTCAAATCACCCCTTATCTACAATCTTTGGCTTTCTACACCATTTTCGATGGTTCAAATCTATCTCCCACACCTTTTGATCCCTCTTACAAAGACTGGCTTATCAAGGACCAAATGGATTTGGTGATATTGTTTGGTGATGAGGAGAGAGTAGGTTATGCTTTGAATGGGTTTGGTGATATTGTTTTTGGATCGTGATGATCCCAAAGGGTTGTGATGGGACTGGAGGGGTAAGAGTAAAGGCTTGTGAGGAGTGGTGATAGGAGAGATGGTGGTAGAGTAAGGAGTGGTAGCAAAAGTAGTTGACTGGGTTAGGTTGGGTGAGGTCGACGATAGCGGTGAGGACAAGTTAGAGCTAGTATTAGGGTTTGAAGATGGAACACAAAGAACATTGTTCAACACAAGTTTTGAAGTTGATAAAGGTAGAGAAGTAAGGCCAGAGTGGGTGATGTTTAGACCCGAGCCATTGCCAACAAGCATTTTATTGGTTCTAGTGTTAAGTAAATATATGATTAACAAATACGTGTTAAGTAAATATAATCATTGATATATGAAGAAGATCTTTGATATCAATTAGAATCATTGATATATGATTAACAAATACGTGTTAAGTAAATATAATCGATCAAACGCATAATTTAGCCTCCAAGGCTAAAGTCTTTATTATAGCAAGTGTGTGAGGCATACTTATTGATAATGTGGATCTCTACTAATTAAGCACAGTACCAATCCTGAAAAGGCTATTTGCTTTCAAATGGATTTTCAAATGCAATGACGTTTCCAGATCCCGAGAACACCACCTGATAATTTAGAAGCAATTGTACTTAGATAAGTAGTAAGTTAGTGTTTAAATAGGCATAATATAATTATAAAAAAAAAGTACCTGATAATCTAGCAGTGTTCTTGACTTGAAACCGGATGCACAATAGTCAAAGTAGTACTCCCATGTCCGGATGAATTTATCATCAAATCCAAGTGATTGTATTTTCCTGATCGACAATACCAAAATCATGAATCTTGCATTCAATCCGTGTGTGTATATATATATAATGATGATAAGGATAAAAATCTTTACCTCTCGTTGTTTAAGAAGTTTTGCCTCCAACATCTTAAAGTTCGATAGTAATGAATTCCTATGTTTTCAACTTGTTCAACACTACAAATAAACTCCACATTAACTATTTCACTTTATTTATATATATATAAGCATTAATTAGAAGTTGATTATCATGTGTTTACCATAGCCTTGTTGTAGCAACCATAGCTGATGTTACTCTACTCAAACAAGGCAGGAATCCCCCTGGAAAAATGTACTCCTTTATAAAATCCGAGCTTCGGATATACTCATCATAACGTTCATCTGGAATTGCAATGAACTGCAAAACATACAAGATTTGATCAAACTAAATCAAGGGAAGGGAGCTATATATTTTTAAATCACTTGAAATCGCATACTTGTAGAACAAGAAGTCCATTCTCTGCCAACATATAATCACAGCAACGCATGAAGTCGTCCACATATTCATGACCAACGTGTTCTAACATCTCGCTACAAACACCACGAGTTTATATACACCCTTAGAAACAACAAACCCTAGAAAGATGATACATAAATAACGACTAACACAAGCGGTATTACTCATACCAGGAAATAATTCGGTCGTATTTTTGCGAATGAGGTAGTCGACGATAATCACAAAGAAGAAGCTTGATGCAATCCTGCATTCATTTTACATAAGATTTTGATAGAAGCAAACTGTGTTAGATTATAGATGAACTACTAAACCTACTTGAAGACCAACTTCCTTCACTCTTTTCTCCGCAAGTCTTAGTTGTTCCTCAGATAAAGTGATGCCTGTATATTTGCATCCAGTAGACCTTACAATTTCAATGGCTAAGCTTCCCCATCCACATCCAATATCTAAAACTTCATGATCTTTCTCCACTTTGGCCTAAAAATGTAAGTAGGCAAAATGGAAGATGTTTTAGTAATATATATAGATTAGAATAAGAAATGCATGATAGAGTTTGAAGAAAAATCATCACCTTGGAAATAAGGGCGTGCAATTTTCTAAGTTGGGCATCCTTAAGATCTTCATTTATGGACTGTCCATCATCAAATATGATTAATGAGAGTAAAATATAGTAAATATTGAGCTTTCATCAACCAAACCATACCCGTATTAATATTATGTTATACTACTAAAGATGAAAGGATTTTGAGTTATGATTTCTGACCTTAAATATAGCACATGAATATGTCATAGTTTCGTCCAAGAACATAGAAAACATCTCATTGCTCTATCATTCCAACAAAATGATTAGGACAACATAGTTAGGTCAAAATCAATAAAGTAAGATTGGAGTACCCATACCATGTCATAATGGCGAGAAATGTTCCTACGAGCTTGAGTGATTGTGTTCCTCCTTGAAAAATGACTGTAAAAATATTTTGCCGAAGCTATTCCTGATGTGAAAAGCATAGGTGTCCACCAACCTCTGAATCATCCGTTTAAAAATTCAAACAAGAGTTCATGTACGTGAAATATATGAAAATAATGGAATTGTAGTGTTTCATACACATAATATGAAATACCTCTTTTTGTAAATCCTTGAAGAAGAATTTAAGTCTCTATTGACGATGAGTAACTACAAAACAAAAGTTTGAGATGCAATTAGTTCCCAAATAGAAAACCATATTGAATATATCACATCTAGTGTGATACTATTGTTACATATGGCTTGTGTAACTGTAGATAATAAATATTAAAATCTCATGTGTTATCCAAACAAGTGGAGTAAGATTTGGATTTATCTTTGGTTTCATGCATAGGAAGAGTAGGGTTGTGATCCACTTGTTATTGTTTGAAAACAGTGTTCACCATACGGCCTAGTCCAAAACAATAAAGGAGGTGTTAGAAACCCCATTTATGATTTATGAGAAACCTTTCATGTCGAACAAGGTTCACCATATGGTTACGATGGTTAGTGCTTTAGTAGTGAGGAAAAACAGTTAGAGATTAGATTGTTAGAAAAGAATTAAGTTCGCAAGAAAGAGTTAAAGTTCTACTTTATGTTAACCTTGAACACATAAGAGATTAAAATTTTGTGTTGATCTTGAGTTTCAACAACCCATTATAGTCTTGGGGGCTAGAGATTTTAAAAGGTCTCAATGTTGTTGACGAGCCTTTTGAAATCGTTAGAGGGAGTTATTTGAGTCAAACACCAAATAGATGTGTGTTGTAGTTGAGCGGTGTGAAAAATATTCCTAGTTTGAGAAGGAACTTGCTTTCAGTTGGATATTTAGATGATGAAGGTTAAGTTGTAACTTTTGGTTGTGGAAACTATAAGATAACCAAATATGGTGTTGGACTAAGGAAGGAAGGACGGAATGATGTATATGAGTAACATGACCAACAACACCCGGGTGAATATAATTATTGTATGAGAAAATGGCTTCCTTTGTGATGTTGAAGCTCTACACAACTTCAATTGGGTTTGAAAACCGAGTAGAAAATTTAGCGTTGTTATTGGATGAGGGTTGTTGTTAAGAAAGATGACTATTACTGGAAGCAGTTTATAGGCAAGGGATTGTTGGATTGTGGAGCATAGTGGATTATGATGTTATTCTTAGGAGCTTCATGTATTGTACTAAGTTGAATAGGATTAGGATTCTATCCTTAGGGCAATGGATAGGTGGAGTAGGGTTTTATCCTCATATTTAAACTCATTTTGATTTTTGCATTCATGACCACAAGATATAGTATAAAAACTCTTTCTTGTGAGATCCTCAAATGTACTCACATATTCATGGCAAACTAGATTAGCAATTCTCGTCTAATTTTCTCTCTTTGATTTTTTTTGAATCCTAGCATAGAAAGCCTATCCTTTGATTTTCCTAAAACTCATGCAAACCATACATGTTAAGAGGTGTTTATATAGTAGCATCATGACCAAAAAGTTTAAAGTTGCATGGAAAATAATTAATCTTTCATACCATGAAGAGATCCAAAAGACCTTCATCTCTATCGACAAGTGAAAAATCCCCATTTATGTATGCATCCGCAAGGCCCAAATCAGCCTCCATACAAACCTGTCAAAAGAGGAGCTTAATAGTTGCACCTTGTTTTGCTCCAGCAAGATACACACTACATTGTTATTTTATGATAAGCAATCCATCACCCCCACATATATTCAAATCCTCCGATCTGAAAAAGTGGGTGATAAACCCTATTTATCCGATTACCCAATGGATGATGTTGGTAAATGTTTAAGGCAAGGAAAAGTACCTTCGAGTAGAATTGTGGGTTGTGAACCCTTATTGTTACCTTTGGTGCACCATTCATACTTGTACCTCCAAAGGTCAAAACTCCACCCCCATTCTCTAATATGCTGTTGTTCAAAACTCAAAGAAATGAGTCATACTTTATATCTAAAATATAGATTCAAACAACTAGGTACAAGTTTGAAAGAAATTGAACTTACATAAGACAACCAATAGAGATAAATTGACTTAAAAACCTACTCGTCACAATGCGAGTTCCGGTCTCAAACCATGAAATTACCATTTGCTTTGGGTTTGGAAGAACACTACAATCTCTTCCAAGCAACTGATGTGCAGCAACCATGCCAGCCTAAATGAAGAAGTATTGTTACACAAATTCGAGTAGTATTGCTTGACTACACAAGTTGTAGTTATATTACTCAAAAGTAGTTAAAAACTCTACCTTTAGTCCTTCCTCATGAAAACCATAACCTAAAATAATAAAAACAATTTAGTTAGAATATGATCAATGTAATATACACATGAAACCTATTTTGTTATCAATATGAAAGATTACCATGATGTATGTCGCAAAACCAAATGCTTCTTTTTCCTTGAATGTTATCCATGGCAAGTGAAGCTTTAGACGCAGCAAAAGAGGGAATAGGATGCCTAGTTGACCATTTGAGCAATATATTTTTGGGTACCTCAACTGAACTAAGAGTTACAAAAAAGGGTTCATCTCCTTTGTCAATGTTCTGTTCAATATAAGAACTGCATAAGTCTTTAGCAACAACACAAAATGAACATGTTATTTATCATAAAACCTTACAAGATACATACTAGCAATGAAGTTACCTGCATCACATTAAGCCAATAAGTTGTGTACATGTTACTATCTGGACTACCAAGGAGATTGCATGCACTCCATGTTGATCGGTTTTGTGGCATCATAGTTTTGTCTTGATGGAGGAAGCAATCACTGTCCACAAGTAATTAAAAGGTTGGTTAAACATAAACACATTGATTATTTAACACGTAAATGTCTAATAACAACACTTGCAATCAAAATACTCATTGGTTGTGGATTATTGGACTTTAGAGGAGAATTTATTTTGGTGATAATGATAAGTCATATTCTTCTTATCTCGTTTCTAAAAGTAATTAACGATAGGAAATAAGATTATGAAAACTCACACCGTTATTGGTGCTAAGCCACACCTTAATGAAAATATTATATGATTGTGTTTGGTAGGGAAGAGATTAGTGGGTATAGTTTTTTTATTAGGGCATTGAACGGACGTGTGTGAACTTTCAAACACGTTCTAGGCAGATGTAGTAAACATTGTTGCATTCTTGATTAATAAAGGATTGTCGACTCTATTGGAGAATGAAATTTCAGAAAATTTACGATTTCTTAAAAAGGTAAATTTATCGTTCCTTTGACTATTCGGTTATCTAGCATATGTTGTATCTATTGTTAAGAAAAGAAAGTTGGATGTTAAGTCTACAAAATGTATTTTTATTGGATATGGCAGTGGCAGAGATGACTTCACATATCAATTTTGGATGAACAAAACAAGAAAGTTATTCATACTCGAGATTTTTTGTTCAATATATAGGTTTTGTATAAAGATAGATATGATGCACCAGAAGCTACTAGTTCTAAACCTAAAGTGGTGGAGTTAGACATCTCCAACTCACATGGAAGTAAGCAGACTATCGAGTAATAATTGCGCACACCGGAGGTTCCACTGCGTAGGTCCACTATGAGAGTGTGGATTGCCTAACATGTATACTCTCTTTAACTTTCATATGTTGTTGACTAGTAGTGGGGAGCTTGAAATTTATACAAAGACATCTCACAATGATCTTGTGAGAAAGTGGAGGCTTGCAATGGGTGATAAGATGGACTTGTTGATAACAAACGAGACTTCGGAATTAGTTGAACTCCCAAAGGATTAAAAGGCATTTCATAACCAATGGGTGTATAAAATCAAGAAAAAAGTTGATAGAAGTGGCGTTACAAGGAAGAACTATTTGTGAAAGGGTTTCAACAAAAATACGGTATATATTGTAATTATGTTTTTACTCTTGTGGTAAAATCAACATTAATTCATCTAATGTTGGGTATGGTGGTTGTAGAAAACGAGTTACAATAGTTAGATGTAATAACAACCATTCTACACGATGATTTAGATGAAAAGATCTACATGAAGAAACTAGAGTGTTGCTTGTTTGAGGGTAAAAATGATCTTTTGTGAAAATTGAAATGATTGTATGGCTTGAAACAAGCTCCTAGATTGTGGCATGATAATCTTGATGTATTCATCCATGACAATGAGTTCGTGAAAAGTAAGTTAATTATTGATTCTATTTCAAAAAGTTTGACAACAGTAATATCATATTGTCGTTATATGTTCATGACATGTTAATAGCAGGTCTAGTGCTCAAGAAGTGATCAAGTTGAAAAATCAGTTGTTTGAGCAGTTATGTATGAAGGATGTTCGTGAAGCTAAACAAATTTTGGGTATGAAAGGCAATTAACACCCAAATGTAGAGATCCAAATTAGCTAATGTCCTAGTGGGAAATCAAGTTGTCTAATAAGATTTACCTACAAATTAAAGAGAATGTGCCCAAAAGCAAAGAGCTTTGTATGCTTTAATAGTAATTTGATGTATGTAATTATGTGTACAAGGCTTATCATTACCCATGTAGTGGGAGTTATTAGTTGCTTCATGAACAATCTAAGAAAACGGGCATTGATCGAGAAGCAATGAAATGAATTCTTAGAAACTTGAAGGGTACCAATAAGTATGCCTTGTATTTTCAAGGCAAGATGTTCGAGTTAGTAGTGTATGTTATGTTGCAATGGAAAGGGCTAGGAAGAAGATTGTATGGTTGTATAATTTCTTGGGTGAATTGAAAAAGGAGAAAACGGAACATACTATTTACAATGTCGGTCAAAATGACATTCATTTGTGGCAAATTGGGTAACTAATTCTCATGTTCTATTTCTCTCTTTATTGCATTCTAATTCTAACATAGGGTGTGTTCGGTGAGGCTTTTATATGAGGTTATTGGAGGGATTATTATGTCCAGATTATTTTTGGAGAATATTTTGGCCCCAAAAAAGTACCCCAATACACATAGATTATCAAGATTATTGGGAGATTATTGAAAATAATAATCTCCCAAAATAATCTATCATGCATACCAAACGGACCCATAGTAACCTCGTCAAATCCCCATATATTAATCAAATGGTTTCATACTATTAATTTAAGTAACGATGTAACTCATGTCAAGTCTAATAAAATATTTCTTTTAAATCTATTGTACTACATTTACCTAATATCTTAATAAGCTAATATATCGGTTTGATGAAGCTCTCAGATAACTCCACCTTTTTTATTCATTGTTTTATTTAATGATGAAAGTCTTTACATAAAATGCGGTCTTTATAGCTAACAAATATCGATTATATTTCTGGATTGCTTGTCGTGGTTTGTTTGTTAAGTATGTGTGTAGGTCATGGACGATATCACAAGAGAAGATCTCGGCTGAATACTTACTACAACAACCAACAAACAAACAAACAAGGAGATCTAGGAGAATGAAGATCTCGAACAACCGAACGACCAACCATGAAGATCTTATTGGAGAAAGATAGACGTTTGAAGAGAGAATCTCGGTAAATATCTCATTGAAGATTTCGAACGGCTATAAATAAGTTTGTTGATGATTTCGAAAGTTTGAAGAGAAGATCTCAACAAGGATATTATTGTAGATATCAAATGGCTAGTACTCAAACGACACATGAGAAGATCTCGTTCAACAAACTAAAGATTTTTGTGGAAGGAAGATGTTGCAACGGCTAGAAGAAGTTCCTCCATAGAAGACTATAAAAGATACATCGGTTGAAGATGAAGATATCGAGCCTACAAATGAAACTATCCAAATCATCTTCATCGATCCAAACGTATCTTCCTCTTTGAGCATACTTAAATTCATTTGTTAGATTGATATAAACACAAGAGCTACATTGGCATATCATCTTAGTGTTATACTCCAGTGTGTTACTCTACGAAGTAACTAGACTATTATTGCTAGAATAGGAGTTGACTAGATCGTAGCATTGAGGCTACATTGAGAGAAGAAAGGATGTTCTTCTAGGTTGTATCTAGGACCCAAAACAAACAGATAATAGATAGTTAGAATCCTAGGGTCAGAAACCCTAGGCGGAGAGTAGGTTGTTAGGCCCGAACTTCGTAAACATATCGTGTGTCGATCTTTAAAATCCGCACCTTATATCGCTTTATATTGTGACTAACAACTTTCAGCAGGTTTCGAAGTCAAGGCCTTGAGATCCACTTCAAACCCTTAAGAAATAGTTTTGTCACGCACTAAGCGCAGAGATCGACTTCAAGGCATTGAGATTCATTTCAAAGCCTTAATATCCGATATTGCGAAAAATTGTCATACTCTATTCAACACCATTCTATATTATTTATATCCTTATTAATCCCCTACTTGGTTCTAGGTATCTTTTGTTACATAATTTGCGGGAGTAAAGTTAGACCAAACTTGTAATTTGTTTCTCTTTAAATAAGCAATTTGAGGTGCTGAAAGAGTTTCCTCTCTTTTTACAAAAAAAAGGTTAATTAAGAAATGATACTAAAATCTAAATAAAACTTATTTTAAATAGGTAAATGTAAAACTATCTTTCCAAATTAAATTAGATTTCTTTACGTGTCGGATATAGGTAGAAATTTGATATTCAGTTTTTTACATATGATCCATGATGTAAGTTGCCAAATAATTTAGAAATATATTTTTAATTTTACCTATTTAGTTTTAATTTTATTATTTAAGATTTAAACATTTGCTATTCGGCTTTTTACTAATCAAAGGTTTTTTTTTATACACAAATTAGGTTAGTATTTCGTGCTTTACCCGAATTTTGTGTAATACACATTTCATCTAGTTCAGATTTGACAGTTGACACTAGAGGCTCAAAAAGTTTGGGAAACAATTTAATTTATTAGGCTTTTTCTAGTTTTGTGGTTAGTAAATGTACCCCTGAGAGAAGAGTGTGTAGAGTTTGAGAATAAATACAAAAGGTTGTGGTATATTTACTTAATTGAAACATTAAAAAACCTACTTACTACTATAATTTTTTAAAAAGGCCTAGTTATCAAAAATACATGAAACGTTTTTCACACATTAAATTTAATCTATTTTCATTGAATATTTGTATTTTGAAACACCGTTTCATGATGGAGTAATATTTTTGTATAACTTTTTATATATAACTTTTTTAAGCTATAGTACATCAATAGATATTATATATATATATATATATATATATATATATATATTTTTAATACGTGTAATGTTTTCTCTAATATTAAATAGATGGTAAATCATTTATTAAATAATAAAAATATAAGAGATGAATAGAATACTTGTAAGTATACTGAAAAGCTCCGAGGATGCTTGTTTCCTCGTAGGTTGGTTGATGCCCTAATATTTTGAGAGCATTTGGAGCATGAATGGCCAAAATACATCCATCAAAAAATTCCTCGGAGCCATCTTTTAGAGATAATTTGCAACCTGTAATAGTACGTTTTGATAGATTATGTAATTATTATTAAAGGGTAAACACAATTAAGGACACTGCTTTAAGTTATTATATGATTTCATATTACAGTTCAAATTTATTTCATCTTATGTTCAAACTTAGGGCCCGTTTGGTTTTAACTCCGGAATCGGAAACGAATCTAGTCCATATGTATACAATTGTTCATGAAAGTTTGTGGAATCATTCCTTGTGGTTTAAAGGAATTGGAGTAGAATTTGATTACTTTTGATTCCCTATATGGTAACAAAATGTGAGGGAGCAAGTGCATTTTGTATTAATCTCCAAGGAATGATTCCACATAACTTCATGAATAAGGATATACATGTGGACTAAATTCGTTTCCATTCCGTTTCCGTTTCCGGAGTTGGAACCAAACGGGCCCTTAGTGTATTTGAATTTCGATCGTTTGTAGAGATTTTTTAATTGTAAATAACTAAATATAGTAGCTAACAACTTATCTTATTTAGAGTACATAACTACTACTTATCATATAGTACGTTATCATGATTAAAATTGATATTTAGTATAAAAATTGTGTTGTAAATATTTTATAAAAAGAGAGAAAATAAATAATTTAAATATAAGAATATGTTAAATAGTTTTTTAATCAAAGAATTTGTAAAGGGTTTTGTTTGATTTAGATATAAATCTTACAACCAATAAATGTAAATAAAAAAACTACATTTTAGTCATTTTAACAATAATATTTGCTGGTCAAATTGCTAACATTTTAAAAGTTTAGAATTCACTTTATTAAAATAACGAGGAGTAATGAGAAAAAGATTTTAGATGAATACTTCCTCTTATTAATGTTATCATAAATTACACGATTGAAAATTATCTAGAAACGAATAGCTTAAAAAATTATATGGTATAACACCAAATTGTGTTGCTTATATTAAAATTCTTTTATCTGTTTCTTTTGCGGATATTATTTATTATTTTAATTTTTAATGATATGTGAAGACAATATATATTTGTTATTAATAACTTATTATCAAATAATTTAGTTATTACGAGTAAAATTTGATAGACATGTATCAGTATCTAAGTTTTAAAAAATAATGTTTTTTTTTTTTTAAATTATACAGAAAACACAAAGTCGTGCATAACATAAGAATTGAACTAATTTATAGTTAAATAACCTATTTTGAAAAGAGAAAAAATGTAAATAGAAAGCTTACCTTTGTGAATAGTTGCAACAGACTGCACCTCACAATTTGTTTTTATTTGACAACCTCTGATGAGTAGATCCTTGGTAAGCTGCATATGAAACCCAATAACATGACAAACAATCACGTACTTTGACGTTGAATAAAACCAAAGATAATATGTAATTTCAAACCTTGTTAATGTAAGAATGAGAGCGGTCTTTTACAGTGAACCATTGTGGACCTCCAAATAACTGTCCACAACGTACACAAACTTTTAAATAAGAAAAATTGCAAGTGGAGATCCAAGGAGGAGATTAAGTGATGCACCTGAAACATATCATTATTGCCAAAGCGTGAAAGAATGGAAAATGCTGGAAAGTCCATTACTTGGTTTGTCCCACATTGCCAAAGTGAACAACATATTGGAATCTACAAATATTGAGATTTAATATTGTAAAAACATAGCCTTACAAAAACACTCGTATAGGAAAACAAAATATTTTCGACGTCAACAACCAACAATCGTTAATTTTGGCTCTTGATCCCTACTTGATTACTTTGTGATTTCAAAAGAATACCGCTATTGTTAAGTTTGCCTTTTCGAGATAAATCTTCTTATTTGTTGCCCAATGTGAGATGATTTGTGTTGGTTATAACCTATCTATGTATATTAGGATTGAACATGAGACGAGATGGAGACGAGTCTTGTAGTTTTTAGACTGAACTTTTGCATGTTTCGGTTGGGATCAAGGACTGAAAGGAACTATACTTATCTTGACTAGTACGATTGTGAATAATCGATGAAGCGAAAACTGTGAAATTGCTACAATCTTGTTTGAGAAATCAAGTGAAAACTGAGAGTAATGAGCACGATGAAATCGTGTTCAGTAAAATTGAAATCACGGTGAAGAAGCATATAATTATTTGACTTGTAATTCAATTGTCAATAATCAAATAAGCATAGCTACATTGCAGCCCTATTTTGAGAAGATGGACGATGTTATAAGGCAATAATAGTTGAGGATTTGATTTCTATCATTACTCTTAAGGGTAAGAAATTAGAGGTTGAGATTTTTTATGGTTACGGTTATTTTAACTTTGTATTAAAATATAGTTATGGGCAGAGTGGCCGGGTTTAGCAGGACGAAAAAGTTAAGGCCCGAATTATTTTAAATTTGTAATATTAAGGTAAGGACCTAATTATACCAATTTTTTTATAATTACGGTCTAGGATCGGATCAGACCGTAATTTCGGATTTGGTCCGATTTTCTACTCCGAGTTGAACACGTGCAGCCCTAATTGGGAAGGTAGTTATAGACTTTTATCTAAGTGTTATCATCTTAATTACACTAATCTATGCGATTGGGTCGTTATTATTTTTTTGATCTTTTTCATATTTATTACATGGAATTATCTTGGAAATTTAAGGTTGGATGTATTTTCACGTTTTTCTCTGCTCTTGTTGAAAGGTTGATAGTGAATTTTTTTGTGAGGCTAACTTTATTGGATTCATGGTGAGTTCGATGTCCTGATGACATATTGAGTTTTAAATCATGAGTTATAATATTATTCAGCTTTGGTCTATACTTTGGTCACTTTTTCTAAGTTATATTATTGAATGGGTTAGGGTAATCTTAAAGAGATAATGTATTATTTTATTTAAAAATCTATGATTTTATGGAAGATATTGACTCTATTTGGGAAGGGTATATATTAAAGGTTAAGATTATGAGAATTAAAAGGAATAAATAATTTTTGTAATCTCGTTTGGTAAGGAAACGAAGGAAATTAAAGGAGTTAGATTATGAAAATTAAGAGAATTAGATTATGAGAATTTTGTTATCCTATAAAACTTCGATTATAAGGATTATTAAGGCTAAAATCTCATTTTTACCCCTCTTCCTTTGTCTTCATCTCTTTCCTATATATATAAAAAAAATTTAACACGTACTTTTCGTAATTTTACCCACAATCATATTCATTTTTCAAACACTCATTTCACTTATTTTCATACTTATCCTCTTAAACAATTTCATCTCCTTAATTTTTCATACAAATAATTCTCTTCACCCTCATCTTCATCCACGTAATCTTATGTTAGTCTAAATCCTAAAGTAATAGCCGCGCGTTCTTTTAGATATATTAATAAGATGATATGTCAAAACAACCTAGTTAAAGATAGGGAGGGAAAAAAGTCTTACTATATAAGCTTTTTGGCACAATTTTGAATAACCTCTTGACTTAATAAAACTCTCAAGCGTTTCGTTGCGATTTAGTTCTGGGTTATTTTCCAAATCATCGAGGTACCTTTACAGAAAGAAAACAGTTAAAATTATAAGAACAATATAGTATCATAAAACAAAAAAAAAAACACGTAAACATTGTACCGGTAGACATCATCCTTGAAGTTGATCAATTCGGGAAGCATTGTCCAAAAGTATGGATTGAAGATGTTCCTCTTTTGTGCGAACATGCTTAATAAACCATTTTGAGTTCCCCACTCGCATCCGAGTCCTTCATCCAAGCTTATAGAAAATGATATATTAGAATTCTCCATCTCAACTCCTAGAGTCTCAAATAAGTCCACCAGATTCGGAAATGATACCTACATTCAATAACAATAATAGAATCCAAAATAGTATAACCCATGACATCGCATGATTGAATATATGTGATAGCTCTAATCAAACTAATAAACCCGGATTTTGCGGTTTGGAAATGTAAAAGGGGAACTTACGCGATTGAAGAGCATAAAAGCGAGGTCAAGTTGAACACCATCAATTGTAACGTTGTTGTTGGTGTGGCCGCCGAGCTTCTCCTCTTTCTCGTACAAATACACCTTCACTCCGGCCTTGGCGAGCTCATAGGCCGCTCCCAAGCCAGTTATGTCTGCTCCCACCACTGCTATTCTCCTCATCTTCTCAATGAACCTCTTAAGCATCAACAGAGTTATCCTATCACACCACTTATATATATTACGCAAAAGCAAGTGGACACGTTAAAATGTGTTGAAAAGTAAGTCTGAACCACCTCAAACTATATATATTTCATGTATAGTATAAAGAAACACAAGAACCACAAATAATATATAAGCTATGAATTTGACCTAAACTTGCATTTATGTGAATGAGCTTCGATCCGACATTTATATTTGACTTACATATTTGCTACGTTTATGCTATTTATCAAATTAATTTTTAAAAAAAACAAGATTTACGATCACTACAAGAACCACTCTTCACATAGCAACATCTAATTTGTTTTTTTTTTGTAATGATAAAAGTTACAAATTTAGCTCAGTTTTACATGATTTAGATTTTACCCTAAAAATTTATCATCTTTTGACTTTAATTTTCACACTCATGGACGTGTGTCTTCCACGTCACTCATCAAGATAGTATCAAATCAACCCAAATCACATATTATATATCTCGATTTGAATGTACAATCAGATCCCATCATGGATATCTTTGCTAACACCAATATTAGTCAAGATAGTAAATTCGCTTAAAATATTATCTTGGTTTACTAATCTCAAGGTTATGGGAATCATTCATATATAATTAAAACAACTAAATTTATATTCTAAATTTATTTAGAAATCCTTTTTTTTTTTCAATTACCGATTTGAATTTTGTATTAAATTAGTTCATAAATGTTTATGATTATTTCATTTTTTTTATTTCAAATTATGTTTTTTGTAATACTTGTTGGTAATTTTTACCAAAAAAAAAAAAATACTTGTTGGTAATATTTATTATCATTTGTTAGTTCAAATTTTTAAAAATTTATTTCATATAGTGTAACAAAAATTTAAAATTTGTATTATTAATTCACAGTTTATTCATTATTTGTTATTAATTACTGTTTTATAAGGGACTTGCAGTCGTACACGCAAGTTTAGATTTATCATGTCAGTGATTGAATCAATTCATTCATAAATATATTGTCCCGAGGAAATCAAATACAACCTATAAGAAAAGTAAAAAATACGGCACAAAATGTCATAATAGAGTGATTTATAGAAGTGGAACAAAATCCACGAATATCTTTACCAGCTCCATTATTCCTCCATCACGTGTAATTATGTAAACTTGTAGCACTTGCTTCATAAAATATCAATTCTTTATTCGATAAAATCAGTAAGAAAATATTAAACTTTAAATGAAATTAAGTTTACTTCTTATATTTATATTTAACTATTCTTCGATGCAATTAAGTGTTAGAATTAAATTTAAGAATTTTACATGTATTTAACACTTGTATGTCGGACATTTTTCTGGCATATTTCTGATAAGCTCCGGCCATTATTAATACCGGAAGTGGAACCTCTTGCTCATGGTATATTTATACGTCAAATTTGAGTTCCATATAAATGATAAATAAGACCCGAAGTTGATTGCTTGTTAAGCAAAAACTTGAAAATAAAAAATGGGTTATCCCACATCGACTAGATTGGGAGGTATCCTACGGGATATATAGAGGCGAAATGCATAAAGGTCGTGGTCCTGGATCACTACCCATTTTCAAGGGGGAAAGACGTAGGCAAACAAGCACTGCCATCCAACAGATAGATATGACTGTTTAACTCAGTCAAAAGGAACCCGAGATTTTTGGATCCATTTTTCAGTCAACTAAATTCGGTTTTTTTGCAACAAATCCGCAATAGTCGACCTCCTCCGCTCCTATATAAAGAGTTCTCCTCCTCTCATTTTCATCATCTAGAACATCATCTCCTCTCCTCTCTTTTGTTCTTCTATTTCCTCGAGAGTGCGACACTCAACTAGTACGTAGGCTTCCAATAAACTACGCAGGTCCGATTCGTAAGCAGCTTTATTATGAGATTCTTAAACACCAATAACCGTCGTAATACGGGGTGTTTTTAAAATTAAGGAAAGAGATTCTATCTCGACTCTACTCAACTCACTTCATCTATCGATTCAGAATTCCGATTCTACTACTTTGCGCATTTATGGTTTAACTTTTGTACTACAAGTTCCTACGACCTTAATTCTAAAAACAAAATTATACTTTGTTAAATTGTTGTGCACTAATCGTTTTTTGAGTGCTGCAGATTCGGTGCCGAAACGGTTTTCTGGAATACTAACATTTTCGTGCATAAACACCTAAAACCGGGAAGCTTTACCTCTGTTTTAAAATTTGTTACCATTTGAATTTCTATTTAAAAATCGATTTTCATCTAATTCCGTAAATCGGTTTATTTCGGAAAAAAAAAACAAAATCGGTTGTAAACTAAACTTTTTAACTCGCTTTTGTTTTTAAACCTACATTCAATTTAATCATTTAAATCGAAAACAAGTTTGTTCTTGTACGGACGTATATACAAATTGTTATATTCGGTTTTGAATTTCAATTTCGGTACCAAAAATTGAAATATATACTGACCGTGGTTGTATCCATATAATAAAAATGGCTGATAACACCAAACAAACTGCTGGTGATTAGAATACTCTTGAAAAGGGAATTGGAAGTATCCTACCTATCTTGATTAAATTTGCGGGTAGAGGAAGCGATGAGGGGACATCCCAAATTTAGTTTGAGAAGGGTCTACCATTGGCTGTCCTACCAAACCCAAGGATCGATACTAATCCTTCTCAATGTGGTAAACAGTCCGGTCATGAAGATGTCCCTCAAACAATACCAATGCCTGACTCTTTGAGCATAGGATTTCTACCAGATAAGTTCGATGAAAAAACTTCAAAAGTTGGCAATAGAAGATGCTATTCTTTTTAACCATGTTGAAGCTGGACATATATGTGACCGGGGATAAACCCGAGAATGTGGGGGTACTCCTCCAAGCTAATCTGAGTGGTGATTATCTGTGCAAAGGGTGGATTCTAAGCTGCCTGTCAAACCCACTATACCAAGTGTTCAGTACTTCTAGGGAGATCTAGATTCCCTAGAAAGGAAGTACAAATCTAAGGACGTAGGACATAAGAAGTTCGTCGTTCAGAGGTTCATGGACTTCCAGATGGTAGACCAAAAGCCTATCATGGAGCAAGTTGAGAAGCTACAACTTTTAACCCATGCTATCATTGCTGAAGGAATGAACATTTGCGAGACATTCCAGATAGCAACACTCACCGGGAAACTCCCTCCATCTTGAAAGGATTTTAAAAGTTAACTTTTGCACAAGCGAAAGGAAATGAATGTGGAAGACTTCATGGTCAAGTTGTAGATTGAATCAAGAAGTCGCAACATTGACGAGGAAAAGTCAGAGAATGTTCATCTGACTGAACAAAAGGACAAGAAACGGAAGTTTCAACCCAAGTTCCCCAACAAACAACTAACGAAGAAGAAGTTCGTAGACAAATGTCACAACTGTGGCAAGATGGGTCACAAATCCGACGAATGCCGGAGCAAGGGTGATTCACACAAAGGCAAGGGCAAAGAAAATTCCCACACAGATGAAGATGGGCTAACCGATGTTGATCTATGTTCCGTGACATCTGAAGTCAACATGGTCGGGAGCAACCCGATTGAGTGGTGGTATGACACAAGTGCTACCTGCCACATCTATTCTGACAAGGGGATGTTCACCACCTATCAAAAAAATAAGCATGACAAACATCTATTTATGGGAATTCATTCACATGAAAGGTCAAAGGTCACGACAAGATAGTGATGAAGATGATGTTTAAGAAAAAGGTGCGATGAGGGGTTGATGCCATAGATTCGTGATCTAGAGTGAAGTTCACGGATTCAACAACAAAAGAAATCTCGGGGCAAATCTCGGGCGAGATTCTAGATGAACTGGCCGAGGTTTCCTACTGGTGATGACAAAGTATATGAAACTTGAAGGAACAAAATGTAGTTAATATGGAATGGTAATGGATAGATAAGAAGAAGGATAATGGAATGAAATTGATGGAAATATAGGAAGACACGAACCAATATATTCTTGAAATAACCTTGACCAACGGATAAAAACTCCTTAACAAAGGAGGGACTAGTTTGACTAGTAACATCAATCTTCAATAAGATCAACACACACAAGAACAACCTAGCAAGGAGTCACAACGATTTAACCAAATACTCTCTTTTTGATTGAATAGAAATGATAAAATGCAAACTCCGTGAGCAAAGTCACAAGTAATTCACAATAACGTGAAAAATGATAATCAAACTACGCTACCTATGAATCTCGTCCTCTAAGGCTATTTATAAGAGATATTCCTCTAAAAAGATAAAATAAAGATAATCCTAAAATATAGGATCAAAACCAACACAATACCTTCAGAATGTTTAGAGATTTAAAGGTATTAAAATAACTAAAAGATAATTATGATCAATAAGATCTCAACTAGATCTTATAGATCACGGCAGAAGAAAGTCTTGGTCTAAATCTCGGGCAAAATTATTGCCTCAGGGCCAAGATTTCTTCACTGGTTCTCTTAAGCCTCGTCTTAGCCACATTTCTTGGTTCCT
Source organism: Fagopyrum homotropicum (assembly GCA_033239125.1). Lineage (NCBI taxonomy): Eukaryota > Viridiplantae > Streptophyta > Magnoliopsida > Caryophyllales > Polygonaceae > Fagopyrum > Fagopyrum homotropicum. The sequence continues at coordinate 50,935,018 of BSWB01000005.1, forward strand.
TGATCTTCTTTAATTATGTATAACTTCTCCTCGTCGGTTCTCTTTTCTCTTGATCGAGTGATTGGTCCTTGTATACTTGGTGTTGGAGACGGTCCCTCATCATGCTCCCCTTCTTGAAAAGTATTTGTTCGCTCCAAAACGTGTGTTTATATGGGAGAAAATAGTCTAAAATTTATACCAAGAATCAAGCAAAATAAGCGAACCTGTAGTGTACGGATCAATCGCAATATAAGCAAGTATTCCAGGGTTGAACACAAGGACTATGGCAAAATCAAGCAACGGTATATAACTTTAGGTTGTAGTGCAAATCTCAAGGAACAAAGAACAAGATATATGATAATCACATAAAGGAATGCGGAGTCTAGAGATCAAAGAATCCGGTTGTGGTTTCAACTCAAGACTTCTAAAGATAAGCGTGGACAAAGCTAAGGATGGTAAAGGAAGGCGTTTCTAAGACGGGACAGATCACGGGGGAGGTCTCACTATCCGCTATCCCAAACCAAAGGTCCTATTACCGGGTAAATCTCAAGGAACTAAGGAAAAGAACTATACTCTCAAACTAACAAATCAACCTAAGGGAATAGAACTAACATTTACCGGGTAAGTCTCAGGTTAACTCACAAAGGTAAGGTGAAGGCTCACTCAAACCCAAACAAAGGATAAAATTTTGTTGCCTAACACTCATCATCATAGGTAAAAAAAAGCAAGGAATCACCGGGTAAGTCTCTTCCTAGGCTTGGATATAAACCAAGAAAAGTGCAACGAGGATAGGATTTGGCAAACTATAACCTATGGTTCAAGATCCGCAGTTCAGGATCAATCTCAATCTTTTCTTGCTTGATCTCGATTTAGATTCATGAAGAACTGTCCGAGACACTAATCGGAATAGGTCAAACTCAACTTTAGGGTCCACTCGAGATAAAGATCTAGTCTGTCATCGTCTATACCACAAACTTCAACCAATCACCCAAGAATCGCAAGGGTTTTAGCCAACAATCATCATGTTCAAAGCAATCAATATATATTCAATCAAGTTGTCAAGAAAAGAGAAATAAACACTCAAAAAAAGGTTCTCAATTATAATAGGTGTAAAACAATCCAACAAAGTATCGATAATGTGTTCCAAAAGGTGATAGCAACAACTAGTATCCTTCCAAAAAAAACCTTACAAAGTGTCTTCCAATCTCTTCATTTACCTTCAATCTTGATCTCCAAGCCATCTTTTCAACCCTTGGATGCAATCCTTCTGTAATCTTCTTCCGTGAAGAGAGAACAAACCTCGTAGCCGTCAACCGTCCTTAGATCAATATTCACCTTCCATTCTTATAGAAAAACTTAGGGTAAGATATTTTTATAACTCTTGGGTTGTGGGCCGTTGATCTCAATCAAGCCAAGTAAGGCATCTCGACCGAGATAGTAATGGTCTCATATGAGATCATGACTCAGTTACGTACTTTTCTTCGATTCTTCTCTTGATTTCTTCTTGCATCCATTTCCTAAGGTTCTTGCTCTTCTTCTTGTAGTCCCAAGTGTTCCATAGTGCTGCTCACTAGTCCCTCATGCTTCAATGTCCCTTTTCGATCCAAAATATGGCCTAATTCCTACAATTACAATCGAACTAGGTGTAGACCTTAATTCTTGCAAAGTAGACAAATAAAGGCATAATTAATATGAATATATACCCATGCAAGCAGAATAATAAAGAGAAATCGCCAAAACAATAGCCAATACTTAGACTATAATTCATGTTATCAAAATACCCCATACTTGCCTCTTGCTTGTCCCCAAGCAAGGTTCAAATCTTAGATACAAGATAATATGAATTATAAACCAGTAAAACAATGAAAACTCGCAAAACTTTTGGTTGTGTGCTTTTACTCATAGATCACCCTTAGAGAATGCTTCCTAGCCAATAATAATCAATACATGATCAAAACAAGTTATAGGTATAAGAAAGACAATCATACTTCACATAAAATCATAGAATATGTAGCAAATCAGATTCATCAAAATCAATCATGGATAATCAATTTTAAACCACAAAGTCAAACAACATGCTCAAGGTCTCAAGGGCTTTCAAATAGAGGTCAAGAAATGTATTAGGGTGAGATGTATAAAGGATAATGTGGTGCTAAAATCCGGGAAAAGGATAAAAACTTCACAACTTCAAGCATAACTCAACATCCACCAATAAGCTCTTCTTACTTCTTTTTCACATTTTTACTTTACTTTCCACTAGAGAACATGGACAAAGGTGCACAAAAACCGAAGCCTTGGAGATCAACAAATCTCAATTTCTCGAGATGCCTTAAACCTTGATACATATACCATGACTCGTTAGGACTATCAATCAATCCGACCGAAGCCTTGGAGATCAACAAATCTCAATTTCGAGATGCCTCAAACCTTGATGCACATACCATCATGCGTTAGGACTATCAATCAATCCGACTTTGGTAAGACACAAACACCCGCCTATGTGAGTGGTGTGGAGTTACTCATCATCATGATTAGCGTCCCCAAGCCTATTGTTTTCTAACACTTTCTCCACTTTCAACTTCAACTTTCATCAAAATTTTCACTTTCATGCTTCCAAATTCCCGGATAGGTAAAGGAGGGCAAATATATGTATATATATGAGGCGCTAAGCATGATCAAGGAGACGAAGAAATAAATCGACTTGCCTTAATCATCCAAGAAGGATGTGTGAGAACTTATAGCGCAATTTCAACTTTCAAATTCAACATGAATTGGACAAATATAACTTACTAAGCATGCTCAAATTTCAGACAAAGCATTCAAACCATAATCATATCATAAATTATTTCAAACGCATAAAGATCATAAAAGTCAATCCACAAACATATATCATCACGGGGATCACATCCATTCTAGAAGCACAAAATATTTCGAAAATTTTCTTTTTCAAAATGTCTCTCCACCGAGATTTATGTAGGCAAATGAGGTTTCCGACCGAGGTACCCCCCTGTTGTGTTCATCTCATTTGGCTAAATGAATTTCGGTCGAAGCAAATTTTATTTATTTATTATTTTTTATTAAACTAGTTTTTGACGGATCTCGATCAAAAATTATGATGCAATGCATGGAATATAAACATATAAAGACATAAAGCTCAAAGCATCGAATAAGAGTCATAGAAACGATCAAAGGTAATAGTTATTACAGACCCAAATGTTAAATACCCCATACTTAAGGACACATTGTCCCCAATGTGCACAAGCACAAATCATAGAAACACTTACAATGTCTAGTGTAGAACAACATAATAAAGGATAGAAGTAGCAACATTGTCAAGGAAGATCAAGCGTCTGGTAGTGGAGGATATGGGAACTGAGTAGGGTCAAAGGCATGCCCGAACTACCGATGATACATCTGCGTCATCATTTGGTGGTGAATATGGTGGCGCTCATCCATGTACCGCCTCATGTCACCTATCAGTCGGCTTTGAGTAGTGTGGCGCTCATCCATAATCTGCCTCAAATCACGGAAAGACATCGCCATCTACTCTCCTAGCTCATCGACCATGTTGTAAATGTTGGAAGGTCAAACACAATGGCAAGAACCTCGTTGAGGTTGCACCCTCCTGGGTGGAACCTCCTGCTGTGTAGCCCTCACTACCGGATCATCATTAGTATCCTCATCATTAACCTCAACTACCGGAACGCTAGGACCAGCAGTATCGGTCCCGATATCCATAACAACTACTCTATCACCGCCCTCATAACTGTTTGTGCCGAACTCATCATTAATATCAGCATGTCACTCTAGTGGGCGCCAAATCTCTCTCCAATTGTTCGGGCCGGCGACCGTGAACTATGAAGACCAAGGAATGCCCCTCGGAGATCTCTTCTCCCAAGGCATGGCATCATATGGTGTGCCACGGCCTTAAGGGAAGAGAATTCAACGAGTGATGAAGTCCTGTAGACCTAAAGGCTTAGCCTCAGCGGCTAAGGTACAAGCAGACAAGTCGATCTCCATGATCCTAGCAATGTGGGTCACCATACCCCCTACACATATATCGCTCTTACCTTTGTTGGCAATCTTATGCAACATCCGCCAACATGGTGGGAAAATCAAGAACCTCTCCTACAGTGATACACCACAAGGTAAAGAGCTCACCCTGCTTGATCTTCTATAGTGTCTTACTATGGGCAAACAACATCTCACTCAATACGCGGTGGGCGATCTTAAAGGCAAGGTGATAGATGTTTCTCTCTTGGAATCCTTGATTTCCAATTGTCGGCACTAATTGGAGTAGAGGCGATACTATCCCAAAACACTCTTGCTTTGAACCTAGTGGGGAAGTCGGTGGCGGTAGGGGGGAAAATCTAAACAGAACTGCAAAGTTGTATAAGCTGACCCCGTAGTTCTTGTTTATCAAACGGAATTTCACTCCCTTATGTTCCGGCACATACATGAAGGAGCTAAAAAATTCATACATAATCTCTACGTATGCCGGTTCCCTAAGGGCGATCAACCCCTCTAGTCCAACAGTAGATATCATGCTCTGTAAATCATCAACAACATGCAGGCAAGCAAAGTCCTTAATGTCTATGTATCGTAGTGCTATAATAAGACGAGAGAAAATTCGGTCATACCTTTCTTGGTGACGTTCCTGGATAACTAGAAGTGGTGGAGGTGGTGGGATGAAGGAGAAGGTTTTCGTGCACCAACACGACCACGGACCACAATCTCTCGCTCAGAACGACGTAAAGGCTTCATTATAACAGGTGATCTCAGGTTATTCTTGATGAATCTCGGCCGAGATTACCGAGATGGATGCATCTCGATCAAAACTCACAAATCTGTAAGTATTTCCCCTCAAACACACTACCACCAATTTCAAATGGGGATTTCGACCTAGATGCAACCCAACAACACAAAAATACTCGCCAAATCGAGACAAAATCGAGCAAACCTAAGTTTAGGAGTCTTTGAACGAAATTGCTTGATTTTTGATGATTTCGGTGGTTTGAAGTGCCGATTGATGCTGGAGAAGTGGATGTGGTGCCTTTCCCGTCAAGTTGATCCAAGAACGAGCAAAAACAAGCAAGAAACGGGATTTTTAGCAAGGAGGGCGATTTCGGTCGGGTCAACTCGAAGTAAGTTAGGTTTAGAAGAGAGAGAAGATCTCTTTCATCTTTTATACCCTTTAGAATTTTGAACTGCATCTCGGACGAGATGGCTGGGCAACCGAGATGGTCAACCGAGGTCACTCCTTGTTGGGTTTATCTCGGTTGAGGGAGATCGATCTCGGTAGAGATCACTGTAGGCAACCGAGATCACTCCAGTTTCCGCTCTTTTCTCAAATTCTCAATCCTAAAGTTATCTCCATCTTCTTCTTTGAGTTGTTTTCTTTGGATTGTACCTAGCTCCTGTCATCACGGATACAAAAAATGCAAAAACTATTCTAAACTAATCTAGAAATCAAAACAAAGAAATACCTTGGGTTGTCTCCTAAGAAGCGCTTGTTTTAAGGTCGCTAACTGGACCGTACTTCGTTATGATCATGTTAGATGCAGTGGATCAATCTCCTCTACCGGAACTTCCGGTGTGTATTTCTTCGGCCGTTGACCGTTCACATTAATATTTCCGATATGTTCACCCTATACTTCAACTTCACCATGAGGGAAAACATGTTTCACAATATAAGGTCCGGTCCATCTAGATTTCAACTTACCGAGAAAGAGGCAAAGACGGGAATTGAAGAGAAGAACAAGGTCTCCTTCTTTGAGCTCCTTTCGAATAATATTCTTGTCATGCCATCTTTTTGTTCTCTCCTTATAAATCCTTGCATTCTCATAGGCATTCAAGTGAAGTTCTTCCAACTCATTAATGTCCAAGAGTCGCTTCTCTCCAGGCTTCCTTGATATCAAAATTCAGCCACTTGATCGCCCAATAAGTTTTATGTATAAGCTCCAACGAAAGATGACAAGACTTCCCATAAACAAAGTTGTAAGGAGTGGTTTCTATGGGAGTCTTGAATGCGGTCCTATAAGCCCAAAGAGCGTCATCCAACTTCATTGACCAGTCCTTCCTCGTTCTAGAGATGGTCTTCTCCAAGATTCCTTTGATTTCTCTATTTGATATCTCAACCGGTCCACTCGTTTGAGGATGTTAAGGAGTTGCTACCTTATGGGTGACCCCATACTTCGATAAAAGTGCTTCAAACTTCCTGGCTGTAAAGTACGTCCCTCCATCACTAATGATGACTTGAGGTGTCCTAAATATTTGGAAAATAGTCCGGTTGAAGAACTTCACTACTAATGTGACGTCATTGGTGGGAGAAGCAATGGCTTCCACCCATCTTGAAACATAATCAACCGCCAAAAGTATGTATAGATTCCATGCAGATGATGTGAATGGTCCTATAAAGTCAACTCCCAATACATCGAAAATTCCAACTTCTTGTATGTTATTGAGGGGCATCTTGTTTCTTCTAGATAAGTTCCCTGTTCTTTGGCATGCATCACAAGAAACAACAAATGTTTTCACATCCTTAAAATAATGTAGCCAAAAGAAACTGGAACGTAATACCTTAGTGCAAGTTTTATGGGCACTAGCTTATCCTCCACATGTAACACCCCGAATCTGCGGGACTCGGGATGCTACGGGCGGAGACCTCACCATGGGTCCCGACCCTTAACCTGACAACAATTTCACTGGATCTTACAACAAGACACAAATAAAGGAAAAACAAAAATACATTTTAATGCAATGATATGAACCCCAAAAGCATACAACGAAAGACCACAACCGAGTTAACAACTCCAACGACCAAACGTAAAAAACATAGAATGTACATATATATATATACATATATATACAAGACTCTACTCCCAAACCCATCCTACAATGCACAAACCCCGACTGCCCACTCTTCCGGATCTCTCGGCCGCGTCCCAACCTGCAGGGCAACTACAACAATATCGGTATAAAACCATTAGCTAGCATTCAAAGCATTAGAATCATGGTATTGGCACACACACACACATAAGTCAACATAAACACACATCATGCTTTAACACACATAAGCCGGTTTATTATCTTTCCAATTACGTCATTCCATTACTAATTCCATTTATGGTGTGACACGAGAATCATAAAGATCTCGCCCTTGTCCCCTTTCACCAGACGGGTTTGTACTTGATGCGAATCAACATCACCCGCTGGGCTGGTCGCAAGGCACCTCCTAGTCACCCCATTTTGGACTGGAGAAGCGGTCACCGCCCGTTATCATACACTTGGGCCAATATACATAACACAAGGTCGTCCTAGTTTCGGTTTTGTTATTATAAAACATAAATAAACACACTCACAACCAATCACACATCGATGCTAATATAAAGAAGCTAGCTAAGTAAGTCCGGAGTCTTACATGTCTCAAACGCTCAATCCAAAAATATAGCACACTCCCCTTCCCGCAGGAAGATACTCTCAGCCTGACCAAACGAGGCACAAGATCAGAATATATCTCTCATGCTAGAAGTCCTTAGACTTCTATCCCAAATGACCTCTACAAGGTCATATAACTCACATGTTAGGACAAAATACTCATAGTCTCGATAATCTCCCGATCATAAACGCTGGGCTAGGATACTCACGTCCTAGTCTCCACAATCTCAACTGCACATGCTTGAATAACAACATATGCTCATCGTATTACTAGAACACACATCACAACTATGCTATGATACAACTCCTAACCTCTAAGATTCTAAAAGATCATTCCTCAACATCAATCCATCAACCATCCATAACTCCCTAAAGTCCACAACCACTAAGTGGCATTCACTCTAAGTTATGCTAGATCTATCCTAGCATGATATACTACCACTAAACAATACTAGAACGAGAGAGAAGGGAATCACACGAGGGAGAAGGAGAAAGACGATCTACATATGTTGAATGCGGATTCATTGGGCCTTTATCGGGGCGCTTCCAAACCTAACACCAAACTAAACGAATTTAGCTTATACGCTAAATTTGAATGTAATATAACTTATATATAAATCTAAGGAAAACTCGTGTTCAAAACCAAGGTTAATATTTTCCAGGGCAATATATCCATTTACGTAAACATCATAAACCGCAATTCAAAATTTTGGGCCAAAACCGTAAATATATATAAGCAGGTGCATAATTGTTACATTCCAAAAATCTCGGTAGAAAATGTAAATTTGAAAAAGTTGGGCCAAACTGCAAATAAAAAAATGTATAGGATATATATTGTAATAATTGTAAAAATATAATTAACCCTAGGGTTTTTCATTCCAAAATAAAAGGCAGCAGTGGACAAGGCGAACCAAGGGAGAGAAATGGCGGCGGAAGGGCATCTCTCCGACGGCATCAGAGTGGGGTTCTACTGGCCTCTCCGGTGGCGGCAAAGGCGTCTCTTCTCGGTGGTGTGATAGACGCGAGCTCTTTGGCGGCGAGGCGGGGCCTCCGGAAAGGCTCGTGTAGGCGGGGCGAGGAGCGGAGGCAAGAGGTTGTGCAGGTAGAGTGAGGCACGACGGTGTCGGCGGAACGGAGGCGGCCCAATCACCAGCGGCAGGTGGTGCAAAGAGCAAGGAAGTTGGGGAGTTTGACGTTGTGTAAAGAAAGAAAAGAGGTAGGTTGGGCTGGTCATAGGAGGTAGAGGAGGGCGAGGGGTCAAGGCTGGCCAGGAGCCGAGCGGTCAGGTTGAAGAGTTCACAGTGGGGACGAGGGGTCAAGCTGCAGATCTGAGCTGACGTGGCAGTAGAGGCTGCGAGGGGTTGGCTGTAGTGAGCTGCTCACCAGCCAAGAAAGACAAGAAGGAAAAGAAAAAGGAAAAAAAAAGAGAATTACCCAAAATATACTCGATCAAAATAATCAGAACGGAAATTTCGGATCCGAAAACTTTTCCGAACTTTCCAAAAATAAAGGTACGGGAAATATATATATATATATATATATATATATATATATATATATATATATATATATATATATATATATATTCGCAAAAATATACTTTGCCATACAAAACCATTCTCATAAATTAATTACGAGACTATATAAGAATTTAAACACTGGTAACAATTTATCGCTAGAAGTAGGAAAATAAATGTCAAAAACGCCCTCATTAAACGGGGTGTTACATCAGATCCCCTAAAAACAAGTTTCATCCCGAAACTTGCCACACGCCGAACTTCTCGGTCCCTTAAGGCCGAGGTATGAACTCTTACTCTAAGAAGGCTGAAACCTTCTAATCTATATACACCAACTGCTCAAACTACCATCACAAGATATATCAGGTCATATAACACATTCCCGCACAGGACCCAACTACACATAACATCATACCCGCACAACTCAACCAAGGGAAGAACTACATCTAACCTGTCGTTCTATCGATTCTACTAGCTCAGCGTAAAACTCACTCAAAGATATTTTTCCCCATCTTCTAATTTAGCCTCATTGGTTCCTCGTCTGCCCCCTAGACCATCATGACTGACCATCCGTCCCGAGTCATGTATGAACTCCCTTGACTGATACACATGAAACACCGGGTGAACACCCTCTACTCTCGGCGGCCACGTCAATCGGTAAACCACTTTCCCAACTCACGTTAAGATCTCAAGAAGGTCCGATATATCAGAAACTCAACTTCCTTCTCGGGTCTTTCTCGATGCAGCATTTCCATTATGCTTCTCTTTGCTTGTCTCTAACAAAGAAGATCGAACTTCCAATTTACACCATTAGCTTTGGTTCTTGTCAAGCCAAACATTGATGTGACTTTTCCTCAATTCTTGTTGCAAGTTCCAAGTATGAAGGAAATACTTTAATTCACACTACTTCTACTAACGAGACACGTATGCTATTACCTTTACCTCGTTCCTCAATACTCAATTAAGACTTGTCTTGGAGAATCCCTTGTCCTCTTCAAACCCATCATACCTTGAGGCAATTTGAAACACTTGCACCAATAAATCTCCTCTTAACTCTCAGCAATACCATTGTCAGTTTTCGTCCCATTCAATACTTCATTGTCATCCGGAGTAGGCTAGTCATAGATGGTATTACTTTGGTGAATCTCTCCACAAATCCGGTAATGACCAGCACATCCAAGAAAACTTGTAACTTATTTCACATTCTTCGGGGTTTGCTATCCCGAGACAACTTGTAATACAACTTCTCTCTTCCTCGAGAGTAGACCAAATTATCTTATCCAGGGCATTAGTAAGCCCATATGGAACCACTACAACTCGTAGTGACCATGGTTTTTCCGGAAGGCCGTATTTGCGATATCCCAGTCTCTAATTCTCAATTGGTGACACTCAGACCTTAAATTAATCTTAGAAGAGACTACCGACCCATGCACCCGATCGAGTAGATCATCTATTCGTTGTAAGGGATACTTGTCCTTCACCATTATCTTGTTCCGCTTACGGTAATCGATGTTCACATGGAGAGAACCGTCTCTCTTTTCCGCAAACAACACCGGCGTTCCCCTTAACAACTTCAAATCAAGAGTTCAAGATATATTCCAATATGAACTTCAAATCAAGAGTTCAAGATATATTCCAATATGAACTTCAAATCAAGAGTTCAAGATATATATAGAGTTCCCCATGGTAGTGCATTGATTTTAGCAAACCCTTATCACGAAGAGCTTGTAATTTCTCCTTTCATTGCTTCCTCAATCCGCGTATCTTCACGGGTTTCATTTAGTGATGTCATTTGTATGGCGCTTTGGAAATTGGATTTGAGCCAAGATCAACCTTAGCGACAAAAATCCACAGATGTATTGGAATCCACGATATCTCGGGTTTCATCTTTTCTCTTCCTGTCAGATATCGTAATAACCGACACAACTTGTCTTAGCATTTTACAAATGGTCATGACACCGTTGATCTACCCCGATCTATTGAGGGGATGTCCTTCAGACTCGTGTATTGTTCCAACTATAACTATGACGGTGACCGTTCTCTTCAAGGATCCTTCATCTCTCGAAACCGTAGATTCGCTTTGAGTCTTCTGACTCTTGGGTCTTGGATAAGAAATATTTCATCTTAATCTCTTTTAAAGGGATGTTGAAAATAATCTATAAGGTTTCGCACTTATGTAATGTCATGAACATGCCTTGAAACAATCGATCTAATCTTTTTCGCTTTAATGAAATCCCAACATGTGGGTAACGTCCTTCATATTTTATATAGTCTTGCACTAAAAGCACCCTTTCTTCATTTAGGGGTAGAACTTACTTTATTTCCTTATGTTACATCTCATGTCGAAATCAAACTTCAAAACTTCGGTCTTCTCTTACTCTCATTGGTCACCTTATGCATCTCTCGGTATTCCATGAACAACTTAACAAGCGTACCAGTATGCCCCATGGAGAACGCTAAGCGAATTTTTCCCAAATCCAACCACAGAAATATCCAACTCATTACTTCTCAATTTCTAACGTCATCAGCTCTAGCTTGAAGCGTTGCTAAAAATCCAGATTCTCCGTTTCACGCCATAACCACTATGGCCTCTCTACTTGAGTCTAGGAGATTTTGATCCAACTTCTTCTTGCGAAGAAATATCATCCGTTTCATTATAATGAAAATACCATACATCTACTCTCTCTATATATATGTTCCCATTGCGTAAAGAAACAAGGGAAGCTTCATTTTCCTCCTGCTCCTCTATTCCTTTCACTCTTATCAAACCTTAACAGTTCTTATCCGTGTCGTTCCCACATATGCCAATCCCATGACCTAAGAAGGTCGCACAGGGTCATTACCATCCCACCCTAGGAGGTCTATTGCAATTACTTGATTTGAACTCTTGTAATGCTACTTGATTATGACATGTGCGCTTCCGTTGATACACCTCTTTACTATTGTCATCGAACCACCAAAAATACTTCAAGCTTTTGTTATTGTTCCTTTATATTCCACACTCTATGTTACTCTTCTCATCTACACTCACTAGTAGACAACCCACACCTGTGCATTCTCGGTAGTCACCGATCAACTCATAGATGACCCTCTCCAAGGTCAACGACTTACCTTCCTTCTATACTTTCTAGAAGACTTGGTCACGTAAGTATGCACACAAAATGCAGAAGCTACTTGCAAAAGATTTGATACGTGGATTTCCAAACCTAAATTTCAAGGTAGATGAACTATGCAAAGCTTGTACACAAGGTAAACAAAAAAGAGGTTCATTCAAACCTAAGAAAGTTGTAAGTTCTTCTCGACCCATTGAACTCTTACATATGGACCTTTGTGGACCTATGCGTGTCAAATCTCCCAGAGGCAAGCAGTACATCCTGGTTATTGTGGACGATTTCTCTCGTTTCACATGGATTTCGTTCCTACGAGAAAAATCTGAAGCATTATTTGAGTTTTCAAAATTATGTAAGGAGTTGCAAACTTTGAAAAACCTACCAATCGTTTCTATAAGAAGTGATCATGGTAGAGAATTTGATCAACTAAAGTTTGATTTGTTTTGTGCAAAATATGGTATTTCACATAACTTTTCAGCTCATAGAACTCCTCAACAAAATGGAGTTGTGGAACGTAAGAACCGCACTCTTGAGGATATGTTTAGGACTATGCTTTTAGAAAATAGTTTGCCAAAAAGTTTTTGGGTTGAAGCAGTAAACACTGCAAATTACAGTTTGAATAGATGTTTAATTTGCCCTATTTTGAAAAAGACTCCTTATGAACTCTTTAAAGGAAGGAAACCAAATATTTCATATTTCAAATCCCTTGGATGTACTTGTTTTGTTCATAACAATGGCAAAGATAACCTTGGAAAATTTGATGCACGTAGTGATGAAGCTATATTCATTGGATATACTTCAAATAGCGAAGCTTATCGTGTTTATAACAAATGTACCGAAATTGTTGAGGAAAGTATCCATGTTATTTTTGATGAAAGCAATGATGGTACTTTGAGTGAGAGTTTTGCAGATTTAAATCTGAATCAACGAGAAGATCACAATTCGGATGAAGATGAAGATCCTAAAGATCAAGAAAAGAATATGCAAGAAAAGATTCAAGATACCGAAGAAAACCCTCAAGACTTTGAAACACATCTTCAAGACCTTGAAACAAAAAACTGTGATGTCAGAACTCCGTTTCAAGGGCTTGAAACTCAACTACAAGGCCTTGAGATAGGATCCAAGGGCAATACATCAACAAACCCTGAATCTAGTCAAGCATATGAGGCTCAACCTTCAGGATCTGCTCCATCTTACAAACGAAGAAAATTTCAACACTCTTCATACCTTCCATAAGAGAATGTGATCTCAGATCCAAACACAGGTGTTCAAACTCGATCTAAAGTAAACAATCTATGTGCTTTCTCTGCGTTCGTGTCTCTTATAGAGCCAAAGAATTACGTTCAAGCTCTTCAAGAACCCGACTGGATCATTGCCATGTAAAACGAACTAAATGAGTTTGAAACAAGGTTTGGACTCTTACTACAAGACCAAAGCATCAATCCGTCATCGGCACAAAATGGGTCTTTCGAAATAAGTTGGATGAAAGTGGCAAAATCATACGAAATAAAGCACGACTTGTAGCACAAGGTTATAACCAAGAAGTAGGTATTGATTATGAGGAGACTTTCGCTCCGGTTGCCAGGTTAGAAGCCATACGTATGCTACTTGCATTTGCATCTTTTATGAGTATAAAAATTTTTCAAATGGATGTAAAATGTGCTTTCCTAAACGGCTTTTTAGAAGAAGAAGTCTACGTTGCTCAACCTCTTGGTTTTGAAAATGATGAATTTCCATATCACGTTTTTAAATTGGATAAAACTCTTTATGGTCTTAAGCAAGCTCCTCGAGCTTGGTATGAAAGATTGTCCAAGTATCTTCTCAATAACAAATTCAAAAGAGGTTTAATTGATAGAACTTTATTTATCAAAACCAGAGGAAATAATATTTTAGTAGTACAAATCTATGTTGATGATATATTATTCGGTGTTACTAATGATTCCCTTTGCAAGGAATTTTCAGATATTATGTGCAGGGAATTTGAAATGAGCTTAATGGGTGAGCAAAATTTCTTTCTTGGACTTCAAGTTATACAAGAAAAGAAAAGAATTTTTCTCAATCAAAGCAAGTATACAAAGGACTTGCTTAAGAAATATAAGATGGATCAATCTAAGGTCGTAAAGACTCCTATACGTTCGACACTTTTGCTTGACCATGACAAAGATGGCAAAAGTGTAGTTCAAAAGGAGTATCGAGGTATGATCGGTTCATTGTTGTATTTAAATGCTAGTTGACCTGACATTATGTTTAGTGTGTGCAAGTGTGCAAGATTTCAAGCTGATCCTAAGGAGTCACACTTGATAGTTGTGAACAGAATTTTTCGGTATCTGAATGACACTAAGGATCTAGGGTTATGGTACCCACGTCAAAGATTGTTTCACCTTGTTGGATATTCAAATGCAGACTTTGCAGGTTATAAGGTCGATAGGAAAAACACTTCTGGATGTTGCCAATTCTTAGGGTCATCCCTAATCAGTTGGCACTCCAAGAAGCAAAATTTTGTCGCCCTATCCACAGCCGAAGCTGAATATATAGCTGCGGGAGCCTGTTGTGCACAAATTCTATGGATTGCTCAACAAATTCGTGATCTTGGCTTTGATTTGAAAGGTATTCCTATAAAATGTGATAATACTAGTGCTATTTCTATAAAACCAAAAATCTTGTGCAGCATTCAAGGATTAAGCATATTGATGTAAGACATCACTTCATACATGATCATGTTGAAAAAGGTGATGTTTCGATCTCTTTTATATCTACTAACTTGCAGCTTGCAAATATCTTTACCAAGCCTCTTCTTGAGAATTAATTTAATTTTATTAGATTGGAGCTTGGTATGTCGAACAAGGAAGCATTAACATAGGGGGAGTAAATTATTGTATTTTCTCCTTCGTTTGCAACCCAATAATTGTTTTCAAAGGCCTTGAAAGGCAATTCAAAGGCCTTGAAACAAGTTTCAAGGGTAAATAAAGAAATACGGATATATTTAAGACTTAATATCTTTTAGATATTTTAATTCTTAAATTGTTTTTATTGTTTCATTTGTTTAAGGATTGAAAAAGATTTGTTGAGTTTTTATTGGAAATCTTTCTTTCGTCTTTAAAAAGCTTGATTTTTTTCAAAATCTTGTTATTATTTACGTTCTTTTAAAAGGACCAGAATCTCCTATCTTATTCATTCTTCTCATTCACAGAAACCCTTTTTCAAAAACCCCTTGTTTTCTCTCTCAACATCACCCATGACACCCAGAAACAAGAAATCCGCTCCTCAAGCTCCCAAAAAGAAATCTGTTCAAAGCTCCTCGATTGCAAAAGAAGAAACACTTTCTGAGGATTTGGACATTTCTCAGACTACTGGTCTTCCCACATCTTGGTTCATCAATTTTCAAGCCTCAGGATTTTGGCTTCATGGTTTTCTCAATCGACCGCTCTGTATGCGTGATCTGGTGGATACATCATTTCTCGAAACTCTTCAGATCCCATGCATTAACAAGCTCAAGAGTTCGATAGTTTGGAAAATCTTAAACCTTGGAGATTTTGCTTTTCCACGGCTCACACGGATGTTCTATGTCAATCTCATCACAAAATGGGACAAAGGAATTATCACTCTTGAGTCTTCAGTAAAAGGTACCCCAATTTCGCTCACTTTTTCTGTTTTAATTGAGATTTTTGGAATTCCTACAGATATTGTGTTCAATCATCTCTCACGATCAGAGAGTGTTCGTATTGTTAAGGAGAAGTTTCTAGTTCAAGTTCAACCTCACGCCAACTTATTCATACTTCCCTAACCCTAGATGCTAAAATTGTGTTTACCATTCTGGTTCGATGTGTTGTTCCTCGTCAAAACTCAAGAGAACTGTTGACTGATCAATCCCTGGAGCTAATTCATCTGATGATTGTTCGCTGCAAAAGGTGTGTGCAAGCTTTAATATTTACAACCCAAGAAGTATGCTTGAACAATATGCGAACCCGTAGTGTACGGATCAATTGTAATAAAAGCAAGAATTCCAGGGGTCGAACACAGGGACTATGGTGAAATAAAGTACGGTAATCAGGTTGTCAAATAACCACAAGCAGCAAATTAAAGCAATCAAAGATGATATAAAAGTCAGATAAAGAAGAATGCGGATTCTAGAGATTAAAGCATCCAGTTGTGGTTCCGACTCAAGATCTCAAAAGATAACGCGGACAAAGCTGAGGTTTGGAAAAGGAAGGTGTTTTTCTAAGGTGGGAATAGATCACCGGGTAAGTCCCACTACTCACTATCCCAAACTAAAGCTCCTTTTACCAGGTAAGTTTCAAGGTACTAAGGAAAAGAACTATAATCTCAAACCAACACACCACCTAAGGGAATAGAATCAACCTTTACCGGGTAAGTCTCAGGCTAACTCACAAAGATGGGATGAAGTCACACTCAAACCCCAATAGAGGATAAACCTTTATTACCTATCACTCATGATCTTGGGTAAACAAACAAAGGAATCACCGGGTAAGTCTCATCATAGGCTTGCGTTGAACCAGGAAAGGTATAACAAGGATAGGATTTGGCAATCTAAAACTCTTAACTTAGATAAGGTTCAGAAAAGGTCTCACCTCGTTCAGTTATATTCCATCCCGGCCGAGATGTTCAATGACTGACCGAGGTGTTCTACGGTTAAGGTAAAGGCTCGAGCTTTCAGGGTCCTGTTGGGATTAAGATCATTCTATCATCGTCTTTCCCACAACTTTCAGCCAATCACCCTAGAATCGCACAAAGAACTTAGCCAACAATCATCATGATAACTGATAACACGATTATTGACTTAGGTTTAGGTAATCATTTAGATAGATTTCTCACTCATCATGCATGGTTTAGCACTAGTTCACAACGTTTGCACTCAATTCACGTATTTTGTCGAGATAGACGTCTACACGGACTTGTGCATTGTTTTGTAGGTATTTTGGGAGATTTAGGAGCTAAATCGATACGTTTGAGGATCGTTCATCAAGATGACACACCCTCGGACTCATTAGGATGCAAATTAGAGGCTAAGGAGGACTCATGGAACCTTGCCAACACAAGCCATGCACCAAATCGAAGCTTAATGATCAAAGGCAAAGCTGAAGGTCCAAATCACGGTTCACTGACACTCCACGGCCGTGATTCTACCCGTGGTTTTTGCCAGGTTTTCGTGACAGCTGTGCCACGATCTCTTGGCCAGCTCTTGCAAAGTTGTAGTATAAAAGTGGTCCTGCATTGGCTGAGAGAAGCATCTTGGAGGAGCTCTCCATTATCCACTATCATCCAATCAAAAAATACTCTCTCAACAAGAAGATTCTCAAGGAGGAAAACACCATTGGAGGCTTGAAGAGCTCCATTGGAGAGGAAGAAGAAGAGCACACCATTGATAGGCCTTGATAGCTTTTGTAGTGAAGAATTTCCGGAATCGATTTCTAGAGTTGTATGAACCATTTAAACCTTCTCTTGGAAGGGTTGTGAGTGATTCTAATACTATTTTCAGCTTGGTTTTGTTTGTTTCACTTGCTCATCTCTTTCTTTTCATTACCTTGCAAATGGAAGTTATGATTTTATGCTTGATGATTTTGATTGTTATGATGCATGTTGTAGGCTAAATAGATGTGATTCTAGGGTAAGGAAAGGATGGTTATGGCTAGGACTATGATAGGATGGACTTAGATTAGCCTTTGGATGACTCACTTGCTTGGACGTCGCCTCTGTTAGGATCCACGGTTTGTTCTAGCCAAACCACGGCCGTGGAAGTGGTAGAACACCCCGTGATTCTCCTTGATTTGATGGATCTAGCTTTAGATTGTTTGAATGTTGAAATCCTAGTGTTTGTTGAGCTAAAACTATCCTAGGGTGACCTAGTGTTAGCAACTAAGTGTTAGGAGAGACTTACCCGGTGATTCTACTCTTAGATTTCAAAGATGACAAACCCTAGGTAGTGGTGAGCCTCATAAGCCGCCATTGGACTAAGTGTGCTAGGATAGTTGTTTAGGACTAACCCTTTCGAGACCTACCTGGTGAGGATAGGTTAGATCCCTAGGCAACAATCCGGTTTGTGTAGAATTCCATCTCTTAGGTTCTTAGAGACTTACCCGGTAATGAGACCTTAAGAATGGACTAGTGGACCATGAGACCTACCCGGTGATTGATCCCAATCTAGAAACACTTACTCCCGACATATCATAGATCATCCAAGGAATGATTAGATAGCTTGAGTCCTATGCCATAATCGGAACTTCCGACCCCTAGAATCCGCCTTTCTATCTTTGATTCATATCTCGTGTTTAGCTTGTTTGTTTGCATTGATTTGTTAGTTTAGTTGATTGTTTACCTTGCATGAATTGTGATCTTTGATTGATCACCTAAAAACCAACCAAAAACATTGTGTTTTCCATTTTCTTTATTCCTTCTCTTTTCTTAACCTAGATCTTCACTAATCTTGATCATAAATCGAATCAATCTCACCTTAGTCTTTGTGTTTGACCTCGGAATACTATCCCTACTACAAACGTCCCGTACACTGCGGGTTCGCTAGGAGTTAGGAGAAATATAACGAGAATATAAATTTAAAACCCATTGCGTATCACATCCTGAGCGTAACAAGTTTTTGGCGCCGTTGCCGGGGACTATGTCTAGATTGAGTCTATTTTTGGATTGTTTCTAGTGTAGATCTTTCTTGTTGCTTTTAATCTCTTTTTGGTTTGTGTCTTTGCTTTTCAGGACATCCCTTACTCTTTAGGTGTATGCGAAGATCCAAGAGCATTCGAAAAGAGAAGGAGATGGCCGGTAGAAACCTCCAAGCTGAGTTGGATGAAGCCTTAGAGCAAATAAGGCTAAGAGATGAGCTCTTGGAGGAAGAAAGGAGACTTGCCAATGAGAGGCAAGAAGCAACTAGGAGGGAGATTGATGAGATTAGGCAAGCCCTTGTACAAGGAGAGCTTAATCGTCAACAACCTCCACCTCCTCCACCGGTAATACAACCGCAGCCGGCGGCTAACATTAGGGTTGTGCCCATTGCCATTGAAGAGCCACAAACCCTAGGGAGACGTATGGATCCGGCACAAAGAGCACACCGCCCGGGTGTGAACTTAGGAGATCCCGCTACCCACAATTATGAGCTCCGCCCTCAAGTTCTACAAATGATCCGGCATAATCAATTTGGAGGGATGGAAGGAGAGTCTCCTCATCAACACTTGATGAATTATGAGATCTTGATGGAGACTCTTAGACCGCCAAGATTGGAGAGCAACAACCATAAGCTTAGGGCTTTTTCCTTCTCTCTTAAGGACAAAGCTTTGGCTTGGTATCAATCTATTCCACAAGGGCGAGTTGGTACTTGGGAGGAGATGACAACCGAGTTTTTGACTAAGTTCTTCCCACCTTCCAAGACTACCGAGTTAAGAGGGAAGATCAATGCCTTCGTGATGAAGGATAGAGAGAGTTTATTCAAGTCTTGGGAGAGGTTCAAAGATCTCCTCCTAGATTGTCCACACCATGGCATACCAAAAATTGAGCTATTGGAGATCTACTTCAAAGGACTTGATGAAGATAGCCAATTCAAGCTCCAATCTCTTTCCGGTGGGACTTTCATGGAGAAACATGTAGATGAAGCTTGGGAGTTTGTGGAGAAACAAGCTCTAGTGATTGAGAAATACTCCCATAGGAAGAGTGAAGGGAGAAAGGCGGGAGCATATGAGGTGAGTGAAGTCACCATGACAATTTCAAGCTTGACGCCATCAATAATGAGTTGAAGTCCTTGAGGGAGTTGTGTGCTACAACTTTGAAGAACCAAGCAACTCCTCAAGTGCTTCCTCAAGCTAACTTGTCTTCCAAGGAGGAGGATGTGAATTACATGGGAAGGGGCAACTACAACAACTACCAAGGCCCAAGGAACTTCAACAACAACCGGCAATTCAACAATTACCGGCCCAACCACAACCATCCCGGGTTTTCTTACTCTAACCCGGATGGAGCCTTGAACCCTCCTGCTTCCACAAGCACAACTCCACCACCAAAAGCTTGACAAGAACCTCCACCCGGATTTATTCAACCTCCAAAGGATAGAACCAAAATGATGTTTGAGCAATTGCTTGGAAGGTTGAGTGGCCTTGAGAGCACGTTGACTTCCATTTCTAAGGCTCAAAAGGTGTTGGAAGCACAAGTGTTCCACAAGGCGGGTGAAGCCCATAGAGATCCGGGAAAGCTTCCCGGAAGGACCGAAGACAACCCAAGAGGCCAAGTGTTGGCCATTACAACGAGGAGCGGGTTGAGTATGAAGGACCCTTTGCCCAAGGAGAATGCTAAAGGGAAACAAGTGGTGATAGAGGGAGAGACTTTGCAAGGAGATGGAAGCAAGATCAAGGATGTTGAGCCAACTTATGTGGCACCGCCTCCATACAAGCCACCACTACCGTTCCCACAATCACGAGCAAGAGCTCGCTTGGACAATCACTTTGGTAAATTCCTTGAACTAATGTCTAAATTGCATATTAATATTCCGTTCATGGATGCTATTTTAGGAATGCCGGCATATGGCAAGTTCTTGAAAGAAATACTCTCCAACAAAAGGAAGTTGGAGGAGTATGGGGAGATAAGAATGACCAAGAGATCCTCGGAATTGATCCAAACAATGAAGGAGGAGATGCCTCCCAAGCTAAGAGATCCGGGTTCCTTTTGTGTCCCAATTGGAGTGGGAGATGTGAAGTATGAAGCCCTTTGTGATCTTGGGGCAAGTGTAAGCATCATACCGCTTGCACTTTGCAACAAGGTTGGGCTAGGAGAGCCAAACCGGTCAAGATGACCCTCTATATGGCGGACCGATCTATCACTCATCCGGTTGGGATCTTAGAAGACATTCCGGTGCAACTAGGAGGATTCTACGTACCCATTGATTTTGTTGTCTTGGATATTCCGGCGGACTATCCGGTTCCCATCATCTTAGGAAGACCCTTCCTAGCCACCTCCGGATGCCTAGTGGATTGCAAGAATGGGACTCTCTCCTTCAACATCGGAGAAGAGAACATCAAGTTCAAGTTATCCACAATGATGAAAGGGCCAACCCTTGATGAGGATGTCTTCAACATAGTCGAACAAGAAGAATCTAGAGAAGTTGTGAGCTCGATCTTGATCAAAGATCCCTTGGAGAAGGTTCTTACCTTAAGTATGATGGAGGAAGGTGTTGAGGAGGCTTGCAATGAAGAGATCAAAGCCTTAGAAGCATTAGAAAAGGAGGCAAGAGTTGGTTTGAAGACCACAAAGAAGTGCTGAACACCTGTAGGTTCCACGGTCGAGATTTGTGTTCCACGGCCGCAGAACTCTCTGGACAACTCCGAGAAGCAAGCTTGGCAACTTCCACGGCCGTGGACTTGGAGCAAACCGTGGAGTTGGCCGTGGTTTCCCCTGAATCAGCCCTTGATGATGATCAAGCTTCTAGGAGCCATGGAGAGCCTTCATTTGTTTTGGATTCATCTCATCCAACCTTATTTGGATCGTCTACACTCGAAAAAGGTCCTCCTAAACTTGAACTTAAACCCCTCCCCTCTCATTTAAAGTATGCCTTCCTTGGTGATAATTCTACATATCCGGTGATCGTGAATGCATGCTTGAGTGATGATGAACTTGCTAAGTTGTTGCATGAGCTAAGATTGCATAGGAAAGCCATTGGTTATACTATTGATGATTTGGTTGGCATAAAACCTTCTTTGTGCATGCATAAGATAATGATGGAAGATAACCATAAACCCTCTATTGAACATCAAAGAAGACTCAACCCTATATTGAAAGAGGTAGTCAAAAAGGAGATCATTAAGTTGCTAGATGCGGGAATTATCTACCCTATATCGGATAGTAAGTGGGTTTGTCCCGTTCATGTAGTACCTAAGAAGGGTGGGATGACCGTAGTGACCAATGAGAACAATGAACTAATCCCAACTAGGACGGTTATGGGGTGGAGAATGTGCATTGACTATAGAAAGTTGAACATGGCCTCTAGGAAAGATCACTTCCCTCTCCCCTTCATTGACCAAATGCTAGAGAGGTTAGCTCAACATTCTCATTTTTGCTACCTAGATGGCTATAGTGGATTCTTCCAAATCCCTATCCACCCCGATGACCAAGAGAAAACCACCTTTACATGTCCATGGGGAACTTTTGCATATAGGAGAATGCCATTTGGGTTGTGTAATGCACCCGCCACCTTCCAAAGGTGTATGATGGCTATCTTTTCGGAATACATTGAAAATATCATGGAGGTGTTCATGGATGATTTCTCTGTTTATGGTTCTTCCTTTGATCATTGCTTGGCTAACTTGTCATTAGTGTTGCAAAGATGTGAGGAGACAAATCTTGTCTTGAATTGGGAAAAATGCCACTTCATGGTAAGTGAAGGCATTGTGTTAGGACACTTGGTGTCTAACCATGGCATTGGGGTTGATAGGGCCAAGATTGAAACGATAGAGAAGTTGCCGCCACCTACCTCGGTGAAAGGGGTAAGGAGTTTCTTAGGGCATGTCGGTTTTTACCGGAGGTTTATTCAAGACTTCTCTAAAATTTCTAAGCCTCTCACTAACCTACTAATGAAGGATGTTGAATTTGTTTTCTCCAAAGATTGCCTTGAGGCTTTTTGTAGGTTGAAGAACGCTTTGATCTCCGTACCTATAATGCAACCTCCGGATTGGAGTTTACCGTTTGAGATCATGTGTGATGCAAGCGATGTAGCCGTTGGGGCTGTTTTGGGGCAAAGGAAAGATGGGCGCACTCATGCCATTTATTATGCTAACAAGACGCTAGATGATGCCCAACTCAATTATGCTACCACCGAGAAGGAGTTGCTAGCGGTGGTGTATGCTTTTGAGAAGTTCCGCTCATATCTTGTTGGAGCGAAGGTCATAGTTTATACGGATCATGCTGCGATCCGTTATCTACTTACCAAGAAGGATGCCAAACCTAGGTTGATTCGGTGGATCCTTCTTCTTCAAGAGTTTGATTTAGAAATCCGGGATAAAAAGGGATCCGAGAACTCCGTGGCGGATCACCTTAGTAGACTCCCACCATTGGAGCATGAAAGAGATGACATCTCGATTGATGACTCATTCCGGGACGAGCAATTGCAAATGGTGGAGGAATGCTTGTTCCAAGTGTCTAGAGGAAGTGAGCCATGGTTTGCCGACATTGTGAACTACTTAGTGTGTGAGGAAGTGCCTCCCGGATTGACATATGCCCAAAGAAAGAAGTTCTTCAAGGATGTGAGGCACTACTATTGGAGTGAACCACTTTTGTTCAAGAGAGGGCCAGATGGAATGTTTAGAAGATGCATACCGGAGGATGAGGTGGAGAGTGTGATCCGCCATTGTCATTCCTTGCCATGTGGAGGGCATGCTAGCTCCCACAAGACATGTGCGAAGGTGTTGCAATCGGGCTTCTTTTGGCCAAGTTTGTTCAAGGATGTGCAAAGCTTTGTGGTAGCTTGTGATGCTTGCCAAAGGACGGGCAACATCTCAAGGAGGAATGAGATGCCCTTGAACAACATTCAAGAAGTGGAAATATTTGATGTGTGGGGTGTGGACTTCATGGGACCATTCCCTTCTTCATGTGGCAACCTCTACATCCTATTGGCGGTTGACTATGTTTCAAGATGGGTGGAGGCAATCGCCTCTCCTACAAATGATGCCAAGGTGGTGGTGCGGTTCTTCAACCGAGTGATTTTCCCTAGGTTTGGTACACCAAGGGTGATCATTAGTGATGGAGGGAAGCACTTCACAAACAGGAATTTTGGAGCACTTTTGGCTAAGTATGGGGTGACTCATAAGGTGGCAATACCTTACCATCCCCAAACTAGTGGCCAAGTAGAGATTTCCAACCGGGAAATAAAGGCCATTCTTGAGAAGACGGTATCTAGGACTAGAAAGGATTGGGCTATGAAGCTCGATGATGCCTTGTGGGCATATAGAACCGCTTTCAAGACACCAATTGGCACCACTCCTTACAAGTTGGTCTATGGCAAGTCTTGCCACCTCCCGGTAGAAATAGAGCATAGAGCACATTGGGCCATCAAGTGGCTAAATTTTGATCTCAAGGAAGCCGGAGAGAAGAGGTTACTCGATATGAACGCACTTGAGGAGATCCGGTTGGATGCATACGAGAGTGCCCGGATCTACAAGGAGAGGACCAAGCGCTGGCATGACAAGAGGATCATCCCCAAGGAGTTGAGTGAAGGAGACCTTGTCCTTCTCTTCAACTCAAGGCTGCGGCTTTTTCCCGGAAAGCTCAAATCAAGATGGACCGGGCCATATGTAGTGAAGAAGATCTTTCCCCATGGAGCTATTGAGATAGGAGGGGGGCATTGTGGAAACTTTAAGGTGAATGGGCACCGGTTGAAGAAGTATATCCCGGGAGTTCCGGTGGATATGATTGCCCCACTTCACCTTGAATAGACGCCCCCGAGTTTGGTCAAGCTAATGACCTTAAAGAAGCGCTTGGTGGGAGGCAACCCATTGGTAACATTTCCCTTTTCTCGTTTTGTTTTTGTTTTAGATTTTTCTGTTTTTGTGTGCTTTGTGTGTGTGTTAGAATCTTGGTAGCATTGGAAGCCTTGCTTGGCAAGAGAATGATGATGATGAACCCCTCATCAATTATGGGTGGAGCGGACGCGGAACTTGGACGGCTAGCGGTGCCTAGCGCGGGTCCCGACGCCTTGATGAACACTTAGAGCTCTCTACCATGGTTGATAGGATCATCCAACATCAATTCCACTTGAGAATCCCAAATACCATAGCAAACCATTTTTACATTGTGAGAACCTTCTTTCACTCTTCTTTACTTCATTTACACATTGGGGACAATGTGTTTCTAAGTATGGGGTGGGGTTTGCATGATCCTTTGCATGATGAGCATCTAGGGTAGTTTAATTTTATCACATGTCTTGCATTGTATATATTCATTTCGAAAATACCATAAAAATCAGAAAATTTAAAAAAATTTTGTGCTTTCTAGGCTTGGATATGACCCTAATGATGAATCTTGTCTTGTGGATTGGCTATGGATGACCTTATGTGTTAAATTGATGAATGCATATGTGGACTTGAAGTACTTCTCTTGAATCCCATGAATGATTGGTGATCATGATGTTTGCCTAGAATGGATTGAGTATTGAAGGTCGAAGTTACATGATAGTTCTTGCATACCATCTAGGAATGAATGAGGCAATTCATTTTCCTCTAATTCTCATCTTGATCATGATTGTTTGAGCACCTCAATTGATATAAATTTGACCTCTTTTGACCCATCCGGGAATAGGAGCATGATAGTGTGTTGATGTGTGTAAAAAGCAAGTGTGGGGTGAAGATGTTGATGAAAGAATTTCATGCATAAAATGCTGAATTTGTTGTGAAAGTGTAGACAAAAATATAGGTTTGGGGACGTTGGTTTAAATGACAAGTAACTCGGTACACTTCACATAATCGGGTGTTGGTGCCTTGCCAAAGTCAAATAAACCAATAGTCCTAACGAGCTTTGGTATGTGTGCTCGGTGTGGATGCACCTCGAAAAATAGAAAAAGCCCGAGGATGGCTAATCACCAAGGTTTCGGCTTTTGTACACCAATGCCATTGTCTCAAAAATAAGTGAAAGAAAAAAAGAAAAGAAAGAAAAGATAGAGAAAATATACACTTGAGGGAAGTTGATCGAGGACAAGATTGTGGAGTTAGTTCCATTCCCGGATTAGCATCACATAGCCTAGAAAAATCCCCACCTAATCACAACGTTTCTTGGCCTTTTATTTCACAAGACCTTATGACCTATTTGCATGTTTGTAAGACTTAGTAATTTAGATTGGACATGCTCTTGATCATCTTGACTTCCTCATCTTTACATTTCATGCATGCTTTCGAGTTAAGTATAATTGTCTTTCCATGCTTTCACCTGTTTGATGCATGATTACTTATCCTTTGCCATGAAACATGACTTTGAAGGTGATCCAATAGTAGAAGCACAAACCCAAAAAGATTTTGCCATTTTTCTACATACATAAATCATCTTATCTCGTAGTCTATAGTTGAGAATTTGCTCGGGGACGAGCAAACCTTAAGTATGGGGTATTTTTGATAACACGATTATTGACTTAGGTTTAGGTAATCATTTAGATAGATTTCTCACTCATTCATGCATGGTTTAGCACTAGTTCACAACGTTTGCACTCAATTCACGTATTTTGTCGAGATAGACGTCTACACGGACTTGTGCATTGTTTTGTAGGTATTTTGGGAGATTTAGGAGCTAAATCAATACGTTTGAGGATCGTTCATCAAGATGACACACCCTCGGACTCATTAGGATGCAAATTAGAGGCTAAGGAGGACTCATGGAACCTTGCCAACACAAGCCATGCACCAAATCGAAGCTTAATGATCAAAGGCAAAGCTGAAGGTCCAAATCACGGTTCACTGACACTCCACGGCCGTGATTCTACCCGTGGTTTTTGCCAGGTTTTCGTGACAGTTGTGCCACGATCTCTTGGCCACCTCTTGCAAAGTTGTAGTATAAAAGTGGTCCTGCATTGGCTGAAAGAAGCATCTTGGAGGAGCTCTCCATCATCCACTATCATCCAATCAAAAAATACTCTCTCAACAAGAAGATTCTCAAGGAGGAAAACACCATTGGAGGCTTGAAGAGCTCCATTGGAGAGGAAGAAGAAGAGCACACCATTGATAGGCCTTGATAGCTTTTGTAGTGAAGAATTTCCGGAATCGATTTCTAGAGTTGTATGAACCATTTAAACCTTCTCTTGGAAGGGTTGTGAGTGATTCTAATACTATTTTCAGCTTGGTTTTGTTTGTTTCACTTGCTCATCTCTTTCTTTTCATTACCTTGCAAATGGAAGTTATGATTTTATGCTTGATGATTTTGATTGTTATGATGCATGTTGTAGGCTAAATAGATGTGATTCTAGGGTAAGGAAAGGATGGTTATGGCTAGGACTATGATAGGATGGACTTAGATTAGCCTTTGGATGACTCACTTGCTTGGACGTCGCCTCTGTTAGGATCCATGGTTTGTTCTAGCCAAACCACGGCCGTGGAAGTGGTAGAACACCCCGTGATTCTCCCTGATTTGATGGATCTAGCTTTAGATTGTTTGAATGTTGAAATCCTAGTGTTTGTTGAGCTAAAACTATCCTAGGGTGACCTAGTGTTAGCAACTAAGTGTTCGGAGAGACTTACCCGGTGATTCTACTCTTAGATTTCAAAGATGACAAACCCTAGGTAGTGCTGAGTCTCATAAGCCGCCATTGGACTAAGTGGGCTAGGATAGTTGTTTAGGACTAACCCTTTCGAGACCTACCCGGTGAGGATAGGTTAGATCCCTAGGCAACAATCCGGTTTGTGTAGAATTCCATCTCTTAGGTTCTTAGAGACTTACCCGGTAATGAGACCTTAAGAATGGACTAGTGGACCATGAGACCTACCCGGTGATTGATCCCAATCTAGAAACACTTACTCCCGACATATCATAGATCATCCAAGGAATGATTAGATAGCTTGAGTCCTATGCCATAATCGGAACTTCCGACCCCTAGAATCCGCCTTTCTATCTTTGATTCATATCTCGTGTTTAGCTTGTTTGTTTGCATTGATTTGTTAGTTTAGTTGATTGTTTACCTTGCAAGAATTGTGATCTTTGATTGATCACCTAAAAACCAACCAAAAACATTGTGTTTTCCATTTTCTTTATTCCTTCTCTTTTCTTAACCTAGATCTTCACTAATCTTGATCATAAATTGAATCAATCTCACCTTAGTCTTTGTGTTCGACCTCGGAATACTATCCCTACTACAAAAGTCCCGTACACTGCGGGTTCGCTAGGAGTTAGGAGAAATATAACGAGAATATAAATTTAAAACCCATTGCGTATCACATCCTGAGCGTAACAAGTTTTTGGCGCCGTTGCCGGGGACTAGGTCTAGATTGAGTCTATTTTGTGATTGTTTCTAGTGTAGATCTTTCTTGTTGCTTTTAATCTCTTTTTGGTTTGTGTCTTTGCTTTTCAGGACATCCCTTACTCTTTAGGTGTATGCGAAGATCTCGTGGAAAGGATTTAGCTCCATTCGATCCCGAACCGGAGAAAACCCTTAGATCTAGATCCAAGAGCATTCGAAAAGAGAAGGAGATGGCCGGTAGAAACCTCCAAGCTGAGTTGGATGAAGCCTTAGAGCAAATAAGGCTAAGAGATGAGCTCTTGGAGGAAGAAAGGAGACTTGCCAATGAGAGGCAAGAAGCAACTAGGAGGGAGATTGATGAGATTAGGCAAGCCCTTGTACAAGGAGAGCTTAATCGTCAACAACCTCCACCTCCTCCACCGGTAATACAACCGCAGCCGGCGGCTAACATTAGGGTTGTGCCCATTGCCATTGAAGAGCCACAAACCCTAGGGAGACGTATGGATCCGGCACAAAGAGCACACCGCCCGGGTGTGAACTTAGGAGATCCCGCTACCCACAATTATGAGCTCCGCCCTCAAGTTCTACAAATGATCCGGCATAATCAATTTGGAGGGATGGAAGGAGAGTCTCCTCATCAACACTTGATGAATTATGAGATCTTGATGGAGACTCTTAGACCGCCAAGATTGGAGAGCAACAACCATAAGCTTAGGGCTTTTTCCTTCTCTCTTAAGGACAAAGCTTTGGCTTGGTATCAATCTATTCCACAAGGGCGAGTTGGTACTTGGGAGGAGATGACAACCGAGTTTTTGACTAAGTTCTTCCCACCTTCCAAGACTACCGAGTTAAGAGGGAAGATCAATGCCTTCGTGATGAAGGATAGAGAGAGTTTATTCAAGTCTTGGGAGAGGTTCAAAGATCTCCTCCTAGATTGTCCACACCATGACATACCGAAAATTGAGCTATTGGAGATCTACTTCAAAGGACTTGATGAAGATAGCCAATTCAAGCTCCAATCTCTTTCCGGTGGGACTTTCATGGAGAAACATGTAGATGAAGCTTGGGAGTTTGTGGAGAAACAAGCTCTAGTGATTGAGAAATACTCCCATAGGAAGAGTGAAGGGAGAAAGGCGGGAGCATATGAGGTGAGTGAAGTCACCATGAGCAATTTCAAGCTTGACGCCATCAATAATGAGTTGAAGTCCTTGAGGGAGTTGTGTGCTACAACTTTGAAGAACCAAGCAACTCCTCAAGTGCTTCCTCAAGCTAACTTGTCTTCCAAGGAGGAGGATGTGAATTACATGGGAAGGGGCAACTACAACAACTACCAAGGCCCAAGGAACTTCAACAATAACCGGCAATTCAACAATTACCGGCCCAACCACAACCATCCTGGGTTTTCTTACTCTAACCCGGATGGAGCCTTGACCCCTCCCGCTTCCACAAGCACAACTCCACCACCAAAAGCTTGACAAGAACTTCCACCCGGATTTACTCAACCTCCAAAGGATAGAACCGAAATGATGTTTGAGCAATTTCTTGGAAGGTTGAGTGGCCTTGAGAGCACGTTGACTTCCATTTCTAAGGCTCAAAAGGTGTTGGAAGCACAAGTGTTCCACAAGGCGGGTGAAGCCCATAGAGATCCGGGAAAGCTTCCCGGAAGGACCGAAGACAACCCAAGAGGCCAAGTGTTGGCCATTACAACGAGGAGCGGGTTGAGTATGAAGGACCCTTTGCCCAAGGAGAATGCTAAAGGTAAACAAGTGGTGATAGAGGGAGAGACTTTGCAAGGAGATGGAAGCAAGAGCAAGGATGTTGAGCCAACTTATGTGGCACCGCCTCCATACAAGCCACCACTACCGTTCCCACAATCACGAGCAAGAGCTCGCTTGGACAATCACTTTGGTAAATTCCTTGAACTAATGTCTAAATTGCATATTAATATTCCGTTCATGGATGCTATTTTAGGAATGCCGGCATATGGCAAGTTCTTGAAAGAAATACTCTCCAACAAAAGGAAGTTGGAGGAGTATGGGGAGATAAGAATGACCAAGAGATCCTCGGAATTGATCCAAACAATGAAGGAGGAGATGCCTCCCAAGCTAAGAGATCCGGGTTCCTTTTGTGTCCCAATTGGAGTGGGAGATGTGAAGTATGAAGCCCTTTGTGATCTTGGGGCAAGTGTAAGCATCATACCGCTTGCACTTTGCAACAAGGTTGGGCTAGGAGAGCCGAAACCGGTCAAGATGACCCTCTATATGGCGGACCGATCTATCACTCATCCGGTTGGGATCTTAGAAGACATTCCGGTGCAACTAGGAGGATCTAGCTTTAGATTGTTTGAATGTTGAAATCCTAGTGTTTGTTGAGCTAAAACTATCCTAGGGTGACCTAGTGTTAGCAACTAAGTGTTAGGTGAGACTTACCCGGTGATTCTACTCTTAGATTTCAAAGATGACAAACCCTAGGTAGTGGTGAGCCTCATAAGCCGCCATTGGACTAAGTGTGCTAGGATAGTTGTTTAGGACTAACCCTTTCGAGACCTACCCGGTGAGGATAGGTTAGATCCCTAGGCAACAATCCGGTTTGTGTAGAATTCCATCTCTTAGGTTCTTAGAGACTTACCCGGTAATGAGACCTTAAGAATGGACTAGTGGACCATGAGACCTACCCGATGATTGATCCCAATCTAGAAACACTTACTCCCGACATATCATAGATCATCTAAGGAATGATTAGATAGCTTGAGTCCTATGCCATAATCGGAACTTCCGACCCCTAGAATCCGCCTTTCTATCTTTGATTCATATCTCGTGTTTAGCTTGTTTGTTTGCATTGATTTGTTAGTTTAGTTGATTGTTTACCTTGCATGAATTGTGATCTTTGATTGATCACCTAAAAACCAACCAAAAACATTGTGTTTTCCATTTTCTTTATTCCTTCTCTTTTCTTAACCTAGATCTTCACTAATCTTGATCATAAATCGAATCAATCTCACCTTAGTCTTTGTGTTTGACCTCGGAATACTATCCCTACTACAAACGTCCCGTACACTGCGGGTTCGCTAGGAGTTAGGAGAAATATAACGAGAATATAAATTTAAAACCCATTGCGTATCACATCCTGAGCGTAACAATAACAACAATCAAATTTATAAGAAATGAATCAATATTCAAACAAGAAAACCTTAACACAAAGGTCTCAATAACTCAATGAATCAAACAAACAACAATCAGTGTTCTTCAATCACAAATCAGAAAAGGCAACAAAACCAAAAGCCAAACTAAGAAGATCTTACAAACTCCTTCAAAGCCAACTTCAACTTGATTCCTTCCTTCCTTGAACTCCAACCTTCAAAACTTCCTTTAAAACTCTCCAGAAAATCCTCCAAAAATCAATGATCCGAAGATCTAAATTTCGTGATCCGAAGATGGCTTTATTGTAGAAAATCAGCCCATATATATAGGATAATTATCTTCCAAAGATAAAATATCTTAAAAGATAATTTCCTTAAAATATAACTCCATATATTCCAAAGTAAATCAGCCAAAAGATATTCTTCCTTCCAGAAATCCAGCCAAAAATATGTGATATTATGTTTCCAATAATAGAAGATCTCTTCCAAAAACAAAGATCTTGTCGGCGGTAAGGTGTTCACCTCCGTCCAGACGCTCCTCAAGATCACCTCGGTCGAGGTGATACTGTAGCTGATCGAGGTGAATCTCAGCTGAATGTAAATCATCTTGAATCTGTTCCAAATTCAATACTCTAAATCATTTCCATGCTTCCTGAGATCTTCTCAAAGCTACAGAATGTGACTCAAATGACTCCTTAGCTTCCTTAGCTCCATTTCGGTCCAAAACGTGCCATTTTCCCTACTAATTACAATGAAACTAGGTGTAGACCTCGATCTCCGCAAAGGTAGACAAAACAACAATATAATCAAAGAATATACATCCATACATGCAGTTTTATGAAGATAAAACGTCTTAACCAATCCCAAAATATAGACTATAATACATGCTATCAATTATGTCTGAGTTAGACATTGATGTACCTAACCTCATTCTCAACCATATGATACATTCTGTTAACTCTAAGCAACCCATCCCCCTACCTTATGGAAATTTGCTGCCTAAGATCTTTGATTATTTTAAAGTTGATACATCCCCTGAAGATCGACAGTCAATTTTTGGCAAGATTGATGAGAACTGCTTAGAATGACTAGGGATTGAGAAGGCTCTTGCATGCACATGGACTTTAAAATGGAAAAGAGCTACTCCAATTCCAACTCAAGAAGCTCCAATATCTTCTACTCCTACTCCTGAAATCAGGTTAGAAGATTGTGGGAAAGAACTGGTATGTCTGAATCGCGAACTGTCTGATTTTCAGTTTGACACTAAGAGAAGAATGGATGCCAATTATGAACTGCTATCTACCATAAATGCTAAAGTCAATGAAATGTATTTGATGAATGCTCTTACTCTGACCACTATGGGAAGGATTCTACCCATGACAGAAGATTTAGCTCAACATACTCAAGAGAAAGTCTAAAATGTGCTGATGAATTGCAAATGACGTGTACAAAATAAATCTATATTGCATCCAACTCATGTTGAGCCAACTATTCTGCCAGTAATCGAATATGAGGTGGTTAAGAAACGAAGAGTTGAAGAAAAGAGACGACGCTTAGCAGCTGAAATGGATGATTGGAGCCACAAGAAGTCCTCATCAAAGGAAAAAAGGAGGTTCTATGAGGAGGATTGAGTTTGATGTTTGAGGGAACTAGCTTGTTTTTGTGGTTTTTTGGAAATACTTTCTTTGGGTTGTAATGCTTTAAACACTCCCTTGCTTTGACTATTTTTCTCCCTTGTTGAAAGACAAAGGGGGAGAAATAAATGTGTGATCCGACATTTTTCGTTATTCTGCATTGTGCATTTTAAGTTAGTTTGATATTCATATATGCATCGCTAACTTTACAATGCAGGTACGAAACATTTGTGTTGTCTTTCATCAAGGGGGAGAGTGAAAACTCCACCTTGATTATAAAGATGTACAGGTGTTGATGATGGAAGACTTAAACACAAATGAAGTAGTTTATTACACTAACAATTTATTGATTATATATCGAGTTGTTTGGTTTGGTTTGGTGGTTTGGATTGAATAAGTGCAGGTTTTGCGAGATACTTCAACCTTGGAAGACCTTGAAAGACAAGGAGTTTAGAGTGTTCAACCAACGAAGGCCTTGAAATTAATTCCAAGGGAACAAAGAAGTTAAGGCCGTACGCTAAAGGAATTCAAATCACTAAAGAAGATCTTCTAGGAACGATTTGCTCAACAAGAAGATTTGTTTGAAGATCTCAATCGACCATTAAAGATCTTGCAAAGATCATCAACCGAAAGCACGAAGATTCTCTCCTCTGGAATTTGATATCGTTACAACAAATACGAGAAGATTAAGGAGCCGAGAGATCAACGTGTTCTCAGGAGATGAAGATTCACAACGTCTATCTCATCTCAACCAAGAAGCGATCTTCATGGAGAAGAAGAACCATCTTCACATCTTTCCAACGGCTAGAAGACCTCTCCATAGAAGGCTATAAATGAAGATGGCGATTGAAGAACAAGTACAGAAACTTACACGGAAACATCAATAGTCTTCAAGCGATCCAAAACATCTTCATTCAATCAAATAGTTTTTCTTTCTCTCTTTCTATAAAATTTTTTTATCCCCAAGAGAGATAAAACTCGAGAGCTCCATTGGTATATTTAAAGAGTGTTATACTCGAGTGTGTGTTACTCTGTAAAGTAACTATACTATTATAGCAAGGTGAAGAGTTGGAGCTAGATCGTAGCATTGGCTACAGTGAGAGAACAAGGGGATTTCTTCTAGTTTGTATCTAGGACTCTTTGAAGCTGATAATAGATAGTTACATCCTAAGGCTATACCCTGAGATGGAGAGTAGGCTATTTGAGCCGAACTTCGTAAACATATCCTCGTGTCGATATTTTACATTCCGTATTATATCTTGCTTTATTGTGACTAACGTTGTTTTGCAGGAGTACAAAATCAAGGCCCTTGAAAGTTGTAAATTTTAAGACTTTTGCGTGGTACGATTCTAGCGTAACAAGTTTTTGGCGCCGTTGCCGGGGACTAGGTCTAGATTGAATCATTGTGTATGATTGTTTATAGTGTAGGTCTTTCTTGTTGCTTTTGATCTTGTTTGGTTTGTGGCTTTGATTTTTCAGGGCATCTCTCACTCTTTAGGTGCATGCGAAGATCTCGTGGCAAGGATTTAGCTCCATTCGATCCCGAACCCGAGAAAACCCTTAAGACTAGATCCAAGAGCATTAAGAGGAAGAAGGAGATGGCCGGAAGAGATCTTCAAGCTTAGTTGAATGATGCCTTAGAGAAAATTAGGCTAAGTGATGAAGCCTTGGAGAATGAGAGGAGACTTGCCAATGAGAGGCAAGAAGCATCTAGGAGGGAAATTGAAGAGATTAGGCAAGCTCTTGTGCAAAGGGAGCTTAATCGTGAACAACCTCCACCACCACCACCACCGCAGCCGGCGGTCAATGTTCGGTTTGAGCCGATTATTATTGAAGAGGCACAAACGCTAGGGAAACGTATGAATCTAACCCAAAGAGTGCACAATCAGGGTGTAAACTTAGGAGATCCCGCAGTCCATGACTACGAGCTCCGCCCTCAAGTGCTACAAATGATCCGGCACAATCAATTTGGAGGGATGGAAGGAGAGTCTCCTCATTAACACTTGATGAATTATGAGATCTTGATGGAGACTCTAAGGCCACCTAGATTGGAGAGCAATAACCACAAGCTTAGGGCTTTTTCCTTCTCACTTAAGGATAAGGCCTTGGCTTGGTACCAATCCATTCCACTAGGACGTGTGTGTACTTGGGAGGAGATGACAACCGAGTTCTTAACAAAGTTCTTCCCACCTTCCAAGACAACCGAGCTAAGAGGGAAGATCAATGCCTTCATGATGAAGGATAAAGAGAGCCTATTCAAATCTTGGGAGAGGTTCAAGGACCTCCTCCTAGATTTCCACACCATGGGATACCGAAGATAGAGTTATTGGAGATTTATTTCAAGGGGCTTGATGAGGATAGTCAATTCAAGCTCCAATCACTTTCCGGAGGAACATTCATGGAAAAGAATGTGGATGAGGCTTGGGAGTTTGTAGAGAAGCAAGCCTTGGTGATAGAGAAGTACTCTCACTGGAAGAGTGATGGGAGGAAACCGGGAGTATATGAAGTAAGTGAAGTCACCATGAGCAACTACAAACTTGGTGCAATCAAAAATGAGCTTAAGTCCTTGAGGGAGTTGTGTACCACAACCTTAAAGAATCAAGCAAGTCCTCAAGTGTAAGTGCAAGCCAATTTGGCTTCCAAAGAGGAGGATATTAACTACATGGGAAGGGGTAACTTCAACAATTATCAAGGCCCTAGGAACTTCAACAACAACAGCCGGCAATACAACAATTACCGGCCTAATCACAACCATCCCGGGATCTCCTATTCTAACCCGGATGGTGCCTTGAATCCTCCCGCTTCCACAAGCGCAGCCCCACCACCTAAGGCTTCACAAGAGCCTCCACCCGGTTTTGCTCAACCTCCAAGGATAGGACCGAAATGATGTTTGAACAATTGCTTGGAAGGTTGAGTGGACTTGAGAGCACTGTGACATCCATTTCCAAGGCTCAAAAGGTGCTAGAAGCACAAGTGTTCCAAAAGGCGGATGAAGCACAAGGGGATCCGGGAAAGCTTCCCGGAAGGACGGAGGACAACCCAAGAGGCCAAGTGTTGGCCATTACCACAAGGAGTGGGCTGAGCATGAAAGATCCCTTACCCAAGGAGAATGACAAGGGAAAGCTACTCCATACAAGCCACCACTACCATTTCCACAATCACGAGCAAGAGCTCGTTTGGATAAACATTTTGGTAAATTCCTTGAACTCATGTCTAAATTACATATTAACATTCCGTTCATGGATGCAATTCTAGGTATGCCGGCCTATGGAAAGTTTTTGAAAGAGATACTCTCCAACAAGAGGAAGTTGGAAGAGTATGGAGAAATTAGAATGACAAAGAGGTCTTCCGAGTTGATTCAAATCATGAAGGAGGAGATGCCTCCTAACCTGCGGGATCCGGGCTCTTTTTGTGTGACAATTGGAGTAGGAGAAGTGCAATATGAGGCCCTTTGTGACCTTGGTGCTAGTGTAAGCCTAATCCCGCTTGCACTTTGCAAAAAGGTTGGGCTAGGAGAACCAAAGCTGGTCAAGATGACCCTCTATATGATGGATCGATCCATTACTCACCCCATGGGAATCATAGAGGACATACCGGTTCAGCTTTGGAAGTTCTATGTGCCAATCGATTTCATTATTTTGGACATCCCAGCGGACTATCCGGTTCCTATCATTTTGGGAAGACCTTTCTTAGCCACCTCGGGATGCTTGGTGGACTGTAAAAATGAAACCCTCTCATTCAACATTGGAGAGGAGAACATCAAGTTTAATTTGTCCACAATGGTAAAGGGGCCAGCCCTACGTGAAGATGTCTTCAACATTGTTGAGGAAGAGGAGTCTAGAGACGTTGTAAGCTCGATCTTGATCAAGGATCCACTTGAGAAGGTTCTTAGCTTGAGTTTGATGGAGGAAGGAGTTGAGGAGAGTATCAATGAAGTGATCAAGGCTTTGGATGCATTGGAAGAGCTACCAAGTGTTGGATTTGAAGTACTAGGAGAAGGGATAAATTCCTGTAGAAAAATCGGACCAGAGGGCAAAAAATCGGCCGATTTCAGCATTAATTCTGAATTTTCATCCGATTTTGCAAATGCCGTAGCTGAAATCGACCCACAGATCGACCGATTTTCTTCACAGGGGGTCGATTTTCCTGATTCTTTTGAGCATCATCCAAGTGTTTGTGAGCAATCATCAAGGTACTTAGGTGAGGTTTCCATGGCTTTGGAATCATCTCAACCTACCTTGTATGGATCATCTCCAACTGATAAAGGTCCTCCTAAACTTGATCTAAAGCCTCTTCCTTCTCATTTAAAGTATGCTTTCCTTGGTTCAAATTCTACTTATCCGGTGATTGTGAATGCATCTTTGAATGATGATGAGCTTGATAGATTGTTGACTGAACTGAAACTACATAGAGAGGCAATAGGATACACCATTGATGACTTTGTTGACATTAAGCCCTCTTTGTGCATCCATAAGATATTGATGGAAGATGACCATAAACCCTATATTGAACATCAAAGAAGATTGAATCTTATAATGAAAGAGGTAGTAAAGAAAGAGATCCTTAAGTTGCTAGATGCGGGAATCATTTTCCCGATTTCGGATAGTAAATGGGTTAGTCCCGTACATGTGGTACCTAAGAAGGGTGGTATGACCGTAGTAACTAATAGAACAATGAACTAATCCCTATTAGGACGGTTACGGGGTGGAGAATGTGTATTGACTATAGGAAACTCAATGTGGCCTCTAGGAAAGATCACTTCCCTCTCCCCTTTATTGACCAAATGCTAGAAAGGTTAGTTCAACATTCACATTTTTGTTACCTTGATGGATATAGCGGGTTCTTTCAAATACCGATTCACCCGGATGACCAAGAGAAAACCACATTTACTTGTCCTTGGGGAACATTTTCATATATGAGGATGCCATTTGGGTTGTGTAATGCACCCGCCACCTTCCAAAGGTGTATGATGGCTATTTTTTCTGAATATATTGAGAATATTATGGAGGTGTTTATGGATGATTTCTCGGTGTATGTATCTTCATTTGAAAATTGCTTGGCTAACTTGTCTTTGGTGTTGAAGAGATGTGCGGAAACTAACCTTGTGTTGAATTGGGGGAAATGCCACTTCATGGTTAGTGAAGGGATAGTGTTGGGACACTTGGTTTCCCACCGAGGCATCGAGGTTGATAGAGAAAAGATAGAAACGATAGAGAAGTTGCCACCACCTATCTCGGTGAAAGGGGTAAGGAGTTTCTTAGGGCATGCCGGTTTTTACCAGAGGTTTATAAAAGATTTCTCTAAAATTTCTAAGCCCCTCACTAACCTATTAATGAAGGATGTTGAGTTTGTTTTCTCCAAGGATTGTCTTAAGTATTTTGTAGGTTAAAGGATGCTTTGATCTCCGCCCCTATCATGCAACCACCGGATTGGAGCTTACCATTTGAAGTAATGTGTGATGCGAGTGATGTGGCTATAGGGGCTGTTTTAGGACAAAAGAAAGATGGGCTTACACATGCCATCTACTACACTAGCAAGACGCTAGATGATGCCCAACTCAACTATGCCACAACCGAGAAGGAGTTGCTAGCGGTAGTGTATGCCTTTGAGAAGTTCCGGTCATATCTTGTTGGAGCAAAGGTTATTGTGTACACGGACCATGCTGCGATCTGTTATCTCCTCACAAAGAAGGATGCCAAGCCTCGCCTCATTCGGTGGATCCTTCTCCTCCAAGAATTTGACTTGGATATTCGGGACAAGAAGGGCTCCGAAAATTCAGTAGTGGACCATCTTAGTATGCTACCACCATTGGAGATTGGAAAAGATGACACCCCGATTGATGACTCATTCCGGGGTGAACAATTGCAAGTGATGGAGGAGTGCTTACTTCTAGTGTCTAGAGGGAGTGAGCCATGGTATGCGGATATAGTGAACTACCTTGTGTGTGAAGAGATGTCACCCGGTTTATCATATGCTCAAAGGAAAAAGTTTTTCAAGGATGTGAGGCATTATTATTGGAGTGATCCTCTCTTGTTCAAGAGAGGACCGGATGGAGTCTTTAGGAGGTGCATTCCGGAGGATGAGATGGAGAGTGTGATCCGCCATTGCCACTCCTTGCCATGTGGAGGCCACGCTAGCTCACACAAAACGTATGCAAAGGTATTGCAATCCGGTTTTTATTGGCCTAACTTGTTTAAGAATGTGCAGAATTTTGTAGTAGCTTGTGACACTTGCCAAAGGACGGGCAACATCTCAAGAAGGAACGAGATGCACTTGAACAATATCCAAGAGGTTGAAGTCTTTGAGGTTTAGGGTGTGGACTTCATGGATCCATTCCCCTCTTCATGTGGAAACCTCTACATTCTATTGACGGTGGATTATGTGTCGAGATGGGTGAAGGCAATCGCCTCTCCCACAAATGATGCCAAAGTAGTGGTGCGGTTCTTCAACCGAGTCATATTCCCTAGGTTTGGAACACCAAGAGTGATCATAAGTGATGGAGGAAATCATTTCACCAATAGGAACTTTGGGAAACTTTTGGCTAAGTATGGGGTGACTCATAAGGTGGCCACACCTTACCATCCCCAAACTAGTGGTCAAGTGGAGATCTCCAACCGGGAGATAAAAGGAATACTTGAGAAGACGGTTTCTAGGACAAGAAAAGATTGGGCTATGAAGCTTGATGATGCTTTGTGGGCATATAGAACCGCCTTCAAGACACCAATTGGCACCACTCCCTACAAGCTAGTTTATGGCAAGTCTTGCCACCTTCCGGTGGAGATGGAGCATAGGGCATATTGGGCCATAAGATGGCTGAATTTCGACCTCAAGGAAGCCAGTGAGAAGAGGTTACTTGACATGAATGCACTTGAAGAGATACGGTTAGATGCTTATGAAAATGCCCGGATTTACAAAGAAAGGACCAAGCATTGGCATGACAAACGTCTCATCCCAAAAGAGTTGAGTGAAGGTGACTTAGTGCTTCTCTTCAACTCAAGGCTGCGGCTCTTCCCCGGAAATCTCAAGTCAAGATGGACGGGTCCTTATGTAGAGAGGAAGATCTTTCCTCATGGAGCGGTGGAGATAGGAGGAGATCATTATGGTAACTTTAAGGTGAATGAGCACCGTTTGAAGAAGTACATCCCGAAAGCTCCGGTGGAAGTGATTGCCCCGCTTCATCTTGAGTGAAACGCTCCTGGAATTGGTCAAGCTAATGACCTTAAAAGAGCGCTTATTGGGAGGCAACCCAAGGGTACATATCTTCCCTTTTATTTTTCTTGTTTTTGTTTGATTTTGTTCTTCTTATGCTTTGTTTTTCTTTTGTGTTTTTGGGTGCTAGATCTTGTTGTTGTCATGTGTGATAAGATGCTGGAGGTCATGTAAAAACCTCATGAAACTGTTGAGAAGAAGGTACAAGATCCGAGCACATGGACAAGGAAGAAAGCACCCAGGAAAATCGGACTGTTCTTGCACAAAAATCGGCCGATTTTCCTGGGCTTGTGGTCCGATTTTTCCTTCTGTCAAGCAAAGTGATGATCTCCAATCAAGCATGGATGGAGCGGACGTGGAACTTGGAAGGCTTGTGGTGCCAAGCACGGGTTCCGACACCATAATGAATATCAAGAGCTTTCTACCATCCTTGATCGATCATCCACCATCATCATTCGATGTGAACCGAAATACCAAAGCATCACCATTTTTACATTGTGAGATCTTCTTTCACTCTTTGTTTAACTCTCACATTTGGGACAATGTGGTTTGAAGTATGGGATGGGGTTTTCATAATCATTTGCATGATTGCATCTAGGATAGTTTCATATTATTGTCACATGTTTCATTAGTTTTTGCATTGTACATATTTATCTCAAAAAAATCAGAAAATTTTAAAAACTTTTTTGCTTCCTAGTTTGGATATGACCCTTATGATGAGATTGTTTTGTGAATTGGCTATGCATGGCCTTGTGTGTTGAATGGATTTATGCATATGTGGACTTGAAATACTTCTCTTGAATCCTATGTATGAATTGTGATTATGATGTTTGCCTTTATTGGATTGAGAATTGATAGTTGAAATTACATGCTAGTTCTTGCACATCATCTAGGAATGACTTAGGAAATTCATCTCTCTTCTTCTCATCTTGATCATGTTGTTTGAACACCTCACTTAATTAAAAAATTTGACCTCTTTTGACCCATCCGGGAATAGGAGCATGCTAGTGTGTTGAGTGTGTGAAAAGACAAGTGTGGGGTGAAGTTGTTGATGAATGAATGTTGTGAATGAAGTGTTGAATTTGTTGTGAAAGTGTAGAAAAAAAATATAGGTTTGGGGACTTTGGTTTTGATGATGAGTAACTCGGCACCCTTCACATAATCGGGTGTTTGTGCCTTGCCAAAGTCGGATAAACCGAATGTCCTAACGAGCCTTAGTATGTGTGTCTGGTGTGAGGCACCTCGGAAAAATCCCGAGGTCCGCTAATCACCAAGGTTTCGACTTTTGTACACCAATGCCACTATCTCAAAAATAAGTGAAAGAACAACAAAATGAAAAAGAAAAGAAAAGAAAGAAAAGAAAAGAAAGAAAAGATGAGAAAAATATACACTTGTGGGGAAGTTGATAAAAAATGAAATTGTGGAGTTAGTTCCTTTCCCGGAATAGCATCACATGACCTAAAAAAGTTCCCACCTATAACAACGTTTCTTGGCCTCTTCTTTCCTAAGTCCTTGTGACCTATTTGCATATGTGTA
Organism: Fagopyrum homotropicum; assembly: GCA_033239125.1. Taxonomy (NCBI): domain Eukaryota; kingdom Viridiplantae; phylum Streptophyta; class Magnoliopsida; order Caryophyllales; family Polygonaceae; genus Fagopyrum; species Fagopyrum homotropicum. The sequence goes on from BSWB01000005.1 coordinate 50,976,513, forward strand.
TGACTTAGTGATCTAGATTGGATATTCTCATGATCATCTTGACTTCTTCATTTTAACCTTTCATGCATGCTTTCGAGTTAAGTATAATTGTATTTCCATGCTTTTAATCATTTAATACATGATTCCTTGTCCATTGCCATGAAAAATGACTATGAAGGTGATCCATCTTATGAAGCACAATTCCAAAAAAGATTTTAGGTTTTTCCTACATTTATAAATCATGCCATCTCGTAGACTATAGTTGGACCTTACTCGGGGACGAGCAAGTGACAAGTATGGGGTTAGGGATTCATTTAGATAGTTTTTCCCTTCATTCATGCATGATTGTACGTTAGTTCGTGACGTTATTGCGTAATTGAGTCATATTGTTACAAAAGACGTCTACACGAGCTTTTGTCGGTTTTGTAGGTATTTCGGGGATCTTTTGGACATTAATCGATACATTCGAGGGTCAAGCCTCATGGTGGTACATATCCAAAGCTTTGAAGGAACATACTTGGATCAAAGAAGGGCACAAGGACCCTTATTGGTGCAAGACTTGGAACAACTCATGACTAGATGATCGTAACAAGCTTCTGTTGAAGAAAATCGACCTAACACTCAGGAAAATCGGACGATTTCCTTCACATCTGGGTCAATTTTTTGGCCCCTGACAGCTTGTGACACGTGTCCCACAATCTCTTTGCCCGGCCCTTTCTCTTAATGGAGAATATAAGTGGTCCTGCAGGCTGTTGCTAGGACACTCCCACATTCTCTCACACACACATCATTGCATTTTGGGTAGACTTGGAGAAGAAGAAAAACTCTCTCGTTTTTGGGAAGAAGAAGAAGAACATCAAACTTAGAGTTAGAGTGAACTTTTGAGTGATTTTTAGGGATTTTAGTTGAAGAACTTTTGGAAGCATTATTAGGAACGTTTTGGACCTTCTTTTGAAGGGTTGTAAGTCTTGCTTAAACTCAGATTCAGCTAAGATTTCTTGCTTTTACTTGCTTTTCTTTCACCATCTAGCTATGAAAACCATGTATGCTTGTATGATGATTTTAGATCTTAAAATGCATGTTATTGGCTAAGTTATTGTGATTCTAGGGAGATGGATTGATGGTTATGGCTTGGGTGATGATAGAATGAACTTGTATGTTAGTTTAGGATGATTTGTATGCACAAAACCTAACCCAGACAGAAAAATCGACCTGCTCATAGGCAGATCGACCGATTTATCTAATGATCCACCCGATTTTTCTCTCTGTTATTCTTTAATTGATGAATTTGTATGTTAGGATGTTAGGTTGTTGAAATCCTAGTGTTTGTTAAGCATAATATAGCTTAGGGTTACCTAATGCTAGCAAACTAAGTGAGGAAAGAGACTTACCCGGTGATTTCCGATCTTAGATACTTAAGATGATGAACTCTAGGTAGTAGTGAGCCTCATAAGCCGCTATTGGACTGAGTGTGTTAGGATTGTTGCTTGAGACTTACTTTTTCCGAGACTTACCCGGTAAGGAGAGGTTTGCCCCTTAAGTAGTGTCTGGTTTGTGTAGAATTTCCAACTTTAGCTCCTTGAGACTTACCCGGTGATAGGAGTTTGGTGCGGGATTAGTGGAGCATGAGACTTATCCGGTAATTGCTTCCATTAGAGAAACACCCTTTCCCAACACCGCAGCCTTTTCCTTAGATCTTTAGAAGCTTGAGTCCAATGCCATATCTGGAAATCTTGATCTTTAGAATCCTCTTTTCTCTCTTTGATCACATATCTTGTGTTTGTGTTGCGTGTTTGATTTATAACTTGCATTATTTGTGATCTTTGCTTGATCACCACAAAAACCCAATCAAAAATATCATGATTTTCATTTCTTTATTTCTTTCTCTCTTCTTAGACTAGATTTGCACTATCCATGATCACTTGTTTTATTTGATTTCACCTTAGTCTTCGTGTTCGACCTCGGAATACTATCCTTGTTACAAAACGACCCATACAGTGTGGGTTCGCTAGGAGTTAGGAGAATATATCGAGTTATAAATTGTAAGACTTTTGCGTGGTACGATTCTAGCGTAACACTCTACTCCCAAACCCATCCTACAATGTACGGACCCCGGCTGCCCACTCTTTTGGATCTCTTGGCCGCGTCCCTAACCTGTAGGGCAACTACAACAATATCGATATTAACCGTTATCTAGCATTCAAAGCATTAGAATCATGGTATCAACATACATACACACACACATAAGTCAACGTAAACACACATCATGCTTCAACACACACAAACCAGTTTATTATCTTTCCAATTACGTCATTCCATTACTAATTCCATTTGTGGTGTGACACTAGAATCCTAACGATCTCACCCTTGTCCCATTTCACCAGACGGGTTTGTACTTGATGTGAATCAGCATCACCCGCTGGACTGCTCGCAAGGCACCTCCCAGTCACCCCATTTTGGATTGAACAAGTAGTCACCGCCCGTTATGATACACTTGGGCCAATATACATATAACACAAGGTCGTCCTAGTTCCGGTTTCGTTATTATAAAACATAAATAAACACACTCACAACCAATTACACATCGATGCTAATACAAAGAACCTAAGTAAGTCCGAGACTTACCTGTCTCAAACGTTCAACCCGAAAATATACCGCACTCCGCTTTCAGCAGCAAGATACTCTCAGCCTGACCAAACGAGGAACAAGATCAGGATATATCTCTCATGCTAGAAGTCCTTAGACTTCTAGCACAAATGACCTCTTCAAGGTCATATAACTCACATGTTAGGACAAAATACTCCTAGTCACGATAATCTCCCCGATCATAAACGCTAGGCTAGGATACTCACGTCCTTGTCTCCACAATCTCAACAAGCTCAACTACACATGCTTGAACAACAACATATGCCCATCGTATTACTAGAACATACATCACAACTATGCTATGATAGAACTCCTAACCTCTAAGATTCCAAAAGATCATTCCTCAACAACAATCCATCAACCATCCATAACTCCCTAAAGTCCACAACCACTAAATCGCATTCACTCTAAGTTATGCTAGATCCATCCTAGCATGATATACTACCACTAAAGAATACTAGAACGAGGGAGAAGAGACTCACACGAGGGAGAAGGAGAAAGATGATCTACATATGTTGAATGCTGATTCATTGGGCCTTTATCGGGGTGCTTCTGAACCGAACACCAAACTAAACAAATTTAGCTTATACGCTAAATTTGAATGTAATATAACATACATATAAATTTAAGGAAAACTTCTTTTCAGAACCAAGGTTAACATTTTCCGAGGCAATATATCCATTTATGTAAACATGGGTCATAAATCGCAATTCAAAATGCTGGGCAAAAACCGTAAATATATATATAAGTAGGGGCATAATTGTTACATTCCAAAAATCTAGGTAGAAAATGTAATTTTGCGAAAGTTGGGCCAAACTGCAAATAAAAAATGTATAGGATATATATTGTAATAAATGTAAGAGTATAATTAACCCGATAGGGTTTTTCATTCCAAAATCAAAGGCGTAAGTGGAAAGGGCAAAGCAAGGGAGAGAAACGGCGGTGGAAGGGAACCTCTCTGACGGCATCAGAGCGGGGTTCTAGTGGCCTCTCCGGTGGCGGCAAAGGCATCTCTTATCGGCGGTGTGATAGACGCGAGCTTTCTGGTGGCAAGGCGGGTTTCTGAATCCACAGGGGAGGAGGGGTGGCGTCTCCAGGGCCTCTAGCAAGGCTAGTGTAGGCGGGGCGAGGAGAGGAGGCACCACGGTGTCGGCGGCACGGAGATGGCCCAATCACCAGCGGCAGGTGGTGCAGACAACAAAGAAGTTGGGGAGTTTGACGCTGGGTAAAGAAAGAAAAGAGGTAGGTTGGGCTGCTCATAGGAGGTAGAGGAGGGCGAGGGGTCGAGGCTGGCCAGGAGCCGAGGGGTCGGGTTGTAGGGTTCATAGAGGGGGTGAGTGGTCAAGCGGCATAGTAGACGTGGCAGTAGGGGCTGCGAGGGGTTGGCTGTAGTGAGCTTCTCACCAGCCAAGAAAGACAAGAAGGAAAAGAAAAAGGAAAACAAAATAAAATAGAACTACCCAAATATATATATATATATTCGCAAAAATATATGTGAATCGAATATATATGTATATATGTATATATATATTCGCAAAAATATACTTTGTCATACAAAACCATTCTCGTAAATTAATTATGAGACTATATAAGAATTTAAACACGGGTAATAATTTATCGCTAGAAGTAGGAATAAATGTCGAAAACGCACTCATTAAACGGGGTGTTACACCACAAGGAAACGAACGACAATGCCTAATAACACTTTCCGCTTCATCCTCCGGTATGCACCTCCTTAGCATCCCATCCGGACCTTTCTTGAAGAGGAGAGGTTCTTTCCAATAGTAGTGACGCACATCTTAAAAGACTTTCTTCTGTTTTTGCGTATGACAATTAGGGAGATATTTCCTGGCAAACAAGATAGTTAACAATATTAACATACCAAGGTTCATTACCTTCAGAAATCTGGTGAAGCAAATGCTCCATCCATGCAACTGCTCATCCGGAAAGGAATCGTTTATGGGCATGTCATCTCTCTCCAAAGCAATGAGAGGTAAGTGACTGTGGTGATCTGCCACAAAATTTTCGGATCCCTTCTTGTCATGGATCTCCAAGTCAAAATTTTGAAGTAGGAGAATCCATCGGATAAGACGCGATTTTACATCCTTCTTATTTAACATATACCGGATAGCGGCATGGTCGGTGCAGACAATGACTTTCACCCCCACAAGGTAGGAACAAAACTTCTCGAATGCATAAACCACCGCCAAAAGATCCTTATCAGTCGTGGCGTAATTCAATTGAGGCTCATCTAGCGTCTTTCTAGCATAATAGATGGCGTTTGTGCGACCATCCTTCTTCTGTCCAAAAACTGCTCCTTCAGCCACATCATTTGCGTCACACATGACTTCAAAAGGCGAACTCCAAATGGGAGCGGATACCAATGCTTCCTTCAACATTTAAAACGCATCTAGACAATCCTGCAAAAACTCAAAAACCACATCTTTATTCAATAAGTTAGTCAACGGTTTATAGATTTTAGGAAAGTCCTTGATGAACCTTCGATATAATCCTACATGCCCTAGGAAACTCCGCACCCCCTTAACATAACAAGGTGGAGGAAGTTTCTTAATAGTCTCGATCTTAGCTCGATGGACTTCAATTCCTCGGTTTGAAATGAGGTGACCTAAGGCAATACCTTCACTAACCATAAAATGACACTTCTCCCTATTCAAAACGAGATTAGTGTCTTCACATCGTTGCAACACTAGAGAAATGTTTGCTAAGCAATTATCGAAAGAAGAACCATGAACAGAAAAATCATCCATGAATACCTCTATGATCTCCTCGATATACTCGGAGAAGATAGCCATCATGCAGCGTTGGAATATAACAAGTGTGTTACACAATCCGAATGTCATTCTCGGTAAGCAAGCGTACCCCAATGGAACGTGAACGTGGTCTTCTCTTGGTCATCCGAATGGATAGAGATTTGAAATAATCGACTATAATTATCCAAGTAGAAAAAATAGGAGTGTTGTGCTAACCGTTCAAGCATTTGATCAATGAAAGGAAGGGGAAAGTGATCCTTCCTTGTTGCTACATTTAACCTCCGATAATCAATGCACATCCTCCATCCCGCCACGGTTCTGGTTGGGATTAACTTGTTGTTCTTGTTGGTTACAATGGTCATCCCTCCTTTCTTCGGTACCACATGCACGAGACTCACCCACTTACTATCCGAAGTAGGGAAGATAATTCCTACATCAAGCAACTTAAGCACTTCCTTCTTCACAACCTATTTCATGATCGGGTTTAACCATCGTTGAGGTTCTCGTGAAGGTTTATGATCATCTTCCATAAGTATTTTATGCATGCATAGATAAGGTTCAATTCCAACAATATCATCAATGGTATATCCTATAGCCTTTCTATGTAGTTTTAACTCATGCATTAGCTTACATAGCTCAATCTTAGTAAGGTTAGCACTAACAATGACCGGATAAGTGGAATTCAGTTTAAGAAACACATACCTTAAAAGCTATGGAAGAGGTTTAAGCTCCAAGATAGGAGGTTCCTTAAGTGGTGGTTCTACACCTCTAGGATCATCTTGTGATGCTTTGGAAGCTTCGGGTGGGGTAAGGCTGAGGCTTGCAACACTTGCAATCATCGTACGAGGAAGTTGTGAAGAATGAGGAACCTCGTTCGGCCCAGAAGCATCTCGACCGAGATGTGGGTCGTTGTCTGCATAGTTTTCCTTGGTTGCCCCAAAAGTCATCCCGGTCGAGATTCCTGGGAGTGGTCCGAGATCAATGCAGTTTTGCTCCTCTCATTCAAGCTTTTCAATGACGGCCTTTGGATCTTTTTGCAAGGCTTCTAAACTTCTTGTTTTTGCATCACAATTTGCATCTACACCTTCCTCCATAATACTAAAACTTAAAACCTTTTCAAGAGTATCTTTGATTAAGATTGAACTCACCAATTCTCTTGATTCCTCTTCGTCATATATGTTTATGATGTCTTCCCCGAGAGCTTGAACTTTCATCATTGCTGAGAGTGTAAAGTCAACATGCTTCTCTCCTATGTTGAAGGATAATGTGGCATTCTTGCAATCAACCATGCAACCGAAAGTTACAAGGAATGGTCTTCTAAGAATGATCGGAATTGGATAATCTGCAGGAGTGTCCAACACCACAAAATCTATAGGTATATAAAACTTACCTAACTTCATGGGAATGTCTTCCAAGATTCCCGCCAAATGTGTTGTGGATCGATCTGCCATGTACAACGTCATCTTCACCGGCTTTGGCTCTCCCAATCTGATTTTCTCGCACAAAGCAAGGGGAATGATACTCACACTTGCTCCTAGATCAAATAATGCATCATAAGTGACCTCTCCAACACCAACGGAGATACAAAACGATCCCAGATCTCGCAGCTTTGGTGGCATATTCTCCTTCATAATCTTGATAAATTCGATTGATCTAGAATTGATCTTCACTTCTCCAAAATCCTATAACTTCCTCTTGTTAGAGAGGATCTCCTTCAAGAATTTCCCATAAGCGCGCATACCTAAAATTGCATCAATAAAAGGTATGTTAATATGTAGTTTACTCATAATGGTCGCTCAAAACGGTGTGTGCAAGCTTTAAATTTATAACCCAAGAAGTATGCTTGAACAAAGATGTGAACCCACAGTGTACGGGTCAGTTGTAATAAAAATCAAGAATTCCAGGGGTCGATCACAGGGACTTAGATGAAACAAAGCACAGAATAGGTTGTCAAGTATTGCAATTAACCAAGAGCTATTAAAGTAATCAAAGATGATGTAAAAGTCAAGTAAGGGGAAATTTGGATTCTAGGGATTAAAGCATCTAGTTGTGGTTCCGACTCAAGATCTCAAAGGATAACGCGGACAAAGCTGAGGTTTGCAAAGGGAGGTTGTTTCTAAAGTGGGAATAGATTACCGGGTAAGTCTCACTACTCATTATCCCAAACCAAAGCTCCTATTACCGGGTAAGTATTAAGGCACTAAGGAAAGGAACTATAATCTCAAACCAACACACCATCTAAGGGAATAGAATCAACCTTTACCGGGTAAGTCTTGGGCTAACTCACAAAGATGGAGGAAGGCACACTTAAACCCCAATAAAGGGTAAACCTTTATTACCTACACTTATGATCTTAGGTAAACAAATGAAGGAATCACCGGGTAAGTCTCATCCTAGGCTTGCATTGAACCAGGAAAGGTGTAATAAGGATAGGATTTGGCAAACTAGAACACTTAACTTCAGTCTCGGATTAGGAAAGGTTCACCTCGTTCAGTCAAGTTCCACCCCGGCCGAGATGTTCATCGACTGAGCGAGGTGTTCTAGGTTTAAGGTTAAAGACTCGAGCTTTCAGGGTCCTGTTGGGATTAAAATCATTCTATCATCGTCTTTCCCACAACTTTCAGCCAATCACCCTAGAATCGCATAAGAAACTTAGCCAACAATCATCATGATAACGATAATCAAATCAATGGAAAGGGAATCAATATTCGAACAAGAAAACCTTAAAAAAAAGGTCTCAAAAACTGAATCAAATAACAACAAATCAACGTTCCTCAAATCAGAAATCAGCTAAGACAACAAACCAAAAGGGAATTTAAGAAAGTCTTACAAACACCCTCAAAAGCTAATTCCAAATTATGAATTCTTCCTTCCTTGATCTTCAATCCTTCAATCCTTCCTTCAAAGCTTCAGAAAATACTCTAGAAATCTCCCTAATCGGGTGTGTCCCACCTTCTGAATTGTGGAAAATCTAACCCTTTATATAGGAAAATTATCTTCCAAAGATAATAATATCTTAAAAAGATAATTTTCTATAAAATATATCTATATCTCTAAAATAGATCTCCCAAAAATAATATCTTCCTTCCAAAAATCCAGCCCAAAAATATAAGATATCTTCTTTCGAAAAATAAAAGATCTCAGCCAAAAATATGGATCTCGCCGGCGGCAGGGTGTTCGCCTCGCACGGGACGCTCCTCAAGATCACCTCGATCGAGGTGACACTGTAGCTGACCGAGGTGAACCTCAACTGAATGTGAAATCTCTCGAATCTGATCCAAAGTAAATATTCTTTATCATTTTCATGCTTCCTGAGTTCTTCCTTAAGCTCCAGAATGTAGCTCCAATGACTCCTTAGCTCCTTAGCTCCATTTTAGTCCAAAACGTGCTATTTTACCCACAATTACAACGAAACTAGGTGTAGACCTCGATTCCCGTAAAGGTAGATGAAACAACAATATAATCATATAATATACATCCGTACATGCAGATTATTGAAGATAAAACGTCTAAACTAGCACCCAAATAAAGACTATAATATATGCTATCAAAATACCCCATACTTGTCCCTTGCTTGTCCCCAAGCAAGTTCCAAATTTCAGATACAAGATAGAATGGATTATAAGTCATAAAGATCAATAAAAAGTATTTCAAAACATTTTTGTGGTATGCTCCACTCATAGGTTGCTCTAAGAGAATGCTTCATGGCAAATAAAATCAAGACATGATCAAAACATTTTATAAATATCAAAAAGTTGTTCATCTTTGCATAAAATCATAGAATGCATAATAAATCATATTTATCAAAATTTATCATTTATAATCCAATTTAATCCACCAAGTCAATTAACAAGCTCGAGGTCTCAAGGACTTCCAAAAGAGGTCAAGAAACGTGTCAGGGTGGGATGTATATAGGGAATGTGGTGCTAGAATCCGGGAAAAAGATCTTATTTCACTTTCTTCGAATCACAACATCTTCCACCAATAAGCTTTGCTTATTTACTTTACTTTTTGGGATGCATGGACAAAGGTGCACAATAACCGAAGCCTAGGAGATCAGCAATCATCAATTTCTCGAGATGCCTCAAACCCTTGATGCACATACCATGACCCGTTAGGAATATCGCTCAATCCGACTTTGGCAAGACACAAACACCCGGCTATGTGAATGGTGCCGAGTTACTCATCATCATGATTGACTTCCCCAAACCTATTTGTTTCTTTCTAACACTTTCAGCCAACATCTCTACTTCATTTTCACTTGCTTTTCACTTGCTTGCTTCCAAATTCCCGGATAGGTAAAGGGAAGCAAATATGTATATGAGGGGCTAAAACATGGTAAAGAAGAAGAAGAGAAGGGAATGAATTGCCTTAATTATCCTAGGAAGAATGTGAGAGAACTCATCATGGTGGTGTCAACCTTCAAATTCGACGTAATTTTGATAAAAACAAAATATTGACCATGCCAAAACTTCAAACAAAGCATTTTGCAACTTAAACATATCATAAAACCTTTCGATCATATAAAGATTTCAAAACCAATCTGCAAACATTATCATCACTAAGGTCATATCCAGAGAAGACGCACAAAACGTTTCAAAAAATCTCTAGGTTAAGCCACCTCGATCGAGGTGTTCTAAGTCATTCGAGGTGTTCAACCTCGTTTGGCCAGAATCATCACGGTCGAGGTCGTAAAAAAAAAATTTTTAAACCAGTTTTTGACGTTTTTTCTCAAACAAAAACCTGTATGCATGCATGTAATGGAAGATAAACATATGAAGCATAAAAAATCATAAATATCCAAATAGAGTCATACAATCTTACACACAAAGTCAAATAAGTACATCCACATACCCCATACTTGGGACACATTGTCCCAATGGGTCAAATAAGAGTCAAGAAAATCAAGAAACTCACCGGACCTAGCCGAACTGCATAACAAATAAAGAAAAGAAATCCATGCAAGCTCTACTCATGGTCCGCCGGTGGTGGTGGTGGATGCGGGATCTAGGGGTGCTGAGATAGATCAAATGGATATCCCATCATGTGCTGAAACTGGATCTCCATCATACGCTGCTGGTAGTGTTGGCTCTCTCTAATCTGATGCATCCAACCATCATTGTATCTACGCTCATCCTCAAAGCGTTGGGATGTATCCACTGTCATGGCTGTGTAGGAGTCTATCATCTACTCAGTCAGCTCATCCATCCGTCGGTGAGCTACTGGATCTTTGAGTCTGCGGATTCTATGCCGGGCAGGTCGTGATGGTGCTGCTGCCTCCTCCTCTGTAGCCTCATCATCTAGATCGACAACTGGCACACTAGGACCGCCGGTATCAGTACCGATCTCCATGGCAGCTCCGCCATCATCATCCTCCTCATCATCCTCCGCTAGTGAAGTATCTCTAGCATCTTGTAAGTAGGGAAGCCAAGCAGAAGACCAGTACTACTGGTTAAAGACTGTGAACTGAGTTAACCTTAGGATACCCTGAGGAACAAGAATGCGCCTCGTGATCATCTCCTGAAGTCCCAGCGGCTTCGCAACCACTACCAATGTACAAGCAATATAACACTCTCTCGATCTTAAGGACTTTCAAATAAGGTGTAGAATGCGGAAAGGAAGGGGAAACTATAAGGAATGTGGTGCATGAATCCGGGAAAGTGGACAACTAACTCTTTTCTTTTTCTCTTATGGTCTTGCAACACTTTCAACTTAGAGCTTTGCTCTTCTCTTTTTCACATCATTTTTCGACTTTACTTTTGGAGTTATGGATAGAGGTGCACAAAAACCGAAGCCTAGGAGATTGGCGTTTCTCAATTTTGCAAGATGCCTCAAACCCTTGACGCACATACCATAATCCGTTAGGAATATCGCTCAATCTGACTTTGGCAAGACACAAACACCCGGCTATGTGAATGGTGCCGAGTTACTCATCGTCGTGATTGACTTCCCCAAACCTACAACTTTTTTCTATTCTTTGAATGCAAAATTTTGCTTTCATGGCCCTCCCACATCAAACATGCCAAAATTCAACTCCTCCAAATTCCCGGATAGGTAAGGGAGGTAATTATTTCATTAAGGGGCTAAATGAACAAGGAAAGAAGTAAGAAAATTGAATTGCCTTAATCATTTCAAAAAGAAGTATAAGAACTTATCATGTGATTTCAAACTTGATTTCTCAATATGATTTAGATAAAACTCTTCACATTATGAAACTTGCAAGAAAGGAATAATCAACACATTCAATTTCTTTTCAATTCATTATCCGTTTAGGCATACAATTGTCATCAAAAACTCAATTCACAAGTAGTGATTATCATAGAAATTATCTTAATTCCTAGAAGCACAAAATTTTCAAAATTTTTCAATTTTTATGGGTTTTTCAAAAGCTTTTTCATGCAATGCGATAATGAAACGTGTGACAATGGAATGAAACATGCAAAGTGTTCTCAATCAAGGCAAGCAAAGTGAGTAGAGTTATTACAAATGATAGTCACACCCCACCCCATACTTGAGACAAACATTGTCCCTAATGTTCAAAAACAAAATAAAGAAAAGAAAGAAAGAAAATGAACTCACAAGACGGCGGTGGAGCGGCTAATGCTACAATCATCCATGGTCATCACTGAGGAGCTGGTGGTGGTGGAAACGGGAAGAAGCTGGAGTCGAAGTTCCGCCCAAACTGCTGGCGGTAGATGTCCCTCATCATCCTATCGTGCTCGTCGGCTCGGACATCTCTAGCATCCTGTCGGACCTCGAAAGCTCCTACTCTCCTGGAAAGGTTAGTAGCCCAATCCGGTAGCTGCTCATACCACCCCGGTTCTTGACTGTACCAAGCTGGTGCATCGGATGGTGTTGGTGCTGATGGCTGCTGTGCATGCCAAGTCGGTGGAGCTCCCATCCACTCCGGCTGTGTCCTATACCAATCGGGAGGGGTCGCCATCTATGCCGGCCTCTCACTCACGCTGGCACGGCGAGAGGAAGAACCGGAAGGTCTAGTAGGGCGGGGAGACTGTCTAGGGAGGTCGGGAAATGTGTCCGGCTGATCCGGAAAAGTACCAAAGTCGTGCTCCTCACCTCCTCCCTCAAAACCGTCATCTCCTCTCATCTCCTCCTCATCTGCAGCTGGCATCTCAGGGGGGAACGTAAGGAGGGGCTACTAATCTGTTCGCATGCATAGCTGCGAATGTCTGCTTCCAATTATGGCGTCCAGCCATAATGGAATACTCAGGAAGCCATGCCACACCTCTACCTCCTCTATCCTCCCAAGGCATGGCAGCGGTAGGTGGACCTCTATGCCTAGGAAAGATCATACCTCTAGTCATGAGGCTCTGAAGTCCTAAAGGTCTAGCTGTTATCCTAGTGCACGCAGAAAAATCAATACCTAACTGTCTAGCAATGTGGGTGACCATCCCACCATATCCGATATTGCCGGCCCTCTTGTTCTTTAGCTTACTCATGGTAGAAGCTAAGAGGGTGGCACACTCAGCAGGCCTACCATGCAGCATACAATACAACAAAAACAACTCATCAGTCTTGATCTTCTGAGGAGTCTCAGTCCTAGGGAAGAGACACTCAGAAAGTAATCGGTGGGCTATCTTCAAGGCTAAGTGGTACATGAGCTTAGCCTTGGTATCAGCAGGTTGCAAGCGGTCCTCGCTGGCGTAAATCATGGCAATGTCCTCCCTGAAATCCTTAGCGTATACACCGTTAGAGAAACAACCATTAAAGGTCTCATGGAACCTAAAGAAGGCTCCAAACTCTAGGATCGAAAACTCATAGTTCCTCTCCATCAGCCAAAAAGAAACTGTCCTATCTACGTGACTATGCTCAAAAGAGATCACAAACTCTCTAGTGATCTCCTCATATGCATCTTCCCGAATGGCGGAGAAGATGATCAAACCAGCTCTATCTAGTAACCAAGTAAGGTCACCTACCACTTTCAGTGGCTCTAAATCCTCGAGAAACAATTAACGTGGTCCTATGACCGGTCTCTTCGCAATCCTCTCTAAGGCATCGAGGTAGTCATCATGGATCTTTGGAATTCTAGGGGGTGGGGGTGATGGTGGCTCACTAGGGGGTGCCTGGGAGGAGGAGGAAGCATCCCCTTTCCTCTTCTTGGTTCTAGCAGACATTCTCCTAACCAAATCCATTTTCTGTCAAAAATTACGGTCTGTTCTTGAGGTTCCACGGCCGTGGAGTGCCCAGTGACCGTGGTTCGGCTCGTAATTTCTCAAAATCCACTCAATCGACACCAAAATCAATAGACAGCAGCCCTAGACTAATTCCAATCCAATTCTAATCAGTTCTCCTAAAAATTCTTGCGAAAACTTACTCAAATCGACACCAAAATCAACAGACATCAGCCCTAGGTTTTTGGATTTTAAAATCCAAATTCCCTCTTCTTCAGTGATTGTCCACTCGATTTGTTGCTTGGATCTTGTAGACGGTTGAATTTGCTTCACTTTGGGTTAAAGAATCGTTCGAAACGATTAACAAACGGAGATTTGAGAGAAGGGGTCGTTTTCGGCGATTTTGGGGCGTGGAATTGGGTATTTTTGTGTTCTTTGTGAAGAAATGTGGTTTATATAGTAGCCGTAAAATTTTTGGAAAGTTACGATCACTCGAGGGTTTCCACGGCCGTGGAAATGTACGGAACCGTGGTTTTCGTGATTTTTCTCATGCTTTTGCAAATTACGGTCACTGTAGCTGTCACGACCGTAATTTTTGCCGTGGAACTCTTTGTAATGTGCCAAAGTCCAAGTTTCGTCAATTTCTTCTAACTTTTCCTTCTCCCTTGCCTCTTCCATTGATCCTACATCCAAAAATACGAACATACCGGAAGGTATCGAAGGCAAAACAAAACAAAAAACGTCTATGCTACTCTAACCTATGAATGAAAAACAAAAATATAAGTGCAATACCTTGGGTTGCCTCCCAAGAAGCGCTTGTCTAAGGTCTGTAGCTAGACCGTACTTGCACCTATTCAAGTGCGGTAGGTGCGAACTCTTCAGCTTGGAGTTTCGGTGAGTACTTCTTGAGTCGTTGACCGTTCACCTTAAAACTTCCGCCTTTTTCACCCCATACTTCAACTGCACCATGGGGGAAAACACATTTGATTAGATAAGGTCCAGTCGAACGAGATTTAAGCTTACCTGGAAAGAGACGAAGTCTTGAATTAAAGAGGAGAACTTGATCTCCTTCTTTGAGGTCTTTTGGAATGATATGCTTATCATGCCAACGCTTCGCTCTTTCTTTATAAATCTTGGCGTTTTCGTAGGTGTTCAAGCGAAGTTCTTCAAGCTCGTTAAGGTCCAAGAAACGCTTCTCTCCCGCCTCCTTCATGCCGAAGTTCAACCACTTTATTGCCAAATACGTTTTATTGTCCAACTCTACCGGCAAGTGACAAGACTTCCCATATACAAGGTTGTATGGCGTCGTACCTATGGGAGTCTTATATGCAGTCCGGTATGCCCATAATGCATCATCTAGCTTCAAAGACCAATCCTTCCTTGTCCTTGAAACCGTCTTCTCTAGGATTCCTTTAATCTCCCGGTTTGAAATCTCCACTTGTCCACTTGTTTGTGGATGGTAAGGGTGGCGATCTTGTGAGTCACCCCATACTTAGCTAATAGAGCTTTGAATCGTCGGGCAATGAAGTGAGAGCCTCCATCACTAATGATGGTCCGTGGTGTCCCAAATCGTGGGAAAATGGTCTTATTAAAGAACTTAACCACAACCATGGCATCATTAGTAGGAGAGGCTATTGCTTCAACCCATCTCGAAACATAATCTACATCTAGAAGTATGTATTGGTTTCCACAAGATGATGGGAAAGGTCCCATGAAGTCTACTCCCCAAACGTCAAAGATCTCCACCTCTTGAATGTTGTTAAGAGGCATCTCGTTTCTCCTAGATATGTTCCCTGTTCTTTGACAAGCATCGCAGCAAGAAACAAAGGTTTGCACATCTTTAAACAAATTAGGCCAAAAGAATCCAGATTGCAATACCTTAGCGCTAGTCTTGTTCGAACTAGCGTGTCCTCCACAAGGTAGTGAATGACAATGACGGATGACGCTTTGCATCTCGTCTTCCGGCACACATCGTCGAATGATGCCATCAGGACCTCTCTTAAAGAGGAGAGGTTCATTCTAAAAGTATTCCCGAACATCCTTAAAGAACTTCTTTCTTTGTGCATAGGATAATCCGGGTGGTAATTCCTGGCAAACCAAATAGTTAACAAAATCAGCAAACCATGGCTCATTACCTTTACTAATCTTGTCGATGCACTCCTCTATGATATGTAAATTCTTGTCTGGAAAGGAGTCATCTATGGGTAGATTGTCGTCCTCAAGATGTGGTAGACGACTCAAATGATCCGCAACAGAATTTTCCGAACCCTTCTTGTCACGGATCTCTAGATCGAATTCTTGTAGGAGAAGAATCCATCTAATTAGCCTTGGTTTCGCATCCTTCTTTGCAAGCAAATACCGGATTGCAGCATGATCCGTGTATACAATCACCTTTGCACCTACAAGATAAGAGCGAAACTTTTCAAATGCATATACAATTGCTGAAAATTTTTTCTCGGTAGTGGCGTAGTTGAGTTGCGCTTCATCTAGCGTCTTGCTAGCGTAGTAGATAGCGTGGGTTCGTCCTTCCTTCTTTTTCCCAAGCACAACTCCTATAGCTACGTCACTTGCGTCACACATAACCTCGAATGGAAGATTCCAGTCCGAAGGCTGAATAATCAGGGCTGAGATTAGAGATTCCCGGATCTTATTAAACGCATCTAAACATTCCTGCGAAAAATCAAAAATTGCATCCTTCATCAATATATTAGTAAGGGGCTTTGATATCTTAGAGAAATCTTTTATAAAGCGTCTATAAAATCCAGCATGACCTAGGAAACTTCTTATTCCTTTCACCCAAGTATGAGGAGGAAGCTTTTCTATAGTCTCTATCTTAGCCTTATCCACTTCAATCCCTCTACTAGAGATCAAGTGTCCTAATACAATGCCTTCTTTCACCATGAATTGACACTTTTCCCAATTAAGAACTAGGTTAGTGTCTTCACACCTTTGTAGCACAAGAGCAAGCTTAGAAAGACAATTATCGAAAGAGGAACCATAAACAGAAAAGTCATCCATAAAAACCTCCATGATTTCCTCTATGTACTCCGAGAAGATAGCCATTATGCACCTTTGAAAGGTGGTTGGGCGTTGCAAAGCCCGAACGGCATTCTCCTATAAGCGAACGTACCCCACGGGCATGTGAATGTGGTCTTCTCTTGATTGTCCGGATGTATCGGGATCTGAAAGAAACCACTATAACCGTCAAGATAGCAAAAGTGTGAGTGTTGTGCTAACCTCTCAAGCATTTGGTCGTTGAAGGGTAGTGGGAAGTGATCCTTCCTCGTTGCGTTGTTTAGCTTGCGGTAGTCTATGCACATCCTCCATCCTGTCACGGTTTGCGTAGGAATGAGCTTATTGTTCTTGTTGGTGATGACCGTCATCCCTCCTTTCTTTGGAACCACCTGTATGGGACTCACCCACTTGCTATCGGAGATAGGGTAGATGATACCTGCATCAAGTAGTTTAAGAATTTCCTTCTTGACAACCTCCTTCATGGTCGGATTTAACCGCCTTTGAGGTTGTCGCGAAGTTCTAAAGTCTTCTTCCATTAGGATCTTATGCATGCATAGTGAAGGTTTGATTCCTACTAGATCCTCTATAGTATACCCTAAGGCTTTCCTATGTTTCTTAAGTACAACTATAAGCTTACTATGTTCATCTATGCTCAAATCGGAACTAACAATTACCGGAAAGGTAGAATTAGGTCCTAGAAATGCGTACCTTAGATGTGCGGGAAGTGGCTTTAATTCCATCACTATAGGACTCTCTAATGGCTCTTGAGGAGTGTTCAATGTTTCCTTAGAAGTCTCTAAGGATGTAGCAGTTGTTGGAGAAGAATCAATAGAAGTGACGGAGAGAACACAATTTCCTTCAGATTCACCCAAAATTACGGCTCCCCTGTTTCCTCCACGGCCGTGGTTTTGGGCGTGGAAATCAATTACGGTGCCCCTGTTTGGTCCACGGCCGTGGTTTTGGCCGTGTAACTTACTGGAGTCCTCTGAATAGCTGATTACGGTCATGTTGGTGGATTCCTCGGCCGTGGAATAGCACGACTGGCCGTGATTTCTCACGTTCTCTGACCCATCGTAGAGATTCTCAAATTCTTCTTCATACACTTCCTTTTGCTTCTCTAAAGCTTCAATTTCCTCATTGCATTCCTCTTCTTCCCCTATGTCCATAATGCTCTTAGAGATCACCTTTTGAAGAGAATCGAACATACCTCCTCTCTAGATAGCTCTTCATCATGGATGTTGAATATATCATCTTCAAAAGCTGGTTCCTTCACCAAAGTAGAGAGAACGAACTCTACCTTTTCCTCTCCTATGTCGTAGGCATGTCTAGCATTCTTGCAATCAACCATACAACTGGATGTTGCAAGAAACGGTCTTCCGAGTATGATCGGGACCGGACTATCTGCAAGAATGTCAAGCACAACAAAATCTATCGGAACATAGAACTTACCAAGCTTGACCGGGACATCTTCAACTATGCCGACGGGACGAGTTATGGATCGATCCGCCATGTATAACGTCATCTTCACCGGTTTAGGTTCGTCTAAACCGATCTTCCTGCATAAGGTAAGCGGAATGATGCTCACGCTTGCTCCTAAATCACATAATGCATCATATGTGACATCTCCCACTCCTATGGGAATACAAAAAGACCCCGGATCCTTCAGCTTTGGGGGCATCTTTTCCTTCATTGTCTTAATGAGGTCCGACGAATCCGAACTCATTTTGACCTCTCCAAAATCCTCTAATTTCCTCTTGTTAGAGAGGATCTCTTTTAAGAACTTCCCATAAGCTGGCATACCTACAATTGCATCGATGAAAGGTATATTAATATGCAGTTTGCTCATGAGTTCAATAAACTTACCGAATTGTTTGTCTAGACGCGCTCTTGCTCTAGATTGCGGGAATGGTAGGGGAGGTTTGTAAGCTGGAGGAGGAATGTAGATGTCTTCCTTCTCCTTCCTCTTCTCTTTCTCCTTCTCGACGGGAACTTCCACAAACTTAGGCGGCGGGTCGGTGGTTGTTGCTCCGCTCCTAGTTGTAATAGCCATCACCCTTCCTTTTGGGTTATCCTCCGTCTTTTCTGGAAGTTTCCCTTGATTCCTAGGAACTTTTTCATCATTGCTAAACATTTGGTTTTCTAAAACCTTTTGAGCTTTATCAAACTTAGTGATGTGATTATCGACCTTGGTGATGTGACTCTCCAATCCTTGGAGCTTTCCCAAAATTGTTTCCAACATGGGATCGGGCTTCTCTTTCCCTGAAGTGCTTCCACTATTAGATGCTTGTTCCTGGATTTTCAAAGGAATGGAAGAAGAAGAAGGTGGAGTTAGTGAATTTCCTGAATTGGGATAAGAATTACCGGAATTGTATTGTTGGTTGGAACACCAATTGTTGTTGTTTGAACCCCTATTGCTGTTCCAATTGTTATTCATGTTGTTGTTGTTCCAATTGTTCCGGTTGTTGCGGTTTGTGTTCTCATTCTCATTGTGGTTATTGTTGTTTCCTAAATAACCCACATCTTGCCCCTTTTGATTTGGAAAGTTAGCCTTTATGACTTCCTTCAATTCTTTAATCTTGGAGTTGAGAGAAAAGATTTGAATTTGAGCGGCTTGTGTTAGCTTTGCTCCTTGCTCCACTCGATTTGCTTCTACTTTCCGGTAAGAATATTTCTCAATGACTCGGGCTTGCTTCTCAATGAAGTCTCACGCGTTATCTTCCCTCATGTCCATGAATGTACCACATGAAAGGGATTGGAGCTTGAATTGTGTTTCCATATCCAGCCCCTTATAGTATATCTCCAATAACTCTAATTTGGAAATGCCATGGTGTGGGCAATCCAATAGTAAATCCTGAAATCTTTCCCAAGATTGAAACAAACTTTCGTTAGATCTCATAGAAAATGCATTAATCTTACCTCTCAACTCCGCCATTTTAGATGGCAGAAAGAATTTGGTAAGGAACTCCGAGGAAAGATCCTCCCATGTGTTGAGTCTTCCATTTGGAAGAGCTTGATACCAAGATAAAGCTTTCCCTTTCAAAGAGAAGAAGAATGGCTTGATCTTGTAGTTGTTGGTGGTTGCATTCTTTGGCTTCATTGTCTCCATCAAGATCTCAAAATTCTGTAAATGTTGATGTGGAGATTCGCTACTCGTTCCTCCAAACTGACTTTGGCGAATGATGGTAATGACTTGTGGGTTGAAGCTAAACCCCTACATATCATCAGCATCAAAGTTCACACCTAGACGGCGTGGTTGCTGAATTGGATCCATCCTTTGGCCAAGAGTTCTTGGCTCTCCATCTACACGAGCGGCTCTCGCACCCCCAACCGGGACACGATAGTTGGCAGCCGGTCTTTGTCTTGGATTAAATTGATTCATGTTGACCGTCGGATTAAGATCCTCAAGAGATGGCATGGAAGAGTCGCTATCCTCATCGGAAGAGTTGGCTCTAACCGATCTTGCTGGTTTCCTCCTCTCCTTCTTCTTGGAATCGCTCAATTCCAACCTCATTTGAAACATCATATCCCTTAGCTCATCAATTTGCAATTGATGACGGTCCGATTCTTCCTGGCGAGTCTTCTCGCTCCATCTAAGTTGAGCTTCGGATTCCGCTAACTCTGTTTGATAATCCCGCTCCGTATCTTGAGCCATCTTTCTTTCTTTGAGTTTCTTCCTCAAAGTCTTCTCAAGTTCTTGATCAAGAGGTAAGAGGTCCTTGTTGTTCCTAGACCTGCGCATATACCTAAAGTAACCTGCAAATATCACTCAAAGGAGATATCAAATAACAAGAGCAAGCTCCCAAGCTTGACAACCGGTAACCGAATTCGGCCTAAACCAAATCCCCGGCAACGGCGCCAAAAACTTGTTCGCCACTTAGCATGCGTGCAAATAAGCTTTAAATTTATAAAACTAGAATCAAGCAAGCGAACCCGCAGTGTACGGATCGGCGCAGTAAAGCAAGAATTCCAGAGTATCAAACACATGGATTTGGGGGGAACAAATTCAGTTGTAAAGTTGTCAAGAAAGTAAAAGAGTAAGCTTTGCAAATATATCGGGAAAACAGCAACCCTAAAGATCCAGGTGTCTAATTGTGGCAATCGATTCAAGATATACTAAAGAAATAAGGACAGAGTTAAGAGTTGCAAAGGTATGCTAAGGTAAAGCAATGTACGGTGAAGTTCCAAGGCTTTATATGACTTATCTAAAAACACTCTCTATAAAGGTTGTTGAGGCTTCAGTATAGAAAGGATCTAAGGACAAGAATTAATCTCAAATACTCAAACTTGTAACCCAAGGATCAAGACTAACTAAACCGATTAAGGTTGTGACAGTCGAAATCGAAGTAGAGGTTGTTGAGGCTTCACTACTACCTAGAAAAGACAAGTCAAGACTAGATTAAAGCAAATCTTTAACCTTGGATCAAAGTAAAAGAAAAGTTCGTAAATTGGTATAAATTACGGGCAGATCTTGAGTTCCACGGCCGTGGAACCTCAAGAACAAACCGTGATTTTGGTTCGTCGGCGAATCTCTCTAACTCTCAAGGTCCAATCTGTTTACGATCGATCTATCATCATCTAAGCCACAATTATCAACCCTTCACCTTAGAATTGCTAAAGGGTTTTAGCCAATAACTGTCATTATACTATCAAATTCAAGATTAAGAAGAATGAAAGATGAAAACCTTCGAAAACCTTCAAGAAATCTCAAATCAATCTCAAATCCACAACAAGGATAATAATGTATATCAGATTTAGAATAAACACAAACAAATAACAATCCTCGATAAGAACGAAGAACGGGATGTCAATCCGTCTTCTAATCAAACCTAAGGGCAAAAGGCGTAACTTCCGCCACAAGCAACTTCCAAATCTTCAAACCCTCCTGAATCTCCGTTTGCAAAAATGCAAATCTTCGGACGTCCAATGCAACCCTAAGCACGTGTAAGCCGAAGTGCCGAAATCTCTCTCCTCCAGCCCTTTTATAAGGAAGGGTAAAATAACCGTTCGGTCCATATGCGTAAATGATGTGTCAATATTTTATTCGTCAAAAGATCACCTAAATCACGGTCTCTTGGAATTCCACGACCGTGGTTTAGAGCGTGGAAGTGGATTACGGTTCTTCATGATTTCCACGACCGTACTTTATACCGTGTAACTCTCTAGAATACTCCACGTTCATGTTGCCAAGATCCACGGCTGTGGTTTTGGGTGTGGACTTCTCTACGACCATATTTTAGAGCGTGGAAGTGAAATTTGCTTGTGGTTTCCTTTGTGTAGTACCATTCCTTATCCTAGCATCTCCCTTGGCTTCTTTGATGTGTCCTTAATCCTTGGATGTGCTCAAACCTTCTCCTTTCTCTCTCAATTGGTTCGGTTTTAGCTCTTATTCACCTATAATCAACACAAAGCTTATGTAGACATCTATATCGACAATATAGACAAACTAGCTAACAATTGCTGCAATGCCTCATCAATGAACACTATAATGGATGAAAAACAACTAGAAAAAGTGCCTAGAATATCGCAATATTTCATGCTAACAGGGAGGCAATGGCTTCTACCCATCTAGAGACGTAATCAATAGCGGATGATGGGAAAGGTCCTATGAAATCAACTCCCCATATATCAAAAATCTCAACCTCCTGAATATTGTTGAGTGGCATCTCGTTCCTTCTAGACAAGTTCCCTGCTCTTTTGCATGCATCACAAGAAACAACAAACGTTTGCACATCCTTAAATAATGTAGGCCAAAAGAAACCAGAACGCATAACCTTAGCGCATGTTTTGTGAGCGCTAGCATGTCTTCCACAAGGAAGCGAGTGACAATGCCTTATAACACTAGCAACTTCATCTTCTGGAATGCATCGTCGAAGCATCCCATCTGGACCTCTCTTAAAAGTAGAGGTTCATTCCAGTAGTAGTGGTGTACATCCTTGAAGAATTTCTTCCTTTGAGTGTACATCAATCCAGGTGGTATTTCCTGGCAAACGAGATAATTAACAATATCAGCATACCAAGGTTCTTTATTATCAGAAGCTTGGTGAAGTCAGTGCTCCACCAACTGTAAATGAGTCTCTGGAAAAGGGTGTAGGAAGTTTGTTGTCCTCAGTTGACAACATCTCGCTCACTGTCTCGGTCAGTGTCCGAGGTAGGTGACCGAGATGTTCTTCAGATAAGAACACCTCGCTTGGTCCAGATAGTGCCTCGGTCGAGGTACTGGAACTGGGACCGAAACTTGAATTTTTCCTCTCCTGGATTAGTTTCTCAATCTTAGCTCCTAGATCTACTTCCAGTGCCTTTAAGCTCCGTATATCTGCGTCATAAGAAACATCTATACCTTCCTCCATTAAGCTAAAACTAAGAACTCTTTCAAGAGGGTCATTAATAAGGATAGAGCTCACCAATTCTCTTGATTCTTCTTCATCATAGATGTTGAAGATATCATCCTCCAGCGGCTCTCCTTTCATTGCAGCAAGCAATGCAAATTCCACTTGATCACCGCCAATGTTGAATTTCAACTTGGCGTTCTTACAATCCACATTGAAACCCGAAGTTGCTAGAAATGGTCTCCCGAGAATGATAGGAACGGGATAATCTGCGGGTATGTCAAGTACAACAAAGTCTATAGGTAAATAGAAGTTACCTAACTTGACAAGAACGTCTTCCAAGATGCCCACGGGATGGGTAATGGAGCGATCCGCCATGTACAACCTTATCTTCACTAGCTTGGGCTCTCCAAGTCCGATTCTCTCACATAGCTCCAGCGGGATGATACTCATGTTGGCTCCTAGATCACACAACGCCTCACAAGTTACATCCCCAACTTGAATGGGAATGCAAAATGAGCCGTTATCTCTCAACTTAGGTGGCATCTTCTCCTTCATGATTTGAATGAGCTCTGAGGACTTAGATGTCATCCTAACTTCTCCAAAGTCTTCCAGCTTCCTCTTTCTTGAAAGAATTTATTTCAAGAACTTCCCATAGGCGGGCATCCCTAGAATAGCATCAAGGAAAGGGATGTTAATATGTAGTTTATTCATCAAGTCAAGGAACTTACCAAAATGCTTGTCTAGATGTGCTCTAGCCCTTGACTGGGGGAATAGAAGTGGTGGTTTATAAGCAGGAGGTGGGACATAAACTTCAGATTTGTCATTTGCTTTCTGGGACTCCACCTCGGATGGCACCTCGACCGAAGTGTTCCTCGTCTGGTCCTAGACCGAGGTGTTTTTTGTCTGCACTGGCACCGACCGAGGTACTAGATCTGCAGTTTTTAGTCCACTTCTCGTCGTTATTGCCATAATATGTCCTTTAGGGTTGCTCTCTGTCCTTGCTAGGAACTTCCCTGGATCTCTTGGCGCTTCATTCGCCTTATTAAAGAATTGTTGCTCTAAGGGTTTTTGTGCCTTCAAAAATGAAGTCATCGATGTCTCCATAGCTTTGAGCTTGATCAAGATTGCATCCAGCACTGCATCTTTCTTTTTTGGCTGGGACGAACTTGATCCAGGCTCCTGACTCTTCAATGGAGTAGAAGAAGAAGAGGAGGGGTTAAAAGAATTATTAGAATTATAATAAGGGTTACCCGGATTTTGTTGATTAGATCTCCAATTGTTGTTGTTGGAGCCTCTATTGTTCTTGTAATTGTTGTTCCGTGACCCTTGGTTGTTGTTTCTTCCTTGATATCCTCCATCTTCCTTCTTCGTGTGAGCCACCAAAAGGTCCTTCAATTGCTTCACATCATTTTTAAGGGATATGAGTTGATTATCATTTGATGAAGTGTCCTGGAAACTAACTCTCTTAGCTCCATTTTCGGCTCCTTGATGGGAGTACTTCTCCATATGCAAAGCTTGCTTTTCAATGAACTCCCAAGATTCGTCTATCGGCATATCCATGAATGTGCCGCCGGAGAGTAGTTGAAGATTGAATTGAGTAGCTCCATCCAATCCCTTGAAGTATATCTCCAACAACTCTATCTTTTGAATCCCATGATGTGGGCAATCCAATAGAACATCTTTGAATCTCTCCCATGACTTGGACAAATTCTCTTTGTCCTTCATGATGAATGCATTAATCTTCCCTCTCATTTCAGTGGTCTTGGAAGGAGGAAAGAATTTTGTTAGAAACTCCGTCGTCATCTCTTCCTACTGTTCGCTCCAAACGGTGTGTGCAAGCTTTAAATTTATAACCCTAGACGTAAGCTTAAAACAAGGATACGAACCCGCAGTGTACGGGTCAATCGTAGTAAAAAGCAAGGAATTCCAGGGGTCGATCACAGGGACTTAGTGAAACAAAGTCCAATTACGGTATGCTATGTAAATACTAACCACAAAAGGTAATCAAAACAATCAAAGATGATATAGAAGTCAATAAAGGAAATATGCAATTCTAGGGATTAAAGCATCTAGTTGTGGTTCCAACTCAAGATCTAAAGATAAGCGGACAAAGCTGAGGTTTTTGCATGGGGAAGGTGTTACTATGGTGGAATAGATCACCGGGTAAGTCTCACTACTCACTAATCCCAAACCGTAACTCCTATTACCGGGTAAGTCTCAAGGAATCAAGATAAAGAACTATATCCTCAAACTAACACACCATCTAAGGGAATAGAATCAACCTTTACCGGGTAAGTCTCAGGCTAACTCACAAAGATGGGGTGGAAGCACACTCAAACCCCAATAAAGGATAAACCTTTATTACCTACACTTATGATCGTTGGTACACAAACAAAGGAATTACCGGGTAAGTCTCATCCTAAGCTTGCATTGAACCAGGAAAGGTGTAATAAGAATAGGATTTGGCAAACTCTAACACTTAACTCTCAGTTTCGGATCAGATAAGTCACCTCGGTCAGAAGAATTCCACCCCGGCCGAGATGTTCATCGACTGAGCGAGATGCTTAGGGTTAAGGTAAAGACTCGAACTTTCAGGGTCCTACTGTGATTAAGATCATTCTATCATTGTTTTTCCCACAACTTTCAGCCAATCACCCTAAAATCACACAAGGAAATTAGCCACTCATCATCATGAAAGCAATGATCAAATGTATGGGAAGAAGGTGAATATTTGAACAAGAAGAATTTAATGAAAAGACTTCAATAACTGAATCAAATATCACAACAAAAGCGTTCTTTGGATATAAATCCAACAAGGCAAGACAACAAGGAAGGGAATCTAAGATAATCTTACAAAAACCCTTCAAAAGCTATAAAAGCTACAATCTTCCTTCTTCAACCTTCAAAAAGGTTCTTCAAATCTCCCAACTGGAGTATGGCTGCTGTGGTGTATAAACCCTGATCGGTGGTATAGCATGATGTGGATTTGTGGGAAATCCAACCCTTTTTATAGGAAAAATACCCTCCAAAGATAAGATATCTTAGAAAGATTTCTTCCCATAAAATAGGTAAAATATATGATGTGGCATATCTTTTTCCTTCCAGGAGCCAAGCCCAAAAATATAAGATCTCTTTCCAAAGATAAAAGATCTCAGCCAAGAATAAAATATTCTCGCCGCGTCCCAGGTGTCCTCCTCGGTCGAGTCGACTTCTCTGGATCACCTCGGTCGAGGTGAATCTGTGGTCAACCGAGGTGAGTCACAACTGAATGTGAAATCTCTCAAATCTGGTCCAAAGTAAATCCTAAATCCATGGCTATGCTTCCTGGATGGTTCCTTATGTTCCTGGATGTAGCTCCGATGACTCCATAGCTCCTTTTGCTCCTTTTTGATGCAAAACGTGCCATTTTACCTACGATTACAACAAAACTAGGTGTAGACCTCGATTCTCGCAAAGGTAGATGAAATGGTAATATAATCACATAATATACATACAAACATGCAGATTATTGAAAGATAAAACGTCCAAACAAACCCCAAAATATAGACTATAATTCATGCTATCAAAATACCCCATACTTAGCCCTTGCTTGTCCCCAAGCAAGTTCCGCATATAGAAGACAAGATAGAATGGATTAGTAGTCAAGAAAATCAATGAAAAGTCTTTCAAAACGTTTTTATGGTGTGCTACGATCATAGATCACTCTAAGAGAATACTTCATGGGATCTAAAATCAAAATATGTTCAAAACATTTTATAAATATAAGAAAGTTGTTCATCTTTGCATAAAATCATAGAATGCATAATAAGTCATAATTATCGAAATTAATCATGCATAATTCAGTTTAAACCACTAAGTCAATCAACAAACTCAAGGTCTCAAGGGTTTCCCAAAAGAAAGGTCAAGAAACGTGTAGGGTAGGGATGTATGTAAGGTAATGTGGTGCTAGAATCCGGGAAAAGGATATACTTCACTTTCACTTTGACTTTCAACATCTTCCACCAATAAGCTTTGCTTATTTCACACTTTTTCTTTTTACTTTACTTTTTGGGATGCATGGACAGAGGTGCACAATAACCGAAGCCTAGGAAATCAGCAATCATCAATTTCTTGAGATGCATCAAACCCTTGATGCACATACCATGACCCGTTAGGAATATCACTCAATCCGACTTTGGCAAGACACAAACACCCGGCTATGTGAATGGTGCCGAGTTACTCATCTTCATGATTGACTTCCCCAAACCTAAGATTACTTTCTAACACTTTCACTTCCAGCCAACTTCTCAACTTTAACTTGCTTTCACCACTTCGCTTGCTTCCAAATTCCCGGATAGGTAAAGGGAGGCAAAATGTATATGAGGGGCTAAGCATGATCAAGAAGAAGAAGAGAGAAGAATGAATTGCCTTGGTCTTTCCAGGAAGAAAGTGAGAGAACTTATCTTGCGGTGTCAACCTTCAAATTCAATATAATTTGGATAAAAACAAAGTATTAAACATGCCAATAATTTCAAACAAAGCATTTAGCAACTTAAACATATTATAAAACCTTTCAAACACATAAAGAATTTCAAAACCAGTCAGTAAACAAGATCTTCACTGAGATCATATCCAGATAAGAAGCACAAAAATCGTTTCGAAAACACTCAGTTAACCCACCTGGGTCAAGGTGTTCTTAGGTCAACCGAGGTGAAACACCTCGTTCGGCCAGAACTCCACCGGTCGAGGTCCAAAAAATTTTTTTTAAAACCATTTGTTTCAGTTTTGACGTTTTTCTCAATCAAATAACCTGTAAGTATGCATGTAGTCACAGATAAACACATAGATGCAAAAGTGAAGCATAAATATAGATAAATATCCGGTCAAATAAAGTCATACATCACATAAGTGTCAAATACATCAAACAAACACCCCATACTTAGGACACACTATCCCAGTGGGTCAAAATAAGTCTAAGGTAAAAGTACTCACCGGATAATAAGATGAACTGCAAAAACAAAACAAAGCAAAGCAAAAGCAAAAACTATCTAAGCTAGACTAGAAAAAGGGAAAAGAAAGCAATACCTTGGGTTGCCTCCCAAGAAGCGCTTGGTTTAAGGTCGCTAGCTGGACCATGATGCTTCTCAAACGAGGTATACTGGTGCAACCTCTTCAACCGGAACTTCCGGTTTGTACTTCTTAAGTCTATGACCGTTGACCTTGAAGCTTCCGCTTGTTTCGCCCCATATCTCAACTGCACCATGAGGAAAAACATGTTTCACAACATAAGGTCCGGTCCATCTAGATTTTAACTTACCTGGAAAAAGGCGGAGGCTGGAGTTGAAGAGTAGAACTAAGTCTCCCTCGTTAAGCTCCTTTGGGACGATACGCTTGTCATGCCATCTCTTCGTCCTTTCCTTATAGATTTTGACATTCTCATAAGCGTTCAAACGCAGCTCCTCTAGCTCGTTGATCTCCAATAGCCGCTTCTCGCCGGCCTCCTTAATGTCGAAGTTCAACCATTTGATCGCCCAATATGCTTTGTGTTCTAAGTCAACGGGCAAATGGCAAGACTTCCCATATACCAAATTATAAGGGGTCGTGCCTATGGGAGTTTTAAATGCGGTCTTGTACGCCCAAAGAGCATCGTCCAATTTTATGGATCAATCCTTCCTTATCCTAGAGACGGTCTTCTCCAAAATTGCTTTGATTTCTCTATTCGAGATCTCGACCTGTCCACTAGTTTGAGGGTGATAAGGGGTTGATACCTTGTGGGTTACCCCATACTTCGATAGAAGTGCCTTGAACTTCCGGTTGATGAAATGCGTTCCTCCATCGCTGATGATGATGCGTGGAGTTCCGAAACGTGGAAAGATAGTTCTATTCAAGAACTTCACAACCACCTTGGCGTCGTTAGTGGGAGAAGCGATGGCTTCAACCCATCTAGAGACGTAATCAACTGCAAGAAGAATGTAGAGGTTTCCTCCGGAGGACGGGAAAGGTCCCATGAAGTCAATCCCCCATACATCAAAGATGTCCACTTCTTGAATATTATTAAGTGGCATCTCATTCCTCCTTGATAAATTTCCTGTTCTTTGGCATGCATCACAAGAGACAACAAAAGATTGCACATCTTTAAATAATGTAGGCCAAAAGAAACCGGAACGCAATACCTTAGCACATGTTTTATCGGTGCTAGCATGTCCTCCACAAGGAAGTGAGTGGCAATGCCATATAACGCTATTAACTTCATCTTCCAGAATGCATCTTCGAAGCATCCCATCCGGCCCGCGCTTGAATAGTAGCGGCTCGTCCCAGTAGTAATGTCGTACTTCTTTGAAGAATCTCTTCTTTTGAGAGTACGTCAATCCGGGCGGTATTTCCTGGCAAACAAGATAATTTACAATATCAGCATACCAAGGTCCTTTATTATCAGAAAGTTGGTGGATAGAATGTTCTACCAACTGAGGATGAATGTCAGAAAAGGGAGTAAGAAGTTTGTTCTTCTCAGCAGTCTCAGTTGACATCATCTCGCCTTCGAACTCGGTCGAGGCGCAGAGGCGTTGACCGAGATGTTCTTCAATCGCCTCGCTCAGTCCAGAAAGTGCCTCGGTCGATGTACTGCAACTGGAACTGAAACTGGAGATCTTCGTCTCCTGGGTTAGCTTCTCAGTTTTAGCTCTTGGATCCTCTTCCAGTGCTTTTAAGCTCCGTATATCTGCATCACAAGAAGCATCTATACCTTCCTCCATTAAACTGAAGCTAATAACTCTTTCGAGTGGATCGTTAATAAGGATAGAGCTCACCAATTCTCTTCATTCTTCTTCATCGTAGATGTTGAAGATATCATCGCTCAGATGCTCCCCTTTCATGGCTGCAAGTCGTGCGAACTCCACCTCATCGCCGCCAACGTTGAATTTCAACTTGGCGTTCTTGCAATCCACGTTGCAACCCGAAGTTGCTAGAAATGGCCTCCCGAGAATAATAGGAACAGGATAATCTGCGGGAATGTCAAGTAGAACAAAATCTATAGGTAGATAGAAGTTACCTAACTTGACTGGAACGTCCTCCAAGATGCCCACGGGATGGGTGATGGAGCGATCCGCCATATAAAGTCGAATCTTGACCGGCTTGGGCTCTCCAAGTCCGATCTTCACACATAGCTCCAGTGGGATGATGCTCACGCTGGCTCCTAGATCACAAAGGGCTTCAAAAAGTGACATCCCCAACTTGAATGGGAATGCAAAATGAGCCGGGATCTCTCAATTTAGGTGGCATCTTCTCCTTCATGATTTGTATGAGCTCCGAGGATTTAGATGTCATTCTAACTTCACCAAAGTCTTCCAGCTTCCTCTTTCTTGATAGGATCTCCTTCAAGAACTTCCCATAGGCGGGCATTCCTAGAATAGCATCAAGGAAAGGAATGTTAATATGCAGCTTATTCATCAAGTCAAGGAACTTACCAAAGTGCTTGTCTAGATGTGCTCTGGCCCTTGGTTGGGGGAATGGAAGTGGTGGTTTGTATGCAGGAGGTGGAACATAAACTTCAGTTTTACCCTCCGCTTTCTGTGGCTCCACCTCGGTTGACATCTCGGTCGAAGTGTTCTTCGACTGCATCTAGACCGAGGTGGTCTTCGTCGGTACTAGCACCGACCGAGGCACTGGATCTGCAGTTTTCAGTCCACTCCTCGTAGTTATGGCCATGATCTGGCCCTTAGGGTTGCTTTCAGTCCTTGTTGGAAGCTTCCCTGGATCTCTTAGCGCTTCATTCCCCCTACTTGCAAGTTGTTGTTCAAAGGCTTTTTGGGCCTTCGAAAATGAAGTCATAGAAGTCTCCATAGCGTTGAGCTTGATCAAGATAGCCTCCAGAACTGCGTCTTTCTTTTCCGGCTGAGACAAACTTGATCCTTGCCCCTGGCTTTTTAATGGAGTAGAAGAAGAAGAAGGGGAAGAGAGGAAAGGGTTAGAGGAATTGTTAGAGTTGGAGTTTGAATGATTGTTACCAGAATTTTGGTTGTTCGCCCTCCAATTGTTGCTATTGGATCCTCTATTGTTGTTGTTGTAATTGTTGTTCCGGGAACCATTGTTGTTGTTACGGTATCCGTTGTTGTTGTTCCTTTGCCCTTGCTCTTCCTTCTTGGTTTGAGCAACCAAGAGTTCCTTCAATTGCTTCACGTCATTCTTAAAAGACGTGAGTTGATTGTTGTTGGGCTGAGTTTCCTGGAAGTTAACTCTTTTAACTCCACCTTCAGCTCCTTGGTGGGTGTACTTCTCCATATGCAAGGCTTGCTTCTCGATGAAGTCCCAAGCCTCGTCAATCGCCATGTCCATGAAGGTACCGGCGGAGAGTAGTTGGAGATTGAACTGGGTGCTTCCGTCCAGTCCCTTGAAATAAATCTCCAATAACTCTAACTTTGGAATCCCATGATGTGGGCAATCCAAAAGGATGTCCTTGAACCGCTCCCATGATTTGGACAAGCTCTCCTTGTCCTTCATAATGAAAGCGTTGATCTTCCCTCTCATTTCTGCGGTCTTTGAAGGGGGAAAGAATTTGGTCAAGAACTCCGTTGTCATCTCCTCCCATGTGCTGATTTTTCCTGGAGGAAGAGATTGATACCAAGTAAGAGCTCTATCTTTTAAAGAAAAGTAAAAAGGTCTTAGCTTGTAGTTGTTGTTTTCAATCCTTGAAGGTCTCAAGGTTTCCATCAAGATCTCATAGTTTTGAAGATGTTGATGTGGTGATTCCTTCTCTAGCCCTCCGAACTGGCATTGGCGAATCATGGATAGAACTTGCGGTCGAAGTTCGTAGTCATGGTCCGCTGGATCTCCTAGGTTAACTCCTGGACGCCTCAGTTGTTGATTAGGATCCATCCTTTGACCTAGGGTTCGTGGGATTCCTGCAAGAAGAACATCTCGGACTGGCATCCGAGGTGGAAGTACCTCGGCCGGGGCGTCAGGTACTGGGACCTGCCTCGGTCGAGGGTCAGCAACTGGGACCTGCCTCGGTCCAGCATCGGAAATTGGGTCTTCCCTCGGTCGAAGTAGAATCTGGTCTCGTATGACGGCCATCTCTGCTTCGATTGCTTCAGTCTTGGTGTGAGTTTCTTCCTTCTCTCGCCTTGGTTCTTCCCTGCTGAGGCGTAGCAGCTCTAGCGCCTCTTTCAACTCGGCCTCAAGATCGCGATTGTCTTGGTGGGCCATCTTCGCTTCTCTTAAGCGTCGCTTGTATGTCTTTTCTGGTTCGGGATATTAAGGAACGATTTCCTTCCCAGTGCGGGTTCTTCGCATATACCTAAGAAAGAACCTGCAAAAGTCACTCAAGTAGAGTGGTTAGTAGACACGGGGGCAAGTGCCCCAGGAGCAAACCGTAACCGGCTCGGTCTAGACCAAGTCCCCGGCAACGGCGCCAAAAACTTGTTCGCTCCAAACGGTGTGTGCAAGCTTTAAATTTATAACCCTAGACGTAAGCTTAAAACAAGGATGCGAACATGCAGTGTACGGGTCAATCGTAGTAAAAAGCAAGGAATTCCAGGGGTCGATCACAGAGACTTAGTGAAACAAAGTCCAATTACGGTATGCTATGTAAATACTAACCACAAAAGGTAATCAAAACAATCAAAGATGATATAGAAGTCAATAAAGGAAATATGCAATTCTAGGGATTAAAGCATCTAGTTGTGGTTCCAACTCAAGATCTAAAGATAAGCGGACAAAGCTGAGGTTTTTGCATGGGGAAGGTGTTACTATGGTGGAATAGATCACCGGGTAAGTCTCACTACTCACTAATCCCAAACCGTAACTCCTATTACCGGGTAAGTCTCAAGGAATCAAGATAAAGAACTATATCCTCAAACTAACACACCATCTAAGGGAATAGAATCAACCTTTACTGGGTAAGTCTCAGGCTAACTCACAAAGATGGGGTGGAAGCACACTCAAACCCCAATAAAGGATAAACCTTTATTACCTACACTTATGATCGTTGGTACACAAACAAAGGAATTACCGGGTAAGTCTCATCCTAAGCTTGCATTGAACCAGGAAAGGTGTAATAAGAATAGGATTTGGCAAACTCTAACACTTAACTCTCAGTTTCGGATCAGATAAGTCACCTCGGTCAGAAGAATTCCACCCCGGCCGAGATGTTCATCGACTAAGCGAGATGCTTAGGGTTAAGGTAAAGACTCGAACTTTCAAGGTCCTACTGTGATTAAGATCATTCTATCATTGTGTTTCCCACAACTTTCAGCCAATCATCCTAGAATCACACAAGGAAATTAGCCACTCATCATCATGAAAGCAATGATCAAATGTATGGGAAGAAGGTGAATATTTGAACAAGAAGCATTTAATGAAAAGACTTCAATAACTGAATCAAATATCACAACAAAAGCGTTCCTTGGATATAAATCCAACAAGGCAAGACAACAAGGAAGGGAATCTAACATAATCTTACAAAAACCCTTCAAAAGCTATAAAAGCTACAATCTTCCTTCTTCAACCTTCAAAAAGGTTCTTCAAATCTCCCAACTGGAGTATGGCTGCTGTGGTGTATAAACCCTGATCGGTGGTATAGCATGATGTGGATTTGTGGGAAATCCAACCCTTTTTATAGGAAAAATACCCTCCAAAGATAAGATATCTTAGAAAGATTTCTTCCCATAAAATAGGTAAAATATATGATCTGGCATATCTTCTTCCTTCCAGGAGTCAAGCCCAAAAATATAAGATCTCTTTCCAAAGATAAAAGATCTCAGCCAAGAGTAAAATATTCTCGCCGCGTCCCAGGTGTCCGCCTCGGTAGAGTCGACTTCTCTGGATCACCTGGGTCGAGGAGAATCTGTGGTCAACCGAGGTGAGTCACAACTGAATGTGAAATCTCTCAAATCTGGTCCAAAGTAAATCCTAAATCCATGGCTATGCTTCCTGGATGGTTCCTTATGTTCCTGGATGTAGCTCCGATGACTCCATAGCTCCTTTTGCTCCTTTTTTATGCAAAACGTGTCATTTTACCTACGATTACAACAAAACTAGGTGTAGACCTCGATTCTCGCAAAGGTAGATGAAATGGTAATATAATCACATAATATACATACAAACATGCAGATTATTGAAAGATAAAATGTCCAAACAAACCCCAAAATATAGACTATAATTCATGCTATCAAAATACCCCATACTTAGCCCTTGCTTGTCCCCAAGCAAGTTCCGCATATAGAAGACAAGATAGAATGGATTAGTAGTCAAGAAAATCAATGAAAAGTCTTCCAAAACGTTTTTATGGTGTGCTACAATCATAGATCACTCTAAGAGAATACTTCATGGGATCTAAAATCAAAATATGTTCAAAACATTTTATAAATATAAGAAAGTTGTTCATCTTTGCATAAAATCATAGAATGCATAATAAGTCATAATTATCGAAATTAATCATGCATAATTCAGTTTAAACCACTAAGTCAATCAACAAACTCAAGGTCTCAAGGGTTTCCCAAAAGAAAGGTCAAGAAACGTGTAGGGTAGGGATGTATGTAAGGTAATGTGGTGCTAGAATCCGGGAAAAGGATATACTTCACTTTCACTTTGACTTTCAACATCTTCCACCAATAAGCTTTGCTTATTTCACACTTTTTCTTTTTACTTTACTTTTTGGGATGCATGGACAGAGGTGCACAATAACCGAAGCCTAGGAAATCAGCAATCATCAATTTCTTGAGATGCATCAAACCCTTGATGCACATACCATGACCCGTTAGGAATATCGCTCAATCCGACTTTGGCAAGACACAAACACCCGGCTATGTGAATGGTGCCGAGTTACTCATCTTCATGATTGACTTCCCCAAACCTAAGATTACTTTCTAACACTTTCACTTCCAGCCAACTTCTCAACTTTAACTTTCTTTCACCACTTCGCTTGCTTCCAAATTCCCGGATAGGTAAAGGGAGGCAAAATGTATATGAGGGGCTAAGCATGATCAAGAAGAAGAAGAGAGAAGAATGAATTGCCTTGGTCTTTCCAGGAAGAAAGTGAGAGAACTTATCTTGCGGTGTCAACCTTCAAATTCAATATAATTTGGATAAAAACAAAGTATTAAACATGCCAATAATTTCAAACAAAGCATTTAGCAACTTAAACATATTATAAAACCTTTCAAACACATAAAGAATTTCAAAACCAGTCAGTAAACAAGATCTTCACTGAGATCATATCCAGATAAGAAGCACAAAAATCGTTTCGAAAACACTCAGTTAACCCACCTGGGTCAAGGTGTTCTTAGGTCAACCGAGGTGAAACACCTCGTTCGGCCAGAACTCCACCGGTCGAGGTCCAAAAAATTTTTTTTAAAACCATTTGTTTCAGTTTTGACGTTTTTCTCAATCAAATAACCTGTAAGTATGCATGTAGTCACAGATAAACACATAGATGCAAAAGTGAAGCATAAATATAGATAAATATCCGGTCAAATAAAGTCATACATCACATAAGTGTCAAATACATCAAACAAACACCCCATACTTAGGACACACTATCCCAGTGGGTCAAAATAAGTCTAAGGTAAAAGTACTCACCGGATAATAAGATGAACTGCAAAAACAAAACAAAGCAAAGCAAAAGCAAAAACTATCTAAGCTAGACTAGAAAAAGGGAAAAGAAAGCAATACCTTGGGTTGCCTCCCAAGAAGCGCTTGGTTTAAGGTCGCTAGCTGGACCATGATGCTTCTCAAACGAGGTATACTGGTGCAACCTCTTCAACCGGAACTTCCGGTTTGTACTTCTTAAGTCTATGACCGTTGACCTTGAAGCTTCCGCTTGTTTCGCCCCATATCTCAACTGCACCATGAGGAAAAACATGTTTCACAACATAAGGTCCGGTCCATCTAGATTTTAACTTACCTGGAAAAAGGCGGAGGCTGGAGTTGAAGAGTAGAACTAAGTCTCCCTCGTTAAGCTCCTTTGGGACGATACGCTTGTCATGCCATCTCTTCGTCCTTTCCTTATAGATTTTGACATTCTCATAAGCGTTCAAACGCAGCTCCTCTAGCTCGTTGATCTCCAATAGCCGCTTCTCGCCGGCCTCCTTAATGTCGAAGTTCAACCATTTGATCGCCCAATATGCTTTGTGTTCTAAGTCAACGGGCAAATGGCAAGACTTCCCATATACCAAATTATAAGGGGTCGTGCCTATGGGAGTTTTAAATGCGGTCTTGTACGCCCAAAGAGCATCGTCCAATTTTATGGATCAATCCTTCCTTATCCTAGAGACGGTCTTCTCCAAAATTGCTTTGATTTCTCAATTCGAGATCTCGACCTGTCCACTAGTTTGAGGGTGATAAGGGGTTGATACCTTGTGGGTTACCCCATACTTCGATAGAAGTGCCTTGAACTTCCGGTTGATGAAATGCGTTCCTCCATCGCTGATGATGATGCGTGGAGTTCCGAAACGTGGAAAGATAGTTCTATTCAAGAACTTCACAACCACCTTGGCGTCGTTAGTGGGAGAAGCGATGGCTTCAACCCATCTAGAGACGTAATCAACTGCAAGAAGAATGTAGAGGTTTCCTCCGGAGGACGGGAAAGGTCCCATGAAGTCAATCCCCCATACATCAAAGATTTCCACTTCTTGAATATTATTAAGTGGCATCTCATTCCTCCTTGATAAATTTCCTGTTCTTTGGCATGCATCACAAGAGACAACAAAAGATTGCACATCTTTAAATAATGTAGGCCAAAAGAAACCGGAACGCAATACCTTAGCACATGTTTTATCGGTGCTAGCATGTCCTCCACAAGGAAGTGAGTGGCAATGCCATATAACGCTATTAACTTCATCTTCCAGAATGCATCTTCGAAGCATCCCATCCGGCCCGCGCTTGAATAGTAGCGGCTCGTCCCAGTAGTAATGTCGTACTTCTTTGAAGAATCTCTTCTTTTGAGAGTACGTCAATCCGGGCGGTATTTCCTGGCAAACAAGATAATTTACAATATCAACATACCAAGGTCCTTTATTATCAGAAAGTTGGTGGATAGAATGTTCTACCAACTGAGGATGAATGTCAGAAAAGGGAGTAAGAAGTTTGTTCTTCTCAGCAGTCTCAGTTGACATCATCTCGCCTTCGAACTCGGTCGAGGCGCAGAGGCGTTGACCGAGATGTTCTTCAATCGCCTCGCTCAGTCCAGAAAGTGCCTCGGTCGATGTACTGCAACTGGAACTGAAACTGGAGATCTTCGTCTCCTGGGTTAGCTTCTCAGTTTTAGCTCTTGGATCCTCTTCCAGTGCTTTTAAGCTCCGTATATCTGCATCACAAGAAGCATCTATACCTTCCTCCATTAAACTGAAGCTAATAACTCTTTCGAGTGGATCGTTAATAAGGATAGAGCTCACCAATTCTCTTCATTCTTCTTCATCGTAGATGTTGAAGATATCATCGCTCAGATGCTCCCCTTTCATGGCTGCAAGTCGTGCGAACTCCACCTCATCGCCGCCAACGTTGAATTTCAACTTGGCGTTCTTGCAATCCACGTTGCAACCCGAAGTTGCTAGAAATGGCCTCCCGAGAATAATAGGAACAGGATAATCTGCGGGAATGTCAAGTAGAACAAAATCTATAGGTAGATAGAAGTTACCTAACTTGACTGGAACGTCCTCCAAGATGCCCACGGGATGGGTGATGGAGCGATCCGCCATATAAAGTCGAATCTTGACCGGCTTGGGCTCTCCAAGTCCGATCTTCACACATAGCTCCAGTGGGATGATGCTCACGCTGGCTCCTAGATCACAAAGGGCTTCAAAAAGTGACATCCCCAACTTGAATGGGAATGCAAAATGAGCCGGGATCTCTCAATTTAGGTGGCATCTTCTCCTTCATGATTTGTATGAGCTCCGAGGATTTAGATGTCATTCTAACTTCACCAAAGTCTTCCAGCTTCCTCTTTCTTGATAGGATCTCCTTCAAGAACTTCCCATAGGCGGGCATTCCTAGAATAGCATCAAGGAAAGGAATGTTAATATGCAGCTTATTCATCAAGTCAAGGAACTTACCAAAGTGCTTGTCTAGATGTGCTCTGGCCCTTGGTTGGGGGAATGGAAGTGGTGGTTTGTATGCAGGAGGTGGAACATAAACTTCAGTTTTACCCTCCGCTTTCTGTGGCTCCACCTCGGTTGACATCTCGGTCGAAGTGTTCTTCGACTGCATCTAGACCGAGGTGGTCTTCGTCGGTACTAGCACCGACCGAGGCACTGGATCTGCAGTTTTCAGTCCACTCCTCGTAGTTATGGCCATGATCTGGCCCTTAGGGTTGCTTTCAGTCCTTGTTGGAAGCTTCCCTGGATCTCTTAGCGCTTCATTCCCCCTACTTGCAAGTTGTTGTTCAAAGGCTTTTTGGGCCTTCGAAAATGAAGTCATAGAAGTCTCCATAGCGTTGAGCTTGATCAAGATAGCCTCCAGAACTGCGTCTTTCTTTTCCGGCTGAGACAAACTTGATCCTTGCCCCTGGCTTTTTAATGGAGTAGAAGAAGAAGAAGGGGAAGAGAGGAAAGGGTTAGAGGAATTGTTAGAGTTGGAGTTTGAATGATTGTTACCAGAATTTTGGTTGTTCGCCCTCCAATTGTTGCTATTGGATCCTCTATTGTTGTTGTTGTAATTGTTGTTCCGGGAACCATTGTTGTTGTTACGGTATCCGTTGTTGTTGTTCCTTTGCCCTTGCTCTTCCTTCTTGGTTTGAGCAACCAAGAGTTCCTTCAATTGCTTCACGTCATTCTTAAAAGACGTGAGTTGATTGTTGTTGGGCTGAGTTTCCTGGAAGTTAACTCTTTTAACTCCACCTTCAGCTCCTTGGTGGGTGTACTTCTCCATATGCAAGGCTTGCTTCTCGATGAAGTCCCAAGCCTCGTCAATCGCCATGTCCATGAAGGTACCGGCGGAGAGTAGTTGGAGATTGAACTGGGTGCTTCCGTCCAGTCCCTTGAAATAAATCTCCAATAACTCTAACTTTGGAATCCCATGATGTGGGCAATCCAAAAGGATGTCCTTGAACCGCTCCCATGATTTGGACAAGCTCTCCTTGTCCTTCATAATGAAAGCGTTGATCTTCCCTCTCATTTCTGCGGTCTTTGAAGGGGGAAAGAATTTGGTCAAGAACTCCGTTGTCATCTCCTCCCATGTGCTGATTTTTCCTGGAGGAAGAGATTGATACCAAGTAAGAGCTCTATCTTTTAAAGAAAAGTAAAAAGGTCTTAGCTTGTAGTTGTTGTTTTCAATCCTTGAAGGTCTCAAGGTTTCCATCAAGATCTCATAGTTTTGAAGATGTTGATGTGGTGATTCCTTCTCTAGCCCTCCGAACTGGCATTGGCGAATCATGGATAGAACTTGCGGTCGAAGTTCGTAGTCATGGTCCGCTGGATCTCCTAGGTTAACTCCTGGACGCCTCAGTTGTTGATTAGGATCCATCCTTTGACCTAGGGTTCGTGGGATTCCTGCAAGAAGAACATCTCGGACTGGCATCCGAGGTGGAAGTACCTCGGCCGGGGCGTCAGGTACTGGGACCTGCCTCGGTCGAGGGTCAGCAACTGGGACCTGCCTCGGTCCAGCATCGGAAATTGGGTCTTCCCTCGGTCGAAGTAGAATCTGGTCTCGTATGACGGCCATCTCTGCTTCGATTGCTTCAGTCTTGGTGTGAGTTTCTTCCTTCTCTCGCCTTGGTTCTTCCCTGCTGAGGCGTAGCAGCTCTAGCGCCTCTTTCAACTCGGCCTCAAGATCGCGATTGTCTTGGTGGGCCATCTTCGCTTCTCTTAAGCGTCGCTTGTATGTCTTTTCTGGTTCGGGATATTAAGGAACGATTTCCTTCCCAGTGCGGGTTCTTCGCATATACCTAAGAAAGAACCTGCAAAAGTCACTCAAGTAGAGTGGTTAGTAGACACGGGGGCAAGTGCCCCAGGAGCAAACCGTAACCGGCTCGGTCTAGACCAAGTCCCCGGCAACGGCGCCAAAAACTTGTTCGCTCCAAACGGTGTGTGCAAGCTTTAAATTTATAACCCTAGACGTAAGCTTAAAACAAGGATGCGAACATGCAGTGTACGGGTCAATCGTAGTAAAAAGCAAGGAATTCCAGGGGTCGATCACAGAGACTTAGTGAAACAAAGTCCAATTACGGTATGCTATGTAAATACTAACCACAAAAGGTAATCAAAACAATCAAAGATGATATAGAAGTCAATAAAGGAAATATGCAATTCTAGGGATTAAAGCATCTAGTTGTGGTTCCAACTCAAGATCTAAAGATAAGCGGACAAAGCTGAGGTTTTTGCATGGGGAAGGTGTTACTATGGTGGAATAGATCACCGGGTAAGTCTCACTACTCACTAATCCCAAACCGTAACTCCTATTACCGGGTAAGTCTCAAGGAATCAAGATAAAGAACTATATCCTCAAACTAACACACCATCTAAGGGAATAGAATCAACCTTTACCGGGTAAGTCTCAGGCTAACTCACAAAGATGGGGTGGAAGCACACTCAAAGCCCAATAAAGGATAAACCTTTATTACCTACACTTATGATCGTTGGTACACAAACAAAGGAATTACCGGGTAAGTCTCATCCTAAGCTTGCATTGAACCAGGAAAGGTGTAATAAGAATAGGATTTGGCAAACTCTAACACTTAACTCTCAGTTTCGGATCAGATAAGTCACCTCGGTCAGAAGAATTTCACCCCGGCCGAGATGTTCATCGACTGAGCGAGATGCTTAGGGTTAAGGTAAAGACTCGAACTTTCAGGGTCCTACTGTGATTAAGATCATTCTATCATTGTTTTTCCCACAACTTTCAGCCAATCACCCTAGAATCACACAAGGAAATTAGCCACTCATCATCATGAAAGCAATGATCAAATGTATGGGAAGAAGGTGAATATTTGAACAAGAAGAATTTAATGAAAAGACTTCAATAACTGAATCAAATATCACAACAAAAGCGTTCCTTGGATATAAATCCAACAAGGCAAGACAACAAGGAAGGAAATCTAAGATAATCTTACAAAAACC
Organism: Fagopyrum homotropicum; assembly: GCA_033239125.1. Taxonomy (NCBI): domain Eukaryota; kingdom Viridiplantae; phylum Streptophyta; class Magnoliopsida; order Caryophyllales; family Polygonaceae; genus Fagopyrum; species Fagopyrum homotropicum. The sequence goes on from BSWB01000005.1 coordinate 51,017,408, forward strand.
CTTCAAAAGCTATAAAAGCTACAATCTTCCTTCTTCAACCTTCAAAAAGGTTCTTCAAATCTCTCAACTGGAGTATGGCTGTTGTGGTGTATAAACCCTAATCGGTGGTATAGCATGATGTGGATTTGTTGGAAATCCAACCCTTTTTATAGGAAAAATACCCTCCAAAGATAAGATATCTTAGAAAGATTTCTTCCCATAAAATAGGTAAAATATATGATCTGGCAAAACGTGCCATTTTACCTACGATTACAACAAAACTAGGTGTAGACCTCGATTCTCGCAAAGGTAGATGAAATGGTAATATAATCACATAATATACATACAAACATGCAGATTATTGAAAGATAAAACGTCCAAACAAACCCCAAAATATAGACTATAATTCATGCTATCACCCACGTGTTGATCTTTCCGGATGGAAGAGATTGATACCAAGTAAGCGCGCTGTCTTTCAACGAAAAGTAGAAATGCCTTAGCTTATAGTTGTTGTTTTCCAGCCTTGAAGGTCACAAGATCTCCATCAGAATCTCGTAGTTTTGAAAATGCTGATGCGGAGACTCTCTTTCTAAACCTCCAAATTGGCATTGGCGGATCATGGATATAACTTGCGGTCGAAGTTCGTAATCATGCTCAGCTGGATCACCTAGGTTGATTCCTGGACGCCTCACTTGCTGATTAGGGTCCATCCTCTGTCCTAGGGTTTGTGGAACTCCAGCAAAAAGAACATCTCGGACATGCATCCAAGGTGGATGTATCTCGGCCGCGGCAACTGGGACTGGGTCCTGCCTTGGTCGAGGATCTAGGATCGGTCGAGGCAGAAATTGGGCCCTCAGATCGGCTATATCTGCTTCGATCTCTGCAGTTCTTGTGCGAGTCTGCTCTCTTTCTCGCTGCAGTTCTTCCTTATTGAGGCGTAGTTGTTCCAGTGCCTCCTTCAATTCGGCCTCAAGATCGCGATTTTCTTGATTGGCCATCTTAGCTTCTTTCAATCGTCGCTGTTCACGCTAGGATGTAGCACAAAAAGCTTTACATTTATAACTCGAACTAAATCCTAAACTACCTAGCAAAACCCGCAGTGTACGGGTCGTTTTGTAGAAAGGAAAGTATTCCGAGGTCGAACACAAGGACTGAGGTGAAACTAAGTCATTCAATGATCGAAGATAGTGTAAATCTAGACTAAGATAAGATGAGGAATAAAGAAAACGGAAGACACAATGTTTTTGGAGGGTTTTGGGTGATCAAACAAAGATCACAAGTATGTGAACACAATCAAGCAACACAAACACACTAACACAAAAGATAGGAGAATGGAAATAACAAAGCGGATTCTAGAGTTTGGAAATCCCGGTTATGGCATAGACTCAAGCTTTCTATTCATTTCTCGGATTAACTATGATATGTTGGGATTAAGCGTTTCTAGATTGGGATCAATTACCGGGTAGGTCTCATGGTCCACTAGTCCATTCCTAAGGTCTCATCACCGGGTAAGTCTCTAAGAACCTAAGGATAGGAATTCTACACAAACCGGATTGTTACCTAGGGGTCTAACCTATCCTTACCGGGTAAGTCTCGGAAAGGGAAGTCCTAAACAACTATCCTAGCACACTTAGTCCAATGGCGGCTTGTGAGGCTCACCACTACCTAGGGTTAGTCATCTTTTGAATCTAAGAGTAAGAATCACCGGGTAAGTCTCTTCTAAACACTTAGTTGCTAACACTAGGTCACCCTAGGATAGAATTAGCTCAACAAACACTAGGATTTCAACATTCTAACTAACTAAAGCTAGATCCATCGAACCAAGGAGAATCACGGGTTGTTCTACCACAACCACGGCCGTGGAATGGCATGAACAAACCGTGGACTTCAACAGAGACCTCGTTCAAGAAATCAAGTCATCCAAGGGTAAATCTAAGTTCATCCTATCATAGTCCTAGCCATAACCCTTCTTTCCTTACCCTAGAATCGCATTTATCTAGCCAACAACAAACATTTCAAGATCAAACTTCATCAAATAAGTATGCTTGCAAGTCATGGTTAAATAATGAAGAGCAATTCCAAGAAAAGACATTAAAGGCATAGAGAAGAAGTTACCAAATTCTTACAAGGCTCCAAGAGCTAATCCAAGTTGTCAACAACGAATTCCTCTCTCAAAACCACTCTAATCTCACTCTAAAATGAGAAACTACACTAATCTCTTCCAAGAACACCCCTAATGGGTGCTTGGAAGAGAGGCAACTATGGAGAAGTGTTTTGGGGAAGAAGATAGGTCAAAAGAGAGGAGAAGGATCCCCAATTACAGCCTGCAAAATCCTTTAAATACCCACTAAGATGCAAGAGCAATGGAAGAGATTGTGGCCAGCTGTCAACGTGGTCCTGGCAGGAACCACGGACATATTCCACGGCCGTGGAAAGGGTCTAGACCGTGGTTTGGTCCAGAGTCTTCTTCTAGGCTCGTTAAGTCATGATTTGGTGCATGGCTTGTGTTGGCAAGGTTCCATGAGTCCTCCTTAGCCCTTAGCTTGCATTCCAATGAGTCCGGAAGTGTGTCATCTCGAGGAATGATCCTCGGATGTATCGATTAGGCTCTTAAATCTCCCAAAATACCTACAAAGCAAGCAAAAGTCCGAGTAGACGTCTATCTCGACAAAATACGTGATTTGAGTGCAAACGCCGTGAACTAATGCTAAACCATGCATGAATGAGCGGAAAATATATCTAAATGAGTGACTAAATCTAAGTCATAAATCGTGTTATCAAAATACCCCATACTTAAGGTTTGCTCGTCCCCGAGCAAATTCCCAACTATAGACTAAGAGATGACATGATTTATGTATGCAGAAAAATGGTAAAATCTTTTTGGAGATGTGCTTCTAATATTGGATCACCTTCATAGTCATGTTTCATGGCAATGGACAAGCAATTATGTATCAAATAAATGAAAGTATGGAAAGACAATTACACTTAACTTGATAGCATGCAATGAAATGTAAAGATGAAGAAGCCAAGATGATCATGAGTATATCCAATCTAAATCACTTAGTCTTACACACATGCAAGTAGGTCAAAAGGACTTGTAAGATAGAAGGCCGAGAAATGTTGTGATTAGGTGGGAATTTTCTAGGCTATGTGATGCTAATCCGGGAAAGGAACTAAACAACCACAACTTCACATTTCTTATCAACTTCCCTCAAGTGTATATTTTTCTTCATTTTCTTTTCTTTCTTTTCTTTTTCTTTCGCTTATTTTTGAGACAATGGCATTGGTGTACAAAAGCCGAAACCTTGGTGATTAGCCATCCTCGGGCTTTTTCTTATTTTTCGAGGTGCATCCACACCGGGCACACATACCAAAGCTCGTTAGGACTATTGGTTTATTTGACTTTGGCAAGGCACCAACACCCGATTATGTGAAGTGTACCGAGTTACTTGTCATTTAAGCCAACGTCCCCAAACCTATATTTTTGGCTACACTTTCACAACAAATTCAGCATTTTATGCATGACATTCTTTCATCAACATCCTCACCCCACACTTGCTTTTCACACACATCAACACACTATCATGCTCCTATTCCCGGATGGGTTAAAAGAGGTCAAATTTATCTCAATTGAGGTGCTCAAGCAACATGATCAAGATGAGAAGTAGAGGAAGATGAATTGCCTTAATCACTCCTAATTGATGTGCAAGAACTAGCATGCAATTTCGACATTCAATCCTCAATTAAATCAAGGTAATCATCATAATCACAAGTCATTCATGGAATTCAAGATAAGTATTTCAAGTCCACATATGCATCATCAATTAAACACACAAGGCCATCCATAGCCAATCCACAAGACAAGGTTCATCATTAGGGTCATATCCAAGCCTAGAAAGCACAAAATTTTTTAAATTTTTTGATTTTTTTGGAATTTTCGAAATATGTATGTACAATGCAAGATATAATAAAACGTGTGACTAAAAAGAAACTACTCTAGATGCTAGTCATGCAAAAGATCATGCAAACCCCACCCCATACTTAGAAACACATTGTCCCCAATGTGGTATTCAAGTAAAGAGAGTGAAAGAAGGTTCTCACAATGTAAAATGGTTTGCTTCGGTATTTGGGATGAACTCGTGTGGAGTGGTGGTGATGGATGATCGATCAAGCATGGTAGAGACTCTTCATAATCATTCCGGCGTCGAGACCCGCGCCAAGGTATATGTGAGATGGGAGCTCTTCCATCTAACAAGACACCTCAAGCCGTCCAAGCCTCACGTCCGCTCCACCCATGTTTGAAAACGGAATCATCATCATCAACTCGCCTTGCAAGGCTTCCTCATTACCTAAAATCTACCACAAACACAAAACACAAAAACAAACAAAAGCAAAGACAAAGGCAAAAAAGAGAAAAGGGAAAGAGTTGTACCAATGGGTTGCCTCCCATTAAGCGCTTCTTTTAGGTCATTAGCTTGACCAAACTCCGTGGATATGTCAATCCACCTCGAATACCATGGTTTGCTTGAGGAGTCCAAGCAACCATCTTTTTCCGGAATCCATGATGACAAGCAAGGGCCACTTGATGCCCAAATAAGCTTTAAGTTCTCTCTTCACCGATGAGTAGTAGACTCCTTCATCACCGCTTCCTTGATGATAGTATAGAGTTGCAACCATAGGTGTCACCCCATACTTAGGCAATTTGTACTCCGCGGTCACACCGGTGAAGCGCTTGTCATCCTCATCCTCTATGATCCGAGGAAAGCCGATTCTTGGAAAGAATCCTTCATTGAAGTACTTCATAACCATCATGGATCCATCATGCTTGCCTCCATCATTCAATAATGGAGAATCCTTAGGAAAGGGGCTCCAATCTTCGTGTGTACTCCGAGCAAGCAAGAAAGGGTCGGAGGGAGCTGTGATTAGCTTAGGATTGGCCAGTACAGAAGCTTCCACGGGCGTGGTCTGCCCTCCACGGCCGTGATTCCCTCTGTAGTCTTCCACGGGCGTGGTTTGTCCTCCACGGCCGTGGTTCACTTTGTTGCATCCGTCCCAAGTGAGCTCTTCATGTATGGTTCCGGGGTTGATGGCAAGGATGTCCGGGGATGAGAATACTTCATTGCACTCCTCTAAAGGTGAAGGAGGTGGAGGTGAACCTTGAAGAATGGTAGGATCTCCTAGCATAAGAGCATTCATAATCTCCTCAATCTCCCTCCTCATTTGTTCTTCTCTCTCGGTATTCAATCTCCTTTCTTCCTTCAGGGCCAAATCCCTTAGCCTCAATTGCTCCCGAGCTTCATTCAACTCTTCCTCAAGGCTTCTATTGGTTATGGTTGAATCGGGCAATTCTTGGATCTCCTCATAGTGAACCTCCTCTTGATGACATACTTCCGCTTCAAGCTCCATGTGGGAACTAGAAATGGAAGTAAGGTTGCTTTCTAGATCATCCATCTTCCTCAACATTTTCTCTAGCATTGATTCCAATCGATCTTCATGAAGTTGATGGTGAGGTTCCTTATGAGGTAATGTAATCACGTGAGCTTGATCATGGGACTCATGATAGACATTGAACTTCTCCCAATACTCAAACTCATCATGGAGAGGTCCTAGATCTTGGCCTTCCATCCACTCCTCACACTCCATGTTGTCAAGGTCGTCTTGGAGGTACGATCCGTCCATGGCAAACATGAAAAGGCAAAGACAAAAACACACAAGATCAAAAGTAACAAGAAAGATAAACACTAAAAACAATAAAAAACAAATGACTTAATCTTAACCTAGTCCCCGGCAACGGCGCCAAAAACTTGTTCACGCTAGGATGTAGCACAAAAAGCTTTACATTTATAACTCGAACTAAATCCTAAACTACCTAGCAAAACCCGCAGTGTACGGGTCGTTTTGTAGAAAGGAAAGTATTCCGAGGTCGAACACAAGGACTGAGGTGAAACTAAGTCATTCAATGATCGAAGATAGTGTAAATCTAGACTAAGATAAGATGAGGAATAAAGAAAACGGAAGACACAATGTTTTTGGAGGGTTTTGGGTGATCAAACAAAGATCACAAGTATGTGAACACAATCAAGCAACACAAACACACTAACACAAAAGATAGGAGAATGGAAATAACAAAGCGGATTCTAGAGTTTGGAAATCCCGGTTATGGCATAGACTCAAGCTTTCTATTCATTTCTCGGATTAACTATGATATGTTGGGATTAAGCGTTTCTAGATTGGGATCAATTACCGGGTAGGTCTCATGGTCCACTAGTCCATTCCTAAGGTCTCATCACCGGGTAAGTCTCTAAGAACCTAAGGATAGGAATTCTACACAAACCGGATTGTTACCTAGGGGTCTAACCTATCCTTACCGGGTAAGTCTCGGAAAGGGAAGTCCTAAACAACTATCCTAGCACACTTAGTCCAATGGCGGCTTGTGAGGCTCACCACTACCTAGGGTTAGTCATCTTTTGAATCTAAGAGTAAGAATCACCGGGTAAGTCTCTTCTAAACACTTAGTTGCTAACACTAGGTCACCCTAGGATAGAATTAGCTCAACAAACACTAGGATTTCAACATTCTAACTAACTAAAGCTAGATCCATCGAACCAAGGAGAATCACGGGCTGTTCTACCACAACCACGGCCGTGGAATGGCATGAACAAACTGTGGACTTCAACAGAGACCTCGTTCAAGAAATCAAGTCATCCAAGGGTAAATCTAAGTTCATCCTATCATAGTCCTAGCCATAACCCTTCTTTCCTTACCCTAGAATCGCATCTATCTAGCCAACAACAAACATTTCAAGATCAAACTTCATCAAATAAGTATGCTTGCAAGTCATGGTTAAATAATGAAGAGAAATTCCAAGAAAAGACATTAAAGGCATAGAGAAGAAGTTACCAAATTCTTACAAGGCTCCAAGAGCTAATCCAAGTTGTCAACAACGAATTCCTCTCTCAAAACCACTCTAATCTCACTCTAAAACGAGAAACTACACTAATCTCTTCCAAGAACACCCCTAATGGGTGCTTGGAAGAGAGGCAACTATGGAGAAGTGTTTTGGGGAAGAAGATAGGTCAAAAGAGAGGAGAAGGATCCCCAATTACAGCCTGCAAAATCCTTTAAATACCCACTAAGATGCAAGAGCAATGGAAGAGATCGTGGCCAGCTGTCAACGTGGTCCTGGCAGGAACCACGGGCATATTCCACGGCCGTGGAAAGGGTCTAGACCGTGGTTTGGTCCAGAGTCTTCTTCTAGGCTTGTTAAGTCATGATTTGGTGCATGGCTTGTGTTGGCAAGGTTCCATGAGTCCTCCTTAGCCCTTAGCTTGCATTCCAATGAGTCCGGAAGTGTGTCATCTCGAGGAATGATCCTCGGATGTATCGATTAGGCTCTTAAATCTCCCAAAATACCTACAAAGCAAGCAAAAGTCCGAGTAGACGTCTATCTCGACAAAATACGTGATTTGAGTGCAAACGCCGTGAACTAATGCTAAACCATGCATGAATGAGCGGAAAATATATCTAAATGAGTGTATAAATCTAAGTCATAAATCGTGTTATCAGTCGCTTGTATGTCTTTTCTGGTCCGGGATCGTAAGGAACGATTTCCTTCCCAGCACGGGTTCTTCGCATAAACCTAAGAAAAAGATCCTGCGAAAACACTCAAGTAGAGAGGTTAATAGCAACAAGGGCAATTGCCCCGAAAGACAACCGCAACCAGCTTGGTCTAGACCAAGTCCCCGGCAACGGCACCAAAAACTTATTCGCTTCAAACGGTGTGTGCAAGCTTTAAATTTATAACCCAAGAAGTATGCTGGAACAAAGATGCGAACCCGCAGTGTACGGGTCAATTGTAATAAAAATCAAGAATTCCAGGGGTCGATCACAAGGACTTAGGTAAAACAAAGCACATAATAGGTTGTCAAGTATTGCAAGTAACCAAGAGCAATTAAAGTAATCAAAGATGATGTAAAAGTCAAGTAAGGGGAAATGCAGATTCTAGAGATTAAAGCATCTAGTTGTGGTTCCGACTCAAGATCTCAAAGGATAACGCGGACAAAGCTGAGGTTTGCAAAGGGAGGGTGTTTCTAAAGTGGGAATAGTCTCACTACTCACTATCCGAAACCAAAGCTCCTATTACCGGGTAAATCTCAAAGTACTAAGGAAAGGAACTATAATCTCAAACCAACACACCATCTAAGGGAATAGAACCAACCTTTACCGGGTAAGTCTCAGGCTAACTCACAAAGATGGATGAAGGCACACTTAAACCCCAATAAAGGATAAACCTTTATTACCTACACTTATGATCTTAGGTAAACAAACGAAGGAATCACCGAGTAAGTCTCATCTTAGGCTTGCATTGAACCAGGAAAGGTGTAATAAGGATAGGATTTGGAAAACTTGTTCACTTAACTTCAGTCTCGGATCAGGAAAGGTTCACCTCGTTCAGTCAAGTTCCACCCCGACCGAGATGTTCATCGACTGAGCGAGGTGTTCTAGGGTTAAGGTTAAAGGCTCGAGCTTTCAGGGTCCTACTGGGATTAAGACCATTCTATCATCGTCTTTCCCACAACTTTCAGCCAATCACCCTAGAATCGCATAAGAAACTTAGCCAACAATCCTCATGATAACGAAAATCAAATCATTGGAAAGGGAATCAATATTCGAACAAGAAAACCTTAAGAAAAAGGTCTCAAAAACTGAATCAAATAACAACAAATCAGCGTTTCTCAAATCACAAATCAGCTAAGACAACAAAACAAAAGGGAATCTAAGAAAGTCTTACAAACTCCCTCAAAAGCTAATTCCAAATTATGAATTATTCCTTCCTTGATCTTCAATCCTTCAATCCTTCCTTCAAAGCTTCAGAAAATACTCCAGAAATCTCCCTAATCGGGTGTGTCCCACCTTCTGAATTGTGGAAAATCCAACCCTTTATATAGGAAAATTATCTTTCAAAGATAATAATATCTTAAAAAGATAATTTCCTATAAAATATATCCATATCTCTAAAATAGATCTCCCAAAAATAATATCTTCCTTCCAGAAATCCAGTCCAAAAATATAAGATATCTTCTTTCCAAAAATAAAATATCTCAGCCAAAAATATGCATCTTGCCGGCGGCAAGGTGTTCGCCTCGGTCGGGACGCTCCTCAAGATCACCTCAATCGAGGTGACACTATAGTTGACCGAGGTGAACCTCAACTGAATGTGAAATCTCTCGAATTTGGTCCAAAGTAAATCTTCTTAATCATTTCCATGCTTCTTGAGTTCTTCCTTAAGCTCCAGAATGTAGCTCCAATGACTCCTTAGCTCCTTAGCTCCATTTTAGTCCAAAACGTGCTATTTTACCTACAATTACAACGAAACTAGGTGTAGACCTCGATTCCCGTAAAGGTAGATGAAACAACAATATAATCACATAATATACATCCGTACATGCAGATTATTTAAGATAAAACGTCTAAACTAGCCCCAAAATATAGACTATAATATATACTATCACATAAGTTCAAGAAACTTACTGAAATGTTTGTCTAGACGCGCTCTTGCTCTAGATTGTGGGAATAGTAGTGGAGGTTTATGAGCTGGAGGAGGTACATAAACTTCTTTCACCTTCTCCTCTACAGCTGGAATCTCGTCCAAAGCCGGCTGTTTACCTTTGTCGACACTCTTGGGTAGCAGTTCGTCGATTTTCACACCGCTTCTAGTAGTAATTGCCATGACTTGACCTTTGGGATTGTTCTCGGTCCTTCCTGGAAGGTTTCCTAGATCTCTAGGAACTTCTCCGGCCTTTTGAGCCTTAGAACTAGAAGTCACCGAATTCTCCAAACTATTCAGCTTTCCCATCATTTGCTCAAGCATAGCTTCCATCTTGTCTTTCGGTGGCTGGTTTGATCTTTGAGGCGGTTCTTGACTCTTTAATGGAATATGACTAGATGAAGATGTTGGATTGAGAGCGCCTTCGGCGTATGAATAGGGATTATCATAATTATTTTGATGGGATCGCTAGTTGTTGTAATTTCGGTTGTTGTTATTGTAGTTGTTCCTTGGCCCTTGGTAATTTCCTCTTCCCACGTAGTTAACAAGTTGCTCCTTTGGTGGCCCTCTAGCTTGTGTTTGTGATTTTAAAAGCTCCTTCAAATCTTTGACTGCATTGTTAAGAGTATTGAGTTGGGCAACACTAGAGGTAGTAAGATTCAGCTCTTGTTGTCCGGATCTTCGATTTTTGCCATCAACCCTCCGGTAGGAATACTTCTCAATAACTAGAGCTTGCTTCTCAACAAACTCCCATGCATCATCAATGGGTTTTCCATGAATGTCCCTCCGGAAAGGGATTGAAGCTTGAATTGAGTTTCCTGATATAAACCCTTTTAGTAAATCTCGAGCAGCTCAATCTTTGGAATCCCTTGATGAGGGCAATCCAACAAAAGGTCTTTGAACCTCTCCCATGATTTAAATGAACTCTCTCTATCTTTCATCACAAAGGCATCAGTATTAATTTTACTTCTCAACTCCGTGGTCTTTGATGGCGGGAAGAACTTAGTGAGGAATTCCGTAGTCACCTCCTCCCATGTACTAACTCTTCCAAACGGTAGTGATTGATACCATGCAAGAGCTTTCTCCTTCAAGGAGAAAGAGAAACTCCTCAGCTTGTGATTATTATTCTCCAATTTGGGAGGCCTCAAAGTCTCCATAAGAATCTCATAGTATTGCAAGTGTTGATGTAGAGATTCTCCCTCTAATCCTCCAAGCTGATTTTGGCGGATCATTTGAAGAACTTGAGGGCGAAGCTCATAATCATGTGCAGCCGGAACTCCTAGATTCACGTCAGGACAGCGTATTTGTTGAGCGGGACCATCCTTTGACCAAGTGTTTGCGGCTCTCCTATAAACGGATCAATCCCTCAAGTATTCTTCATGCTCCTCCAGTGATTTGTTGTAGATGAGAATGTCATCAAAATACACAACCACAAACTTTCCAATAAAGTGGCATAAGACATGATTCATCAACCTCATAAAGGTGTTGGGTGCATTAGTTAAACCAAAAGGCATAGCCAACCACTCATAAAGACCAAAGTTAGTCTTGTATGTTGTCTTCCATTCATCTCCTTCCCGCATCCGGATTTGATGATAGATACTCTTAAGATCAATTTTGGAGAACAAGGTAGCTCCACTAAGCTCATCTAGCATGTCATCTAATATGGGGATGGGATGACGATACTTCATAGTAATGTTATTGATTGCTCTACAATCAACACACATTCTCCAAGTATTATCCTTCTTAGGTACCAAGAGAACTGGGACCACACATGAGCTCAAGCTTTCTTAAACATAGCCCTTATTCAAAAGTTCTTACACTTGATCCTGAATTTCGTGACTTTCTTGAGGACTCATCCTATACATTGGATGATTAGGAAGTGTAGAACTTGGAATGAAATGAATTCGACGCTCAATGCCTTGAAAAGGTGGAAGACCTGCAGGAATCTCATCTAGAAATACATCACAAAACTCATCCAAGATCCTTAAAATGTTTTGAGGTAAGTGATAGCCTAAAATATGACTATATTTTAGGCACTTGTTTTGATTGTTTTTCCCTCTTAGATGTGTACATGGATATGAGTTTTAAGCATTTATGAGCACATTCACCTATTTTGTCTATATAGAGATCTACACTAGTCTTGTTATGTTTATAGGTAAATAAAGGCTTGAATTGGAGCATATATGAGAGGGATAGGAGTATTTGATCATGCTAGATGTCAAGAAGATGCTTTGGAGAAGCTAAGGAAGGAACATGATTGAAGAACATTACGAAACAAAGGCTTTCACAAAGGCTTTTGAGTTCCACGACCGTGGTTAGGCATTGAGTTCGTGGAAAGTGATTTTGGAGAACATCAGAGGATTCCATGCCCTAAACCACAGCCGTGGAATGTTACACTAGGCCGTGATTTCCATGATGTTATGACGTGTTATATTTGCCACGTTAGCGACGGTTATTGGGCTTTTCTCGTAACCCTATTTTTCCCTATAAGAAGGCTGAAGACGGGAGAAAAAGGGACCTTCGCTTACATTTCACAGGCGGTCGTATAGGGTTGCATTTACGGCGGTTTATATCAGAAGAGAGAGATTTTGGATCGTTGCTTGAGAAAGACATGATTTGAAGATTGTGTACTTCGAGATTATCTTAGGGTTTACCTTTGGAAACGGATTGACACTCCGCTCTTTATTGTTTCTTAAGATTGTTGTGAGGATTTCTATTCCCTATTCCGCATTCATTAAACACATACTTTGGTTGTTCGGATTTGAGATTGTTTTGATTGTTATTGAGTTTTCAAGGGTTTTACCTTTTTCTCTTTTATATTTGATATTTTATTCAATGATGATGATTGTAGGATAAAACCCTTTAGCAATTCTAAGGTGAAGGGTTGATAGTTATGGCTTAGATAATGATAGATCGATCGTAAACAGATTGGATCTTGAGAGTGCGAGAAACCTCGTCGACAACCTTTTCCACGGCCTGTTCTTGAGTTCCACAGCCGTGGTTCTTCAAGATCCAGCCGTGGTTTCCTCTGTTGTACGTCCTTTGCTTTTGCTTTAATCCAAAGTTAAAGATTTTCTTTAAACTAGCCTTGGCTTGCCTTTCCTAGGTAGTAGAGAGACTCAACATCCTCTATTTCGGTTTCGAGTGTCACAACCTTAACCGTTTTGGCTTGTCTTTGATTCTTTGTGTTTGGGCATGGGTATTTGAGAGTAATTCTTATCCTTAGATCCTTTCTATACAGCAACCTCAACAACCTTTATAGAGAGAATTCTTTGGGTGAGACATATAGGTATGGAACTTCACCGTACATAACCTTACATTAGATATACCTTTGCAATCCCAACTCTGTCTTTACATCTATAGAATATCTTGAATCGATTGCCACAATTGGATACTTGGATCTTTAGGATTGTTGTTTTCCCAATATTTGCAAAGCTTCTATACTTTACTTGCTCGATAATTTGTGAACTGAATTTGATTCCCTAAATCCCTGAGTTCGATACTCTGGAATTCTTGCTTTACTTCGCCGATCCGTACACTGCAGGTTTGCTTGCTTTGATTTCAATTTTATAAATTTAAAACTTATTTGCATGCACACTTTGAGGCGAACAGTAAGGTAGCCTTGACTTCATCACTCAAAGTCATAAGGCTTTTACATAGGCTCAGCAAAACAATATCCAAAGGAACAAAATCATCAAGATACTCCCGTTTGGATGCTAAAAGGACTCGATTAGTCTCTGAAGAAGAGATCTCGGGTGATAAATCTCGGGCGAGATTTGTGCTTCGGACCGGAGATTTTGTTAAACTAGGCTGAGGTCGCGAACTAGATTGAGATCTCTCTAAACTAGGGTGAGATTTTCTGGGTTTACCCGAGATCTCTTCTATAGAATGCGTTTCTCGCTCCTTCTCCTTGCATTGCTCCTTCTTTTTGTCATAATGTTCGGCAATATGCAAAGGCGTCATAGGTTTAAGGGTGATTGTTTGTCCAACGAACTCAAATGAGTGCTTATTAGTGAATCCATCATGCTTGACTCTTCTATCGAATTGTCATGAACGCCCTAATAAGATATGACATGCTTGCATGGGCACATGATCACATACAATAGTATCCTTATACTTTCCAAGGAGAAAGCAGTTTTAGCTTGTCTATTAACTTTCAATTCACCACAATCATTCAGTTAATGCAACTTATAAGGTTTAGGATGATAGAAAGTAGTGATTTGCAACTTAGTGACCAATTCATCACTAGCAATGTTGCAACAACTACCGCCATCAATAATCATATTGCACACCATTCCTTGAAAAAGACATCTAGTATGAAAAGGGTTTTCCCTTTGATTATCCTCACATGGGGCTATCTTGGCATGCAAAGTTCTCCAAGCAATTAAAGATTCTCCATGCTCATATTCACAACCTTCATCACTATCGCTAGCACTATCATGTTCATGTAATCATTAAGATGGGTATGATTATTTTCATGTTCTTCCTCACTTTCATATTGTCCTTGTTGATTTATGTATAACACCCTTTTATTAGGAGAATCTTATATATAGTGACATATACCATGACATTTAAAGCATACAATATCTCTAGAATGTAAATTAGAGTTAAAAGTGTTTCCTTTATTATCCCTTGAAGGCTCATTCAAAGGGAGAGACTGTGTAGAAGATTTCTAGGCTGCTGAATGGGGAACTCAACTCTTGTCCTCGTCTTTCTGGGATTCTCGGACATAATCTCGGCCGAGATTATCTAGGTTTGGCCAAGATTTCCCCTCTGATTTCCACAAGCTCGATCCTTGAATTCGTCCTTTGATTTTCTTTTCTACCTTTATAGCCAAATGCAGTAAGTTAGTCATTGTAGCATATGGATATAAATCAATTTTATTAGTTAATGAAGGATGCAAATTTTTTAAAAATTAAGCCATGATAGACTCCTCATCCTCTTGAACATTAGCCTTCACCATCGTCATTTGCATGGTGGTGTATACTTCCTCTACAGCCATGGAACATTGCTTGAGGTTCTCCAATCGTTGCCTCACTTCTTTAGCATAGTGTTGAGGCACAAATCTAGCTTTCATTAAGGCCTTCATTATGACCGGATCTTGCGTTCTTCTCCGTTATTTGACAAGATGATCCAACCAAACTAAGGCATATTCTTGAAAATCCAACGCAATAAGTTGGATCTTTCGTTGCTCACAAAATTATGGCAAGACCAAATCTATAAACGTCCGGATCGCACTTGCCTTCGAAACTTGAAATTTTGACCTTACCCTTCCCAATTCCGTCATTATTTGGGGAAGATCTATAAGGATTGTTTGCTCCAAAACATGTGCAGAATAAGTCTTAAATTTATACCAAGAATAAAAGCAAATAAGCGAACCTACAATGTACAGATCGATCGCAATACAAGCAAGTATTCCAAGGTCGAACACAAGGACTATGGGGAAATCAAGCAACGGTATATAACTCTAGGTTGTTTATGCAAAAACTTGAGCAACAAGAACAATGAATGATAATCAGATAAGGGAATGTAGATTCTAGAGATCAAAGTATCTAGTTGTGGTTTCAACTCAAGACTTCTCAAAGATAAACGTGGACAAAGTTGAGGTTGCAAAGGGAAGGTATTTCTACGATGGGATAGATCACCGGGTAAGTCTCACCGTCCACTTTCCCAAACCAAAGATCCTATCACCGGGCAAGTCTCAAGGAACTAAGGAAAGGTACAAGCACTCAAACCAACACATTACCCAAGGGAACGGAACCAACCATCACCGGGTAAGTCTCAAGTTAACTCTTGAAGGTAGGATGAAGGGATTCTCGTAATTCGTCGAACGGATTCTCGTAATTCAGCCATGTCGGCTAGAAGTTGCTCCTGTCTAGCAAGTGCTTCAGCTCTCTCTCTAAATAGAGCATCATCTCGCAACTTTAATTGGTCTAGAGCATCGTCCAACTCACCTCGAAAATCTCTACCCTCTTCATTATTTGCATCAGCCATTTTAGCTTCCTTAAGTCTTCTTTTGTAAGTTTTTTCCGGTTCAGGATCGTAGGGAACGATTTATTTACCAGCTCGAGACCTTCGCATAAACCTAAAGAAAGGTCCAGCAAGAACAATCAAGTAGAATGATCAATAGCAACAAGGGCATCATCCCTAAGACAACCAAATACCGGCTTGGTCTAAACCAAGTCCCCGACAATGGCGCCGAAACCTTGTTCGCTCCAAACCGTATACAAAATAAGTCTTAAATTTATACCAAGAATAAACGCAAATAAGCAAACCCGCAGTGTACGGATCGATCGTAGTATAAGCAAGTATTCCAAGGTCGAACACAAGGATTATGGGAAAATCAAGCAACGGTATATATCTCTAGGTTGTTTATGCAAAAACTCGAGCAATAAGAACAATGAACGATAAACAGATAAGGGGATACAGATTCTAGAGATCAAAGTGATGTGATCCCCGAGAGCCCCAACATGAAGCCGAAAATGCTCACTCAAAGCGTTGTCAAGTTAAATCATATTCCGCTCGATCCGGCTAAGCTTTCAAATTTATGCACTCTCTATAAAATGCCTATATCTGGAGCTTCGTTTGGAGTTAGAAGACCCACAAGTACTACTTTCAAAGGTATTTTCAAGATCTACAACTTTATAGTTTATGAGAAGTCGAGACTCCAAGAGGAACAGGGTAAAAATGACCAGACAGTGAAGTAGCGTTTATACTTGAGTGGATTTTTTACCAAGATCACGCATGGAGGCATGAAAGATGGTTATACAAAACATATGCACGTCCACCCAATACATATTTCATGCAGCATATCATCCTCATATTATTCATATATTATGCATGAATTTATGTATTAATTATGTGAAACTAGGTGGAGAAAAGTAGGTGGAAAAGTAGGTGGTTGAAAGTCCCTATGTTTGTCCTTTGTTTAATGTCACAACTCTTGAACTTGTAAGCCTTTAATGTTGGGAGGAGGTGCTGAATTTTCAGCCTATATAAGGCCTCTCCCACAAACCTTTTTAAGCACAAAATAGAGTTGAGTTATCAAAAGTTGTGTTTTCACTTTGAGAAAAATAAAACCCGAATTCTAGGTGAGATGCTTAGTTTTCAAACATCTAGGTGAGATGCTTAGGTGGTTCTAAGGTGAGAGGCCAAGGAACGAAGGTTCGAACCCCAAAGTGAGATTCCGAGGGTAGTTCGTTCGAGTTGAGGGATTCCCAAAGTGAGAGGCCGAGGGAATTTGCTCTTCATATCCAAAAATACAAAATCCAAAAAAAAGGAGTTTCCTTTCACCGATTCCAATCCGATTGTGAACTTGTGCCGGTGAATCCTCGTGTTCGAATCGAGTTCGATCACATCAAGTGGTATCAGAACCCAACGGTGCGAGTTCCTCAAGCTTTCGGGTTATGAACTGTTCGAGAATGTCAAGACGCGATCAAAAAAGAACAATAAATGAAGAATACATTCGATGGGCTATTCGAGAGTATGACGATGATTATCTTTGTTTGAGTGAAACGGAAGACGATCTTTACGAGGCCGTCTATGAAGAACTACGAAGACGAAGAAAGAGAAGAGAAGCCCGTCGCCGTGAAGAGGAAGCTCGTAAACAAGAGGAAGAAGACCGACGTCGTCGTCAAGAAAAGGAGGCTCGAAAAAAAGAAGAGGAAGATCGGCGCCATAGAGCGGTCGAAAAATGGATAAAAGAGGCGGCTTATTTTTCAACGAGCCGAGTTGAGAAAACAACGGGCAAAAAAAAGTACATATCACCGCCTATACCATCAATGAAGGCTGCTCCACAATCCCAGCGTCCTCATCCACCGAATCCTGTGCCTCCATCACCACCGAACATCAACGACAAAGGAAACGGTGGTAATCGAATCGACCAACGTTTGGACTGGATTGAAGCCAAACTAGTTGAGGTATGGAGAAGGTTTCCTCCCTGTCCATTGAACCCAGATCGTAGTCAAGCATCTCGACATGATGGCGGCGAAGTCGAGAGAAGTAGTTACCCTGATAATAAATCCGACAATCACTTTCCCAAGGATGGCATGAAGGATTCGAGGATGAATCCTTTTCAAGGGAAAGGGGATGATGTGATCCCCGAGAGCCCCAACATGAAGCCGAAAATGCTCACTCAAAGCGTTGTCAAGTTAAATCATATTCCGCTCGATCCGGCTAAGCTATCAGGTTTGCACACTCTCAGTAAATCGCCTATAACTGAGGCAATACTTGGAATTAAAATACCCATGAGTACTACTTTGAAAGGTATTTTCAATATCTACAACTTTCTAGTTTACTCAAAGTCGAGATTGCAAGAGGAAGAGGGTGAAAATGACCCTACATTGCAGCAAGTACGGTACTTGTATGGATTGTTGGACAAGATCATGCATGGAGACATGAAAGATGGTTATACAAAACATATGCACGTCCCACCCATACATATTTCATGCAGCATATCATGCTCATATTATTCATATATTATGCATGAATTTATGTATTAATCATGTGAAGGTCAACATGTCAACATTCAATCAAATATTGAAGGCATCTTCACACACATACATTGAATGGAGGCCAAGGTAGTTCAATGGTCTTCTTCTCCTTCAATATGGACGTCCAAGACTTGATTAGACCATCCTTAATGTGTTGTCCAAGTGAAGAGAATAGGATCCAAGAGTCATCTTTTAATAAAGGCCAAATGTGACCATTTATGTGAATTTTCTAGAAGAACTCTTGAATTTCTTGCATTTCCTTTTGATAAACCTTTGATATTTCTAGCATTTAATTAAGGAGTTTCTAGGCTGAGTTTTGTGGCTATATAAAGCCTTGTATCCTGCCATTGTAAGGAAGTGAAGTTAAATGAAGTAAGTTAGCCTTTGTGCTTTCAAAGTTGTTGTATCCTTTAAAACAAAACCCGAATTCTAGGTGAGATGCTTAGTTTTCAAACATCTAGGTGAGATTCTTAGGTGGTTCTAAGGTGAGAGGCCGAGGAACGAAGGTTCAAACCCCAAAGTGAGATTCCGAGGGTAGTTCGTTCGAGTTGAGGGATTCCCAAAGTGAGAGGCCGAGGGAATTTGCTCTTCATATCCAATAACACAAAATCCAAAAAAAAGGAGTTCCATTTCACCGATTCCAATCCGAGTGTGAACTTGTGCAGGTGGATCCTCGTGTTCGAATCGAGTTCGATCACATCAAGATGATGTGATCCGGGAAACCAATGCAAACGGCTTCACTTTAAATCGACCCTTCAGTATTTTGGTCATAATGAATGTTACGTTTATCCAATGAAGGTCCGTAAATACTTGTTGGAAAGCTGATTTCAATGGCTACAATATTGATGAAGACTTCAAGAGCAGATTCGTCCAAGTGATGGGTCTTAATTTTAGTTTTTCCAACAGCCGGATTTATGGTCAAGATGTGAAGAGTCCAAAATCAATGCCTCATTATGTGGATCTTTAAGGCCTATATTTTTAGGTTAACTCTCGAAGTATCTAGTTGTGGTTTCGACTCAAGATTTATCAAAGATAAACGTGGATAAAGCTGAGGTTGCAAAGGGAAGGTATTTCTACGATGGGATAGATCACCGGGTTAGTCTCATCATCCACTTTCCCAAACCAAAGATTCTCTCACCGGGTAAGTCTCAAGGAACTAAGGAAAGGTACAAGCACTGAAACCAACACACTACCCAAGGGAACAAAAATAACCATCACCGGGTAAGTTTCAGGTTAACTCTCGAAGGTAGGATGAAGGCACACTCAAACCCTAACAAAGTATAAACCTTTGTTACCTAACACTCATCATCATCTGTAAACAAGCAAAGGAATCATCGGGTAAGTCTCTTCTTAGGCTTGAATGTAAAACGGGAAAGGTGCAACAAGGATAGGATTTGGCAAACTATAACATAAACTCAAGATCAAGCAAGCAGTGGGCAATATCGTGCAGTTCTTATCAATCTCGGTCGATATGACTCTAAGAACAGCCCGAGACGGGTTTCGGTTTAGGGTTAACTCAAGCTTTCAGGGTCCACTCACGATAAAGGTTCATTCTTTTATCATCTATACCACAACCTTCAACTAATCACCCTAGAATCGCAGGGGTTTTAGCCAACAATCATCATTTTCAAAGTAATCAAATAATATATATAGTCAAGATATACAAGAAAGGGAATAAAAAAATCAACAAAGGTTTCCAAATAATCAATGATGCGAATAAAATCAACAACGTAGCAATAATGTGTTCCAAAAGGATGATAACAACTCACTAATGAATTCCCAAGAAAATTTCACAACTAATCTCTTCTCTTCCTTGAACCCTAAGCAATCCTTCCTTAGACCCCTTCCTTCCATGAATCCTTCCAACAACTGTAATGTAAGCTTCACTCCAATAAACCGTAGATGCTCCGTCCTTTGCTGCGGCAATAACCCTCTATTCTTATAGAAGAATTTTAGGTTAAACTTATACTTGGCCCGTCGACCTCGAGCTAGACCCAGTTGGCCGTCTCGGTCGAGGTGCATGGTTGTGTCATCCGGTATTAGTGGTAAATCACGTGCTTTTCTTCGTGTCTTCAAATGAATCCTTCCTTCATCCTCTTCCTAAGATTACTTCTTTCCTTCTTGTGCTTCCAAGTGCTCCATATTGTAGCTCAATGGTCTCTTTAGACTTCCATGTCCAATATTGATCCAAAATATGCCTTATTTCCTACAATTACAATCAAACGTGGTGTAGACCTCGATTCTTGCGAAGTAGACGAATAATAACATAATCATCAAGGATATATACTCATGCATGCAGAATAATGATGATAAAACGTCAAAACCATATCCGAAATATAGACAATAATTCATGCTATCAAGGATCATAGTCACAACCTCTCCTAGGATTGTGATGACGTCTTCTCCATATGCCCTCTTCATACTCGTCTCTTGATTCCTGAAAATCACCACCAAAGTGAGGAATGTTAGATCCATTAAAAGAAGGATAGGGATGAGTCATACCTGGCCCTTGGGGGCGTTTGGAGGTGGAATGGGGGCTTGTGGTATAGGTGGATGGTGCAAACTTCCACCTACTTCATTTACTGATCTCGGGTCAAATCTTTGGCGAGATTCTGGCCAAAGTTCTTCACTGGGACGAGATTCCAACTTCTTCATCCGTTCAGCTAATGTGGAAATCGTAGCCATGAGTTGTTTTAGTATGTTTATGGCTTCCGGTCTTGAGGAGTCACTCTTTTGTGATCCTCTTGGGCTATTCCATCGTGGCATTTACACAAGCATGCAAAGTAAGAACAAACTTGTGGTGTTAGTGAAAACGAAAGTGTCTTATTTGTTTTCTCTCACACTCACACTTTGTTGTGATATCTCAAGCTAATTTGATGTAATTGCCTTGAATGAATTAATACTCCTTTAAAATCAATGACTTGGTGATGTGATCCCCACCGAAGAAGAATTCATCGTCATTAAGCCGGAACCAATCGTTTTGCCACCAACCGTCCAAGTCAAAAGTCAGCTGGAACCTATCAAAATCAATAGTTATGTGTTGGAGGCCATGCCTAAAACTGATCCAAAACCTATTGAAATCAAACTGAAAAAGCTTGCTTCGAGCATGCCTAATGCAAGCACAATTTCACTCTCTCCGGCTAAGCTGTCAGGTTTGCACACTCTCAGTAAAACGCTTATAACTGAGGCAATTCTTGGAATTAAAATACCCATGAGCACTACTTTGAAAGGTATTTTCAATATCTACAACTTTCCAGTTTATACAAAGTCGAAATTCCAAGAGGAAGAAGGTAAAAATGACCCTACATTGCAGCAACTACGGTACTTGAGTGGATTTTTTACCAAGATCACGCATGGAGGAATGCAAGATGGTTATACAAACATATGCACGTCTACCCAATACATATTTTATGCAGCATATCATTCTCATATTATTCATATATTATGCATGAATTTATGTATTAATTATGTGAAAGTTGGTGGAGAAAAGTAGGTGGAAAAGTAGGTGAAAAAGTAGGTGGTTGAAAGTCCCTATGTTTGCTCTTTGTTTAATGTCACAACTCTTGAACTTGTAAGCCTTTAATGTTGGGAGTAGGTGCTGAATTTTCAGCCTATATAAGGCCTCTTCCACAAACGTTTTTAGAAGAGAATATAGAGTTGAGTTCAATCAAAAAGTTGTGTTTTCACTTTGAGAAAAACAAAGCCCGAATTCTAGGTGAGATGCTTAGTTTTCAAACATCTAGGTGAGATGCTTAGGTGGTTCTAAGGTGAGAGGCCGAGGAACGAAGGTTCGAACCCCAAAGTGAGATTCCGAGGGTAGTTCGTTCGAGTTGAGGGATTCCCAAAGTGAGAGGCCGAGGGAATTTGCTCTTCATATCCAAAAACACAAAATCCAAAAAAAAAGAGTTTCATTTCACCGATTCCAATCCGAGTGTGAACTTGTGTCGGTGGATCCTCGTGTTCGAATCGAGTTCGATCTCATCACTTGGCCTCAACTAGAACTCCTTAGATGACTCAAGTAGTCAACTTGGTTCGGATAAAAGGTTCTTGTGTTGAGAGATAGTTAAAGAACACCTGCTGGAAGTCGCTTCACACAATTGACACAAAGTAGAAGGAATATTGCAAGTAAACACATCTAGTATGATAGAAAGTATAGATACTAAATAAAACACCCAAATAAATTGACTAAATGTGTTTAGAGTAGAAAGAGCCTAGAAAAAGAAACACAAGAGATTAAGAAGAGAGAATTATGTACCTTGAACCTATACAACTGGAGAGAGATATAGTTGGGTTTGGTTTCGATCTCGACTGCGGAAAATCTCGGTCAAAATTATGAAATCTCGGCCGAGATTATCTCAGGTTGGGCGAGATCAATATTATATGGTCGGCTAAGGCTAAGAACTGGGTCAAGGATGGTATATAACTCCCTCTCTGGATATACTCTTGCACAAGGTGCACTTCAATTCTTCAGATTATTCCTCAAAAACATCTCAAAAAAATTCGTAATAGTAGCAAATCTCAGTCCAAATTGGGGCCGATATTTCTGCAAGATCTGACCGAGATTTTGGCCGAGATTGTCGTTTTGACAATGAACACCGACAATCAGTGATAGGCTCTGGGATATTTTCCTCCCATGTTGCTTTGTTGATCCTTCTAGTTGGATCGCAACACTTTCTTAACTCAAAGGCTTCTTCAACCTTGTAGGGCAAGCTTGATAAACGATTTGGAAATTTAGGGTTATGTGTTCGAGGCCTTTTTGTGGAGTTATAGGGATAACCTTAGGGGGGGAAAGGGTACTAGGATTTGTTGCAGGTGGGGAGGGGTGAATATATAGTAGTTGGAAAAGATATTCGGTTAGGATTGAATGGATATGATAAGATCTTACCTACTAGATAAGATCTCAACAATATATCTTGTAAATCTCCTTCCTCCTTAAATAAGCAGCTGGATATTTATTAGATTTGACTAAAATCCAGTAAATATATGATCTTCAATGGGAAAGAGAAAATCCACAAAACTTGGGAAACAAGTAACGTAAAAATCTCGACATTATGCTCGGGTGAAATTTCGGTAAGATTGGGAGAGGTTTCATTTGAGGTTAATGGCTGACTTTGTGTTTGCCTATAATGGTTATCTCTTCTCCGATATACACAAGTCAACGCACGTTAAACTCAAATAATCTCGAAATGATAATCGCGACAAGATTAGACTTAATTTTATAAGACTCAAATAAAAATGACTCAAACCTGAGTCGGGCTTAAATCGACCGAGCTCTGATACCACTTTGATGCGGGGTTGATGCCGCAGTTTCCGATCTTGATTAAAAGTCCATGAACAGTCTCAAAGAACGAATCTCTGTCAAGAATCTCGGGCGAGATTCTGGCTACGGGGATGAGATTTGTGAAAACTTGGAACAAAGAACGTGAGTTTGATGGAATGATAATGGATAGATAAGAAGATGATTTCATAAAATAAAATTGATGGAAATATAGAAAGATACGAAATAAGGTATTCTAGCAAAGAACCTAGAACATTATGTGCCAAAACCCCTTAACGAAGAGCAAACTTTAACCCTCCCTTCTTTAACCTACACAAACCTTCTAAATAAGACAAGCACAAGGAGGGACTAGAATTGACCACGAGCACCAACCTTTAAGAAAATTAACACACACAAGCACGGTCTAGCAAGGACTCACAACGATTCAATCAAAGACGCTCTCTTTTGATTGTATAGGAATGAATAAAACACAAACTTCGTAAGTGAAGCAACGAGTATCTCACAATATTGTGGAAATAATAATCAAATCAATCTACCTAATAATCTCACTCTCTAAGGCTATTTATAGCGGATATTCTCTTAAAAAAAAAGATAAGATATCTAACTAAATGATAATCCCAAAAGATAGGATAAAAAATCAACAAATGTCTTTAGAATGTATAGAGTTTTAAAGGTATTAAAAATAATAAAAGTTAACTACAACTAATAAGATCGCAATCGGGTCTTATGTGTCTCGAAAGGCGCCAAATCTCGGTCTATCTGTATAAATCTCGAGCAAGATTTTGGTCCTCAAGGCCGAGATTTCTTCTTTGGAACTCTTTCCTTATCCTAGCCACCTTCTATGCTTGTTTGATCATCTTGGTCCTTGTATGATCGTTCCACAGTAGTCAACAATGTCACTAAGGAAGACCTAGGTATGAGTGAAGTCTTGTTAAGTTCACATGTTGCCAATAAGCTAGCAATTTCCTCATGGATGGTCTTTGCTCTTGCTCTAGTGATAGCTCCTTTCATGGTGGGACTAAAAAATGATGTGGTTGTGTTCTTCTTCAATATATTGGCTCTTGATCTTGTGATTGGTTCTTGAGTTGCTGTTGGAGATGGTCCCTCGTCGGTTTGTGTGTGAGTTCTTACTTTTATCATCATAATTTATTACTCATTCTTAATGATACACATAATGCTAAGTAGTTGTCCAACAACATCATACAACTTTAAAAATTCAACCATTTAAAAATTATATAAATTATACAAGGAGTAGAATTTAGCGGAAAGTAGCACACAAACAAGATTGACTATTTACAAGCCAATCATTTATTTTATCATTGTTATTGAGTCTTGTCGAGAGGAAATCACTAAATGAAGTACACTTTTGCATGTAAGATTGCGGGTAGAGCTACGTATCTTGTGCTGCTCATAGATCGTTTATTCTCCTTGAAAAAACAAATGATCAATCACCATAATTAAGAAAAATCAAAATGAAGAATGATTCTTGCAATCAAATACTAAGTTAATTATACTGACCTTTATTATACTTATGGTTTAGTGAAATATTTGAAACATCTACCATCGGGTGCATCTTCACATTGAGATATCGGGCGCATCTTGACATGGATTGCTTGTTGGTCGGAAAAAGACAACCTATTTTTATTTTTTAGAAAAATACTAGGTTTAGATGATGAGGAGGAATTGATCCATGCATTCCTAGCTTTTTGTACCAATGAAAGAACACTTTAATGATCGAAAAAGAAGACAAAGTTTTGTCGAAAAGGTACCTGATAGTTTCCAAGGTACCTTAAATCGAAACCCGCTGCACAATAGTCAAAATAATACTCCCATGTCTTGATGAACTTTTCGTCAAATCCAAGCGACATAATTTTTCTGAAATGTAGCAAAATGAAATACTCTGAAAATTCCAATTCACAAAACATATGCTATCATAAAATGATGTATTAGACAATGTACCTTTGTTGCTCTAAAAAGTTCTTCCTCCACGACCTTAGAGTTCGATAGTAATGGCTTCCTATGTTCTCAACGTGTTCCACACTATAAATTAACACAAATGGTAATTTTAATGAAACCGAAAAGGAAATATATTGTATTAATTAGGTTGAGTACGTACCATAGAGTAGTTGCAGTAGCCATAGCAGATGTTACTTTGCTCAAAGAAGGTAAGCATGCCCCAGGAAAAATGTATTCCTTCATAAATCCAGGGCTTTGTCTACACTCGTCATAACTATAATCTCGGACCGAAATAAACTAGCCAAAAACACAAATGTTTGTGATAAATATATATTTGGGTTTTGACTATCATTCTATATCTATCGGTAGTTATATTTATGAGAATAATACCTGTAGAACAAAAAGTCCATTCTCTGCGAAAAGATTATCACAACAACGAAAGAATTCTTCCATATATTCGTGACCCACATGTTCAATCATCTCACTACAAAGATAAAAAAAAAAAAGAATTGGATAAAGTAAGTTCTTTTCTATGCTTTTGTAACTTTTACCACCCTAATTGGCTTACTGTTCTATTAAGAATATATTTACTTAATGAGTTTATGCTATGAGTACTCTCAATAGAGTAAGAGCATTTTAACGCTAATATGAATCTCACATTGAAATGATTCGATCATATTTGTGCTCAGGAGGTAGTTGACGATAATCGCAAAGAATAAACCTGATGCGGTCCTGCATGCACATATGATAAATAAACAAATAATGAAAACTATTATAAATTCATTGTTTAGTTAATAAAAAGATATAAAAACATAGTTGAAGGCCAGAGTCCTTCACTTTCTTCTCTGCATATCTTAGTTGTTCATCGGATATAGTAATGCCAGTATATCTGCAACCAGTATGCCTTCCAATATCGATGGCTAGATTTCCCCATCCAAATCCTATTTCTAAGACCTCGTCATTTTCCTTAATTTTTGCCTACTCACCAACAACAACAACAAAAGGACTTTAAATAATTATTACATTTCACATAATTATTGTATAGAATTATCACCTTTTCAATGATAACCTCCATTTTTCTAAGCTGTGCATCCCTCAGATCTTCATTTTTGGACTGAAATTAGAATAACTATTTGTTTTAAACAAACATAATTCAAATGTAGACATATATGGATTTGTTCTTACCTTAAACATAGCACAAGAATATTGCATAGTCTCATCCAAAAATATAGAAAATATGTCGTTGCTCTGTCATGAAAGGAAAACAATGCATATATTTTGTAACCTTGAATCATAAAATATGATAAAATTTACCATACCACGTCATAATGGCGAGAAATATTCATACGTGCTTGAGCGAGTGTGTTTTTCCTACAAAGATGATAGTAAAAATATTTTTTTGAAGCTATTACCGCCGTAAAAAGCATGGGTGTCCACCAACCCCTGAATTCAACGAGAGGAAAACTTATTACTTTTTTTTGGTGGATAAACTCGATCATTTAGTAAATATATACTATTTAACCCAATTCTTTCAATGAGAGATATTTTGTTGTTGTTTTTATGTATCTAATAAACCATTAGAATGTGCAATAATAAATAAAACATACCTTTTTGTATTTGGATGTCCTAAAGCATATATATGGTGATGAAAAGAATACTTGTAAAAGTAGTGAAAAGCGGCAAGGGTAGTTGTTTCGTCAGGAGTCACTTGATCTCCTAAAGTTTGCAAAATATGAGGAGCATGAATGGCCAATATGCATCCATCGTAAAAATCTTCTGAACCATCTGCTAAAACTAATTTGCAACCTGAAATACTTAATTGTTGACACATAAATTATCATATAAACGCTCAAATCTAAAAGTGACCTCCTTTTAGTGTAAACCTCAAATATAACAAGATTTTATATATATAGTTAATTTGAAACCTTGTTAAGAAAAGAAGGAGAGCCGCCTTTTAGTGTAAACCATATATTGTGGACCTCCATACATCTATCATTATATCACCACCACCAGCATTAAAGATTTAAACAGAGTCTGAAATTATATTAACTTGTAGAATTATAAACTAAAGAGATAGTTGAGCACCTGAAACATACGATTGCGATAACACGAAAGAACTGAGAATGCGGGAAGGTCCATCACATGTTGTGACCCGCATGCCCACATATGGGAACCTGCAAATATTAATTAAGCTTTAAGGTAATAATAGATCTTCTTTTTGTTAAATTAATGCATATTAGTACAAATAACATAGGAGAGAAACAAGTCTTACAATATAAGCTTCCTCACACAATTTTGAATTGATAAAACTTTTCAGTGTTTCGCTACCATTCATCTCTGCCTTGTTTTCCACCTCATTAAGATAACTTAGTGAAACAAAACTTATTTATCTTAAAAAGCAATACATTAAAAAATTAGGATCACACACCAAATAACTATTATACCTGTTGACATCATCATTCAACTTATTCGATTCATGAAGCATTCTCCAAAAGTGTGGATTAACAACATTCCTCTTTTGCGCCAACATGCTTGATAAACCATTTTGAGTTCCCCATTCGCATCCCATCCCTTCATCTAAGCTCACCGAAAATGACATACTACAATCCTCCATCTCAACTCCAAGATTTGGAGATGATACCTATATAGTTTTATAATGTGTAGCTTGGCAATAGGAAAATGACACTTAAATTCATAGACTCACCATTTTGGAAATCATCCAAGACTAAATCATGAAAAAGGACGGATACTAACGGATAGGGCTGCATATTCAAATCCAACCGGAAAATCAGACCCGACCAAATTTTTTACGCTTTAAATATTTGTTTATCCAATCCAAATCCAGTCCGTATTGGATTAAAAAATAAAAATAAATTGGTCTGGACCGGACCGTATTGGATTGAACCATCCGTAACCTTCCAGTCCGGTTTGGCCCATGGATCTTTTGACACCGGTACTGAAACGGTCCGGTCCAATTCGGTCCGACCCGTGAGTTTTTGGACAGTATGGGACTTACTCGATTGAAGAGCATGATAGCAAGGTCAAGTTGAA
This sequence comes from Fagopyrum homotropicum, assembly GCA_033239125.1. Lineage (NCBI taxonomy): Eukaryota > Viridiplantae > Streptophyta > Magnoliopsida > Caryophyllales > Polygonaceae > Fagopyrum > Fagopyrum homotropicum. The sequence goes on from BSWB01000005.1 coordinate 51,045,711, forward strand.
CACCATCAATTGTGACGGTGTTGTTGGTGTGACCGCCGAGGTTGTCCTCTTTCTCATACAAAGAGACCTTCACCCCGGCCTTTGCCAACTCGTATGCTGCTCCAATTCCACTTATGCCTCCTCCCACCACCGCTATTCTCATCTTCTTCTTTTTTTTTTCTTTTTTTTTTTTGAAACCTTAGGTATCGGCAGACAAGTATGATTGAATGAGAGGATTCGTCGAGATGAAAGTGGGATGGGATATGAATACTTGGGGAGGTGCTTCATTTATACATACCACCAATTTACCAAATATTTTATTTTCTAACTACCTTAACCCGCAACTTTCGCTATTTCCACTTTATGCCCAATATTTGTTGTATATTACCATTTCATGGCTTCAGCCAAATCTATTTCGAAATACCAACGTTTTTTCCTATTTACCATCAATAACTTTGTCATATATAAATAACATAAATTAAAAATATATACAAATTTACAATAATGACTCAAATATTTATATTATTTTATTTATTTACATAATAAAACTCATTTTTATACATGCATAAATAAACTATTTTTTGTTTATTGTCTCGATCGGTTAGTTCAACCATCTATATAAGCATACAATAAAAATCTATCTCACGGATCTTATTCGGCAAAATCTATAAACGTTGTTATCCCTTTTAATCATATCCTCCCTGCATCGAATATTTTATATTTTTTATTAAAATGAATTTTCGTATCTCTAAAGAAGTTTTATTTTAACTAATAAAGAAAGGAGGAAAATTTATATTCGAACCGGTCTTGACTCATAGACAGCTCCCACCACCGCTACTCTCGTCATCTTCTCAATTAACTTGTCAAGCATCAACAAACAAAGTTGACTTATATAACTATGCAAATCACATATTACTCAGCTTGATCTGAAAATATAATCAAATCCCATCATACACGGATATGTTTACCAACTTCAATATTCATCATTTCACCTGTAAACTCGCTTAAAATATTATAATTAAAACAACTAAAAGTTAACCGTTAACTAGTAGAATATACAAATCGTTACTTTAATTTAAGTTTAGATGTATCATGTCAGAGATTGAATATATTGTTCTCACGAAATTAAATACAACCAATACGAAAAAGAAAAAATAGAGTCATTTACCAGCTCCACAATTCCTCCATCACGTGTAATTTTGTAAACTTGTAGCACTTGCTTCATAAAATATCAATTCTTTATTCGGTATAATTAGTAGGAAATTATATTAAACTTAAATGAAATTAACTTTACTTCTTATATTTTATATTTAAATATTCTTAGGTGCAATTAAGTACCGTCAGTTTGTTGCTTATTCAAATTGAAGAAACTTATAAGATGAGAATAGCACCGAACTAGACTATTAATCTGATTTTAATATGAAATTTTTTTAACTCTCTTCAACTTAGAATTGTTCAGCCCGTCCAAATCGGATTTGAATATCCGTCCTAATCCGGTTCAGACCGATCCGGATCGGTAGGATTAATTTTCTTTATATTTATTTTTAGGTTGAATGACTCGTTCCAGTTTTTTTTTTTTTTTTTTTTGAAAACGGAAAGCGGTTTAAAACTATTAGCCGGCGCGCCGACTAGTGGGTCGAAAGGCTGAAAAATCGGCAGACGGTCAGACCGTCACGAAGGACAGATAAAGAAGAAAAGAAATACACAAAAAATACATCAAAATAAACCGAAAGCAAAAAAGTCTTCAAGGGAAAGCAGGATGATCCAGCAAGCAGGAGACAACGAGCATAAACATTCATCTTCAAAGAAAGTACACAGGGAGGAAGTCTGGGGAACAACTGTGGATACCTCAGATTTGGACTGCAACAGAGTCGTCAACAGTCGATCACAAATCCACGCCCCCTTCTCGACAAACGCACGTAACCGCCAGGAAAAGGCTAAATCAAACCTTGGAAGACAAGATTGCTAAACATGGTTATCTTGATGAATAGAGGTGTAGAACTTGCAGGTTGAGAGAAAGATGATTTGTAGGGAAAAATTTGTTCATAGAGGGTAATTTATGTTGACAAGAGTGATTGTTTTTGGGTTTTGTATGCAGCAGGGAGGACATTGTTTAGAAAGGATTAGATAACAAATTTGAACCGAAAAAATATTTTCAATGGTATTGTACTTAATAAACAAAGGAGAACTTGCTTTTGATTTAATTGTTCGATTTAGTTTTTCGACGAGCAGAACATGGACGAGGTTTGAGTCATAACTCATTCAAAATTATTTTTCATATTTGTTTTCAGTTTTTGTTATTGGGAATTTTTGGTGCCGTTAGGACGAAAACGATACCGTTAGGTTGCAAGATTGGTGCCGGTAGTTCAAGATTATGAAACTTATATTGTCACATAAATCATGGATAAGAGTTAGATTGTGATATTGGGTTTTATAAGCACCAAATGATTTAAAACCACAAAAATTAATTGGTGCATCAAACAACAGCCTTTTAAAGGTATTGTTATTTCTTTGTAATTTGTTATTACTTGTTTTCTGGTTGGGTTGCAACAATAAGTTATTAGCTATTTTTCCGGTTTGATTGCAACGGTAAGTTATAAACTGAAACTTTGTTGGTCTTTAAGGTTTACATATATGGCTTTATAATAACACATGCTTGAAAGGTTTACATATGTGGCTTTCTAATAACATCAAAATATGCTTGAAGACATTACAGGTCCCTCAATGGTAAATAAAAGTAGTTTGTTCATTTTTTTAAAAACAATAAGATCTCCACAATATTCATGTGAATGATTGTTGGATTTTTACTAGTGTTGCTAGTTATATTGTTGTTAGTTACACTGGTTGCAAGCACTGAAGCAGCCTTTGCGGGCTATTGGTTTGAAGAAGTTGAAGACAAGGGAATTAATCCACACAATCTCTACCATAAACCTGACAGTAATTGAAAATTTTGATTTTAAAACTAGTGTTTAAACAACATTGGAATAACAATACTCGAGAGTAACGATCCCGTGTGAGGGGAAGTGAGGATTTGTTTGTTGGGCTTTAGAGTCTTAAAAATCAACCTTTAACAGAAATTGTTGGATACCGATCATACAAGCAAAGAGATGTAGAGAGAAGAAAGGGGAGCCATTGTTAAAAGAAACAAATGAAACTCCTTTCCAAGCGAGTAGATCCATCCTTTCCAGACGAGTAGATCTAGCCATCCACAGTTTAAGGGCAAAATTTGGGACTTAAAAAAGCTCGAGGAGATCAATTCGACTCTTCTTCGCAGAGATCATGATGGATAGATGAGAATCGACCCTTAATTAACCGTTAAAATAGAAGCCAAGAGCCTTCCAAGAACATCCAGCAAGAGGAGAAAGAGAGGGATGACCCCATCCCGGAATCTTCGTCGGAGAACGAAGAAGATGAACGTTGAGGAAGAGAATGGGTCAAGCACTCAGGAGATGCGGTCAAGCTAAACGGCGGCGGCTTTGGGGTTTCCCCACATATTAGAGGATGTGGAGCTTTTTGAAATCTTATAGCGGAAACAGTGGTTGAGTCTTTGTATTTAGGTTGCTTTGCTCTGTGCCTTGGTAGAAGCCATTTGAGGCGGAGGAGATGAGACGCCTGGTGGCTAGGGTTTGGGGAGGGGTTTACAAAGCCCCATGAATAGGAGAGAGGATTTGGGGCTTTTTTTTACAAGTACTTTTGATGGCGGTTCCAGTTTGATCACACAACTCATCTTTCTTTAGTTTAATTATTAGTATGAAAATCAACATGACTTGAAGAACGCGTCACCATAGCCAGGTATCAACCTAAGTAGGCCGGAAAGCCAGGAATTGAATTGGCTACAAGTTGCAAGGCTTAAGTTTAGTTGGAGGACCTAGGTTGCGTTTGGTAGTCAAATAAATTAAGAGGATTAAGATTATGAAAACTAAAAGAATAAATAATTCTAATAATCTTGTTTGGTAGGGGAACAAAGGAGATGAAAGGTGTTAGATTATGGAGATTAATATAATTTGATTATGTGAATTGTGTAATCCTATAAAACTTCGACTACTAGGATTATAATGATTGTTGAGACTAAAATCTCATTTGTCCCTCTTCCTTTTTTTCATCTCTTCCATCTATAATAAAAATGTAACACGTACTTTTTCGTAATTTTACTCACAATCATATTAATTTTAAAAAGCACTCATTTTCATACTCATCCTCTTAAATAATTTCAACTCCTTAATTATTCATCCAAATAATTATCTTCATCTACGTAATATTAAATGAACCCTTAATCCAAACATAATATATTCACCCAATATGTATTCTCTATTACTCTAATATTTCTTTGTATAAGCCTATAACCTATATTAGGTTTACATACTATGGTAGGGAGTTGAGACAATGGTTAGAGAACCTCAAGCAAGGTTCCATGTCCGTAGAAGAGGTTTACACCACCATGCAAACGACAATAGTGAATGCCAACATACAAGAGGATGATGATTCTATTATGGCTCGATTTCTACAAATTTTACATCCCACTTTAGCTAATGAAATTGATCTTTATCCCTATGCTTCTATGACTAATTTATGGCATTTGGCTATCATGGTGGTGAAAAAAGATCAATGGACGGAATCAAGGAACAACTTCTTGATTCCAAAGAAGAAAAATCGACCCACTACGAGAAATATCGACCAACTTATCGACCGATTTTCTTCTCAGAATGAGGAAGGAAAACGTTCTTTACCTGATCTAGCTGTTCCCAAACCGTCTGCTCAGTGTCGTCCTTTGAATGAGCCTTCAAAGGACCATTAAGGGAGTACTTCTAACTCTACCTTAAGATTTTGAGATATTGTTTGCTTTAAATGTCAAGGTAGAGATCACTATATGTGCGATTGTCCTAATAAACGAGTTTTGTTCCTAAATCAACAAGGACAATATGAAAGTGAGGAATTAAATGAGCATGATCATACCCACATGATACGCCCCCCGGATGGCATCACCATCCGTGTTTCCGGCTAAAAGGACCTGCACATTTTGAAGACATTTATTATTATTCGGCTATTTAATAATAGGCCTTTTATATTCGGAACTTTAATTCCGGAACTTAATTCCGTGAATTAAATTCCGACCTTTCATATTTTAGGCCTTTTGTTTACCGGAAATTAATTCCGACTTTAATTCCGTCATTTATGTTTGAACTCTTTGTATGGCCTCCATCCACTATATAAGGATGGTTTGGCTCATTTGTAAAAGCACGTCTAAGTTGAATACTAAGTATTGAGAAGGAAAACCCTCTTACTTAGTTTAGGCATCATCTCTTCTCCCACCCTCTTAGAGTTCTTGCTTGGGTCTAGTCTTTGATCCAAGCCTTCATACTCGAGGATCCTTTTGAAGGATCAACCAAACGCTTCCGCCACCCAAATTCTACATTTGATCATTCTCGAACGATCAAGAAGAAGTAGTTGAAGTTTCTCCTCGATCTAGATCGCCCATTTTTCTATCATTGGTATCAGAGCTCGGGATGGAGGTCAAGTTCTTTACTTGTGTTCCTGATTGTTCATCAAATTTTTTCTCTCTCTTTAGTGATATTTGAAGATCTTCAATTGTTCTTCGGTGTTCTTCGAAGATCTTCAACCATTCTTCAGTGTTCTTCGAAGATATTCAAGAGTTCTTTGAAGATCTTCATCGTTCATCATGTTTTATGACGATGATGATCAGTTTGATGTATATGGAGAATGGTTGCCTTCTCCTCATGAATTAAAGCTCAAGGCGGCCAAACAAACCTCCCGGAGATACAGACGGAGACAATATTTTGAGGATGAGGAGTGGTTGCCTCCTCCAGATCCACCAAGACCGACTTTTTCCATGGATGGGCACCAACGGTATCCATACCGGCAAGAATATTATGAGGATACCTATATTGCTCCAAGAGAAAGCGCGTATCTTGAAGAAAATCCCTATAAGAAACAACAAGAAGAGAATAAGTCTTTAAGGGAAGAGATTGCAAAATTGAAGGCACAAATGGTTTCCCTCATGACGGCCGCCCAACAAGACGAACCTGAAGCGGTGTCACAGCCACGGAGTGAGTTGGTTGTCCAACCATTGTGTGATGAACTGAAAGATGTGGGAAAAGTCATCATTCAAGAGGTCTCCCCGATTATTCCAATTTATCTTGTCAACCCGTTATGTGGAGAATATTTTCAAGATGACAAAGATGAGATCACCATCGAGGAAGACGAAGCCATCCGTCCCGACAATGACCACATTATGTTGTTGGCCTACAAGTTCGAGCCGGTTGACCCGAGGTTTGACTTTGTTTTGTCTAATCATTTATTTACCGGCTTACCCTTGCTTCTTTCCGGCATGCCTCCGACGTACAATGTCACAAGCTTAGACGGCATGGTAGAGAAACTCACCGCCGAGAGCATCCACATATACTACAAGTTTGGGCCTCCCTATCCGGAGTTTGTCCTATTTATGTTCAACAAGCTTGGCGGCCCCACCGTTCTTTTGAAAGACTACAAGTCCAAGCCGCCCGACTCCGACATTATGCATCCAACGCTGAATTTCAAGGGTCTTGTTCCTCAAGTGACTCCTTTCTTTTTTTACGGTGAAACGAGGACGTTTCACATTTAAGAGGAGGAGAATGATACGCCCCCCGGATGGCATCACCATCCGTGTTTCCGGCTAGAAGGACCCGCACATTTTGAAGACATTTATTATTATTCGGTTATTTAATAATAGGCCTTTTATATTCGGAACTTTAATTCCGGAACTTAATTCCGTGAATTAAATTCCGACCTTTCATATTTTAGGCCTTTCGTTTACCGGAAATTAATTCCGACTTTAATTCCGTCATTTATGTTTGAACTCTTTGTATGGCCTCCATCCACTATATAAGGATGGTTTGACTCATTTGTAAAAGCATGTCTAAGTTGAATACTAAGTATTGAGAAGGAAAACCCTCTTACTTAGTTTAGGAATCATCTCTTCTCCCACCCTCTTAGAGTTCTTGCTTGGGTCTAGTCTTTGATTCAAGCCTTCATACTCGAGGATCCTTTTGAAGGATCAACCAAACGCTTCCGCCACCCAAATTCTACATTTGATCCATCTCGAACGATCAAGAAGAAGTAGTTGAAGTTTCTCCTCGATCTAGATCGCCTATTTTTCTATCACCACATCAATGCATTACATGAGCATGAGCATGATAACCAAAGTGATAGCAATTGTGAATATGAGCATGGTGAATCATTGATTGCTAGACGTACTTTGCATGCTAAAATTGATTTATGTGAGGATAATCAACGTGAAAACCTTTTTCATACTCGATGGCTTGTTCAAGGAAAGGTTTGTAACCTGATTATTGATGGGGGCAGTTGTTGTAACATCGCTAGTGAGGAATTGATCACTAAGTTGCAATTCACTACCTTCTACCATCCTCGACCTTATGAATTGCATTGGATGAATGATTGTGGGGAATTGAAAGTTAATAAGCAGGCTCACATTGCGTTTACCTTGGGAAAATATGAGGATATTGTTGTTTGTGATGTTGTGCCTATGCAAGCTTGTCATATTTTTTAGGCCGCCCTTGGCAATTTGATAGAAAGGTTACGCATAATGGATTTTCTAATAAACATTAGTTTGAGTTTAAAGAAAAAGCCATTACGCTCAAAACCATGACTCATTTGCAGATTGCTGAGCATTACGACAATAAGAAGGATAAACACAAGCAGAAGGACAAAGAATCAACTCTTTAGAGAAGAAAAATCGGACAGTTCTTCGAAAAATCGACCGATTTCTGAAGAAAATCGGTCTATTCATGGGAATATCGACCGATCTTCCTGTAGCTCATCCGCTTTTTTCTCTTTGGGACAACAACAAACCCTTCTTTCATCTAAAAGGGAGTTTCTCGATGATTATATTCCTTTAGATCCTTCTTTACTGAGTTTATATAAAAGCCTACTGACTTTGAGTGATGAAGTGAAGGCCGATTTGCCTTCAAACATTTAACAGGATTTTGATGAATATAAAGATGTATTTCCGGATGAGATTTCTGCCGGACTTCCACCATTCTGAGGCATTGAGAATCGGATTGATTTCATTCCTTGATCATCACTTCCTAACCGTCCTGCCTATAGGATGAGTCCGCAGGAAAGCCAAGAAACACAAGATCAAGTGCAAGATCTATCGAACAAAGGTTATGTACGGGAAAGCTTAAGTCCTTGTGCGGTTCCGGTTCTATTGGTACCCAAGAAGGACAACACTTGGAGGATGTGTGTCGATTTTTGAGCAATCAACAATATCACTATCAAGTACCGACATCCCATTCCTCGATTAGATGATATGCTGGATGAGTTGCGTGGATCCACTTTGTTTTCGAAGATCGACCTTAAGAGTGGATGTCATCAAATCCGAATGAGGGAGGGAGATGAACGAAAGACAGCATTCAAGACCAAATTCGGATTATATGAGTAGTTGGTTATGCCTTTCGGTTTGACTAACGATCCTAGTACTTTTATGAGGTTAATGAATCATGTCTTACACCATTTTATTTGAAAGTTTGTGGTTGTCGACTTTGATGACATCCTCATTTATAGCAAATTCATTGAGGAAGAAGAACATTTAAAGGAAGTACTTGCAACTCTTAGATCTAATTTGTTGTATGCTAATATTAAGAAATGCGAGTTTAGTACTAATCAAGTTGTTTTCCTTGGATTTGTAGTCAGCAAAAGAGGCCTTGAGGTGGATAAAGAGAAGATCAAAGCCATTCAAGAATGGCCTACACCTACCACTGTCGAACATGTGCGTTCTTTCCATGGATTGACAATGTTCTATTGGCGCTTTGTGAAGGATTTCAACACCATTGCAGACCCTCTCACGCATCTCACAAAGAAGCAAGTACCACTCAAGTGGGAAGAAGCGCAAGAGAAAGCATTTTCGGAACTAAAGAGACGACTATCAAATGCACTTCTTCTTGCACTTCCGGATTTCACAAAACCATTCGAAGTAGAGTGTGACGCTTCAGGTATTGGTATAGGAGGCGTACTCATGCAAGAAGGTAAACCTTTAGCCTACTTTAGTGAGAAATTAAAAGGCCCATGTTTGAATTACTCTACTTATGATAAGATACTATATGCTTTATTTTGAGTTTTCAAAACATGGCAACACTATCTTTGGCCTAATGAATTCATCCTTATAACTAATCATGAGTTTTTGAAGCATTTTCGAAGTCAAGATAAGTTGGACAGGAGACATGGACGATGGACGGAGCTCATAGAGACATTTCCTTATATTATCAAATATAAGAAAAGGAAGGATAATGTCATAGCAAATGCCCTTTCTAGGAGGTATACTTTGATCAAAACAATGGATTCTAAGGTCCTAGGATTCCATTATATCAAAGATCTATACGAGGATGATGAAGACTTTGGCGACATGTACACTGGATGCAAAACTCAACACAATGCCAGGAAAATATGCCGATTTTTTGACCGATTTTTGCCCCAGTCGAGAGATAAGTATTATCTTTTTGAAGGATTTCTGTTCCATGAGGATAAAGTTTGTATTCCTAGATGTTTCTGAGATTATTATTAGTTGAGGAGGCTCATATGGGAGGATTAATGGGACACTTTGGAAGAGATAAGACTTATCACATGCTTCATTCTCATTTCTTTTGTCCTCACATGCTTAAAGATGTTGAACGTTTGATTAATAGGTGTCTTGTTTGTCTAAAAACGAAGTCAAGCCTGTAACCGTACCGTTTGTATACTCTTCTACCTATTCCTACTTCACATTGTCTTGACATTAGTATGGATTTTATTGTAGGTTTGCCAAGGAATAAGAAGGGGAGAAATTCTATCTTTGTGGTTGTTGATCGCTTTTCTTAAATGGCTCACTTTATTGCTTGTCATAAAATTGATGATGCATATAATGTAGCTAACTTGTTTTTTAAGGAAGTTGTTAGATTGCATGGAGTTCCAAGAACTATTGTGAGCGATAGAGATGTCAAGTTCCTTAGCTTCTTTTGGATAACACTTCAGGGAAAGCTAGGTACAAAGTTGTTGTTCTCAACTTCTAGTCATCCTCAAACGGAGGTAATTAATTGAACTTTGACTACGATTTTACGAGTTGTTTGAAAGGACAATTTGAATGCATGGGAAGAAGTTTTACCACATGTCGAATTTGCTTATAATCATACCTTGCATTCATCTACTAACCTCACGCCATTTGAGTGTGTTTATGGAGTGAATCCTTTGACTTCCTTTGATCTTATATTGTTTCCTTTAGAGGAGCGAGTAGATTTTATTGCAAGACAACAAATGGAGTTCATAAAGGAATTACATGAGAAAACGCGCTCACGGATAGAGCAAAAAGGAATTTCCGCTGCTTCTAAAGCAAATCGGACTCGCAAGGAGATGCTATTCAAGCCCGAAGATCTAGTGTGGTTGCATCTAACTGATTATGGTGTAAGCCCCATCTTCAACGTTGGTGATTTAAGTCATTACGAGTTTAGAGATGAGCATGCCGATGATTTGAGGACGAATCCTTCTCAAGAAGGGGAGTCTAATGTGGGACCATCTCCAACGCACGGACCGATTACACGCTCAAAGGCTAAGGGATAGAAGGACAAACCAACAACCCCTTCACCTTCTTCCGATTCAATCATGGATGGAGCGATTACAAGGTCAAGAGAATACGCGATTCAAGATGAAGTTAATAACATACTCATGGCATGTACGCTCAAGGAAACTCTCCTCACTCTCAAGAGTTCCTTGGTGATGTTACTGACTGTTATAGAAGAGTCAAGCCATGATCAAGAAGATCCACCAAACGAAGAAGAAGATTAAGAGCAAGGAAGAGTCTCAGAGAGGAAAAATCGACTAATTTTCCTATAGTATTCTTCAATCGATCTTGCAATCCGGTTTTCCTCACTGAGACGAGTTTCTTCAAAGATCCGGCCATGATCTTCTGTCTTTTGGCAATTATATCTTGTTATGATTCCTTAAAGCTCTCAGACTATCTTAAGGTATTATTAGTTAGATTTTTATCTTTATAGATTTTATATTTTATATATCTTAAAGATATATTTGCGAGGTTATCTTTAAGTATATTTTCTTAGTTTTCATAGGATTAATCTTCCTTATAAATATCCTTAGTGAGGGAGATTGTTTGGTAGATTAAACTTGATATTTTCCATAGCTTTGTGAGACTTGCAACTTCATTTACGGAGTTTGTATTTTATTCATTGCCATTCAATCAAAGGAGAGTTTTGGTTGAATTCTTGTGACATTCTTGCTAGATTATGCTTGTCTGCGTTAATCTTATTGAAGGTTGGTGCTCCAGGTCAATTCTAGTCTCTCCTTGTGCTTGTCTTAATCAGAAGACTTGGGTAAGGTTAAAGAAGTGCGGGTTAAGGTAATCTTCTCATTTAAGGGTTTTGACACATTATTGGTCAAGGTTCTTTTGCGGAACTATCTTAGTTTATATCTTTCTATATATCTTTCATTTATCATTCTGTATTCGTCTTCTTATCTTTCCATATCATTCATTAATCCGTGTTCTAAGTTTTAAAGAAAATTGTCATGTTCTTGAAGAAAATCGGCAGATTTATTCATAGAACAACCCAATTTTTATCCAAGTTAAGGACTTTCAATCTAGATCGAGAACTGCGGCTTATTCCCGCATCATAGTGCCTTTCGGGGGAGATACACATGGTTGGGACGCATGGGATCCACAAACCCGGGTGGCTGCGCCATATTGATAGTTTGATCAAGGTCGCCATTCAGAAATGCGTTATTAATGTCAAGTTGCCGAATAGGCCAAGAACGAGAGAGGGAGAGAGAGAGAGAGAGAGAGAGAGAGAGAGAGAGAGAAAGAGAGAGAGAGAGAGAGCATAAGATGGATAGTGGTCGGCTTGACAACGGGACTGAACGTATCATAGTAATCAACACCTTCTTCTTTATGAAAGCCCTTGGCAACGAGGCGAGCTTTGTAACGTTGAATAGATCCATCCGCATTAGTCTTGACCCTGTAAATCCATTGAATCCAACAAGATTAGAGTTGCGTAAGTGGAGAACCAGCTCCCATGTATTATTATAATAGGTGCACAATACTCATCCTGCATAGCTAGTTGTTATTCCGGTTATTTGGCTGATTGTGTGTATGTTTTAGGCTCAATGGGAGGACAAAAGGTTGTAACATTACAAATGTAGTGACATAGGCGGGTGTTAGGAGTGGGCAAGCGAGTACTACGTCGAGGGGGAGGAGGTAATGGTGGAGGAGACGGTGTTCTCGAGCGTGGAGAGGGGTGACGGTCGTTAGTGGTTGGAGACGGTGTTGACAGTGGAGTTGGCGGGGGGGTGTTGGGGGGAGGTATACTATCGATGATTCGGCATTGGAAGGCTGGACTATTTGTGCTGATGTAGGTGGCATGGGCATCGAAGCAAGTTGGAGAAGGTTATTTGGTTGCTCAATGGAGGGAAGTGAGGGGAAGGATTGGGATGTGGAGGGAGTTAGTAAAGAATACGGGTATGAGGACTCGTCGAAGGCGACATGTCGAGATACTTACATCCGGGAAGTAGAGGGGTGAAAGCAAAGATAACTCGTGTGTTTTGTATTATACCAAAATAAGACGCATGGGGTGGAGCGGAAGTCAATTTTGCGAGAGTTGTAGGGATGTAGAAATGGATAACAAAGACACCCGAAGGCTTTGAGAAACTTATAGTCCGGAGGGCGATGGTAGAGAACTTGATACGGTGATCGATTGATTGTTAAGTGCTAGCGTGATAGTGCGGTTGTGGAGGAAGGTTGCGATTTGAAAAGCATGTTCCCAAAAGATATGAGGTAGGGCGGCATGGGCAAGGAGGGAAAGATCTTTTTTCAACTACAATGCGGTTTCAGCATTCAATTGCGCCATTTTGTTCACTGCCCCGGTCGGTTTGAATGGAGTGAATGACCATCACACGAAACACAATGAAAAGGTCATGAACATGGGTCTTTTGTTACATGAAATAAATCCATTCAAATTTGTAGGCATCATCAAGAAAGAAAACAAAATAACGAGATCAATTTAGTGAGAGAACATGTGAGGGGCCCCAAACATCCGAGTAAATTAAGCTAAATGGCTTATCTGCTGAAACATCATTCGTAGGAAGATGACTACGATGATTATTTCCTAATTGAGACGCACCACGCAAAGGTGGAAGTTTATTTAACGAAACTGGAAGTTGAAACTTAGAGACTAAATTACGTAAGACAAACTCATGGGGATGACCGAGGCGATGATGCCAGACTTCAAGGGATGCACATGAGCTCAATAGAACCTGGGAAGAGGGAGGTGGCGTGGCTTGGTGGTGGAGGCAGTAGAGGCCATTCTCAAGGGTACCGTAGAGGATTGTGTTGCCCTACAAATCCTTAACAAGAAAAGAGGTACGAGAAAATATCATGTAAGCGTTATTATCATGGTGAGTTTAGAAACACTAAGCAAGTTTTTAGTGATGGTTGGAACATGTAATATGTTGGTTAGTTTAAGACAATTTCACGCAGTAGGTAGAGTAGCATACCCAATATTCGAAATAGATAAGTAGTTACCATTCTCAACTTGAAGGGGATCGGGACCCTGAAATTGTTCCAAGACATGGAGATTGTCAAGTTATGACGTGACGTGATATGTGGCATCAGTGCCAAAGTACCACGAAGGATCGACCACAAAGGACGGTGAGGAGTTTTAAGCCGTGAGAGTAGAGGACTGGTGTCCCGAGGGCGCAGTGGACGAAGAAGAGGACTTACCATTGTTATTTGTGCGACACCTAGAATGATAGGTAGCTTCATTTAGACGGTTCCAACATTTCAAGGCACGGTAATTAGTACAACCGCAAATATGACACGGTGCATGGGGTTGGCCATTGACGTCAAGTTGTTGGTCAGAGGGTGGTCGATCGTAGCGTTGAGATCCATTTGAGCGATTGGAATTCCGGTCATAAGGTCCAGAGTTGGTTAGACCTCGGCCACGATAGCGAGATGATCGCGATGGAGGCTGGCGAGAGGACTGTGCAATGTAGTTTACAGTGGGTGGCATCGGCAAGACTGGCTTAGTGTTAGTTGTAGCATGAATCTGGATAGCATAAGCCGAGAGATGCTCCTCCTCTTGGAGCAAGAGACCAACAAGGTCATCAACAGTCGGGTCATTAGCCCTCATCATGAAAGCGGTGTGGAAGGGAACATAAGATGAGTCCAGACCATTCAGAATATAGCTTGTTAGATCTTCGGTGGAGACTACATAGAGATTGTTAGCGAGAGATTCAAAGATCGAACGTTTCTTCTCGATGTATTCTAACATTGATATAGAACCCTTGGTAATGGTCTGAAGTTGGTGCTTGAGAGCCATACGGGGAGCACGAGTCTGAGATTGATAATATGTGGCCAGAGTGGTCCAGGTGGCAGGTGTAGTGGTGGCACGTGCCACAATAGCGAGAGTGCGCTCAGAGAGGGTCAAGCGAAGCCATAGTAAGACGATCTTTTCCTTGTGTTTCCACAAGGTAAATTCCAGTTTGGGTTTCGATGGTTCATCACCAATCGATGCAAGGGTTTCTGCAATGGTTTGAGTAGTAGAAGTAGAAATTCATCAAGATCAAATGCTTCGAGCTAGGATTGGACGGTACTCTTCCAAAGGGAGTAATTGTGGAGATCCAGTTTGATATTGAGAGTGAGTAGGCTAAAGTTTAGGGAGAAGTTGCAGGTGGCAGCAGATAGAATAATTGTAAGGAAAGGACCTGTAAATGACATGGTGGAAACAAAGAAGCATTGACGGTGGAAGAAGACAAAGAGATGGTGTTGGCATCTGAAAAAAAAATTTTGTGGTGTTCAGCTTTAGGGCTCTGATACCATGATAGAATAGGTAAAATAATGTTTGAGGTGTAAAACGTTCACTGTGTATTAACTAGGGTTTAAGAGTATATATATACAAATGCATCGGATATTCAATTTCGGCCAATTGGTACATCTGTTGATAGTTATAATAGAAAGTATAACACTCCGATCTCTAGGACCTTTCGTCGTCCAAACCTTGCTATGATAATCTTTTCCACCATATGCTCACGAAACCCTACTTATTCTCGAAGATTGCTGCCAACTTTTGAGCCGGCTTCGACCGACTACGCAACCTCCCTCCACTGCGATGAGACTGATGCTTCCGGCTCCTCTGGTGCCTAGTTATTCTCGACGAATGCTGTCAACTTTTTAAAAAGTTGAATACTATAACTTAAACGAAACTAAACACATAAACTAATGATATTTTTCATGTTTTTCTTGCGTGTAAGTTGTAAGGCCATAGGAACATTTGCATCCAATAACTTCCAATCGTCCATACTCTACGGCTAGATGGAGTGGAGTTTCGCTTTGAAGTTCTCTCTTAAGAGCAATAAGAGGTAAGAAGAGTTGGACTTGTGGGCATTGTTGACAAGATTGATGCACCCGTCTCTTTGCTACTATAAGAAGTATGGTGTCCCCTCGAGAAGTCCTTAAAGTCAGTATCTTCATTAAACACTATGATTGATTTATTGGTGGCGGGAGCGGTCTTTGGCCTTCATCTTTTTTTCTCATACACCAATAGAAGTCGATCATATGCATCTCATTGTATACATGTATGGTCTAGTTACTGGAGAACCTCCCCGACCCGTGTCAAGGTGGGATAGTGATGTTATGACCCATTATACATACACTTGACCAATCAGTCCCTAGTGATTGACAGACCAATCCTCGGCGGTAGACAGACTCGTCCTCGATGCTTTGACAACTTGTAGGTGGTTCGTCCAACCTATCTTGTATGTCGATTTAGTAAAGGAAGAGGTTCTTTTTAGTATATCTTGTCAAAATCTGGTTATTTAGAGCTTGAAGAAACCAACTTGAATTAATAGTTTTATTACGTTTGTGATTGTTATTATCGTATCGCGTCGTGATAGTTTAAGAATTTTCTATGCAAAATGTAATAGCGGACAATATTAGTTATACAATATAAGATTCGTCGAGATGAAAGTGAATGGGATTTGAATACTTGCCGAGGTGCTTCATTTATATATACCACTAAATTACCAAATACTTTATTTTCCAACCACCTTAACCCGCAACTTTCGCTATTTCCACTTTATGCCCATTGGTTGTTGTTTATTACCATTTCATGGCTTTAGCTAAATCTATTTCTAAATGCCAACGATTTTTCCTATTTACCATCAATAACTTTGTCATATATAAATAAGAATAATTACCTATAAAATAAACTAAAAACAATATTTTGTATCATTTACACTATGCTACCTAAATGTAATATTAAATTTTTTGTCATAAATGTAGACTCCATTAATATTTATTTAAAATATATACATATTTACAATTAATGACCCAAATATTTATATTATTAGATTTATTTACATATTAAAATTCATTTTTAAACATGTATAATAAAATATCGTTTGTTTCTTGTCTCACTTAGTCCAACCATCTATAACCATAGAATAAAAATCTATAGAACGGATCTCATTCGGCGAAATCTATAAACAATGGTATCCCTTTTAATCCGATCCAAAATATTCTCCCCTTGAATCGAATATTTCATAATCTTTTATAAAAATGGATATCCGTTTCTCTAAAGAAGTGTTATTTTAATTAATTTTAAAGTATTCATACACCTTTATACTACTTTTATACTACTTTTATAAAATAATTCTAATAAAGAAAGAAGGAAAATTCATATTCAAATATAAAGTTTTAACTGGATAAGTAAATGTACCCAATTTTTATTTTGCCGTTCAAACCCAATCTAGGATTTTACCTATTAACTCTCTCCTCTACTTTCTTCTCCTTCGACGATCCCTGGCGGCTCCGTGCTCTTATCCTTCCTTCTCTTCTCCCCGTACTCCTCCTCCGCCGCCGCAGTAGCCACCTTCCCTCGAGTTCCTCCTCCTCGACTCCCTCTCTAATCTTTGTTGATCTAGATCTGTAGATCTAGATCAACTCTTGCCTTGCACATTGTCAGTTCAAAACGGAGGATACGTGGTTTGCTGACGATTCTCATGTTCTTCATGACAAGGTACACAAAACTCAGCCTGAATATACATGTAATAACAATTGCATTGCCTTTTCTTTTGTTCTTGAGAATGTCTTTGTGGCGATATGAAATGCAGCATGTGACATTGCCATCGGAGATTGGTACTTTGATAGAAGAGGAGCTAAGCTGATTGACTGTGCATACCCTTGTGACAACACTTGCCATAACTTGGTATTCAGATGAGTCATCATACAATTCAGTTTGAGAAGCCAAAAGTAATCGATTACTATTCAAATGTAATTCAAGTCATCTTGACAAATAAGATCTTTATAAAGTATTACAAAAACACAAGAAAAGAAATACCCAAAATGGGTTATTTTTTGAGCCTCCGTATCATCATGTAATGTTTACTGAAGCTACTTTGTTGCTCGTCGCGTGCAGCCAAGTGTGGCACAAGTTTCATTTTTTATCACCAGTATGCCACATTTTTGTTTTTGTTTATTTTTTGTTTAAAATCAGTTCACTTGGTCCTTGTTTTTGAGGGGATCGTAGATTCCGTGATTATTGTCCTCAGGAACCCGAAATAAGTTATTAAGACATGTGAAACTTGAGAAGATATAAGACCTGAGGTATTCGAATGCTAGAGATTGGTTGCTATCTATCTTACTGCTTTAGGTGATGCTGTCCTAGTATTATGAACATATTATGTAAAAGTAACTATAGAAGTTTGAATTGGTACATAAATGATTTGGTCATGTTTTCAAGTGAATGATTTGGTATTGATATCAGTTGCTTCTTTATTCTTAATTGCTATGTGTCTTATGTTAATGGGAGTTGTAATTGTGAGCAGGGTGAGAAGAAGAGAGATATAGGAGCAGCTTGAGGACTTACAAATTGACGCAGACAAAGAAGCATCAGCAAGCAGGTATATCTGAGCAGCTGTGGATTTATGTTGTGATTTAGCAGAGGAACATGGATCGCAAATGGAAGATCGGATGGTTACTAGCATGAACTTTTAGAATAATACGAATTTCTGGTATGTAAATCTGGTATAAATTTTTGGTATTTAAATTTTTGGTATTTAAAGTTTTGGTATTTAAATTTCCGGTATGTAAATTTTCGTTATGTAAATTTCCGGTATGTGAAATTTCCTGTATGTGAAATTTCCGGTATGTGAAATTCCGGTATGTGAAATTCCGGTATGTGAAAATTCCGGTATGCGAAAAATTCTTCATTCCAGAAAATAAATAAAAAATAAAGAAAATAAAAAAGACAAAAAAGTTAATAAAAGAAAATTAAAAAACAAATTCGGTTTTTAAAAATTAAAACTTACACTTAAATAAGAAATAACAAACATTTTTTTTTTAAATAGAAGGGTTAGTTAGTTTTAGCTACCATTAATTAAAGTGGTAAAAGAATATAGGGTATACTTTCTTTAACAAAAACCAAAAAGAGTCTAGTAGGCCAAATTCCTTCAAACATAAATTCAATTATCTGCGAATACTTATATGATATCATATGATTTAGATCATATTATGGTATTAGGTTATGTGTCCGATTTTACGGTTGGCATATCCGCTGATAATTAATAAACGCGCACAAACATTGAAAATTTTAATAAAGATTTTATTTTATTATAAAAGTTTAAGTATTTTGTTTTAAATCCCATCTAGTTAAATATAAATATACGAGCATCATCCTTAAATGTAATTAAAATAAGGGTTAATTGTCGAAAATGACCAATTAAAGGAGTCATTTACACTTGATCACCCATTTAATGTTTATTTGACTAGGAACACCCGTTAAAGGGGTCATTGCATGAATAAAGTACAAGGTGTCGTAGTATGTACTCCCAAGAAGTTCCTACTCACAAAGAAAAATATGACAACTTTGTTTTAGAACCATGCACAACAAGTGTAGAAGATATACACATAGTTGATCGCAATACATAAGTAGTAATGTTAGAGTATGAGCCTAGTATATTGAACCTAGTATATTAGATCATATGTTGTATTTATTCTTTATTTGTTAGTTTATCTTTTGATCTATCTTTTACTATTAGTTTATTATTTTATCTCTTTATATTTTCCAATATAAACATTATTGGACCAATAAAATAGACAAACTTTCGATTCACAAATCTCTTCATGGTATCAGAGCACTTTCCTTAACCTACGCTTCCGCACAAAACAAAATCCTAATTGCGCCGTCATCATCGCCGTCATCACGGCGGTGATGGCGGCGGTATCACGTAAGACTTTGTCCGTGCTATCAGATTATACAGAAAATATTTTGCCCTCTATTTTTCATCCCAAACACAAAACCTATCTAAACACAAAACTTACCCTAGGGCGCTAATCTATCTACGTCCTAGGACCCTAGAACGCTAATCAACCTGCGTCCTAGGGCCGAAAACTTACCTTAAGGCGCTAATCTACCTGCGTTCTAGGACCCTAAGACGCTAATCAACCTGCGTCCTAGGGCCCAAAACTTACCTTAGGGCGCTAATTTACCATCGTCCTAGGACCCTAGGACGCTAATCAATATTCGTCCTAGGGCTCAAAACTTAGCTTAGGGCGCTAATCTACCTACGTCCTAGGACCCTAGAACGCTAATCAACCAGCATCCTAGGGCCCAAAACTTACCTTAAGTTGCTAATCTACCTACGTCCTAGGACCCTAGTCATAGAGACCAAAACTTACCTTAGGATCCTAATCTGCATGCGTCCTAGGACCCTAGACGCTAATCTACCTACGTCCTAGGGCCCAAAACTTACCCTAAGATGCTAATCAACCTGCGTATTAGAGTCCAACCCACCGACGTCATATTGACGCTAACAAAATAAAAACCAATGATGAAGGAAGAGAGTTACATCAAGCTGCTCTTCTTCAATTTTCTATTGTTCAAGCTTGGAGTTGCTGGATCACACCTCCAACTTGAGGGGGGAGTGTTAGAGTATGGGCCTATGGGCCTAGTATATTGGACCTAGTAAATTAGATCATATGTTGGGCTTATCTTTTATTTGTTAGTTTATCTTTTGATATTATCTTTTACTATTAGTTTATTATTTTATCTCTTTATATTTTCCTATATAAACATTATTTGACCAATGAAATAGACAAGCTTTCGATTCACAAATCTTTTCAATTAATGAGAGACTTCAAAGACATAAAAGAGAGATTTTTAGTGACAGAGACTCTAGTAGCTCAACAAGCAACCCCCGTTCCAAGATCCTCGGGACAACTTCGAAGACAACACAAGCAAAATGGAAGAGGACATGTAAGTTCCATATCCCTTAGGAGTGAAACAAAGCTAGAAGAATTTGAAGATTGCACGTTTGTACATAACAAAGCAATCGATTTTACTAGCAATTTGACCGACTCAATCTTTTCTTAACTTATGGACTCGATAAAGGATAAATCGACTTGAATGTATCCACCATAGCTCCTCTTCCACCCGCTTCCGTCCATGAAATGGTTGATATGTACATTTCTCTCCGTCCTCTAATTCCCCTTCTCCCCTTCCCTTAACGCAAGAACCATGCTCTACTAAAAAAGAAGTTTGGGAAGTTCGTCAACTTTCCACGCATCGGTAGAGTGTGGGGTCAGAATCAACATGCGTTGTGATTGGGTTCCAATTGGCTATACCTACTCGGGCAATCACATTTTCTTGGAAAGAAAGATGACAGTCGGGGTAGGAGTAATTGAAATACCCAAGAAATAGTGAAGACAATTAAGATCCTCACTTTCGGAGCTCACAAAACTAAGGTGACCGAGGTGAGTATCATGTTATGGTATAGGATCCTACTTGAAGACGATAAATAAAAGTCTCCAATTGTCGGAGTTAGTAGTAAGAATAATATTGTTCCTACTCTCAGTGGTAATTGACTAATTGGGTATTTGAGAAATACACAAGGAGTGGAGATTGGGGCTTGTGTTTGTTGCTGAAGGTAAGATTTGGTAGCAACAAAACTAAGGTGACCGAGGTCAGTATCATGTTATGGTATAATATCATATATCTGATTGTACGATAAAAACCTTGAGTCTGGAAGAAGGAAATGCAACAAAACTTCAAGGCTAGTTGATGACCAATGTTTGGCTTGGAGGTCAGTTGAGATTAAAGAGCAAGTTGCTATCAATTACTTCAAAGCAATATTCGTTATTGAGTGCAATGTTACTAATATGCCAAATCTAAGTTTTATGAGCAAGCTGAGTGTGGATGATATTGTCCAAGGTCGAAGAAGTCAGAGCTATGCTTTTTGAGATGCATCCGACAAAATCTCTAGGGTTGGATTGTCTTCCGGCTCTGTTCTTTCAACAACATTATAATATACTCGGGAAGATATCTCAAAGTTTATCATTTGGACTTTTTCAAGGTGATTCTCTTCCTCCCTCTTCAAATCATACATTCATCTCTCTCATCCTTAAGGTCTCTAATCCGTGTTGGATGCATGATTTGAGGTCTATTTGTTTTTGTAATATAATGTATAAGATGTGAGAATGGAATGAATTCCCCTTAGGGTTTCCGTCATCATACGGCTCATATTAATAAGAATACGAGATTATATAATTATATTAGGGCACCCTCTATTTATACTAATTACATAATCTATCATACCCTGCAATCGAAACTGTAGGAGGTTGAACAATAAGATTGAATCTAAAGTCTAGAAACAATTGTTGTGGAAGACCTTTTGTAAAAATGTCCGCATCTTGGAAAGCCGAAGGTACGTGAAGAACTCTAACATGACCAAGGGCAACCTTATCTCGGACGAAGTGAATGTCAATCTCAATATGCTTGGTCCCTTGGTGTTGAACTGGGTTGTTGGCAAGATAGGTAGCAGAGATGTTGTCAATGTACACAATGGATGCCTTGGCAAGCGGGCAATGTAGCTTAAGCAAAAGGTTTCGTAACCATGAACATTCGGATGCAACATTGGCAACTCCTATATTCTGCTTTTGCACTGGATTTGGAGACGACAGATTACCGTTTGGCTAACCACGAGATTAGAGTGTCATTGAAGAAGACACAATAACCCAATGTGGAAAGGCATGTATCAGGGCACCCTGCCCAATCAGCATATGTATAGCCAATGAGATCAAATCTCGGAGAAGAAGAAAAAGTGATACCTAATGATGACGATCCAGAAATCTATCTGATGATGCGTTTGAGAGGTGCAAAATGAGCTTCCCTAGGGTCGTGCATAAAAAGGCACACCTATTGTACCGCAAAACTGATGTCAAGACGTGTGAAGGTGAGGTACTGAAGGGCCCTAGGCAAACTCCAGTAAAGTGTCGGATCATTAATAGCAGGGTTGGATGAAGCACTTAATTTGACAGAAGTTTCAGCAGGGGTAGTAGATGGCTTGCAATTAGACATCTTTGCTCTTTCAACAATCTCACGAGCATATTTATCCTAAGACAAGAATAAACCAGAGGATGTCCGTCGAACAGATATGCCCAAGAATTAAGATAATTTTATTGACATATAAAAGTAGATAGGCGGTGTCAGGTCCCTGATTATAAATAAAAAGGGAGGAGTCGCTCTTATTGCCGATAAACCCAATGTGTTGCAAGAATCTAGAAAGCACCGAAACAATGCTCCGAGAGCTTGCTTCTAGCCATGGAGGGACTTCTATAGAAGACAAACGTGATTGGGTTTGGAGGGATCGCGGAAGCTTGGTGGTTGAAACATATACACCGTTTCGTTGAGATGGCCGTGGAGGAAAGCATTCTGAACATCCAGCTGGTGAATGAATCAAGAGCGGGATATTGCAATGCTGAGAACCATACGGATAGTTGCTGGTTTAACAACAGGACTGAAAGTCTCATCACAGTCAATGCCAACCTGCTAAGAACAACCGTTAGCAACAAAACGAGCCTTATAACGCTCAACGGATCTATCAGACCTGTATTTATGCTTAAAAATCCACATGCATCGCACAATATTAGCATCCGCACGACGAGGTGTCAGGACCCAAGTCTTATTCCGGATAAGGGCTCGACATTCATTGAGCATAAAACGGTCCAAAACGGGTCTTGAAGGGATACATTGTGGGATTTGAAATAGGGGATAAAGGAGCGGTCAAAATAGATAAGTCAAAAATCAGTTTTGGTTTAACAATGTCGGATTGACTTCAAGTGTGGGGCCGGTCCGATAAAGATGTGGGCTGAGGGGGAAAAGCTGGCTCATTTATGGATGGGCCGGCTGGATTGGTAATAGTGGTTGGGACTGGGGAAGGATTGGGCTGAGAAGCCGGATTGCGAGCTGGGTTGGGAGCTACTGTATGGGCCGGAGAAAAAGGAGGGGAAGGAGCGTTGTCACTACAGCGTGAGGGAGAAGCAGCGGTGGGCTACAGTGGGCCGGCACGTGGGGACGTGGGTAGGCTGGATTACAGCAAAGGTCCAAGTGAGATGGGCCGGGAAAGGCATTGCGCTGAGGTAGCATGAGAATGTCAAAAAATAACGTGAATATGTATCATCATTTGTATGGATCGACAATTCCGGGAAGACTCGGGAGGGAGTAGCAATTGGAAAAACGCTCTCATCGAAGGTGACATGACGAGAAATGATGAATTTATTTGTGGTTCTATCTAGACACTTGTAACCCCTATGATGGGTTGGGTACTCAAGAAACACACACGGTGTTGTGCGGTGTTGGAGTTTGTGAGAGATAGTGACACTTTGATTTGGGTAGCAAAGAAAACCAAAAACCTGGAGATGATTGAGCGAAGGAGTTGTGAGATACAACAATTGTGTGGGAGAATGATAGAAATACGGGCGATCTAGATCGAGGAGAAACTTCAACTACTTCTTCTTGATCGTTCTTGTTGGATCAAACTTAGAATTTGGGTGGCGGAAGCTTAGAAATGGATGCGGAAGCGTTCGGTTGATCCTTCAAAAGGATCCTTGAATATGAAAGGCTTGGATCAAAGACTAGATCCAAGATAGAACTTTAGAGGGTGGAAGAAGAGATGATGCCTAAACTAAGTAAGAGGGTTTTCCTTCTCAATACTTAGATTTCAACTTAGACATCCCTTACAAATGAGCCAAGCCATCCTTATTTAGTGGATGGAGGCCATACAAAGAGTTCAAACATAAATGATGGAATTAAAGTCGGAATTAAGTTCCGAATATGAAAAGCCTAAAATATGAAAGGTCGAAATTTAATTCACGGAATTAAGTTCCGGAATTAAAGTTCCGAATACAAAAAGACTTTATTAAAATAGCCGAAATAATAATAACTGTCTTTAAAATGTGCGGGTCCTTCTATCCAGAAACACGGATGGCGATCCGGGGCGTATCAGAGAATTATTTTGAATGGAGACCGATGGAAGGATGTTAAGGAGATAACAAGAAGTTCAACGGCATGAGGCCAAAAAGAGACGGGAAGGGAGGCATGAAATAAGAGGGAACACATCATATTATTGATCGTCCGGATGACACGTTCAACTTTTCCATTTTGAGGAGATGTGTGTGGACAGGAATATCGAAAAACGATGTCATGATCAACAAAGAACTTGTGAAAATTGCTGTTGTTGAATTCACGTCCCATGTCACACTAGAAGCTTCTAATGTTGTGTTGAAATTGTGTTTTGACTAGTTGATGAAATTGCACAAAGAGATCAAAGACTTGAGATTTAAACTTGATTGGGAAGAGCCAAAGATCACTATGAATAATGTACACTAGAACTAGTTTGTGAGCGTGCAAATGGCAACCTATGGTGTTTTCCTAATTGAGAAGCATGACAAAGAGGAGACGAGGTTTGTTTGTTACACTTTAAAAAAGAAGCATTCCTAAGAACATCTAAAACAAGCGCGTTGGGATGGCCAAGACGTGCATGCCAAAGACTGGATGACTCGGCTGAAAGAGCTTGATGAGAATAGGTAGAAGAACGACTGACAGCATAGAGCTCCCCGGAGCTGTTACACCTTACACGAATTGTCCCCGTTTGTAAATCCTTCATAGAAAAACCAAAAGGGTCAAAATCTATAGAAGCATTGTTATTAGTGGTAAAACGACGAACAAATAATAAGTTTTTGACAATTTGGGGTGCTATGAGACATTGGATAATCGGAGAGGTTGGTTATCGGTTTGTAGGGTAGTTTCTCCAAGACCTGTAGAAGAAATACGCATGCCATTCCCAACAATTATCGAATTTGATAAACCATTATGAGAAAAAGATGAGAGAGAACCTGAATTATTAGTCATATGGGATGTCGCACCCGTGTCCATATATTAGTAATTATCCGTCGGATAGAGGGACAAAGTAGCAAATGAGTGTTTCAGCGCAGTAGCTAGAATTGTGAAGCTAGATGGGCCTGTGTAGAGGGTTGTGGAAGAGCAGACCCAAGTATCCCTTGCTGAGGGTAAGGATATGGTGGCCGGTCTGGACTGGCAGGAAATTGGGCCGGATACCAAGCAGGGGGGAGGCCCATTAGGGTTGTTGTTGCTGCTGCACTGCACAGGAACCCATCCGAAGGGAGGCCGAAAGACGTAACGCCGCGGCTGGGGCTGCGAGCTATTGGAGGTACGGTTGCGGCCTCTCTGGCTACGGCCACGCCGCCTATTCGGCGGTTCTGGAGAGGTGGTCGGCGGTGGCGACGGCGAACCGGTGGCCGGAGTGGCTCTTGTTGAACCAGCCGCAGTGAGGGAGGTAGAAGACCTGGAATTTGACTGCGACATGATGCACCCTTGACCCCTATGTCCCAACATGAGGAAGACGAGGCACTCCGGGTTCGCTCCGATGGACTGCTCACCCGTTCACGTGCTAAGGCAATCGCCCAAGCTACCGGCTCCATCATTAGCCGGACCGTTGCTTGTCACGGACTCATTGGTTGCAAACCGTGCCTCTACGCCACTATGACATGAAGCTTGTCAAGCCGGCACCGTTCCGGCGCATTTTCCGCATTTTTTGTAATTTAGCGTTTTGTAATAATAAGTCTTTTTATTTTTGGAATATTAATTTCCGGGACTTTTTCCGGGTATTAATTTTCCGAATTTAAGATTAGACTTTTTGGTTTCGGAATTTAATTTGGAAACTTAATTCCGAACTTAAACTCTCAACCTTTCATATTTTTAGGTGTTTCATTTTCGGAACTTAAATTCCGACTTTATTTCCGTCATTTAATTTCCGACCCTTTGTATGGCCTTTATCCACTATATAAGGGGATGCTTGGCTCATTTGTAAAGCATGTTCAATTTGATTAAGTAATGAAAAGTATTTTCCTCCTACTTACTTGAGCATCAATCCCTCTTCCAATCCTCTCAAAGTTCTTCTTTTGGATCTTCGATCCAAACTCAACCACATTCGAGGGTTCTTCAAGAACCAACTCAACCGACCCACTTCAAGGTTTGATCGATCAATCTAGATCGACTCAATCATACAACTTCCGCCTCAATCTCTAAGCTTCCGCAACCCATCTTCAGTCGCATTCGCACTTCAACTAAGGAGTAGTTGAGCTTCAGCTTGATCTAGATCCGGAATATTTCATTGACGTGTCCAAGGACGCATCAAATTGGCATCAGAGCAAAGGGATCTAAGCTAAGTTATCTTTACTCTTGTTTTTGTGAGTTATCATATTCATCCTTTTTGCCTTTTGTTCATCATCATCTTCATCTCGTTCTTCGCATCTTCATCCACGTTCTTGAAATTTTTTTTTTCTCGATCCATTTTGCAAAGCAAATTTAGGAGATTTTTGGTTTGCCATCAAACCATTAATCAAAAAAACGTTTTTCCTCACCCAATCCGACATTTTTGTTAATCAATTTCACCATTTTCTTGGGATTTTTTGTTGACAAAATCGGATATCACGTCTTTTGATATTCCAAAAACAAAGCAAAAACTCTTCAAAAAACGGATTTGTTTCAAAAGAAAAAGTGGATTCATCTCTTGCATTCCAAAAGTTGCATTCAAAAGTTTCAAAAAGAAACAATTCCACAAAAATAAAAGTAAAAGACGTCCGGCAAACCGGTCCATCCGAAAAATCGGATTTTTGAAAAGGTCAAAGACCAAAGCAAGTAAAACTTGCCGATAAACAATCCGTCCATTTCCTATCTCTCCATTTTCTTACAAGTTGCAAATTTTCTCTTGAATTTGTGTGCATTTTGGTTCAAATTTGTTGGATTTGCCTTCCTTGCCTAACCGCCAAACGGCTTTCCCAAAGGTAGAACCCTAACGCACTTGAACTTGGGTAACGTTGACTTATCTTGTCACCTTACTCATTTGATTGCTTGCAAATTTGTGTCTAATTTTGGAGTTATGACTAACGTCGAAATGGAAAATTCTCAGGACTCTTGTGAAAGGCAAGAGCTCACTACTTTGACCGAAGAAAATGCCTCACTTCGGCAAGAAATTGAAGCTTTGAAGGCCCAAATGCTTACCCTTACGACCGCCCCACCGAATCCAAATGGAACCTTGGTCGATGCTTCCACATCCGATGGACATCGCAAAGGCAAAGGTATATTGGGAGCCGAACCATCTAACGGTCGACGGCTTGCCTCCGTCATTGCAAATCAAAGGCCCTTACAAGATGACGTCATGAGTCCTACAATGAAGGTGACATGCACCTTGACCCTTCTCCGAATGATTTGCTATATGTTGACACGGAGAATCGGCACAAGCGTTATGAGCACAACCGACGTAAGTATGGCAATTCCCCTCCATCTAGTGCCCAACGCACCAACCGTCCCTCCCGGGTTGTTGACCGGTACCATCATCAAACAATTGATCGCTCTCAACGTCCCGAGAATGATCGGTCCGGACAACGCCGCCAACGGCATAGCCGGCAACCGATGTATCATAATTATGAAGAGTATGACGAGAGAGATGACTTTGACGAGTTCTCCGATGATGAGTCGGACTTGGAACGGGTGGCACATGTCCGTCCATGGCACCCACCCACCCGAGAGCATTTTGAGAACCAAGATCGAGGTGAAGAATGGTGACCTCCTCCTAACCCACCAAGGCGTGCACAACCTAATCATGGGCGCCAACGGCATAACGATGGTCACCGGCAAGCCCATCACGAAGAGGCATACATGGCACCACCCCGACCGGATCCCTACCGAGCTCGTAGGGAAGGTAAGGTTAAATTTCCGATATTTTATGGTGAATATGATCCTGTGCTTTTCTTGATTGGGCACAGGATATGAAAAGAGCTCTAAAACATTGCCATTATGAGAAATATGAGAAAATCGAAGCGGCGACCCTTTACTTTGAAGGTGATGCAAAATCTTGGTGGAACCGGTACGAGACCAACCGTGAGAACCGAGGATGGGCACCGGTTGAGACATTTGATCAATTGATCTATGTCATGACTAAGAAGTACGTGCCCGACGACTTCAAAAACGACATGCGGTTGCAAATTGCCGAATTCCAACAAGGAAGTCTAACTCCGGTGGCTTACTTAGCCAAGCTTGAGGATATGCATATGAAGGCCGGCATCTCGGCCTCCGCCTCCGCCCTTCGAACCAAATTCATGAGCGGCCTTAATCCGTCAATCCGGCGCCCCCTCGAGATTGTCCCATACAAGGACTTGGGAGCCTTATGTCATGCCGCCATGAAACTTCACAAGCAACAACTCGAAACGCCTCGATATTCAAGGTATAATTCTTCATCTAGGCAATATGCTTATAACTCTAATCCCCGTTCTCGAGATGTTTCTAGTTCTCAAGATTCCGGAGCCGCTAAAGGATCCCCACAGATGAGTCAACCCACCTGGCAAGCGGCTATCGAGAAAACACCATATCGTGGCACCGTTGCTCCACCACAAATGCCTCCGGGCCGACCCCAACAAGGATCTCAAACGGTGGCCCGCCCAAGAGAACCCGTGTGTTTCAAATGTAGCGGGTTTGGTCATGTCCAACGTGATTGCCCGAACACCAAGCGTGTGATGTTTGTCAACCCATCATATGATGATGGAGAAGAGGAATATAATGGTGATATCCTCTTGGAAGATGACCAATGCCGACCCCTACTATGGCATGGAGCCATGCGACGACCAACTTGCTTGCGGTCCGGCACAACCAGGTAAGTTTGCTCTTGTCTCTCGTTGCATTTTGGCTATAAAAGAGCATCTCCCTATTGACCAATGCGAGAATCTCTTCCACTCTCGTTGCTTGGTCAATGGCACTAGTCTCTCTCTTATCATCGATGGGGTTCGTGTTGTAATATTGTCAACGAAAAAGTGGTGAAACACTTTAAGTTGCCTACAACCCCCCACCCACAACTTTACGTACTCCAATGGATTTCCGGTAAGGCGAGTGACACCGTCACACAACAAGCGTGGGTGATGTTTTCTATTGGCGCCTATGTTGATAAGGTCCTTTGTTATCAAAATGGACGCCACACATGTATTGTTGGGACGACCATGGCAATTTGACCGTAAAACTTTTCATGATGGTTATCTCAACCGGTACATGTTCCAATATAGTGGAAAACGGATCACACTTTTGCCTATGACTTCGCAAGAAATTTTAGTTGACTATGCAGAACGAAAGAGGCAACAAGTTATCGATGACACAACTAAGGTGCCGGCAACATCGGACTCTCCTCGAACCTCTCCCGATGTTGTGAATGCTCATCCTTCCGGATCCTGTTCCTCCGGCCCTAAGGTTCATGCTACCGAAGCAAGAGGTAGTAAGAGTATTGTCCCTACACATGCACCTCCCGCTCCTACCATTCAAGGGCGATGTGAGCCACAAATCCTTTTGGCTCGACGGCATGATTTGACACCGGTCATGGAAGGTAAGTTTCCTTGTTTCTTACTTGTCCCATTTTGTTTATCCATTTCTCATGACCCGAGTAACGTGCCACACGAGGTGTCTTTGTTGTTGTACAAATTTCAGGACATTTTGACCGACCAACTCCCACCCGGCTTGCCACCAATCCGAGGAATTGAGCACCAAATTGACTTGGTGCCCGGCGCATCTTTGCCCAACCGTGCCGCATACCGTGCAAGTCCGGAAGAGACCAAGGAGCTACAACGCCAAGTCCAAGAGCTCCTAGACCGGGGATATGTTCGTGAGTCTTTGTCTCCATGTGCCGTGCCGGTCATACTTGTGCCCAAGAAAGACGGATCTTGGCGGATGTGTGTCGATTTCCGAGCCATCAATCAAATTACCGTCAAGTACCGTCATCCGATCCCGCGCCTCAATGACATGTTGGACGAGCTTCATGGCGCCACCATATTCTCAAAGATCGATCTCCGGAGCGGATACCATCAAATCTGCATGGCCGAAGGTGATGAATGGAAGACGGCTTTCAAGACGAAGCATGACCTCTACGAATGGCTTGTCATGCCATTTAGTCTCTCCAACGCCCCGTCCACATTCATGCGCCTCATGAACCACGTCTGGCGCCGATTTTTGGGTATTTTCGTAGTAGTTTACTTTGATGATATCCTTGTCTTTAGTAAGTCTTTGGATGAACACATCGAGCACCTTCGCCAAGTTTTCGTAGTAATTTTTCTTGGCTATGTCGTGTCTAAGGACGGACTACGAGTGGACGAATCAAAAGTTCGCGCCATTCGGGAGTGGCCTACTCCTACTACGGCCACCATGGTTTGAGCCTTTCTCAGCTTAGCGGGCTTCTATCGACGCATTGTCAAGGACTTTAGCTCGATAGCGGCACCGTTACATGAGCTTACTAATAAAGGTGTCACATTTGAGTGGCGTGACACCCATGCTCGAGCGTTTGAGTCGCTCAAAGACCGTCTTTGTAATGCGTCACTACTCCAACTCCCCAACTTTTCGAAAACCTTCGAGGTGGAGTGTGACGCATCTAATGTGGGCATTGGGGGGGTTCTCCTACAAGAGAATCGGCCCATTGCTTACTTTAGCGAAAAACTTTCCGGTCCCTCACTCAACTATACAACTTATGACAGGGAACTATATGCTTTAGTTCGTTGTCTAAAAACATGGCAACATTACTTGTGGCCGAAGGAGTTCGTGATTCATTCGGATCATGCGGCTCTTTCGTATCTCAAGGGTCAAACTACTTTGAGTCGGCGCCATGCAAGTTGGGTAGAATTCCTTGAGACCTTCCCTTATGTCATTCGACATAAGAAAGGTAAAGAGAATGTGGTAGCCGACGCCCTTTCTCGCCGATATATCCTTCTTGTGCATATGGACGCCAAGATCCATGGCTTTGCTCTTATCAAAGAGTTATATGCCACGGATCTTGACTTCAAGGATATATTTGCTCAATGCCTTGACCACCGAGAGCATGAGTCTTTCTTTATTAACGATGGCTACTTATTCCGTGCGGGCAAGCTTTGTATCCCGCGCTCGAGTATTCGTCATTTGTTGATAAAGGAGGCCCATGAGGGTCGTGGTCACTTCAGTGCTACCAAGACTCTCGCCGCTCTACAAGAGCACTTCTTTTGGCCCCGAATGCGCAAGCATGTGACACGGTTTTACACAAGTTGCATCACATGTCACCATGCAAAATCGCGCCAAGGTCCGGATGAATTGTATTCTCCTTTGCCTATACCAATGGGACCTTGGGAGGATCTTTCTATGGACTTTGTGGTTGGCCTACCCATGTCCCAACATGAGGAAGACGAGGCACTCCGGGTTTGCTCCGATGGACCGCTCACCCGTTCACGTGCTAAGGCAATCGCCCAAGCTACCGGCTCCATCATTAGCCGGACCGTTGCTTGTCACGGACCCATTGGTTGCAAACTGTGCCTCTATGCCACTATGACATGAAGCTTGTCAAGCCGGCACCGTTCCGGCGCATTTTCCGCATTTTCTGTAATTTAGCGTTTTGTAATAATAAGTCTTTTTATTTTTGGAATATTAATTTCCGGGACTTTATTTCCGGGTATTAATTTTCCGAATTTAAGATTAGACTTTTTGGTATCGGAATTTAATTTGGAAACTTAATTCCGAACTTAAATTCTCAACCTTTCATATTTTTAGGTGTTTCATTTTCGGAACTTAAATTCCGACTTTATTTCCGTCATTTAATTTCCGACCCTTTGTATGGTCTTTATCCACTATATAAGGGGATGCTTGGCTCATTTGTAAAGCATGTTCAATTTGATTAAGTAATGAGAAGTATTTTCCTCCTACTTACTTGAGCATCAATCCCTCTTCCAATCCTCTCAAAGTTCTTCTTTTGGATCTTCCATCCAAACTCAACCACATTCGAGGGTTCTTCAAGAACCAACTCAACCGACCCACTTCAAGGTTTGATCGATTAATCTAGATCGACTCAATCATACAACTTCCGCCTCAATCTCTAAGCTTCCGCAACCCATCTTCAGTCGCATTCGCACTTCAACTAAGGAGTAGTTGAGCTTCAGCTTGATCTAGATCCGGAATATTTCATTGACGTGTCCAAGGACGCATCACGACACCCTTCGAGTTTCTTTGAGTAACAATTGAGATCGAGCTTGTTTTTTGAACAAAACTCGCAGTAGTGTTATATTCAACACGTAAACCCGAAATCAGTTGAATAACGAGATGGGTTTCAGGAACCGGTGAGTCAACTCCTTTAAGTTGAATTGCCAAAGACTTAAGTTGAAGACAATAAGCTTTAATTGATGGAAAGCCAAATAACTTACAATTCGAGAACTCGTGTTCGAGGTAAACAGAACAAGTGCTTTTGTTATCTTAAAAAATGTCTTGTACTCGATTCCACGCCTGAAGTGCAGTATCATCAGAGTCAAGGATTTGCAACAGAATGTCCTGGGAAACCGTACTTTAAATCCATTAGAGAACCACAACGTCTACTTGAAGCCATAATGAATCATCAATATCTGTTGGTTTAGGAACCTTCGCATCGATATGATCAAGAACGTTGTGTGCTTTTGCAGTAACGCAAGAAAGGGTAACCCAAGACATATACGGGGTGTCATGGTCAAGGATGAGGGAAATGTTGTTCTTGATGTTGGAGATCCCAAGGGAAGAATGGAATGAAGATTTCCGTTCGGCGGCCATCGAAGAACGTGTTTAAAGGGGAAAAATCGGCGTTGGAGGAGAACTATAATAGGGTTTTAGAAGAGCGGAAGAGGTTAGAGAACGATAAGTCTGATACCATGTGAGAGTGGAATGAATTCCCCTTAGTGTTTCCAGCATCAGACGGCTCATATTAATAAGAGATTACATAATTACATTAGGGCACCCTCTATTTACACTAATTACATAATCTATCATAAGATATTCGCTGAAGTGCTGACCAGTAGACTAAAGCTTTGTCTAAGTAAGTTGATCTCCTACAGTTAAAGTGCTTTTGTCCCGGAAAGGATTATTACTGATAATGTATTAGCTGATTTTGAATTGTTTTATTATATGAAGACTAGTGACGGAAAACAAGGTCATATGGCGCTGAAACTTGATATGGCCAAGGTCTCTGATAGTATGGAGTGGACTTACCTTAGTACTTGTATGTCGGCTATGAGGTTTAAAAATAGGCGGATTGATCTCATTATGAAATGTGTTTAATTTGTTACCTTCTAGGTGTTAATTGAGGGGATTCCCTCCCCTCATTTTACACCATCACGAGGATTAAGGCAGGGTGATCCGTTGTCACCGTTTATTTTTCTTATATGTGCTGAAGGTTTATAATGCTTGATTAGGAAGAGTGAATCCCGTGGGATTTTTCAGGGTATCAAAATTGCTCTTTTTTGCACCGAGAATTTCACATCTTTTCTTTTCAAATGTCTGTGTGTTTTTGCTAAGGTGTCTTGTCAGTGAAGCAATGAGATTGTTAATACTCTCCGTGTGTACGGAGAGGATTTAGGACAACAAGTTAACATTGAAAAATCGGAACTTTCATTTAGCAACAATATTTCCTTGGAAAGACGCTCCGAAATTTAGGTTGTGGTGCGAGTGAGAGAAGTTGCTCGACATGAAAAGTATTTGGGGTACCCACTATGGTTAGGTAGTCGAAGGTCAACTTTTCTAACGTCACGGAGAGAATTTGGAAAAAAATTTAAAGGCTGGAAGGAGGTCCTACTTAAGGTTGTTGTCCGGGCCATTCCTTCTTACATGATGTCTTGCTTTGAAATGTCAGATGCAGTGTGTAATGACATTGAGCAGATGATGCAACAATTTTGGTGGGGTTCTAGCGAGGAGAAGCGGAAAATTCATCGGATTGCTTGGAAACAATTTTGTAGATCGAAGGATGATGGTAGCCTTGGTTTTAGATATATGAAGGCTTTCAACTTAGAGTTGTTGTTTTGTTAGCGGTTCCCGTCGGTTACTCGGGAGGAAAACTATGGAGAATGTGGAGGGGGATGCTATGGTATGGACTCTCCATGTTTCCATTGAAATGGATTGGAGCTCCGTTGTATGTGAAACGGATTCTGAGGCTATTGTCAACAAGCTCAATTACGACACTATTGTCCGAGGTGTTGGAGGTCATGTGTTAGGAGAGCTAAAGAAACTAGCAACTAGGGTCACACAAAAAATCAAAATAAAAATTGTTATAGGGGGAGAAAATCGGACTCTAGGTTACACAAAATATATCTCTCTCAAAGATAAAATCTGAGTTTAGGAAACCCTTGCTGCAGTGGTTGAAACACTCAGCCAAACGGCAGCCAGACGGCCGTTTTCTAGGCCGTTTGGCAACGTTGTTTTGAAAGTTTTTCGACAGTTCAGTAAAATTGACTTTCTCGCTGCTCTAATTGGAACTATGTGACCCATGATTACTACTTTCGAAAATCTACAATTTTGTAGTTGGCATGATTGTCCAAATCTAATGGGAAGATGGTCGAAATTCGGAATCTTTCATGAAAACTCCACCTTGAGTATATATTTTAATATGTGATGATGAAAGACTTAACACAAATAAGCGGTTTTTATACTAACAAAAATATCGATTGTATGTCTAGTTTGCTTGGTTTGTTTTGGTGTTTTGTCTCAAATGTATGCACGCCTTGGAAAGCATTTCAAGGGATCAAAAGTTGAAGCCTTGAAACCAGATTCAAAGGACATAACAGCTGGAAGGAATTCAAATCTCTTTTTTTGATAAGCCGGAATTCAAATCTCTACCAACCAAATAAACCAAGGATCCAGAGAAGATCTTCCAAGAAGATTTGGCTAACAAGAAGATCTAGACCAAGGAGATACGGTCCAACAAAAAGGATCTCGCAAAGATCCTCAATAAAAGCGCAAGATTTCTTCTCGTCAGATATCGAAGATCTTCATTCAACAAATCTAAAGATATCGATGATTAACAGACAAAAATCTTCAATAGCGTGAGAAGATTACGGAGAAGAGGAATCAACGTGCTTTAAGGAGATGAAGAAGATAGCACATTTACAACGGCTATCTCATCTCAACATACACCGTTTTCTATGGAGAAGAAGAAACATCAACAACGGTCATCTTTCCAACGGCTAGAAGATTTCAACATCGAAGACTATAAATGAAGATATCAATTGAAGAAGAACAACAACAAGCTTACAAAGAAATATCCAAATTCTTCAAGCGATCCAAAGCATCTTCGTTCGATCCAAGAAGTTTTTCTTTCTCTCTTTATACAAAAGCTTTATTCCTTAGAGAGAGATAAACTCAAGAGCTCCATTGGCATATGTAAAGAATGTTATACTCTAGTGTATGTTACTCTTCGAAGTAACTAGGCTATTATAGCTAGGTTTGGAGTTAGAAATAGATCGTAGCATTGGCTACAATGAGAGAAGAAGGGGAAGTCTTCTAGGTTATTTCTAGGACTCTTTGAAGCTGATAATAGATAGTTAGATCCTACGGGTATACCCTAGGACGGAGAGTATGCTGTTTAGAGCCGAACTTCGTGAACATATCCTCGTGTCGATCTTTTTAATTCCGCACCATATCCTATTCTATTATGACTAACTTTGTTTTGCAGGTCTACAAAGTCAAGGCCCTTGAAATCACTTTCAAAGCCCTTGAAATCAAGTTGTGTCACAAAGAGCTCAGATCGACATCAAGGCCTTTGAAATCAGTTTCAAAGCCTTGAGATAGATTTTTGTGAAAAGTTCTCATACTCTATTCAACCCCCCTTCTAGAGTATTTATATCCTTTATATTCACCTTACGGTTCTTCAATTGGTATTAGAGGTAGACTCACGTATATTGATTTAACCATCAGTGAGACTAATCATGAACTCTGGAGGTGATGGAGGATTCTACAAGGAAGATCCACATCTCGACCACCACTACTCTATGGCAACAACTTTTCCCATTGGAGAGCACTAATGCAAATGTTTGTTATTGATCAAGACATGGAACTTTGGAACATTATTCAAAATGACCCTAAAATCCCAACCACCACGGTTGAAGGAGTCCAAGTCGCAAAGAAGGCAGCTGACTTCACACAAACCGACTTGGATAGTGTCTCAAAGAACTACAATGCCATGAACTTGCTCTACTGTGGATTGGACGCAAATTAATTAAACCGTGTCTCATCATGCAAGAGTGCTAAAGAAATATGGGACAAACTTGTTGTCACATACGAAGGATCAAGTCAAGTCAAGGAAACAAAGATCAGCATCTTTCTCAGGCAATATGAGCTATTCAAGATAAACTCAAATGAATCAGTTGAAGAAATGTTAACAAGATTCACCGAGTTCTTGAACAACCTGGACTCGCTTGGAAAAGTCTTCACAATGAAGAAAAAGTAAGGAATGTTTTAAGGAGCTTACCTAAAGCCAAGTGGGGACCAAAGGTGATTGTAGTAGAAGAAGCTCAGAATCTCACAACTCTTCCTCTAGACGACCTCCTTAGAAAACTCATTACACACGAGATGGTTCTTGGTGAAGAAGATGGAGAGCTCCCATCCAACACAAAGAACCTACACTAAGATCTAAGAAGTTTTAGTTACCATCAGAAGAGGAAGATAGTGATGATGAAGATGAGGAAGATCCATTTGCCTTGATCTCTAGAGGTCTCGCGAAGATTCTTCAAATGAAGAAACAGTTTGCAAACAATAAAGAATATCCACGAACATCAAGACCTCGAGGTAAGTTTTCTAACTCTAATAAGAAAACTAAAGTTCTGACTTGTTTTAAATGTGGTGAAACAGATCATCTCGTAAAGGATTGTCCACAAAAGAAGAGGAACAACTTTAGGAAGAATGATCGAAAGAAGATAACTTTGGTAGCTTCATGGAGTGATTCAAATTCCTCAAAAAAATCAGAAGACGAAAAAGAACAAGCAAACCTTTGTCTTATGGGCGATCATGAAGAAGATCCAAATCACTACGTTGATAATGTGGTATGTACCATTATGTCCCAACCTGAATCTGATCTCACACAGTTCCATAGAGACATAATCTTATGTGATAAAGAAGATAGGGTTAGGATAAGTTCCTTAAGAGAAAAGCTTCTCGAACAAGAGAAAAGACTAAGTGATATGTCTCAGGAAATTGAAAATCTTAACACTGAAAAGTTAGAAATTGATATAATTATCAAGGCCTTGGAATCAGAAAATGCGATTCTCAAGGGCAATCTCTCTTCTCTCCATCAAGAATATATCGATCTAGAGAAAGAAAAGGTTGATCTAACTGTGACGTGTCAAGACCAGAAGGCTGCACTTATTCAATTCACTCGTTCGAAAGCTAACCTCGAAAGGATGATGGGTGAGCAACAATCTTCCCTTAACAAAAATGGTATAGGTTATCATGTCACTTTTCCCAGAAAAACAACTACCACTTTTGTCAAGGCGAAATGAAGTATTCATATGCCCACATGTTTCTATTTTTGTAAACAAGGTCATGTAAAATCAACATATCCATATAGAAGAAATGATCCTTACATCATTAGAAACACTTATCCTCTATGTATAAGGAAACAAGTCAAGCAAATATGGGTTCCTAAAGGTACAAGACCACCAAACTTGATTCAGCCGAATATGGACCAAAATCTGTCATTTGGTCGACCCGGAAAGGTTGATGTTTGTTATTTTGCAGGATATCACTAAGGTAAAGGAGCATACATGGATATTAGATAAAGGTTGCTCATGACAGATAAGTTGAAAAAGTTCACTGTTATTAGATCTAAAGAAGCAATCATCTGAAACCATTACACTTGGTGATAAAGGAAAGTGTGACATTATTGGTATTGGTAAAATTTGTTATAATTCATCTAACTTCATTGATGATGTATATCTTGTTGACGGTTTGAAGTATAACCTGCTTAGCATCTCTCAAATATGTGATAAAGGCAACAAGGTGATTTTTGTTTCAGAAAAATGTGAAGTTCAAGACAAAACATCGGGTGATATTGTGCTTACAGATCCTAGATGTAACAATGTTTATTCTATGATCACTAACCAAGTTTCAGGAACTAAGCTAAAATGTCTCAAGGCCTTGACTAACGATCCAAGGCTTTGGCATAGAAGACTTGGTCATGTAAGCATGCATACAATGCAGAAGTTACTTTCAAAGGATTTGGTACATGGCTTGCCAAATCTAAACTTCAAGGTAGATGAACTATGTAAGGCTTGTACACAAGGTAAACAAACAAGAGGTTTATTCAAACCAAAGAAAGTTGTAAGTTCTTCTCAACCCATTGAACTTCTACATATGGATCTTTGTGGTCCTATGCGTTGCAAATATCCCAAAGGTAAACAGTACATCCTTGTCATTGTGGATGATTTTTCTCGTTTAACTTGAATATCATTTCAACGGGAAAATTTTGAAGCATTGTTTGAATTTTCAAAATTATGTAAGGAGTTGCAAACTCTGAAAAACCTACAAACGTTTTGATAAGAAGTGATCATGGTAGAGAATTTGAAAAACTAAAATTTGATTTATTTTTTACAAAATA
The DNA here is from genome assembly GCA_033239125.1 of Fagopyrum homotropicum. NCBI lineage: Eukaryota > Viridiplantae > Streptophyta > Magnoliopsida > Caryophyllales > Polygonaceae > Fagopyrum > Fagopyrum homotropicum. The sequence goes on from BSWB01000005.1 coordinate 51,084,471, forward strand.
TGGTATTTCACACAACTTTTTAGCTCCTAGAACTTCTCAACAAAACAGGGTTGTGGAACGTAAGAACCACACCCTAGAGGATATGTCTAGGACCATGCTTTTAGAAAATCGTTTGCCAAAAAGTTTTCAGGCTGAAGTAGTCAACACTGCTAACTACATATTGAATAGATGTTTAATCCGCCCTATTTTGAAAAAGACTCTTTACGAACTCTTTAAGGATAGAAAACCTAACATTTCCTATTTTAAACCCTTTGGATGTATATGCTTTGTCCATAACAATGGCAAAGATAACCTTGGAAAATTTGATGCACGTAGTGACGAAGCAATATTCATTGGATATGCTTCAAATAGCAAAGCTTATCGTGTTTATAATAAACGTATCAAGATTGTTGAGGAAAATATTAATGTCATATTTGATAAAAGCAATGATGGTACTTTGAGTGAAAATTTTGCAGATATTAATTTGAATCAACGTGAAGATCACAATTATGATGGAGGAGAAGATCCTAAAGCTCAAGAAAAGAATATGCAAGAAAAGATTCAAGATACCGGAGAACAATCTCAAGACCTTGAAACGCATCTTCAAGACCTTGAAACAGAAAATTGCGATGTCCAAACTCCGTTTCAAGGCCTTGAAACTCAACTTCAAGGCCTTGGTATAGGATCCAAGGGCAACACTCCAGCGGTACCTGAATCTAGTCAAGAAAATGAGCCTCAATCTTCAAGATATTTTCCATCTTACAAAAGGAGAAAGTTTCAACATTCTTCATACCATCCACCAGAGAATGTGATCTCATATCCAAATGCAGGAGTTCAAACTCGATCTAGAGTTAACAACCTATGTGTATTCTCCGCATTCTTGTCTCTTATTCAACCCAAAAATTATGTTCAGGCTCTTCAAGAATCCGAATGGATCATTGCCATGCAAAATGAGCTAAATGAGTTTGAGATAAATAAGGTTTGAACTCTTACATCTAAACCAAAGCACCACTCCGTCATCGGCATGAAACGGGTTTTTCGAAACAAGTTGGATGAAAATGGAAAAGTCATTCGAAATAAGGCACGACTTGTAGCTCAAGGCTATAACCAAGAAGAAGGTATTGATTATGAGGAGACCTTTGCTCCGGTTGCCAAGTTAGAAGTCATACGTATGCTACTTGTTTTTGCATCTTTCATGAGCATAAAGTTATTTCAAATGGATGTAACATGTGCTTTTCTAAACGGCTTCTTGGAAGAAGAAGTCTACGTTGCTCGACCTCCTGGTTTTGAAAATGATGAATTTCCGGATCATATTTTTAAATTGGACAAAGCTCTTTATGGTCTTAAGCAAGCTCCTCGAGCTTGGTATGAAAGATTGTCCAAGTATCTCCTTGAAAACAATTTTAAAAGATGTTTGATTGACAAAACTTTATTTATCAAAAATAGAGGCAACGATATATTAGTAGTATAAATCTATGTTGATGATATATTATTCAGTGCTACTAACGATTCTCTATGCAAGGAATTTTCAAATATTATGTGCAAGTATACCAAGGACTTGTTTAAGAAGTATAAGATGTATCAATCTAAGGTCGCAAAAACTCCTATGAGTTCTACACTTTCACTTGACCATGACAAAGATGGTAAAAGTGTTGTACAAAAGTAGTATCGAGGTATGATCGGTTCTTTGTTATATCTAACCGCTAGTCGATCTGACATTATATTTAGCGTGTGCATGTGTGAAAGATTTCAAGCTGATCCCAAAGAGTCACACTTGATAGCTGTGAAAAGGATATTTCGGTATCTCAATGGCACTATGGATTTAGGGTTATGGTACCCACGTCAAAGCTCGTTTCACCTTGTTGGGTATTCAGATGCAGACTTTGCAGGCTATAAGGTCGATAGAAAAAGTACTTCTGGATGTTTCCAATTCTTAGGGTCATCCCTAATAAGTTGGCACTCCAATAAGAAAAGCTCTGTCACCTTATTCACAGCTGAAGCAGAATACATAGTTGTGGGAGCTTGTTGTGCACAAATTCTATGGATAGCTCAACAACTTCGTGATCTTGGCTTTGATTTGAAAGGTATCCCGTAAATGTGATAATACTAGTGCTATTTTGATTACTAAAAATCATGTGCAGCATTCAAGGACCAAGAATATTGATGTAAGGCATCACTTCATACGTGATCATGTTGAGAAAGGTGATGTTTCGATTTCTTTTATATCAACTCACTTGCAGCTTGCAGATATCTTTATTAAGCCTCTACTTGAAGATCAATTCAATTTTATTAGATTAGAGTTTGGTATGTTGAACAAGGAGGCATTAACTTAGGGGGAGTAAATCGTTTTATTTTCTCCTTCGTATGCAGCCCACTATTCAATTTCAAGGGCCTTGAAATGCAATTCAAGGGCCTTGAAATGGAATTCAAGGGCAACAATGAATATCACGGATCTTTTTAGGAGTTAATATCTTTTAGATATTATGATCTCTTTACTATTTTAAAGAAGGATTTTTAAAATGATTTCAAAAGTCTTTTCAAAGATTTGAAAATAGTTGTTGAGATTAAATTGGAAATAAATTTTCGGTTTTCAAGGCCTTGATTTTCTCAAAATCTTGTTAAAACCATAAATTGTTTTCTTTTACCCTTTTAAAGGCTTTAAACCCTCCTTCTTCCCTATTCAACGTTTTTACTGAACCAAAAACACCTTTTTTCAAAACCTTTGATTTTTTCCTCTCACAAATCCATCTATGGCTCCAAGAAGCAAGAAATCTGCTCCTCGTCAAGCTTTGAATTTCAAAACGGAATCAGCTCACATTTCCTCAGCTATAGATGTTGAGAAATTTTCTAAAGATTTGGAGATTTCACAACCTACTAGTCTTCCCACTTCTTGGTTCGTCAATTTTCAAGCTACGAGATCTTGGCTTGATGGATTTCACAATCCCCCCTCTCTGTATGTGTGAAATGGTGGATATTGCATTTTTGGAAACTCTTCAGATCTCCTGCATTGTAAAGCTTAAAAGTTCCATAATCTGGAAGATCTTAAACCTTAGACATTTTGCCTTCCCAAGGCTCACAAGACTGTTTTATGTCAACCTCGTCACAAAACGGGAAAAAGGGATTCTCACCCTTGAAACATCTTTTAAAGGTACTCAAATTCTTCTCACTTCCACTGCTTTATGTGAGATTTTAGGAATCCCTATAGATCTTTCATTCACACACCCCTCCCGGTCAGAAAGCGTTCGACTTGCAAAAGAGAAAATCCTGGTTCCAAACTCCACATCACGCCAACTCACTCACACATCCCTAACCCAAGATGCTAAAATAGTATTTACCATTCTAGTTATATGTGTTATCCCTCGTTCAAATTCAAGAGAAATATTGACGGATCAATCTTTGGAATTGATTCATCTGATCATGTCTGGATTGGATATTGATGTACCTAACCTCATCCTTAACCATATGGTCCATAATGTTAACTCTAAGCGACTTATCCCTTTGCCTTATGGAAACCTACTGCCCAAGATCTTTGAACATTTTTCAATTGGCACATCCACTTAAGATCGACAGATGACTTCTGGCAAAATCGATGAATCTTGCTTGGAAAGATTAGGGATTGAGAAGACTCTTGCAAGGGCTTGGACATTGAAGGGAAAAGGGGCTATTCCACCTCCTTCCTAAGCAACTTCATCATCTTCACCTTCTGCTCCAAAAATCAGGTTAGATGGATGTGAGAAGGAATTGGGTTCTCTGAATTGTGAACTCTCTGATTTCCAGTTTGACACAAAAAGGAGAATGGATGCAAATCATGAGATGTTTTCTATTATGCATGGCAAGATAAATGAAATGTATCTTATGAATGCTCTCACTCTTACCACCATGGGAATAATATTACCTTTGACTAAAGATGCAGCTCAACACACCTAAGAAAATGTCGAAAATGTTCTGATGAATTGTAAACGAAGAGTATAGAACAAATTTATCCTTTATCCTACTCATGTTGAGCCGACCATTCTGACGGTTGAAGAATACGAGGTTGTCGAGGAACGGAAAGTTGAAGATAAGAGACAACACTTAACAGCAGAAATGGATGATAGTCACAGACCTGCTTCATCCAAGGCACGACGACGGTTTTATGAGGATGATCAAGATTGAGCATATGATGGTTGTGAGCTTGTTGTTTTAAACTCATTTTTTTGGTTTTGGAAATACTCTCTTTCGGGTCTGTAATTGATTTCAAAAACTCCCGCGCTTTAGCTGTTTTTCTCCCTTGTTGAAAGACAAAGGGGGAGAAATAATTTCATCGGAAATTTCGATATTTCTGCATTCTACATTTAAGTTTGTTTGATATTTACATATGCATCGCTAACTCTAAAATGCAGGTACGATATTTGTGTTGTCTTCCATCAAGGGGAAGATTGAAACTCCACCTTGAGTATATATTTAAATATGTGATGATCGAAAACTTAACACAAATAAGTTGTTTTTATACTAACAAAAATATCGATTGTATGTCTAGTTTGCTTGGTTTATTTTGGTGTTTTGTCTTAAATGTATGCATGCCTTGGAAAGCAGTTCAAGGGATCAAAAGTTGAAGCCTTGAAACAAGATTCAAAGGGCATAACGGTTGGAAGGAATTCAAATTTCTACCAACCAAATCAACCAAGGATCCAGAGAAAGATCTTCCAAGAAGATTTGGCTAAGAAGATTCGGCCAAGAAGAAGATCTAGACCAAGGAGATATGGTCCAACAAAAAGGATCTCGCAAAGATCCTCAACAAAAGCGCAAGATTTCTTCTTAACAGATATTGAAGATCTTCATTCAACAAATCTGAAGATCTCGATGATTAAAAGACAAAAATCTTCAACAGCGTGAGAAGATTACGGAGAAGAGGAATCAACGTGCTTTAAGGAGTTGAATAAGATAGAAGATCTACAACGGCTATCTCATCTCAACATACACCGTTTTCTATGGAGAAGAATAAACATCAACAACGGTCATCTTTCCAACTGCTAGAAGGTTTCTCTATCGAAGACTATAAAATGAAGATGTCGATGGAAGAAGAACGACAACAAGCTTACACGGAAATATCCAAAGTCTTCAAGCGATCCAAAGCATCTTCATTCGATCCAAGAAGTTTTTCTTTCTCTCTTTATATAAAAGCTTTATTCCTTAGAGAGAGATAAACTCGAGAGCTCCATTGGCATATCTAAAGAGTTTTATACTCTAGTGTATATTACTCTGCGAAGTAACTAGGCTATTATAGCTAGGTTTAGAGTTGGAACTAGATCGTAGCATTGGCTAAAGTGAGAGAAGAAGGGGATTTCTACTAGGTTGTATCTAGGACTCTTTGAAGCTGATAATAGATAGTTTGATCCTCCGGGTAAACCCTAGGACGAAGAGTACGCTGTTTAGAGCCGAACTTCGTGAACATACCCTCGTGTCGATTTTTTCCAATTCTGCACCATATCAGGTTCTATTGTGACTAACTTTGTTTTGTAGGTCTACAAATTCAAGGCCCTTGAAATCACTTTCAAAGCCCTTGAAATCAAGTTGTGTCACAAAGAGCTCAGATCGACATCAAGACCTTTAAAATCAGTTTCAAAGCCTTGAGATAGGTTTTTGCAAAAAGTTCTCATACTCTATTCAACCCCTTTCTAGAGTATTTATATCCTTTATTTTCACCTTACGGTTCTTCATTTCAAAAGACGTCATAGAATGGCATCCAACTCTAATGGTTTTCACTTTGCTTCTTCTATCTATAATCAACCTTGTGCTTTTGTATTTTCATACCATTATGCTCCATAAATGACATTGAATGCCTAAAACATGAAATAAACCAAAGTAGACACCGAAATATAGGACGAGAAGCTTTATACACTAAAACAAAGCATAGATGAGTTATATGGTCATGAACATGCCTGATTATAGACCCTAAAAATATTATGTTTGACACTCATCACGCATCATCAAAGTTGTCGATGCGGCGGAAATGACCAAGTGAAACGCCAATATATAGACCATGGAATGGCCTTGGCTCTTCGATTACTTAAGCTGAACTTCAAAGGAGTTGGGAAGATGGCTAAGCAACCAACCATGGAATGGCCGCGGCAAGGCGTTTGTCCAGGTGAAAAAATTGTTTATGATTCTTGCTCCATTCTTTTTGTTCAACTTTTTGTTATTGTTGAGGCATATTCAAATGATGAATGAAAATGGGGTTTAAAAAAAACTTTAAACTAAATAATTTAATAAATTATTATAAAATCTCTAATAAAATTTTATTTGATAGGATTCAATTAATTTATAAAAATAAAATAAAATTAATTAAATAGAATTTATTGATGTGATACTTGTTCTTCAAAAGTTAATTGAACAAAGAGAAAGAAATAACTAATGCTAAGCAAGGGATCCACCTAGTGGAAGATATGGAAAAATATAAAGACAAAAGTAAACTGAGGATAATAATGTCATCTAGTTATAGAATGCAGATGCTTAAGAAAAAATGCAGAGATGTATAGAACTCAAGCAATAGAAAGTTGAATTTTACCACATTTGTTGTACTAATTAGTCACGGTCCAATTTGTCTATGTAATAATTGTTGGCCAAAATCTAATTACACTAATATGTAATACTCATACGCTTTGCAACTAATTTAGGAATAAAAATCTCATTAGACTTATGTGTTAAGCTTCTAGCACATGTGCACATACACATACACGATTGGCTAAATATGAGTCTCTTAAATGTCAAATTTGTTGCAAACTAGTCCCGTACATTGGCTTACACAATTGATTAAATGACCTATAAGAGATCATTAAGTGCAGTTTGGTTGTAATCTCGGAGACTGATAACTCCACCTCGGTTAAATGTTTGCATATGTGATGATGGAAGAGTTAATATTATGAGTGATTTATATACTAACAAATATCGATTATATTTCTAGATTGCTTGGTTTGGTTTTGTGTTTGTTAAATGTGTGCAGGCATTGGAAAGCATTTCAAATAATGAATAGAGGCGTTGAAACGCATTATAAGGGACAAACACAGAGATTGAAACGCAGCTCAAAGGTTCAACACGGAGGCCTTGAATATCATTTCAAGGGATCAAAGTCGAGGCCTTGAAACACGATACAAAGGATATATCGGCTGGAAGGAATTCAAAATTCAAGATTCAATCTCAAACAACCAAATCTACCTACGATCAAGAGAAGATCTTCAAAGAAGATCTCGGCCAATTCAAGGAAGATCTCAACGGATTTTGAAGAATATCTATCGGCCCAACAAGAAGATTTTGAAGAGATCTTAACCGACGCAAAGATTGAAGATCTTCAAACGGCCATCTAAGAGAAATACCCTCAAACCAAAAAGATTCTCAACAACTCAAAGATCTCGGAGCAAGGACTTCGAACGACAAGATCTCCAACGGCTCTTTCAAGAGAAGATCTAGGAAAAGAAGACTCAACGTGCGTCAAGAAGATGAAGAAGATAAGAAGATTGTACAACGGATACTTCATCTCAACATACACCGTTTTATATGGAGAAGGAAGAACATCAACAACGGTCATCTTCACAACGGCTAGAAGACTTCTCCATCGAAGACTATAAATGAAGATCACGATTGAAGAGAACTACAACAAGCTTACACGGAAACATCTAAGTCTTTCTCCCTCTTAGTTTACAAAAGCTTACATCCCTAGAGAGAGAAAATCGCTAGAGCTCCATTGGAATATCTAGAGACTGTTATACTCGAGTGTGTGTTACTCTGCGAAGTAACTAGGCTATTATTGCTAGGTTAAGAGTTGGAACTAGATCATACCATTGACTACAGTGAGAGAAGTAGGGGATTTCTTCTAGGTTGTATCTAGGACTCTTTGAAGCAGATAATAGATAGTTAGATCCTACGGGCAAGAAACCCTTGGACGGAGACGTGGGCTATTAGAGCTGAACTTCGTAAAAAATACCATGTCGATCTTTTCATTTCCGCACTATATCTTGCTTTGTTGTGACTAACGTTGCTTAGCAGGTTTACGGAGTCAAGGTTTTGAAATCACTTTCAAAGCCATTGAAAATCAGTTGTGTCACAAAGAGCACAGATCGACACCAAGGCCTTGAAATCAGCTTCAAAGCCTTGAGATAGGTTTTTGTAAAAAGTTCTCATACTCTATTCAACCCCCTTCTAGAGTATTTATATTCTTTATATTCACCTATATACGGTTCTTCAGAGACGTAAACAGAATGAAAATGAATCTAGTTCATATATTTACTTAATTCATGAATATTTTTAATCATTCCTTGTAGCTTCATGCAAAATGCATTTGCTTCCCCCATTGTGGTTCCCTATAGGGTATCAAAAGTAATTAAATTTTACTCAAATTAGTTCAAACTATAATAATTATTCCAAAAAATTTCAAGAATAAGAATATACGTATAAACTAGATTCGTTTTTATTTATGGAGTTAAAACCAAACAGCTCTAAAACTCGACTAGACAAAAAGTACAAGGCCAAGAATGAAACCAAAATGAGCATAAACTCTAAATTTTGGATGTTTGGGCAACGTCTAATGTTTGTACTCTCCAACTAGTCATATTTGTCAGTCTTGTAACTCAACAAACTTTTGAAAGAGAAAACGTATCTTATTTTTATAGTTATTGATGTTGATGCATGTCGACAACGTGTCATGAGCCCTGAGGTTGATTCTCCTACTTTAGAAAAAATGTATATCAGTCATAGAGTTATGAATCCACATACAAGTAGTTGACCAAAGAGAATCGGATACATCGTCGACCAAGAGCACCCCTGTAATATGAAGCGTAGTACCTACAAACAACCGATGAAAGTTTCCTTAATAAAATCAACATCATAGGTACAATCACATTTCATATTGTGTTTCTTCTAGTTGCTTTGTTCAAGGTTTGATGAACACTTTGACATTCTTCATGTTTCTTGTCATTGAAAGTGCAGCATACAGTTATCTATGAGTAAAATAAGATTGTTGAAAGTAAAGTAAATTGTTAATTGTTCTAAGGTTTGACCTTCATGGCGAAGTTGAGTTTGAATGGAAATTTCTTTCAATGGAAAAGAAAGGGATACTTTGTAGACGATGGTGGCATTAGTGTAATTTGTGGAAGAAAGATCTAAGTTCCTTTGCAACATTCGATACTGATTTCACCTTGTATAACATTTCGAGAATTTCTTCCATACTGATCTTGTACCATTGCATAAGTCAAAAGCTGGATCTAAGTTACACAATAATATGACGGAACAATCTTGTTTTAGAACAAGCTGATGCGGGCTCATTTCAACAAGGTATAGTGTGTTCCAGAAGCTGGCAAGGCTTGCTTCTGTTAACTCATCTTTAGGAAATTTCGGATGGTACCCTCGTGGTTTGGGATTTTCCGGATTTTGCCCAACAATTTTTTTCAGTTCGGATGGTACGCATAAGTTTTCATTCTTTCCGGATTTTGCCCAAATTTGTTAAACTTCTTCAAATTCGGTTAACAACATATTTGCGCACAAAATATTAAAAGAAAGAAAATAAAAATAAAAATACCGATTTATATATATTAAAATAAATTAAAACGGTGATTTGTTTTTGCTTTTTTAAAAAAGAATCCTTATCCGATTTATTTATTTTTTAAATAAAGTATAACACTTATTTTTTAGATTTTGTTAAAATAACGCTAATCTAATTTATTTTATTTTTAAAATAAAATAAAACACTGATTTTTTTTTTAAAATCATCTGATTGATTTATTTTTAAGTTAATATGAAACACTTTTGATTTTTTTAAAAAAAAACTGTAATACTTTATTTTTAAAAAATAAATTAGTCTTTCTATTTTTAATTTAATTTTCAATTTTACTTTATTTTCTTTCTTTTAAATTTTTTTGTGGGCAAATATGTTGTTAATGGAATTTGAAGAAGTTTAATGAATTTGGGAAAAATCTGGAAACAACGAAAACGTAAGGGTACTATCTGAAATGAGAAAAATTGTTGGCCAAAATCCGAAAAATCCCAAACTTCGAGTATGCCATCAGGAATTTCCCAAACTTCGGAAAATCCCAAACTTTGGCCTTTGCTCCTCACTATCAATGCTACTTTGGGATAAGAAAAAACCCTAGCCGCTTTCACCCTTCCATTGCGTTCTGGCCGCTGTGCATCTATCGGAGGAGCAGTCGAGCCACCACCACCGGCGACTTCCACCAGCGACCACCACCGGCAACTTCCATCAGCGACCACCACCGGCGACTGCTTTCCCTATCTACCTCTCTTCTGATCTGGGTAGGGACGCCGGCTACTGCTTTCTTTGTCTGCCTCTCTATCGGAGGAGCAGTCGAGCCACCAACACAGTCGAGCGACCAACACCGGCCGTCCTTACCGCCGCCAAACGCTAGAAGCCCGTTTTCTCCGTGGATTCGTTACCACCAGGGTTCCGTCACCACCACGAGACTGACGCCGTTGTCATTCCGTCTTCACTGTTCCGTCTGCTAACACAACCACCACCGACTATCATCCGATTGCTTTCCAGTCCAAATCATTATTGTTTTCCTTCCTCTTTGTTTGCAGATCTAGATCCGGACTTCGGTATATCTTGCACCGGACTTCGGTCCTCATGGAAGACCAAACTCCTCCAAAGCTCGTCTTCTGGCCTTCTAAAGATAAGATATGAGAGCTTTTGATCTTGTTTGACAAAAATAATTTGTTTTATGAGAACGACTCATAAAACATTGAATCGAAAAATAAAAAAACTACGAGAACAAAGGAAAATGAACCCGGAACAACTATCGGCCGTTTTGGTCTCCGACCTCTGCGTGTTTACTCTGAGCAACGAAAAATCCTCAATCTATACAATAATGACTATCCGAATCCTTTGGTTTGGAAAGAACTATTTTTTGGCTTGTTCTACTAACTAATATTTAGGAGTGCCAAGGATATCCTTAGAACAAATTTATACATGTAACTCTCAAAGAATGGAAATTTTCAAAACAAATTTCTACATGAAATCCTCGGGACTACTTCTTTTGCTAGTGGTCACCGGATTTCGCCCGCTATGCCGCCCGATTCCATCAACCAATAACTGACATCCCTAGCAAACTCCAAATCTAATTGTTTCTACAAAAGTCCACAAAGAACAACTCAAACCCGATCTACTATCATTGCCGAAATTGCATTTAAATCAAGAGCTTCATGATCTGGAGCTTCAAAGGTCCTCTACAAGCGCGAATGTGAACACTGTCTCTGGGTGAAAATTAATGTCTAACATAGTATTTGAACAATTTATCTCATGAAATCTTTTCAAGAAGAAGGAAAATAGAATGTTAAAAATTCTTCTTCCGGAGATTTTTGCATCTGGTTTGATGAAAACAACCTTGATAGACTTAAAATCATCCCTATCGACACTAAGATCGTGAATGACAATGGATAGACATTGACCAAGAGTTATATTCAAGAATCAATTTTTCAGATCAAGACTAACAATGTTTTCATTTCCTTACAACCCATCACAAATCCAACTTTAAAGGAACCAAAATCGATCAACAATAACATCTAAAAACTGATTCGTGAACAATAATTTCAAATCCAACTTTAACAAAATATCTGAGAGAGGTCTCGAATCATTTCCAAACAGAGACAAACGGTATACCAATAGAATAATAATGAGCATTCATCTCATCTGTGTTTTGAGGGAAATTCATCTTCATTCTAAGGTGCGAAGATGATAGAGGAATAGTTTTCTCCTTTTCTTTTTTTTCCATATGTTTTCTATGTCCGTTTTGTGATTTTGTGGGTTTAACTCTTTCCTTTTACGATCTTCCTTATCTTTTACTTTCATGTTTATCAACTTGTGGTTTTATGAAGATGTTTTTTTGTTATCCTTTTTGTTTTTTGCAACTCTTTTAGGTTTTGTTGTTTAAGTCGTGTTTGGTTGAGTTAATCTCCTTTGATGCCTTTTTTTTGTTGACTATTTTTTGTTTCGTGTTTCCTTAACTTACCTTTTAGTTTGTGTTTTCCTTACACTTGTTTCGTTTTTCAAGGTTTATCTTTTTTAAACCTTTCTTTTTACACAACTTTCGTTTTCCTTTTTTATACCTCTAATCTCCGGTCTTGTTTGAAATTTTCCTCAAAACTGAATTAGTTATGAACAATTGAAACCAAGAACCTTGAACCTTTATCTTCCCAAAACCTTATAGTGACCCCAAACTAACTTGTTGAAGTAAATTATCCAACAACACTTGATATTTGAGTCAAATGTAAGAATAAAAGGAATAACCGAATAAGAGTGAGGATATGTGGATTTCTCATATCAAATTTTTTCTAGTCATTCTCGAAAAATTGAATATACTCAATTAACAATATCGAGTAACCATTTATTTCCTTGAACAACCTTGAGCGGCTTATGCTCATATGACCAAACTTGAGTGTAATGCTCTAATGTGTGACTATGTATTGTATATTTACCTCATATGACTCCCTGACTATTTTTTGATTAGTTGAGAATAATAGGAGAGACAAACGCTTGTTTGATGTCCCTCTTCCCCTTGATCCACTTGTGAACAATTTCCTATCAACAAATCATCATATCTAGGTTTGAGATCTATCGGCCTTATTCATAGTGTTGAAAATTTGTCTTTTTTATGGATTTGGAATTTTATTTTCAATATTTTGTTGAACAAAGTTGTTTGAACTTCTAGAAAAAGCATGAAGCTTTAGACAAGTATATCATGGCTTGTGAACAACGACTTTGGTCATACCACATATGGAATATGTTTTATTGACCAAGAGTCACAAATTCCAACCTTTTTTGGTATATGGAATCTAATTGGAATAAAACTTTTAACCGATAAACTTTTGAATAGGAAATGATGCTCCTTATTTGAACCAATCTTTGAAGTTGCGAACTAGTTTGAGCAAAATCTCCTTATGAACAAATTCGTGAGTTTTGTTGAGGTGGACATTAGCATGTTCTTGTTTTCAAGCTCTCCTATAGATTTCAGGGTATGTATAGAGTCGTGTCTGGACTGCGGTCGTGGTAGTGTGCTTTCATGACGGTTTCTTTTGATGGGAGGCTCTTCCCCGAATTCTCGTCTGTCACTTCCCCAGGAGTTCATGTCCTGTTGTACATGCATCTGGCGGTGCTATTCTGATAGTGCTTGACTCGCCCATTACCCGCTTCATCTTTGGAAGATGCTCAACATATTTGTGCTATTGTCCTCCTTCGGCTTCACCCGTCTTCTCTTTGTCACCATTATGATCTTCTCGGACGTCTACTCCTTGATCTCCGGTTGGTTCAACTTTGTGCTTACCACCTTCCTAGGATTTCAACACCGTAGCAGATTGACTTGCGCTGTATGGTTTCGCGTCAGAGACTAGCGACATGTTGCTACCGGAAGCTGTTGAAGACCTCATCCGTTTGGATGCTTTGGGTGACCGGTCTTTACAGACTGCTCCCCTTTCCTTACCCATGTATCAAAAAAAAAAAAAAAAAATCATATCATATTGTCAATGTGAAACATTTCCACACTCAACACTCCCCTTACCCCTTAAGTGCAACTATCCTGAACTAGTTGACACTTGACACATAGGAGGAGTAGCTCACAACTTATATACTAGATTCACGTATTATCATATTGTCGATGGACACATTTCCACGCTCAACAACCTCCGATGCCTCGTGGTGTTGTTGGTACATATGTTATTAGTCAGTGTTATCATATAAATTTTGAAGATCTAAAACATGCTTCTGGATAGTGAAATCCTGGATTATCACATTCAAGATCGTGTGGGTACCAAATACTTTCACGTACACAGTAAACATAGGGTAATTGACTGCCACATCATCCCAAACAAACAATTTCAACCATATGAATTAATACCAGGAGTAGAAAATTGAGAGTGTGATTGAGTAAAATATTGGAAACAAATTGCGCTATCATCTCATTCTTCAAACACATAAATGTTCATAAAAATCAAACAAATGCTTCTTTCTTCCATCAAAAGAACACTCAGATATCTCAAATTCTGCAGATTGCAACTTTGGCTGAAGATAAAACCCACATTCTGGGCTGATCAAATTTGCAGAGACCCTTGTATCTATCATCCCCCTCACCATAAGTATTTAGGTTGATGCTTCAATATGTAAATCCTTAGCTAAGCAACAAGACAACGACGGTATTCCTTCGTATGGATTGTTGAGCGTAGCAACATTTCCGGGTCGTGAGAAGACCACCTAAATAAAAACATACCAGCATGAGGGCCGGGGAGGATACAGCATAACAGCAAGCGTGCATATAGTTCCAAAACTCACCTGATAGTTTCCTAGGGTCTTTGATTTGAACCCAGCTGCACAGTAGTCAAAATAATACTCCCATGTACGGATGAACTTCTCATTCAATCCGAGTGATAGAATTTTCCTGAAATTAAGCATAATGGTTTACTTACGCAATCAGAAACTTCCGTTTTGGTGCCCTAAGATTATACTTAGTAGTATACATACCTCTGTTGCTCCAAAAAGTTCAGCCTCCAGCATCTTAGAGTTTGATAGTAATGAATTCCAATGTTTTCAACTTGCTCTACACTGCATACACAACGATTGTATAACAAAATGCCAATAAAAATCACGAAAGTAGCCTTATACAACAGCATTTTTATTGTATATTACCATAGCCTAGATGCAGCAGCCATAGCTGATGTTACTCTGCTCAAACAAAGCAAGCATGCACCTGGGAATATGTATTCCTTTATAAACTCTGAGCTTTGTCTGTACTCATCATACCGTTCATCTGGAATCGAAATGAACTACAAGGAAAAAGGAATTTTTTTTATCAGCAAAAACCTTTTACCAAGCTACTCTGTAACAACAGGAAATCATTTACCTGTAGAACAAGAAGGCCATTATCTGCTAGAACAGAATCACAGCAATGGAAGAAGTCTTCCATATATTCATGGCCCACAGCTTCTAACATCTCACTGCAAGGATCAGAGAGCAATTAAACTGCCAATATAGGCCATCATTGTTTTTGTCATTGCAGGTGAACAGGAAAAGGGCTCACCAAGAGATTATTCGATCATATTTTTGTAGATGAGGTAGTTGACGATAATCACAAAGAAGAAATCTGATGTGATCCTGCACGTATGAAAAATAACTAAAGTTATAACAAACCCATAAAAGGTGATACAATTATGTATTTATTGTATAATAATGCATGCATTAATTCACCAGAAACGAACATCAATAGTAATCCAAATCAATAAAATGAAATTCAAACCCTTTATTGATATACCTGAAGGCCAGCTTCCTTCACCTTTTGCTCAGCAAATATTAGCTGTTCCTCAGATAGGGTAATCCCAGTGTAATTGCAACCAGTACGCTTTACAACCTCAATGGCTAAGCTTCCCCAGCCACACCCAATCTCTAAGATTTCATGATTTTTCTCGATTTTGGCCTAGTTGGTTTAGAAGGTTAGGAAAAGAGCATGGTGAATTCAAGGCATTACCATAAGAAAATCCTCACCTTTTCAATGAGAAGATGTATTTTTCTAAGCTGTGCATCCCTCAAATCTTCATTCGCTGACTGACACCAGATAACTAAGACAGTAAATGTCTAACACATGGCATTTGCAACAAACTTTTAATCATTGGCATGCAAGGGAGAAGAAAGAATTTTCAGTTCTGACCTTAAATACAGCACAAGAGTATGTCATAGTCTCATCCAAGAATAAAGAAAACATGTCATTACTCTGTCAATGAATCAAAATAATGCTTAGTATCTCTCAGCAAACAATATAGTACAACATCTCCAAAATACAGCATGAGACGTGGACAATGACACAAGAAATAAGAAAGATGTTATGCAGAGAATCATTCTAGGTTTTTATGATATTATCGTTTTCGGCTGGGGTTGGCGCTAGACCAAGAATTTATTCATTGTGCAGGTAAGATTACTTCTTTGGGATACTTTTGTCTCCTCTATCTTGAATATGACTAGGTTTTTCCAGACATATTGCCGTCGGTAGCAATATTTTGTGTTCATATACTCAAATATGTATTTATTGTATAATAATACTTTTGTGTTCATATACTTGCAAGCCTTAAAATGTAGAAAACCAAATCATAGATTTACCATACCAGATCATAATGGTGAGAAATGTTCCTACGAGCTTGAGTGAGTGTATTTCGCCTTGATAAATGACGGTAGAAATATTTTGCTGAAGCTATCCCAGCTGTGAAAACCATAGGTGTCCACCAACCCCTAGTTTCAGTTAAAAGAGTAAACAAAACACTCAAATAAGATACAAAGGTGATGCCTCGTCTTACTAAGTATGTAAGCATGATTGTACCTTTTTCGTTTAGGTCCGGAAGCAGATGACTTCAAATCTCTGTTAGCGATAAATACCTGCACAACAGAATTTCTGAAGCAATGCCATAGGAACACATTTTAAAGTCTGATGTTGCAGAGTAGTTATTTTTCTTACCATGAAGAGATTTAAAAGACCTTCATTTTTATCTACAAGTGAAAAATCTCCATTGATATATGCATCCGCAAGACCTAAATCAGCCTCTATACTAACCTGTGATAAGATGAGCTTATAAGTAGCAACTTCTTATTGGTTCATAATGAAGTATAAGTGAAGATGTCAAATGGAAACTCAAGGGGTACCTTCGAATAGAACTGGGGGTTATGAACTCTTATTGAAACCTTTGGTGCACATTTCTTACTGGAACCTTGAAAGGTTATAACTGTTCCCCCATCCTCAAGTATGCTGTAGTTGCCAGAACAAATACCCTCATTAGAAAGATCACATAGACGAGGAAAAGCAACACATTTTGGATGTGTGATGTTATAGAAGAGAAAACTACGAAACAGGAAAGTGGAGGTCGATTTATGTTTATAATTCAACTAACCGAGTCTCGGCAAGAGACTTCTATAATCAGAACACAGAAGAACCATCACTCAACTTTGAGTTGCAATTTGAAACTTTACAAGGTTTATACCAGGCAGACCCCAAAAACTTTGTGATATGCTGGTATAGAAGATTACCAAGATATTATTTTTGTATGGAACACTTGAAAGATGTCACATTTGAAAAGCCTGAAGAAACTAAACTTACATAAGACATCCAGTAGAGATAAACCCTCTTAGGAATCTACTAATCAGAACGCGTGATGCAGTCTCTGTCCAAGAAGTTACCATTTGCCTTGGGTTTTGCAGAGGACTGCAGCTTCTTCCAAGAACCCCATGTGCAGCAGCCATGCCAGCCTAAGAAACATTTTTAGCAGATGTGAGTATTTTGCCACTGGTAAAAATATATGATGTGAAATCATCAAGAAGCAATGGAAGTTACTACCTTTAGTCCGTCCTCATGGAAGCCATAACCTGAAGAAGCGACAAAGTTACAAACAAAACGAACAGAAGATGATGGTAAAAGAAAGAATATGTTCCTGTCATATTGAACCTTTTATAACTTTGATGTTTACCTTGATATGCCCCACAAAACCAAATTCCTCTTTTGCCTTGTATGTTATCAATCTCAAGTGAAGCTTTTGATGCTGCAACAGAAGGGACAGGGTGTCCAGTTGACCACTTGAGCACTACGTGTTTGGGAACACTAGAAGGATTAAGAGTCACAAGAAAAGGTAGATCCCCCTCGTCGATGTTCTGTTTACACAAATCATAGCAGTTATATATTGATAGATGAAAGAATCCAACAAATGTCCTTCCTTCCTCGGAACAAATTTATTTAAATAAAGCTATCAAATATAACTCTCTTATAAATTTTCTTTCTTTGGGAATAAATTTAACATGTAACTTACCTGTAGCACATTAAGCCAGTATGTCAGGGTCACTTTACTCTCAGAACTGCCAAGAAAGTTCCATGCACTCCATGCTGCTGGGTTTCGGGGCATTAAACTTTTGTCATGATGGAGGAATATATCACTGTTCAAGAGATTAAAAGATACATCTAGACTTCAGTAACTAGAAAACTGATGCGTTTCTGTCTGTTCATCATCAAGATAAGAGAGCTGTATAAGAGAACAAGTATGTACAAGGAATAAATGACACTGTTCATAGGAGATCATTTCAGGAGGACAGATCAGTAGCAATGTGATTATTTTCCTTTATCATTGCAATGCAACACAAACTGCTGCATTTAGAATCCATTACTCAGTGTTAATTTGATTCACTAACTTCTATTGATTTGTCGTCACCTCATCATAAATTATTTGGTAACAAACCCAATTTCACCAATTAACTCAATGATTAGATGAAACAATGATCTGCTTTATTCAGTAACCATGTAAACATATATATACAAGAGGCAAGATCCTAATAGAGAAGAACCTATCCTATATGCAAGGCAAGGTAGACTAAAATCATGGGGGAGATATATCTAAAAACCTAATAAACCTATATAACATAATAATTTCCTATAAATAATCAAACATCACATCTCAACTGAATGCATGAGACACTCCTTAGGCTACTATTGTTATTATCATCCTACATCAAACTCTCACTGAATAACGAGGATAGCAGGTGATGACTTATCTCTTCAACAGTTGAACAAGATGGGTTTTACATAAGAGGTAAATATCACCTTGAATACATTATAACTGATTTTAAGACAATGCATTCCTAATACTTTGGTTCTAGATCTCATAAAACCTATGTATGACAATTCAACCAACTTAACAATATAATCAAACATCAAAAAGCGGATGGAACACAAACATTATACCTGTAGACATATTGGAAAGCTCCAAGAACTCTTCTTTCATCATGTGTTGCCTCATGTCCTAATACTTTCAAGGCATCGGGGGCATGAGTGGCTAAGATGCATCCATCATAAACATCCCTTGAACCATCACTGCAAGAGATCATGCAACCTGCAAGGAACTTTAGAAGGTCAATGGAAAAGAAAATCCAAATTTCAACAAATATCTGAGATAAGAGTCCACTGTCAATGTAACTATAGAAAAGCCAAACTTCAACAATTATCATGATGCATGAAAGTGATTAATGCCCATCTCGGAAGGTACAATACAAGTAATGGGCATCAGATTATAATTTAAATATCACCAAACATCTGATATAAGAGTTCACTGGATAATGCAACTATAGAAAAAACAAAGTTCAACAACTATCCTGATGCATGAAAGTTATTATTTCCCATATCAGAAGTTACAACACAAGTAAAGGCCAACAATTAATTAAATTAAAAATCAGATTCATCATATGTAGCACACACAGTGACACAAGCATATATATCATAGTTTTCCCTTCAATAGTTATAGAGGATGGATAGCTATTAAATCCTCCTGAATAAAAAAAAATTGGTCTTAAAGATTGCAGACAATTAAATTCACTTAACAATTTAGTATTGCAGAAGAACTCCTATACCAC
This sequence comes from Fagopyrum homotropicum, assembly GCA_033239125.1. NCBI lineage: Eukaryota > Viridiplantae > Streptophyta > Magnoliopsida > Caryophyllales > Polygonaceae > Fagopyrum > Fagopyrum homotropicum. The sequence goes on from BSWB01000005.1 coordinate 51,103,852, forward strand.
TCGAAGATTCAAATCTCCTCATACCCAAAAATAGTTGTCCTTTTATAAAGTACTTGAAGAATTAGAATTTCAGGTGAATGACCCTATGTAATCAGAATGTATGAAACTTACAAGTTGATCATTCAACTGTGACCTCAGTTCTTAAAACAAGGCAGATGATGGCCATACTAAAAGTTAATATGGAAAAATATAGTCACCCGTGAGTCATGACCTACTATAAATATGAAAAGAACCATAAGACCGAAGTACTTTGATGAAAAACTCACCTTCAACACCATTTGATACAGAACAGACCTCACAATTGGTTCTTATTTGACAACCTCTATCCACCAACTCCTCCATAATCTGGCTTTGAAACCCAAAATAAGAAAATGATCGTTTGCTAAAAATTAGGCTTATGGGAGATGCCATCATGTATATGGCATTCATTGATCACAAAAGAAGCAAATAGAAAAACCTTGTTAACGTAACAATGAGAGCGTCCTTTCACTGTAAGCCATTGTGGACGTCCCAATAACTGACAGTTGCAACAACAATCAACAATATGACTAAGCATGGCCAAGATGAATTCCAAGATAAAAAAATTATGGAGCTAAGAAGAATCACCTGAAGCAAATGATGATTGCGGCAAAATGAAAGGATGGAGAATGCAGAGAAGGTCATTACTTGTTGTGAGGGGCAAGACCAAATTGAAGCACACATGGGAATCTATACAAAAAGAAACAAAGTCATACATAGTTCATCAACCTTACAAGAAGAGGATATAACAGAAGCATCTTACAAGATAAGCTGTCTGAAACAACTCAGAGTAACCCCTTAACTTGATAAAATTCCCAAGTGTTTCACTGCGATCCTTCTCTGGGTTATTTTCTAGCTCATCAAGGTATCTTTAAACAAAAGGAAAATTGGTTTATCAGTATCTAAGTCAGACACTAGAAGGCATTTATAGCACAAGGCAGGATGCAAGTGTCTTACAGGAGGACATCATTCTTAAAGCTGATCAATTCACGAAGCATTTTCCAAAAGTATGGATTAAGGAGGTTACTCTTTTGTGCAAACAAACTAGATAGACCATTTCGGCTTCCCCATTCGCATCCTCGCCCTTCGTCTAAGCTCACGGAAAACGACATGTCAGATTCCTCCACATCAATTCCAAGAGTCTCGAATAACTCCAGCATATTTGGGTATGTTACCTGTCAAGTAATCCAAAATTCAACAGATATAGACATGTTTTGTACCATCAAAGAATAAGATAGGCTCATCATGACATGCGATTTAATGTCATCATCATACTTCCAATTTTCATTCCCGTTCCAGTGGTTAGGGTTTAGCCATTTTCAAATTTGAAATTGAACCCTTCTCTCTTCTCTCCTAATCTGCACAACCGGTATCCTCCGCCGGACAGAACCGACAAAGGTGTCCTCTCCTCGGTTCTCAACATGGCGAGTGGTCAATAATCGAAGATCGAAGGTGTTGGGCGTGGTGTCGGGAGAGGCAGCTGAACCCTGAAGGCCATAATGGCGATAACCTACAGGTAGACCCGTGATTCCATAACCGTGATCGTGAAAGTTGGGATTGACTGTAGCTTCTATCATTTCATCCGCTGATCAAAGTCCGCTATCTAATACTGATTTTATAAATGTTTTGTGCAGTAATTATAAAATAAAATGAAACAATTTGGTTTATTAGATTTTTTTTTTTTAATAGTTTTGTGTTTAGTAAATGTATCTTAATAGAAAGTACATATAGTTTGAGAATAAATAGAAAAGATGGGGTATATTTAGTTAATTGAAACATTAAAAAGCCTAGTTACTCCTATAGTTTTTCAAAAGGCATAATTATCAAAATTGCTCTTATAAAATAGGGTCAAATACTCAAAATTGCTTGTTTGCAAATTACTTTGCCTTTTTTCTGTCAATCCTATATTTCTAAAAAATATTGCTTTCAACCTTCATATTTTGATGAAATTTGATAATCGAAGACTCATACAAATCAGTAGGCGTTTGAACGTTAACTAGTATAACTCCCATACCGGGTTTTTTTTAAAAAAATTGTTATATTAATTATATTTTAATTTAAAAATTTATAATTAAAAAATATTTTTTATTTATTTCTCATAAAAAAATTTTATTTTAGTTTTGATCGATTAAAAACTGAGTTGTAAAGCTGAAAATTCACTCAATTTATTATATTAGGATATATATATATATACGATTTTTTTAATTGAAATTAAAATGTTTATAAAATGATCAAATATCAATTGATTGAATTTTTTCCATTTTTAGTTAATAGTTAGTTATTATGAATTGTATGATTAAATTTTTTTTAATTTAATTAAGAAATAAATTAATATAATTGGTATAAAATAGATACTATAAGAATATAAATAGTTATTAATTTGTGAATGTGTAAAAAAATAACATGTGTTATTAAATGTATGAGTAAATGGCACGTGACATCAAACACTTTTACTTTAATGTAGTAGATAGATTTTATGAAAAAATAAAGTATAAATTGACGTTGTTCTGCAAATTATTTTTAAAAAAATAAAAAATTTAGAATCTTAGGAAATTTCATTTTTACGTGTTTGAAAATGTTCTTTTGACATCCAAAGCTGAGTGTTAACGTTGAATTTGGAAACATTAGGTCTCATTGAGAGTCACTACAAGATACACATTGGCTCATAAATCATAATACGGGAAGGCTACATCAAGATTTGACAATAAAAATTAAAAAGTTATAATATGATTGAGATGATTTGGACGTGAATAAAATAAAATAATAATGTTAAAAAAGAGTTTATTTATGAAAAAATTGTTTAAATATAAGCTCACTTATTTATTTTGGGGTCATCTGCAGTTGTCAAGAAGATTCATCCCACCCAAATCGAAACTCCATAAAATAATAATGTTAAAAAAGAGTTTATTTATGAAGAGTGAATTTGCTATGTAATCTTAATTTACTAATTTTGTTTAGTAATTATAAAATTCAATAATTTTGTTAGAATATAACTTTTTTTAAATTGTTTAGACTAATTTACCTTTCTACAAGAATTTAAAAGATTCCTAATTAATTATTGCCTCTTAATTGACCTACGAACCTAATTGAAGAAGATGTATTTTAAAGAAGTTACCAATTTTAATCAGCGTAATCAATTAGTAAATCATAAAGATACAAGAAAATTTTACGTGAATTGATGAAACTAGCATGTTACATGCTTGTACTCTTCATGTAAATCATGAAGAGTACAAGAAAATTCTTGGTAAAATTTTACAAAAATTTACAAGAATTTATCAGCGTAATCAATTAGTAATTAATCGTGTACAAGAAGATAGATCGTGAAATCGTTTACAATAAAATTTTACAAGAAGATAAATCGTGAAATCCAACTTGTCCAGTTGGTATTAGGGTGGGAGGGAGGGGCAACCAACCAGAGATCAATTCTTGGCGACTACATTCGTTTATTAATTTTTTCGTATTTACAAGAATAAATTATAACTTTACCAGAGATCAATTCTTGGTGACTACATTCGTTTATTAATTTTTCGTATTTCTTGTAAGAATTATAAAATTACAAGAAAATTCAAGAAATATAATTGCAAGAAAATAAGTATCATTTACAAGAATAAATTATAACTTTACAAGAAATTTGTTTCATTTACAAGAATAGTTACAGTAAAGTTACAAGAGTAACGTTTAAATTAGGATAAAATTTATTATAATAAATAAGGGTAGATCTGCCATTATTTATTTAATAAGGCTATTCACTTAAAAAATTATAGGCCTAGGTTATTTACTAAACAAAATTAGTCATTGGGTACATTTCATCCAATTTTCTCTAAAATGAATAGCTAAAATGTGAGTAATAATTAGTTCCATCCAAATCTACAAAGATGTTGTACAAAAATAGGAAAAAACGTAACCTTAACAAAACGAAGAGTAATGATTAACTAGTGTATTACCCACACCTGGGTTGAGTTTTAATAAATACTTTATACTTTAAAGATTTATATGTATACTTTTGTAATAAAAAATTTAGCGAATGAAATTAATATTGGTATTATTATTTTTTATTTTCTTTTAAATTTTTTTCTTATAATTATCTATATATTAAATATAATAAATATAATTAGATCCCGTTCTTTCTTCTACTTAAAATTTGTTATTTATAATATAATTCTTTTATGATTACTTATTAGCTTTAATTAAAAATGTATATGTTTAGAATTTGATTAGAAAATTTACTGAATTTCTAAAAAATAGTAAAATTTTAAAAAATTATTATAGATCTGGGTATTTGTTTTTTATTTTCTATAAAAAAAATAAGCAAAATAATAACTTTTTAAAAATATTTTTGGAGATTCGGGAACTGTGGCGTTGACACGAGGTCTCCTTTAATACATATAAGATTAAGAAACATAAGATGTGTGAGTGGAAGTTACCGGATTGAAGACCATGAAGCCAAGGTCGAGATGGAGACGTTGAGCGTAAGGGTCTTAGCATGTCCGCCGAGGCTCTCCTCTTTGTCGTACAAAGCGACATTGTGGCCAACCTTGGCGAGCTCGTAGGCGGCTGTGAGGCCTCTTATGCCGGCTCCTACGACGGCCACCCTCATCTTCTTACGAGTGTTGTGGAAATGAAGAAGAGTAATTACCTGTAATGGAAATGTGGACAGCTCTAGGTACTTGTTTGAATGTAGGGAATAATGCATTCCCTCTCTCTCTCCTTTTCTACTAGCTCATATTTTGCTATATTCCCATATAACGCCCCACCTTTAGCCTCACTCTACAAAATCACCCCAAAGGTACAATAATGTCCTCTGAGTTGAGTCCGTGGGTCCCACCAAATGGTCCGACTGTCAAACTTGTGACTGCTAAATCTAGTCCAACTTGTTTCATGCCAGGGTAACGTTAAAATGACAGATTATAAAGACGTTCCTATCCTCGTCTCAATCAAATATAAAATATAGTTATTCGGTTTCATGCCAGGGTATGGAGATATTTATTTAGTATTATTTGGAAATCGAAATGGGGTATGCACACAAGAAAACAATTCATTGATAAAAGAATTCCTTTATTTAGCGGTTCTCGTTTGGGTTACCTATGTCTCTCCTTTTCTAGCTATTTTTTGCGATCCAAATCATATGTCCCCGATGCTGTTCCAGATGGTGTCCCTGAATTCCTATTGGTCCAGTAAATCATATTTTTAATATCGGAACATAACCAGCAATTAAAACTTCAATTTTTTATAAATAACTTCGGTCACGTGAACCAATAGGAATTTAGGGACAGTATGCTGGGATAGCATGAGGGACAGATGATTTGGATTGCATTTTTTTGCGTTATTTTCACATAACGCCCCACCTTTACCCTCACTCTTCAAAATCACCCCGAAGATAATACCCAATTACAATGTAGGTGGCAATTTATAGCCCAAGCGTGATGCTTAAATTATAGTTATTTTCCAATAACTTGTCTTTTTTTACAACTAGTCCCTAATGTAGGTTGTTTCTTGCTATTATTTTTATTATGCTCTGTAAGTTGAGTTGGTGGATCCCCCTCATGGCCCGACTCTCAACGCTGACAATTTACTTTTATTAGCTCTAATTTCTTCAAACAACTTCTTCATATCACGGTAACGTTAAAATGAATAGTTATAAACACGCTATAGTTTCATTTTAAATGAATTTTGAAATGTCAAAGTATTTGTTAGTCTCTCCTTAAATGTGGGCCAAAATTAATGACCTAAAATGAACATAGTTATGACCCATGTTGGGACCACTCTCGAGATCGGTCTAAGTCACGTTCTTGACCAACTTGTTATTATTGTGGAAAAATAGGTCATGTTGATTCCTTAAAAAATATCAAAAGGTCGACAACGTCAAACAAGACCAATTAACCAACCAAAGAGGCGAGAGGAAGGCAAGACTACAGTACTAAAGTTTTATTATCCCACATCGATTAGCTACTAAAGTTGATGGTTTTAGGGTAACTTTTTTTTTTTTTTCAAATGAATATCAAAATGAAGGTAAAACTTAAATGGGTCCCAAAAAGTTTTATTTTTAGGGAAAGAAAATCTTTTGGGATGCTACTGGCGAGACCTCACAATGGGTCCCGACCCTTAGCCTGACAACAATCTCACCAGATCTTTTCAACATGACACAAATAAAGGCAAAACTTAAATTGTTTGTAATGTATGGGAGAACAGGAAGTTACAAGTACAAGGTGGAAACTCAGCCGAGTCCTCAAAACGACACAACTCCAAACATAATCCAAAAACCATACATCAAACCATAATCCCCACATGACAATAATAATCCCAAAAACTTAAATCGTTTGTAATGTGGGTCATAATGTTCTTTCGTAAAGTAATCTTGGCATTTGGTTATTACGTTAAATATTTTTATGTTACTTTTACATAAGTAACCGTAACCATAAAGTTTTATTTTTTGGGAAGATTTTTTTTCTTTTTTTTTTTCAAATGAATATCAAAATGATATATTTATCTATTATCTATCTATTATACATACTAAGAGAAAGTACATATAGGGATGACGTGGCGCGTTGTGAAAGTAGTAATCAAATGGAACTCTCACAATTTTTTTGCCAATAAATCTTTTTATTTTTTAATCCAGAAAATCTTTTTTTACTAAACTAAAAGCATGTTATTGAAACATTATACGTACCTTTTTTTTTTTCAACCAACCTATTTTTTGGACAAAAAATCTTTAATTTTAAACTATTTTTTTTAAGCTAAGGAATCTTTTGTTATGAGCATCATCCAACGTTAAATTTTTTGAAAGATTTTGTTATCCCACATCGATTAGCTACTAAAGTTGATAGTTTTAGATTTGTATAAATAGGGAGTCTAAAGAGTATACAAATAATACATTTCTTAGCCTTTTGGTTAAGTTCAACTATAATTGTTATTCATATCAGAATAATATTTTATTTTTGGGATCGTTAAACTACAGTTATGTGGGTCATAATGTTCTTCCCTAAAGTAATCGTACCCCTAAAGTTTTATTTTTCCCTACAGTTTTATTTTTAGTGAAGATTTTATTTTTGAAAACGTTAATCTACAATTATGTGGGTCATAATGTTCTTTCCTAAAGTAATCTTGGCCTTTGGTTATTACGTTAAATATTTTCACACGATACTTTTATATAAGTAACCGTACCCCTAAAGTTTTATTTTTAGGTAAGATTTTTTTTTTCAAATGAATATCAAAATGAACAATTTAGCTAAATTTTTTGAGGGTTTTTGTTGTCCCACATCGATTAGCTTCTAAGCTTGATGGTTTTAAAATTTTTAGGTAAGATTTGTTTTGAAAATATCTTTACTCCTAAAAAAACTTTTAAGCTAGAGAATATTTATTTCGTAAACTATTTTTGTAAGGTAGAGAATCTTTATTTATTAAACTAACAATCTTTAATTTTAAACTATTTTTTTAAGCTAAGAAATCTTTTGTTATGAGGATCATCCATTTTACGTTAAATATTTTGAAGGATTTTGTTATCTCACATCGATTAGTTACTAAACTTGATGTTTCATAACTTGTATGAATAGGGAGTCTAAAGTGTATACAAATAATACATTTTTTAGCCATTTTGTTAAGTTCAATTATAATTATTATTAATATCGGAATAATATTGAGAAAATTGGTGTAAAGGAGCCCTTTTTGTATCCATGATACAATCTAGGCCCCTCTAATTTTCTCTCAAAAAATAAAACTAAATTAAATTATAAAGAGATTATTAATTGTGGGGACCACTCTAATTAAAAAGATTTTCTCTCTTAATTAAGGAGGATAAATAACTATTAAAAATTAAAAAGATAAACTAAATTAAAAAGATAATTGAATATTAATTGTGGGGACCACTCTCATTAAAAAGATTCTCCCTTAATTAATATGGCTGTTTTTTAATTAAATAAGGAAAATGAGAGTGATTTCCACAAATTCTGTACATAATTTTATGTACATAATTTCGCACGCAGATTATGTACATAAATTCGCACGCATATTATGTACATAAATTCGCACGCAGATTATGTACATAAATTCGCACGCAGATTATGTACATAAATTCGCACGCAGATTATGTACATAAATTCGCACGCAGATTATGTACATAAATTCGCACGCAGATTATGTACATAAATTCGCACGCAGATTATGTACATAACTTCGCACGCAGATTATGTACATAACTTCGCACGCAGATTATGTACATAACTTCGCACGCAGATTATGTACATAAAATTATGTAATTAATTTTAATGTCAGCAAATAAGCGATTATTTAAAAAAAAAGTAATGTTTATTAAGGGAGATAATCTTTTTATTTTTTAAAACTAATTCCTTAATTGTAGGGGACCACTCTTATTTTCCTTTTTTATTTAAAAAATTAAGGGGGAGAATCTTTTTAATTTTGAATAATTATAGGGTACCACTCTCATTTTCCTTTTTAATTTTGAAAGTATCTTAAATTATTTTTGATTTTATCTTTTTTCTCAAAATTACAAGGGGCCTACTTTATCTATATTTTTACAAAAGAGACTAGTTAATCTACATTAATGCATAATTAGCCTACTTTCCCTTTTATCTCAAAAATATTTTATTTTTGGATCGTTAACCTACAATTACGTGAATCATAATGTTCTTCCTTAAAGTAATCGTACTCCTAAAGTATTATTTTTAGGGAAGAGTAATCGCACCCCTAAAGTTTTATTTTTAGGAAAGATTTTATTTTTGAGAACATTAACCTACAATTATGTGGGTCATAATGTTCTTCTATAAAGTAATCTTGACTTTTGATTATTACGTTAAATATTTTGAACGATTTTTTTATCCCACATCGATTAGCTACTAAAGTTGATGGTTTTAGAAATTGTATAAATAGGAAGTCTAAAGAGTATACAAATAATACATTTCTTAGCCTTTTGGTTAAGTTCAACTATAATTATTATTCATATCAGAATAATATTTTATTTTTGGGATCGTTAACCTACAGTTATATCGGTCATAATGTCGTATCCCTAAAGGTTTGTTTTATTTTAAGGAAGAGTAATCATGCCTTAAAGTTTTATTTTTAGGGAAGATTTTATTTTGGGAACGTTAACCTACAATTATGTGGGTCATTATGTTGTTCCCTAAAGTAATCTTGGCCTTTGGTTATTACGTTAAATATTTTCACGTTAATTTTATATTAGTAACCGTAACCCTAAAGTTTTATTTTTAGGGAAAATATTTTTTTTTCAAATTAATATCAAAATGATCTATTTGATTAAATTTTTTGAGGGTTTTTGTTGTCTCACATCGATTAGCTACTAAGCTTGCTGGTTTTAGAACTTGTATAAGTAGGTAGTCTATATACTCGCTGACGTGGTACGCTGTGGAGGCAGTATTTCTAAAATAGAGCTCCCATAATTAACGCCATTAAATCTTTTCTTTCTAAGTCCAAAAAATTTTTTTTTACCCGATTTGTTTCGAAAATATCTTTACTCCTAAAAAAACTTTTAAGCCAAAAAATATTTATAAACTGTTTTTTTTAAACCAGAGAATCTTTATTTATTAAACTAACAATCTTTTATTAGAAAATTTTACTTAGCTTTTTTTTGTTCCAACTAATCTATTTTTTTGGACAAAAAATCTTGGGCTTATTAGGTAAGTAGGCTTTTTTATTTTATTGTATACTAACTAGGCCTTTTCTAATTTTCTATTTAGTAAATATGGGAAGTGTTCAAGTAAGGCCCATTATTCCGGTACGGCCGTGCGGCCGACACGTGTCCCGGAATTTTTTTTTTTTTTTTTTTTAAAAATAGTAAAAGTAATAGTTCAAAACTTATCATGGAATAGTTCATAACTTATAAAAGGATAGTTCATGAATTATAATAGAATAGTTCATAGTGTAAAATTTATAAAGGAATGAAAGTAATAGTTCAAAACTTATTAAGTAATAGTTCATAACTTCTAAAAGGATAGTTCATGAATTATAATAGAATAGTTCATAGTGCAAAATTTATAAAGGAGCGAAAGTAATAGTTCAAAACTTATTATGGGATAGTTCATGTGTAACGACCCAAATTTTGGCGCGTTAGCGTTTTGTATTTTCTCGGATTTTATCGATATTTTAAATAGCTTAACATTTTTGGCAAGTATTTCTACGTCGTAATTTAAGTTATTGTCTTATTATCGAGAATATTCTACGAGAACGATTTGTATATGATAACTTATATTTTTACAAGTATATTTGAATATATTTGATACATAAATATATAGTCCGTATTTTTATTTTTTTGGAAAATGTCGGAAAATTTTCCGTTCCGAAAATTCCCGTTCCGATTGCTTTGATCGGGTTTCTTTAATTCCGATGTCCTTTTTGCATATTATTTTATCCTTTTCTTTTCTTCCTTTCTTCCTTTCTTTTTAACCCATCACCTCTTCCTACCTACATATGATGTAGCTTCTGCAGCCCCCTGGTTGCACCACCTCTCTGCAAAGTAAGTTGACCCCTCGACCTCCATCTGCTCTCATCACCTGCTCCAACCCTCTGACCTTCCCAGCTCGAACCTACTTGCTCTCTGATATGCAAGTTCCCGCCTCTCCTCCCTCTAACTCTCTCTCGTCTTCTTCTCCAGCTCTGTCCACGCTACAATACGCAACAACAAGCAGTACCCTCTAATCTTCCTCCTGTACAACCACCAAGGAGACGACGCTCCACCTTAGCCTCGCTCGAGACCACCAAGGGACCTGCGAGTGCCGCTTCAATATGCCCTGCCGCCTTCTCTCCGTCCACCACCGCAGCCCCTCTAAACCCACCTTTCTCTTACCTCACCGGAGCGAACTCAGAGCAACGAGCCCTCCATCACTGCTACCGGTGCCACCAGACGCTGAAATTGTACAGCCGTCTTCGATCACACTTCTCTCTGTCAACTGCACTGTAACGCCCCAACTTTTAGGCGTGTTTGAAATATTTATTTTTCTGCGGTTTTTATCGATATTTTAATAGTTGATATATTCTTATAAAAGTACTTTACGACGTAAAATATCTTTCCGGAATATATTATTATTTCTTGATACGTTCGCGTATATCCATATTATTATTTTCGAAAAGTCGAGAAAGTTTTTTTTCCGATCCGAAAATCCCGTTCCAGTTTATTTCAATCTAGTTGTTTTATTTTCTCCTTTTCTTTCCTTCTTTCCCAACCTTTTGTTTATTTTATTTTTATTTCTCTTTTGCTGCTTGAGGGCGTCAGAAAGAAAGCCGACCTCTCGTTCTCCTGGGAACTCTAGCTCTTAGCCGCCCATCTACTTGGCCAGGATAGCTCCACTGCTGATTATGTTTGCTTCTCCTAGCCAACTACTCTCATTGACCTGCTCAACAACCCTTCGATTCCCCTCTCAATCTGGAAGCAAGCCTCTCCCCTGCTCCTCATTCCCTCCCCGGATTTGCTTGCAACACCAACATATCTTTGTTTTATCTCATACCCCTGCCATTGTTTCACTCAACCTATCACCATCTGGACTTCCCTGCTTCTTCCGCACCAACAGATCTCGCCACCACCGAGCTCTTCTCCTCACGAGCCTGCAGGGTGCGTCCGCTTCGACCTCAACCTCTGTCAACAGCCTTGCCTCTCTTGCACCTGGAAATAGCAAACAAAGGGAGAGATGTTGCCCTGTTGAAGCCGGAGGAAGCAGTGGCCTCCCCTTCCGCCCAAACAAACCGGAGAACCCTGCCCTCGCCCGACGCCGGAGAGCTCTGTCCCGCCTTCTGCCTTGAGCCACCGATGTCACCAGTGCAGCGTTCCGCCTCCTTCTCCTCACCTTATTTCATTCTTCTATCGATCTTTGACAGGCCCCATCGGAGCAGCCTTCGCCTCGCCGGGAAGCAACCGCCGCTGGGCCACCAGAGAAGCTCTGCCCCGCATGCCTTGGCTCTGCCTCCGCCTCACCCAGATCTGCCTACTGAGTTCCTTGCCGCCGCTTGTGTCCCTCTGCCGCCTTCCACTCTTCCAGCCTTCCTCTGTTAAACGCAAAAGAGAAACCCTTTAGGGCTAATTTCAGTCGGCCCTCCCCCTTATTTGGTATAATTGCAAAATGTGCCCATCTTTTACTATTGCAGCTTTGTACCCAGATTTTGGAAAGTAACAAGTATACCCTCCTGCAAAATTAATTACATTTTGGGCCATATTTATAATTGTAGTTTGTGACTCAACTTTTTGTAAATTATCGAGTGTGCCCTTGCTGATTTTAATTATGGATTATGACCTATAGTTTTCGAACGGTATATTTTGCCCCGGAAAATGAATTAGCGGTTTGGAACCTTGGATTTTGATTACGAGATATTCTTATATTTTTATACAATGTATATTATGTCTTTATTGGATTAATACGGTTATGGCTCAAAGATTTTAATCCCGGGTTTTTAACGTTGACTTTTGAAAACGAGTTTTCCTTAGATATATATATATATATATATATATATATATATATATATATATATATATATAATACTTTCCGTTCAAATTTAGCATATGAGCTAAATTTGCCTAGCTTTGGTGTTAGGTTCGGAAGCACCCCGATAAAGGCCCAACGAATCCATTCCCGACATCCTTAGATCGTCTTCCGTCTTTTGACGTCATGTGAGTACCCTCTCCCCCGAGCTTATGATCTTATCTCGGTTTAGTTATGTTTAGTTTTAGTATCATGCTAGGTTGGATCTAGGATAACTTAGAGAGAATGCCAAGTAGTGGCTTTGAACCTTAGGTGAGTTTTCAGGTTTTGATATTGTTTGATGGTTTGATGTTGATTCTAAGCTTGAGGTGATATTGCGGTCTAGTGAGGTTGTTATAAGGATTTGAGTATATGTTTTGATCTTGTGAGAATCATTAGGCTTGAGGTTTAGGATTACATGTTGTTGTGACCTTATAGAGGTCTAGGAACATGGTATCCTAACATGTGAGTTGTATGACCTTATAGAGGTCATTTGGGCTAGAAGTCTAAGGACTTCTAACATGAGAGATAGATATTGATCGTGTGCCTTGTTTTGGCCAGGAGTTGAGTATCTTCCTGCGAGAATTTGAGAGCTATTGTTGATCGGTTTAGCTTTGGGACGAGGTAAGTCTCCGGACTTACTTAGCTCGTATTCCTTGTATTAGCGTTGATGTGTGCTTGGTGGTGTGTGTTTATTTTTTATAACAACTTAACTGGAAATAGGATTACCGACCTTTATATTATTTTGGCCCAAGTGTATGATAACGGGCGGTGACAACTTGCCTGGCTCCCGCGAGAGCTAGGAGGTTCTCGGCGACTATCCCGTGCTGGTAGACGGTCAGATGCATCAGTACCATTCCATGCCGGTAAGTAGGGACCGATGCGAGTTTCGGTGACTCTCGTGTCACAACCTAAGTTGAATTAGAACGGGATATGACTTAATAATAATAAGATAATAAACCGGACTTGTGTGCTTTGGAGTGTATTGGGTGTTTATGATGATTGACTTGTGTTTGTGCCTTTCACCTTGATTCTAATGCTTCGAATATTAGCTAACGGTTTTATACCGATTGTTGTAGATTGCCTTGCAGGTTAGGAATGCGGTCGAGAGATCCGGAAGAGTGGGCAGCCGGGGTTCCGTACATTTTAGGAGGGGTTTGGTTGGAGTTGTATTTGGGTATTGTTTCTTGTATATTGTTATGTTTTCGATGTTTGAGTCTTTGGAGTTGAGAACTCGGCTGAAGTTGTCTTTTATTTGTTTCTGGGGATCATATCATTTGCATAAAATGTATTTCAGTTTTGCCTTTATTTGTGTCTTGTTGTAAGATCCGGTGAAATTGTTGTCAGGCTAAGGGTCGGGACCCATTGTGAGGTCCCAACCCGTAGCATCCCGAGTCCCACGGATTTGGGGTGTTACATGCACATCTGGGAACCGGCCGGGATCGCCTGGAGAAGCCGTGCCGCTGCATGCATCGATTCGCCGGACCACCAGTGCAGCCCTGCCCGCTGCTTGCATCGATTCGCCAGAACCACTACAACCCCGAATGCGATCTCCCACCGCGTGTGCCCACTGTGTCTCTGTGCCGCCTTCGATCTGGCAGGAATGAAGCTGGAGAAGCCCGCCAGAACCGCCAGCATCTCCTTCTGCCTCGCCTCGCCCCGCCGGAGTCACCGCCTTCTCTCCCGTCGTCAACAACCAGGCCGACGCCTCCGAACCAGGATCGCCGCCTCCGGATCTCGTTCCCCTGTTGAGTTTCTGAGGTTGAAGAAAGCTTTAGGGTTATATTTAAATCGGCCCCCCCTCTATTTATGCGTAATTGCAGTTTATACCCATACTTTGAATTTACATATATTACCCACATTTTGGAATCTTGCATTTATATCCTTTGCTGGAAAATTACAGATTATGGCCCTTATTTACATTTTCAGAATATGACCCAAGTTTATGAATTTGTTCATCTTTGCCCTAAAAACGTATTTGTCGATTTTAAACTCGAGTTTCAATTAGGGGGATATTCTTATATTTGTATATACTACATATTATGCCTTTGTTGGATTACTCTCGGTTTATGGCAAAGATTTTATTGTGAGTATTAACCTTGGCTTTGAATGTAACACCCCAAATCCGCGGGACTCGGGGCGCTACGGACTGGGACCTCACAATGGGTCCCGACCCTTAGCTTGACAACAATTTCACCGGATCTTTCCAACATGGCACAAATAAAGGCAAATATCAAAAACGTTTTAATGCAATGCAAACAATTCGTAAAGAAAGGTACAATTTGGAAACTCAGCCGAGTCCTCAAAACATCACAACTCCAAAATATAAATCCATAAGGTATAAGATAATCCAAAAACGACATCAACACATAACCATCCCCGTCCTATAATGTACGGAGACCCCGGCTGTCCACTCCTCCGCCTCACTCGGCGGCATCCCTATCCTGCAAGGCATCTACAACAATCGGTATAATACAGTTAGCTATATTCAAAGCATTAGAATCAAGGTGATGGCACACACACACACAAATAAACATAAACACACAACATGCTCGAAACACACAAGACCGGTTCATTATCTTTTTATTATTATTAAGTCATATTCCGTTACTATTTCAACTTAGGTTTGTGACACAAGAATCACCGCATGATCTCGCCTCGGTCCCTACTCACCGTCAAGGAATGGCACTGATGCATCTGGCCGTCTACCTGCCCGGGCTAGTCGCCGAGAACCCCCTAACTCTCCGCAAGAGCTAGACAGTGTTGTCACCGCCCGTTATCATACACTTGGGCCAATAATAAATAAAGTCGGTAATCCTAATTCCGGTTTAATTGTTATACAATAAACGATAAACAAACACCACCAAACACACATCGAAACTAATACGATGAATACGAGCTAAGTAAGTCCGGAGACTTACCTCTTCTCCACACTCAACTCACAACACTCTCGCTTCCCTTGGGAAGAAGTCCACAACCCGCTCACAAGAGGATATAAGTCAACAACCCACTCACACAAGAAGTCTTAGACTTCTATACAAATGATCAACGCAAGACCATTTGACTCTCAATTCTAGGACCGCATCCTAGAATTCCTACACTCACCTCTCACTCAACGCATGAGGAGATCTACCCACAACCCACTCTCTCAAACACATGCTAGAACTCATAACAACATATATCTCACAAGATCATGAACCCCAACCTAAGGAACGATAATCTAGCCTAGAAGGTCCAGCATGCTTAATCAATTCTCTTAAGCTTCAAAGCCACTACTTGACATTCACTCTAAGTTATGCTAGATCCAACCTAGCATGATACTGATACTAAATATAACTAAATCGAGTAAGATCATAATCTCGAGGGAGAGGGTACTCACGTGACGTCAAAAGACGGAAGTCAAACTTGGACTCGTTAGGCCTTTATCGGGGCGCTTCCGGACCTAAAACTAAACTACACAAATTTAGCAAACGCTAAAAACCCACAATTAAACCCTTGAGTCATAACTCGAAATTAATCCATCGAGTGTATAAAATATAAGGAAAGTCCCGCTTTTAAAACAACGATTAAAACTCGCAAAAACGCTTTCCGGGACGATCCATACAAAATTTATAAACATAGATGAAATCCGAAGTCAACTTTTCCGGCAACAAGGAAACTCATAAAACTCGGCTATTTTCGAAATAAGCTTTGGGTCCAAATTATAATCTATACCCAAGGGTAAAAGTTGCATATTTTAAGAATATAATATCAAGATTACAATAATACCATTCAGTAGGGTACACACAACAAATTCCAAGAGAATGGGGGTCAAAACTGTAATACATAAATGAAGGGTCAAGATTGTAATAACAATAAAAGGTTGGGCCGATTTACTAATTAATGCAAGTAGTCTTCTTCAACCCTGGAACATAACAGAGGGAGAGGAGGCGCGCTACTAGGGAACATAGGAAGGAGGGCAGCCGGCGTCGGGTTCCCTTGCGACGTCTCCGACAGCAGAGCAGGGGAGGAGATACTCCAATCCCTTCCGGCGGCTACACACGAAATAGGGATGGCACGTTACCTAGAGGAGAAAAGAAGAGAAGGAAAGAAAGAGGTGGTGGCGACTCACCACGCCGGCGACACCGATGGTTCGAGGCGGAGGAAGGTGCGACGGTCGGCAGCAGTGCCACTCCCTGCACTGGCGGCCTCCAGGCGTTAGAGGGGAGGACAGAGGGTGAAGGTTGAGAAGGTGGCGGTTGTGCCTAGTCCGGCCAGTGGCTTTGATCGATCAAGGCTGCATCGTAGAGGCAGCCCCCTTTCGATCCGGCGGTTCCTGTCCTGGTGGTGCAGCCCTCGCTAGTTGCCAACCTTCTGTACTGAGGGGTCTCCAATGGTAGACGATACAGAGAAGGGGATGGAATGCAGTACGCTGGCACTTGGGCTGGCTTGCGTGAGGAAAGTAGTGATGGGGCACAACAAGGTGAGAAAGGGAGGGTGAAAGGCTGAGAGGTAAGAAAGTTGTGAGGTTGAGTGCTAAGCGGTTGAGTCCCGAGAGAGTCTTGCAGGATTGTAGGCTAGAGTGGCGGTACCAGGCAACGACGAGTTGGATAGCGTGGGTTGGGCGGCTGTTCATCTGCCAGAGGAGAGAGGAAAGGTAGCATAAAAAATAAAAAGGAAAAATAAAGGCAGCAATTAAAATATATATAAATCACTTATATGAAAAAAAATACTTGAATAGTATGATTTTCGATATAGAAAACGTTCCCGTAAAAATGTGTACGAGATTACAAAATAATTTTAAACGGATAATATATGATTGTGAAATATATTGATACATACCTATATACTCGTATAATTATTTAGGCTACTAAAATATCAATAACTATACGGAAAGTTAAACATCGAGAACACGCCTAAAATTGGGGTGTTACATTGAAAACGACTTTTACCTTGAGTTTATGAGGTTATACAATTTGCCCGGAATATTATATTTACGATATTTAACTTGGGTTTTAGAAGAGTGGTTTTCCTTAGATTATATATGTTCATTATTCCGTTCAAATTTAGCTTAAAAAGCTAAATTTGTTTAGTTTGGTGCTAGGTTCGGAAGCGCCACGATAAAGGCCTAACGAGTCCAAGTCGACATCCGTTGAACGACTTCCGTCTTTTGACGTCTTGTGAGTATACTTTCCCCTCGATCTAGTTATGTTAAGTTTTAGTATCATGCTAGGATGGATCTAGCATAACTTAGAGTTAATGCCAAGTAGTGGTTTTGAACCTTAGGTAAGTTTTGAGGATTTGATATTGTTTGATGGATTGATGTGGATTCTAAGTTTGAGGTGGTATTGCGGTCTAGTGAGGTTGTTATAAGGATTCGAGTATATGGTTTGACCTTGTGAGAATCATTAGGCTTGAGGTGTTGATATTATCTTGTGAGGTTGTTTATGGCTTTAAGTGTGGGTTGAGTTGTGAGAATTTAAGGGCTGAGGTTGTATGATTGTTGAGGTTGTGGACTAGAACGAGAGTATCCTAGTGGTGTTGTGAGTTATGATCTTGCGAGATCCGAGGGTTTAGAAGTCTTAGGACTTCTAGCTTCCGTGAGTGTGATGTGAGCATGGGGGATTCTAGGATGCGGTCCTAGAATTGAGAGTCAAATGGTCTTGCGTAGATCATTTGTATAGAAGTCTAAGACTTCTATTGTGAGTGGGTTGTTATTGATATAGTTATCTTCGTGTGAGCAGGTATGGACTTCCTCCCTAAGGAAGCGAGAGTGTTGTGAGTTGAGTATGGTGACGATGTAAGTCTCCGGACTTACTTAGCTCGTATTCTATGTATTAGATTCGATGCGTATTTGTTGGTGTGTGTTTTATTGCTTTCATTATAACTTATAAAACCGGAATATGATTACCGACCTTTATATATTATTTGGCCCAAGTGTATGATAACGGGCGGTGACAACTTGTCTAGCTCTTGCGTAGAGTTAGGAGGTTCTTGGCGACTAGCCCGTGTGGTTAGACGGTCGGATGCATCCGTACCATTCCATGCGGTAAGTGGGGACCGAGGCGAGTTTCGGGAGATTCTCGTGTCACAAAAGAAGTTGAATTAGAACGGGATATGACCTAATAATAAAAAGATAATAACCGGACTTGCGTGTTTTGAGCATGTTATGTGTTTTGTTGATGTATGTGTGTATGTGCCTTCACCTTGCTTCTAATGCTGTGAATATTAGCTAACGGTTTTATACCGATTGTTGTAGATTGTCCTGCAGGTTAGGAATGCGGCCGAGAGATCCGGAAGAGTGGACAGCCGGGGTTCGTACATTTTAGGAAGGGTTTTTGGATGGAGTTGAGTTGTGTTTTGTCCTTCGATTGTTGTGTTTTGTATGCCGTGTATTTGGCGTTCGGTTTCTATGTTGTATGTCGGCTGAAGTCTTTTGTTGTTTTCCTTCGGGTTTCTTATCATTTGCATTAAAATGAATTTCGTTTTGCCTTTATTTGTGCCATGTTGGAAAGGTCCGGTGAAATTGTTGTCAAGCTAAGGGTCGGGACCCATTGTGAGGTCCCAACCCGTAGCATCCCGAGTCCCGAGGATTCGGGATGTTACAAAAGTGGTATCAGAGCCCTAGGTTGACAACAATGGCACTCGCAATCTTCTAACGGCCGAATGAGGAATAAACAGAACCCCGCGGGTTCTAAGTTTTTGTTTTCAAAATCATATGCATGAGTCGGGGTAGAATGTACGGACCACCACTCTTCCGCGGATCTCGGCAGCTTAGTTTATTGGATTTTGATATGTATATATATGTATATATGGATATGGATATGAGGTTTGTAATTATGCATGATGGAGTTGATGTGTATCTTTGTATATTGTAGTTGCATGATGAACATGATTTATGTGTATAGTTGTATATGTGAACGATTATATGTTTTGGACCTTGTATTGTTATAATTGAATGCCGAATGCGTGATATTAGTAGTAATATGGACTTAGGACTTATATATTTATGTATACATATTCTTATTATATATAGTAGCATATGAAGTTATGGAACCATTTAGCTAAGATGATAGTAAGATATCATTGCCTTGAAGACGATGAGGTGGCTTGGGATAGCGTTCATACGTGGAGGAGTATACTTAAGTATCGAGTTTAGTATCACGCTTTGAAGATCACCTTGGTTTCTCGGAATCCTTTAAAAGGACATCAAAGAGGAAGACTAGAGATGACATAAACGAAGGACGAACAAGTAGAAAGAAGAACTCGAGACGACTTAAGGGCGATCAAGATGGGAGCAATACAAGAAAGGGGAGCAACATTAAAGTGTAGAAGCGGTTCTAAAGAGACCATGATCGAAGGACGACGAGACCAAGGGAGAGAAGGAACTTAAGTTCTTCGAGAAGAAGCGTGGACAACTAAAGAGGTAAATCGAGGAGGAGATGAGTACATTCTACCAAGGTTAAGGTAGTATTCCATTAAGATGTGAAGCTTCCTTAGACGCTCCTAAGTATTGGAGTCAAGATGAGAAGAGTGATCGGACCATTTGCGAAAAATTTAAGATATTATAAGTTAAGCTTATGAGGTACCAATAAGTGGAGAGTCAACATTACTAGAGTTATGAGAAGAAGGGCATGCTGGGATTCACGTAGAGTTGACCGACTTCCGTTATGATGATAAGACTAAGAAACGCCAAGAAGAAAGAAGTGTGAGTAGGCGTGATCCCGAGAAGATAAGTCACGCAACAAGGAGCTTTTAGTTATGAAAAGACGTAAGACAACAACCAAGAGAAATGCGAACGATCACTGAGTAAACTTAGAGATTTAAGAAGACACACTTACAAGATAGCATGAGGTGTGGTTAAGCTTATGAAGGTGAGTTATACGGCGTGCGGGGCTTGGAAGAGTATAGTTATCTTATGAAAGAAGAGGAAGCATGGAATGAAGAAAGAACTAATGAAGTTTAAGACAGAGTACCTTGAGAGGGTAGCGTTTAGGAGTATGGTAACATGGAGGGTAAGAAGAATGGTAAGTCATTGACATCGGAGAAGGTCAGTTATAAATTAATTGGTGACAACCAAGAACGCTCGTGTGCGGGTTGTCTATTGGTGAGTGTAAATGGGATGAGTAAACAAGATTATGGGCATATAGAGGGATTTGGATAACCTTATGCGACATTTGTAGGTCATGAAATTGGCATATGGGAGAACGACACGAATTAGAGGTTTTAAAGTTTGACCACGGTAAAGAGGAAGTAGTGAATCAAGAAGAAGTTAAGGTGTTATGGAGGTGGTACGTAAACGGGAGTATATAGAGGATGCATGGTATGAAATGGATGATATGTTACCGCCGGCAAGAGATAAGTCAAGTTTCTATACTCACACGGAAGAGACATGGTGGTTATGGCGTGAAAGAGAGGACCTATATTAGGGCAACGCTGTAGGCTTAGAGTTACGATGTTAGTACCTGGAGATGTAATGAGTTTGATATTTTAGTGGTTTTGGATAGAGAGTTTCTTCTAGCATTTCTCCACGGGGCATACCGGTACAATTGTGAAGTTGTTCATGGAATACCGAGAGATGCATAAGGTGACCAACAAGAGTAAGAGAAGATCGAAATTTTAAAGTTTGATGTCGACAAGAGATGTACAAAAAGTATATGGAAGTTTGAGGTTAGAACTTCTACCGTTGTGTTGACTTTACCAAAGGAAAGTGAAGTATAATTTCTACTTGAAGAAAGGATGTCTATGGTGAAAGCTTATGTAGAATACGATGAGCTCCTCTCATATGTTAGGATGTCGCGGAAAGTGAAGAAGATAAGGTCAATTGTTTTGAAGAACGTTTAGGTCCTGCAATTTGGACCCTTATGGTTGCACATAAGTGAAAAACCTTAGAAGATTTTTACAATCATGTGATCAAAGAGGGAGAATGAGATTAAGTTGAAGGAATACTTGAATGAGGCTACAAGAGTCAGAAGACTCGAGAAATTCTCTCGAGTTCAAGAGATAAAGGATCTTTGAAAGTGGACGGTAAAACATTATTGCTAGAGATGAAGCAATATGCGTGTTTGAAGGACGTCACCCCAACAGATCAGGGTAGATCATTAGTACAATGGACACCTGTCAAGCGTTAAGACAATGTTGTGTCGGTTACTACGTTATGTGACGAAAGAGGAAAAAACGAAAACCGAGATATCACGGATCCCAATACGTCAGAATGTGGGTTTTTCCCACTAAGGTCGAGCTTGATTCAATCCCGATATCTAAGGTGTCATATGGAATGAAGCTTGTGCAGAGACATGTGTTGTGGAAATAGATGAAGGAGAAATTCCAAGAACTTATTGATAAGATTTCACTAGAAATTATTGAAATGCTATGGGGAACTCCGAATGCTATCTTAAACTCTTGATTTAAAGTTGCTATGTAGAACACCAGTTTGCGAAAGAGAGACGGTTATCTCTATTGTACATCGATTACAATGAGTTGAGCCAGATGACAATGAAGGACAAGTATCCCTCACCACGGATTGGTGATCTACTCGACCAGTTGCAAGGTTCAGTAGTCCCTTCTAAAACTTATTTAAGGGCTGATTGCCACCAATTAAGAATTCGAGATCAGGATATTGCAAATACCGCAGTCCGTACAAGGTATGGTCACCATGAGCCTGTCGTGATGTCATCTGTGCTTACTAATGCCCCGTATAAGATATTTTGGTCTACTTTCAAAGAAGAGAGAAGTTGTATGATAGTTTTCTCGGGATGGCAACCACGACGGATGGGGAAGAAGTTACAAGTTTGCTTAGATGTGTTGGTCATTACCGGATTTGTGGAGAGATTTTCTAAAGTAACACCACCTATGGCTAACCTACTCCGGATGACAATGAAATAGTGAGTAGGACAAAGATTGACAATAGAGTTGTTGAGAGTTAAGAGGAGATTCATTGGTGCAACTGTTTTGAAATTACCTTGAGGTATGATGGGTTTGAAGTGTACAAGTGATTCTCCAAGACATGGTCTTGATTGGGTATTGAGGAACGATGTAAAGTAATAGCATACGTGTCTTGTTAGTCAAAGCAATGTCAAGTTAAATACTTCCTTCATTCCTTAGAGCTTGCAACAAGAATTGATGAAATAGAACATTAAAGTTTCGTTTGACAAGAACCAAAGCCAACAGTATTAAATCGGAAGTTCGATCTTCTTTGATAAAGAAATCAAAAGGAAAATAATGGAGATGCTGCATCGAAACCGAGAAGAAAGTTGAGTTCCGATATTTTGACCTTTTTGAGATCTTAGCGCGAGTTGGAGAAGTGTCTTATAAGTTGGCGTTGCCGCCAAGAGTAGAGAGGGTTCACCTAGTGTTTCTTGTGTATCAATCTAGGAAGTACAGTTACTCGAGAAGTTTTGCGGTCTGGATGAGTTAGTTGCGTCGTAGAACCGATGAGGCTAACTAGAAGATGTAGGATAGTATATTCGATTGAGTTTTACGCGGATCTAGTAGCATCGAAAGAATCGTCGGGTTAGACCTAGTTCTTCTCTTGGTTTAGTTATGTGCATGTGTGAAGTTATATGTAGTTTTTGCCCCGTGCGGGAATATGTTATTTGGCCTGATATATATTGTGTCGGTGGGTTGAGCAGTTTGTGTATATAGATTAGAAGGCCTAAGCTTTCCTAGTTGTGAGTTTATACCTCGGCCTTAAGGACCGAGAAGTTCGCTGTGTGGCAAGTTTCGGGACGAAACTTGTTTTTAGGGGGATCTCATGTAACGACCCAAATTTTGGCGCGTTAGCGTTTTGTATTTTCTCGGATTTTATCGATATTTTAAATAGCTTAACATTTTTGGCAAGTATTTCTACGTCGTAATTTAAGTTATTGTATTATTATCGAGAATATTCTACAAGAACGATTTGTATATGATAACTTATATTTTTACAAGTATATTTGAATATATTTGATACATAAATATATAGTCCGTATTTTTATTTTTTTGGAAAATGTCGGAAAATTTTCCGTTCCGAAAATTCCCGTTCCGATTGCTTTGATCGGGTTTCTTTAATTCCGATGTCCTTTTTGCATATTATTTTATCCTTTTCTTTTCTTCCTTTCTTCCTTTCTTTTTAACCCATCAGCTCTTCCTACCTACATATGATGTAGCTTCTGCAGCCCCCTGGTTGCACCACCTCTCTGCAAAGTAAGCTGACCCCTCGACCTCCATCTGCTCTCATCACTTGCTCCAACCCTCTGACCTTCCAAGCTCGAACCTACTTGCTCTCTAATATGCAAGTTCCCGCCCCTCCTCCCTCTAACTCTCTCTCGTCTTCTTCTCCAGCTCTGTCCACGCTGCAATACGCAACAACAAGTAGTACCCTCTAATCTTCCTCCTGTACAACCACCAGGGAGACGACGCTCCACCTTAGCCTCGCTCGAGACCACCAAGGGACCTGCGAGTGCCGCTTCAATATGCCCTGCCGCCTTCTCTCCGTCCACCACCGCAACCCCTCTAAACCCACCTTTCTCTTACCTCACCGGAGCGAACTCAGAGCAACGAGCCCTCCATCACTGCTACCGGTGCCACCAGACGCTGAAATTGTACAGCCGTCTTCGATCACACTTCTCTCTGTCAACTGCACATCTGGGAACCGGCCGGGATCACCTGGAAAAGCCGTGCCGCTGCATGCATCGATTCGCCGGACCACCAGTGCAGCCCTGCCCGCTGCCTGCATCGATTCGCCGGAACCACTACAACCCCGAATGCGATCTCCCACCGCGTGTGCCCACTGTGTCTCTGTGCCGCCTTCGATCTGGCAGGAATGAAGCTGGAGAAGCCCGCAAGAACCGCCAGCATCTCCTTCTGCCTCGCCTCGCCCCGCCGGAGTCACCGCCTTCTCTCCCGTCGTCAACAACCAGGCCGACGCCTCCGAACCAGGATCGCCGCCTCCGGATCTCCTTCCCCTGTTGAGTTTCTGAGGTTGAAGAAAGCTTTAGGGTTATATTTAAATCGGCCCCCCCTCTATTTATGCGTAATTGCAGTTTATACCCATACTTTGAATTTACATATATTACCCACATTTTGGAATCTTGCATTTATATCCTTTGCTGGAAAATTACAGATTATGGCCCTTATTTACATTTTCAGAATATGACCTAAGTTTATGAATTTGTTCATCTTTGCCCTAAAAACGTATTTGTCAATTTTAAACTCGAGTTTCATATAGGAGGATATCTTATATTTGTATATACTACATATTATGCCTTTGTTGGATTACTCTCGGTTTATGGCAAAGATTTTATTGTGAGTATTAACCTTGGCTTTGAAAACGACTTTTACCTTGAGTTTATGAGGTTATACAATTTGCCCGGAATATTATATTTACGATATTTAACTTGGGTTTTAGAAGAGTGGTTTTCCTTAGATTATATATGTTCATTATTCCGTTCAAATTTAGCTTAAAAAGCTAAATTTGTTTAGTTTGGTGCTAGGTTCGGAAGCGCCCCGATAAAGGCCTAACGAGTCCAAGTCGACATCCGTTGAACGACTTCCGTCTTTTGACGTCTTGTGAGTATACTTTCCCCTCGATCTAGTTATGTTAAGTTTTAGTATCATGCTAGGATGGATCTAGCATAACTTAGAGTTAATGCCAAGTAGTGGTTTTGAACCTTAGGTAAGTTTTGAGGATTTGATATTGTTTGATGGATTGATGTGGATTCTAAGTTTGAGGTGGTATTGCGGTCTAGTGAGGTTGTTATAAGGATTCGAGTATATGGTTTGACCTTGTGAGAATCATTAGGCTTGAGGTGTTGATATTATCTTGTGAGGTTGTTTATGGCTTTAAGTGTGGGTTGAGTTGTGAGAATTTAAGGGCTGAGGTTGTATGATTGTTGAGGTTGTGGACTAGAACGAGAGTATCCTAGTGGTGTTGTGAGTTATGATCTTGCGAGATCCGAGGGTTTAGAAGTCTTAGGACTTCTAGCTTCCGTGAGTGTGATGTGAGCATGGGGGATTCTAGGATGCGGTCCTAGAATTAAGAGTCAAATGGTCTTGCGTAGATCATTTGTATAGAAGTCTAAGACTTCTATTGTGAGTGGGTTGTTATTGATATAGTTATCTTCATGTGAGCAGGTATGGACTTCCTCCCTAAGGAAGCGAGAGTGTTGTGAGTTGAGTATGGTGACGAGGTAAGTCTCCGGACTTACTTAGCTCGTATTCTATGTATTAGATTCGATGCGTGTTTGGTGGTGTGTGTTTTATTGCTTTCATTATAACTTATAAAACCGGAATAGGATTACCGACCTTTATATATTATTTGGCCCAAGTGTATGATAACGGGCGGTGACACCTTGTCTAGCTCTTGCGTAGAGTTAGGAGGTTCTTGGCGACTAGCCCGTGTGGTTAGACGGTCGGATGCATCCGTACCGTTCCATGCGGTAAGTGGGGACCGAGGCGAGTTTCGGGAGATTCTCGTGTCACAAAAGAAGTTGAATTAGAACGGGATATGACCTAATAATAAAAAGATAATAACCGGACTTGCGTGTTTTGAGCATGTTATGTGTTTTGTTGATGTATGTGTGTATGTGCCTTCACCTTGGTTCTAATGCTGTGAATATTAGCTAACGGTTTTATACCGATTGTTGTAGATTGTCCTGCAGGTTAGGAATGCGGCCGAGAGATCCGGAAGAGTGGACAGCCGGGGTTCGTACATTTTAGGAAGGGTTTTTGGATGGAGTTGAGTTGTGTTTTGTCCTTCGATTGTTGTGTTTTGTATGCCGTGTATTTGGCGTTCGGTTTCTATGTTGTATGTCGGCTGAAGTCTTTTGTTGTTTTCCTTCGGGTTTCTTATCATTTGCATTAAAATGAATTTCGTTTTGCCTTTATTTGTGCCATGTTGGAAAGTTCCGGTGAAATTGTTGTCAAGTTAAGGGTCGGGACCCATTGTGAGGTCCCAACCCGTAGCATCCCGAGTCCCGAGGATTCGGGGTGTTACATCATGAATTATAATAAAATAGTTCATGAATTATAATAGAATAGTTCATGAATTATAATAGAATAGTTTAAAGTGCAAAAATTTATAAAGGAGTGAAAGTAATAGTTCAAAACTTATTATGGGATAGTTCATGAATTATAATAGAATAGTTCATGGATTATATTAAAAAGTAATAGTTCATGGATTATGTGGGAATAGTTCAAAGTTTATAGGAGAATAGTGCATAAATTATAACATGGTAGTTCAAACAAATTTTCATTCATTTCCGGGAAAAAAAAATTATCGTTTCAGAAAATAAAAGAAAAAAAACAAATTAAAAATTTTTTTTTTTTCGGGACACGTGTCGCCCGTACGGTCGGCCGTACGACCGTACCGCAATATATGGGCGGTACCTGAACATTTACCTAGTAAATATACCCCATGATTTTCTTACCACTTTCATTTAATGGTAAGGTAAAACTAATTAACCATTCTATTAAAAAAGATAGAATATTTGATGTTTGTTATGTAAATTTTGATTTTAATTACTGAATTTGTTTTTTATTTTATTTTATTTTATTTCCATTTTTATTTTCTGTTTTAATACCAGACATTTACATACCGGACATTAACATACCAGACATTTACATACCGGAAGTTCATAACGAAAATTTTCATACCGGAAGTTCACACCGAAATTTTTTATACTGGAAGTTCATACCTAAATTTTTTATACCAAAAGTTCTACTGGAAGTTCATAACGAAGTTTTTCATACCGGAATTTTTGATACCGGAAGTTCATACCGAAAGTTCATAACGGAAGTTCATAACGAAGTTTTTCATACCGGAAGTTCATACTGAAAATTCATACCGGAAGTTCATAACGAAGTTTTTCATACGAAAGTTCATACCAATATTTTTTATACCGGAAGTTCATACCAAAATTTTTTATACCGGAAGTTCATAACGAAGTTTGTTATACCGAAAGTTCTTACCGAAATTTTTTATACCGGAAGTTCATACCGAAAGTTCAAACCGAAAGTTCATATCGGAATTTCATACCGGAAGTTCATAACGAAGTTTTTCATACCGGAAGTTCATACCAAAATTTTTCATGTCGGAAGTTCATACCGTTCATACCGGAAGTCATACCGAAAGTTCATACCGGATGTTCATAACAAAAATTTTCATACAGGAAGCTCATACCGAAATTTTTTTATACCGGAAGTTCATACCGGATGTCAATGATGTTTACACTGGTGAATTTACTATAACACCCCAAGTTCTAGTAACTCGAAGCGCTACGGGCTAGGACCACACAATGGGTCCCGACCCTCAGAGTAGCAACAACAAACGGATCTTACAACAAGGCACAGACGAATGAAAACCAAAACTCAATATAAAACCAAAGGTTTAAACAACAAAGAGGAAAAAGACTCGCAGCCGAGTTCAAAACAAAAGGGAAACAACAAAAGAAACATAAACCCGATCCCGTCCTATAATGTACGGGAACCCCGGCTAACCACACCATCCGGATCACTCAGCAACATCCTGAACCCGCGGAACATCTACAACGACGGTATAAACCGTTAGCTAACATTCTAAGTATAAGGAAGAGTGTATAGGCACAAACACACATAAGGTAATGTAAACATATAGCATGCTTGCACACAACCGGTTATTATCTTTCATTAGGGTTATCCATTACTAATTCAACTTCTTTTGTCACACGAGAATCTCCCAAAACTCACCTCCGCTTCCGTTTGACAATAGGAATAGATCATTACTATCCGTTACCTACGGGTCTGGGTCGCAAGAGCACATTCTAGTCTCCTGTAGAACTAGACAAGTGGTCACCGCCCGGTTATAATACACTTGGGTCAGTTAAGGGTAATAAAGGGTGAATCCTATTTCCGATTATTCGTTATAACATGATAAACAACACAAACAAGCCAATACAATCCAACTAATACGCGGAATGAAGCTAAGTAAGTCCAAGGGACTTACCTCACACGAAGGTAAACCAAAAGATCAACAACAACTCAGGAGGAAACTCAGTTTCCCTTAGGAAAGGAGCAAGGAAAGCCTGTACGAACACGTAACACGGATCAAGAATGAAACGGTTGCTAGAAGTATATACCTTCTAGTCTCAACGATTTCTAAGAGATCTACACATGCTAAGGGCTCGACCTTAGTCTTACAACAACTCAGGGGACAAAGAACAACCACAAGGAACCAAGGAAGGAACGAGGAAAGGAAGAAAGGAAGCAACTCACCAAAGACGGGAGCTATTGCAGGGAAACCGCAGGGGCGGCTGAACAGATGCGCAAGGGCGGCTGAATAGAGGCACAGGGGCGGCTCTGTGCAAACGCAGGGGCAGATCTTCGTCAGAAGCTACTGTCGGGCTTCTCTTCGGCAGATCTCACAGCAGAGGCAACCAAAGCTCGAACCTTGGTTCCAACACGTCGAGACTCCACTCCAGAGAGCCTGAGAACAACGAAGGGTCAACAACGGAACACTCCACAAGAATCAAGGCTCATGCTTGATCCTTCGAGAAGAAGGAAAGAGAAGAACGAAAGGAAGAAACCAAAATAGAAGGAGAAGGCATGCAACGCTAAAGGAACGTGAGGAGGAATCATAAAAGATGCACTTACAGGTTCAGCGAAGTCGCAGGAAGCAAAGGACGGCTGCAGCTCTCTAGGGTTGAAGACGATAGCAAAGAACGGGAAAAAGGAGAGAAAGAAGAGAATATATAGGGACGGGTTGGAAAGAAAAGTAGGAAGGGTGTCTATGGTTTAGAAAGAAGATAAGGAAACCGGCACATAAAATAAAATATAGGATATTCTATCTATGTAAGAAACATAAAACGACAAAAACAGATCGGCGCGATCTGTCGCACGATCCGCATGGGCGGATCTTACAGCCGCAGGGGCGGCTGGCCGCGGGGGCGGCCCTCTTCACCGCAGGGGCGGTGAAGGCAAAAACCTAGGATCTTACATCAGATCCTCCTAAAAAGAAGTTTCGTCCCGAAACTTGCAAAAGCTCACGAGCACAACAACACACATAAACAGATTTGAACTCATCTATTCCCACTCAGGGCACGTAACACAAAATGTCACACAAAAGCGTAAGCAATGCAACAAGAGAAAACCAAACAACTCACTATGCTAAAGATGCATCCAGCCCAGCGTAAAACTCCGGATAGTTCCTCTGGATACTATCCACTGTCTCCCAAGTCGCCTCATCAGCTCCTCGCATCGACCACTGAATCTTCAACATCGGGATGTTCTTCGAACGCAAGCGTCTCATACTACGCTCTAAGACAGCCACCGGGTGCTCAACAAAAGTGTGGTCTGGCTCGATCACTAGATCCTCATGACTGACGATGTGCCTCGGGTCTGGTATGTACTCCCGTAGCTGAGACACATGGAAGACTGGGTGAACACCCTCGAGTCTCGGTGGCAATGCAAGTCTGTATGCTACCTCTCCCACTCGATCTAGAATCTCTAACGGTCCAACATATATGGGACTCAACTTCCCCTTGACACCGAAACGTCTGACGCCTCGTGGCGGGGATACTCTCAACCAAACTCGTGCTCCAACTCTGAACTCCAGAGGTCTGCGCCTCTTATCTGCATAAGACTTCTGTCGGCTCTGTGCTGCTAACATCCGCTCACAGATTACTGCTACTCGAGCCATGTCATCCAGTATCTGCTCAGGTGCTACTCCACTAGCACTACTCGGCTCATCCCAACACAATGGTGTACGACATCTCTGTTCGTATAAAGCCTCATAAGGAGCCATCCTGATCGATGCGTGCCAACTTTTGTTGTACGAAAACTCCACTAAGGGTAGGTGATCTGGCCACACCTGCCCCCAGTCTAACACGTAGGCTCTCAACATATCCTTCAGAGTCTGGATGGTCCGCTCAGACTGACCATCGGTCTGAGGATGATAAGCGGTCGTGAACTATAGACTCGTACCTAGCGCGACATGATCCTGCTGCCAGAACCTCGAAGTGAACCGTCCGTCTCTGTCAGAGACAATAGTCCTAGGTACTCCATGAAGTCTCACTCTCTGTCTAGTGAACTCCTCTGCTAACCGACTCACCGGCCACGCTTCCTTGATCAGAATAAAACGTGCAGTCTTTGTTAGTCGATCTACTATCACCCAGATAGCATCAAAGCCTCGACTTGGTCTCAAACCGGTAACAAAATCCATAGAGATGTCTTCCCACTTCCATTGAGGAACAGGAAGTGGGTGTAGCTCGCCTCCTGGTCTATGATGCTCAATCTTGACCTGCTGATAGGTCGCACACTGAGCTACATATCTCGTGACGTCTGGCTTCAGACCTCCCCACCAGAAAGAGCGTTTGATATCCTGATACATCTTACTCGCACCAGGGTGTACTGAGTAAGGTGAAGAGTGAGCCTCTTGAAGGATCCTCTGTCTCAACTCTCAATCTGAGGGCACACAAACACGTTCCTCACGCCTCAGAACTCCGTCAGCACCAACTACAAACTACGGTGCCTCTCCTCGAGACATCCGGTCTCGGATCTGTGTCAGAGCTGGGCAACTCTTCTGCTTCTGTCGGATTTTGGCCAACAGATCAGGTACTAGCTCCAAAGTGGACAACTGGCTGTCGGAATCCGGAAAGTAGATATCCATCTCCAGCCATGCCAGGTCTCGCTGTAACTTTGACTGAGCTGTCAGTCTAACAATCTCCATCTCTCGGGGAGTCTTCCTACTAAGGGCATCTGCTACCACATTAGCTTTCCCCGGGTGGTATAAAATCTCAAGATCAAAATCCTTGATCAAATCCAACCATCTGCGCTGGCGGTTATTCAACTCCCGCTGAGTGAATATGTACTTCAGACTCTTATGGTCTGTGAATATCTGACACGTAGCTCCGTACAGATAATGCCTCCAAATCTTCAAAGCATGAACCACAGCAGCCAACTCCAAATCATGGATAGGGTAATTTTTCTCGTACGTCTTGAGCTGTCTAGACGCGTAAGCAATCATCTTACCTCTTTGCATCAGAACACATCCAAAGTCCAGCTTGGATGCGTCGCTATACACCACAAAATCCTCAATGCCCTCTGGCTGAGCTAGGATAGGAGCAGAGGTCAACCTCTTCATCAGCTCCTCGAAACTCTACAGGCACGACCCGGACCATATAAACCTCGTAGACTTCCTCAACAAGGAAGTGAGCAGTTGGGCGATAATAGAAAATCCCTCAACAAAACGCCGGTAGTAGCCTGCCAATCCTAAGAGGTTGCGAACCTCCTTGACGTTCTTAGGTGGCGACCAAGATGCTACTGACTCGATCTTTGTCGGATTTACCTTGATACCTTCTGCCGAAATGATGTGACCAAGGAATGCTACCTCGGACATCCAAAACTCGCACTTAGAGAGCTTGGCGTAAAGCTCTCTATCCTGTAAGACTTGAAGAACGATCCTCAAGTGCTCTGCATGCTCCTCTTTACTACGAGAGTAAACCAGAATGTCGTCGATGAAGACAACTACAAACTGGTCTAGAAAGTCGATGAAGATGTTGTTCATCAACTCCATGAAGACTGCGGGCGCGTTCGTAAGCCCGAATGACATCTTTACAAACTCGTAGTGTCCATATTTGGTCCGAAAAGTTGTCTTATCTACGTCCTGCTCTCTCACCCTTAGCTGGTGATATCCAGATCTCAGATCAATCCTCGAAAACACTGAAGCTCCATGTAGCTGATCCAAAAGATCGTCGATACGGGGCAATGGGTACTTGTTCTTGATCGTCACCTTGTTCAGCTCTCGGTAGTCGATACATAACCTCATTGACCCGTCTTTCTTCCTGACGAAGAGAACTGGTGTACCCCAAGGAGATACACTAGGGCGGATGAAGCTCTTCTCTGCTAACTACTCGAGCTGCTTCTTAAACTCAAGCATCTCGATAGACGCCATACGATAAGGAGCTTTAGAGATCGGTCTCGTACCGGGCTCTAGCTCGATGCCAAAGTCTGCACTCCTTTGTGGGGGTAAACCTGATGGCTCTCCAAAGACATCCGCAAACTCACAAGCTATTGGAATCTCCTCCAAAGCCAGACTCGTACTTTCCTTCATGGCATAGCACCAAAAAGCCTCGCAACCTTGACTGATAAGTCTTACAGTTCGTACTGCACTAATGACTGTACCAGTCTTCCCGAGATCCCATCCTCGAATATCTCCACATGGCCTGCATCTGTAGTTACTGTCACAGTCCTCTTGCCGATGTCCAAAACTTCTCGGTGTCGGTCCATCCAATCCATGCCCAGAATAACTTCTTCATGCACTAAGTACATGACGAAGAAGTTAGCTAGCCAATCGCGACCTCCCAATCTCATAGGGCAATCGCGAACCTCTCGTGTACCTCAAATCTTACCCCCATCGGGTAATCCTATAAAGAAGGGTCTACCTTCTGCAGTAACTAAGGCCAATCTATCTACGCAAGCATCAGATATAAAAGAATGCGTAGCACCGGTATCGAAAAGAACTCGGACAGGAAAACCATTAATATGAATGGTACCTGTAGCTGTTGGCGCTGTCGGCTCTACAGCACTCCTCAACTCATACACCCTAGCTGAAGCATCTCTGGTGTCTGCAGATCCACCAACACATCCTCTACCTCTCCTCTGTCCCGGAGTGGAACCTTGAGGAACGGTAGAACCAGAAACTCTCTGCTGCTGCTACTGTTGCTGGTACTGCAATCTCTGCCCTCCTCCAGCAACACTAGCAGGTGAAGAACCCTGCTGGGATAACGCCTTGCCCCGATGGCAGAACACAGCTCTATGTCCGGGCTTGCCGCAAGTAAAGCTAGTCACTGCTGGCTTCTTGCAATCAGCTCGGATGTGTCCAGCTACTCCGCACTTATGACACTGTCGTGCTCTGTCAAAACTCTGATGAAAACCAAAACGTCCAGGCGTGTGACTACGCCCAAAACCAGCTGCTCCTGCTCCAGCACTGGCTGATCTAGTCTTCTGTCTCTTCTCAGGACCTCCAGTATGAGAAGCTCTCCTTTGACCCGGTCGGTCTCTCTCATAAGTAGAAGCTCTATCTTGATAATCCGTCAAAGACTCACAACGGAAACTAGTAAGATAAGAGCGTGTCGACTCTCTCAACCTTCGAGAGAAAAGGTAAACATGCAGATCCTTCGGTGGTGCAGAAGGACCTAGCAATGCCAACTCATCCTGAAACTTGAGGATTATCTCAGCAATAGGCAAATCTTGGAATCCAGCCTCAAGGAAATCCTGAAGACGGTCTCTCCTTATAGCTGTAGGGCACTAGCGATCTCTGATCACTGTCTTCATCTGCTCATAACTGGTGACCTTACTGTGAATGATCCTCCACCAAGAATGATGTTAATCCTTCAGCAACGTCTGCGCTATGTTGACTCGACGTCCTTCGGGGCAACCGATAACTTCTATAGCAGAATCAACCTGTCCTAGCCACTACTCCACCTCCAAGCCAGTCCTTCTCACGAAGACAGGAACCTTCAGCTGATCGAAAGCCTTTAACCAACTGTCGGGATTTGGCTCCTTTGCCTCAGCCGGCGCTTTAACAACCTCAGCAACTCCAGCAGGCGGGGCAACATCTTGTGTAACTCTCTGCGAAACCTCAACTGATCTCGCAGGAACTGGCGACACTAGTGCTGGTCCTCCAGTCCTGATAGCTTCCTCAACTCTCTGCACATAGTCGCGATATGCAGAAGCTCCGATAGACACTCGTGTGGACTCCGTCGATGGCGTCCTCTGTGCTCCGGACCTAGCAGCGGTCCCATTTTCAGCCTCAGGAACGATGCTCTCAGCAACCTCTTCAGCAAACGCCTCAGCGATAGGCGGATCGATTGTTGGGGCTTGGCCCCGACCTCTAACTAGTGGAGGTCTTCCTGCACGTCCTCGTCCACGGAAGGCAGGTGGAAGTGGTGGTTGACCCCTTCCTCGCCCTATAGCAGATGTAACTCTAGTACGCGCTATCTGCTATAAGGATAGATTTATAAGACTATATATATATAGATATAAGGCCACACTACAACTAAAGCACAATTCCAAGAAAAAGCACATGTAAAGGCCAATAAAAGAAACTACATTGCTTAGATCCGCGGAGGTAGTGGTGGTCGCCCATACATCTATCCCAGACCAACGGTTTAAATACAAAACTCCCCTTTTGAAAACGTTAGACCCCTTGCGGGTTCTATTTTATTTATCCATCCGACCTGTAGAAGATTTCGAGTGCCATTGTTGCCAACCTAGAGCTCTGATACCATATTGTAACACCCCAAGTTCTGGGAACTCGAAGCGCTACGGGCTAGGACCACACAATGGGTCCCGACCCTCAGAGTAGCAACAACAAACGGATCTTACAACAAGGCACAGACGAATGAAAACCAAAACTCAATATAAAACCAAAGGTTTAAACAACAAAGAGAAAAAGACTCGCAGCCGATTTCAAAACAAAAGGAAAACAACAAAAGAAACATAAACCCGATCCCGTCCTATAATTTACGGGAACCCCGGCTGACCACACCATCCGGATCACTCAGCAGCATCCTGAACCTGCGGAACATCTACAACGACGGTATAAACTGTTAGCTAACATTCTAGGTATAAGCAAGAGTGTATGGGCACAAACACACATAAGGTAATGTAAACATAGCATGCTTGCACACAACCGGTTAATATCTTTCATTAGGGTTATCCATTACTAATTCAACTTCTTTTGTCACACGAGAATCTCCCGAAACTCGCCTTCGCTTCCGTCTGCCAATAGGAATAGATCAGTACTATCCGTTACCTACGGGTCTGGGTCGCAAGAGCACATTCTAGTCTCCTGTAGAACTAGACAAGTGGTCACCGCCCGGTTATAATACACTTGGACAAAAAATCTTTATTTATTAAACTAACAATCTTTTATTAGAAAATTTCACGTAACTTTTTTTTTGTTCCAACTAATCTATTTTTTTGGACAAAAAATCTTGGGCTTATTAGGTAAGTAGGCTTTTTTATTTTACTTTATACTAACTAGGCCTTTTCTAGTTTTATATTTAGTAAATACACCCCATGATTTTCTTACCACTTTCATTTAATGGTAAGGTTAAACTAATTAACCCTTCTATTAAAAAAGAAAGAATATTTGATGTTTGTTATGTAAATTTTGATTTTAATTACTGAATTTTATTTTATTTTATATTATTTTATTTCCATTTTTATTCTCTGTTTTAATACCAGATATTTACATACCAGACATTAACATACCAGACATTTACATACCGGAAGATCATAACGAAAATTTTCATACCGGAAGTTCATACCGAAATTTTTTATACCGAAAGTTCATACCTAAAGTTTTTATACCAAAAGTTCTACTGGAAGTTCATAACGATATTTTTCATACCTGAAGTTCATACCAAAATTTTTGATACTGGAAGTTCATACCGAAAGTTCATACCGGAAGTTCATACAGGAAGTTCATACCGAAATTTTTATACCGGAAGTTCAGACCGAAAGTTCATACCGGAAGTTCATAACAAAGTTTTTCATACCGGAAGTTCATACCGAAAATTCATATCGGAAGTTCATAACGAAGTTTTTCATACGGAAGTTCATACCGAAATTTTTTATACCGGAAGTTCATACCAAAATTTTTTATGCCGGAAGTTCATACCGGAAGTTCATAACGAAGTTTTTCATACCAAAAGTTCATACCGAAATTTTTTGTACCGGAAGTTCATACCGAAAGTTCATATCGGAAGTTCATACCGGAAGTTCATAACGAAGTTTTTCATACCGGAAGTTCTTACCAAAATTTTTCATGCCAGAAGTTCATACCGTTCATACCGGAAGTCCTACCGAAAGTTCATACCGGATGTTCATAACAAAAATTTTCATACCGGAAGCTCAAACCGAAATTTTTTTATACCGGATGTCAATGATGTTTACACTGGTGAATTTACTGTAACACCCCAAGTTCTGGTAACTCGAAGCGCTACGGGCTAGGACCACACAATGGGTCCCGACCCTCAGAGTAGCAACAACAAACAGATCTTACAACAAGGCACAAGCAAATGAAAACCAAAACTCAATATAAAACCAAAGGTTTAAACAACAAAAGAAACATAAACCCGATCCCGTCCTATAATGTACGGGAACCCCGACTGACCACACCATCCGGATCACTCAGCAGCATCCTGAACCTGCGGAACATCTACAACGACGGTATAAACCGTTAGCTAACATTCTAGGTATAAGCAAGAGTGTAAGGGAACAAACACACATAAGGTAATGTAAACATATAGCATGCTTGCACACAACTGGTTATTATCTTTCATTAGGGTTATCCATTACTAATTCAACTTCTTTTGTCACACGAGAATCTCCCGAAACTCGCCTCCGCTTCCGTCTGCCAATAGGAATAGATCAGTATTATCCGTTACCTACGGGTCTTGGTCGCAAGAGCACATTTTAGTCTCCTGTAGAACTAAACAAGTGGTCACCGCCCGATTATAATACACTTGGGCCAGTTAAGGGTAATAAAGGGTGAATCCTATTTCGAATTATTCGTTATAACATGATAAACAACACAAAGAAGCCAATACAATCCAACTAATACGCGGAATGAAGCTAAGTAAGTCCAAGGGACTTACCTCACACGAAGGTAAACCAAAAGATCAACAACAACTCAGGTGAAAACTCAATTTCCCTTAGAAAAGGAGCAAGGAAAGCCTGTACGAACACGTAACACGGATCAAGAACGAAACGGTTGCTAGAAGTCTATACCTTCTAGTCTCAACGATCTCTAAGAGATCTACACATGCTAAGGGCTCGACCTTATTCTTACAACAACTCAGGGGACAAAGAACAACCACAAGGAACCAAGGAAGGAACGAGGTAAGGAAGGAAGGAAGCAACTCACCAAAGACGGGAGCTACTGCAGAGAAACCGCAGGGGCGGCTGAACAGATGCGCAGGGGTGGCTGAACAAAGGCGTAAGGGCGGCTCTGTGCAGGTGCAGGGGAGGATCTTCGTCAAAAGCTACATTCGGGCTTCTCTTCGACAGATCTCACAACAGGGGCAACCAAAGCTCGAACCTTTGGTTCCAACATGTCGAGACTCCACTCTAGAGAGCCTGAGAACAACGAAGGGTCAACCACGGAATACTCCACAAGAATCAAGGCTCATGCTTGATCCCTGGAGAAGAAGGAAAGAGAAGAACGAAAGGAAGAAACCAAAACAGAAGGTGAAGACATGCAACGCTAAAGGAACGTGAGGAGTAATCATAAAAGATGCACTTACACGTTCAGCGAAGTCGCGGGAAGCACAGGACGGCTGCAGCTCTCTAGGGTTGAAGACGATAGCAAGGAACTGGAAAAAGGAGAGAAAGAAGAGAATATATAGGGACGGGCCGGAAAGAAAAGAAGGAAGGGCGTCTAGGGTTTAGAAAGAAGATAAGGAAACTGGCCCATAAGATAAAATATAGGAGATTCTATCTATGGAAGAAAGATAAAATGACGAAAACAGATCGGCGCGATTTGTCGCACGATCTGCAGGGGCGGCTGGCCGCGGGGACGGCCCTCTTCACCGTAAGGGCGGTGAAGGAAATAACCTAGGATCTTACATTTACAACCTTTGCTCGCTCAGGGTGATGTTGACAATGGTCTTGATCGTCTCTGGGCAAAGAAGAAGGCTATACCATTTTTAGAGACATTTTTGTTACTTCAAGGTTGATACCTGAATGTTGCGTTTATGCGTCCTTGGAGGTAACCAAGGATAACTCCGGATCTAGATCAAGCAAAACTCCAACTACTCCTTGATTCTTTGTGCAACGTTGTATCGTTTCGGATCCAAAGGGGCGGAAGCGATGAAGAAACAAGGGTTACTTCGATCTAGAGAGATCGAATAAACCTTTTTGTGTGGATCGAAGGTTAATTCTTAAAAAGAATCCTCGAATATGGATTTCTGGGATCAAAGACGAGATCCAAGGAAGAAATTTGAGAGATAGAAGAGAGGTTTTGATGCCCAAGCTAAGTAGGAGGAAATTCTTCTCAAAACTTAGTAATATTGAACATGGAAAATAAGTGAGGCAAGATATCTCTTATATAGAGACTTGCCTACCTATGGGCCAACGGGCCAAACAAAATACATGAAGAAAAGCCCAAAAGGGGAAAACCTAAAAGGATAAGAGCAAATCCTAAAATGATAAGGTCAAAAGGGAATATTCTTATACGGAATATCCCTTTATTACATAAAAAGGTAAACATGAAAATATAGTCCGAAAATAAGCTAGCTTCATGCCATGGAGTCGGAAAGACGAGACATGCCGCTAACGGAACCGGTAGCCTATGCCATGGTAGTGTAGAGACATGGCATGCTGGTAATGGAACCAAGTGAAGAAGTAATGCGGGCGATGATGGAGCCGGTGGCTCGAGCAATGGCCTTAGCTCGGGATCGGGTGATCGGTCCATCTGAACGAACTAAGAGCCTCGTCCTCTTCGTCTATGGTCAATGTAAAAGGGGCATCCAAGGGCGCATCAGTCCCCCCATCTTGGCTGTGAAACGTCCCCGTTTCACCATCGTCAAAGAGGGGCTCAACATAAGGGGCAAGGTCCTTGATGTTGAACGTTGGGTGTACTCCGTAGGAATCCGGAAGCTCTAACTTGTATGCATTTGGACCATGACGGGCTAAGATGCGGAATGGGCCATCACCACGGTCCGAGAGCTTGCTCATGCGGCGAGTAGGGAAACGCTCCTTCCGTAGGTGGAGCCAAACAAGATCACCGGGCTCAAAAGAGACGTCGCGACGGCCCTTGTTGCGTTCTCCGGCAAGTTGGGCGGCACGACGTTCAAGTTGTGTCCTAGTCCGCTCATGAAGCTCAATGATTTGGGCGGCTCGGTTCCCGGCGATGATGTGTTCTCCATCCTTGAGCGGGCGGGGAGTGAAATCCAACGGTGTGTGTGGATTGAGGCCGTAGACAACTTCAAATGGGGACAATTTAGTTGCCGTGTGCCTAGACCTGTTATACGAAAACTCTACAACAGAAAGTAAGTCCTCCCACCTACGTGAGTTGGTCCTAGTGGTGGCTCTAAGTAGAGCACCAAGAGTCCGATTGGTCACCTCCGTTTGACCATCGGTTTGGGGGTGATAACTACTTGAAAACAACAAGTTGGTTCCAAGTTTTCCCCATAACGTTCTCCAAAAATGACTTACGAATTTCACGTCCCGATCACTAACGATGGAACGTGGTATCCCATGTAAACGCACCACATTGTCAAAGAACAAGGTGGCAACTTCACTAGCATTTAGGGTGCTTTTACATGCGATGAAATGAGCCATTTTGGAGAAGCGATCGACTACCACGAAAATGGAGTCTTTGCCTCGTTTTGACATAGGCAACCCGACCACAAAGTCCATGGATAGATCCTCCCAAGGTCCCATTGATATAGGCAAAGGAGAATACATTCCATCCGGACCTTGGCGCGACTTGGCATGATGACATGTGATGCAACCCTTGCAAAACCGTGTCACATGCATACGCATCCGGGGCCAAAAGAAATGCTCTTGGAGAGCGGAAAGGGTCTTGGTAGCACCGAAATGACCACGGCCCTCATGAGCTTCCTTGACCAACAAATGGCGTATAGATGAGCGCGGAATACAAAGTTTTCCCGCTCGAAAAAGATAGCCATCGTTAATAAAGAAAGACTCGTGCTCTCGGAGGTCGAGGCATTATGCCCATATGTCCTTGAAGTCAAGATTCGTGGCATATAACTCTTTGATAAGAGCAAAGCCATGTATCTTGGCATCCATATACACAAGGAGGGCATAGCGGCGAGAAAGGGCATCGGCTACCACATTCTCTTTGCCTTTCTTATGCCGAATGACATAAGGAAAGGTCTCTAAAAACTCTACCCAACTAGCATGGCGCCGACTGAGATTTGTTTGACTCTTGAGATACGAAAGAGCCGCATGATCCGAATGAATCACGAACTCCTTCGGCCACTAGTAATGTTGCCATGTCTTAAGACAACGAACTAGAGCATATAGTTCCTTGTCATATGTAGGGTAGTTGAGCGAAGGACAGGACAGTTTTTCACTGAAGTAGGCAATTGGACGAGTCTCTTGTAAGAGAACTCCTCCAATGCCCACATTTGATGCATCACACTCCACCTCGAAAGTTTTCGAAAAGTTTGGGAGTTGGAGTAATGGTGCATTACAAAGGCGGTCTTTGAGCGCATCAAACGCTCGAGCATGGATATCACGCCACTCAAACGTGACACCCTTGGTAGTGAGCTCATGGAGCGGTGCTGCTACCGTGCTAAAGTCCTTGACAAAGCGTCGGTAGAAACCCGCTAAGCCGAGAAAGGCTCGGACCATGGTGACCGTAGTAGGAGTAGGCCACTCCCGAATAGCACGAACTTTAGATTCGTCTACTCGTAGTCCGTCCTTAGACACGACATAGCCAAGAAAGATAGTGGTGTCCGAGCAAAAGACGCATTTGTCAAAGTTGACATACAATTGCTCTTGTCTAAGGCACTCGAGCACTTGGCGAAGGTGCCCGATGTGATCCTCCAAAGACGTACTAAACACCAAAATATCATCAAAATAAACAACAACAAATGTACCCAAGAATCAGCGCAAGACATGGTTCATGAGGCGCATGAAGGTGGACGGGGCGTTGGAGAGGCCAAATGGCATGACAAGCCATTCATAGAGTCCATACTTTGTTTTGAATGCCATTTTCCACTCGTCACCCTCGGCCATCCGGATTTGGTGGTAACCGCTCCGGAGATCAATTTTGGAGAAGATAGTGGCTCCATGAAGCTCATCCAATATGTCATCAAGGCGCGGGATAGGGTGGCGGTATTTGACGGTGATTTGGTTGATGGCACGACAATCAACACACATTCGCCATGATCCATCTTTCTTTGGTACTAAAATTACCGGGACGGCACATGGTGATAAAGATTCATGCACATGTCCCCGGTCTAGGAGCTCTTGCACTTGACGTTGTAGCTCCTTCGTCTCTTCCGGACTTGCTCGGTACGTGGCACGGTTTTACAAGGAAGCACCGGGCACAAAGTCAATTTGATGTTCAATCCCTCGGATAGGTGCCAAGCCGGGTGGGAGATCTTTGGGCATAATATCCTGAAATTCGGACAACAACAAAGACACCTCGTGTGGCACATTACTTGGGTCATGAGAAGTAGATAAACAAAACGGAACAAGTAAAAAGCATGGGAACTTGCCTTCCATGACCGGTTGCAAATCATGCCGGCGAGCTAAGAGTATCCGCGGTTCACACCATCCTTGAATTACGGGATCCGAAGGTGGTAAAGGTGCGCCCGAAGAAACGATGCGACCTTTACTACCTTTGGACTCGGTAGCATGGACAAGAGGGGCGGTGTTTCAGGATTTGGAAGTACTAGCACCTACAACATCGGGACTCCGGGGGTCCGATTTTGCCGGTGCTTTAGCGGACTCATCAATAGTTTGTTGCCTCTTCCGTTTCGCATAGTCAACCAAAATTTCGTGCGGAGTCATAGGCAAAAGTGTGACCCATTTTCCATTATATTGGAACATGTACCGATTAAGATAACCATCATGATATGTGCGGCGATCGAATTGCCATGGTCGTCCTAATAGGACATGTGCGGCGTCCATATTGATAACATCACAAAGGACCTTATCAACATAGGCGCCAATAGAAAACGGCACCCAAGCTTGTTGTGTGACGGTGTCACATGCCGTATCGGAAATCCATTGGAGTCTGTAAGGCGTTGGGTGGGGGGTCGTAGGCAACTTGAAGTGTTTTACCACCCGTTCGTTGACAATATTGCAACAAGAACCCCGTCAACGATGAGAGAAAGACTCGTATTATTAACCAAGCAACGAGAGTGGAAGAGATTCTCGCGTTGATCAATAAGAATATGCTCTTTAACAGCCAAAATATGACGAGAAACAAGAGCGAATTTACGGGGTTGTGCTGGGCCGCAAGCAAGCTCGTCATCACAAGGTTCCATGCCAAAAAGTGGGTCGGTATCATGGTCATCCTCAATAATGATATCATCGTCATGTTGACCATCGTCGTCCTCGAAATATGTTGGGTCGGCAAACAAGACCCGTTTGGTGTTTAGGCAATCACGTTGTACATGGCCAAAACCGCTACACTTGTAGCGCACGGGCTCCCTAGGGCGAGCCGCCGGTGAGGGTCCTTGTTGACCTCGAGAGGAAGGCGCCAGTGCTGGGCCACTATTTGGTGCCTTCTCGGTACCCGTTTGCCTATTGGAAGGACCCGTCCGTTGGGTCCCTTTAGAAGCGTGGGGATCTGTAGGACTAGGCGCATCTCGAGAACGTGTGTTAGACGAATAAAGATATGGACTCGAGGAAGAGGTATACCTAGAATACCGCGGTGTTTCGAGTTGTTGCTTATATAGCTTCATGGCGGCATGACATAATGCTCCCAAATCCTTGAATGGGATGATCTCGAGTGGCCGCCGGATGGAAGCATTAAGCCCACTCATGAACTTGGTGTGGAGGGCGGAGGGGGAGGCCGAGACGCCGGCCTTAATGTGCATGTCCTCAAGTTTAGCCAAGTAAGCAACCGGAGTGAGGTTGCCTTGCTTGAACTCGGCAATTTGCAACCGCATATCATTCTTAAAGTCCTCGGGCACGTACTTCTTGGTCATGCAATAGAGCAATTGTTCAAATGTCTCAATCAGTGCCCATCCTCGCCTCTCTTGGGTGAACTCATACCGGTTTCACCAAGACTTCGCATCTCCTTCAAAGTAAAGATTTGCCGCCTCGATTTTCTCGTATTCCTCCTCATAATGACAATGTTTTAATGCTCGTTTCATATCCTGCGCCCAATCAAGAAAAACACACGGATCA
Organism: Fagopyrum homotropicum; assembly: GCA_033239125.1. Lineage (NCBI taxonomy): Eukaryota > Viridiplantae > Streptophyta > Magnoliopsida > Caryophyllales > Polygonaceae > Fagopyrum > Fagopyrum homotropicum. The sequence continues at coordinate 51,147,183 of BSWB01000005.1, forward strand.
TATTCACCATGAAAGGTAGGGAACTTAACCTTACCTTCCCTACGAGCTCGGTAGGGGTCCAAGCGGGGCGGTGGAATGTAGGCATCATCGGCACGGGCTCGCCGGTGGCCGCCATGAGGCCGTTGGCGCCCATGAACGGGTGGGGCCTGCCTAGGTGGATTTGGGGGAGGCAACTGTTCGCCCCTAAAGGTGTGTGCAAATAAGCTTTAAATTTATAAAACTAGAATCAAGCAGCGAACCCGCAGTGTACGGATCGACGTAGTTAAGCAAGAATTCCAGAGTATCGAACACAGGGATTTGGGTGGGAACAAATTCGATTGCAGATTATCAAGCGAGTAAATATGAGAGTTTTGCAAATATTGGGAAAACAACAATCCTAAAGATCCAAGTATCCAGCTGTGGCAATCGATTCAAGATATACTTAATGATATAAAGACAGAGTTGAGATATGCAAAGGTATACCAAAGTAAGGTAATCGTACGGTGAAGTTCCAAAAACCTTATGTAACTCACCTACAAGAAACTCTCTATACAGGTTGTTGAGGCTCAATATAGAAAGGTTTTAAAGGAAAGAATTAATGTCAAATACCCAAACTTATAATCCAAGGATCGAGACTTAACTAAACCGATTACGGTTATGACACTCACAATCGAGGTAGAGGTTGTTGAGGCTTCACTACCACCTAGAAAAGACAAGTCTAAACTAAGTTAAAGCAAATCTTTAACTTTGAATCAAAGTAAAAGCAAGTTCGTAGACTTAAGGGAAATCACGGTTAGTTCTTGAGGTTCCACGGCCGTGGACTCAAGAACAGGCCGTAATTTAGGGTTCGTCGGCGATTCTCTCTAACTCTCAGGGTCTAATCTGTTTGCGATCGATCTATCATCATCTAAGCCACAACTATCAACCCTTCACCTTAGAATTGTTAAGGGTTTTTAGCCAATAACAGTCATGTTGATATCGATTCAAGAATTAAAAGATAAAAAGATGAAAACTTTCAACAACTTTTAATAATCTTCAAACCAATCTCAAAGTCACAATCAGGAACGAGTGTTGTCAAAAGATTCACAATAAAGTAAACAATCACAACCTTTAGGAAAGAAGGGAAAACGGGATGTCAATCCGTTTTCCGAATCAAACCTAAACAAGAAGAGAGATCTTCTTGCAAAATCTTCCAAAAGCTTCGATCTTCCGCCAATCCGGAGATCTCCACAGCAATCTCCACCAAAAGTGCGAGATTAGGGCAATTCCCCGATGCGAACTTCAATCTCCAATGAGATAAGCAATGCTCCTAAGCGATGATGAAAATACCTAGCACCGATGAATGCCGCTAAGCGAAGATGGCGGGTGTAAGCGGGCATGACGGAATCTTGCTTCGTCCGTCTTTTTATACGGCAAGATAAAATATCGGCCCGGCCCAATCTTCAAAAGATCGTGGCTTCAAAGTGTGGCGAAAAGATTTGCCAAGATCACGGTCGTGGAAGTTCCTACGACCGTAATTTAGGGCGTGGATTAGGTCACGGTTTGTACCATATATTCCACGGCCGTAATAGTTACTGGAATGCATCACGCCTCTCTTGCAAGATTCCACGGCCGTGGAACTAAACGTGGTTTGTAGTACGGCCGTATTTTAGAGCGTGGTTTAGGGCAAGAACGTGATTCTTCCCTAGCCTCGTGCACTCCTCAAGCTAAAACTCCAATTTGCTTCCTAAGAATGTCCTCAATCTATTGACATATCAAATCAACTCTTCTTTGCTCGATTCCGTTCGGAAATAGCTCCAAATCACCTATAATCAACATAGAACTAGTGTAGACATCCATATCGACAATATAGGTAATACTAGCTCACATATGCACAAAGTTCAATCAAAGACTATCAATATGAATCAAATACGTTTAGAAAACGTGCCTAAAATATCACAATATTTCATGCTAACAAATAACCCCATACTTAACACTTGCTTGTCCCTAAGCAAGGTCTTTCAAAAAGCTTTAAACAAGAGTTAGGATGAAATATGTGTACCTTTTTTTAGATGAATATGCCTTCTAAAGAATAGATTATTCTCAAACCTTGCTTCAATTGTTTATCAAACTTTCACATACTCAATCAAAGGGTAAAAAGCAAAGAAAATTCATGAATCAATGCAACTTCTAAACAAGCATCATAACCTTTAAACATTATCAAAATCAATCATAAGAAACTTCAATTTAGATCACCAAGTCATATAACATTCTTTTGATCTTTAAGGACTTCCAAAGAAGAGGTTTAGAATGTGGAAGGGAAGGGAGAACTTTAAGGGAAAGTGGTGCATGAATCCGGGAAAGTGGACAACTACCTTCTTCTTCTTATGCGGTTCCCGCAACACTTCACTTAGAGCTTCGCTCTCTTCTTTTCATTTTTTCGACTTTACTTTTGGAGTTATGGATAGAAGTGCACAAAAACCGAAGCCTAGGAAATCGGCGTTTCTCAATTTTTCAAGAGATGCCTCAAACCCTTAGCGCACATACCATAATCCGCTAGGAATATCGCTCAATCCGACTTTGGCAAGACACAAACACCCGGCTATGTGAATGGTGCCGAGTTACTCATCATCATGATTGACTTCCCCAAACCTATAATTTCTTTCTATTCCTTTGAATGCAAAGTATTTCTTTCATGGCCCTCCCACATCAAACATGCCTTTTTCTCATTCACTTCTCCAAATCCCCGGATAGGTAAAGGAGGCTAATATTTCAATGAGGAGCTAGATGATCAAAGAAAGAAGAAAGAAAGTATCGAATTGCCTTAATCATTTCAACAAGAAGTATAGGAACTTATAACGTGATTTCAACTTCAATTTCCTAGCATGATTTAGGTAACATAATCACATTATGAAACTTGCAAAAGAGGTATAATTCATTCATTCAAATTCTTTTCAATTCACAATCCTTTTAAGCATGCAATTGTCATCAAACTCAATTCACAAGTAGTGATTATCATGGAAATCATCTCAATTCATTAGAAGCTCAAAATTTTCAAAATTTTTCAATTTTTATGGGTTTTTCAAGTCAATTTTCATGCAATGCAATAAGGAAACGTGCAACACCTAATGAACATGCAACGATAGTCTCAAATGAAAGCGAACATAGTAAGTAGAGTTATTACAAACTTTTTAGTACATCCCACCCCATACTTAGGATGAACATTGTCCCTAATGTTCAAAAAGAAAGAAAGAAAAGAAGAAAAGAAAAAGAAACTCACAAAGTGGTGGCGGGAATGTCTAAAACGAACGGTCGTGCATCAAATCACTGCGGCGGTGGTGGAGGCGGGAATATGGAGAAACTCGGATCATAGAACCGCCCAAACTGCTGGCGGTAGACGTCCCTCATCATGTGGTCAAGGTCGTCTAAACGTCCGTCTCTAGCATCCGCCCGGATCTCTAACGCTCCTACTCTCTCTGAAAGTCCGGTAGCCCAATCCGGCATCTGCTCGTACCATCCTGGGGCCTGACTGTACCATGCTGGGGCGTCGGATGGTGCTGGTGCTGGTGGTGGTGCTGCTGGCTGCTCCGTGGACCAAGGAGGGGGAATGCCATACCATGTGGGGGGTGTGGTCATCCACGTAGGCCTCTCACTCACGCTAGCGCGGCGAGATGACGAGCCTGAAGCTCTAGCTGGACGTGGTGAACGTCTAGGTACATCTGGGGCCGCCTCCGGCTGATCCGGAAACGTGCCAAACTCCTCCTCAGCTACTCCTCCACTCTCAAACTGATCTCCCATATCCTCCTCCTCGACAACCGGTGGTGGGACGTAAGGGGGAGCTACTATCCTGTTTGCATGCATCGCAGCGAACGTCTCCTTCCAATTATGGCGTCCCGCCATAATGGAATACTCCGGCAGCCACTCTATACCCCTACCTGTCCTACTCTCCCAAGGCATGCCCGCATAAGGCGGACCTCCATGTGTGGGGAAGATGAGACCCCTAACCATGAATACATGTAGCCCTAAAGGAACGGCCGGTATGCGGGTGCAAACAGAAAAATCCACACCAAAACTCCTAGCAATGTGGGTAACTATCCCACCATACCCGATGTTCCCCTTCTTCTTGTTCTTGAGCTTGCTCATCGTAGCAGCCAAGAGAGTAGCACAATCTGCACGGCATCCATAAAGCATACAATAGAGCAAGAATAGCTCATCCGTCTTAATCTTTTGGGGCGTCTCCGTCCTAGGAAAGAGACACTCCGAAAGAACACGGTGAGCTATCTTCAAGGCTAGATGGTACATCAATCTAGCCTTGGTGTCAGCGGGCTGCCAGCGGTCCTCGCTAGCATAAACCATAGCAACTTCCTCCCAAAAATCCTTGGGGTAAACTCCACTCGGGAATCGACCATTGAAGGTCTCATGAAATCCAAAAATAGTCCCAAACTCAACAATACTCAAATGGTAGTCTCTTTCCATGAGACGGAAGGAGACGGTCCTATCTACGTGGCTGTGCTCAAAGGAGGTCACAACCTCCCGTGTAATCTCCTCATATGCGTCTTCACGAATGTTCGTGAAGACAAGTAATCCGGCTCTATCCAAGAGCCATGTAAGGTCGTCAACAATGTTGAGAGGAACTAGATCCTCCAACAACAAGTATCTAGGGCCAATCACTGCCCTCTCCGTGATCCTCTCAAATGCAGCAAGATGGTTCTCATGTATGGTCGGGACTCTAGGGTGAGGGGGTGAAGATGGAGGTGAAGGTGAGGATGGAAGTGAAGGTGAAGAGGTTGGTGGTGCCCTAGAGGATGAGGAGGAGGAGGGATTGCCTTTCCTTTTCTTATTCTGCTCACCCTTCTTCTCTTTTATCCTTCCCGACATTCTCCTTACAAAATCCATTCTGCACTAAAATTACGGTCTGTTCTTCAAGAATTACGGCCGTGGTTTACCCAGAGACCGTGGTTCGTCTCAGAATTTAACGAATCTCAGCAAATTCACAAGCAATCACCACAACAAGCAGTCCTAGTCTAATTCCTTCCAGTCTCTATCAGTTCTTCCTAAAAATCTATAGCAAAAACGAATCAAATTGGTGAGAATCAAGAAGAAAGAATAAACCTCTTTTTCGGATTGAAAAATCCGAAATGCGAGTTTGTTGATGAATTTCCGTTCGATTCGTCTCTTGGATGTTGTTTGTGGTTGAATTTGCTGCAGTTTGGGAAGAAGAATCGTTAAAAACGATTAAGAAACAAAGATTTTGAGGAGGTCGTGGTGTTTCGACACTTAGGTCGTGGAAAGAGGGGTTTTTGGGATGTATTTGTGAAGAATGTGGTCTCATATAGTCGCAGGCAAAATTTTAAAAATCACGGTCTGTCGGGGTGTTCCATGGCCGTGGAAATGTACGGAACCGTGGTTTTGGTGATTTTTCAAAGGCCTTTGGGAATTACGGCCACTGTAGCTATGACGACCGTAATTTAGACCGTGGAACCTTCTGTAAAGCTTCAAAGTCCAAATTTCGTCACTCCTCTTCAACATCATCCTTCTCTTTTCCTTTTCCATCGGTCCTACATCCAAAAACACGAACATACTGGAAGAAATCGAGGCAAAAACAAAGCAAAAACGTCTATTCTAAGCTAAACTATAAATCGAAAACAAAAACAAAAATGCAATACCTTGGGTTGCCTCCCAAGAAGCGCTTTGTTTAAGGTCCGTAGCTAGACCAATCTCGCACTTATTCGAGTGCGGTAGGTGCAAAATCCTCAGCTTGGAGTTCCAGCGTATACTTCTTGAGTCGTTGGCCGTTCACCTTAAAACTTCCGCTCGCTTCACCCCATACTTCAACTGCACCATGGGGGAAAATACGCTTAATTAGAAAAGGTCCGGTCCAACGGGATTTAAGTTTACCTGGAAAGAGGCGAAGTCTTGAATTAAAGAGGAGAACTTGATCTCCTTCTTTGAAGTCCTTTGGAATGATATGCTTATCATGCCAACGCTTTGCTCTTTCCTTGTAGATCTTAGCGTTTTCATAGGCGTTCAAGCGGAGTTCATCCAGCTCATTGATGTCGAGGAGGCGCTTCTCTCCCGCTTCCTTCATGCCGAAATTTAGCCACTTGATAGCCCAAAACGCTTTGTGTTCTAACTCCACCGGCAAGTGACAAGACTTCCCATACACAAGATTGTATGGTGTGGTTCCTATGGGAGTCTTGTACGCAGTCCGGTATGCCCATAATGCATCATCTAGCTTCAAGGACCAATCCTTCCTAGTCATTGAAACCGTCTTTTCTAGAATTCCTTTGATCTCCCTATTTGAGATCTCAACTTGTCCACTAGTTTGTGGATGATAAGGGGTAGCGATCTTGTGAGTAACCCCATACTTAGCTAGAAGAGCTTCAAAGCGACGGGCTATGAAGTGAGAACCTCCATCACTAATGATCGTCCTTGGTGTTCCAAATCGCGGAAAGATGGTCTTGTTGAAGAACTTAACCACCACCATGGCATCATTTGTGGGAGAGGCAATTGCTTTCACCCATCTAGAAATGTAATCTACCGCCAATAGTATGTATTAGTTTCCACAAGAAGATGGGAATGGTCCCATGAAATTGACTCCCCAAACGTCGAAAATCTCCACCTCTTGGATGTTGTTGAGGGGCATCTCGTTCCTTCTAGAAATATTGCCTGTTCTTTGACATGCATCGCAGCAAGAAACAAAGGATTGCACATCTCTAAATAAAGTAGGCCAAAAGAATCCAGATTGCAATACCTTTGCGCTAGTCTTGTTCGAACTAGCGTGTCCTCCACAAGGTAGTGAATGAAAATGGCGGATGACACTTTGCATCTCATCTTCCGGCACACATCGCCGAATGACGCCATCCGGACCTCTCTTAAAGAGGAGAGGCTCGTTCCAATAGTATTCCCGGACGTCCTTAAAGAACTTCTTCCTTTGTGCGTAGGATAGTCCGGGCGGTATCTCCTGGCAAACCAAATAGTTAACAAAATCAGCAAACCATGGTTCGTTACCTTTGGAGATCACATCGATGCACTCCTCTATGATATGTAGGTGTTCGTCCGGAAAGGAGTCATTAATGGGTAGATGGTCGTCCTCTAGATGTGTTAGACGACTCAAATGATCCGCAACAGAATTTTCTGAACCTTTCTTGTCGCGGATCTCAAGATCGAATTCTTGTAGGAGAAGAATCCATCTAATCAGCCTTGGCTTCGCATCTTTCTTCGCAAGGAGGTACCGGATCGCAGCATGATCCGTGTAGACAATCACCTTTGCACCTACAAGATAAGAGCGAAACTTGTCAATAGCGTAGACAATGGCTAGAAATTCTTTCTCGGTGGTGGCGTAGTTGAGCTGCGCTTCGTCTAGCGTCTTGCTAGCATAGTATATGGCATGGGTTCGCCCTTCCTTTTGTTGTCCAAGAACAGCTCCAATTGCTACGTCACTAGCGTCGCACATAATCTCGAAGGGGAGAGTCCAATCCGGAGGTTGGATAATAGGTGCTGAAATTAGAGCTTGCCGAATGGTGTTAAACGCATCCAGACATTCCTGCAAAAACTCAAAAACTGCATCCTTCATCAATAGATTAGTGAGAGGTTTTGATATCTTAGAAAAGTCCTTAATGAAACGTCTATAGAATCCAGCATGTCCTAGGAAACTTCTTATCCCTTTCACCGAAATTGGGGGAGGAAGTTTCTCTATGGTCTCTATCTTAGCCTTGTCTACCTCTATCCCTCTACTAGAGACTAAGTGACCTAATACAATTCCTTCCTTAACCATGAATTGACACTTCTCCCAATTAAGAACTAGATTAGTGTCTTCACACCTTTGCAAAACAAGAGAAAGGTTAGAAAGGCAATCGTTGAAAGAGGAACCGTATACGGAGAAGTCGTCCATGAAGACTTCCATGATTTCCTCTACGTATTCGGAGAAGATGGCCATCATGCACCGTTGGAAGGTGGCTGGGGCGTTGCAAAGCCCGAATGGCATTCTCCTATAAGCAAACGTACCCCACGGGCACGTGAATGTGGTCTTCTCCTGATCGTCCGGATGTATCGGAATCTGAAAGAAACCACTATAACCATCAAGGTAGCAAAAATATGAATGTTGTGCTAACCTTTCAAGCATTTGATCGATGAATGGCAATGGAAAGTGATCCTTCCGCGTTGCGTTGTTGAGCTTGCGGTAGTCTATGCACATTCGCCATCCAGTCACGGTTCGGGTAGGAATGAGTTCGTTGTTCTTGTTGGTGATGACCGTCATTCCTCCCTTCTTCGGAACTACTTGAACTGGACTCACCCACTTGCTATCGGAGATAGGATAGATGATACCTGCATCAAGAAGTTTAAGAATTTCCTTCTTGACAACCTCCTTCATGGTCAGATTCAACCGCCTTTGAGGTTGTCTTGAAGTTCTAAAGTCCTCCTCCATTAATATCTTATGCATACATAGGGAGGGTTTAATTCCTACTAAGTCCTCAATAGTATAGCCTATGGCTTTTCTATGTTTCCTAAGGACAATCATGAGCTGCTCATGTTCATCTATGCTCAGTTCGGAGCTAACAATAACCGGAAAGGTAGAATTAGATCCACGAAAAGCGTACCTTAGATGAGTAGGAAGCGGTTTGAGTTCCATCACTTTCGGAGCTTCCAATGATCCTTGAGGAGCATCCGACGTTTCCTTAGAAGCTTCTAAGGGTGTTGAGTGAGTTGGAGAAGAATCAAAAGAAGTTGAAGAAGTATGCCGATCACCCTCTTCTATGGTCAGAATTACGGGCTCTCCATATGTTCCACGGCCGTGTAATCCCCTGGAATGGAGGTCGATATTGGTTGTGAAATCCACGGTCGTGGAATACAGGGTATGACCGTGGATTCTAACATTCTCAGCCTCATCGTGGAGTTCCTCAAATTCCACTTCATGCATCTCTTCTTGTGCTTCTAAGGCTTCAATTGCCTCATTGCACTCTTCATCTTCCCATACATCTGTTAGACTCATAGTGATAACCTTTTGTAAAGGATCGTTAAAGAGAATCGCACTTACCTCCTCCCTAGACAAACCTTCTTCGTCTTGGATATCGTAAATATCTTCATCAAAGATTGGCTCCTTCACTAGAGTGGAAAGAACGAACTCTACTTTCTCTTCTCCAATATCAAAAGCGAGTCTTCCATTCTTGCAATCGACCATGCAGCCGGAAGTTGCAAGAAACGGTCTTCCGAGTATGATCGGGACCGGACTATCTGCAGGAATGTCAAGCACAACAAAATCAATGGGAACAAAGAATTTACCTAGCTTGACGGGGACGTCTTCTACAATGCCGACGGGGCGAGTGATGGATCGATCCGCCATGTACAACGTCATCTTCACCGGTTTAGGGTCGCCTAAACCGATCTTCCTGCACAATGCAAGTGGTATGATGCTCACACTTGCTCCTAGGTCACATAAAGCGTCATATGTGACATCTCCTACTCCGATGGGAATGCAAAATGACCCCGGATCTTTCAACTTTGGGGGCATTTTTTCTTTCATGGTCTTGATGAGATCCGAAGAATCCGAACTCATCTTGACCTCACCAAAATCTTCTAGCTTCCTCTTGTTGGAGAGGAGCTCCTTCAAGAACTTGCCATAAGCCGGCATACCTACAATAGCATCGATGAAGGGTATATTAATATGCAGCTTACTCATGAGTTCTATGAACTTACCGAATTGTTTGTCTAGGCGCGCTCGCGCTCTAGATTGAGGGAATGGTAGGGGAGGTTTGTAAGCTGGAGGAGGAACATAGGCATCTTCCTTCTCCTTCCCCTTTTCTTTTTCCTTCTCTATGGGGACTTCAACGAACGTAGGCTGCGGATCGGTGGTTGTCACTCCGCTCCTAGTTGTAATCGCCATCACCCTTCCCTTAGGGTTGTCCTCCGTCTTTCCTGGAAGCTTCCCTTGATTCCTAGGAACTTCCTCCGCGTGGTTGAACATTTGATTTTCCAAAACTTTTTGAGCTTTGTCAACTTTGGAAATTTGATCATCAACCTTATTGAAGCGGTTCTCCAATCCTTGAAGCTTTCCCAAAATCGTCTCCAGCATGGGATCGGGCTTCTCCTTTCCCGAAGTATTTCCTCCATTTGATGCTTGCCCCTGGCTTTTCAAAGGAGTAGAGGAAGAGGAAGGTGGAGTTAGTGAATTCGAATTGGAAGGATAAGGGTTACCGGGGTTTTGTTGATTGGAGCGCCAATTGTTGTTGTTTGAACCCCTATTGTTGTTCCAATTGTTCCGGTTGTTGTTGTTTCCATTCCAATTGTTTCCATTCCGGTTGTTATTCCGGTTGTTGTTGTTGTTGCGGTTTGTATTATCACCGCCATTGTTGTTGCCCAAATAGCCAACATCCTTCTCTTGTTGCTTTGGAAAGTTGGTCTTGATAGTTTCCTTCAACTCCTTGATTTCATTGTTGAGGGAGAAAATCTGATTTTGAGCTTCATGTGTGAGCTTTGCTCCTTGCTCCACACGATTTCCCTCCACTTTCCGGTGGGAATACTTCTCTATGACTCTTGCTTGCTTCTCGATGAAGTCCCAAGCGTCATCTTCTCTCATGTCCATGAACGTTCCACATGAGAGGGATTGGAGGTTGAATTGCGTTCCCGCATCCAGCCCCTTGTAGTAAATCTCCAGCAAGGCAAGCTTGGATATGCCATGATGAGGGCAATCCAAGAGCAAATCCTGAAACCTTTCCCAAGATTGAAACAAACTTTCGTTAGGTCTCATGGAAAAAGCATTAATCTTACCTCTAAGTTCCGCCGTTTTGGATGGCGGAAAGAATTTGGTGAGAAACTCCGCGGAAAGGTCTTCCCACGTGTCTAGTTTCCCATTAGGAAGAGCTTGATACCAAGATAACGCTTTCCCCTTCAAAGAGAAGAAGAAAGGTTTAAGCTTATAGCTGTTGGTAGTAGCGCTCTTCGGTCTCATTGTCTCCATCATACACTCAAAGTTTTGCAAGTGTTGGTGTGGAGATTCAGCGCTTGTCCCGCCAAATTGGTTTTGACGAACAAGAGTAATGACTTGAGGGTTGAAGCTAAACCCTTGCACATCTTCAGCATCGAAATTCACGCCCAAGCGGCGTGGTTGTTGTGTTGGATCCATCCGCTGGCCAAGAGTTCTTGGCTCATTATCCACACGTTCGACCCTCACATTCCTAGGCGGAATGCGGCGATTGGCAGCTCCTTGTGGATGGAAAGGATTCACCTTGATTGTGGGATCAATCTCCTCTAGCGGTGGCATGGAAGAATCACTATCATTGGCGGACGAGTGACTTCTTCTTCTAAACCTTGATCCTTTCCTTGAGGATTTCTTGCTTCCTTTATTCTTAAGGTCGCTCATCTCTACCCTCATTTGGAAGATCATGTCTTGTAGATTGTTAACTTGAGATTGATGACGATCCATCTCATCCTGGCGGAGGGTTTCATTCCATTGGAGTTGAGCTTCCTTCTCCGCTAACTCCGCTTGAAGGTCACGTTCGTGTCCTTCAGCCATCTTCTTTTCCTTGCGCTTTTGCCTTAAAGTTTTCTCTAGCTCTTGATCAAGAGGTAAGAGATCTTCGGTGTTCCTAGACCTGCGCATGCACTCAAAGTAATATCAAATAACGAGAGCAAGCTCCCAAGCTTGACAACCGGCTACCAAATTCGGCCGAAACCAAATCCCCGGCAACGGCGCCAAAAAATTGTTCGCCCCTAAAGGTGTGTGCAAATAAGCTTTAAATTTATAAAACTAGAATCAAGCAGCGAACCCGCAGTGTACGGATCGACGTAGTTAAGCAAGAATTCCAGAGTATCGAACACAGGGATTTGGGTGGGAACAAATTCGATTGCAGATTATCAAGCGAGTAAATATGAGAGTTTTGCAAATATTGGGAAAACAACAATCCTAAAGATCCAAGTATCCAGCTATGGCAATCGATTCAAGATATACTTAATGATATAAAGACAGAGTTGAGATATGCAAAGGTATACCAAAGTAAGGTAATCGTACGGTGAAGTTCCAAAAACCTTATGTAACTCACCTACAAGAAACTCTCTATACAGGTTGTTGAGGCTCAATATAGAAAGGTTTTAAAGGAAAGAATTAATGTCAAATACCCAAACTTATAATCCAAGGATCGAGACTTAACTAAACCGATTACGGTTATGACACTCACAATCGAGGTAGAGGTTGTTGAGGCTTCACTACCACCTAGAAAAGACAAGTCTAAACTAAGTTAAAGCAAATCTTTAACTTTGAATCAAAGTAAAAGCAAGTTCGTAGACTTAAGGGAAATCACGGTTAGTTCTTGAGGTTCCACGGCCGTGGACTCAAGAACAGGCCGTAATTTAGGGTTCGTCGGCGATTCTCTCTAACTCTCAGGGTCTAATCTGTTTGCGATCGATCTATCATCATCTAAGCCACAACTATCAACCCTTCACCTTAGAATTGTTAAGGGTTTTTAGCCAATAACAGTCATGTTGATATCGATTCAAGAATTAAAAGATAAAAAGATGAAAACTTTCAACAACTTTTAATAATCTTCAAACCAATCTCAAAGTCACAATCAGGAACGAGTGTTGTCAAAAGATTCACAATAAAGTAAACAATCACAACCTTTAGGAAAGAAGGGAAAACGGGATGTCAATCCGTTTTCCGAATCAAACCTAAACAAGAAGAGAGATCTTCTTGCAAAATCTTCCAAAAGCTTCGATCTTCCGCCAATCCGGAGATCTCCACAGCAATCTCCACCAAAAGTGCGAGATTAGGGCAATTCCCCGATGCGAACTTCAATCTCCAATGAGATAAGCAATGCTCCTAAGCGATGATGAAAATACCTAGCACCGATGAATGCCGCTAAGCGAAGATGGCGGGTGTAAGCGGGCATGACGGAATCTTGCTTCGTCCGTCTTTTTATACGGCAAGATAAAATATCGGCCCGGCCCAATCTTCAAAAGATCGTGGCTTCAAAGTGTGGCGAAAAGATTCGCCAAGATCACGGTCGTGGAAGTTCCTACGACCGTAATTTAGGGCGTGGATTAGGTCACGGTTTGTACCATATATTCCACGGCCGTAATAGTTACTGGAATGCATCACGCCTCTCTTGCAAGATTCCACGGCCGTGGAACTAAACGTGGTTTGTAGTACGGCCGTATTTTAGAGCGTGGTTTAGGGCAAGAACGTGATTCTTCCCTAGCCTCGTGCACTCCTCAAGCTAAAACTCCAATTTGCTTCCTAAGAATGTCCTCAATCTATGGACATATCAAATCAACTCTTCTTTGCTCGATTCCGTTCGGAAATAGCTCCAAATCACCTATAATCAACATAGAACTAGTGTAGACATCCATATCGACAATATAGGTAATACTAGCTCACATATGCACAAAGTTCAATCAAAGACTATCAATATGAATCAAATACGTTTAGAAAACGTGCCTAAAATATCACAATATTTCATGCTAACAAATAACCCCATACTTAACACTTGCTTGTCCCTAAGCAAGGTCTTTCAAAAAGCTTTAAACAAGAGTTAGGATGAAAGATGTGGGCTCCAAATAGGCAGGTGCACGGATCTCAGTAAACTGATCCAGTCCTACCGTCGATATCATACGTCTAAGGTCTCCGTCCACATGGAGACAGTCAAAGGCTGACACGTCCAGGAAGCGAGGTGCTATCATTGGACGGGCTGCTATACGGTCGTAATCGATCCGGTGTCGCTCGTGGATCACCGGTCGATAAGGTCGGGAAGAAGAGGAGGAAGGGGAAGGGGAGGATCTATCCCTAATAGCAAGACGTCGGTCAGAACAAGTCACCTCGGTCGGTCTGACAAACTGAAGAACACCTCGGCCGAGGCACAACACGTCTCGACCGAGGCGAAAAACTAGGCGATCTAATCTCTCAGAAATCCAGTTCTTTTCCCCCAAAATCACTACAACTGGTTCCTATGGGGTACTTAATTTATTTCTCAGCAAATGCAGGGCAATCCAAGCCCAAATCGAAGCAAAAACAGCGAGGTTAGGGTTTTGTACTCTTTTTACCTCGTTCGGCCGTTTCGGTTCGATTTCTTCGCAGATCGGCGTTGCACTGGGATCCTCTACGCTTTAACTGCAGTTTGGAAGCGAAAATCTTCGAAAACGAGCAAGAATTAAAGGGCGAGGTCAAAGGGAGCGCCGCGGTCGAGGGGGTAGGTAAAGAGAAGAAAAGGAATTTTTTCCCCTTTTTATACACTTTCTGGAATTGCTGTCACCTCGGTCGAGGTGGTCTCGACTGGACCGAGGTGGTACGGACCGAGGTGGTTCTTCAGAAACCCTAGTCGCCTCGGTTGCTCAAGAATCATCTCGGTCGAGGTGCTCTGACAGCAACCGAGATGTGCCTCAGTCAAACTTCGTCTTCTCAAATTCTTGAACTTCTGTCCTTCCAGTTATGCTCCTGGTTTGTAATCCTTCCTTAGATGTCACCTATTGTCTGTCTAGAACGCCAAAAACAAAACAAAGCAAAGCAAAAGCAAAACTATCTAAGCTAGACTATAAAAAGGAAAAAGAAAGCAATACCTTGGGTTGCCTCCCAAGAAGCGCTTGGTTTAAGGTCGCTAGCTGGACCATAATGCGTCTCAAACGTGACGGGAGGTGTCCTCACCCCATACTTCACCTCCATCGTGGGGTGAAGTAAGTAAGTCTATCAAACGCTCCAACAAGTGTAAGTGCTCATCGGGGAATGAATCGTCTATGGGTGGGTTATCCTTCTCGCGTGAAGATGCAGGTAGCCGGCTGAGGTGATCCAGAACAGAATTCTCGGATCCCTTCTTATCGCGGATCTCTAAGTCAAACTCTTGAAGTAAGAGAATCTATCGAATAAGGCGTGGCTTGGCATCTTTCTTAGCCAACAAGTAACGGATGGCTGCATGGTCGGTGTAGACAATGACTTTCGCCCCTACTAAATAGGAACAAAACTTCTCGAAAGCATATACAACCGCCAATAACTCCTTCTCGGTGGCAGCGTAGTTGCGTTGTGCTACATCTAGCGTCTTGCTAGCATAATAAATGGCGGTGGTCCGCCCATCCTTCTTCTGACCAAGCACCGCTCCTACGGCTACATCACTAGCATCACACATGATCTCAAAGGGCAAGGTCCAATCCGAAGGTTGGATAATGGGAGCGGAGATCAACGCTTCCTTAATCCTGTAAAATGCATCAAGACATTCCTGCAAAAACTCAAAAACAACATCCTTATTCAAAAGGTTAGTTAGAGGTTTAGAAATCTTAGAGAAGTCCTTGATGAATCTCCTGTAGAAACCTGCATGCCCGAGAAAACTCCTCACACCTTTAACAGAACAAGGGGGAGGGAATTTCTCAATAGTCTTGATCTTAGCGCGATCGACCTCAATGCCTCGATTAGAAACGAGGTGTCCTAGCACAATGCCTTCATTAACCATAAAATGACACTTCTCCCAATTCAAAACGAGATTAGTGTCTTCACATCTTTTTAGCACTAGAGAAAGGTTAGATAGGCAATCATCAAAAGAGGAACCATATACTGAAAAATCATCCATAAATACCTCCATGATCTCCTCTATATACTCAGAAAAGATAGCCATCATGCATCGCTGGAAGGTAGCGGGTGCATTGCATAATCCAAATGGAATCCTCCTGTAAGCAAATGTCCCCCATGGACAAGTGAAGGTGGTCTTCTCCTGATCATCCGGATGGATAGGAATCTGGAATAATCCACTGTAGCCATCTAAGTAGCAAAAGTATGAATGCTGGGCCAACCGTTCGAGCATTTGATCAATGAAGGGAAGTGGAAAATGGTCCTTCCGAGTGGCCGTGTTCAGCTTCCTATAATCAATGCAAACCCTCCAGCCCGTAACGGTCCTGGTTGGGATCAACTCGTTGTTCCTATTCGTCACAACGGTCATCCCTCCTTTCTTCGGAACTACATGCACCGGGCTAACCCATTTGCTGTCCGAGATAGGATATATGATACCTGCATCTAACAAATTAAGAATTTCCTTCTTCACAACCTCTTTCATGATCGGATTTAACCGTCTTTGAGGTTCCCGTGAAGTCTTATGATCATCCTCCATTAGAATTCTATGCATGCAGAAAGATGGCTTAATGCCAATAAGATCATCTATAGTATAACCCAAAGCCTTTTGATGTTTTCTCAGGACATGCATTAGTTTAGACAATTCAGATTCGGAGAGGGAAGCGCTAACAATAATGGGATAAGTAGAATCCGGTCCAAGAAAGACATACCTCAAGTGATTTGGGAGTTGTTTAAGCTCCACTACTGGGAGCGCTTTCTGAGGGAGATCTTTGCTTCCTCCTTCCAGTGGAGTAGATCCAGAAACTGGACTTTCGGAAGTCTCAGTTGAAATCGTCTCGCCATCGACCTCGGTCGAGGCGCAGAGGCGTTGACCGAGATGTTCTTCAATCGCCTTGTTCAGTCCAGAAAGTGCCTCGGTCGAGGTACTGCAACTGGAACCAAAACTGGAGATCTTCGTCTCCTGGATTAGCTTCTCAGTTTTAGCTCCTGGATCTTTTTCCAGTGCTTTTAAGCTCCGTATATCTGCATCACAAGAAGCATCTATACCTTCCTCCATTAAACTGAAACTAATAACTCGTTCAAGTGGATCGTTAATAAGGATAGAGCTCACCAATTCTCTTGATTCTTCTTCATCGTAAATGTTGAAGATATCATCGCTTAGCTGCTCCCCTTTCATGGCTGCAAGTAGTGCGAACTCCACTTCGTCTCCACCAATGTTGAATTTCAACTTGGCGTTCTTGCAATCCACGTTGCAACCCGAAGTTGCTAGAAATGGCCTCCCGAGAATAATAGGAACAGGATAATCTGCGGGAATGTCAAGTACAACAAAGTCTATTGGCAAATAGAAGTTACCTAACTTGACCGGAACGCCTTCCAAAATTCCCACGGGATGGGTGATGGAGCGATCTGCCATGTATAATCGAATCTTGACCGGCTTGGGCTCTCCAAGTCCGATCTTCACATATAGCTCCAGCGGAATGATGCTCACGCTGGCTCCTAGATCACAAAGGGCTTCACAAGTGACATCCCCAGCTTGAATGGGAATGCAAAATGAGCCGGGATCTCTCAATTTAGGTGGCATCTTCTCCTTCATAATTTGAATAAGCTCCGAGGATTTAGATGTCATCCTTACTTCACCAAAGTCTTCCAGTTTCCTTTTCCTTGATAGGATCTCCTTCAAGAACTTCCCATAGGCGGGCATTCCTAGAATAGCATCAAGGAAAGGAATGTTAATGTGCAGTTTATTCATCAAGTCAAGGAACTTACCAAAGTGCTTGTCTAGATGTGCTCTGGCCCTTGATTGGGGGAATGGAAGTGGTGGTTTGTATGCAGGAGGTGGAATATAAACTTCAGTTTTCCCCTCCGCTTTCTGTGGCGCCACCTCGGTTGGCATCTCAGCCGAAGTGTTCTTCAACTGCACCTGGACCGAGGTGGTCTTCGTCGGTACTGGCACCGACCGAGGCACTGGATCTGCAGTTTTCAGTCCACTCATCGTAGTTATGGCCATGATTTGGCCCTTAGGGTTGCTCTCCGTCCTTGCTGGAAGCTTCCCTGGATCTCTTGGCGCTTCATTCGCCCTACTTGCAAGTTGTTGTTCAAAGGCCTTTTGGGCCTTCGAAAATGAAGTCATAGAAGTCTCCATAGCGCTAAGCTTGATCAAGATAGCCTCCAGCACTACGTCTTTCTTTTCTGGCTGAGACGAACTTGATCCTTGCCCCTGGCTCTTTAATGGAGTAGAAGAAGAAGAAGGGGAAGAGAGGAAAGGATTAGAGGAATCGTTAGAATTGGAGTTAGAATGATTGTTACCAGAATTTTGGTTAGTCGCCCTCCAATTGTTGCTATTGGATCCTCTATTGTTGTTGTTGTAGTTGTTGTTCCGGGAACCGTTGTTGTTGTTGTTATGGTATCCATTGTTGTTGTTCCTTTGTCCTTGTTCTTCCTTCTTGGTTTGAGCAACCAAGAGTTCCTTCAATTGCTTCATGTCGTTCTTCAAAGACGTGAGTTGATTGTTGTTAGGCTGAGTTTCTTGGAAGTTAACTCTTTTAACTCCACCTTCAGCTCCTTGATGGGTGTACTTCTCCATATGCAAATCTTGCTTCTCGATGAAGTCCCAAGCTTCATCAATCGCCATGTCCATAAAGGTGCCGGCGGAGAGTAGTTGGAGGTTGAACTGGGTGCTTCTGTCCAGTCCCTTGAAGTATATCTCCAATAACTCTATCTTTGGAATCCCATGATGTGGGCAATCCAAAAGAATGTCCTTGAACCTCTCCCATGACTTGGATAAGCTCTACTTATCCTTCATGATGAAAGCATTAATCTTCCCTCTCATTTCAGCGGTCTTAGAGGAGGGAAAGAATTTGGTCAAGAATTCCGTAGTCATCTCCTCCCATGTGCTGGTTTTTCCTGGAGGAAGAGATTGATATCAAGTAAGAGCTCTATCTTTCAAAGAAAAGTAAAAAGGTCTTAGCTTGTAGTTATTATTTTCAATTCTTGAGGGTCTCAAGGTCTCCATCAAGATCTCATAGTTTTGAAGATGTTGATGCGGTGATTCCTTCTCTAGCCCTCCGAACTGGCATTGGCGAATCATGGACAGAACTTGCGGTTGAAGTTCGTAGTCATGGTCCGTTGGATCTCCTAGGTTAACTCCTGGACGCCTCAGTTGTTGATTGGGGTCCATCCTTTGACCTAGGGTTTGTGGTATTCCTGCAAGAAGAACGCCTCGGACTGGCATCCGAGGTGGAAGTACCTCGGCCTGGGCGTCAGGTACTGGAACCTGCCTCGGTCGAGGGTCAGCAACTGGGACCTGCATCGGTCCAGCATCGGGAACTGGATCTTCCCTCAGTCGAAGTAGATATTGGTCTCGTAAGGCTGCCATATCTGCTTCGATCGCCTCAGTCCTGGTGCGAGTTTCTTCTTTCTCTTGCCTTAGCTCTTCCCTGCTGAGGCGTAGCTGCTCTAGCGCCTCTTTCAACTCGGCCTCAAGATCGCGATTGTCTTGGTTGGCCATCTTCGCTTCTCGTAAGCGTCGTTTGTATGTCTTTTCTGGTTCGGGATCGTAAGGAACGATTTCCTTCCCAATGCGGGTTCTTCGCATAAACCTAAGAAAGAACCTGCAAAAGTTACTCAAGTGGAGTGGTTAGTAGACACGGGGGCAAGTGCCCCAAAAGCAAACCGTAACCGGCTCGGTCTAGACCAAGTCCCCGGCAACGGCGCCAAAAACTTGTTCGCTCCAAACGGTGTGTGCAAGCTTTAAATTTATAACCCTAGACGTAAGCTTAAAACAAGGATGCGAACCCGCAGTGTACGGGTCAATCGTAGTAAAAAGCAAGAAATTCCAAGGGTCGATCACAGGGACTTAGTGAAACAAAGTCCAATTACGGTAAGCTTTAGTAATTACTAACCACAAAGAAATTAAAACAATCAAAGATGATAAAGTCAATAAAGGAAATATGCAATTCTAGGGATTAAAGTATCTAGTTGTGGTTCCAACTCAAGATCTAAAGATAAGCGGACAAAGCTGAGGTTTTTGCATAGGGAAGGTGTTACTAAAGTGGAATAGATCACCGGGTAAGTCTCACTACTCTCTAATCCTAAACCGTAACTCCTATTACCGGGTAAGTCTCAAGGAATTAAGATAAAGAACTATAATCTCAAACTAACACACCATCTAAGGGAATAGAATCAACTTTTACCGGGTAAGTCTCAGGCTAACTCACAAAGATGGGATGAAAGCACACTCAAACCCCAATAAAGGATAAACCTTTATTACCTATACTTATGATCTTAGGTAAACAAACTAAGGAATTACCGGGTAAGTCTCATCCTAAGCTTGCATTGAACCAGGAAAGGTGTAATAAGGATAGGATTTGGCAAACTCTAACACTTAACTCTCAGTTTTGGATCAGATAAGTCACCTCGGTCAGCCAAATTCCACCCCGGCCGAGATGTTCATCGACTGAGCGAGATGCTTAGGGTTAAGGTTTAAAGACTCGAACTTTCAGGGTCCTACTGTGATTAAGATCATTCTATCATTGTTTTTCCCACAACCTTCA
The DNA here is from genome assembly GCA_033239125.1 of Fagopyrum homotropicum. Classification (NCBI taxonomy): domain Eukaryota; kingdom Viridiplantae; phylum Streptophyta; class Magnoliopsida; order Caryophyllales; family Polygonaceae; genus Fagopyrum; species Fagopyrum homotropicum. The sequence goes on from BSWB01000005.1 coordinate 51,167,235, forward strand.
GCCAATCACCCTAGAATCACACAAAGAGATTAGCCACTCATCATCATGAAAGTATTAATCAAATATATGGGAAGAAAGTGAATATTTGAACAAGAAGAGTTTAAGGAAAAGACTTCAATAACTGAATCAAATATCACAACAAAGCGTTCCTTGGATAGAAATCCAACATGGCAAGACAACAAGGAAGGGAATCTAAGATAATCTTACAAAAACCCTTCAAAAGCTATAAAAGCTACAATCTTCCTTCTTCAACCTTCAAAAAGGTTCTTCAAATCTCCCAACTGGAGTATGGCTGCAGCGGTGTATAGCGTGATTTCCAACTGTATGCGGATGTATGCTGCGTGCTATGCGGGGTGTCGGATTTGTGGAAAATCCGACCCTTTTTATAGGAAAATTACTCTCCAAAGATAAGATATCTTAGAAAGATCTCTTCCCATAAAAATAGGTAAAATATATGATCTATCATATCTTCTTCCTTCCAGGAGCCAAGCCCAAAAATATAAGATCTCTTTCCAAAGATAAAAGATCTCAACCAAGAATAAAATATTCTCGCCGCGTCCCAGGTGTTTGCCTCGGTCGATTCGACTTCTCTGGATCACCTCGGTCGAGGTGACTCTGTAGTCAACCGAGGTGAATCACAACTGAATGTGAAATCTCTCAAATCTGGTCCAAAGTGAATCTTTAATCCATGGCTATGCTTCCTGGATGTTTCCTTATGTTCCTGAATGTAGCTCCAACAAAACTAGGTGTAGACCTCGATTGCAAGCAATCAAGTGAGCCAAGCCCAAAAATATAAGATCTCAACGAAGCAGTTTCTTGAGCCAAGGGTTCACTGAACTCTTGCGGACCAAAATCCTGAGAAGTTTCCATTTCAACGTTAGTCATTGCTCCAAATCAACACACAATTGCAAGCAATCAAGTGAGCAAGGTGACAAGTTAGGTCAACTTTACCCAAGTTCAAGTGCGTTATCGGGTTCTACTTTGGGGAAGGCCGTTTGGCGGTTAGGCAAGGAAGGCAAATCCAAAAAAATTGAACCAATTACACACAAATAAACAAGTGATATTTTGCAAACGTATGTAAGAAAATGGAGAGATAGAAGATGGACGGATTGTTCACTCGGCAAGCTTTGCTTGCTTTCGGTCTTTGACCGTTTTGTAAAATCCGATTTTCGGATGGACCGGTTTACCGGACGTCTTTTCACTTTGTGTGTTTCGTTTCTTTGAAACGTTTTGAGCAACACTTTCTTTTGTTTTTTTTTGAACACAAATCCGTATTGATGAAGAGTTTTTTTGCTTTTCTTGGAATATCAAATGCGAGATATCCGAACTTTTCGTTAACAAAAATATCCCAAGAGATTTGGTGAAATTAATTAACAAAATTGTCGGATTAGGTCGGTTTAAGAAAAAGACGGGTTTGATAAATGGTTTGAAGGCAAACCAAATATCTCCTATTTTTGTACTTTTTGTTTTGAGTTAAACACGGAAAAGAAAAAAAAATTTCAGGGAAAATGGATGAACATGATGAAGAACATGATGAACAACATGAAGATCATGAAGAACAAATGAAGAACATCATGAACAAACGAAGAACATCATGAACAAAAAAAGGCTAAATAGGTTTAAGATAATAACGCACAAAAACAAGAGTAAAGAGAACTTAGCTTTGATCCCTTGCTCTGATACCAATTTGATGCGTCCTTGGAGGTAACCAAGGATAACTCCGGATCTAGATCAAGCAAAACTCCAACTACTCCTTGATTCTTTGTGTAACGTTGTATCGTTTCGGATCCAAAGGGGCGGAAGCGATGAAGAAACAAGGGTTACTTCGATCTAGAGAGATCGAATAAACCTTTTTGTGTGGATCGAAGGTTGATTCTTAAAAAGAATCCTCGAATATGGATTTCTGGGATCAAAGACGAGATCCAAAGAAGAAATTTGAGAGATAGAAGAGAGGTTTTGATGCCCAAGCTAAGTAGGAGGAAATTCTTTTCAAAACTTAGTAATATTGAACATGGAAAATAAGTGAGGCAAGATATCTCTTATATAGAGAGACTTGCCTACCTATGGGCCAACGGGCCAAACAAAATACATGAAGAAAAACCCAAAAGGGGAAAACCAAAAAAGATAAGAGCAAATCCTAAAAGGATAAGGTCAAAAGAGAATATTCTTATACGGAATATCCCTTTATTACATAAAAAGGTAAACATGAAAATATAGTTCGAAAATAAGCTAGCTTCATGCCATGGAGTCGGAAAGACGAGACATGCCGCTAACGGAACCGGTAGCCTATGCCATGATGGTGTAGAGACATGGCATGCCGGTAATGGAACTAAGTGAAGAAGTAATGCGGGCGATGATGGAGCCGGTGGCTCGAGCAATGGCCTTAGCTCGGGATCGGGTGATCGGTCCATCTGAACGAACTCTAAGAGCCTCGTCCTCTTCGTCTATGGTCAACGTAAAAGGGGCATCCAAGGGCGCACCACTTCCGGTATGTAATTCTTGTAATATCCGGAATTTTCATTCCGGTTTGAGAGAGAGTTATCGATGTTCCCGCAATAGCGGCTCAGTTTTCCAGCAGGCACGATGTGACGGGTTTATTCCAAAATCCCGTCTCGACCCCTCTTCATCTCGTCTTGTGCTTTCCGACTCCTTGGTTTCTTGAGTGAGGAGACAAGTGGGTCAGCTAAACCCTTGTTCCCCTCCCACATTTTCAGCCTTGTTCCCTCTCTCCTGTCACTCTTCCTTTCACGCTAGTGGTGGGTCGCAAACCTAAACCTAAACGGCAAAGATCAAACCTCTGGTTTAGGTTTAACCTAACCGGCGGTTTGGCACATGAATTTTAAAAAAAAAATTATATAAGTTTAATATATTTTAATTAAAAAATTATGCATTTGTTAATATTTGTACATTTTAAATTTTTACTAAAGTTTTGTAGATTGAAATTTTACATAACTATGTTTTTATAATTTATATTTTATACATTGAGTTTTTGTTTTTTACAATAGCATTTAAATATAATTACTAAGTAAATAAAAGAAAGCAACTAAAATAAAATTACTAACTAAAAAACAACAAAGCAAACTCAAATTTTTTATACATTGAATTTTTTTTCATTACATTAGCTTTTGAATAAAATAATTACATAGTAAAAGAAATTACTAACTACAATAAAAGAAAGAAGCAACTAAAATAAAATTACTAACTAAAATACAACAAAGCAAACTAAATTTTTTATACATTGAATTTTTTTTCATTACATTAGCTTTTGAATAAAATAATTACATAGTAAAAGAAATTACTAACTTCAATAAAAGAAAGCAACTAAAATAAAATTACTAACTAAAATACAACAAAGCAAGCTAAATTTTTAATACATTCAATTTTTTTTCATTACATTAGTATTTGAAATTTTGAATAGAACTAAATGAAAAAAAAAAGGAGAGGGCTTGAACCGGTTTCCCGGTTGCCTACGTATCCTCTTGGGGTTTAAGAGGAATCAAAGCGTACGTAGTTCTCTTACCTTTGCTTACCTTTTATCGGACTTCCGAATTGTTTTCGTAACCCCCTTACCTTTGCGCCTCGGACTCGGAAGTAGTGGCCGGATCATCGGAGTTGGAATCCGATTTTGTGTCATAAACGGGTGCATTCCGTTGTTTCCTCTTCTCCGCCCTTATCCAATCTTGAACACATACTTGAGCCTCCAATTTATCGGGCTTCAATTGACTCCTCTTGTAGCTTAGCATGTTTCCTCCTTGACTAAAAGCTTGCTCCACGGCCACCGTTGATGCGGGGACGGCACTAATTTGTTGCACAATCTTGGCCAATGATGGATACTTTGGGGCCATCTTCTTCCAATATTGTAAAACTTCAAAACTATCAATGTCACCATCAAAACTAAAAGGCGTAGTTAGATAATCTTCAAATTCCGCACTTGCGGATGAATGTCTAGGTGTTTTTGTTCTTTTAGATAAAATTTGTCTAACTTTAGAAGAAGAAGAAGAAGAAGAAGAAGAAGAAGAAGAAGAAGGTGGAGGAGTTGTTTGGGTAGAAGCACTAGCACTAGTTTCAAATAAAGGAAGTAATTTACCAATTTCAACACGAACACTACTAGTAATAGAATTAACGTTCTTAATAGAAGATAAATCTAAACATTCATAATAAGCATATAAAAATTCCGTAACACCATCAATTTTTAGTCTAGGATCGAAAATGGCGGCAATAAGATAAACTAGGGGAACGTCATCATAATATTTTAGCCATTTTGTTTACATTTTGGTTGTAGCATATTTAAGTGATTCTAAACCTAAACCGGTTTGTAAAGCTTCAACAACATTTACGGCTATTTCTAAAAAACTACAAGAAGTTAGAATGTAAACATAACTCAACATATTAGTAGAATCACTAAAAACTTTTAAAACACTACAAATATCAAAACAAGTTTGTCAAATACTTTCATCATCTAAAATAGACCAAGAAATAAATTGTGAGGAAAATTCTTGTAAAACATCTTTATAACGAATAGCTTGAGTAAGTAGTTTATAGGTTGAGTTCCAACAAGTTCCAATATCTTTTGAAAAAGCAATCGGAGGAACATTTTTTTCTATACAAGTTGAGCTCCATTTTCTTCTTAAGTCGGTTGAATGCCAAATATGTTCAATTACTTCGGTTATAGGTTGTAACATTTCATGTAAAACTTTTAGGCCATCTTGAACACATAAATTTAAAATATGACATGCACATCTTTGGTGAGTAAAAGAAGTTTTTATAAGTTGACCCGCATTCCCCACCAAATGGTTAACGGCGCGGGTGTTAGCGGAAGCATTATCAAATGAGTATGAAAAAACACGATTTTGTAAATTAAATTCTTGTAAAACCGTTCTTATTAAAATAGAAATGTTGGCGGCACTATGTCTTTCATTAAAATGTCGAAATGCAATAATAAATTTATGCAAGTACATATCATTATCGATAAAATGTAAAGTGATGCCCATGTAAAAATGTTTTTGTGATAAAGTACTCCAAATATCACTACAAATTGAAACTTGATGCGAAAAAGATTGTAAAACCGTAAGAATTTTTTGTTTCTTTTGTTCATTAGATTGAGAAATTAATTTCGAAATTTGTTTACGAGAAGTTGGTTTATAAGCCGGTTGAAGATAAGTAGTTTTAAATTCTTTTACATTAATAGATTCCGCATAAGAAAAGGGAAAAGTTTCGGATGCAATTAAGTTGGCTAATCCTAAAGATTCATCAACATGATTATAAGTAAATAAAGAAGATTGAGAGGAAGAGGATGCAAACCCGTGGGACAATTGAGTTTGTCCCCGTGTTATTCCGAGCTTCTCCGGATGAGTCTTTTGCATGTGGGTTTGCAAAGTCCCGTATCCGCCCTTCGCCTTCCATTTGTACACATTCGGACAATAATTGCACAAAACTTGGTAATAATCGTCCATCACCGGACCCTTCTTGTAATGCTTGGTGAATATGTCAGAGGTGAGCATTTTCGGTGGAGGGGCTTGTCGGAATGGCTCTTCACCTTGTGGAACTTGTGGCATTTCCGAATCCGGCATTTGAGTCTCGCTTTCTTGTGTGCTAGGAAAGAAAGTGAGACTCGGAGTGAAGTCGTAGTCGCTTTGGTGATCCGAGTTTGCCATTTCGAAAGATCGAGAATACGAGATGGAGATTGAGAATAGTAGTAGATAGATGAGAATGTTGGTGTGAGATAAATGGAAGAATTGTATGGTATTTATAGAAATTGTGGGTAGTTATTTACTTACTTATAATTAAACTAATATTACAAAAAAAAATAAATAAATTACACACCAATGGCTCTAAGAGCCGTTGGGATGTGGGGCCCACCGGCTAATAGCCGGTATGGGCCAAAGAGCCGTTGGCAAATGCCAACGGCTCTTTTTTTTTTTTTTGCCAAACCGCCGGTTTAGGCAATAAAAATTAAAAAAAAATAAAAAAGGTTCAAACCGGCGGTTAACCGCCGGTTTAGGTGTGGTCTAGAACCAAACCTAAACCGAAACCGTAAACCCCCTGTTCAACCGAACCGGCGAACCTAAACCGCCGGTTTGGTCAAACCGGTGGTTTATGCCGGTTCACAAACCGCCGGTTCGGCGGTTTGGTTTGAACCGGACCCACCTCTATTTCACGCTAGTTGCTCTTCCCCTCTTCTCTTGTTCTTCCTTCTTCATTTCTCCTTGGATCTCCTGAGGTATGGCCAACAGGAGGATAGTTACAGATTCAGTGTGGTAAGCTTGTCCTTCTCCCTCCCTTCTTCTTCCTTGTTGCATAGCTTCCTCTTCTCCTCTGCTTCTCCATTGCCATGTATGAAGCTTTGGAAGTGGATCTTCTCGATCTTTGCATGCATGTGTTCTAAGCTCAGTTAGCTCGTGTGGGAGAGCCTTGATACAATGGATGATGTTTGGAGAAGACCCAGCAAGAGAAGAAGGCCATTGGAGCCCAAGATCCACATATCCTAACCCATAACCTCACAATTCCAATGTATGAAGCTTTGGAAGTGGATTCTTCTTGATCTTTGCATGCATGTGTTCTAAGCTCGGTTTGGTCGTGTGGGAGAGCCTTGATACAATGGATGATGTTTGGAGAAGACCCATCAAGAGAAGACGACCCTCTGCTGTTCGACCGCGGGGCGGATCTTCAAGGCCGCGGGGGCGGCCAATGCCTAGAGTCGCAGGGGCGGCCACCACGAGCCACAAAGGCGGCCACCAGGGGCGGCCTCTGGATCAGGCAGCACGCCCTTGCGGTCTTCTTCTCCCTTTCGCGGTTGTTCTTCCTTCTTTCGAGTCCGTGCCTTTGCGTGGTGAGTGCCCTCTCTTAAGTGAGTGGCTTATACCTTAGGTGAGTGTTTGAGGATCTTGATATATTCTAAGGTTGGTTAAGGTATGTTTTCAGTTGACTCGTGGGATGAGTATAAGGCTATTCCTTAGGAGGTTTGTGAGGTTGAGAGTGTACATTGTGAATGTGAGGTTATGGGCTAGGATATGCGTATCCTAGCCTAGTGATGTTACCGTTGAGGTTGTTGAGACTAGGCATGTTATCCTAGTGGTATAGTGAGTTATGATCTTGTGAGATCCGAGGGTTTAGAAGTCTTAGGACTTCTAGTTGTGATGAGTGTGATGTGAGCATGAGGGATTCTAGGATGCGGTCCTAGAATTGAGAGTCAAATGGTCTTGCATAGATCATTTGTATAGAAGTCGAAGACTTCTATTGTGAGTGGGTTGTTGTTGATTTAGTTATCTTCTTGTCAGCAGGTTGTGGACTCCTTCCCAAGGGAAGCGAGAGTGTTGTGAGTTGAGTGTGGCGATAAGGTAAGTCTCCAGATTTACTTAGCTCGAATTCCTTGTATTAGCATTGATGTGTGTTTGGTGGTGTGTGTTTATCATCTTCCTAGCTCTTGCGAGAGTCTAGGAGGTTCTTGGCGACCAGCCGTGCTGGTTAGACGATCGGAGGCATCCGTACCGTTCCATGTCAGAAATGGGGACCGAGACGGGATCACGGTGGTCTCGTGTCACAAACCTAAGTTGAATTAGAACGGGATATGATTTAATAATAATAAAGATAATGAACTGGATTGGTGTGCTTTTGAGTATGTTGTGTGTTTATGATGATTTATGTGTGTTTGTGCCTTTCCCATTAGTTCTAATGCTTCGAATATGAGCTAACGGTTTTATACCGAATGTTGTAGATTGCCTTGCAGGTTAGGAATGCGGCCGAGAGATCCAGAAGGGTGGGCAGGCTTTTAGGAAGGGTTTATGAGTTGGAGTCGAGTTGTGTTTTGTCCTTCGGTTATTGCGTTTTGTATGCCGCGTGTTTGGCATTTTGGTGTTGAGTTGTATCTCGGCTGAAGTTTGTTGTTGCATTCTTTCGGGTTTCTTATCATTCGCATTAAAAATGATTTACGGGTTTGCCTTTATTTGTGCCATGTTGGAAAGGTCCGGTGAAATTGTTGTCAAGCTAAGGGTCGGGACCCATTGTGAGATCTCGCCCGTAGCATTCCCGAGTCCCGCGGATTCGGGGTGTTACAATTCTTAATTCTAAACTATGACATAAAATCAGTTTGTTTGGTATAACTTCCGGTATGTTATCTTTCGGTATGATAACTTCCGATATGATAACTTCCGGTATGATATGATAACTTCCGATATGATATGATAACTTCCGGTATATGAAGCTCCGGTATGTGAACTTCTGGTATGTGAACTTCTGGTATGTGAAACTCCGGCATGTGAAACTCCGGTATGCATTCCAAAAAAATAAAAAAATAAATAAAGAAAATAAAAAAAGACAAGAAAAAAGAAAATAAAAAATAAATTCCGGTATGATAACTTTTGGTATGATAACTTCCGATATGATGTGATAACGTCCGGTATGGTATGATAACTTCCGGTATGATATGATAACTTCCAGTATGATGTGATAACGTCCGCTATGATATGATAACTTCCGGTATGATATGATAACTTCCGGTATGATAACTTCCGGTATGTGAACTTCCGGGATGTGAAGCTTTGGTATGTGAAATTCCGGTGTGTGAAATTCCGGTATGTGAAATTCCAGTATGTAAAATTCCAGTATGTAAAATTCTAGTATGTGAAATTCCGGTATGTGATATTCCGGTATTGAAAATTCCGGTATGTGAAAATTCCGGTATGTGAAAATTTCGGTATGTAAAAATTCTGGTATGTGAAATTCTGGTATGTGAAATTCCGGTATGTGAATTTTCGGTATGTGAAAATTCCGGTATGTGAAAAATTCTTCATTCCAGAAAATAAAAAAAATAAAAAAGAGAAAAAAATTAATAAAAGAAAATAAAAAACAAATTCAGTTTTTAAAAATTAAAACTTACACTTAAATAACAAATAACAAACATTTTTTTAAATAGAAGGGTTAATTAGTTTTACCTACCATTAAATGAAAGTGGTAAAAAAATATAGGGTATATTTTCTTTAATAAAAACAAAAAAGAACCTAGTAGGCCAAATTCTTTCAAAAATCTTTAATTTTAAATTATTTTTTTATGCTAAGGAATCTTTTATTATCAACCTCATCCATTTTACTTTAAATTTTTTGAAAGATTTTGTTATCTCACATCGATTAACTACTAAAGTTGATGGTTTTAGAACTTGTATAAATAAAGAGTCTAAAGAGTATACAATTAATATATTTCTTAGCCTTTTGGGTAAGTTCAACTATAAATATTATTCATATCGGAATAATATTTTATTTTTTTGGATTGTTAACCTACAATTATGTGGGTCATAATGTTTTTCCCTAAAGTAATCGTACCCCTAAAGTTTTATTTGTAGGAAAGAGTAATCGTACCCCTAAAGTTTTATTTTTAGGGAAGATTTTATTTTTGGGAACGTTAACCTACAATTATGTGGGTCATAATGTTCTTCCCTAAAGTAATCGTACCCCTAAACTTTTATTTTTAGGGAACAATAATCGTACCCCTAAAGTTTTATTTTTAAGAAAGATTTTATTTTTGGGAACGTTAACCTACAAGTAATTTTTTTTTATTAGGCTGATCTATTTACGTTAAACTTTTTGATGGATTTTGTTATCCCACATCGATTAGATACTAAAGTTGATGGTTTTAGAACTTGTATGAATAGAGAGTCTAAGAATTATACGAATAATACATTTCTTGGCCTTTTGGTTAAGTTCAAGTATTATTATAATTCATATCGGAATAATATTTTATTTTTGGGATCGTTAACTTATTATAATTATGTGGGCATAACGTTCTTTTCTAAAGTAATCTTGGCTTTTTGGTTAATCTTGATTTCTATTTACATTAAATATTTTCACGTTACTATTTCATAAGTAACCGTACCCCTAAAGTTTTATTTTTACGAAAATTTTTTTTTCTTCTTTTTTTTTCAAATGAATATCAAAATTGTAACACCCCGAATTCTCAGAACTCGGGACTTTACTGGTTAGGACCTCACAATGGGTCCCGACCTCAGTTTGATAACAATATTACTAGGATCTTGCAACAAGACACAAATAAGAAAAACCGAAATTCATGAAATAGTATTTTTAAAGGAATGAATGCAACAAGGTCTAGCAGCCTATAGTACTTAAACAAAGGGAAAAATAACAAATGTCTTAACAAAAGAAAGAACGACAAACAACAACCCCAACCCCCACTCTAAGGAGTACGGAGACCCGGCTGACCACTACTTCCGGATCACTCAGCTGCTGATCTAACCTGCGGCAAGTCTAAAAACACAACAAGAGAAACCATTAGCTAGTTATCTAAACATTAGGAGAATAATAATAGCACACACACACACATAAAATAATAAACACCCATCATGCTTTCAAACAAATCCATTTATTATCTTCATTTAAGTTATTCACTCTTACTAATGATACTTATTTTGTGAGACGAGAGATTCCCAAACCTCGCCTCCGCCCCCGTGTAACCATCAGGAATGGATCCGATGCATCTCACCTTATACCTGCCTGGTCTGGGTATAGAGGACCTCCCAGTCTCTTGTCAAAGCTGGGTAGTGATGTCACGGCCCGTTATACATACACTTGGGCCTTAAACATAATAATAACGGTCGTCCTAACAAGTTGTTATTATTATAATCACACACATCGCACACACACAACCACTATCACTCAACTAATATTTAGAAACTGGCTAAGTAAGTCGCAAGGACTTACCTGAGTCAAATCACACTCTAACAAGTCTCAAATCGGTCCGTACTCGTGGTAACTCAAACACCTATCAAATAAGGCAGGTGGATCAAAATCACATCCAGTTGTCCAACCTCATGCGAAGGGATTACGGAAAAAAACTCTCTTACGGTAAAAGACCATTTTACCCTTAGTGCCGAAAGTTCTCAAAGTTTATTCTTGAATTCTACTAATTTCTTTTAGAACTTGTTTTCCATAAATTATTTCTCTTTGATAGTTCTTATAAGTTATAAGTTACAACTCGAAACCACTCCTCAAAAAACAACACTCCTCCTCTTTCCCGATTACCACTCTACTCTTCTACATGTATATATATATATATATATATATATATATATATATATATATATATATATATACGTATGTACATACTCTAACTTTTCCTCTAACTCGTATACTTCCGTGACTACTCGGTAATTACATATATAGCTACATAATTTCATAACTCCAAACTCGTACTTATATACGTAACCCATATATCTATATACACTATATTTATACCTACAAATATATTCCTATATATAATTTACATATGTCTACTATTCTTATGCTTCTATATAACTTACACATACTCCAACTTATACATCTATATATATATATATCCGTATCACTGTACATCTACATGATAAATCAACCATCCTCACATTCTCATCCTCAATTATATATATATTTATATATATATATATATACCTATACACGTACTTATATATACACTGATATATACACCTATATATATATATATATACGTCTATGCATATATAACATGTCTACTCGAAGATTTCATCCCACTAATTCCATGTACGTATCCTTCCCAACCACCCATATATAGATAACCTCCTATACTCCAACTTTTCATCTACTGGCACCAAACAAACACAACAGCACTCCCTAATCTACTTCTACATATGTAATATATCGCACAAACATACAGGTGAGGGATGAACGCACCGTCCTGCACACTCGTCTCATACTCGAAGGAGAGCCCAATCCGGTTCGATTCTGCAGGGTGGCTCACAGGGGTCCCAACTGGCCCGCCGTTGCACCGCTCCTCTTACCTCGGACTTCTGCAGCGTACTCGACGAGTTTAGCGTCCTGGTTAGCACCGGAAAACCAAAGCTAAATAAAGGGAATACGGCGGCGACTTACTCACTGCAGTGCCGGGCGACCTTGGTTGCGGTATCGATCGGTTCCACCGCTGCACTTCTCCGGCGTCTCGTGTTGATGCTGTGCGGTTTAGATTCAGCAATGAGATCCGGAACCAGGAAGAAGGGCGGGTGGCAAGGATAGCGATGTACCTGGGGTCGGCAAGGTTGGCGGGAAGAAGGTTCGGCGGCTCCTGGTGGTTGTTGGGCTCACGATTGAATCGTGATTACAGACTTCGCCGGTTGCTGGTGAAGAGGGAAGCGGCAGTATGAGGGGGTAAGGGTAGGGTTAGAGTGTAATTAGATTAGGGTTAAGCTAATAAGGTTAGGGTTAAATCTTGGGTTAAAATTTGGTGTAAGTAGGTGGGCTGGCGGTAGGTGATTGGGCTTAGTGGTGGCCAGATCCGGCCTACCCTCCCATTAAAACAAGGGATACGGAAAACTCGTTAATCGTCCCGGATCGAAAGAAAAAAAAAATTTGTGGGAATATTTATGGAATTATTTTCCGTATTATATAAGTTATTATTTTATTTTAAAGGTACGAAATTTATTTCCGGTTACATCATTTATCATTTTATGTGAACTAAGGTCACATAAAATGATAGAATTTACATCTCGTTTTATCTTTATTTAAAGGATAAAGGTTGGCGGATCGGAATCCGGTTAAATTCAATATTAAACAGAGTTTAAAATTTTCGGTTATTACATCAGTGCCCTCTTAAAAGAAGTTTCGTCCCGAAACTTAAAATGATTCTTTTCATCACACGTTTCCTTTGGTATATTTTAGTTTTCTAAACATTTTCGTTCTCTACCATGCAACTACTCAAACATCATACTCAGACATGCATCACATAAAACGTAATCACCCAATCCAATAAAAACCGGAATGGTCAAAACAACACAACATCCGAGTACTAACTCGTCGCTACAAGAGTAACCTCTAACCCCACAAAGAACTCGGGATAGTTATGTCTAATACTCTCCTCGGTCTACCAAGTGGCCTCATCAGCTCCTCGTCTAGACCACTGGATCCTCAACATAGGTATCTCCTTGGACCGCAGACGTCTAGTACTGCGTTCCAAGACAGCTACTGGGTACTCTACAAAGGTATGATCGGGCTCAACTATCAGATCCTCATGGCTAATGACGTGTCTCGGATCCGGGATGTACTCTCTCAACTGAGATACATAGAAGACCGGATGGACACCCTCTAGTCTCGGCGGTAATGCTAATCTGTAGGCCACCTCTCCAACTCTCTCCAAGATCTCAAAAGGTCCGACATATCGGGGACTCAGCTTCCCCTTAATGTCGAAACGCCTGACTCTTCTCGTTGGTGACACTCTCAACCACACCTGAGCACCCACTCTAAACTCCAAAGGTCGACGCCTTTTATCGGCGTAGGATTTCTGACGACTCTGAGCTGCTAACATCCGCTCTCGGACTAAGGCAATCCGAGCGATGTCATCTTGTATCTGATCTGGAGCTACTCCATCAGCTCTGTTAGGCTCATCCCAGCATAATGGCGTACGACATTTCCGCCCGTACAAAGCCTCATAAGGAGTCATCCCAATAGACGCGTGCCAGCTGTTATTATATGAAAACTCTACCAGTGGGAGATGATCTGGCCATACCTGTCCCCAATCTAGTACACAAGCCTGTAGCATGTCCTCTAATATCTGGATGGTCCTCTCAGACTGACCATCGGTCTGGGGGTGGTAGGCAGTGGTAAAGTGGAGACTCGTCCCCAAAACAGTATGTACCTGCTGCCAAAACCTCGAGGTGAAACGTCCATCTCTGTCGGAGACGATAGTCCTCGGTACTCCATGAAATCTCACAATATGTTTGGTGAACTCCTCAACTAGACGACTTACCGGCCACATTTCCTTAATCGGAATGAAACGTGCGGTCTTCGTCAGACGGTCTACCACTACCCAAATAGCATCAAAACCTCTGCTTAGCCTCAACCCTGTGACAAAATCCATAGATATATCCTCCCACTTCCACTGTGGTACTGGATGTGGGTGGAGTTCTCCTCCGGACCTACGATGCTCAATCTTGACGTGTTGGCAGGTCGCACACTGAGCTACATACCGAGCCACATCGGGCTTCAAGCCACCCCACCAGAAGGACTGTCTCACATCCTTGTACATCTTACTCGCTCCAGGATGTACTGAGTATGGGGTAGCATGAGCCTCACCTAGTATCCTCTACCTCAATTCCCTGTCTGACGGTACACACACGCGGTCCTAACGTCTCATCACTCCATCAGCTCCAATGGTTAACTATGGTGCCTCATCTCGAGACATCCTGTCTCGAATCCTGATCAAAGTCGGGTAAATCTCTCGCTTTTGTCGGATCTCATCCAACAAATCAGGAAGTAGCTCCAAAGTAGCCAACTGACTATCGGTATCGGAAAACTGAATCTCTATCTCTAGCCAAGCCAAATCCCTCTGCAACTGTGGCTGTACCGTCAATCGATCTATCGCCCTCTCCCTAGGCGTCTTCCGGCTCAAAGCATCAGCTACTACATTCGCCTTTCCGGGGTGGTAGAGAATCTCAAGGTCGAAGTCCTTGATCAACTCTAACCATCGCCTCTAGCGGTTATTCAACTCCCTCTGAGTGAATATATACTTTAGACTCTTATGGTCTGTGAAGATCTGACATGTCGCCCCATAGAGATAGTGATGCCAGATCTTAAGAGCATGGACTACTGCATCTAACTCTAGATCATGTGTGGGGTAGTTCTCCTCATACGTCTTCAACTGCCGAGACACATAGGCTATGACCTTACCCCTCTACATCAAAACACACCCTAAGCCTAGCTTGGATGCGTCACTGTATACCACAAAGTCATCGGTACCCTCAGGCTGTGCTAAAATCGGAGCAGACGTCAATCTCCTCTTCAGCTCCTCAAAACTCCGCTGACACGGCTCAGACCAGACAAACCGAGTAGTCTTCCTCAAAAGACAAGTAAGTGGTCAGGAAATCAAGGAGAACCCTTCCACAAACCGGCGGTAATAACCTGCCAAACCTAGAAAGCTGCGAACATCCTTAACATTCTTAGGAGGTTGCCAAGAAGATACTGACTCGATCTTTGCCGAATCGACTTTAATACCCTCAGCAGTCACCACGTGACCTAAGAAAGCCACCTCTGACATCCAAAACTCACACTTGGATAGCTTAGCATACAGCTGGCTATCCTGTAGAATCTGCAATACTGTCCTCAAGTGTCCGGCATGCTCCTCTCGACTCCTAGAGTAAACTAGGATGTCGTCAATGAAGACCACTACAAACTGGTCTAAGAAGTCAATGAATATCCCATTCATCAACTCCATGAACACCGCTGGTGCATTAGTGAGCCCAAATGGCATCACTACTGTTACGCTAAGAACGTGACACGCAAAAAGCCTTAAATTTATACTCGATATATTTCTCCTAACTCCTAGCGAACCCGCAGTGTACAAGACGTTTTGTAGTAGGGATAGTATTCCGAGGTCGAACACAAAGACTGAGGTGAAATCGAGTCAAGTAGTGACTAAGGATAGTGTTGATCTAGACTAAGAAAAGATGAAAGAAACAAATAAATGAAGATCTCAATGTTTTTGGGTTGGTTTTGTGGTGATCAATCAAGGATCACAATGATATGATATGGCAAAACAAACTAAGGAGTCAAGCTAAAACACAAACAAACAAACACGAAATATTTAATCAAAGGGAGAAAAGCGGATTCTAGAGGTTGGAAATTCTGGTTATGGCATAGGACTCAAGCTATCTAATCATTCCTTGGATTAACTATAGTTTGTTGGGAGTGAATGTTTCTCAAGTGGGGTCAATTACCGGGTAGGTCTCATGATCCACTAGTCCCGTTCCTAAGATCCTATTACCGGGTAAGTCTCTAGGGGCCTAAGGTAGGGATATCTACACAAACCGGATGGTTATCTAGGGATCTAACCTCTCCTTACCGGGTAAGTCTCGGGAAGGCAAATCCTAAACACTTATCCTAGCACATTCAGTCAAATAGTGGCTTGTGAGGCTCACTACTACCTAGAGTTTGTCATCTTTGGTATCTAAGAGCAAGAATCACCGGGTAGGTCTCTTCTAACACTTAGTTGCTAACACTAGGTCACCCTAGGATAGATTTAGCTCAACAAACACTAGGATTTCAACCATCTAACATCCTAGCACTTAGTTTTATCAAATCAAACGAGTTAGTCAGAATTACGGGCTGTTCATCCCTTTCCACGGCCGTGGAAGGGCAAGATCCAACCGTGGTTTTCGACAGTGACTAGGTTCAACCAAGTGAGTCATCCAAGTATACATTTAAGTCTATTCTATCATAGTCCAAGTCATAACCATCTTTTCCTTACCCTAGAACCACATCTACTTAGCCAACAACATGCATCTTAACAATCAAACTCAACAAGCATAAAATCATAGAATCCATGGCAAGAAGATGAAATGAAAGATGGATTAAGCAAATGAAACAAGTAAAACAAGCTAAATCAAGGTTCAAGAAGGACTTACAACCCTTCAAAAGAAGGTTCGAATCGTTTCTTACAAACCCTTGCAAAACGTTTCAGAAAGCTCACTCAAAATCACTCAAAAAGACTATGGAACTATGAACTAGTGTGCTTCTTCTTTTTCTTATCCAATGGAAGCCTTTCTTCTTCTCCAATGGTAGCTCCAATCCAATCTTCCAATGAGAGAATATTGTTGTTGAGAGTGTGGGAGAGAATGGAGTGATGTGGTCTGCCCCTAACAGCCTTGCAGGACCACCTTTTATCCTCCAAATAAGCAAGAGTCGGCCATGAAGATCGTGGGACAGCTGTCACAGCTGTCTGTGGAAAACCACGGCCATTTCCACGCCCGTGGAAGTCCCAGTGGCCGTGGTTTTGGTCCCTCAGCTTGTTTTGGATCATCAAGCCTCAATTTGGTGCATGGCATGCACCAATAAGGTCCCATGTGTCCTCCTTAGCCCCTAGCTTGCATCCCAATGAGTCCGAAGGTGTGTCATCTCGAGGAACGATCCTCAAATGTACCGATTAAGCTCCTAAAGCTCCTAAAATACCTACAAAGCATGTAAAAGTCCGTGTAGACGTCTATCTTGACAAAATACATGAATTGAGTGCAAATCATTACGAACTAGTGCAAACCATGCATGAATGAGCGGAAAAACTATCTAAATGAGTGCCTAAACCTAAGTCATGTATCGTGTTATCAAAAATACCCCATACTTAAGTTTTGCTCGTCCCCGAGCAAGTCCCCAACTATAGACTAAGAGATGACATGATTTATGCATGCAGAAAAACAACAAAATCTTTTTGGAGTTGTGCTTCTAATATTGGATCACCTTCATACTCATGTTCATGGCAATGGACAAGCAATCATGTGTCAAATAAGTGAAGGCATGGAATGACAGTTATACTTAACTCGAAGGCATGCATGAAATGTAAAAATGAAGAAGTCAAGATGATCATGAGCATATTCAATCTAGATCACTAAGTCTTACACACATGGAAATAGGTCACAAGGGCTTGTGAAATAAAAGGCTAAGAAACGTTGTGATTAGGTGGGAATTTTTCTAGGCTATGTGATGCTAATATGGGAATGGAACTAACTTCACAACTTCACATTTTTATCAACTTCCCACAAGTGTATATTTTCTCCATCTTTTCTTTCTTTTTCTTTTCTTTTTTTCTTTCACTTATTTTTGAGACAATGACATTGGTGTACAAAAGCCGAAATCTTGGTGATTAGCCGTCCTCGGGCTTTTTTTATTTTTCGAGGTGCATCCACACCGGGCACACATACCAAAGCTCGTTAGGACTATCGGTTTATTTGACTTTGGCAAGGCACAAACACCCGATTATGTGAATGGTGCCGAGTTACTCGTCATTTAAACCAACGTCCCCAAACCTATATTTTTTCTACACTTTTCACAACAAATTCAGCACTTCATTCACAACATTCTTTCATCAATAACTTCACCCCACACTTGCTTTTCACACACTCAACACACTAACATGCTCCTATTCCCGGATGGGTCAAAAGAGGTCAAATTTATATCAATTGAGGTGCTAAAACAACATGATCAAGATAAGAAGTAGAGAAGGATGAATTGCCTCATTCATTCCTAAATTATGTGCAAGAACTAGCATGCAATTTTGACTTTCAATCCTCAATCCAATCAAGGCAAGCATCATAATCACAAATCATTCATGAGATTCAAGATAAGTACTTCAAGTCCACATATGCATTCATCTATTCAACACATAAGGCCATCCATAGCTAATTCACAAGACAATTTCATCATAAGGGTCATTCCCAAGCTTAGAAGCACTAAAATTTTTAAAATTTTTCGAAATATCTATGTACAATGCAAAACATAATGAAGCATGTGACTAAAAGAAACTACCCTAGATGCTAATCATGCAAAATATCATGCAAACCCCACCCCATACTTAGAAACACATTGTCCCCAATGTGTAAATGAAGTAAAGAAGGGTGAAAGAGGGTTCTCACAATGTAAAAATGGTTTGCTTTGGTATTTGGGATAATTCAAGTGGAGTGATGGCGGATGATCCTATCAACGATGGCAGAGAGCTCAAAGTGTTCGTTATGGCATCGGGATCCGCGCTAGGCACCGCTAGCCGTCCAAGTCCCGCGTCCGCTCCACCCACAATTGATGAGGGGCTCATCATCATCATCCACATGCCATGCAAGGCTTTCATGCTACCAAGACTCTAGCACACACACAAAGCACACCAAACACACAAAAACAGAAAAATCAAAACAAAAACAAAGACGAAAAAGGGAAAAAAATGTTACCAATGGGTTGCCTCCCATTAAGCGCTTCTTTAAGGTCATTAGCTTGACCAAACTCGGGGGCGTCTCACTCTAGGTGAAGTGGGGCAATCATATCCACCGGAGCTCCCGGGATATACTTCTTCAACCGATGCCTATTCACCTTAAAATCTCCACAATGCTCGCCTCCTATCTCAACCGCTCCATGGGGAAATATCTTCTTCACCACATAAGGACCGTCCATCTTGATTTTAGCTTTCCGGGGAAGAGCTACAACCTTGAGTTGAAGAGAAGGACAAGGTCGCCTTCACTCAACTCTTTCGGGATGAGACGCTTATCATGCCAACGTTTGGTCCTTTCTTTGTAAATCCGGGCGTTTTCATAGGCATCCAACCGGATCTCCTCAAGAGCGTTTATATCAAGCAACCTCTTCTCACCGGCCTCCTTCAGGTCAAAATTCAACCACCTTATAGCCCAATATGCTCTATGCTCCATCTCTACCGGAAGGTGGCAAGACTTGCCATAAACTAGCTTGTAAGGAGTGGTGCCAATCGGTGTCTTAAAAGCGGTTCTATAAGCCCACAAAGCATCATCGAGCTTCATAGCCCAATCCTTTCTCGTCCTAGAAACCGTCTTCTCTAGAATTCCCTTTATCTCCCGGTTGGAGATCTCCACTTGGCCACTAGTTTGGGGATGGTAAGGTATTGCCACCTTATGAGTCACCCCATACTTAGCCAAAAGTGTCCCGAAGTTCCTATTGGTGAAGTGCTTCCCTCCATCACTTATGATCACCCTTGGTGTTCGAAACCTAGGGAAGATCACTCGGTTGAAGAACCGCACCACAACCTTGGCATCATTTGTAGGAGAGGCGATTGCCTCCACCCATCTCGAGACATAGTCCACCGCCAATAGGATGTAGAGGTTGCCACATGAAGATGGGAATGGCCCCATGAAGTCCACACCCCAAACATCAAATATCTCCACCTCTTGTATGTTGTTCAAGGGCATCTCGTTCCTCCTTGAGATATTACCCGTCCTTTGGCAAGCATCACAAGCTACAACAAAATTCTGCACATCCTTGAACAAACTTGGCCAAAAGAAACCCGATTGCAACACCTTAGCACATGTCTTGTGTGAGCTAGCATGGCCTCCACATGGCAAGGAGTGACAATGGCGGATCACACTCTCCACCTCATCCTCCGGTATGCATCTTCTAAAAACTCCATCCGGTCCTCTCTTGAACGAAAGCGGTTCTCTCTAATAGTAATGCCTCACATCCTTGAAGAATTTCTTCCTTTGAGCATAGGATAAACCGGGTGGTACCTCCTCACACACAAGGTAGTTCACAATGTCGGCATACCATGGCTCATTACCCCTTGACACTTGAAACAAGCACTCCTCCACCATTTGCAATTGCTCATCCCGGAATGAGTCATCAATCGGGATGTCATCTCTCTCAAGCTCCAATGGTGGGAGTCTACTAAGGTGATCCGCCACAGAATTTTCGGACCCTTTCTTATCCCGGATTTCCAAGTCAAACTCTTGAAGAAGAAGGATCCACCGAATCAACCGAGGCTTGGCATCCTTCTTTGTAAGGAGATAACGGATTGCAGCATGATCCGTATACACAATGACCTTCGCTCCAACAAGATACGAGCGGAACTTCTCAAATGCGTACACAACCGCTAGCAACTCCTTCTCGGTAGTAGCATAATTGAGTTGGGCATCATCTAGCGTCTTGCTAGCATAATATATGGCATGTGTAAGCCCATCTTTTCTTTGTCCCAAAACAGCCCCAACGGCTACATCACTCGCGTCACACATGATCTCAAACGGTAAACTCCAATCCGAAGGTTGCATTATGGGAGCGGTGATCAAAGCATTCTTCAACCTACAAAAAGCCTCAAGGCAATCCTTGGAGAAAACAAACTCAACATCTTTCATTAGTAGGTTAGTAAGAGGCTTAGAAATCTTAGAGAAATCTTTAATAAATCTCCGGTAAAAACCGGCATGCCCTAGAAAACTCCTTACCCCCTTCACCGAGGTAGGTGGTGGCAACTTCTCTATGGTTTCTATCTTAGCTCTATCAACCTTAATGCCACGGTTGGATACCAAGTGTCCCAACACAAAACCTTCACTTACCATGAAGTGGCATTTCTCCCAATTCAAGACTAGATTAGTCTCCTCACATCTTTTTAGCACTAGAGACAAGTTAGCTAAACAATCATCAAAGGAAGATCCATAAACAGAAAAATCATCTATAAACACTTCCATGATGTTTTCAATATACTCAGAAAAGATAGCCATCATACACATTTGAAAGGTGGCGGGTGCATTACACAACCCAAATGGCATTCTCCTATATGCAAAAGTACCCCAAGGACTTGTAAATGTGGTTTTCTCTTGATCATCGGGGTGAATAGGGATTTGGAAGAATCCACTATAACCATCTAAGTAGCAAAAGTGAGAATGTTGAGCTAATCTCTCTAGCATTTGGTCAATAAAGGGAAGAGGGAAGTGATCTTTCCTAGAGGCAATATTTAGTTTCCTATAGTCTATGCACATCCTCCATCCCGTAACCGTTCTAGTTGGAATTAGTTCATTATTCTCATTGGTTACTACGGTCATCCCACCCTTCTTAGGAACCACATGTATGGGACTAACCCACTTACTATCCGAAATCGGGAAAATGATTCCCGCATCTAGCAATCTAAGGATCTCTTTCTTGACTACTTCTTTCATGATAGGGTTTAGTCTTCTTTGAGGTTCAATTGAAGGTTTATGATTATCTTCCATTAAGATCTTATGCATGCATAAAGAAGGTTTAATGCCAACTAAATCATCAATGTTATAGCCAATGGCTTTCCTATGCAATCTCAATTCATGCAACAATCTAGCAAGTTCATCATCATTCAAGCATGCATTCACAATAACCGGATATGTAGAATTATCACCAAGAAAAGCATACTTCAAATGAGAGGGGAGGGTCATGAGTTCAAGTTTAGGAGGACCTTTATCGAGCGGAGACGATCCATATAATGTTGGTTGAGATGAATCCAAAGCTATGGAAGACTCCTCAAGGCTCCTTGAAGCTTGATCAACAACCAATGCAGTTTCTGGAGAAACCACGGGAAAAATTACGGGCTCTGGCACAACCACGGCCGTGGAACTTGCAAAGCTAGCCTTTTTGAGCATTCCAGAGAGTTCCACGGGACTTTCCACGGGCGTGGTTTTCCTTACATGGCCGTGGTTTTTACAGAAATTCAGCACACCTTCGTGTGCTTCAAATTCAGCTCTTGTCTCCTTTTCCAAAGCTTCCAAAGCCTTGATTTCTTCATTGCAGGCCTCCTCAACTCCTTCCTCCATCAAACTTAAGCTAAGAACCTTCTCCAAGGGGTCCTTGATCAAGATCGAGCTCACAACTTCTCTAGACTCCTCTTGCTCGACAATGTTGAATACATCTTCACCAAGGGCTGGCCCCTTCATCATTGTGGACAGCTTGAATTTGATATTCTCTTCTCTAATGTTGAAAGAGAGAATTCCATTCTTACAATCTACCAAGCATCCGGATGTAGCCAAGAAAGGTCTCCCTAAGATGATGGGAACCGGATAGTCCGCCAGGATGTCTAAAACAACGAAGTCTATTGGCACATAGAACTTCCCGAGCTGCACCGGTATATACTCCAATATTCCTACGGGATGAATGATTGAACGGTCAACCATATAAAGGGTCATCTTGACCGGCTTTGGCTCTCCTAGCCCAACCTTATTGCAAAGTGCAAGCGGGATGATGCTTACACTCGCCCCAAGATCACATAGGGCTTCATACTTTACTTCTCCCACTCCATTTGACACACAAAAGGATCCCGAATCTCTTAGCTTAGGAGGCATCTCCTCCCTCATGGTTTGGATCAATTCCGAGGACCTCTTTGTCATCCTTACTTCTCCATACTCCTCCAACTTCCTTTTGTTGGAGATTATCTCCTTCAAAAACTTGCCATATGCCGGCATACCTAGAATAGCATCCATGAACGGAATGTTAATTTACAATTTAGACATAAGTTCAAGGAATTTACCAAAGTGTTTGTCCAAGCGAGCTCTTGCTCGTGATTGTGGGAATGGTAGTGGTGGCTTGTATGGAGGTGGTGCCACATATGTTGGCTCAACATCCTTGCCCTTGCCTCCTTCTTCTTGCAAGGGCTCTTCTTCCACTACTACTTGCTTCCCTTTGTCACTTCCCTTAGGTAAGGGATCCTTCATGCTCAACCCGCTCCTTGTTGTAATGGCCAACACTTGGCCTCTCGGGTTATCTTCGGTTCTTCCGGGAAGCTTTCCCGGGTCTCTATGAGATTCACCCGCCTTTTGGAACACTTGTGCTTCCAACACTTTTGAGCCTTAGAAATGGAAGTCACCATGCTCTCAAGACCACTCAACCGTCCAAGCAATTGCTCAAACATCATCTCGGTTCTATCCTTTGGAGGTTGAGTAAATCCGGGTGAAGGTTCTTGTGAAGCCTTTGGTGGTGGAGCTGCGCTTGTGGAAGCGGGAGGGTTCAAGGCTCCATCCGGGTTAGAATAGGAAAACCCGGGATGGTTATGGTTAGGCCGGTAATTGTTGAATTGTCGGTTGTTGTTGAAGTTCCTTGGACCTTGATAGTTGTTGTAGTTGCCCCTTCCCAGGTAGTTCACATCTTCCTCCTTGGAAGACAAGTTTGCTTGCACTTGCACTTGAGGGGTTGCTTGATTCTTCAAAGTTGTAGCACACAACTCCCTCAAAGATTTCAGCTCATTGTTGATTGCATCAAGCTTGAAGTTACTCATGGTGACTTCACTCACCTCATATGCTCCCGCTTTCCTCCCATCACTCTTCCTATGGGAGTACTTCTCAATCACTAAAGCTTGTTTCTCTACAAATTCCCAAGCTTCATCCATATTCTTTTCCATGAAAGTCCCACCGGAAAGAGATTGAAGCTTGAATTGGCTATCTTTATCAAGTCCCTTGAAGTAGATCTCCAAAAGCTCTATTTTCGGTATACCATGGTGCGGACAATCTAGGAGAAGGTCTTTGAACCTCTCCCAAGACTTGGATAAGCTCTCTCTATCCTTCATCATGAAGGCATTGATCTTCCCTCTTAACTCGGTAGTCTTGGAAGGTGTGAAGAACTTAGTCAAAAACTCGGTTGTCATCTCCTCCCAAGTACTCACTCGCCCTTGTGGAATAGATTGATACCAAGCCAAGGCTTTATCCTTAAGTGAGAAGGAAAAAGCCCTAAGCTTATGGTTGTTGCTCTCCAATCTAGGCAGTCTTAGAGTCTTCATCAATATCTCGTAGTTCATCAATTGTTGATGAGGGGACTCTCCTTCCATCCCTCCAAATTGATTATGCCGGATCATTTGTAGAACTTGAGGGCGGAGCTCGTAATCATGGGTTGCGGGATCTCCTAAGTTCACACCCGGACGGTGTGCTTTTTGTGCCGGATCCATACGTTGCCCTAACGTTTGTGGCTCTTCAATAGAAATGGGCACAACCCGAATATTATTCGCCGCTGGCTGCGGTTGTGGTGGAGGTGGAGGTTGTTGACGATTAAGCTCTCTTTGCACAAGAGCTTGCCTAATCTCTTCAATCTCCCTCCTAGTTGCTTCTTGCCTCTCATTGGCAAGTCTCCTTTCATTCTCCAAGGCTTCATCCCTTAGCCTAATTTGCTCTAAAGCTTCATCCAACTCAGCTTGGAAATCTCTTCCGGCCATCTCTTTTCCCTTTCTAATGCTCTTGGATCTAGATCTAAGGGTTTTCTCCGGTTCGGGATCGAATGGAGCTAAATCCTAGCCACGAGATCTTCGCATGCACCTAAAAAAGTGAGAGATGTCCTGAAAAGCAAAGACACAAACCAAACGAGATCAAAAGCAACAAGAAAGACCTACACTATAAACAATCACAAACAATGACTCAATCTTAACCTAGTCCCCGGCAACGGCGCCAAAAACTTGTTACGCTAAGAACGTGACATGCAAAAAGCCTTAAATTTATACTCGATATATTTCTCCTAACTCCTAGCGAACCTGCAATGTACGGGACGTTTTGTAGTAGGGATAGTATTCCGAGGTCGAACACAAAGACTGAGGTGAAATCGAGTCAAGTAGTGACTAAGGATAGTGTTGATCTAGACTAAGAAAAGATGAAAGAAACAATTAAATGAAAATCTCAATGTTTTTGGGTTGGTTTTGTGGTGATCAATCAAGGATCACAATGATATGATATGGCAAAACAAACTAAGGAGTCAAGCTAAAACACAAACAAACAAACACGAAATATGTAATCAAAGGGAGAAAAGCGGATTCTAGGGGTTGGAAATTTCGGTTATGGCATAGGACTCAAGCTATCTAATCATTCCTTGGATTAACTATAGTTTGTTGGGAGTGAATGTTTCTCAAGTGGGGTCAATTACCGGGTAGGTCTCATGATCCACTAGTCCCGTTCCTAAGATCCTATTACCGGGTAAGTCTCTAGGGGCCTAAGGTAGGGATATCTACACAAACCGGATGGTTATCTAGGGATCTAACCTCTCCTTACCGGGTAAGTCTTGGGAAGGCAAGTCCTAAACACTTATCCTAGCACATTCAGTCCAATAGCGGCTTGTGAGGCTCACTACTACCTAGAGTTTGTCATCTTTGGTATCTAAGAGCAAGAATCACCGGGTAGGTCTCTTCTAACACTTAGTTGCTAACACTAGGTCACCCTAGGATAGATTTAGCTCAACAAACACTAGGATTTCAACCATCTAACATCCTAGCACTTAGTTTTATCAAATCGAACGAGTTAGTCAGAATTACGGGTTGTTCATCCCTTTCCACGGCCGTGGAAGGGCAAGATCTGATAACACGATTTATGACTTAGTTTTAGGTAATCATTTAGATAGACTTCTCACTCATTCATGCATGGTTTAGCACTAGTTCACGACGTTTTGCACTCAATTCATGTATTTTGCCGAGATAGACGTCTACACGGACTTGTGCGTGTTTAATAGGT
Organism: Fagopyrum homotropicum; assembly: GCA_033239125.1. NCBI lineage: Eukaryota > Viridiplantae > Streptophyta > Magnoliopsida > Caryophyllales > Polygonaceae > Fagopyrum > Fagopyrum homotropicum. Next base: position 51,192,946 of record BSWB01000005.1, read on the forward strand.
ATTTCGGGAGATTTAGGAGCAAAACGATACGTTTGAGGATCGTTCATCTAGATGACACACCCTCGGACCCATTAGGACACAAGTTAAAGGCTAAGGAGGACTCATGGAGCCTTGCCAACACTTGCCATGCACCAAATCACAGCTTAATGATCCAAGGCGAAGTTTCTGCACAGAATCACGGTTCTCTGACACTCCACGGCCGTGGAATCAACCGTGGATTTTGCCAGATTCTTGTGACAGCTGTGCCACGACTCTCATGGCCAGCTCATGCAAGTTTGTTATAAAAGTGGTCCTTCATGGGCTGTGAGAAGCATCTGGGAGCAGCTCATCCATTATCCATTTCTCTCTAACCAAAAATATTCTCTCAACAAGAAGTTTTTCTAGGAAGGAAAGTGTCAAAGAGAAGAAGAAGAGCTCCATTGAAGAGGAGGAGAAGAACACACACCATAGTTTTTGTATTCCGGATTCTATTTCTAAGGGTTGTATGAATCATTGAACCTTCTTTTGGAAGGATTGTGAGTTATTCTAATTCCATTTTCAGCTTGGTTTGCTTTAGTTCACTTGTTCATCTCTTTTCCTTCATTATCTTGCAATGGATGTTATGATTTTATGTTTGTTTGTTTCGATTTCTATTATGAACGTTGTAGGCTAAATTGATGTGGTTCTAGGGTAAGGAAGGGATGGTTATGGTTAGGGCTATGATAGGACGGACTTAGATTTACCCTTGGATGACTTGTGTTTATGAACGTAGCTGCTGTTAGAAATCACGGGTAGTTCTTGTCTGACCACGGCCGTGGTTTAGGTAGAACAAACCGTGATTTTCCCTGGTTCGAAGGATCTTTTCTTAGATCTATAGAATGTTGAAATCCCAAGTGTTTGTTGAGTTTAATCTACCCTAGGGTAACCTAGTGTAGTAACTAAGCGTTAGGAGAGACTTACCCGGTAATCCTTGCTCTTAGATTCCAAGATAACAAACCTTAGGTAGTGGTGAGCCTAATAAGCCGCCATTGGATTAGGTGTGCTAGGATAGTTGTTTAGGACTTTCCTTTCCAAGACTTACCCGGTAAGGATAGGTTAGACTCCTAATTACCAATCCGGTTTGTGTAAAATTCCTATCCTTAGGTTCTTAGAGACTTACCCGGTAATGAGACCTTAGGAGTGGACTAGTTGGACATGAGACCTACCCGGTAATTGATCCCAATTTAGAAACACTTAATCCCAACATATCATAGTTAATCCAAGGAATGAATAGATAACTTGAGTCCTATGCCATAACCGGAACTTCCAACCCCTAGAATCCGTCTTTTTCTTTCTTTGATCATTATCTTGTTTAGCTTGTTTATTTGTGTTGATTCTTAGTTTAGTTTGATTGTTTACTTTGCATGAATTGTGATCTTTGATTGATCACCAAAAAAACCAACCAAAAACATTTGAGATTTTCTTTTCTTTATTTCCTTCTTTTCTTTCAACCTAGATCTTTACTAAATTCAATCACAATTCGAATCAATTTCACCTTAGTCTTTGTGTTCGACCTCGGAATACTAACCCTTCTACAAACGTCCCATACACTGCGGGTTTCGCTAGGTAGTTAGGAATTAGTTCGAGTTATAAATTTAAAACCCATTTGCGCATCACGATCTTAGCGTAACAAGTTTTTGGCGCCGTTGCCGGGGACTAGGTCTAGATTGAGTCTATTTTGTGATTGATTATTAGTGTAGATCTTTCTTGTTACTTTTGATCTCTTTTTGGTTTGTGTCTTTGCTTTTCAGGACATCTATTACTCTTTAGGTGTATGCGAAGATCTCGTGGCAAGGATTTAGCTCCATTCGATCCCGAACCGGAGAAAACCCTTCGATCTAGATCCAAGAACATCCGAAAAGAGAAAGAGATGGCCGGAAGAAACCTCCAAGCTGAGTTGGATGAAGCCTTAGAGCAAATAAGGCTAAGAGATGAGCTCTTGGAGGAAGAAAGGAGACTTGCCAATGAGAGGCAAGAGGAAACTAGGAGGGAGATTGATGAGATTAGGCAAGCCCTTGTTCAAGGAGAGCTTAATCGCCGACAACCTCCACCTCCTCCACCACAACCGCAGCCGGCGGCTAATATTAGGGTTGCACCAATTGCCATTGAAGAGCTACAAACCCTAGGGAGACGTATGGATCCGGCACAAAGAGCACACCGTCCGGGTGTGAACTTAGGAGATCCCGCAGCCCACAACTATGAGCTCCGCCCTCAAGTTCTACAAATGATCCGGCATAATCAATTTGGAGGGATGGAAGGAGAGTCTCCTCATCAACATTTGATGAATTATGAGATCTTGATGGAGACTCTTAGACCGCCAAGATTGGAGAGCAACAACCATAAGCTAAGGGCTTTCTCCTTCTCTCTTAAGGATAAGGCCTTAGCTTGGTATCAATCTATTCCACAAGGGCGAGTTGGTACTTGGGAGGAGATGACAACCGAGTTTTTGACTAAGTTCTTCCCACCTTCCAAGACTACCGAGTTAAGAGGGAAGATCAATGCCTTCGTGATGAAGGATAGAGAGAGTTTATTCAAGTCTTGGGAGAGGTTCAAAGATCTTCTCCTTGATTGTCCACACCATGGCATACCGAAGATTGAGCTATTGGAGATCTACTTCAAAGGACTTGATGAAGATAGCCAATTCAAGCTCCAATATCTTTCCGGTGGGACATTTATGGAGAAGCATGTAGATGAAGCTTGGGAGTTTGTGGAGAAGCAAGCTCTAGTGATTGAGAAGTACTCCCATAGGAAGAGTGAAGGAAGAAAAGCGGGAGCATATGAGGTGAGTGAAGTCACCATGAGCAATTTCAAGCTTGACGCCATCAACAACGAGTTGAAGTCCTTGAGGGAGTTGTGTACTACAACTTTGAAGAACCAAGCAACTCCTCAAGTGCTTCCACAAGCCAACTTGTCTTCCAAGGAGGAGGATGTGAATTATATGGGAAGGGGCAACTTCAACAATTACCAAGGCCCAAGGAGTTTTAACAACAACCGGCAATTCAACAATTACCGGCCCAACCACAACCATCCCGGATTTTCTTACTCTAACCTGGATGGAGCCTTGAACCCTTCCTCCTCCACAAGCACAACACCACCATCAAGAGCTTCATAAGAACCTCCACCCGGATTTACTCAACCTCCAAAGGATAGAACCGAAATAATGTTTGAGCAATTGCTTGGAAGGTTGAGTGGTCTTGAGAGCACGGTGACTTCAATCTCTAAAGCTCAAAAGGTTTTGGAAGCACAAGTGTTCCAAAAAGCGGGTGAAGCCCATAGAGACCCGGGAAAGCTTCCCGGAAGGACCGAAGACAACCCAAGAGGCCAAGTGTTGGCTATTACAACAAGGAGTGGGTTGAGTATGAAAGATCCTTTGCCCAAGGACAATGCTAAGGGAAAGCAAGTAGTGGTAGAAGAGGGAAAGTTGCAAGAAGATGGAGGGAAGAGCAAGGATGTAGAGCCAACCTATGTGGCACCGCCTCCATACAAGCCACCACTACCGTTTCCACAATCAAGAGCAAGATCTCGTTTGGACAATCACTTTGGTAAGTTCCTTGAACTAATGTCCAAATTACATATTAACATTCCGTTCATGGATGCCATTCTAGGAATGCCGGCATATGGCAAGTTTTTGAAGAAAATACTCTCCAACAAAAGGAAGTTGGAGGAGTATGGGGAGATAAGAATGACCAAGAGATCCTCGGAATTGATCCAAACAATGAAGGAGGAGATGCCTCCCAAGCTAAGAGATCCGGGCTCTTTTTGTGTCCCAATAGGAGTTGGAGATGTGAAGTACGAAGCCCTTTGTGATCTTGGAGCGAGTGTAAGCATCATACCGCTTGCACTTTGCAACAAGGTTGGGTTAGGAGAGCCGAAACCGGTCAAGATGACCCTCTATATGGCGGATCGTTCTATCACTCATCCGGTTGGGATCTTAGAAGACATCCCGGTGCAACTAGGAGGATTCTATGTGCCAATTGATTTTGTGGTCTTGGACATTCCGGCGGATTATCCGGTTCCCATCATCTTAGGAAGACCCTTCCTAGCCACCTCCGGATGCCTAGTGGATTGCAAGAATGGAACTCTCTCCTTCAACATTGGAGAAGAGAACATTAAGTTCAAGTTGTCACAATGACGAAAGGGCCAGCCCTTGATGAGGATCTCTTCAACATAGTCGAGCAAGAGGAATCTAGGGAAATTGTGAGCTTGATCTTGATCAAGGATCCCTTGGAGAAGGTTTTTACCTTAAGTATGATGGAGGAAGGTGTTGAGGAGGCTTGCAATGAAGAGATCAAGGCCTTGGAAGCATTGGAAGAGGAGCCAAGAGTTGGATTTGAAAGCCACGAAGAGGTGTTGAACAGCTGCAAGTTCCACGGTCGAGATTTATGTTCCACGGCCGTCAAACTTTCTGGACAACTCCGGGAAGCAAGCTTAGCAAGAACCACGGCCGTGGAAGTTGAGCAAACCATGATTCCAGCCGTGGTTTTCCCTGGACCAGTCCTTGATGATGGTCAAGCTTTTAGGAGCCATGAGGAGTCTTCATTTGCTTTGGATTCATCTCATCCAACCTTATTTGGATCATCTTCAACCGATAAAGGTCCTCCTTCACTTGAACTTAAACCCCTCCCCTCTCATTTGAAGTATGCATTTCTTGGTGAAAACTCTACATATCCTGTGATTGTTAATGCATGCTTGAGTGATGATGAACTTGCTAAATTGTTGCATGAACTAAGATTGCATAGGAAAGCCATTGGCTATACTATTGATGATTTGGTTGGCATTAAGCCTTCTTTGTGCATGCATAAGATAATGATGGAAGATAACCACAAACCCTCTATTGAACATCAAAGGAGATTTAATCCTATAATGAAAGAGGTAGTCAAAAAGGAAATCACTAAGTTGCTAGATGCGGGAATTATCTACCCTATCTCGGATAGTAAGTGGGTTAGTCCCGTTCATGTAGTTCCTAAGAAGGGTGGGATGACCGTAGTAACTAATGAGAACAATGAACTAATCCCGACTAGGACGGTTACGGGGTGGAGAATGTGCATCGATTATAGGAAGTTAAACATGGCCTCTAGGAAATATCACTTCCCTCTCCCCTTCATTGACTATATGCTAGAAAGGTTAGCTCAACACTCTCATTTTTGCTATCTAGATGGCTATAGTGGATTCTTCCAAATCCCTATTCACCCCGATGACCAAGAGAAAACAACCTTTACATGTCCATGGGGTACTTTTGCATATAGGAGAATGCCATTTGGGTTGTGTAATGCACCCGCCACCTTCCAAAGGTGTATGATGGCTATCTTTTCGGAATACATAAAAAATATCATGGAAGTGTTTATGGATGATTTCTCTGTTTATGGTTCTTCCTTTGATAATTGCTTGGCTAACTTGTCATTAGTATTGCAAAGATGTGAGGAGACAAATCTTGTCTTGAATTGGGAAAAATGCCACTTCATGGTAAGTGAAGGCATTGTGTTAGGACACTTGGTGTCTAACCGAGGCATTGAGGTTGATAGGGTCAAAATTGAAACGATAGAGAAGTTGCCGCCACCTACCTCGGTGAAGGGGGTAAGGAGTTTCTTAGGGCATGCCGGTTTTTACCGGAGGTTTATCCAAGATTTCTCTAAAATTTCTAAGCCTCTCACTAACCTACTAATGAAAGATATTGATTTTGTCTTTTCCAAAGATTGTCTTGAGGCTTTTTGTAGGTTGAAGAACGCCTTGATCTCCGCACCTATCATGCAACCTCCGGATTGGAGTCTACCATTCGAGATCATGTGTGATGCAAGCGATGTAGCCGTTGGGGCTGTTTTGGGGTAAAGGAAAGATGGGCGCACTCATGCTATTTATTATGCTAGCAAGACGCTAGATGATGCCCAACTCAATTATGCTACCACCGAGAAGGAGTTGCTAGCGGTGGTGTATGCATTTGAGAAGTTCCGCTCATACCTTGTTGGAGCGAAGGTCATAGTTTATACGGATCATGCTGCGATCCGTTATCTACTTACAAAGAAGGATGCCAAACCAAGGTTGATTCGGTGGATCCTTCTTCTTCAAGAGTTTGATTTGGAGATACGAGATAAGAAGGGATCCGAAAACTCCGTGGCGGATCACCTTAGTAGATTGCCTCCATTAGAGCTTGGAAGAGATGACATTCCAATTGATGACTCATTCCGAGATGAGCAATTGCAAATGGTGGAGGAATGCTTGTTCCAAGTGTCTAGAGGAAATGAGCCATGGTATGCCGACATTGTGAACTACTTAGTGTGTGAGGAAGTGCCTCCCGGATTAACATATGCACAAAGAAAGAAGTTCTTCAACGATGTTAGGCATTACTATTGGAGTGAGCCACTATTGTTCAAGAAAGGCCCGGATGGAATGTTTAGAAGATGCATACCGGAAGATGAAGTAGAGAGTGTGATCCGGCATTGTCACTCCTTACCATGTGGAGGCCATGCTAGCTCACACAAGACGTGTGCAAAGGTATTGCAATCCGGTTTTTATTGGCCTAACTTGTGTAAAGATGTGCAAGATTTTGTAGCGGCATGTGATGCTTGCCAAAGGACGGGCAACATCTCAAGAAGGAATGAGATGCCCTTGAACAACATCCAAGAAGTCAAAATATTTGATGTGTGGGGTGTGGACTTCATGGGACCATTCCCTTCTTCATGTGGAAATCTCTTCATCCTATTGGCGGTGGACTATGTGTCAAGATGGGTGGAGGCAATCGCCTCTCCTACAGATGATGCCAAGGTGGTGGTGCGGTTCTTCAACCGGGTGATCTTCCCTAGGTTTGGAACACCAAGGGTGATTATTAGTGATGGAGGAAAGCACTTCACCAATAGGAATTTTGGGGCGCTTTTGGCCAAGTATGGGGTGACTCACAAGGTGGCAACACCTTACCATCCCCAAACTAGTGGCCAAGTGGAGATCTCCAACCGGGAGATCAAGGCCATCCTTCAGAAGACGGTGTCTAGGACTAGAAAGGATTGGGCTATGAGGCTCAATGATGCCTTATGGGCATATAGAACCGCCTTCAAGACACCGATTGGCACCACTTCTTATAAGTTGGTCTACGGCAAGTCTTGCCATCTTCCGGTAGAGATGGAGCATAGAGCTTATTTGGCCATTAAGTGGCTAAATTTTGATCTCAAGGCGGCGGGAGAAAAGAGATTGCTTGAATTGAATGCCCTCGAGGAGATCCGGTTGAACGCTTATGAGAATGCCCGGATTTACAAAGAGAGAACCAAAAGATGGCATGACACGAGGATCATCCCCAATGAGTTGAGTGAAGGAGATCTTGTCCTTCTCTTCAACTCAAGGCTAAGGCTCTTTCCCGGAAAGCTCAAATCAAGATGGACCGGGCCATATGTGGTGAAGAAGATCTTTTCCCATGGAGCCATTGAGATAGGAGGGGAACATTGTGGGAACTTTAAGGTGAATGGGCACCGGTTGAAGAAGTATATCCCGGGAGCTCCGGTGGAGATAATTGCCCCGCTTCACCTAGAGTAAACGCCCCCGAGTTTGGTCAAGCTAATGACCTTAAAGAAGCGCTTGGTGGGAGGCAACCCATTGGTAACATTTTTCTTTTCTTGATTTGCTTTTGTTTCTATATTTTTCTATCTTTGTGTGTGTTTTGTGTGTGTGCTAGAACATTAGTGGCATTGGAGGCCTTGCTTGACATAGGAATGATGATGATGAAACCCTCATAAATTATGGGTGGAGCGGACGCGGAACTTGGACGGCTAGCGGTGCCTAGCGCGGGTCCCGAAGCTTTGATGGATGCTTAGAGCTCTCTACCATGGTTGATAGGATCATCAAACGTCAATTCACTATTGAGGAATCCCAAATACCATAACAAACCATTTTACATTGTGAGAACCTTCTTTCACTGTTTTTACTTGTATACCACATTGGGGACAATGTGTTTCTAAGTATGGGGTGGGGTTTGCATGATCCTTTGCATGATGAACATCTAGGATAGTTTAAAATCTTCACATGTCTTGCATTGTATATACTTAAATCGAAAATACCATAAAAATCAGAAAATTTTAATAAAAATCAGAAAATTTTAAAAATTTTGTGCTTTCTAGGCTTGGATATGATCCTAATGATGAATCTTGTCTTGTGAATTGGCTATGGATGGCCTCATGTGTTAGGATTAATGAACGCATATGTGGACTTGAAGTACTTCTTTTGAAATACTATGAATGATTTGTGACCATGATGTTTGCCTAGAAAGGATTGAGTAGTGAAGATCGAAATTACATGATAGTTCTTGCATACCATCTAGGAATGAATGAGGCAATTCAATCTTCCTCTACTTCTCATCTTAATCATGATTGTTTGAGCACCTCAATTGAGATAAATTTGACCTCTTTTAACCCATCCGGGAATAGGAGCATGCTAGTGTGTTGATGTGTGTGAAAAGCAAGTGTGAGGTGAAGTTGTTGATGAAGAGAACATCATGCATAAAATGCTGAATTTGTTGTGAAAAGTGTAGCCAATAATATAGGTTTGGGGACATTGGTTTAAATGTCAAGTAACTCGGTACACTTCACATAATCGGGTGTTGGTGCCTTGCCAAAGTCAAATGAACCAATAGTCCTAACGAGCTTTGGTATGTGTGCCCGGTGTGGATGCACCTCGAAAACTAAGAAAAAGCCCGAGGACGGCTAATCACCAAGGTTTCGGCTTTTGTACACCAATGCCATTGTCTCAAAAACATGTCAAAGAAAAAGAAAAGAAAGAAAAGATAGAGGAAAATATACACTTGAGGGAAGTTGATCGAGGACAAGGATGTGGAGTTAGTTCCGTTCCCGGATTAGCATCACATAACCTAGAAATCCCCACCCAATCACTACATTTCTTGGCCCTTTTATCTCACAAGACCTTATGACCTATTTGCATGTTTGTAAGACTTAGTGATTTAGATTGGATGTACTCTTGACCTTTCTTGACTTCTTCATCTTTACATTTCATGCATACCTTTGAGTTAAGTACAATTGTCTTTCCATGCTTTCATTTTGTTTGATGCATGATTGCTTATCCTTTGCCATGAAACATGACTTTGAAGGTGATCCAATAATAGAAGCACAAACCCAAAAAGATTTTGCCATGTTTCTGCATACATAAATCATGTCATCTCTTAGTCTATAGTTGGGAATTTGCTCGGGGACGAGCAAACCTTAAGTATGGGGTATTTTGATAACACGATTTATGACTTAGTTTTAGGTAATCATTTAGATAGATTTCTCACTCATTCATGCATGGTTTAGCACTAGTTCACGACGTTTTGCACTCAATTCATGTATTTTGCCGAGATAGACGTCTACACGGACTTGTGCGTGTTTAATAGGTATTTCGGGAGATTTAGGAGCAAAACGATACGTTTGAGGATCGTTCATCTAGATGACACACCCTCGGACCCATTAGGACACAAGTTAAAGGCTAAGGAGGACTCATGGAGCCTTGCCAACACTTGCCATGCACCAAATCACAGCTTAATGATCCAAGGCGAAGTTTCTGCACAGAATCACGGTTCTCTGACACTCCACGGCCGTGGAATCAACCGTGGATTTTGCCAGATTCTTGTGACAGCTGTGCCACGACTCTCATGGCCAGCTCATGCAAGTTTGATATAAAAGTGGTCCTTCATGGGCTGTGAGAAGCATCTGGGAGCAGCTCATCCATTATCCATTTCTCTCTAACCAAAAATATTCTCTCAACAAGAAGGTTTTCTAGGAAGGAAAGTGTCAAAGAGAAGAAGAAGAGCTCCATTGAAGAGGAGGAGAAGAACACACACCATAGTTTTTGTATTCCGGATTCTATTTCTAAGAGTTGTATGAATCATTGAACCTTCTTTTGGAAGGATTGTGAGTTATTCTAATTCCATTTTCAGCTTGGTTTGCTTTAGTTCACTTGTTCATCTCTTTTCCTTCATTATCTTGCAATGGATGTTATGATTTTATGTTTGTTTGTTTCGATTTCTATTATGAACGTTGTAGGCTAAATTGATGTGGTTCTAGGGTAAGGAAGGGATGGTTATGGTTAGGGCTATGATAGGACGGACTTAGATTTACCCTTGGATGACTTGTGTTTATGAACGTAGCTGCTGTTAGAAATCACGGGTAGTTCTTGTCTGACCACGGCCGTGGTTTAGGTAGAACAAACCGTGATTTTCCCTGGTTCGAAGGATCTTTTCTTAGATCTATAGAATGTTGAAATCCCAAGTGTTTGTTGAGTTTAATCTACCCTAGGGTAACCTAGTGTAGTAACTAAGCGTTAGAAGAGACTTACCCGGTAATCCTTGCTCTTAGATTCCAAGATAACAAACCTTAGGTAGTGGTGAGCCTAATAAGCCGCCATTGGATTAGGTGTGCTAGGATAGTTGTTTAGGACTTTCCTTTCCAAGACTTACCCGGTAAGGATAGGTTAGACTCCAAATTACCAATCCGGTTTGTATAGAATTCCTATCCTTAGCTTCTTAGAGACTTACCCGGTAATGAGACCTTAGGAGTGGACTAGTTGGACATGAGACCTACCCGGTAGTTGAGTCCTATGCCATAACCGGAACTTCCAACCCCTAGAATCCGTCTTTTTCTTTCTTTGATCATTATCTTGTTTAGCTTGTTTATTTGTGTTGATTCTTAGTTTAGTTTGATTGTTTACTTTGCATGAATTGTGATCTTTGATTGATCACCAAAAAAACCAACTAAAAACATTTGAGATTTTCTTTTCTTTATTTCCTTCTTTTCTTTCAACCTAGATCTTTACTAAATTCAATCACAATTCGAATCAATTTCACCTTAGTCTTTGTGTTCGACCTCGGACTACTAACCCTTCTACAAACGTCCCGTACACTGCGGGTTTCGCTAGGTAGTTAGGAATTAGTTCGAGTTATAAATTTAAAACCCATTTGCGCATCACGATCTTAGCGTAACAAGATCCAACCGTGGTTTTCGACAGTGACTAGGTTCAACCAAGCGAGTCATCCAAGTATTCATTTAAGTCTATTCTATAATAGTCCAAGCCATAACCATCTTTTCCTTACCCTAGAATCACATCTACTTAGCCAACAACATGCATCTTAACAATCAAACTCAACAAGCATAAAATCATAGAATCCATGGCAAGAAGATGAAATGAAAGATGGATTAAGCAAATGAAACAAGTAAAACAAGTCAAATCAAGGTTCAAGAAGGACTTACAATCATTCAAAAGAAGGTTCGAATCGTTTCTTACAAACCCTTGCAAAACGTTTCACAAAGCTCACTCAAAATCACTCAAAAAGACTATGGAACTATGAACTAGTGTGCTTCTTCTTCTTCTCCAATGGAAGCCTTTCTTCTTCTCCAATGGTAGCTCCAATCCAATCTTCCAATGAGAGAATATTGTTGTTGAGAGTGTGGGAGAGAATGGAGTGATGGGGTCTGCCCCTAACAGCCTTGCAGGACCACCTTTTATCCTCTAAATAAGCAAGAGTCGGCCATGAAGATCGTGGGACAGCTGTCACAGCTGTCTGGGGAAAACCACGGCCATTTCCACGCCCATGGAAGTCCCAGTGGCCGTGGTTTTGGTGCCTCAGCTTGTTTTGGATCATCAAGCCTCAATTTGGTGCATGGCATGCACCAACAAGGTCCCATGTGCCCTCCGTAGCCCCTAGCTTGCATCCCAATGAGTCCGAAGGTGTGTCATCTCGAGGAACGATCCTCAAATGTATCGATTAAGCTCCTAAAGCTCCTAAAATACCTACAAAGCATGCAAAAGTCCGTGTAGACGTCTATATCGACAAAATACATGAGTTGAGTGCAAATCGTTACGAACTAGTGCAAACCATGTATGAATGAGCGGAAAAACTATCTAAATGAGTGCCTAAACCTAAGTCATAAATTGTGTTATCAACTACAAACTCATAATGACCATACCTAGTCCGGAATGCCGTCTTAGGTATGTCCTGATCTCTCACCCTCAACTGGTAGTAACTTGACCTCAAGTCTATCCTCGAGAACACAGACGCTACATGCAACTGGTCCAACAGATCATCTATGCGCGGCAGTGGATACTTGTTCTTGATGGTGACTTTATTCAGTTCTCTGTAGTCTATGCATAACCGCATCGATCCGTCCTTCTTCTTCACAAATAATACTGGCGCGCCCCAAGGAGACACACTAGGGCGTATGAAGCCCTTCTTTGCTAACTCCTCCAACTGCTTCTTCAACTCCAACAGCTCTATCGGTGCCATACGGTATGGGGCCTTCGAGATCGGTCTCGTGCCCGGCTCTAACTCAATGCTGAAGTCAACGCTCCTCTATGGGGGTAGTCCTGGCAGGTCATCACTGAATACCTCTGCAAGCTCGCATGCAACGGGTATCTCCTCTATGGTCGGGCTCTTGCTTTCCTTCATGGCATAACACCAGAAGGCCTCGCAACCCTGTGCTATCAGTCTCGCTGCTCTCACTGCACTGATAATTGTACCGGACTTTCCGAGGTCCCAACCTCGAAATATCACTCTGTGACCCTCCTCAGTGGCAACGGTCACTGTCCTCCTACCAATGTCTAAGACTGCTCCGTATCTCTTCATCCAATCTATCCCTAAAATCAAATCCTCATGAGCTAAGGGCATGACTAGAAAATTTACTAGCCAGTCTCTATCTCCCATACGAACAGGACATCCATAGATCTCTCTAGTCCCTCTTACCTTACTCCCACCAGGTAAGCCTATCGTAAAAGGTATCCCCTCTACAGTAGCTAAGGACAACCTATCTATGCATGTATCAGATATGAAGGAGTGTGTAGCACTCGTATTAAATAAAACTCGTACAGGTAAGTCATGGATCTGGATCGTACCTGTGGCAGTCGGTGCCTTTGGCTGATCAGCACTCCTCAGCTCAAACACTCGTGCCTGAGCCACTCTGGTATCAGCTACACTGCCACGTCCTCTGCCCCGACCTGATCCCTGCATAGAGCTCTGTGAAGATGTGTGTCTTGGAGCCCTGTAAGACTGCTGCTGACCTGGGGCTCGGTGCTGCTGCTGACTCGGAGCTCGGTACTGTGGCTGCCTCTGTACACTCCCTGATAAACCTGCAGGGGAAGAACCCTACTGAGATGGAGTCTTGCCCTGGCGGCAGAATGCAGCTCTATGTCCAACCTTGCCGCACTGGAAGCAGGTTACTGACGGCTTCGCGCAGTTCGATCGGATGTGTCCATAGCCACTGCAGTTGTGGCACTGTAACCCACTAGCTGAAGTCTGACCAGTAGCGGTATGGCTATGTCGCCTCTGAGTCTGTCCCCGTCCAAAACAGCTACTCCTGTACTACCACTAGCATATCCTGTCCTCTGCCGCTTATCCGGCCTGTCTGACTGAGCAGCTCTCCTTTGGACTGGTCTGTCTCTCTCATATGCAAACGCCTTATCCTGATAGTCTAACAGAGTCTCACAGCGAAAGCCTGCCAGATAGGAACGAGTGCTCTCTCTCAATCTCCGTGAAAAGAGATACACATGCTACTCCTCAGGAGGTGCAACTGGTCCAAGTAGAGTCACTTCCTTCTGGAACTTCTTGATGGCAGCAACAATCGGAATATTCTCAAATCCTGCCTCGATGAAGTCCTGAAACCTCTCTCTCCTCAACGAGACAGGGTAGTATGTCTCTCTAACAATGCTCCTCATCTGCTCCCAACTGGTGACTCGACTACGTATGGTCCACCACCACGAATGAGCATCCTCAGTGAAACATGTCTGCACCAAATCCACCTGTCGATCCTCTAGGCAACGTATCGCCCCCAGTGCAGTCTCTACCTGTCCAATCCAGTGCTCCACCTCTAACCTTATCTCTCCACTGAATGAGGGGACTTTCTGAGAGTTGAAAGCCTTCAACCACTCATCCGGCCTCGGTGCTCTAGATCCAGTAGGAGCTCTATCAGCGACAACTCCCCTCTCAGGTACAACCGGCACCTGAGGCACTCCCTGTGTCACCTGTAAAGACCTAGCCGGTACTGGTGGTACCTGGGTAAGTCTCTCTATTCTAGCAGCCTCCTCCATACGCTCGACGTATGCTCGGTACTCTCTATACTCCGATGCTCCAATAGAAACACGTCCTGACTCCGTCGAACGTGCTCTTTGCACTCCAGACCTAGCAACGGTCTCATTCCTGACCTCGGGACCTACACTCTTAGCCACCTCCTCTACTCCAGCATCTGGCATGATCACTACTGGTGGATCCTCTCGAGGAGCTCGACCTCGACCTCGTGCTAGTGGAGGTCTACCTCCACGACCGCGTCCTCTAACTATAGGGGTCCTATCTCCCCTACCTGGTCCAGCTGGAGGGAGAGGTGGACGACCTCTACCTCGACCAGTAGCTAGCGTAGCTCTAGTACGTGCCATCTACGCGAAGAATAACAACTATAATTATAAACTAGCTAATATGTCCAACTACAGTAAAAACCTAAAGTCCATACTAAGCATACTGAGATCCGCGGTAGTAGTGGTGGTCAGCCGTACTTTTCTATTCCCAACCAGACTATGCATGCATTTGAAAACCAAAAGTTCCCTTTTTAAAACTCAGATCCCTTTCGGGTTCTGCTTAATACTTATTCGGTCTTTCAGAAGATTTCAAGTGCCATTGTTGCCAACCTAGAGCTCTGATACCATGTTGTAACACCCCGAATTCTCAGAACTCGGGATGTTACTGGTTAGGACCTCACAATGGGTCCCGACCTCAGTTTGACAACAATATTACTAGGATCTTGCAACAAGACACAAATAAGAAAAACCGAAATTCATGAAATAGTATTTTTAAAGAAATGAATGCAACAAGGTCTAGAAGCCTATAGTACTTAAACAAAGGGAAAAAGATCAACTGTCTTAACAAAAGAAAGAACGACAAACAACAACCCCAACCCCCACTCTAAGGAGTACGGAGACCCGGCTGACCACTACTTCCGGATCACTCAGCTGCTGATCTAACCTGCGGCAAATCTAAAAACACAACAAGAGAAACCATTAGCTAGTTATCTAAACATTAGGAGAATAATAATAGCACACACACATAAAATAATAAACACCCATCATGCTTTCAAACAAATCCATTTATTATCTTCATTTAAGTTATTCACTCTTACTAATGATACTTATTTTGTGACACGAGGTATTCCCAAACCTCGCCTCCGCCCCCGTGTAACCATGAGGAATGGATCCGATGCATCTCACCTTGTACCTACCTGGTCTGGGTATAGAGGACCTCCCAGTCTCCTGTCAGAGTTGGGCAGTGATGTCACGGCCCGTTATACATACACTTGGGCCTTAAACATAATAATAACGGTCGTCCTAACAAGTTGTTATTATTATAATCACGCACATCGCACACACACAACCACTATCACTCAACTAATATCCAAAAACTGGCTAAGTAAGTCGCAAGGACTTACCTGAGTCAAAGCACACTCTAACAAGTCTCAAATCGGTCCGTACTCGTGGTAACTCAAATGCCTGTCAGATAAGGCAGGTGGATCAAAATCACATCCAGTTGTCCAACCTCATGCGAAGGGATTACGGAAAAAAACTCTATTACGGTAAAAGACCATTTTACCCTTAGTGCCGAAAGTTCTCAAAGTTTATTCTTGAATTCTACTAATTTCTTTTAGAACTTGTTTTCCATAAATTGTTTCTCTTTGATAGTTCTTATAAGTTATAAGTTACAACTCGAAACCACTCCTCAAAAAACAACACTCCTCCTCTTTCCCGATTACCACTCTACTCTTCTACATGTATATATATATATATATATATATATATATATATATATACGTATGTACATACTCTAACTTTTCCTCTAACTCGTATACTTCCGTGACTACTCGGTAATTACATATATAGCTACATAATTTCATAACTCCAAACTCGTACTTATATACGTAACCCATATATCTATATACACTATATTTATACCTACAAATATATTCCTATATATAATTTACATATGTCTACTATTCTTATGCTTCTATATAATTTACACATACTCCAACTTATACATCTATATATATATATATATATATATATATATATATATATATATATATATATATATATATATATATATATATATATATAGATTTTAGTTCAAGTGAGGAGAGAACTTGTAGATAGGAATTAGGAGGGTTGTAAGCCATTGGATGAATTTTAAATCAAGGGCTCCCACACGCTCATCATTAATGGCATTTTTGTAAATTGACTTAAAATCTGGAACAATGTCCTTACATTCAAAAATAGTCATTAGTGTTCATACTTTTATGTTTCATTGTTCATGTTTTTATACATCGGTGTTCATAATGTTTTTATTTATCAAAGTGTCATGTTCATTTGATTTTCTGTGTTCATTTTATAATGCATAGATGTTCATTTACAATATATAACCACAAAAAATAAAAAAGTCATAACAATACGTTAAAAGATGATCATAATATGTTATGTACGTGTAAAAGTTATAGATAAGTTATTAGTGTTCATAATTTTATACGTCATTGTTCATGTTTTTATTCATTGGTGTTCATATTTTTTTACGTCGTTGTTCTTGTAAATATTATAAACTATTTTTCTATAAGGCATTTTGTCGAACAATTTGCGTGCACACTAAAAGGAGCATATAGATTGTTCAATTGAAGCTATTAGACCAACTCAACTTATGTATCTACATGTATTTTCTCAATCAAACTTATCAAACACAAAAATGATTCAAACAAATTTGATTTCGAAAACAAACATCAATCATAATAAAACCTAAACCTTAAAAATGGAAACCTAAACAGTGAGAGTAGAAATTCGAAGAAATACTTGAATCGTTTTGTATTCTCTTTGATTTCACAATTTTTTTATGTAATCAATCTCTGATTTTGTAGAAAGTTGGAGCAGATATGAAGTTTGCGTGTTAGCGGCGCGAGAGAGGCTCAACACGTGGGAGGAAGAATGTGAGGGAGGGTTGAACGTATTAATTAGTGTCTAATTTTCTTCTTTTTTTTTCAAATTTATATAATTACTACAATGCCATTAATGATAAGTGTGTGTGAGCCGTTGATTTAAATCTCATCCAATGGCTCACAACTCTCCTAATTCCTATCTACAAGCCTTCTCCTCACCGGAACTTACCCCTATATATATATATATATATATATATCCGTATCACTGTACATCTACATGATAAATCAACCATCCTCACATTCTCATCCTCAATTATATATATATATACCTATACACTTACTTATATATACACTGATATATACACCTATATATATTTATATATATATATATACGTCTATGCATATATAATATGTCTACTCGAAGATTTCATCCCACTAATTCCATGTACGTATCCTTCCCAACCACCCATATATAGATAACCTCCTATACTCCAACTTTTCATCTACTGGCACCAAACAAACACAACAACACTCTCTAATCTACTTCTACATATGTAATATATCGCACAAACATACAGGTGAGGGATGAACGCACCGTCCTGCACACTCGTCTCGTACTCGAAGGAGAGCCCAGTCCGGTTCGATTCTGCAGGGTGGCTCATAGGGGTCCCAACTGGCTTGCCGTTGCACCGCTCCTCTTACCTCGGACTTCTGTAGCGTACTCGACGAGTTTAGCGTCCTGGTTAGCACTGGAAAACCGAAGGGAAATAAAGGGAATAGGGCGGCGACTTACTCACTACAGTGTCGGGCGACCTTGGTTGCGGTATCGATCGGTTCCACCGCTGCACTTCTCCGGCGTCTCGTGTTGATGTTATGCGGTTTAGATTCAGCGATGAGATCCGGAACCATGAAGAAGGGCGGGTGGCAAGGATAGCGACGTACCTGGGGTCGGCAAGGTCGGCGGGAAGAAGGTTCGGCGGCTGCTGGTGGTTGTTGGGCTCACGATTGAATCGTGATTACAGACTTCGCCGGTTGCTGCTGAAGATGGAAGCGGTAGTACGAGGGGGTAAGGGTAGGATTAGAGCGTAATTAGATTAGGGTTAAGCTAATAAGGTTAGGGTTAAATTTTGGGTTAGAATTTGGTGTAAGTAGGTGGGCTGGCTGTAGGTGATTGGGCTTAGTGGTGGGCCAGATCCGGCCTACCCTCCAATTAAAACAAGGGATAGGGAAAACTCGTTAATCGTCCCAGATCGAAAGAAAAAAAAATTTGCAGGAATATTTACGGAATTATTTTCCGTATTATATAAGTTATTATTTTATTTTAAAGGTACGAACTTTATTTCCGGTTACATCATTTATCATTTTATGTGAACTAAGGTCACATAAAATGATAGAATTTACATCTCGTTTTATCTTTATTTAAAGGCTAAAGGTTGGCGGATCGGAATCCGGTTAAATTCAATATTAAACGGAGTTTAAAATTTTCGGTTATTACAAAAATGATCTATTTAGTTAAATTTTTTGAGGGTTTTTGTTGTCCCACGTTTATTAGCTCCTAAGCTTTATGGTTTTAGAACTTGTATAAATAGAGAGTCTACAAAGTATACCAATAATACATTTCTTGGCGTTTTGGTTATGTTCAAATATAATTACTATTCATACATTTCTTGGCGCCTCCACGGTTTTTTTTACGGATTAAATCTTTTATCAAATTACAAATTAAGCCAATAAAATTTTTTTTATTAAACCATATTTATTTTGTAAAATATGGAATTTGCTATCCCACATCGATTATCAAGAAAACATGACCCCTTGTGAAGTTGTATAAATAAACACAAAAAGTTTGAAGATTAATGTTATCTTCGGAGTTTACAATTATTTTGTTTTCTATCAATAATATCAAGCGATTATAACTTTTGAGTTTACATGTATATCAAGTTTATCTTTTTTTTTAGAATTGGACTGTCGCACATGTTTTTGAGGTTTCACGACAAATGTTATCATCTGGATTTGTATTATATTATATTTGCACAATTTTATTTATTTTTTGAATTAATTTATTTTGAATATATTTTTGCATTGCATAGATGTCGTTTATTTTTTGACATTTATTAAAATCACATATCTATTTTTTAACATTTAGTTTTTGAATTAATTTATTTTGAATATATTAGTGTTTGTGCAAGGCACATACACTAAACTAGTTTAATTATTAAAGCTTGATGCGGAACAAAAAGAAGCATCAAAGGGAGCTAGGAAAGAGCGGACTATATTATGATACTCCAGAGTTGACTCTAATACCGCGGCAAAGTGATCTCTGATACCGTGTGATAATCCAGAGTGAATTCTGATACCGCGCAAAAGTATTTTCTGATACCGCGCGCCAGAGTAGGGTTTGATACCAGTTGACTCAAATTATTTTTCAGCCCAAAAAGCTAGGGTTTGTCTATAAGATGCAATTTTTATTTAAACTGTATTTTATTTTTAATATAGGGTTTATCTAGATTATCTATCTTTAAGATTTTCTATCTTTGAGATTATCTATCTTTAAGATTATCTATCTTTGAGGTTATTTATCTTTAAGATTATTTATCTTTGAGATTATTTATTCTTTAAGATAGACTCATGCTTATCAAAAATCCTAGATTTTTCACTATAAATAGAGGACGTCTCACCACCATCCAAATCATTCAATCCAATCCAACACACTACAATCCCATCGACGGCTGGATAGGAATTGACAACTCCTTCTACCCTCAGATTGGCATCCAATTCCATCCAAGAATATTGAGTCATAGGATTAAGAGCATCGAGGGAAACATTCAAGGAGGAAGATCGAAGGAAGATCGAAGGAAGTTCGGAATTCTAGTTCGAGAATATAGTTCTTGAAGGTTTTGTGAGTTTGATTCTATATTTTGTCTTTGTGATTGAGAATTGGAGTTTGTTATTGAGTTTTATTTGAGTTTTGAAAGAATTGAAACGTTCTTCTTATGCTTTTGGTTTGGTTTTAATTCAAAGATTCAAGTTTTCTCGTCATTCTTCACTTTCTTGATTTAAAATATCTTTTGATTTTGATAATGTGTATTCTTGGCTAAAACCCTTGTGATTCTGGGGTGATTGGTTGAATATTGTGGTTGAGATGATGATAAAATGATCTTCATAAATAGATTGGATCCTGAGAGTTGAGTTTAACCATCGCAGAAGGCAAAAATTGGACCGTTCTTGGTATAGATCGGGCGATCTCTTTTGATGAACAACACGATTTTCCTTCTGTCGTACATATATTGCCTTAACCTTTATCCTTAGTTAAAGATTACTTAAACCCTAGCCTTGTTAAACCTTTCTAATCTATATCCGAGAGTGGGAAGAGACTTACCCGATTCAAAACCCTCTATTAAGGTTGAGTGTGCCACAAACCCTTACCTTTGTGTGTTAGATCTGATTCCCTTAGGTTTGTGTTTGGTTTGGAGAATATTATCCTTCCCTTAGATCCTCTATCTTATCGAGACTCAACATCCTTTACTTAGAGCCTTCGGGTTTGGACATGGGTGGTGGAGACTTCACCGTACACCATACATCATACTGCTTTACAACACATACCTTAGCAACCCCAACTCTGTCCATATAATCTTTAGAAGTCTTGAATCAAAAACCACAATCGGATTCCTTGATCCTTAGAATCCGTTTTCCCAAATCTTTCAAGTTTTTGTCTTTTCAATCGTCAAAAGTTGCATCTTTCCTTGTTGGATATCTTATTCTGATTTTTGATTCACCAAATCCCTGTGTTCGACCCTGAAATTCTTGATTTTATTACAATCGATCCGTACACTACGGGTTCACTTTATTGCAATTATTCTTGGTATACATATTAAAGCTTGCACACACCTTACGGAACGAACAAATTTTTTGGTGCCGTTGTCGGGGACTGTTCTTGCTTTTGCAATTAATCTTTCTGCTTGAGTGTTCTTGCATGTTTGTGTTCTTAGGTACATACAAAGTTCTCGTTCCGGCAACGGAACAAAGTTTCGCCAAAGAACAATTTTTTGGCGCCGTTGCCAGAGATTTGGTTTAGGCCAAATTCGGTTTTTGGTTGTCTGGCTTGGGAGTTTTTTTCTCTTGTCATTTAATATTCTACTTGAGTGTCTTTGCAACATTAATTTCCTCTCTATGGATCTCTAACTCTTGAAGGGAACAATGGCTGCTAGGAGTTGTAAGCCTATACATGATCCAATATGGGTAGCGAGGCAAACAGCTAGGGCAAATTATGTAACATCCGGAATTTTTATTCCGGGTTTTGAGCGGTTTGTCGACCTTTCTGTAGGCGCGGCTCAGTTTTCCCGCAGGCACGAAGTGCTGAGCGTCGGGTTTATTCCAAAAGTCTCGTTCCGACCTCCCGTTTGTCACCCTTGCTTTGGACCCCTCGGTTCCTTGCATAAGTTTGGAAGATGGGTCAGCTGACTCTTGAGCTTCCCTCTTTTGTGGCAGCCATGTTTCTCTCTATCTGCTCTCATTTCACTTTAACGTGAAATGGTTCCCTCATTCTCCACACTCTCTCTTTCTTTTAGCTTAGAACTTGGAAGCTCTTCCATGAAGGCCCTACTCTTTCCCTCCCTCTTGTGTGTGAGTTGTCCAGCCCTCGTGTCCTCTGTAGATCCGTTTGGATGGGTAAGTCTTCCTCTTTCCCCTCTATCACTTTCATCCTCTTCCTTGAGCTTCAATGGTGGAAGCCATGGATCTTAAGCTTTTCTTCTCCCTTTTGGCTTGCATATGAGTGGATCATCTCTAGGATGTTTTCTTGAGTGTGGATCCATGTGGTAGATGTTCTGGAGCCAAGGAAGAAAGCTAGGAAGTCATGGCACATCAAGGAGATCGTTGAAGAAGCCATCGCTGAGCACCCTCTGCTGTTCGACCGCGGGGGCGGATCTTCAGAGCCGCAGGGGCGGCCAATAACCTAAGCCGCAAGGACGGCCGGCAGAAGCCACATGGGCGGCCACAGACTCAGCCAACACGCCCTTGCGGTCTTCTTCTCCCTTTTGCGGCTTTTCTTCCTCCTTCCGAGCCCGTGCCTTTTCTTGGTGAGTTCCCTACCTTGAGTATAGGTTCATTGATGACCTTAGAGAGTGTTGATGACTAGAATCATGCTAGGTTGGACCTAGGATAGTTGGAATGCCATGTAGTGGCTTGTGGACCTTAAGCGAGTTTGGAAAGGTTGTTGGAAGGTTCTAAGTGTCAAGGACTGTACGTTTCTGAGTTGGTTCATGGGATGAGAGTATGGCTGCCTTGTGAGGCTTGTGAGAGTTAAGTTTGGGAGTTTATGTTTGTGGGATTGTAAGCTAGGATGTGCGTATCCTAGCATAGTGATGTTACCTTGGAGTGTTGTTGAGACTATGTATGTTATCCTAGTAGGGGTATGGGTTATGACCTTGTGAGAGCATATAGGACTTAGACTTCAAGCTTATATGAGTGGTTGTTGATTATTGTTCCTTGTCTTGAACAGGCTTTCGTTATATTCCTACTAGAAATTTGATTGGGTTGATCGTTGACGTAGTTATTGATCATTATATTATGTATATATATTTAGATATGGATTTGTGGACTTAGGATGTTTTGGACTATGGATTTATGTTGGATTGTGAGTTGTTCTGGACTTGTTGTATATATGGATTGTAGTTATGCATGATGGACTTTGTATGTTATAGTGGTGGCATGGCCTTTATAGTTATATGAGTTTGTACATGTGGCATGATATGTTGGTAGTATTATGGACACAAGACTTATATAGTCTTATAATTAATGCTTATTATATATAGTTGTGTAAATAGATATGGGACCTTATAGTTAAGATGATAGTTTGACATCATCGCCTTGGATAACGCCGTTGGACTTAGAAAAGTATGCATGCGAGGACGAGTCGACTCATATATCGAGTGGAGCATCACGTGTTGGCGAACGCCTTGACTTGTCATCGGATTCCTTTCAAAGATGGCAAAGCAACCATGAGAAGATTATTGAAGGTATCGTCCCGAGGACGAACAAGTAGAAGGAAAACTCGAAATAACCTAAGAAAAATCGAGATCAATACCAACAAGAAAGTAACATGGAGATGTGGAGCGGTTTTGAAGAAACAATGATTGAGCGGAAATGAAAGAAACTTAAGACAACCCGCTTATGGTGAAGTCCAAGAGGCATGGCGATAAACGGAAGAAGCGGATTAAGTGTATAGGATTGCAAGTGGCGTTCCCATTGAAGGCAAGTTTTCCCTAGACACTCCTAAGCACGGGATTTGAGATGAGACGTACGATCAAGGAACGAAGAAAGGATTATTAGGCCCGTAAGTTAAGCTTATGGAGGCACCAAAAGATGAAGTGTCAAGTTCTCTAAGATACCGGTGGGTTGTCTTCTTTGGACTTACGAGAATTATGAGAAGAATAGCGAGGTGAGGATTCACATGGTGGGATTTTTCTGGTAAAGTTGACCGTTTTCCGTTATGGTGATAAGGCAAGAAACTCCAAGAAGAAAGAAGAGTGAGTGGATGTTGATCCCGAAAGGATGAGAAACACAACAAGAAGCTTTCTATTATGAGAGGACTTGAGTTACCAACCCAAGAGAAACGTGGATGGACGCTATCCAAACGTTAAAGAAGTTTGCAAAAAGGTGTTGTTGAAGGACTTCATGGAAAGTGGTTGAGCCTAGTAAGGTTAGTCATATGACCCAACAAGGTCGAGAAGGATATAGTTATCTATGAACGAGAAGAGTCTAAGAGTATAGACTGTATTAACGGAGTTAAAGTAAGAGTACCCCGAGGAGAGTAGCCTTTGGGCTAAAGATGACATGAAGAGTATAGAAGAAAGTTAAGTTGATGACCTCAAGGAGGCCAAGTATAACCTGAACGGTGGCGATTAAGAACGCACGTGTGCGGGATGACCTAGCGACGAGCTCGTAAGGGAAGAGTAAACAAGATTGTGTAATATAGCGGATCGGTATTAAGAGTTGGTGTATGCATGACGATTCAATGCCAATGGTAAGTAGGTGTATCGACTAAGGCGCTTGTGTCTTGGTCATATAACGTGAAGTGGTTAAAGCAAGTAACTATGATTAGACCTCCCAGAGAGGGATTGTAACGACCTTACATGACCTTTTGCGGTCATGAGATTGACATGTAAAGAGAACGACGTGGATTGGACCTTTAAGGTGGGAATATGATAACATGACCTAGTGGATCAAATTAGAGGAGTGACTTCCCTAGTTGCTTTACGCAAATTGGAAAATATGTAAAAAGGTGCGTGATATTCTCTCCTTATGAACCAATTGATGCATTGTCGCGATCGAGAGATGAGTAAGAGTTTCTTGACTCACCCGAAGGAGCTATGTTGCCATGCTGTAGAATTAAGGACCGAGATTATCGTAATATTGCATGTTGTAAGCTTAAGATGGTAGTACTTGAGAATTTACAAGTTTGAAGTTGAGGTGGTTTGAATGGGGAATTTCTTCGAGTTTTCCCACACAGAATTTTGGTACGGGTTTTGAGGAAAGGTACAAGGCAAAAAAGTTGTACTTCGATTATCGAGAGAGGTGTATGGTTAATGACAGGTAGAGGTATCTTCTCCACAGTGAGAGGTTCGTTAAGACTTGTTGCATATGATTGGTACGTTGTATAAGATCGACTTGGAGTCTAGATGCCATCAGATTTGGGTGGAGTAAAGAAAGGATCGTCGAAAGACGACTTTTCGGGCCGGTTTGGTCACTACAGGTTATAGTGAAGCCTTTATGGACTCGCGAGTGCGATTGGTGAGTTTGAGTTGTTAATGATGTGCATTAATCGAGTTTTTGAAGCGGATGGTAGCAGCGACATTCTTTTTGTGGTTTTGGGTGGTTCCAATCTGAACCCTAAGATTATGCTAGTGATGCAGACTAGTAATAGTTGTCGTATGAGGTGGGCCGTGACCTAACGGTTTATTACAACTATTGATGTGTGAGTCGTATGAATAGTTCTTCGAGTTATCATTTGTTGAAAACGGCTTATTATACTCTTGTAATTTAGAGGAACAAGCATGACATGAGAAGACGGTGATACGGGTTATGCAAGGCAAGAGGATAAGCATAGTTGTCTAATCAAGATAGGACGTTCGAGGTGACTTCCTAAGGAACGCAACGATTTTGATAGTATCAAGTTGATCCAATGAGGACGAGGTGCTAGTTTTAGTCATACCTCCAAGGTATGTAGAGGAGTTGTGCAACCTATAAGCTGGTGGGCCATAATCGCCGAGTAGCGGGATGTTTTTGACACTTCCTTCTTTCTAAGGAAGTCGACTAGATTGTGGGACTGAGACGTGTCCATGGAGCGTTATTAGAAACAAAAGAGGTGAGTGACCTCCATTCCGTTTTCTCTGACACAAACATCGAGTCATGGGGACTGTATGGCATTTTTGATACGTCCAAGCCGAGCTTGGGATACGTGTGAAATAACGAGAGAGGTTTTGACATGTACGTTAGACGATTGTGGGCATATATGGAGAATGATCCGGGATTGAAGGTTCCGAGGAGAGACTCCATAGTTACTTGTATGGGATGACGGTTTTGTTAAGGCGCCATGGCCGTTTACGTGAGCTTACAACGGAGAGCTCGATAGATCCTCCAAGATGCTCGCACTACCCTTACTAGTTCACCATGGTACTGGTAAGAGGTATCTGGTTTGGAGATGTTCACATTGGAGAGACGGCCTTAAGGACGAGGTGGCTAAGTACATAACCATTATGTGACTCGTCGTAGGTCAAGTTGAGAACCATAAGACGAGGAAGAAGACTTCATCCACCGCAAGTTATGCAGTGGGATTGGGAGGATACCTCTATAGAGGTTATTACCGGTTTGAGACCACGTAGCGATGGTGACGTAATTGGGTCAGTATGTACCGACCGACGGAGATAACGCATTTTACGCCGTCTTGGGAAACAGGACCGATAAGTCGGCTATTTGTAGAATCCACTAAGTAATAGTGAGATTACCTGGGGTATCGAGTACCATCGTTATGGTTTTAGGTGGACGCTTCTTCTCGAGATTCGTGGGGCAGCGGGATAGTACCACTTAGAGTCCCGATTATCTTTCAGGATAACTTTTGTCCTCGGACTATGGCCAGTGTAAGAAGGCTTTCCAAGCCTTAAAGGACGTGTTAAGAACCTCCATGCTAGAATGAGAACAAGTGTCAACCGAACACTTATGGGGAATGAGTGCACATTTTATGATAGTCGAAATGTGTTTACGATGGCCGTTGTTAGGCATTTTATGAACGGAAATCTAGTACACCGTGGCGCTGGAATTTGGATGATAAATATGGCGATAGCTGGGTTGAGTCGCTTGATAACGTTGTTAGAAGAGAGGAGCAGACCTCTAGAGTTCTAATATGTAATAGATCTAGCCTAGAATACCATGGACGCAAAGCGTCATACGTGGTGGACATGAAGAAAAGAAAGTGGAGTTTTTCGATGTATCGGACCCTTGAGATATTGATGGGAATTGGGAAGTGGCTCGCAAGTTTGTGTTGCCACCAAGAGGGGAGAGTATCTTCTGCGGTTTTTTTATAACAACCATGGAAGTGTATATGTTACTCGAGTTATGATATTAGTCATGATGATTTAGAGGCAGACAAGGAGCCGATGAGGCTACCAGAAGGAGACGGGAAAGTACCTTTGATTGAGTTGTTACGTTGAGCTAGTTGCCATGTTTGGCCGTTGGGTTGGTTGTTAGGACATGCGTGAGATTATGTGTTTTGTGCCCCGAGAGGGAATGTGTTGTACGATCGGCTATATCTTGACCTGGTTATGTGTTATACGATTCATTTGAGTGTGTGTATAGGCCTTGCGAGGTCTTATTGCGGTTACATGATTGAGCGATGGTTATCGAGTAGAGAGTTGACACCTTTACGGCTTTGAGTGGTTACCGAGTTTGTTATGTCGAGAGTTTTATGTTTTGCAAGTTTTGGGACGAACCTTGTTTTTAGGGAGATTAGTTGTAACATTCGGAATTTTTATTCCGTGTGTTGAGCGGTTTATCGACATTCCCGTAGGCGCGGCTCAGTTTTCCCGCAAGCAAGAAGTGTTGAGAGTCGGATTTATTCCAAAAATCTCGTTCCGACCTCCCGTTTGTCACCCTCGCTTTGGACTCCTCGGTTCCTTGCGTAAACTTGGAAGATGGGTCAGCTGACCCTTGAGCTTCCCTCTTTTATGGGATCTATGTTTCTCTCTATCTCCTCTCACTTCACTTTCACGTGAAATGGTTCTCTCATTCTCCACACTCTCTCTTTCTTTTAGCTTAGAACTTGGAAGCTCTTCCATGGAGGCCTACCTCTTTCCCTCCCTCTTGTGTGTTAGCTGTCCAGCCCTGGTGTCCTCTGCAGATCCGTTTGGATGGGTAAGTCTTCCTCTTTCCCCTCTATCACTTTCATCCTCTTTCTTGAGCTTTAATGGTGGAAGCCATGGATCTTAAGCTTTTCTTCTCCCTTTTGGCTTGCATGTGAGTGGATCATGTCTAGGATGTTTGCTTGAGTGTGGATCCATGTGGTAGATGTTTTGGAGCCAAGGAAAGAAGCTAGGAAGCCATGGCACATCAAGGAGATCTT
Source organism: Fagopyrum homotropicum (assembly GCA_033239125.1). Lineage (NCBI taxonomy): Eukaryota > Viridiplantae > Streptophyta > Magnoliopsida > Caryophyllales > Polygonaceae > Fagopyrum > Fagopyrum homotropicum. Next base: position 51,220,492 of record BSWB01000005.1, read on the forward strand.
CGAAGAAGCCATCGCTGAACACCCTCTACTATTCGACCGCGGGGGTGGATCTTCAGAGCCGCAGGGGCGGCCAATACCCTAAGCCGCTGGAGCGGCCAACAGGAGCCGCAACGGCGGTCACAAGCTCAGCCAACACGCCCTTGCGGTCTTCTTCTCCCTTTTGCATCTGTTCTTCCTCCTTCTGTGCCCGTGCCTTTGCTTGGTGAGTTCCCTACCTTGAGTATAGTTTCATTGATGACCTTAGAGAGTGTTGATGACTAGAAGCATGCTAGGTTGGACCTAGGATAGTTGGAATGCCATGTAGTGGCTTGTGGACCTTAAGCGAGTTTGGAAAGGTTGTTGGAAGGTTCTAAGTGTCAAGGACTGTAGGTTTCTGAGTTGGTTCATGGGATGAGAGTATGTCTTCCTTGTGAGGCTTGTGAGAGTTAAGTTTGGGAGTTTATGTTTGTTGGATTGTAGGCTAGGATGTGCATATCCTAGCATAGTGATGTTACCTTGGAGTGTTGTTCAGACTATGCATGTTATCCTAGTAGGGGTATGGGTTATGGCCTTGTGAGAGCATATAGAACTTAGACTTGTAGCTTATATGAGTTGTTGTTGATTGTTGTGCCTTGTCTTGAACAGGCTTTGGTTATATTCCTACAGGAAATGTGATTGGGTTGATCGTTGGGACAAGGTAAGTCTACGGACTTACTTAGCTCGCTTTTACGCATTATTTGGATATGTGATGGTGGTGTGTGCTTTATCTTTGTTTGTAATCATGAAACCGGATTAGGGCAACTCGGTTATATATATATTTTGCCCATTATGTTTTATTTGTGGGTGGTGACATCACTGCCCAGCTCCCGAGGGAGACTGAGAGGATCTTTGCGACCAGGCCATACATGGTATACGGGCGGGCTTCTTCATCACTCCTTCAAGGTATACGGGTTGAGCTCCGCCACACTCCTGTTGGTTACACGGGGACAAAGACGAGAGTTATAAGATTCTCGTGTCACACTTGAACGAATGGATTAGAAATGAAATAACCTAAAAAGAGAATAAGAACCGGAAGTGTATGTATATGAGCATGATGTGTGTTGTGTGTGCTTTTGCGTGTGTTTGTGCCTTTGCTATCTTTATAATGCCTAGAATGTGAGCTAACGGTTTTATACCGATTGTTGTATTTGACTTGTAGGTAAGGTGTGGCCGAGTGATCCGGAGAAGTGGGCAGTCGGGGTTCCGTACATCATAGGTCGAGTTTGGGGGTTTGGGTCCGTGTATTATGTTGTATATTGTGTATTGTTGGCTTTGTTGTATTGACGGCTGATGTCTTTCCTTTCGTAATGTATTCGGGAATCATGTCATTGCATTAAAGTTATTTTCGGTTTTGACCTTTATTTGTGCCTTGTTGAAAAGGTTTGGTGAAATTGTTGTCAGGCTAAGGTCGGGACCCATTGCGAGGTCTCGCCCGTAGCATTCCGATATCCCGCATATACGGGGTGTTACAAATTATTACGAATACTTGGACAAGAAGTACGGCTTCCATTGGTTTGCCATCGAAAGAGAACGTGAACAAGCCATTGTAGATGAATTTGCAAAATGAGACAAGCTTCACAACCCAAAAAAGGTTAAAAAGCAACCTCCCAAAGATGCGGAGGAAAGCTTCCTATCATATGCTGACAAACATAGGCTAGAAGAGGTGTACAAAGAAGAACTACAAGTTTTGAACACCCTTCATGCTGATCCCAACCCTTCTCTTGTAGTCCTCAATGAAAAAGAGGAAGGTGTGGAAGACCTCGAACCAACTGTTGTAGCTGCGGTCGAGGTGGAGGAAGAAATGGTTGAGTTGGAAGAAGAAGAATCAGTAGAGCTGGAAGAAGAAGAGAACGTGGAGAACCTTAGCCAAATTACTGGAACTGTGGCAAAGGTTGAAGAGAATCTAGCCGAGTTGAGAGATATTTCATGTGTAGAACATCATCCCAGCATGAAACTTAGCCCAAATCTTGATGAGCTTTACAAGGTATACGCTCTTAACCTCTTTAAAGTTCTATATTTCTCCAAGAAAGCACCGAAAAGTTAAAGAACTTTACCAAAGGATCCTCCTAAGGTGAAGATGAAACCTCCATCAAAATTTCTAAAAGTAGATGCTTCTTGGATTACAAGGAGTAAATTTGGCAAGCGCTTCGACGCCAATGCCAATAAGTGTTTCTTGTTTAAGTATGGGGTCGCTCATGTGATAAAGACCATACATCATCCCCGAGTTGGAGATGGGAAAGCTAAGAGGATTCTCGAGAAGTTGATTTCTCGATCCAGAAAGGATGGGACGCAAGGCTAGATTATGTCCCATTAAAGTGCAGGAAAGCTAGAAGGATTCCGGTAAGAATCAAACCGTACAAGCTTGTACGTGGAAGATCTTACCATTTTCCGGTGAAATTAGGAACCGGAACCTTCTTGAAAGAGCTCTATTTTGAATTTGATGAGCACTCCAAGGTGTTCGAGATACATTGAACCATCTATGAAGATTGGTCTAGCTAGCGACCTTGAACAAAGCGCTTCTTAGAAGGCAACCCAAAGTATTGCTTTCTTTTTCCTTTTTCCTTTTTTCATAGAATAGGTTAGTTTAGTTTGTTTTTGTCTTTTCTTTGGTACCTTTCCGGTTTCTCTTGTGTCTATGAATGTCAGGCCTAAAAATTTTGTAAAAGAAGTGAAGGAATACAAAACAACGTCAAATTGGGAGTTTCGGATGAAAAGGAGAATTCCACGGGTAAAAATCAGGTTCCACGGACATGGTTTTCTGAATTAAACCCGTGGAAAAGTATGTCGAGAGCCAGGGGTGATTTCCACGGCCTAATTCCACGGGTCGAAGATATCCACGGCCACGGTTTTTTATTAAAAAAAATTCTACGGAATTTTTTTTGGCCGAGAGACGTTCCCCTTCTTCATTCAACAACATTCTTCGATACCGATTGGAGTATTCAGAGTTCCCTATTGAGCTTCTATAGAATCCCACCACCACCGCCCGATTGATGATTCGCCCTGCCTGATTCGCCATCTTACATTGTTAGTACCTTTTTTCATCTTTTCTTTTCTTTACATTGGGGACAATGTGAGTTTTAAGTATGGGGTGGAGGTATTTGCAATACCTTTTGCATGTTCTATGTCTTGCAATTTATGATTTTAAAAATTTTGAAAATTTTTAAAAATTTGTGCTTCTAGGATGGATATGATCTCTATGCTAACAATTGTTTTGTGGAATAACTATGATGATTCTTGTATGTTTGAATAGATTTATGACATAAGTGGGATTTGAATACTTTTTTAGAATTTCATGCGTGTTTGATAATTTTTTTTCATTCTAAATCATGTTGAGTATTGAAGGTTGAAACCGCATGATAAGTTCTTACACTTCTTATTGATATGATTAAGGCGTTTTGTTTCTTTTCCTTTCTTCTTCTTGATCACCTTTTAGCTCCTCATGTATATGTTTTGCCCTTTCTTACCTATCCGGGAATTAGGATGCAAGTTAGTGAAAGTTGTGAAGTTTGAAGTTGAAAGTGATGAAGTGTGTTAGAAAATAGGTTCGGGGAAGTCAATCATGATGATGAGTAACTCGGCACCATTCACATAACCGGGTGTTTGTGTCTTGCCAAAGTCTGATAGATCGATAGTCCTAACGACTCATGATATGTGCATCACGGTTTGAGGCATCTCAAAAAATTGAGAATTGCTGATTTCCTAGGCTTCGGTTATTGTGCACCTCTATCCATGTTCTCAAAAAGTGAAAGTAATGCCAAATGCAAAAAGAAGTGAAGTTTGCTTATTGTTGGTGGATGTGTTGTTGTTGATGTTGTGGAGTTGTTCCTTTTCCCTGGATTTTTTGCACCACATATCCTATATGCATCCCACCCATAACACGTTTCTTGGCATCTATTTTTGAAAGTCCTTAAGACCTTATTGCACATGTGTTTTGACTTCGTGGTTTAAATTAAATTCCTCATGATTGATTTTGATATATTGCAAGTTATGATGCATATTGTGATTTTCTTGTACAGTGTGATTATCCTTTCCATGATGTATTTCTTTTTGATTATATAATGATTATCATTAGCCATAAAACAATCCTTTGTGGGTGGTCTATGAATAGAAGTACAACCATTATTGTGGTTTTTCTTTGTTTTTGCATATTCATACTTACCCGGTGATTCCCGTTCTTGGTTGCTAACGATTACAAGTCCTAGGTAATAGAGGATTCAAAACCTTCTATTAAGGTTGAGTGTGCCATAAACCCTTACCTTTGTGAGTTAGATTTGATTCCCTTGGGTTTGTGTTTGGCTTTGAGAATATTATCCTTCCCTAGATCCTCTATCTTATCGAGACTCAACATCCTTTACTTAGAGCCTTTGGGTTTGGACATGGGTGGTGGAGACTTTACCGTACACCATACATTATACCGCTTTAGAACACATACCTTAGCAACCCCAGCTCTGTCCATATAATCTTTAAAAGTCTTGAATCAAAACCACTATCGGATTCCTTGATCCTTAGAATCCGTTTTCCCAAATCTTTACACAAAATCAAGTTTTTGTCTTTTCAATTGTCAAAAGTTGCATCTTTCCTTGTTGGATATCTTATTCTGATTTTTGATTTCACCAAATCCCTATTTTCGACCCTAGAATTCTTGCTTTTATTACAATCGATTCGTACACTACGGGTTCGCTTTATTGCAATTATTCTTGGTATAAATATTAAAGCTTGCACACACCTTTCGGAGCAAACAACGATTGTCATGGCAAATGAAGGTGATGATCTATATCTCTTCGAAGAAGATAACTTCCTGAATATTACCTCTAACGATAGCTCTTGGATTGTCAATTTCGTTGCATCATTCCACATCACTCCTCATGAAAGTTTCTTCTTAACCTACCAAAGAGGTGAGTTTTGTAATGCCGAGACGGGGAATTAAAGTAGGAGCAAGATCATTGGTATAAGAGGCATCATCCTAGTATCAAATACGGGATGCAAGCTTACCCTTAAGGATGTGAGGCATATCCTTGATATGCGCCTAAACCTCATATCATCCGGAAAGCTTGATGATCTTGGTCTAGTAAATCACTTCAGCGGTGGAAAGTTGAAGCTCATCAAATGAAGCATGATAATGGCTCGAGGAAAGAAGGAAGGGTCATTGTACATCGCACAAGCCAAGCTCTACAAAGGAGAAGTCAATATTGCAGGAGAAGACATGTGACTATGGTACAGAAGGCTCGGACACATGAGTGAGAAGGGTCTTCACATACTAGGACGAAGAAATTTCCTCCCAAAGGTGCACGGTAACTTTCTTGACCCTTGTGCTGATTGTTTAGTTGGTAAACAACATAGAGTTGCCTTCCAAACGTTTTATCAACCTAGAAGAAGAAAGAATATTCTAGATCTTGGCACACATACATTTTCTCCATGTTTGAGAAATCCTTATGTGGGGCATCATATTTTATCACCTTCATAGACGACTACTCAAGGAAGGTATGTGTTCATCTCCTAAAGACCAATGATCAAGTTCTTGATGCATTCAAATAGTTTGTTGCTCGGGTGGAACGAGAGACTGGATAAAAGCTGAAGAGTGCTTGATATGAAAATGGAGGAGAATATCAAGGTCTATTTAAGGCATATTGTAGATCTCATGGAATCAAGATGGAGAAGATACAACCTAAGACACTACAACTGAATAGGGTTGTAAAGCAAATGAATCGAACAATTACAAAAAGTGTTTATTGTATGATATCACACGTAAAATTTCTCAAGTCGTTCTATGGAGAAGCTATGAAGACCGTCACCAATATTGTCAACCTTACGCCCTCCGTTCCCCTGGACGGAGACACCCCGAAGGAAGTTTGGTCAAGAAAGCAGGTTTCTTATAACCATATAAAGGCGTTCGCGTGTAGGGAATTCGTTTTGATTTCCTTTTTCCTCTACTAACTTTCCTACAATAACACTTACTCGCTTCCCGAAAGATAATGATATAAGATCAAAAGAAGTTAAGGAAAATAACTTAACCGTATAATCATCACAACGGAAAGATAGAGAAGAGTGATAAATCCTAGTTTTCTTAAGCACACACCGTTCAATGATTTCACTCAAAGACATGAATAACCTGAAAATCCATGGGGTTGTGCTCAATTTGTATTGGTTCTTGGTCAATCAAAAGGGCTCTTGCAGATGATGCATGGGTGGATACAGTGGGTTGATTTTTGGAAAAACTCGGATGAATTACAGGAATCTCCGCCGAGTTTTCTTCAGAAATAGGCCGAGATTCTTCGATGAAATGACCTTCGATCACTTGTTTGTCCAATGCTCGATCCTTGCCTTCTGTCTTCCGCTTGTCATAGGTCTCAATGATTTGTAAAGGGGTCATGGGCTTTAGTTTTATCTTTTTACCATTGAATGTGAATATGTACTTGTTGGTATGACCATAATGCTCCACTTTCTGATCATATTTCCGTGGGCGACCTAGCAAAATGTGACAAGCCTGCATATGCACTACATCACACAAGATCTCATTAGTATAATGTCCTAATGTGATAGTCAACTTAACTTGCTTGTTGACCTTCAAGGTACCACAATCATTCATCCATGTTAGTTTATAGGATCTAGGGTGATAAAAAGTAGGATGTTGCAACTTAGTAACCAATTCAACCCTAGCAATGTTACAACAACTACCTCCATTAATGATCATATTGCACACCTTTCCCTTAACAAGACATCTAGTATGAAAGAGATTTTCTCGTTGGGTATTTTCACTAAGAGAAATATTGACATGCAAAGTCCTTCTAGCAATCAAAGATTCTCCATGCTCAAATTCATAACTCTCATCACTTTAACTAGAACTTTTAGGATCTTCTTCACTTTTATAATCCCCTTGTTGATTAATGAACAAAACCTTGTTATTAGGACAATCCTTTTTATATTGACCTCTACCTTGACATTTAAAATACACAATGTCTCTAGAATGTAAAGTAGAGTTAGAACTGCTCCCTTTAGGATCCTTTGAAGTCTCATTCAAAGGTTTAGAATGTGGGGAATTGGATGATGAAGTTCTCAGTACTCCTTGGTTGTCATTCCTGCTTCGAGGATCTCTTTGGGGAGAAGCTTGGTCAAAATCTCGGCCGATAATGTCCAGTTTGACCCGAGATTTGTTATGGTGCCATGAGTTTGTCTCTTGGTTCCGTCCTTGGAGCTTCTTTTCCACCTTGATAGCCAAATGCAGTAAGTTAGTCATATTATAATAAGGATATAGATCAATTTCATTAGCTAATGATGGATGTAGAATTCCTAGAAATTTAGCCATAGTGGACTCCTTATCCTCTTGGACATTGGCCTTAATCATCGCCATTTGCATGGTGTTATAGGCTTTTTCCACGCTTTGGGTGCCTTGTTTGAAATTCTACAACCTTTGCCTTGCTCCCCTAGCATAATATGGAGGTATGAATCTTGCTATCATCAATGCCTTCATATGCTCCCAAGTATGGATCTCTGGTTCTAGTGTTCGTTGTAACACCCCGATTTCGCGGGACTCGGGATGCCACATTGGGCTAGGATCTCACAGTGGATCCTGACCCTAGCCTGACAACAAGTTCACTAGACCTTACAACATGACACTGACAGATATAAAACAAATACATAAAATTGTATAAACTATACAACCCAAAGGTAAAGACAACATAGCCGAGTATAAAACAACAACCTCACACAGGAGGTGAAACAAGACATCATCCTCACGCAGGAGGGGAAACATAAACATCCCAAACCAACCACCTAATGTACGAGAGTCCTCGGCCTGTCACCCTGCCAGATCACCCAACAGCGCCTATCCTGCAAACATCTACAACACGGTATGAAACCGTTAGCTAACCATACATATATAAGGTAATGCATAAGCACAAGCACAATCATGAAAGATAAACATATCAGCATGCTATCACACATTTATCCATTTTATCATCTTTATATAATAGTCATTCACTCAAATCGTATATATATAAATAGATGAAAGTATGTGACACGATGACCGATACATCCTCGCCTCTGAGTTCTATATCCAGTTGTATGAGTATCGGTCACACAATCCGTGTACCCTATGAGAGTGGATTGCGCCCTTCATGTAAACCAGTCTGGCCTGACGTCAGAGAATCTCCCAGACTCCATGGCAGGATGAAAGGGAGGGTTATCATAGTCACGCAACGGGGCAGTCAATAAAACATAAGTCATTATAAACGATATCTCATGCTATCATAGCAAACATATAACGCACACACCACTCATGCAAACACCCTATATAGGGATGGTAGATAAGTAAGTCCTACGGACTTACCTCAACCTCGTACTCAGCTCAACCACAACAACCTCTAATCTTGAGAGAGGGGCACTGCCTAATAACAAGGCATAAAGATATATCAAACTCTATTCATCAAAGGAGTCACACCTAGATCCAAAGGGATCCATGAGGATCATACTCAATCTATAAGCCTCACAACCAACTAAACCTCAATATCTCAACATAACTCACAATTCCTCAAATCTCAAGGTAGTATCTAACCAACATTCCTCAATCTCAATTCTAATCCTAATTTAATTAATTAATTAGATTTCGCCAGAATAACGTTTTGCCCGCAGGCAATTTCTAAACCCCCTGTCATCAGATTTCATCAAACAAACAACCCATAATCACCACAATAATATAACAACCATAATGAAATTTCTAATTATCCATTTTGACAAGCCTAAAGTCAATTTAGGCCAAATTGCAGTACGGAAAACGAATAAATTCATAACTTATTCGTTACTAACCCGACTGACGATCTGAAAGAAGATTCGAATCACAGCGACGCACGCTACGCATGGACAACATCAAATTCGCTGGTATGAAGAGAATGAAGAGAGAAATCCAGAAACTCGAACGGAATTGAAATCGGATTAGAAACGGAGAGTAGATATGAGTTTGAAGGTTGAGAGAAATCAGAGCTTTTACGAGGAAACGTGAAAGGAAATGAATTAATAAAGAATTTTCCGCTATTTTTAGCAAAGTCGATAATTATCCTTTAGCAAAGTCGATAATTATCCTTTAGCAAAGTCGATAATTATCCTTTAACCGATCCAAAGGCGGGTCGAACTTCCTTCTCCAAACTTCTCGAGATTGGAATATTAAATCTGGAATATTGTAGGGATAATTATTCCACAACTGCCTCGGAAAATGTGTATTCCTAAGCCGTCTTTCTTAGCCGTTAAGAAACGAAATAACGACTCTTTTGACCGTTTTGCCTCTCCATGTTATTTCATATCTAGGACATATCCGATGTCTTGATCATTTCTCTCAACTGCATTTTTATTAAATGGAGCTCCCAAATGCTCCAAATAACACCGGAGGGTAAAAATAATTACCCGGGAGAAAAAGTAAAAATTTTCCCAAACGTCCAAAATTACGCAGGAACATAACGGTGGGACTCATACTCCTCACTTGCGCAATTTTCGCGAGTTATATGTCATTTACTATCAACGATTAAGTTAATCAACATTAATTAGAATTTGGAAATCCTAGCTATTACATCACACACCCCTTAAAAAAAGTTTCGTCCCGAAACTTGAACAAAATTCCCAAATCCTCTCGGACCCATACGTCGAGGTATAAACACTATCTCTATAGGAGGTATCACATCTCCGTTCAAAGGTATCAACCTATAACAATCTATAACCTCAAATCATAAGCATGGAGGAATCAACAACTCCAGAAAACAGGATCATAACGCTATCCCAAAGGCATGGAGGTAAAACATCTCTAGCAGTTTAATCCTATCCCAAAGGTACAAAGGTAAAACATATCTAGCAACTATATCCTTAATCACACCGTGGAGGAAACATCTCCAAGAACTATAATCACTATAACAGTATGGAGGAAATACACCTCCATTTGACTCACATCACAAGGGCATGGAGGAAAAACATCTATAGCTACCAACTCATCATCAAGGAGGAAACACATCTCCAAAACACAAATGACCGTATGAAGGAAGAACATCTCCAGAAATCTCTATACCTATATCCCAAACATGGAGGTAATATTATCTCCAACTAACCTAATCTCATTCTACAACATGAAGGTAGAACCATCTCCAGCTGAGCTATACACGATGGTATGGAGGTAGAATTCCTCCAATGGTAAAATCATCGCTCGAGGGTTTGGAGGTAAAACTTCTCCAGCCATAACATAACTCACCCTAACATAACAAGATTCACTAGGATCACCAATAATATAACACGGAAGAGAACATCACATATCACATAATCACATCATCATATATCTCATAATATACAACGATGGCTTGCTCACCAAGTCTACGGCGCAACCTTCTCTGCATAAACTCGGATTAGTTCCTATGGCTACTATCCTCAATCATCCTGGTGGCATCGTCTTGGTTACTATACTCTCATCATCAGAATGTTCTTCAAGCATAAACGTTCTATACCTCATTCTAAGACTGCAACACGATATTCTGTAAACTTGTGGTCTGCCTTGACTACTAAATCATCATGACTCACAGTGCGTCTCGGGTCTGGTATATACTCCCTTAGCTGAGACACGTGAACAACAGGGTGAATACCCTCTAACCTCGAAGGCAAAGCTACTATGTATGCTGCCCTCCCAACTTTGACGAGTATCTAGAAAGAACCGACATATCGGGGACTCAACTTTCCCCCATATGCCAAAACGTTTGACGCCTCGCGTGAGAGATAATCTCAGCTGGACATGAGCTCCTATTCTGAACTCTAGAGGCCGGCGCCTCTTGTCTACATACGACTTCTGGCGACTTTGTGCCGAGCATCCACTTCCTAAACAACGCTACTCGAGCCATAGCATCCTTAATCTTCTCTGGTGCTATCCCACTAGTACTGCTAGACCCATCCCAACATAAAGGTGTACGGCATCTATGCCCATACAGTGCCTCATAAGAGGCCATCCCAATAGATGCATGTCAGCTGTTGTTTCACAAATAGGACCTTGCAACAAGAAGCACGAAGAAATAATGAAAACATTCAACCTGTCATTTGGAAAACATTTACATAACAACCCTGCATGCAGATAGTATGTATATCCCAAAACGACACTTCAAAAAATGACACCTGAACAGTTGTCTTAAAACTTCAGCCTGAAATCAACATGTGTACATAGTTGCACACAACCAACAAAAGACTCGCTTGCAAGCGATTAGTTTCAAAAGTAGTTCAGACAACTCTTGGGTTAACACTGCCTCGGCTGTCCACTTCCTGCAGCTGAAATCCCTGAAGCGTTCCTATGATCGGCATTACCTAAAAAGATTCGATTTAAAACCATTAGATACCGATCATAATCTATCCACGAGAGATTATATTATCACATCACAACACAATAAATATATTCAAATACCATATACCGTGCTCATGAGATGATATCATGCTTTTATGAATGATGCACGTGGATGTAGTATGAAAATTACAATTTGCGATCCTGGACCAAATCCGGAATCATTGCTTATACGGTTTTGGCTTTGGTGTGAGCTCACCATTGCACAGATTAGGTTAAATCAGACATTTGCTCTTAGGTCGTAGCCAAACTGATCAAGTCTACGGGCCAGACTTTCTCGTGGTGGGTTATGGTCTTAACCCCTAACCACATGCAACATTTTGCCATTCATGTTATTGCAAACATTTACCATTTTCATTAGGTGTGCGACCTGAGCCTGAAGTCCATCAGACTCGGTGTCATTCTTATACAAATGCAAGTGATTCGGGCTTGTCCGAGCTCCGGCATTCACTGCAATAGCTAGTGACCTGGCTAATGGTTAGCTCAGAGTCTTAAACAATTTACATACTATTGACCTTTACAGGTCATCATCATATCACATGCCTTAAAAGGCGTATCATGTCATACATTATCATGTTTCAACAAGCTCATCATCATATCACATGCCTTAATAGGCTAACACATGTTCATTTAACCATTTCTCAAAACCATGACATGATAATAGTCACAACAATATTAAGCATGCTTTACACATAATAACGTCATTTTCATCATAAAATATATCTAGCATGCTTTACACATAACACATCTCAATGCATAACATTCACATTTCAACACCACAAGGCATTTCAAAACAACAACACATATCAACACAGTGAGATATAAATCTCTCATGTGATACCCGGAAAATTTATTTTCCGTTTAATACCAGATCAAACCGGATTTCGATCCGCTAACCTTTCCTCATTCTGGAGAATGTTATACATTATAAAAATTTTATCAAAGTTCTATCATTTTATGTAACTTATTTCACATAAAATGATAAATAGGTAAACTGAATAACAAGTCCGTATGATTAAAAAACGAAGAGTAGTTCCGTACAATTTAACGACTCATTTAATGGCCATCACCTAACTAGATGGGCGGGCTCATCGGGTTAGGCCCAGCAGATACAATTTCCGGCCCAGCCCATAACTCTTACCCTAATCCATGTTTAATTAACTTAACCTAAATTCCTAATCTAACTGCTGTATGCGATAAGCGTAACCCTCCTCCCTCTCTACCGCACAATTACCTCACGTTCTGGATACCAATACTCTCTCCCATCTCGAATCTGCTCAGCGCCTCGCCTTCACCAGGGACCAGCCGATGCAGCAAACCTCCTCTGCGAACAGCACTGCCGTCTGGTGTTGCCCCAGCCGACGCAGCAATCCACTTCAACGCTGCAGCCAAACCGCAACCTCCTGCACAGCAAATGCCAGGGATCTTGCTCGACCTTCTGCATAGACGCTGAGATTATCGCTGATGCACTCCAGGCGGCTGCACACCTCCAACGGGAACGAGATAGGAGTGGATCGCTGCCCAGCCTGCTGCAGACGGAACACAGCCACACTTGCCTTCTGAAGACGATGTTGTGGTGCAGTGACCGACAACTTCCTTTCCCAACCGATTGGCACCTGCTCATGAGCATCAAGCGAACCAATAAGTGCATCATCTCTCTTCCTTCTGTCGACCCAAACTGGCACCCGGACTAGTTGCTTCTCCTTCTGGCGACCCCAAACGCAGCACCAGTGAGATGGTTCTCTTCTGTCGATCCAGCATACCATTGATTACGAGGAGCCCAGATCCGATCTACAGCAGCCTTAGTGTCGTCATTCACGTGCCTTCGAGTCTTGGAACCGGGTAAGGTTGATACCCTCATCTTCCTTGCACTTATGTCCATGTAATTCATGCCTAATGAGTGTCTTTGATGTCTACTAAACCTGCTCAGAACATCCATAGAAGAAACAGTGAAGATATAGGAGTTTGCTGAGTTTTCGGAAGTGAAGAACATTCAAATTCGGCTCCAGTTTTGGGTAGGTTAGACTCCACCTTTACTGCTGATTTTCGGATATGTTTTAGTCGATATTGTATAGTATAACATACTAAAATTTGAGAGTAATCGGAGCTACGGTTTGAGAGTTATGGCGTTCCAAAGTTGACTCCTCATGCAGTTTTATAAATGTGCTGAGTTGAGAAAAACAGCATGGGATGCTGTTTTGTGAGATAGTTTTTAATAAGCTCTTGATCTCCGTTGGGCTTGAATTTTGGGTATGGTATAGTTGACATATTGTTGTAGAACATATTAAAATTTGAGAGGCATCCAGCGAGTGGTTTGGGATCTATGATTTTTCCAAGATTGAGTCGTAAACAGTTTTTCTGTTGGCTGAAATTCGGTTTTGTGAGATAGTTTTAAATAGGATTTTGATCTCCTTTGCGGCTGAATTTTGGATATAATATAGATAAGATTTTATAGTAGAACATATCAAAATTTGGGATAAATCCAGCGAGTAGTTTAGGAGTTATGATTTTTCAAAGTTAAGACAGTGTGCTGCTTGTGAAGTGTTGTACCCAACTTTAGAAATTTTTGTAGAATCGATGCTTTAACAGTTTTAAGAAATTCTTTCTCCTATGAGTAGATAGGATATCATAGATGACCTAGGGAATTATTTCGGAATTTTTATAAAATTATTCGAATTTTATATTTGAAGCTGTAGTTGGACTTTAGTGACCTTTCGAGAAATAGAAAATGGGTAGTTTTTATAGTTACCTAAAATCATCCTAGGGAGTAGAATATGGTTAGTTAGCCTCAAATTATAATTTAAGTACATATTCTGAGTTTTTGGAAGTTCCGGGACTAAGGGTAAAATAGTCATTTTACCTTAAATAAGCACTGTAATAACTTCTACACATAGAATCGTATATCTTAAGAGTTTTAGACTTATAAGTATCCAGGGAAATGTGTTGCCCCACGTGCCTCCTCTGACAGGCAACTGAGTTCTGCACTTACGGATTTAGTGATGGTTAAGAGAGAGTTGAGATTTGATTCTGGTAAGTCCACGGACTTACTTAACTGGCTTCTTGCATGGGTGTATTGTGTACTAGTGGTGTTTGCTAGTTAAGATAAATAACGAAACCGGAATAGGCCAACTTTAGTATATTGTGTAATTGACCCAAGTGTATGATAACGGGTCGTGACATCATCTGCCTAGCTCTTGCGAGAGTCTAGGAGGTTCCCTGCGACCAGCCAAGTCCGGTAGACGGTCAAATGCATTAGTACCATTCCGCGTTGGTAAACGGGGACAGGGGCGAGGTTTGGGAATCCCTCGTGTCACAAAATAAGTATCATTAGTAATAACCTATCACCTAATTAAAGATAATAAAAGGATTGAGTGTTGCATGTTGATTGTGTATGTTGTGTGTTTGTGCTTTTACCTTTATACTTATGCATATAATGTTAGCTAACGGTTTTATACCGCTTGTAGATGTCTTGCAGGTTAATACAGTTGTAGAGAGATCCGGAAGAAATGGTCAGCCGGGTCCACGTACTCATTTAGTTGGGGACGGGGATGTCTTCTGTTCTTCATATGCGTCGTTTTAATATCTTTTCTTGTAAAGTTGATACATATTTCGATGTATATATTGTTTATAGTTTTCAAATGTTTTAAATACTTTTGTGCCTTGTTGTAAGATCCAAGTTAAATTGTTGTCAAACTAAGGTCAGAACCCATTGTGAGGTCCTAACTAGTAGCTCCCCGAGTTCTCAGAATTTGGGGTGTTACAATATGGTATCAGAGCTCTAGGTTGGCAACAATGGCACTTGAAATCTTCTGAAAGACCGAATGTATAAAATAACTAGAACCCGAAAGGGGTCTAAAAATTTCAAAACGGATTTATGTTTTCACACGCGCGCATAGTCGGGTTGTTGGGTTAGTAGTACGTTGGACCACCATCGCTCTCTGTGGATCTCTACAACTTAGATCGATATGAGTTAGCATATAGACTTACTATGATGAGTATTAATGTATGTTATATATATGTATAAGTGTAGTATGTTAGTATCCTAAAGGATATATTATATCCTTTAGTTGTGATATCATGAAGCGATTATCGCCTCATGATAAATCGGTAGTAAACTTGAAGAGTTTTCAACGCGAGACAAAGGACTCTGACCTTGGATCAAGTATTATACTCGGGTGGGCGTCCTAGTACCCCTTGTTAACCATCCAAAGAACTAATAGGCGAAGAAGTAAAGATGTGGAGATAATTTTGACCATAAGTACAATCAAATGAGGAAGAATTCCCGAGTCAACTCAGATAGAAGAAATAGAAGGTCATACAAGGGACTTGGTTGTATGAAGCCGAGAGATGAATTATAAGAACCATGCAAGAGACTACAAGAGTGCGGAGTAGAGATACCAATATTGGAACGAGACAAGTAGAATTGAGTACAACCAAGATTACGGAATCAAGGACATTACCATCGAGGCGGATGCCCCATAGACCATTATGGGCATCAGAAACCAGAAGAGACAGAGTGTCAATCTGGGTGTGATAATATAAGGTGCACGGAATGAAGACCTACAATTGAGTGTAAAAGCGAAAAGGCAGACCCCACAAATATAGAGAGGTTTTGACCCTCCTCAGAGATATAAGCAGTTTGAAAGAAACCGCGACGCAAAGAATGGAATCCTGTAGCAGGGTCAACGGAGTTCATGAAGGCGATATTACCACTAACTCCAGTGAGGAAATCTATATGGAAGAACGGCCTTGCTAGACTCGAGAGTCCAGAGTAACCCGAATTATCATGGGACCTAAGCCATCAACACAGATGGTCCATGCAAAAGGAACTGCAAGTGGATGATCATTACGGCCATAAGAATTTCAAAGACGCTTGCAAGCTATCGTGGAAAAAATGAAACGACTATTTATGTCAGATGAATGACACAATTGGACTAGGGAAATGGAGTTAGGCCATAAGAAGCGGAAGGGTGGAAGGTAGAACGAACTAAAGAAGTATAAAAGGATTGTTGTGAGCAACTGTTTACCTACTAGCTAAGGAAGTTTTGACATATCACAATTAACACGGAATGGAGACTTACAACTTAATGTAAGAGCGAAAGGTAGACTTCACAAGCCTGGAGACGTTTTGTCTTCTTTAAAGATAAGAATTCTAAAAGGAATCATAACGCCAGTATCGAAAGGATGGAATCCATGTAACATAGTCAATAGAGATTTGGAAGGAAATATTACAAACACCGATTAAGGAACTTGTGCTCGTAAGAATCGTGTGGTGGACTCAAGAGTCCAAGGTAAACCCCATTTATAACAGAACATAGGTCATCAACATAGACTGTCCCTGTAAAGGGACTACAATTGGGAGGTAATTAAAAGTCATCGGAACTACAAGACGCTTACCATCTATCGTGGAGTGTTAGAAACGACTTTTAACGTCAGGCGAATGGCACAGTGAGACTTGAGAAGTAGAGTTGTCCCAAAGGAAGTAGAAGAGTGAAAGATAAGACGAACTAAAGAAGGATAAAAGGATTAATCTAGTAGGTAATGTGCACCAAAAGTTTAATACCAGTAGAGGTATGAAATTGAGATAAGTCAATTATAGACTGACCGATGTCAACCAAGGACGTGCAAGTATTGTTGGGTATTGACGAGTTATGTGCCGTTAAGAAGAGATATTTGTGATTGTGGATCTATGGAGTAGCTTTACCAACGCCTTAGAGGATTTCCTCAAGTAGGCAACGACAACCTTCTTGGATGAATTAAAGGTATAAAGAGAAACGTTTTAAGGGTTACTTCTTGGCTAGTTAAGATCAAACTCCGGTCAAGTCAGGGAGTTTGGATCCATGGTAGAAGAATTAAAAAAATAAGCGGAAGAAGTTTTTTTTTTTTCAATCGTTGTTTTATTTTCTTAAGGCAAGTAAAGAAGGTACTTTGTACTTCATCCGTATACGACTCATGGTGTAATTGAAAGGAAGAGTTTTGAGGTCAATCATTTTATACTTACAGAGAAGGTCGTTAGGATTAATGGGTGACAACAGAATAATCAGAGCAGCGCAGCGGAAGCGTGGTGGGTCCTAACCCATAAAGCAAGAAGCTCAAGGGTACTGATGGATGTCGTGTCGAGTTTAAGATGCTGAAAGTTGGTGAAATGCATTCTAGTTGGAAGAAACGTGAGATAGGCTATGTGAGTGACTGGAAATGATGTATGGAAACTTATGGGCATGTAGAGGTAATAGAAGGAGACTGGTACCCTATTATGGATCCGAGTGAAGAGTGATGGCTTTGTTACGTGTTGCCAAGCAATTATTTTTAGAATTCTATAACTAACGGAATACGTTAGAGTAAGTTTTCTGGATGTATTAGAAAAGAATTAAGGATGTAATAAAAGTATTGTGCATGACCTACACTAGAAAGCTCAAAGTAAGTAACTACCATCCTGAGTCGAAGAAACATAAGAAAGAGAAGCGACAGGAGCATACTTGTAACCTAGTAACTGTGCTTAAAGAAAGCATAATCTCGGAGTAGATTTTATGTGTAATGTTATGTCGGAACAGAGCCTAGTTGCGTTTTGAGTCAGAGGGATATTATCGGTCTGATATCCATGGTGGAGAAAAGAGTGCACTGCGGATGGTATGTTAACAATTATTGAGTAGTCATGATCAAATAACAGTGATAGGAGATCACTTTGTGTCTAATACCGTCATTCCGGACGTATTCTAGGTCACTTAAGATCTTGGAAAATGCGTGATAAACCTAAGTTTGAGCAAACGATATATGAGAGATCTGTAAATAATATAATAATGCCACGTGAACAAAGTGGATGACCACTAGATTTGATTTTTAGTTGTCTCGAGTGTTAGACCTGAAAAGGGTAAAGGTGACGATTCCTTACTTGAGGAGTAAGATGACTGAGTAATATTAAAAGACAAGACCAAGTGGGTCGTGATACGAAGAGCATTGAGCACTTGGTAAATGTTGGTGGATGTCCAAGACCTTTGACCTGGTTGTGTAGTCAGAACCTTTTCAAAAGGCCGGAAGCAAGTGGTCATAACAGAGGGAAGAAAGTTGAATAGATCATTTTTCCGTAGGGTCATCAAAGGATCTAGAAGTGATTTGTGTAAGGAAAACCATTGGAAGTTTTAAAGCGGTTTAAAAGTGACTGATGGACTAGTTTCCTCACCCTATTGGAGAAGGTAGCTTCAGTTTTCCACGGAGACTAAGTTTGAGAACTGAGTTTGTAAATTTCAGTGGGGAGATACCTACTAGACACGGGTTAGGTTATCATATTAGAGGATCAAACAGTTGAGCAGGATAATACCAATGAGATATCTGGTAACCACTCTAGAACGTGGTAGCAGCAGGCGCTTGTGATCTAAGTACCTGAAAAGATCTAAGATTTAGTGGTTTTATGAGAAGCCGATAAGGCTACCAAAGACATTGGGGATAGCAAGAGACGTAACATTTCAAAGACCAATGTAGTGATAGTTGTAACCTCGAGAGTGACGAGTTAGGGCTTGACCTTGGATGTGTGATATTGTTTGACTACTTGTTTATTTCATGATTGAGTGCTTAGTCAGTGATGTGTGCTTTTGATAACCTTGATGTGTGGGATACTTGGATGTGGAAACAACGAGACTTTTGTGTAGTGATCAAAAACACCCATTAGGTGTCTTAAAGGCCGATCAGGATTGTCTTACCCTTAGTTTCGGGACGAAACTTATTTTAAGGGGGAACTGATGTGATACCCGGAAAATTTATTTTCCCTTTAATACCAGATCAAACCGGATTTCGATCCGCTAACCTTTCCTCATTCTGGAGAATGTTATACATTATAAAAATTTTATCAAAGTTCTATCATTTTATGTAACTTAATTCACATAAAATGATAAATAGGTAAACTGAATAACAAGTCCGTATGATTAAAAAACGAAGAGTAGTTCCGTACAATTTAACGACTCATTTAATGGCCATCACCTAACTAGATGGGCGGGCTCATCGGGTTAGGCCCAGCAGATACAATTTCCGGCCCAGCCCATAACTCTTACCCTAATCCATGTTTAATTAACTTAACCTAAATTCCTAATCTAACTGCTGTATGCGATAAGCGTAACCCTCCTCCCTCTCTACCGCACAACTACCTCACGTTCTGGATACCAATACTCTCTCCCATCTCGAATTTGCTCAGCGCCTCGCCTTCACCAGGGACCAGCCGACGCAGCAAACCTCCTCTGCGAACAGAACTGCCGTCTGGTGTTGCCCCAGCCGACACAGCAATCTACTTGAACGCCGCAGCCAAACCGCAACCTCCTGCACAGCAAACGCCAGGGATCTTGCTCGACCTTCTGCACAGACGCTGAGATCATCGCTGTTGCACTCCAGGCAGCTGCACACCTCCAACGGGAACGAGATAGGAGTGGATCGCTGCCCAGCCTGTTGTAGACGGAACACAGCCACACTTGCCTTCTGAAGACGATGTTGTGGTGCAGTGACCGACAACTTCCTTTCCCAACTGATCGGCACCTGCTCATGAGCATCAAGCGAACCAGTAAGTGCATCATCTCTCTTCCTTCTGTCGACCCAAACTGGCACCCGGGCTAGGTGATTCTCCTTCTGGCGACCCCAAACGCAGCACCAGTGAGCTGTTCTCTACTGTCGATCCAACAGACCATTGATTACGAGGAGCCCAGATCCGATCTACAGCAGCCTTAGTGTTGTCATTCACGTGCCTTCGAGTCTTGGAACCGGGTAAGGTTGATACCCTCATCTTCCTTACACTTATGTCCATGTAATTCATGCCTAATGAGTGTCTTTGATGTCTACTAAACCTGCTCAGAACATCCATAGAAGAAACAATGAAGATATAGGAGTTTGCTGATTTTTCGGAAGTGAAGAACAGTCAAATTCGGCTCCAGTTTTGGGTAGGTTAGACTCCACCTTTACTACTGATTTTCGGATATGTTTTGTCGATATTGTATAGTATAACATACTAAAATTTGAGAGGAATCGGAGCTACGGTTTGAGAGTTATGGCGTTCCAAAGTTGACTCCTCATGCAGTTTTATAAATGTGCTGAGTTGAGAAAAACTGCATGGGATGCTGTTTTGTGAGATAGTTTTTAATAAGCTCTTGATCTCAGTTGGGCTTGAATTTTGGGTATGATATAGTTTACATATTGTTGTAGAACATATTAAAATTTGAGAGGCATCCAGCGAGTGGTTTGGGATTTATGATTTTTCCAAGATTGAGTCGTAAACAGTTTTTCTGTTGGCTGAAATTCGGTTTTGTGAGATAGTTTTAAATAGGATTTTGATCTCCTTTGCGGCTGAATTTTGGATATAATATAGATAAGATTTTATAGTAGAACATATCAAAATTTGGGATAAATCCAGCGAGTAGTTTAGGAGTTATGATTTTTCAAAGTTAAGACAGTGTGTTGCTTGTTAATTGTTGTACCCAACTTTAGAAATTTTTGTAGAATCGATGCTTTAACAGTTTTAAGAAATTCTTTCTCCTATGAGTAGATAGGATATCATAGATGACCTAGGGAATTATTTCGGAATTTTTATAAGATTATTCGAATTTTATATTTGAAGCTGTAGTTGGACTTTAGTGACCTTTCGAGAAATAGAAAATGGGTAGTTTTTATAGTTACCTAAAATCATCCTAGGGAGTAGAATATGGTTAGTTAGCCTCAAATTATAATTTAAGTACATATTCCGAGTTTTTGGAAGTTCTGGGACTAAGGGTAAAATAGTCATTTTACCTTAAATAAGCACTGTAATAACTTCTACACATAGAATCGTATATCTTAAGAGTTTTAGACTTATAAGTATCCAGGGAAATGTGTTGCCCCACGTGCCTCCTCTGACAGGCAACTGAGTTATGCACTTACGGATTTAGTGGTGGTTAAGAGAGAGTCGAGATTTGATTCTAGTAAGTCCACGGACTTACTTAGCTGGCTTCTTGCATGGGTGTGATGTGTACTAGTGGTGTTTGCTAGTGAAGATAAATAACGAAACCGGAATAGGCCGACTTTAGTATATTGTGTAATTGACCCAAGTGTATGATAACGGGTCGTGACATCATCTGCCTAGCTGTTGCGAGAGTCTAGGAGGTTCCCTGCGACCAGCCCAGTCCGGTAGACGGTCAAATGCATTAGTACCATTCCGCGTTGGTAAACGGGGACATGGGCGAGGTTTGGGAATCCCTCGTGTCACAAAATAAGTATCATTAGTAATAACCTATCACCTAATTAAAGATAATAAAAGGATTGAGTGTTGCATGTTGATTGTGTATGTTGTGTGTTTGTGCTTTTACCTTTATACTTATGCATAGAATGTTAGCTAACAGTTTTATACCGCTTGTAGATGTCTTGCAGGTTAATACAGTTGTAGAGACATCCGGAGGAAATGGTCAGCCGGGTCCACGTACTCATTTAGTTGGGGACGGGGATGTCTTCTGTTCTTCATATGCGTCGTTTTAATATCTTTTCTTGTAAGGCTGATACATATTTCGATGTATATATTGTTTACAGTTTTCAAATGTTTTAAATACTTTTGTGCCTTGTTGTAAGATCCAAGTTAAATTGTTGTCAAACTAAGGTCAGGACCCATTGTAAGGTCCTAACTAGTAGCTCCCCGAGTTCTCAGAATTTGGGGTGTTACATCTCAGACACGGGTTTCTGCAGATCCAAGCTAAGTAAGTCCGAAGACTTACCTGGATACGCTCACTGAGCAACTAAGCTATAGTTAGTCTACCGTCTTCAACACCACCTGTCGAGAATTTCATATTCCTCTTATTAAACTTCTTGCTTCAAACATCAATTAAATTTATTCCTTTGAATTTAATTAGCTTATAGCATTTTCTAGATTCCTAATTTAATTAATTAATCTTTAATTAATTAATTAAATTTCATCAGAATAACGTTTTGCCCGCAGGCAGTTTCTCAACCCAACTGTCATCAGATCGCATCAAACAAATCGCCCATAATCACCAAAATAATGTAACGAGCATAATGGAATTTCAAATTATCCATTTTGACAAGCCTACGGTCAATTTAAGCCAAATCGCAATACTGAAAACGAATAAATTCATAACTTATTCGTTACTAACCCGATTGACGATCCAAAAGAAGATTCGGAATCACAACGACGCAAGCTACCCTCGGACACCATCAGATTCACCGGAATCTGAGCGACGGAACAAGCCATATAAGGGGGAGGCTCGACCTGACCTTCACTTCAACGGAAACACAGAAACTCAGTACCAAAATGAAGAGGA
Organism: Fagopyrum homotropicum; assembly: GCA_033239125.1. Taxonomy (NCBI): domain Eukaryota; kingdom Viridiplantae; phylum Streptophyta; class Magnoliopsida; order Caryophyllales; family Polygonaceae; genus Fagopyrum; species Fagopyrum homotropicum. The sequence goes on from BSWB01000005.1 coordinate 51,243,136, forward strand.
CGAAGAGAGGAATCAGAAAACTCAAACGGAATTGAAATCGGATGACAAACGAAGAGTATATCTGAATTTGAAGGTTGAGAGAAATTAGAGCTTTTACGAGGAATTGTGAAAGGAAATGAATTAATTAAATGAATTTCCGCTATTTATAGTGAAGACTATAATTATCCTTTAGCAAAGTCGATAGTTATCCTTTAACCGATCCGAAGGTGGTTTGATTCCCTTCTCCAAACTTCTCCAAATTGGAATGACGTATCTGATATTTTGTGTGGATAATTATTCCGCAAATATCTCGGAAAACGTGTATTCCTAAACCCTCTTTCTTAGCCGCTAAGAAACGAAATAGCAACTCTTTTGGCCATTTTCCCTTTCCATGTTATTTCATATCTTGAACATATCCGATGTCCTGATCATTTCTCTCAACTGAAATTTTATTAATTGAAGCTCCCAAATGCTCCAAATAATACCAGAGGGTAAAAATTATTCCCCGTAGGAAAAATTAAAATTTCCCCCATATGTCCAGTTTTACGCCAAAATCATAATGGTGGAATTCATACTCGTCATCTACACACAATTCGCGAGTTATGAGTCAATTGTTATCGATGATTAACTTAATCACCCTTAATCATCCTTTATTAGGATTCGAAAATCCTACCTTTTACATCACACACCCCTTAAGAAAAAGTTTCGTCCCGAAACTTTAGTACACAGCTCATCAGAAGACTGAATCCGTCAATCACAAAATTAACCTATCTTTGTATTTCGTGCAAGCATAGATTATTATCACGTTAGCGAGGTCATCACACTCACACTAGGGAAGTCTATCACTTCCTATGTTAGCAAACACAAATCAATTCACACACACATAAATCACATAAACATAGAACCATATAGGAACATTAGTTAGTAGAAAAAGTTAGGTACTAATTCATGCCTCTATCTCACTCACCGATCAAAGAACTAAACACCTCTGGATAATTTCTCTCCATGTGTTCAACCGTTTCCCATGTAGCCTCCTCCATTCCCCTTTGGGACTACTGGATCTTCACTAATGAAATTTCTTTATTCCTTAACTACTTCATCTTTTTGTCTAACACGGCTATAGGGAACTCGACATAGGTCCGATCAGGCTCTATCTCGATAGCATCATGGCTGACTACATGGGTCGGATCTGGTTAATACTACCTTAGTTGTGATACATGAAACACTGGATGTACTTTATCCATTGTTGGTGGTAATGCTAAACGATAAGCCACTTTATCAACTTTTTCCAAAATCTCAAACGGTCCAATATACCGAGGACTTAACTTCCCCTTGATACCAAATCGTTTGACTCCACGAGTCGGTGAAACTTTCAGCCAAACATGTGTCCCTGTTTCAAACTCTAGCGGACGTCGGCGCTTATCAACATACGATTTTTGTCTACTCTGTGCAGCCAACATCCTTTCTCGAATCAAAGCAACTTTTTCAATATCACTTTTAACTTTGTCTAGAGTTGTATCAATGACATCGGCAGGCTCATCCCAACACAATAGGGTTCGACATTTCCTTCCGTACAGTGCTTCATATGGTTCCATCTCAATGGATGCATGCCAACTGTTGTTGTAGGTGAACTCGACCAACCGTAAATGATCTGGCCATATCGGTCCCCAATCAAGCACACATGACCTCAACAAATCTTATAAAGTCTGAATAGTCCTTTTTTACTGACCATCTGATTGTAGATGGAACGTTGTTGTAAAATTTGAACTTAGTTCCCATTACTGTCTGTACCTGACTCCAGAATCAGGAAGTAAATCGTCCATCTCTGTCTGAAAATATGGTCTTAATAACTCCATATAATTTGACTACCTGATTCACGAATTCCTCTGTCAATCTATCACCGCCCAACTCTCCTTGATAACAATGAACCTTGTAGTATTTGACAATCAATCAACCACCACCCATATAGTGTCATGACCCTTGCTACTATGTAGACTGATTACTAAATTCATAGTGATATGTTCCCATTTCCATTATAGTATTTCACGTGACGTAAGTTCTCCTCTTGTTCTTTGATGTTCAATCTTAACTTGTTGACATGTTTGACAACATGCCACAACCCTATAATTATCCTTCTTCATATCTTTCCACTTGAAGTATGGTCTAATATCCTGATACAACTTATTCGACTATGGTGTTGTACGAGCATCAACAAGATTATTTCTTTTAATCTCATCATCTTGTGCCATACATATTCTTACTTGGTATCCAATCATATTGTCGTCGTTGATTAAGAATCTGAACTTTCATCATTCGTGATCATTGACCTCACCTTGGCCAGATCAAGGAACTTAGTTGTTTATGTTGGATCTCTTTCATCTAACTAGGCACGATCTCCAATGTACACAAACAACCTTGGTCTTTCTAAACCCATATTTCTCTACCACTATAAATCATATCTTTTTGTATCTCAACTTGTACAGTTAATCGAGCAATCGCTTTTTGTTGAGCTGACTTCCTACTCAAAGCACCAGCCACCACATTAGCTTTACCAGGTGATATAGTATCTCTAAGTCATAATCCTTTATCAACTCCAACCACCTTCTTTGTCTCATATTCAACTCTTTTTGAGTGAAAATGTACTTTAGGCTCTTGTGATCTGTCATGATCTTACACGTTGTCCCAAATAGGTAATGCCGCCAAATCTTAAGTGCATGAACTACTGCTCCTAACTCCAAGTCATGTGTAGGGTAGTTCTGCTCATATTGTCTCAGTTGTCTTGATGCATAGGAGATGACTCTTTCATTTTGCATCAAGACGCATCCCAAGCCCATTTTAGATGCATCACTATAAACAATGAACCCTAGTGTTTCATTCGGCTGAGCTAACACAGGTGCAGTAGTCAACCTCTTCTTTATCTCTTCAAAGCTTGCTTGACACTTGTCAGTCCACATAAACTTTGCCTTCTTCTGGAGTAGGTTGGTCATAGGTCTTGCTATGATGGAAAACCCTTTTACAAAACGTCTATAGTATCCCGCTAATCCTAGGAAATGTATCTCTCTGACGTTCTTGGGAGGTTCCCATGCTAGCACGGTTTCGATCTTGGATGGGTCAACTTTGACTTCTTCTACAGTAATCATGTGTCCCAAGAATGTTACTTCTTTCATCCAAAAGTCACACTTGGACAACTTAGTATAAAGCTTTTCTTTCCTCAATACTTTGAGAACTGATTCCAAATGCTCTGCATGTTCTTCACTACTTCGTGAATAAACTAGTATATCATCTATGAAGACCACCACAAACCGAGTACTCAATGTTGTCTTATGGATGTCATCTTCTTGAATCTTCAACTGGTGATAGCCTGACCGTAGGTCTATCTTGGAGAACACCTTTGCTCCTTGTAAACGATCTAACAAATCATCAATTCGTGGTAGTGGATACTTGTTCTTAATCGTCATCTTATTCAGTTCTCTATAGTCGATACATAGCCTCATTGTACCATATTTTTTCTTCACGAACAACACTAGCGCTCTCCATGGCGATACACTTGGCCAAATAAATCCTTTATCTGTCAATTCTTCCAACTTCTTCTTCAACTCAAGCATTTCCACAGGTGTCATTCTGTACGGAGCTTTAGAAATTGGTCTAGTTCCAGGCTCTAGATCGATTCTAAAGTCAACTTGCCTAGTAGGTGGCAATCTAGGTAATTCATCTTGAAAAACATCCTTAAACTCGCGTGCAACTGGAATGTATTTCAATTGAATCTTTCCTTCTTTCTCCAAAGCATAACATAAATATGTTTCACATCCTTTCCTTACCAGCTTACTTGCTTTCATCGTAGAGATCATCATTAGCGGGTCTTGTAGCTCACCTCCTTTGAACACATGACAAGTATCATCTTTGTCTAGCAACATCATTATTGTTAGCATTTTCGCATCTACCTTATCCATATACTTGATCATCCAATTGATGCCTAGAATCACGTCATCATTATCCAATCCGGTAATAAGGATATCGGTTGGCTACTTTACTTGCCTAGTTTCCACGTAAACTTCGCCTTTTTCCTCCTCTCACATTAGGACAAGATCCTTGAGTTAACATTATCCCCTAGTCTCACAAACTTTATCGTATCTCTAGGTTAACTACATTTGAAACATGTAGTTGGACTTTTTGATCAATCCTTTTTGTAATGATTTCGGTCTCCACAATTGAAACATGTTCTTCCCTCCAATTTCTCTTATGACCATTGTTATGGAGAAGGCCTTGTTTCTTGACTCACACGTCTCGTACTCGTAGGTTCAAGAAACTTGGAATAGACTTCTACCTCTTTCCTTCACTAGTTTAGGAATCCACCTCTTTCCTAAAGCCTTATCTTGCTTCAAGCTTTATTATCCTCTCCTAATACTCCAATAACGTCATATCTTAGGTGACAACACCAACTAAGAGGTCGTTTTATCCTATCGTAAACAATCTTATCAATTGATCATAAAGTGGTGCACTCTTATCCAACGATGTATACTCCTCGTGTAACTCATCTCCATCATGGGAGAACCTCCAAATGTTGCTTCCAGAAAATACTTTCACAAGTTAGTCCAAATACGACTCTTGAAAGTCTCGTAATCCATAATGATTCCACGATTTCTCATCCACCAACATGCACCAATTTTCAGCATGAAGGTTGCTGCAAGTTTCATCTTATACTTTTCTAGCCCTCCAATGTCCCCAAAAGTCATGTTTATGTGGTTCAACCGCCAATCAACTTGCATTACATAAGCTCCTGTAAACACTAACACATCTCTTCTTTTTATGGCTTTAGCCACTTCTCTAATGAAGTTCACTACCTTCTTGTTCCTCATATGGAACTTCTAGTGTTTGGGGTTCAACAACTCGTGCTTGCCCTTGTGTTTCTTTCGTAGCAATAGCCCTTTCTATCGCTATATTCTTGCATCTTCTCATCTCATGTAGCTCGATGGGTAGAGGTACTTGACCTTGACCACTTACTTTAAACATTATACTCTCATGTACTTCTAACTTGTCGTACTTCCACTGACACACTTGCACATTGTGCTCCCATTGACATACTCGTAATGAAGCTGCAACTTCCTTGTCTCTTAATCAAAACGCTTACGGTTGCCTTTATCACGGTTTCAATAAAGCGGAACATTCAAGATCGTTATCTCTTCATATATATCCACTACTTATAACAATAGTTATATCTATCATAATACTATAATCTTAACAAGTTAGAGAGAAAGAACTACACTTACAAGGAGTCACACTGAGGAATGGAAGGCAGTGTCTTTACCCACAATCCCGACTATGCATATGATTTTAAATCCATTAAAGCCATATGTTAGTAATTTCCAAAATCTTTTGAAAACTTAAATTGTCATTTCAAAACCAACCCGGACTGGGTTGTAGTTAGGTTGAACTATCATGTCTCATCTCAAGTCACATGTGTCCTTGTTGTCAACCTAAGCTCTGATACCAATCTATAACGACCCGAGTTTTAAGTAACCCAAGACGTCACTAGGCTAAGGACCACACAGTGGGTCCCATCAGTTAGCCTGACAACAACTTCACAAATAGGACCTTGCAACAAGAAGCACGAAGAAATAATGAAAACATTAAACCTGTCATTTAGAAAACATTTACATAACAACCCTGCATGCAGTTAGTATGTATATCCCAAAACGACACTTCAAAACATGACACCTGAACAGTTGTCTTAAAACTTCAGCCTGAAATCAACATGTGTACACATTTGCACACAACCAACAAAAGACTCGCTTGCGAGCGATTAGTTTCAAAAGTAGTTCAACCAACTCTTGGGTTAACACTGCCACGGCTGTCCACTTCCTGCAGCTGACATCCCTGAAGCGTGCCTATGATCGGCATTACCTAAAAAGATTCGTTTTAAAACCGTTAGCTACCGATCATAATCTATCCACGAGAGATTATATCATCACATCACAACACAACAAATATATTCAAATACCATATACCGTGCTCATGAGATGATATCATGCTTTTATGAATGATGCATGTGAATGCAGTATGAAATTTACAATTTGCTATCCTGGACAAAATCCGGAATCATTGCTTATATGGTTATGGCTTTGGTGTGAGCTCACCATTGCACATATTAGGTTAATTCAGACATTTTCTCTTAAGTCGTAGCCAGACTGATCAAGTCTACGGGCCAGGCTTTCTCGTGGTGGGTTATGGTCTTAACCCCTAACCACATGCAACATTTTGCCATTCATGTTAATGCAAACATTTACCATTTTCATTAGGTGTGCGACCCGAGCCTGAAGTCCATCAGACTCGGTGTCATTCTTATACAAACGCAAGTGATCCGGGCTTGGCCGAGCTCCGGCATTCATTGCAATGGCTAGTGACCTGGCTAATGGTTAGCTTAGAGTCTTAAATAATTTACATACTATTGACCTTTACAGGGCATCGCCATATCACATGCCTTAAAAGGCTTATCATGTCATACATTATCATGTTTCAACAAGCTCATCATCATATCGCATGCCTTAATAGGCTAACACATGTTCATTTAGCCATTTCTCATAACCATGACATGATAATAGTCACAACAATATTAAGCATGCTTTACACATCATGACGTTATTTTCATCATAAAACATATCTAGCATGCATTACACATAACACATCTCAATGCATAACATTCACATTTCAACACCACAAGGCATTTCAAAACAACAACACATATCAACACAGTGAGATATAAATCTCTCAGGCACGGGTTTCTACAGATCGAAGCTAAGTCCGAAGACTTACCTGGATACGCTCACTGAGCAACTAAGCTATAGTTAGTCTACCGTCTTCAACACCACCTGTCGAGAATATCATATTCCTCTTATTAAACTTCTTGCTTCAAACATCAATTAAATTCATTCCTTTGAATTTAATTAGCTTATAGCATTTTCTAGATTCCTAATTTAATTAATTAATTAAATTTCATCAGAATAACGTTTTGCCCGCAGGCAGTTTCTCAACCCAACTGTCATCAGATCGCATCAAACAAATCGCCCATAATCACCAAAATAATGTAACGAGCATAATGGAATTTCAAATTATCCATTTTGACAAGCCTACGGTCAATTTAAGCCAAATCGCAATACTGAAAACGAATAAATTCATAACTTATTCGTTACTAACCCGATTGACGATCCAAAAGAAGATTCGGAATCACAACGACGCAAGCTACCCTCGGACACCATCAGATTCACCGGAATCTGAGCGACGGAACAAGCCATATAAGGGGGAGGCTCGACCTGACCTTCACTTCAACGGAAACACAGAAACTCAGTACCAAAATGAAGAGGACGAAGAGAGGAATCAGAAAACTCAAACGGAATTGAAATCGGATGACAAACGAAGAGTATATCTGAATTTGAAGGTTGAGAGAAATTAGAGCTTTTACGAGGAATTGTGAAAGGAAATGAATTAATTAAATGAATTTCCGCTATTTATAGTGAAGACTATAATTATCCTTTAGCAAAGTCGATAGTTATCCTTTAACCGATCCGAAGGTGGTTTGATTCCCTTCTCCAAACTTCTCCAAATTGGAATGACGTATCTGATATTTTGTGTGGATAATTATTCCGCAAATATCTCGGAAAACGTGTATTCCTAAACCCTCTTTCTTAGCCGCTAAGAAACGAAATAGCAACTCTTTTGGCCATTTTCCCTTTCCATGTTATTTCATATCTTGAACATATCCGATGTCCTGATCATTTCTCTCAACTGAAATTTTATTAATTGAAGCTCCCAAATGCTCCAAATAATACCAGAGGGTAAAAATTATTCCCCGTAGGAAAAATTAAAATTTCCCCCATATGTCCAGTTTTACGCCAAAATCATAATGGTGGAATTCATACTCGTCATCTACACACAATTCGCGAGTTATGAGTCAATTGTTATCGATGATTAACTTAATCACCCTTAATCATCCTTTATTAGGATTCGAAAATCCTACCTTTTACATCACACACCCCTTAAGAAAAAGTTTCGTCCCGAAACTTTAGTACACAGCTCATCAGAAGACTGAATCCGTCAATCACAAAATTAACCTATCTTTGTATTTCGTGCAAGCATAGATTATTATCACGTTAGCGAGGTCATCACACTCACACTAGGGAAGTCTATCACTTCCTATGTTAGCAAACACAAATCAATTCACACACACATAAATCACATAAACATAGAACCATATAGGAACATTAGTTAGTGGAAAAAGTTAGGTACTAATTCATGCCTCTATCTCACTCACCGATCAAAGAACTAAACACCTCTGGATAATTTCTCTCCATGTGTTCAACCGTTTCCCATGTAGCCTCCTCCATTCCCCTTTGGGACTACTGGATCTTCACTAATGAAATTTCTTTATTCCTTAACTACTTCATCTTTTTGTCTAACACGGCTATAGGGAACTCGACATAGGTCCGATCAGGCTCTATCTCGATAGCATCATGGCTGACTACATGGGTCGGATCTGGTTAATACTACCTTAGTTGTGATACATGAAACACTGGATGTACTTTATCCATTGTTGGTGGTAATGCTAAACGATAAGCCACTTTATCAACTTTTTCCAAAATCTCAAACGGTCCAATATACCGAGGACTTAACTTCCCCTTGATACCAAATCGTTTGACTCCACGAGTCGGTGAAACTTTCAGCCAAACATGTGTCCCTGTTTCAAACTCTAGCGGACGTCGGCGCTTATCAACATACGATTTTTGTCTACTCTGTGCAGCCAACATCCTTTCTCGAATCAAAGCAACTTTTTCAATATCACTTTTAACTTTGTCTAGAGTTGTATCAATGACATCGGCAGGCTCATCCCAACACAATAGGGTTCGACATTTCCTTCCGTACAGTGCTTCATATGGTTCCATCTCAATGGATGCATGCCAACTGTTGTTGTAGGTGAACTCGACCAACCGTAAATGATCTGGCCATATCGGTCCCCAATCAAGCACACATGACCTCAACAAATCTTATAAAGTCTGAATAGTCCTTTTTTACTGACCATCTGATTGTAGATGGAACGTTGTTGTAAAATTTGAACTTAGTTCCCATTACTGTCTGTACCTGACTCCAGAATCAGGAAGTAAATCGTCCATCTCTGTCTGAAAATATGGTCTTAATAACTCCATATAATTTGACTACCTGATTCACGAATTCCTCTGTCAATCTATCACCGCCCAACTCTCCTTGATAACAATGAACCTTGTAGTATTTGACAATCAATCAACCACCACCCATATAGTGTCATGACCCTTGCTACTATGTAGACTGATTACTAAATTCATAGTGATATGTTCCCATTTCCATTATAGTATTTCACGTGACGTAAGTTCTCCTCTTGTTCTTTGATGTTCAATCTTAACTTGTTGACATGTTTGACAACATGCCACAACCCTATAATTATCCTTCTTCATATCTTTCCACTTGAAGTATGGTCTAATATCCTGATACAACTTATTCGACTATGGTGTTGTACGAGCATCAACAAGATTATTTCTTTTAATCTCATCATCTTGTGCCATACATATTCTTACTTGGTATCCAATCATATTGTCGTCGTTGATTAAGAATCTGAACTTTCATCATTCGTGATCATTGACCTCACCTTGGCCAGATCAAGGAACTTAGTTGTTTATGTTGGATCTCTTTCATCTAACTAGGCACGATCTCCAATGTACACAAACAACCTTGGTCTTTCTAAACCCATATTTCTCTACCACTATAAATCATATCTTTTTGTATCTCAACTTGTACAGTTAATCGAGCAATCGCTTTTTGTTGAGCTGACTTCCTACTCAAAGCACCAGCCACCACATTAGCTTTACCAGGTGATATAGTATCTCTAAGTCATAATCCTTTATCAACTCCAACCACCTTCTTTGTCTCATATTCAACTCTTTTTGAGTGAAAATGTACTTTAGGCTCTTGTGATCTGTCATGATCTTACACGTTGTCCCAAATAGGTAATGCCGCCAAATCTTAAGTGCATGAACTACTGCTCCTAACTCCAAGTCATGTGTAGGGTAGTTCTGCTCATATTGTCTCAGTTGTCTTGATGCATAGGAGATGACTCTTTCATTTTGCATCAAGACGCATCCCAAGCCCATTTTAGATGCATCACTATAAACAATGAACCCTAGTGTTTCATTCGGCTGAGCTAACACAGGTGCAGTAGTCAACCTCTTCTTTATCTCTTCAAAGCTTGCTTGACACTTGTCAGTCCACATAAACTTTGCCTTCTTCTGGAGTAGGTTGGTCATAGGTCTTGCTATGATGGAAAACCCTTTTACAAAACGTCTATAGTATCCCGCTAATCCTAGGAAATGTATCTCTCTGACGTTCTTGGGAGGTTCCCATGCTAGCACGGTTTCGATCTTGGATGGGTCAACTTTGACTTCTTCTACAGTAATCATGTGTCCCAAGAATGTTACTTCTTTCATCCAAAAGTCACACTTGGACAACTTAGTATAAAGCTTTTCTTTCCTCAATACTTTGAGAACTGATTCCAAATGCTCTGCATGTTCTTCACTACTTCGTGAATAAACTAGTATATCATCTATGAAGACCACCACAAACCGAGTACTCAATGTTGTCTTATGGATGTCATCTTCTTGAATCTTCAACTGGTGATAGCCTGACCGTAGGTCTATCTTGGAGAACACCTTTGCTCCTTGTAAACGATCTAACAAATCATCAATTCGTGGTAGTGGATACTTGTTCTTAATCGTCATCTTATTCAGTTCTCTATAGTCGATACATAGCCTCATTGTACCATATTTTTTCTTCACGAACAACACTAGCGCTCTCCATGGCGATACACTTGGCCAAATAAATCCTTTATCTGTCAATTCTTCCAACTTCTTCTTCAACTCAAGCATTTCCACAGGTGTCATTCTGTACGGAGCTTTAGAAATTGGTCTAGTTCCAGGCTCTAGATCGATTCTAAAGTCAACTTGCCTAGTAGGTGGCAATCTAGGTAATTCATCTTGAAAAACATCCTTAAACTCGCGTGCAACTGGAATGTATTTCAATTGAATCTTTCCTTCTTTCTCCAAAGCATAACATAAATATGTTTCACATCCTTTCCTTACCAGCTTACTTGCTTTCATCGTAGAGATCATCATTAGCGGGTCTTGTAGCTCACCTCCTTTGAACACATGACAAGTATCATCTTTGTCTAGCAACATCATTATTGTTAGCATTTTCGCATCTACCTTATCCATATACTTGATCATCCAATTGATGCCTAGAATCACGTCATCATTATCCAATCCGGTAATAAGGATATCGGTTGGCTACTTTACTTGCCTAGTTTCCACGTAAACTTCGCCTTTTTCCTCCTCTCACATTAGGACAAGATCCTTGAGTTAACATTATCCCCTAGTCTCACAAACTTTATCGTATCTCTAGGTTAACTACATTTGAAACATGTAGTTGGACTTTTTGATCAATCCTTTTTGTAATGATTTCGGTCTCCACAATTGAAACATGTTCTTCCCTCCAATTTCTCTTATGACCATTGTTATGGAGAAGGCCTTGTTTCTTGACTCACACGTCTCGTACTCGTAGGTTCAAGAAACTTGGAATAGACTTCTACCTCTTTCCTTCACTAGTTTAGGAATCCACCTCTTTCCTAAAGCCTTATCTTGCTTCAAGCTTTATTATCCTCTCCTAATACTCCAATAACGTCATATCTTAGGTGACAACACCAACTAAGAGGTCGTTTTATCCTATCGTAAACAATCTTATCAATTGATCATAAAGTGGTGCACTCTTATCCAACGATGTATACTCCTCGTGTAACTCATCTCCATCATGGGAGAACCTCCAAATGTTGCTTCCAGAAAATACTTTCACAAGTTAGTCCAAATACGACTCTTGAAAGTCTCGTAATCCATAATGATTCCACGATTTCTCATCCACCAACATGCACCAATTTTCAGCATGAAGGTTGCTGCAAGTTTCATCTTATACTTTTCTAGCCCTCCAATGTCCCCAAAAGTCATGTTTATGTGGTTCAACCGCCAATCAACTTGCATTACATAAGCTCCTGTAAACACTAACACATCTCTTCTTTTTATGGCTTTAGCCACTTCTCTAATGAAGTTCACTACCTTCTTGTTCCTCATATGGAACTTCTAGTGTTTGGGGTTCAACAACTCGTGCTTGCCCTTGTGTTTCTTTCGTAGCAATAGCCCTTTCTATCGCTATATTCTTGCATCTTCTCATCTCATGTAGCTCGATGGGTAGAGGTACTTGACCTTGACCACTTACTTTAAACATTATACTCTCATGTACTTCTAACTTGTCGTACTTCCACTGACACACTTGCACATTGTGCTCCCATTGACATACTCGTAATGAAGCTGCAACTTCCTTGTCTCTTAATCAAAACGCTTACGGTTGCCTTTATCACGGTTTCAATAAAGCGGAACATTCAAGATCGTTATCTCTTCATATATATCCACTACTTATAACAATAGTTATATCTATCATAATACTATAATCTTAACAAGTTAGAGAGAAAGAACTACACTTACAAGGAGTCACACTGAGGAATGGAAGGCAGTGTCTTTACCCACAATCCCGACTATGCATATGATTTTAAATCCATTAAAGCCATATGTTAGTAATTTCCAAAATCTTTTGAAAACTTAAATTGTCATTTCAAAACCAACCCGGACTGGGTTGTAGTTAGGTTGAACTATCATGTCTCATCTCAAGTCACATGTGTCCTTGTTGTCAACCTAAGCTCTGATACCAATCTATAACGACCCGAGTTTTAAGTAACCCAAGACGTCACTAGGCTAAGGACCACACAGTGGGTCCCATCAGTTAGCCTGACAACAACTTCACAAATAGGACCTTGCAACAAGAAGCACGAAGAAATAATGAAAACATTAAACCTGTCATTTAGAAAACATTTACATAACAACCCTGCATGCAGTTAGTATGTATATCCCAAAATGACACTTCAAAACATGACACCTGAACAGTTGTCTTAAAACTTCAGCCTGAAATCAACATGTGTACACATTTGCACACAACCAACAAAAGACTCGCTTGCGAGCGATTAGTTTCAAAAGTAGTTCAACCAACTCTTGGGTTAACACTGCCACGGCTGTCCACTTCCTGCAGCTGACATCCCTGAAGCGTGCCTATGATCGGCATTACCTAAAAAGATTCGTTTTAAAACCGTTAGCTACCGATCATAATCTATCCACGAGAGATTATATCATCACATCACAACACAACAAATATATTCAAATACCATATACCGTGCTCATGAGATGATATCATGCTTTTATGAATGATGCATGTGAATGCAGTATGAAATTTACAATTTGCTATCCTGGACAAAATCCGGAATCATTGCTTATATGGTTATGGCTTTGGTGTGAGCTCACCATTGCACATATTAGGTTAATTCAGACATTTTCTCTTAAGTCGTAGCCAGACTGATCAAGTCTACGGGCCAGGCTTTCTCGTGGTGGGTTATAGTCTTAACCCCTAACCACATGCAACATTTTGCCATTCATGTTAATGCAAACATTTACCATTTTCATTAGGTGTGCGACCCGAGCCTAAAGTCCATCAGACTCGGTGTCATTCTTATACAAACGCAAGTGATCCGGGCTTGGCCGAGCTCCGGCATTCATTGCAATGGCTAGTGACCTGGCTAATGGTTAGCTTAGAGTCTTAAATAATTTACATACTATTGACCTTTACAGGGCATCGCCATATCACATGCCTTAAAAGGCTTATCATGTCATACATTATCATGTTTCAACAAGCTCATCATCATATCGCATGCCTTAATAGGCTAACACATGTTCATTTAGCCATTTCTCATAACCATGACATGATAATAGTCACAACAATATTAAGCATGCTTTACACATCATGACGTTATTTTCATCATAAAACATATCTAGCATGCATTACACATAACACATCTCAATGCATAACATTCACATTTCAACACCACAAGGCATTTCAAAACAACAACACATATCAACACAGTGAGATATAAATCTCTCAGGCACGGGTTTCTACAGATCGAAGCTAAGTCCGAAGACTTACCTGGATACGCTCACTGAGCAACTAAGCTATAGTTAGTCTACCGTCTTCAACACCACCTGTCGAGAATATCATATTCCTCTTATTAAACTTCTTGCTTCAAACATCAATTAAATTCATTCCTTTGAATTTAATTAGCTTATAGCATTTTCAAGATTCCTAATTTAATTAATTAATTAAATTTCATCAGAATAACGTTTTGCCCGCAGGCAATTTCTCAACCCAACTGTCATCAGATCTCATCAAATAAATAGCCCATAATCACCAAAACAATGTAACGAGCATAATGGAATTTCCAATTATCCATTTTGACAAGCCTAAGGTCAATTTAGGCCAAATCGCAATACTGAAAACGAATAAATTCATAACTTATTCGTTACTAACCCGATTGACAATCCAAAAGAAGATTCGGAATCACAACGACGCAAGCTACCCTCGGACACCATCAGATTCACCGGAATTTGAGCGACGGAACCGGCCATAAGTTAGCATGAAATATGACTATATTTTAGGTACTTGTTTTAGTTGTTTTTCCCTCTTTATAGTGTTCTTAGATATGAGTTTGAAGCAATTGTGAGCTAGTTCACCCACTTTGTCGATATAGAGATCAACACTAGCTTTGTTTTGTTTTTAGGTGAATAAAGCTTGGATGGGAGTAAATTATGGAAGGAAAGGAGTATTTGATCACATTTGATGGCGAGGAGATGCATTGGAGAGGCTAAGGAAGGAGCATGGATGAAAGGATGTCATGAAACTAAGGCAAAAACAAGGGATCTAAGGAACCACGCCCTGAATTACGGCCGTGGAAGAGGAATCTGAAGTCCACGCCCTAAATTACGGCCGTGGATCTAGCAAAATGAACGTGGACGTGAGTTTGGAGCACTCCAGAGAGTAACACGGTCTAAAACACGGCCGTGGAAATTATATGGCACCGTAATCTTGTTTCACGCTCTAAATTACGGTCATGGAAAGTTGTTCTTGGACGTGATTTTGGTGATTCTGTGACGTGTCATATTTTGCCACGTCAGCCACGTCATTGGGCTTTCTCGTAACCCTACCCCGCCCTATAAAAAGGCTTGACAAAGGAGTTTTCGGGATCCGTGCTTAGCCTCGCTTAACCGCTGTTTAGAGTTGGAACAAGACCTTAAGGTTTCATTTCAACCTTAAGGATTGGAGATTTGTGAAGGGCGTATTTCGGAGATTGCGTACTTTCGGAGATATTTTAGGGTTTTCATTTAAGGACGGATTGACATCCCGTTCTTTGTGACTTCTCTAGATCGTTGTGAGGGTTTCCATTCCTATTCTTCTAAATTCATAAACATAATACTTTGTGTTTGGCTAAAAACCCTTTAGCAAATCTAAGGTGAAGGGTTGATAGTTGTGGTTTAGATGATGATAGATCGATTGTAAACAGATTGAACCCTGAGAGTGTGAGAAACCTCGTCGACACCCTAAATCACGGCTTGTTCTTGGTTTCCACGGCCGTGATTCTCAAGAACTACCCGTGATTTCCCCTGGTTTACGAACTTTTCTTTTGCTTTGATCCAAAGTTAAAGATTAGCTTTAACCTAGCCTTTGCTTGCCTTTTCTAGGTAGTAGTGAGACTCAACATCCTCTATTTCAGTTTCGAGTGTCACAACCTTTAACATTTTGGCTTATCTTTGATTACTTGGGTTACAAGTATGGGTATTTGAGATTAATTCTTACCTTTAGATCCTTTCTATACAGTAGCCTCAACAACCTTTATAGTAGGCGTCTTTGGGTGAGACATATAGGGTTTTGGAACTTCACCGTACATAACCTTATTTTAGTATACCTTTGCAATTCTCAACTCTGTCCTTATATATAGTATATCTTGAATCGATTGCCACAATTTGATATCCGGATCTTTAGGGTTGCTGTTTTCCCAATTATTTGCAAAGCTTCTACACTCTTGATTGCTCGACTACTTGAAACTGATTTTGTTTCACCAATTCCCTGAGTTCGATACTCTGGAATACTTGCTAATCTACGCCGATCCGTACACTGCGGGTTCGCTTGCTTTTATTCTAGTTTTATAAATTAAAATTTATTTGCACGCACGGTTAGAGGCGAACACCATATAAGGGGGAGGCTTGACCTGACCTTCACTTCAACGGAAAGGCATAAACTCGGTACCAAAATGAAGAGGACGAAGAGAGGAATCAGAAAACTCAAACGGAATTGAAATTGGACTACAAACGAAGAGTAGATCTGAATTTGAAGGTTGAGAGAAATCAGAGCTTTTACGAGGAATTGTGAAAGGAAAGGAAATGAATTAATAAATGAATTTCCGTTATTTATAGCGACGACGATAATTATCCTTTAGCAAAGTCGATAGTTATCCTTTAACCGATCTGAAGGCGGTTTGATTCCCTTCTCCAAACTTCTCAAAATTGGAATGTCATATCTGAAATTTTGTGTGGATAATTATTCCGCAAATATCTTGGAAAACGTGTATTCCTAAACCCTCTTTCTTAGCCGCTAAGAAACGAAATAGCGACTCCTTTGGCCATTTTGCCTTTCCATGTTATTTCATATCTAGAACATATCCGATGTCCTGATCATTTCTCTCAACTGAAATTTTATTAATTGAAGCTCCCAAATGCTCCAAATAATACTAGAGGGTAAAAATTATTCCCCGGAGAAAAAAGTAAAAGTTCCCCCATATGTCCAATTTTACGCCAAAATCATAATGGTGGAATTCATACTCGTCATCTACACACAATTTGCGAGTTATAAGTCAATTGTTATCGATGATTAACTTAATCACCCTTAATCATCCTTTATTAGATTTCGAAAATCCTACCTATTACATCACCGGAGGGTAAAAATAATTACCCGGGGGAAAAAATAAAAATTTCCCCAAACGTCAAAAATTACGCCAGGAACATAACGGTGGGACTCATACTCCTCACTTGCGCAATCTTCACGAGATATATATCAATTACTATCAACGATTAAGTTAATCAAATTAATTAGAATTTGGAAATCCTAGCTATTACATTCATCACCTTTCTTAGAGGAGGTGATCCCACCAAACTAGGGCATATACTTGGACTTCCAACATAACAAGTTGGACCTTTATTTTCTCATTAAAAGTATGGCAATACCATATTTGTTCAATTTTAGTCTCCCATTCCATGTAAACGTCCGGATATACTTTTCCCTTAAAACTCGGAATTTTGACCTTCAATTTCCATTCCATCGTTGTCTTTGTAAGGTCTATAAGGTTCCAAGTCTTGACCTCTCCTAGGACGAGCATTGCGCCTAGGGTAACCTCTCCATCTATCATCATCATTCTCCTCCTCCATGTCCTGAAATTCATAAATAACCTTTGCAGTGTTAGGTGCATAGAAATTCGGATTTGGATAATGCGTACTTGACCCTCGAGGGTGTCTTGGATCTGGGGTTGTAGGGCACAAAGAAGGAACCGCGGCCGCATATTTTAATTTATTGAAAAGTTGGACGAGGTTTCTCAAGTCGAGAGCACCGCTAGTCAAAATCGTGGTCATCACAAAAACCGCGGCCGAGATTTTGAAGGGCTGAAGGATTCCAACACACAAATGATAAACCGCGCTCTCGAAAATAGAAGAAATCAAGGCCATGATTTCCTATTGACCGAGATTTGTTCAAATTTTTGCTAAAGTATAAAAGGCTGAACAACTTTCCCTCTTCAACCCTATTCAAACCAGCAACGACCGCAGCCGCCGATTTTACCAAGCACCTCAATCTCTATCATTTCTCCATCAAAACACGTCATTCTTTTCCCAAAACACCACAATCCTTGCCCCAAGATCGCTTCAAGATCAATATGTGCGGAGACCTTCATTTTTCACTCATATTTGTGATTCCCCTTTCCAAGCCCTAACCTAAACACAAATCCTCCAACCTGTCGATTTAAGCTTGTTTGGTTCGAAGTGAAGCATTACCTGGGATAGAAAACTACAAAGGGAACTCCTAGAAGCAAAATTTGGGAAGGAGCTTTACAGAATCGAGCTCTATCGTGATTTTCAGAAACCGCGGGTTGTTCTTCATCATCCGCAACCGAGTTAATCTGCCCATTTACCCGCGGTTTTTGTAATGCAATGGAATTCGTAAGACGATCAACAAGGGCAATCATCCCACGCAGAGGATCGCCTTCCTCTTCTCAACAAGTACACCACCACAATCTTCTAGCAACATCGCAATCATTCGAGGTAAGTACAAGGAGAAATTTTCTAAGCTTCAAGAATGTGCAATTATAGAACCTCTTTATCTAGTGTTAAAAGACTTGAATGTACTGCATGTTAGGGAGGATGTTGATTTGATGTTGAATAGAGTAGGGTGGACCGTTTTTGTCAAAATTAGAGAACCGGCAAACGATGAGATCACAAGGATATTTTTGAGTTCCTTTGAGCATGATCCTAAGAAGAGAAGTGTGAAAACTAGACTGATGAATAAGACGTACAACTTCTCCATTGAAATATTTGGCGGTTTATTTGGTTTCCCGATTGCTTGTGTGGGAACTTTCCCTCGAACAATTAAGGCTAAAGACTTTTGGGAGAGTATTGCATTGGTGGAGGGAGGTGAGGATGTGCGGGCTACAGATGATTCTAAGCCTAGGAAGATATACAGTTTATCATTCAAAACTTCTCATAGGGTGATGAGTGAGATGCTCTTTGCAAGATCCAAAAGGCCAAAAAACTGAAGGTGGGGAAGTATTCTTGCTTTGGTGTATGGCCACCGGCACTAGGTTGGACACCGCCACCCTTTTGGTGGATAGTCTGAAGAAGGTCAGAAATAAGTCTAAGGGGAATATATGCATAGGAGGTCTAGTGACCAACATCATTAGGGCTTTAGACATAGACTTATCGGGTTCCACCTTGGTCGCCCCGGCTCGGCCTCTTGGTCTCCGACATTTGATTTCCTGTGGTATTCTCATATCACGATGAACACTTGGTTGGAGGGCCTCTCGGGTGAGATTTCTGGGATTAACCAGCATTTAAGCCGTATGGATGAAATAACAATTTCAAATATTACATGTATTTGTTCTATTAAAATTTATACAACTATATTCATAATTGTACTAATTTGTCAATTGACTATATTTGAAATTGTTCAACTAAACTTTTGTTCAAGTTTTAATTAATATTGACAAATCACAACCCTTGATTATTTTGATTCAAGGGTTGTGAGTCCTTCCGAATTTTTATCCTAAAACCTCTTTATATATATGATCAGGGCACATTAGTTGTATCAAGAGCATTTGGAGATGAGAATTTGATACAATGGGTGATACCCGATCCAAGAATAGAATCCGTAGGATTAAATCTAATTTTGCTATCGTGGTTGTTGTGTGGATCGGGTTAGGGTCCAAGTTAGGGTTTTCAGTAGAAACCATTGGTGTTGAGTCTGCGCAACAAAACCTCAACCACCATCAATCTCAAGCTCAACTGAAGAATCAAATCCTTGTTCAACATTATTACCACTTAATTTAGGGTTTCAGGAAAAGAGCCTTCCAACGAAGGAAGCTTAGCTATGGAGTCAAAAGCAACCTTAATCAACACTTCATTTATCGATCTTGCAGATTGTAAAATTGGATAGAGGTTATTGATAGAATAAGTAGAATAGGGTTTGAGGTGTAAAACGTTCACTGTGTATTAACTGGGGTTAAGAGTATATATATACAAATGCATAGGATATTAATTAGGGATTCGGCCCATTGGTTACATCTATTGATATCCCCGCAAGAAAAAGTAAGGTCTCTGACTTGAAGCTTGGAATGACTTAAGCCAAGTGGCTTAGTGAAGATATCTGCAATCTGGGGGGACGAAGAGACATGTTGCACAATGAGATGGCGAGCATCGACCTGCTCACTACACGAAAAAAGAAATAATACAAGCGACCGAGTGCCAACTACTGGATTAGAGGACATAAACTAGGTGTCAATGTTGTCACAAAATAGGGGGCGGAGAGTGAGACATGACGTTCACGGAGAAGTTGCACAACCCACATCAACTCAACAATGGTATAGCAAAATGCATGGAACTCAACTTATGTGCTCAAATGGGCAAAAACTTTCTGTTTACGGGATGTCCAACTCACAAGATTATGACCAAGGTAAACAACAAACCCATACTGTAAGCGGAAGTCAGTGCGATCGGCAACCTAGCCAACATCGTTGTACGCCGTAAGAACTGACGTAGATGAAGATCGAAGTCGTAGACCGAAAGAAGGTGTACCTTTTAAGTAGCGAAGAATGCGTTTTACCGCCTACCAATGGGTAGTGAGAGGAGAATGCATAAACTGACGAGCCGGATTTACTACAAAGGATATCTCGGGGCTAGTAATCGTGATGTACGGGAAAGACCAACGATCTAGCGATATAGTTGAGGGTCGTCAAACGGATCTCCATCAACAGTGAGGCGAGAGTTGGATTCTACGGGAGAACGAATAACATTGGCATTCTACATTTTAGCTCGAGCAAGAACGTCACCTATGTACTTAGACTGTTGGAGCAGTATGTGATCAGCACCCCGAACGACTTGGAGGCCGAAAAAATAGCTGAGGGGTCCGAGATCTTTGATGGAGAAGGCACGTTGGAGGGTAGTCACGAGGCGAGTGATAGATGCCGCATTTGAGCCTACCACAATTAGGTTATCGACATATGCAAGTAAATAGATAATGTCACTACAGGACTTTAGGACAAATAGAGACGTGTCAGATTGACAAGCCCGGAATCCATGTGTGGTGAAGAATTGCTTGAGTTAAGCCCGAAATCCATTGGATCCACCCGGTGGTTGCACCATATAGACATTTTCATCAAGGTCGCCGTTCAGAAATGCGTTATTGACGTCAAGTTGTCGAATAGGCCAAACACAAGAGAGAGAGAGAGAGAGGGAGAGAGAGAGAGAGAGAGCACAAGATGGATAGTGGTCGTATTGACAACGGGACTGAACGTATCAAAGTAATCAACACCTTCTTCTTGATGAAAGCCCTTGGTAACGAGGCGGGCTTTGTAAGGTTGAATAGATCCATCCGCATTAGTATTGACCTTGTAAATCCATTTGCAGCCAACTAGATTGAGTTGCGTAAGTGGGGAACCAGCTCCCACGTATTATTTCGAATAATTGCACAATGCTCATTCTGCATAGCAAGTTGCTATTCCGGTTATTTGGCTGCTTGTGTGTATGTTTTAGGCTCAATGGGAGGAGAAGAAGTTGTAACATTGTAGATGTAGTCACGCAGGCGGGTGTTAGGAGTGGGCAAGTGAGTACTACGCAGAGGGGGAGGAGGTAATGGTGGAGGAGACGGTGTTGTCGAGCGTGGAGAGGGGTGGCGGTCGTTAGTGGTTGGAGATGGTGTTTACAATGGAGTTGGAGGGGGGGAGGTATACTATCGATGATTCGGCATTGGAAGGTTGGGATATGTATGGTGACGTAGGTGGCATGGGCATGGAAGCAAGTTGGAGAAGGTTTTTGGGTTGCTTAGTGGAGGGAGGTGAGAAGAAGGATTGGGATGTGGAGGGAGTTAGTAAAGGTTACGGGTATAAGGACTCGTCGAAGTCGAGCTACTTACATCCGGGAAGTAGAGGGGTGAATGCAAAGATAACCCGTGTGTTTTGAATTATACCCAAGAAAGACGCATGGGGTGGAGCGGAAGTCAATTTTGTGAGAGTTGTAGGGACGTAGGAATGGATAACAAAGACACTCGAAGGCTTTGATAAACTTATAGCCCGGAGGGCGATGGTAGAGAACTTGATACGGTGATCGATTGTAAGTGTTGGCGTGATATTGCGGTTGTGGAGGAAGGTGGCAGTTTGAAAAACATGTTCTCAAAAGATATGTGGTAGGGTGGCATGAGCAAGGAGGGAAAGAGCTTTTTCAACTACAATGCAATTTCAACGTTCAATTGCCCCATTTTGTTCCTGCGTGTGTGGGCAAGACACTCGATGAGCAGTGTCATTGGCGGCAAGGAAAGGGGAGAGGGTGCGGTATTCACTGCCCCGCTCGGTTTGAGTGGAGAGAATGACCATCACATGAAACACAATGAAAAGATCATGAATCTGAAACTTTTGTGACATGAAATAAATCCATACAAATTTGGAGGCATCATCAAGAAAGAAAACAAAAATAACGAGAACCATCTAGTGAGATAACATGTGAGGGACCCCAAACATCCGAGTAAATTAAATTAATTGTTTTATCTGCCAAAACATGATTCACAAGAAGATGACTACGATGACTATTTCCTAATTGGCACGCACCACACACAGCTGGAAGTTTATTTAATGAAACTGGAAGTTGAAACTTCGAGCGTAAATTACGTAAGACAAACTCATGGGGATGACAGAGGCAACGATGCCAGACTTCAAGGGATGCACGTGAGCTCAACAAAACCTGGGAAGAGGGAGGTGGCATGGCTTTGTGGTGGAGCCAGTAGAGGTCATTGTCAAGGGTATTGTGGAGGATTGTATTGTCCTACAAATCCTTAACAAGACAAGAGGTAGGAGAAAATATAATCCCTTTATTATCACGGGTGAGTTTAGAAACACTAAGCAAGTTTTTAGTGATGGTTGGACATGTAATATGATAATTAGTTTAAGACCATTTTACGCAGCAGGTAGAGTAGCATGCCAAATATTCGAAATAGATAAGTAGTTACCGTTCCTAACTTGAAGGCGATCGGGACCCTGAAATTGTTCCGAGACATGAAGATTGTCAAGTTGTGACGTGAGTCACGTGACGTGATATGTGGCGCCAATGTCAAACTACCAAGAAGGATCGACCATAGATGACGGTGAGGAGTTTTGAACCGTGAGAACAAAGGGCTGGTGTCCCGTGGGCGCAGTGGACGAAGAAGAGGAATTACCATTGTTATTAGTGCGACATGTAACACCCCAAATTCTAAGAACTCGGGGAGCTACTGGTTAGGACCTCACAATGGGTCCCGACCTTAGTTTGACAACAATTTAACTTGGATCTTATAACAAGGCACAAAAATATTTAAAACATTTGAAAACTTTAAACAATATATACATGAAGAATATGTATCAGCCTTACAAAGCAAAGGTACTAAAATGACACATAAGAAGAACAGAAGACATCCCGTCCCCAACTAAATATGTACGTGGACCCGGCTGACCATTCCCTCCGGATCTCTCTACAACTATCTTAACCTGCAAGACATCTACAAGCGGTATAAAACCGTTAGCTAACATTCTATGCATAAGTATAAAGGTAAAAGCACAAACACACAACTTACACAATCAACATGCAACACTCAATCCTTTTATTATCTTTAATTAGGTGATAGGTTATTACTAATGATACTTATTTTGTGACACGAGGAATTCCCAAACCTCGCCCCTGTCCCCGTTTACCAACGCGGAATGGTACTAATGCATTTGACCGTCTACCGGACTGGGCTGGTCGCAGGGAACCTCCTAGACTCTCGCAAGAGCTAGGCAGATGATGTCACGACCCGTTATCATACACTTGGGTCAATTACGTAAATAATAAAGTCGGCCTAATCCGGTTTCGTTGTTTATCATAACTAGCAAACACCACTCATACACATTAAACTCATACAAGAAAGCCAGCTAAGTAAGTCCGTGGACTTACCTGAATCAGATCTCAACTCTCTTAATCACAACTCAATCTGTAACTGTATAACTCGGTTGCCTGTCAAAGGAGGCAAGTGTGTCAGCACACTTTCCTAGTAATTAGAAGTCTAAGACTTCTAAGGTAATAGGTCCTATTAGAACAGAATTTAATACAGTACCAATTTATGGTAAAATGACTATTTTACCCTTGGTACCGGAATTTCCAAAAACTCGGAATATGTACTTAAATTATAATTTGAGGCTAACTAACCATATTCTACTACCTAGGATGATTTTAGGTAACAACTAGAAAAACTACCCATTTCCTATTTCCCGAAAAGTCGCTAAAGTCCAACTACAGCTTCAAATATAAAATTCGAATAATCTTATAAAAATTCCGAAATAATTCCATAGATCATCTATGATATCCCATCTATTCATAGTAGAAAGAATTTCTTAAAACTGTTCAACCATCGCTTCTATAAAGATTTCTAAAGTTGGTTACAACACTTAACAAGCAGCACACTGTCTTAACTTTGAAAAATCATAACTCCTAAACTACTCGCTGGATTTGTCCCAAATTTTGATATGTTCTACTATAAAATCTTATCTCTAATATAACTAAAATTCAGCCGCAAAGGAGATCAAATCCTAATTAAAACTATCTCACAAAACCGAATTTCAGCACAACAGAAAAAACTGCTTACGACTCAATCTTTGAAAAATCATAAATCCTAAACCACTCGCAGGATTTCTCTCAAATTTTAATATGTTCTACAACAATATGTCAACCATATCATATCCAAAATTCAAGCCCAACGGAGATCAAGAGCTTATTCAAAACCATCTCACAAAACAGCATCACTTGCTGTTTTCCCCAACACTCAGCACATATATAAAAACTACATGAGGCGTCAACTTTGGAACACAATAACTCTCAAACGGTAACTCCGATTCTTCCCAAATTTTAGTATGTTATACTATGTACTACTGTCTATGACATATCCGAAAACCAGCCAAAAAGGAAGAGTCTAGCTTACTCAAATTTGGACCTGAAGTTGACTGCTCATCACTGTTGGAAAGCTGAGAAACTGCAACAGCTCACTGTAGTTGTTCCTTGGCTGTAATATATAGATTGTAAGATGGTTTAGAGATAACTATAAGCACATATCTGACTAAATAAAGTAAGGAGGAAGAGCATGGTCCTACGCAACTACAATACTCGACCTCAACAGGCTAGAGAGAAGGCTGGCGTGGTTCGTGGCTGGCTGCGAGGGTGGGCGTTCTGTGGTTGCTGTATAATCAGCACTCCTTCAGAAAAACGAGTATATACAGTACAGAAGGTTAGAGGAAGGGAAACTCAACTCACCGGTTTGCAAAGGAGGTGTTGGCGGTCGGGGTTGCTCTGCAGTGAACCGTCAGTGGCGGTGTCCTTCCTTACTTGATTGACAGCGATGGAGCAGTGCCGGCGTCGATGCAGACTGCTTGAAGCGATCGATAATTGCACACTCTAGACACTAGTAGCAGGGGCTGGGAGCGTTGGAGGTTGTTGTCTTCCTGGCGTTTGCGTGAGGATCTTCAAGATAGGAGAGAGAGAGCCAGCTATAGAATGTAACGGCTGAAGATCGTGTGAGAGGAAAGGACAGCAGGTACCATCTCCTTACTGGGCTGGGAGCAACTGGGCCAGGTGAAGGCTAATGCAATCCGGCTGGCTGGAGGCACGCAGAACTGGGCTGAGGCAATCTGGATGGCATGGGCTGTAGCAAGGCAGCGCTGGGCTGGCTGGAGGCACGCAGAACTGGGCTGAGGCAAGGTAAGAATCAAACTGGGCTTGTCAAAACCTTGTCAACAGTTTGTCTGGGCCTCGTCAACCGCTTGTTTGGACCTTGTCAACTGCTTGTCTGGGCCTCGTCAACTGCTTGTCTGGACCTCGTAAACTGCTTGTCATGATCTCGTCTCAACTTGTCATCGATAAGAATGAATTATAATAACTAGGGTTTGATATAAATCTATCATTTTATGTGAATTAAATTCTACATAAAATAATAGATAATTATAAGGATTAGAGTTTGATATAATTTTATCATTTTATGTGAATTAAATTCTACATAAAATAATGGATATTTCTAAGGATTAGAGTTTGATATAATTTCATCATTTTATGTGAATTAACTTCTACATAAAATAATGAAATTTGTGAAGGAAGAGATACTAGATAGAATGGGAAACCGTCAACGGCGGAATTAGACGGAATAAAAATTCCGGATATTACACGACACCCCTAGGACGATAGGCAACTTCATTTAGAAGGTTCCAAAAGTTCAAGGCACGGTGATTAATACCACCGCAAATTTGAAAGACTGCATGGGGTCGGGCATTGGCGTCAAGTTGTTGGTCAGAGGGTGGTATATCGTAGCGTTGAGATCCATTTGAGCAATTGGAATTCCGGTCATGAGGTCCAGAGGTTGTTAGGCCTCGGCCAAGATAGCGAGATGATCGTGAGGGAGGCTGGAGAATGTAGTTTACAGTGGGCGGCATCGGCAAGAGTGGCTTAGTGTTGGAAGCCGTAGCATAGATCTAGATAACATCAGCCAAGAGATGCTCCTCCTCTTGAAGCAAGAGACCAACAAGGTCATCAATAGTTGGGTCATTAGCCCTCATCATGAAAGAGGTTTGGAAGGGACCATAAGATGAGTCCAGACATTCAGAAAGTAGCTTATTAGATCTTCGGTGGAGAAAATATAGAGATTGTCAGCAAAAGAGTCAAAGATAGAATGTTTCTTCTCGATGTATTCTAAAATTGGTAGAGAACTCTTGGTGATGGTCTGAAGTTAGTAGTTGAGAGTCATATGGGGAGCATGAGTCTGATATTGATAAGATGTGACCAAAGTGGTCCAGGCGGCATGTGCAATGGTGACACGTGCCCAAGAGCGAGAGCGCACTCAGAAAGGGTCAAGCAAAGCCATAGTAAGACGATCTTTTCCTTGCATTTCCACCAGGTAAATTCCAAGTTAGCTTTCGTTGGTTCATCACCAATCGCTGCAAGAGTTTCTACAGGGAGTTGAGCGGTGGGAAGCAGAAATTTATCAAGGTCAAATGCTTCGAGTAAGGATTGGACGGTACTCTTCCAGAGGGAGTAGTTGTGGAGATCCAATTTAATATTGAGAGTAGTTAGGTTAATGTTAAGGGAGGAGTTGGAGGTTAAAGCAGATATAATATTTGTAAGGGAAGGACATGTAAACGATATGGTGGCAGCAAAGAAGCGTCGACAACGGAAGAAGACAAAGAGATGATGTTGCCAGCTGAAAATTGTTTTTTGTGGTGTTTAGCCTTAAGGCTCTGATACCATGATGGAATAGGTAGAATAGGGTTTGAGGTGTAAAACGTTCACTGTGTATTAACTAGGGTTAAGAGTATATATATACAAATGCATAAGATATTCATTAGGGCTTCGGCCAATTGGGTACATCTGTTGATAGTTATAATAGAAAGTCTAACATTTTGATCTCTAGGACCTTTCGTCTTCCAAACCTTGCTATGATGATCTTTTCCACCATATGCTCACAAAACCCTATTTATTATCGACGAATGCTGCCAACTTTTGAGCCGGCTTTGACCGACTACGCAACCTCCGTCCATTGTCATGAGACTGATGCTTCCAGCTCCTCCGGTGCCTAATTATTCTCGACGAATACTGCTAACTTTTCAAAAAGTTGAATACTATAACTTAAATGAAACTAAACAAATAAACTAATGATATTTTTCATGTTTTTTTTGCGTGCAAGTTGTAAGGCCGTAGGAACATTTGCATCCAATAACTTTCAATCGTCCATACTCCACGCCTAGATGGAGTGAAGTTTCGCTTTGATGTTCTCTCTTAAGAGCAATAAGAGGTAAGAAGAATTGAACTTGTGGGCATTGTTGACAATATTTATACACCCATCTCTTTGG
This sequence comes from Fagopyrum homotropicum, assembly GCA_033239125.1. Taxonomy (NCBI): domain Eukaryota; kingdom Viridiplantae; phylum Streptophyta; class Magnoliopsida; order Caryophyllales; family Polygonaceae; genus Fagopyrum; species Fagopyrum homotropicum. Next base: position 51,270,815 of record BSWB01000005.1, read on the forward strand.
TACTATAAGAACCATGGTATCCCCTCGATAAGTCCTTGATAAGTCATTATCTTCATTACACACTATGATTAATTTATTGGTGGCACGAGCGGTCTTTGGCCCTCATATTTTTCCTCATATACCAATAGAAGTCGATCATATGCATCTCACTGTATACATGTATGGTTTGGTCACAAAGAAGATCCCCGATCCGTGTCAGGATGGGATAGTGATGTTATGACTCGTTATACAAACACTTGAGTCTTAATAAAATATCTAGTAAAATCGTTCTACTCAAGTCCGTAATTAACTGATAGCATGTATTATAGTCTATATTTTGGGATTGGTTTAGATGTCATATCTTCATAAATCTGCATGTATGGATGTATATTCTGCGATTATATTGTTGTTTTGTCTACCTTTGCGGGAAACGAGGTCTACACCAAGTTTCGTTGTAAATGTAGGTAAAATTGCACGTTTTAGACTAAAATGGAGCTAAGGAAGCTAAGGAGTCATTGGAGCTATATTCTGGAGCTTAAAGAAGATCTCAGGGAGCATGGAAATGATTTAGATGATTAACTTTGGACCAGATTCGAGATGATCTACATTCAGCTGAGACTCACCTCGGTCAGCTATAGTGTCACCCAAACGAGGTGATCTTGAGGAGCGTCCCGACCGAGGCGGACACCCTGTCGCCGGCGAGATCTTTATTTTTGGCTGAGATCTTTTATTTTTCTAAGAAAGATATCATATATTTTTGGCTGGATTTCTGGAAGGAAGCATATCTTTTTGGCTGATTTATTTTAAGAGATATGGATATATTCTCTAGGAAATTATCTTTTTAAGATATTTTATCTTTGGAAGATAATTCTCCTATATAAAGGGTTGAATTTTCTACAATCCAACCATGCTTGGAGCATCTGGGAATCGCGGAATTTCTGGATCAGCCATTCTGTGAAGGAAGTTTGAAGGGAGTTTTGAAGGTTGAAGTTCAAGGAAGGAATGAATCATAGTTGCAGTTGGCTTTTGAAGAAGTTTGTAAGATCTTCTTAGATTGCGTTTGGTTTGTTGTCTTTTCTGATTTGTGACTTGAGGAACGTTGATTTGTTGTTTGATTTTATTCAGTTATTGAAACCTTTTTCTTAAGGTTTTCTTGTATGAGTATTAATTCCTTTCCCATTAATTTGATAATTGTTATCATGATGATTGTTGGCTAAGTTTCTTATACGATTCTAGGGTGATTGGCTGAAGGTTGTCGGGAAGACGATGATAGAATCATCTTAATCCCAGCAAGACCCTGAAAGCTCGAGCCTTTACCTTAACCGACGAACACTTCGGTCAGTCATTGAACACCTCAGCTGGGGTGGAATATAACTGAACGAGGTGAAGCCTTTCCTGATTCGAAAATGAGTTAAGATTCTAGTTTGCCAAATCCTATCCTTGTTATACCTTTCCTGGTTCAACACAAGCTAAGGATGAGACTTACCCGGTGATTCCTTTGCTTGTGTACCTAAGATCATGAGTGATAGGTAATAAAGGTTTATCCTTTATTGGGGTTTGAGTGTGTCTTCATCCCATCTTTGTGAGATAGCCTGAGACTTACCCGGTAAAGGTTGATTCTATTACCTTGGGTGGTGTGTTGGTTTGAGATTATAGTTCCTTTCCTTAGTACCTTGAGACTTACCCGGTGATAGGATTTCGTGCTTTGTTTCACCATAGTCCTTGTGTTCGACCCCCGAAATTCTTGCTTTTATTACAATTGATCCGTACACTACGGGTTCGCATATTGTTCAAGCATACTTCTTGGGTTATAAATTTTAAAGGTTGCACACACCTTTTGGAGCGAACAAGTTTTTGGCGCCGTTGCCGAGGACTTGGTCTAGACCAAGCTGGTGTCGGTAGTCTTTCGGGGCTATTGCCCTTGTTATTATTGACAACTTTACTTGAGTGTTTTCGCAGGATCTTTCCTTAGGTTTATGCGAAAGACTCGTGCTGGAAAGGAAATCGTTCCCTACGATCCCGAACCAGAAAAGACCTACATAAGAAGATTGAAAGAAGCTAATATGGCCAATCATGATAATCGCGATCTTGAAGCCGAATTGAAGGAGGCATTGGAACAGCTTTGCCTCAATAAAGAAGAACGACAACGTGAGAGAGAAGAGACTCGCGCAAGAACTGAAGTAATTGAAGCAAATATGGGCGCTTTAAGGGCCCAGTTTCTTCCTCGACCAATCCCAGATCCTCGACCGAGGCAAGACCCAGTTTATGTTGCCCCGGCCGAGATACACCCACCTCGGATGCCTATCCGAGATGTTCTTTTTGCTGGAGTTCCACAGACCCTAGGGCAGAGGATGAACCCCAATCAGCAAGTCAGGCGTCCAGTAGTCAACCTAGGTGATCCAGCTGAGCATGATTACGATCTTCGACCGCAAGTTCTAACCATGATCCGACAATGTCAATTTGGAGGTTTAGAGAGAGAGTCTCCACATCAGCACTTGCAAAACTATGAGATTCTAATGGAGACCTTAAGACTGGGAAATAACAACTACAAGTTGAGGCCTTTCTATTTCTCTTTGAAAGACAAGGCGCTTGCTTGGTATCAATCTCTTCCGGCCAGAAAAATCAACACTTGGGAAGAGATCACGACGGAATTTCTTACTAAGTTCTTTCCTCCCTCTAAGACCGCTGAAACGAGGGGAAAGATCAATGTTTTTATCATGAAGGACAAGGAGAGTTTGTCCAAGTCATGGGAGAATTTCAAGGATATTCTATTGGATTGCTCACATCGTGGGATTCCAAAGATCGAGTTGCTGGAAATTTATTTCAAAGGTTTGGATGGAGCGACTCAATTCAATCTCCAACTACTTTCAGCTGGCACATTCATTGATATGCCGATAGATGAAGCTTGGGATTTCATTGAAAAACAAGATTTACACATGGAGAAGTACTCCCATCAAGGAACTGAAAATGGAGCAAGGAGAGTTAGCTTTCAAGACACATCATCAAATGGAGCTCAACTCACCTCGCTTAGCAATGATGTGAAGCAATTAAAGGAGCTTTTAGTAGCTCAAACGAAGAAGGAGCAAGATGGAGGATATCAAGGAAGAAACAACTATCAAGGGCCACGGAACAACAATCACAACAACAATAGAAACTCCAACAACAACAATTGGAGATCTAATCAACAAAATCCGGGTAACTCTTATTCTCATGCTAATAATGCTTTTAACCCCCCTTCTTCTTATACTACTCCATTGAAAAGCCAGGAGCCTGGATCGAGTTCATCCCAGCCAGAAAAGAAGGATGTTATGCTGGAAGCAATTCTGATCAAGCTCAACGCTATGGAGACATTGATGAATTCATTTTCAAAGGCACAAAAAGACTTAGAGCAACAATTCTTTAACAAGGCAATTGAAGCGCCAAGAGATACAGGGAAGCTCCCAGCAAGGACAGAGAGCAACCCTAAGGGACAGACTATGGCAATAACAACACGCAATGGACTGAAAACTGCAGATCCAGTACCTCGGTCGAGCCACGGCCAGACGAACACTTCGGTCGAGGTGCCAACCGAGGTGGAGCCCTAGAAGGCGAAAGAATCTGAAGTTTATGTTCCACCTCCTGCTTATAAACCACCACTTCCATTCCCTCAGTCAAGGGCGAGGTCGCATCTAGACAAACATTTTGGTGAGCTCTATCCTTATTAATAACCCTCTTGAAAGAGTTCTTCGTTTTAATTTAATGGAGGAAGGTATAGATGCCTCTTGTGATGCAGATATACGGAGCATAAAAGCATTGGAAACGGATCCAGGAGAAGAGAAGCAATTTAATTTTTGGTCCCAGTTCCAGTACCTCGACCGAGGCACTTCCTGGACCAAGTGAGGTGTTCGTAGCTGAAGAACACCTCGGTCACCCACCCTGGACCTCGATCGAGGTCGCAAGTGAGATGATGTCAACTGAGACTTCTGAAAGTCCAGTTCTTCAATTTAAATCCGCTTCACTAGAAGGAGGAAGCACAGATCCGCCTCAGAAATCACCCCTAGTTGTGGAACTTAAACCACTTCCGAGTCACTTGAGGTATGTTTTCCTTGGACCGGATTCTACTTATCCTGTTATCGTTAGTGCTTCCCTTTCCGAAACTGAATTGCCTAAACTAATGCATGTTTTGAGGAAACATCGAAAGGCTTTGGGTTACACTATTCATGATCTTGTTGGTATTAAGCCTTCTTTTTGCATGCATAAAATACTAATGGAAGACGATCATAAGACTTCACGGGAACCTCAAAGACGGTTAAATCCGATCATGAAAGAGGTTGTGAAGAAGGAGATTCTTAAGTTATTTGATGTAGGTATCATATTTCCTATCTCGGAGAGCAAGTGGGTGAGCCCGATGCATGTAGTTCCGAAGAAAGGAGGGATGACCGTTGTGACGAATAAGAACAACGAGTTGATCCCCACTAGGACTGTTACGGGCTGGAGGATGTGCATTGATTATAGGAAGCTCAACGTGGCCACTCGGAAGGACCATTTTCCGCTTCCCTTCATCGACCAAATGTTTGAACGGTCAGCTCAACATTCCCATCTTTGCTATCTAGATGGTTATAGTGGCTTCTTTCAGATTCCTATCCATCCGGATGATCAAGAGAAGACCACTTTCACTTGTCCATGGGGGACATTCGCTTATAGGAGGATGCCATTCGGATTGTGTTATGCACCCGCTACCTTCCAGCGTTGTATGATGGCTATCTTATCTGAGTACATAGAGGAGATCATGGAGGTATTCATGAATGACTTTTCGGTATATGGTTCCTATTTTGATAATTGCTTGTCTAACCTTTCTCTAGTGCTACAACGTTGTGAAGACACTAATCTTGTTCTAAATTGGGAGAAGTGTCACTTTATGGTTAGTGAAGGAATTGTTCTAGGACACCTCGTATCCAACCGAGGTATTGACATCGATCGAGCTAAGATCGAGACTATTGAGAAACTTCATTCCCCTTTTTCTGTTAAGGGTGTGCGGAGTTTTCTCGGGCATGCTGGCTTCTATAGGAAGTTCATCAAGGATTTCTCAAAAATCTCTAAACCGATCACTAATCTTTTGAATAAGGATGTTGTTTTTGAGTTTTCGCAGGAATGCCTTGATGCCGTTTACAGGATAAAGGAAGCATTGATCACCGCTCCCATCATTCAACCTCCCGATTGGACCTTGTCCTTTGAGATCATGTGTGATGCTAGTGATGTGGCCATAGGAGCGGTACTTGGATAAAACAAGGATGGCCGGACCAACGCCATTTACTATGCTAGCAAGATGATAAACGAAGCTCAACTGAACTACGCCACCACCAAAAAGGAGCTCTTGGCGGTTGTTTATTCTTTCGAGAAGTTTCGCTCTTACTTGGTGGGAGCGAAAGTAATTGTTTACACCGACCATGAAGTCATTCGTTACTTGCTTGCTAAGAAAGATGCGAAGCCGCGCCTTATTCGTTGGATTCACTTGCTTCAAGAGTTTGACCTAGAGATTCGCGATAATAAGGGATCCGAAAATTCTGTTGCGGATCACCTCATCCAGCTACCTCCCTCCTTGCTCGAGAAGGATGACCTACCCATAGATGATTCATTTCCCGATGAACACTTGCACTTGTTGGAACGTTGGATAGACTTCTTTATCTCACCCCATGATGAAGGTGAAGTATGGGGTGAGGACACCTTCCAGCATGTCTAGGGATGATGTACGGTCCAGCTAGCGAACTTAAATCAAGCGCTTCTTAGGAGGCAACCCAAGGTATTGCTTTCTTTTCCCTTTTCTAGCTTAGTTTTAGATAGTTTGCTTTGCTTTGTTTTTGGCGTCCTCTAGACAGAAATCAGGTACTCTCTAAGGAAGGATTACAGCTCAGGAGCTACACTGGAAGGATTGAAGTTCGAGAAATTGAGAAGACGAAGCTTGACTGAGAGACATCTCGGTTGCTGTCAAAGCACCTCGACCGAGATGTTCTTGAGGCAACCAAGACGGCTAGGTCTGATACCCAGTCAGACACCTCGGTCCGGTCGGGACCACCTCGACCGAGGTGAAATCAATTTCAGTGAGGGGTATAAAAGGCGAGATGGTTTTCTCTCTCTTCACTTTCCCTCCCAAGCTTAACCTCGACCGCGGCGTGCCCTACTCCTCAAATCTTCGATTCTTGGTTGTTTCTTGCGATTTTTGGTTCAATTACACCGGAGGAAGCAAGAGGATCGGTTTTCAAGCATCAAACAGCGAGAAAAATGCTCCAATTCTGCAGAATCTGGGTATTTCATCTGAAAACCCTAACTCTCTTTCTTTTACTGATTTAGGACGGATTTGGCTTTGGTTGCCACAGTTTCTTGTTGAAAAAGATATAAGTACCCCTTTGGAAGCATTTGGTAGTGATTTGGGGAAAATAACTTGCAAATCTGAGAGTTGCGAACGAACAACCCTTCACCTCGGTCCAGCCGGCTGTGTCTCGGTTGAGGTGATTGTCAGAGCAACCGAGGTGTTCTTGTGTCAGAAATCATGAGTAGTAGATCTGATCGCCAGCTGGTATTAAGAGATAGACCCAGTAGTTCCTCTCCTCATTCTTCACAGCGTGCGATTCTGGTGATCCATGAGCGTCACCAGGCTGATTTTGATCGCATTTGTGGGCGTCCCATTGTTGCCCTGCATTTTCTGGATGTTGTTGCCTTCAAGTGCCTCCACGTGTCGGAGGACTTGAGGAAGATGATATCAATTGTGGGATTGGAGGAGTTTATGGAGGTTCGAACGTCGGCTTACTTAGAGCCGACTATGGAGTTTGTGACTTCTGACACTCACGTGCCTGAGCACAACAACATCAAGTACCGGTTGCTGAACCGGAACTACATCGTGCCGATGGACCAGTTCAAAGAGATCTTCGACTTCCCGACCCCCACAGTTTCTGATTTTCCTTCCCGAGCCGTAGCTCGAGATTTCTGGGGCGAGATAGCCCATGTGGTGGAGCACAGTGACAGGTGGAGACCTGGAGATTCTAGAGAGCGCATCATATTCCACTTAGCCTTCTACCGAGCTCACAGGATAATCAGTGAGACTCTTTTGGCGCGTATTGAGATGCCCCAGAAGATCAGACAGGGGGAGCTTTGAGTCTACTTTACATGGTGACAAGGGGAGTTCCCGACTTTGTTGGGATGTTAGCTGAGGATTTGCTTAGGATCAAGGGCAAGTCCAAGGGAGATATCTGTTGTGGAGGCTTGGTGACCCACATTGCTACTGCCATGGGTCTAGATCTGGTTGCGTGCACATTTGTCGCGGCTGCGAAGCCGTTGGGACTTCAAGAGATGATCACGAGGCGCATTCTCGTTCCTCGTGGTCTTAGCACACCTTACGTCGCTATGCCATGGGACGACGGCTCCACATGGCATTTTATGGTCATCTCAGTTTTCAGTTTTCGACCGACAGTACTGGTCTTCTGCCTTGTTTCTTTACATGCAGGATGCCAGAGACGTTGTTGAAGATGATGATGATGATGATGATGATGATGATGATGATGATGATGATGATGATGATGATGATGATGATGATGATGAGTGTTATGATGGAGGAGTTGTTATGGAGACCGGTACTGATTCCGGTGGTCCGAGTGTACCAGTTGTCGACCTTGACGACGAGGCGACAAAGGAGGAGACATCAGCACCACCACCACCACCTCGACGCAGATCCCACATACACAAAGATCCTGAGGCACACCAGAGGATTAATGATCTCACCGATCAGATGATCGACGCTTACGCTGCCTTGACAATTGACATTCATGAGCGCTTTGTTGACTAGCGCCGAGAGATTGAGGGTTGGACACATTAGATGTTGGAGAGCCAACATTATACGAGACATATGATGGAGATCCAGCACCAGCAGATGATGGGGTATCCCTTTGATCCATCCCAGCACCCCTATATCTCACATCCACCACCGCCACCAGCTGACGAGGATTAGAGCTGAATGGACTTTCTTTCTTATTTATTATGCAGTTCAGCTAGGTCCGGTGAGTTTTCTGATTCTAGACTTCTATTTTGACCAATTGGGACAATGTGTCCCAAGTATGGGGTATGTGGATGTACTTATTTGACTACTTGCTACTCTTGTATGACTCTCTTTCAGATATTATTGTCTTATTTGGCTATATGTGCATATTTGTCATTACATGCATACATACAGGTTTTTGTTTGAGAAAAACGTCAAAACTGGCTTAAGAAAAAAAAATTGTTATGACCTCGACCGGGATGTTCCTGGCCGATCGAGGATGAACACCTCGGATGACCTAGAACACCTCGACCGAGGTGGGTTTTAACTTAGAGTTTTTCGAGATGTTTTGTGCTTCTTCTCTTGATATGACCTCAATGAAGATACTGTTTGCAGATTGGTTTTGAAATCTTTATATGCTCGAAAGGTTTTATGATATGTTTAAGTTGCAAAATGCTTTATTTGAAGATTTAGCATGTTTAATACTTTGTTTTTATCAAAATTATGTTGAATTTGAAGGTTGACACCACATGATGAGTTCTCTCACATTCTTCCTGGAAAGACCAAGGCAATTCATTCTCTTCCCTTCTTCTTCTTGATCATGCTTAGCCCCTCATATATATATATACCTCCCTTTACCTATCCGAGAATTTGGAAGCAAGTGATAATAGCAAAGTGAAAGTGAAGTTGAGATGTTGGCTGAAAGTGTTAGAAAGAAACAAACAGGTTTGGGGAAGTCAATCATGATGATGAGTAACTCGGCACCATTCACATAGTCGGGTGTTTGTGTCTTGCCAAAGTCGGATTGAGCGATATTCCTAACGGGTCATGGTATGTGCATCAAGGGTTTGAGACATCTCGAGAAATTGATGATTGTTGATCTCCTAGGCTTCGGTTATTGTGCACATCTGTCCATGCATCCCAAAAAGTAAAATAAAGTAAAAATAAGCAAAGCTTATTGGTGGATGATGTTGTGATTCAAAGAAAGTTAAGAAAAGATACTATTCCTGGATTCTAGCACCATACTACCCTATATACATCCCACCTTGACACGTTTCTTGACCTCTTTTAGAAAGCACTTGAGACCTCGAGCTTGTTGATTGACTTGGTGGTTTAAACTGGATTATACATGATTGATTTCGATAAACATGATTTATTATGCATTCTATGATTTTATGCAAAGATGAACAACTTCCTTATATTCATAAAATGTTTTGACCATATCTTAATTTTATTTGCCATGAAGCATTCTCTTATGGTGATCTATGAGTGGAGCAGACCACCAAAGTTTTTTAAATGTTTTTCATTGATCTTTTCGACTTATAATCTATTCTATCTTGTATCTAAGATTTGGAACTTGCTTGGGGACAAGCAAGGGACAAGTATGAGGTATTTTGATAGCATGTATTATAGTCTATATTTTGGGATTGGTTTAGACGTTTTATCTTCATAAATCTGAATGTATGGATGTATATTCTGCGATTATATTGTTGTTTTGTCTACCTTTGCGGGAATCGAGGTCTACACCTAGTTTCACTGTAAATGTACGTAAAATGGCACGTTTTAGACTAAAATGGAGCTAAGGAAGCTAAGGAGTCATTGCAGCTACATTCTGGAGCTTAAAGAAGATCTCAGGGAGCATGGAAATGATTTAGAAGATTAACTTTGGACCAGATTCGAGATGATCTATGTCACGCTAAAAAGTGTGTACGCAATAAGCCTTAAATTTATACTCGTTATAATTATCCTACTTCTAGCGCACCCGCAGTGTACGGGACGTATGTAGCAAGATAAGTATTCCAAGGTCGAACACAAAGACTAAGGTGAAATCAAATTAAGTTGTGATTGAATTTAGCAAGATCTAAGTCTAAAGAAAAGGATGCAAATAAAGGAAGAAAATCTCAATTGTTTTGTTTGTTTTTAGGTGATCACTTCAAAGATCAAATGCATGCAAACAATCAATCAAACTAAATCTGAAAATTGGCACAAATAAACAAATCGAACAAGATGTTGATCAAGAGAAAGGGAAGACGGATTCTAGGGGTTGGAAATTCCGGTTATGGCATAAAACTCAAGTTATCTATTCATTCTTTGGATTGATTATGATATGTTGGGATTAAGTGTTCCTAAAATGGGATCAATTACCGGGTAAGTCTCATGATCCAACTAATCCACACCTAAGGTCTCATTACCGGTTAAGTCTCTAAGAACCTAAGGGTAGGAATTTAACACAAACCGAATTGTTTAATTAGGGATCTAACCTATCCTCACCGGGTAAGTCTCGGAAAGGGAAGCCCTAATCAACTATCCTAGCACATTTAATCCAATGGCGGCTTATTAGGCTCACCATTACCTAAGGTTTTGCTATTTTAGATTCTAAGGGCAAGGATTACCGGGTAAGTCTCTCCTAACACTTAGTCGCTACACTAGGACACCCTAGGGTAGGTTAAACTCAGCAAAAACTTAGGGTTTCAACAATTTTATGAACCTAAGGTAAGATCCTTCGAACCAGGAAGAACCACGGTTTGTTCTACAGAAACCACGACCGTGGTTCTTCAAGAACTGCCCGTGATTCCTAATAGTAGCTACGTTCATAAACAAAAATCATCCAAAGGTAAATCTAAGTTCGTCCTATCATAGATCTAGCCATAACCATCCTTTCCTTACCCTAGAATCACATCAATCTAGCCTACAACATTCATATTGGAAATCAAAACAAACAAGCATAGATTCATAACCTCCATTGCAAGAAAATGAGAGAAAGAAGATGAACAAATGAACTTCAAATACAATCTAAATCTGAAGATGAAATTAGAACGACTTACAACCCTTCCAAAGGAAGGTTCAAGAGTTCAAAAACTTCTAGAAATAAATCCGAAAATACAAGAGCTAAGTGTGTCTTCTCCTCTCCTCTTCAATGGCAATGGCTCCTTTCTTCTTCTTCTTGCACTTTCCTTCCTAGAAAAAGTCCTTCTTCTTCTTGGAATATATTTTGTCAAAGAAAAATGGAGAATATGTGAGCTGCTCTCAAACTACCCAAATCCCAGCTGCCTCTAACAACTATCAAGGACCACTTTTATAACCAATTTCTTCATGAGCTGGCCATGAGAGTCGTGGCACAGCTGTCACGAGAATCTGGCAAAATCCACGGTCATTTCCACGGCCGTGGTTCTTCAGAGAACCGTGATTCTGTGCAGAAACTTCGCCTTGGATCATTAGGCTGTGGTTTGGTGCATGGCCTGTGTTGGCAAGGTTCCTTGAGTCTTTCTCAGCCCTTGCCTTGCGTTCTAATGAGTTTGGAAACGTGTCCTCTAAATGAGCGACCCTCAAACGCGTCGTTTTGGCTCGAAACCTCCCGAAATACCTACAAAACGCACACAAGTCCGTGTAGACGTCTATCTCGACAAAATACATGTTTCGAGTGCAAAACGTATCGGACTAGTGCTAGATAATGCATGATTGAGCGAGAATCCTATCTAAATGTACACCTAAAACTATGCTATAAATCGTGTTATCAAAATACCCCATACTTAAGGTTTGCTCGTCCCCGAGCAAATTCCCAACTATAGACTAAGAGATGACATGATTTATATATGCAGAAAAATGGCAAAATCTTTTTGGTTTTGTGCTTCTACTATTGGATCACCTTCATAGTCATGATCAATGGCAATTGAATAAGCAATTATGTATCAAACAATAAAGTCATGGAAAGACAATTGTACTTAACTCAAAAACATGCTTGAGTTGGGAGGACGGAGATGTCAAGAAGATCAAGAGTCTATCCAATCTAGATTACTAAGTCTTACAAACATACAAGTAGGTCATAAGGGCTTGTGACATAAAAGGCTAAGAAACGTTTCAATTGGGGAGGGGAATTTTCTAGGTATGTGATGCTAATCCGGGAATGGAACTAACTTCACTTCCTTGTCCTCGATCAACTTCCCCCAAGTGTATATTTTTCCCTATCTTGCTTTCTTTTTCTTTTTTTTTTTTTTTTTCTTTAACTCATTTTTGAGACGATGGCATTGGTGTACAATAGCCGAAACCTCGGTGATTAGCCATCCTCGGGCTTTTTCTCTTTTTCGAGGTGCATCCACACCGGGCACACATACCAATGCTCATTAGGGCTATTGGCTTATTTGACTTTGGCAAGGCACCAACACCCGATTATGTGAAGTGTACCGAGTTACTTGTCATTTAAACCAACGCCCCCAAACCTATTTTGGCTACACTTCCACAATAATTTCAGCATTCCATTCACGACATTCTTTTCATTACATCTTCACCCCGCACTTGCTTTTTACACATTCAAACACACTAGCATGCTCCTATTCCCGGATGGGTTTAAAAGGAGGTCAAATTTATATTAATTGAGGTGCTCAAGCAATCATGATCAAGATGAGAAGTAGAGAAAGATGAAATGCCTTATTCATTCCTATATGGTATGCAAGAACTATCATGTAATTTCGATTTTCAATACTCAATCCATTCTAGGCAATCATCATGATCTCAGTTCATTCATGGAATTCAAGAGAAGTAGTTCAAGTCCACATATGCATTTATCAATTCAACACATAAGGCCATTCGTAGCCAATCACAAGACAAGTTTTCATCATTAGGATCATATCCAAGCCTAGAAAGCACAAAAAAAATTTTTAAAATTTCTGATTTTTATGGGATTTTCGATTTAAGTATGTACAATGCAAGACATGTGCAAATATTAAACTATCCTAGATGCTCTTCATGCAAAGGATCATGCAAACCCCACCCCATACTTAGAAACACATTGTCCCCAATGTGGTATTCAAGTAAAGAGAGTGAAAGAAGGTTCTCACAATGTAAAATGGTTTTCTTCGGTATTTGGGAATTCTCAAGAGGATTGATGTTGGATGATCCTTTCAACCATGGTAGGGAGCTCTAAGCATCCTTCAAGCTTTGAAACCCGCGCTAGGCACCGCTAGCCGTCCAAGTTCCGCGTCCGCTCCACCCATAATTGGTGAGGGTTTCATCATCATCATTTCCAAGAAAGGCTTCCAATGCCACTAATGTTCTAGCACACATAAAATAGACAAAACACACAAAGCACACAAAAACAGAAAAATCTAAGCTAAAATGAAGGAAAAATGTTACCGATGGGTTGCCTCCCACCAAGCGCTTCTTTAAGGTCATTAGCTTGACCAAACTCGGGAGCGTTTATGCAAGGTGAAGCAGGGCAATCATGTCTATTGGGGCTCCCGGAATGTACTTCTTCAAGCGATGCCCATTCACCTTGAAATCTCCACAATGCTCCCCTCCTATCTCAATAGCTCCATGGGGAAAGATCTTCTTTACCACATATGGCCCGGTCCATCTTGATTTGAGCTTTCCGGGAAAGAGCCTTAGCCTCGAGTTGAAGAGAAGGACAAGATCTCCTTCACTCAACTCCTTTGGAATGATCCTCTTGTCATGCCACCTTTTGGTTCTCTCCTTGTAAATCCGGGCATTCTCATAAGCTTCCAACCGGAGCTCCTCAAGGGCATTGATATCAAGCAATCTCTTCTCTCCCGCCTCCTTGAGGTCAAAATTTAGCCACTTAATGGCCCAATAAGCTCGATGCTCCATTTCCACCGGAAGATGGCAAGACTTGCCATAGACCAATTTGTAGGGAGTGGTGCCAATAGGTGTCTTGAAGGCGGTTCTATATGCCCATAGTGCGTCATTGAGCTTCATGGCCCAATCCTTCCTTGTTCTAGACATCGTCTTCTCGAGGATGGCCTTGATTTCTCGGTTGGAGATCTCCACTTGGCCACTAGTTTGGGGGTGGTAGGGTGTGGCCACTTTATGAGTCACCCCATACTTGGCCAAAAGTGCTCCAAAATTCCTATTTGTGAAGTGCTTCCCTCAATCACTAATGATCACCCTTGGTGTTCCAAACCTAGGGAAGATCACTCGGTTGAAGAACCGCACCACCACCTTGGCATCATTTGTAGGAGAGGCGATTGCCTCTACCCATCTTGACACATAGTCCACCGCCAATAGGATGAATAGATTGCCACATGAAGAAGGGAATGGTCCCATGAAGTCTACACCCCACACATCAAAAATCTCAACTTCTTGGATGTTGTTCAAAGGCATTTCATTCCTCCTTGAGATGTTCCCCGTTCTTTGGCAAGCATCACATGCCGCTACAAAACCTTGCACATCTCTAAACAAGTTAGGCCAATAAAAACCGGATTGCAATACCTTGGCACACGTTTTGTGTGAGCTAGCATGGCCTCCACATGGAAGGGAGTGACAATGCCGGATCACACTCTCCATTTCATCTTCCGGTATGCATCTTCTAAGCACCCCATCCGGGCCTCTCTTGAATAGAAGTGGCTCGCTCCAATAGTAATGCCTTACATCGTTGAAGAACTTCTTCCTTTGTGAATATGATAATCCGGGAGGCACTTCCTCACACACCAAGTAATTCACAATGTCGGCATACCATGGCTCACTTCCCCTAGCTACTTGGAATAAGCATTCTTCCACCATTTGCAATTGTTCATCCCGGAACGAGTCATCTATCGGGATGTTGTCTTTCCCAAGCTCTAATGGTGGGAGTCTACTAAGGTGATCCGCCACCGAGTTCTCGGATCCCTTCTTATCTCTTATCTCCAAATCAAACTCTTGAAGAAGAAGGATCCACCGAATCAACCTTGGCTTGGCATCCTTCTTTGTAAGTAGATAACGGATCGCCGCATGATCCGTGTAAACTATGACCTTCGCTCCAACAAGGTACGAGCGGAACTTCTCAAATGCATACACTACCGCTAACAACTCCTTCTCGGTAGTAGCATAGTTGAGTTGGGCATCATCTAGCGTCTTGCTAGCATAGTAAATAGCATTAGTGCGCCCTTCTTTCCTTTGCCCCAAAACGGCCCCAACGGCCACATCACTTGCATCGCACATAATCTCAAATGGTAGACTCCAATCCGGAGGTTGCATGATAGGTGCGGAGATCAAGGCGTTCTTCAACCTACAAAATGCTTCAAGACAATCTTTGGAAAACACAAAATCAACATCTTTCATTAGTAGGTTAGTGAGAGGCTTAGAAATTTTAGAGAAATCTTGAATAAACCTCCGGTAAAAACCGGCATGCCCTAAGAAACTCCTTACCCCCTTCACCGAGGTAGGTGGTGGCAACTTCTCTATTGTTTCAATCTTAGCCCTATCAACCTCAATGCCACGGTTAGACACCAAGTGTCCTAACACAATACCTTCACTTACCATGAAGTGGCATTTTTCCCAATTTAAGACAAGATTTGTCTCCTCACATCTTTGCAATACTAACGACAGGTTAGCCAAGCAATTATCAAAAGAAGAACCGTAAACAGAGAAATCATCCATGAACACTTCCATGATATTTTCTATGTATTCCGAAAAGATAGCCATCATACACCTTTGAAAGGTGGCGGGTGCATTACACAACCCAAATGGCATTCTCCTATATGCAAAGGTACCCCATGGACATGTAAAAGTTGTTTTCTCTTGGTCATCGGGGTGGATAGGGATTTGGAAGAATCCACTATACCCATCTAGATAGCAAAAGTGAGAGTGTTGAGCTAATCTTTCTAGCATTTGGTCAATGAAGGGGAGGGGAAAGTGATCTTTCCTAGAGGCCATGTTCAATTTCCTATAATCTATACACATTCTCCATCCCGTGACCGTCCTAGTTGGTATTAGTTCATTGTTCTCATTAGTTACTACCGTCATTCCACCCTTCTTAGGTACTACATGAACGGGGCTAACCCACTTACTATCCGAGATAGGGTAGATAATTCCCGCATCTAGCAACTTAATGATTTCCTTCTTGACCACCTCTTTCATTATAGGATTCAATCTCCTTTGATGTTCAATAGAGGGTTTGTGGTTATCTTCCATCATTATCTTATGCATGCACAAAGATGGCTTAATGCCAACCAAATCATCAATAGTATAACCAATGGCTTTCCTATGCAATCTTAGTTCATGCAGCAATTTAGCAAGTTCATCATCACTCAAGCATGCATTAACAATCACCGGATATGTAGAATTATCACCAAGGAATGCATACTTTAAATGAGAGGGGAGGGGTTTGAGTTCAAGTGATGGAGGACCTTTATCGGTTGAAGACGATCCAAACAAGGTTGGATGAGATGAATTCAAAGCAAATGAGGATTCCCCTTGGCTCCTAGAAGCTTGATCATCATCAAGAGCTGATTCAGGGAAAACCACGGCTGGAATCACGGGTTGCTCAACTTCCACGACCGTGGTTCCTTCCAGGCTTGTTTCTCGGAGTTGTCCAGAGAGTTTGACGGCCGTGGTTCCTGAATCTCGACCGTGGAACTTGCAGCTGTTCACAATTTCTTCGTGGCTCTCAAATCCAACTCTTGGCTCCTCTTCCAATGCCTCCAAGGCTTTGATTTCTTCATTGCAATTCTCCTTAATGTCTTCCTCCATCATACTCAAGGTAAGAACCTTTTCCAAGGGGTCCTTGATCAAGATCGAGCTCACCATTTCTCTAGATTCTTCTTGCTCGACTATGTTGAAGATATCTTCATCAAGGGTTGGCCCTTTCATTATTATGGACAGCTTGAACTTGATGTTCTCCTCTCCTATGTTGAAGGAGAGAGTCCCGTTCTTGCAATCCACTAAACATCCGGAGGTAGCTAAGAAAGGTCTTCCTAGGATGATGGGAACCGGGTAATCCGCCGGAATGTCCAACACTACAAAGTCAATAGGCACATAGAATCCTCCCAATTGCACCGGAATGTCCTCAAGAATCCCAACTGGATGAGTGATAGAACGGTCCGCCATATAGAGGGTCATCTTGACCGGTTTTGGCTCTCCTAGCCCGACCTTGTTACTAAGTGCAAGCGGTATGATGCTTACACTTGCTCCAAGATCACAAAGGGCTTCGTACTTCACGTCTCCTACTCCAATCGGAACACAAAAAGAGCCCGGATCCCTTAGCTTGGGAGGCATTGCCTCCTTCATTGTTTGGATTAACTCCGAGGATCTCTTGGTCATCCTAATCTCCCCATACTCCTCCAACTTCCTTTTGTTGGAGAGTATTTCTTTCAAGAATTTTCCGTATGCCGGCATTCCTAAGATGGCATCCATGAACGGAATGTTAATATGTAACTTGGACATTAGTTCAAGGAACTTACCAAAGTGATTGTCCAAACGAGCTCTTGCTCTTGATTGTGGGAACGGTAGTGGTGGCTTGTATGGAGGCGGTGCTACATAAGTTGGCTCTACATCCTTGCTCTTGCCTCCATCATCTTGCTTTCTTCCCTCTTCTACCACTACTTGACTCCCCTTAGCTTGGTCCTTGGGCAAAGGATCCTTCATACTCAACCCACTCCTTGTTGTGATAGCCAAAACTTGGCCTCTTGGGTTGTCTTCGGTTCTTCCGGGAAGCTTCCCCGGATCTCTATGTGCCTCACCCGCCTTTTGAAAGACTTGTGCTTCCAAGACCTTTTGAGCCTTAGAAATTGAAGTGACGGTGCTCTCAAGTCCACTCAACCTTCCTAGCAATTGTTCAAACATGACTTCGGTTCTATCCTTTGAAGGTTGAGTAAAACCGGGTGGAGGTTCTTGTGAAGCTCTTTGTGGTGGAGTCGTGCTTGTGGAGGCGGGAGGGTTCAAGGCTCCATCCGGATTAGAGTAAGAAAACCCGGGATGGTTGTGGTTTGGCCGGTAATTGTTGAATTGCCGGTTGTTGTTGAAATTTCTTGGGCCTTGGTAATTGTTGAAGTTGCCCCTTCCCATATAATTCACATCTTCCTCCTTGGAAGACAAGTTGGCTCGTGGAGGTGCTTGAGGAGTTGCTTGGCTCTTCAAGGTGGTAGTGCACAACTCTCTTAAGGATTTCAACTCGTTGTTGATGGCGTCAAGCTTGAAATTGCTCATGATGACTTCACTCACCTCATATGCTCCCGCCTTTCTTCCTTCGCTCTTCCTATGAGAGTACTTCTCAATCACTAGAGCTTGCTTCTCCACAAACTCCCAAGCATCATCCACATGCTTCTCCATAAAGGTCCCACCGGAAAGAGATTGAAGCTTGAATTGGCTATCTTCATCAAGCCCCTTGAAATAGATCTCTAATAGCTCAATCTTTGGTATGCCATGGTGCGGACAATCTAGGAGAAGGTCCTTAAATCTCTCCCAAGACTTGAACAAACTTTCTCTATCCCTCATCACAAAGGCATTGATCTTTCCCCTTAATTCGGTGGTCTTGGATGGTGGGAAGAACTTGGTTAAGAACTCGGTTGTCATCTCCTCCCAAGTACCAACTCGCCCTTGCGGAATAGATTGATACCAAGCTAAAGCCTTGTCCTTAAGAGAGAAGGAGAAAGCCCTTAGCTTATGGTTGTTGCTCTCCAATCTCGGCGGTCTAAGAGTCTCCATCAAAATTTCATAGTTCATCAAATGTTGGTGAGGAGACTCTCCTTCCATCCCTCCAAATTGATTATGCCGGATCATTTGAAGAACTTGAGGGCGGAGCTCATAGTTGTGGGTTGCGGGATCTCCTAGATTCACACCCGGTCGGTGTGCTCTTTGTGCCGGATCCATACGTCTCCATAGGGTTTGTGGCTCCTCAATAGCAATGGGAACAACCCTAACATTGGCCGCCGGCTGCGGTTGTGGTGGGGGTGGTGGAGGTTGTCGGCGATTAAGCTCTCCTTGAACAAGAGCTTGCCTAATCTCTTCAATCTCCCTTCTAGTTTCCTCTTGCCTCTCATTGGCAAGTCTCCTTTCTTCCTCCAAGAGTTCATCTCTTAGCCTTATTAGTTCTAAGGCTTCATCCAATTCAGCTTGAAGATTTCTACCGGCCATCTCTTTCTCCTTTCGAATGTTCTTAGATCTAGATCGAAGGGTTTTCTCCGGTTCGGGATCGAATGGAGCTAAATCCTTGCCACGAGATCTTCGCATACACCTAAAGAGTAATAGATGTCCTGAAAAGCAAAGACAAAAACCAAAAAGAGATTAAAAGAAACAAGAAGGATCTACACTAGAAACAATCACAAAATAGACTCAATCTAGACCTAGTCCCCGGCAACGGCGCCAAAAACTTGTCACGCTAAAAAGTGTGTACGCAATAAGCCTTAAATTTATACTCGTTATAATTATCCTACTTCTAGCGCACCCGCAGTGTACGGGACGTATGTAGCAAGATAAGTATTCCAAGGTCGAACACAAAGACTAAGGTGAAATCGAATTAAGTTGTGATTGAATTTAGCAAGATCTAAGTCTAAAGAAAAGGATGCAAATAAAGGAAGAAAATCTCAATTGTTTTGGTTGTTTTTAGGTGATCACTTCAAAGATCAAATGCATGCAAACAATCAATCAAACTAAATCGGAAAATTGGCACAAATAAACAAATCGAACAAGATGTTGATCAAGAGAAAGGGAAGACGGATTCTAGGGGTTGGAAATTCCGGTTATGGCATAAAACTCAAGTTATCTATTCATTCTTTGGATTGATTATGATATGTTGGGATTAAGTGTTCCTAAAATGGGATCAATTACCGGGTAAGTCTCATGATCCAACTAATCCACACCTAAGGTCTCATTACCGGTTAAGTCTCTAAGAACCTAAGGGTAGGAATTTAACACAAACCGAATTGTTTAATTAGGGATCTAACCTATCCTCACCGGGTAAGTCTCGGAAAGGGAAGTCCTAATCAACTATCCTAGCACATTTAATCCAATGGCAGCTTATTAGGCTCACCATTACCTAAGGTTTTGCTATTTTAGATTCTAAGGGCAAGGATTACCGGGTAAGTCTCTCCTAACACTTAGTCGCTACACTAGGACACCCTAGGGTAGGTTAAACTCAGCAAAAACTTAGGGTTTCAACAATTTTATGAACCTAAGGTAAGATCCTTCGAACCAGGAAGAACCACGGTTTGTTCTACAGAAACCACGACCGTGGTTCTTCAAGAACTGCCCGTGATTCCTAACAGTAGCTACGTTCATAAACAAAAATCATCCAAAGGTAAATCTAAGTTCGTCCTATCATAGATCTAGCCATAACCACCCTTTCCTTACCCTAGAATCACATCAATCTAGCCTACAACATTCATATTGGAAATCAAAACAAACAAGCATAGATTCATAACCTCCATTGCAAGAAAATGAGAGAAAGAAGATGAACAAATGAACTTCAAACACAATCTAAATCTGAAGATGAAATTAGAACGACTTACAACCCTTCCAAAGGAAGGTTCAAGAGTTCAAAAACTTCTAGAAATAAATCCGAAAATACAAGAGCTAAGTGTGTCTTCTCCTCTCCTCTTCAATGGCAATGGCTCCTTTCTTCTTCTTCTTGCACTTTCCTTCCTAGAAAAAGTCCTTCTTCTTCTTGGAATATATTTTGTCAAAGAAAAATGGAGAATATGTGAGCTGCTCTCAAACTACCCAAATCCCAGCTGCCTCTAACAACTATCAAGGACCACTTTTATAACCAATTTCTTCATGAGCTGGCCATGAGAGTCGTGGCACAGCTGTCACGAGAATCTGGCAAAATCCACGGTCTTTTCCACGGCCGTGGTTCTTCAGAGAACCGTGATTCTGTGCAGAAACTTCGCCTTGGATCATTAGGCTGTGGTTTGGTGCATGGCCTGTGTTGGCAAGGTTCCTTGAGTCTTTCTCAGCCCTTGCCTTGCGTTCTAATGAGTTTGGAAACGTGTCCTTTAAATGAGCGACCCTCAAACGCGTCGTTTTGGCTCGAAACCTCCCGAAATACCTACAAAACGCACACAAGTCCGTGTAGACGTCTATCTCGACAAAATACATGTTTCGAGTGCAAAACGTATCGGACTAGTGCTAGATAATGCATGATTGAGCGAGAATCCTATCTAAATGTACACCTAAAACTATGCTATAAATCGTGTTATCAATCTACATTCCGCTGATACTCACCTCGGTCAGCTACAGTGTCACCTCGACCGAGGTGATCTTGAGGAGCGTCCCGACCGAGGCGGACACCCTGTCGCCGGCGAGATCTTTATTTTTGGCTGAGATCTTTTATTTTTGGAAGGAAGATATTATATATTTTTGGCTGGATTTATAAAAGGAAGCATATCTTTTTTGTTGATTTATTTCAAGAGATATGGATATATTTTCTAGGAAATTATCTTTTTAAGATATTTTTTCTTTGGAAGATAATTCTCCTATATAAAGGGTTGGATTCTCTACAATCCAACCATGCTTGGAGCATCTGGGAATCGTGGAATTTCCGGATCAGCCATTCTCTGAAGGAAGTTTGAAGGGAGTTTTTAAGGTTGAAGTTCAAGGAAGGAAGGAATCATAGTTGGAGTTGGCTTTTGAAGGAGTTTTTAAGATCTTTTTAGATTGCTTTTGGTTTGTTGTCTTTTCTGATTTGTGACTTGAGGAACGTTGATTTGTTGTTTGATTTTATTCAGTTATTGAGACCTTTTTCTTAAGGTTTTCTTGTTTGAATATTGATTCCTTTCCCATTAATTTGATTATTGTTATCATGATGATTGTTGGATAAGTTTCTTATGCGATTCTAGGGTGATTGGATGAAGGTTGTGGGAAAGACTGTAAAATTTCCCCAAGCAGATACTAGCAACAATATGGACATGTTAGCTGCTAGGCAAAAGGAACATGCATTCTTTTCCACCAGTCCCGAGTACGAACATTTGGTAAACAAAATGGGGACAGTATCTTGCAAAGTTTTTCTCGTGTGGGTTTTATATTGTTGATAAATGAATTGATTATGCAGCCTGTGTGGATCAAAACCGGCTTGAATTTGTTCTTGAATTTGTTCTTCAACATACAATTAGGGTTTGTGTTACATGCTTGCATCTGTTTTCTGATGCTTTGTTATACTAGTGTAGAATGTTGAATTAGTGACTCGTATTTCACTTATTAAAGCCTGTTTTGAGTTAGATTCATGTATACTTTCTGTAACTGTATTACAAAATACATCTTAATTGCTTGTTTTGTGTTAAATACACCTATTTGAGGTAGCGGCACTAATCAAACTCATACTAGAAAATTTCTGGTATGACTTTTCTGTTATGAATTTCATACCAGAAAATTCTAGTATGAGTTTTCTCGTATGAATTTCATATCAGAAAACTCATACCAGAAAATTCTGGTATGAGATTCATACCACAATTTTATGGTATGAGATTCATACCAGAAAACTCATACCAGAATTTTCTGGTATGAAAAAATTTTGGTATGTTAAAATTTTTTGGTATGTTAAAATTCTGGTATGTTTATTATAGAAAATAAAAAAAATAAAAAAATAAAAAAGAAAATAAAAAGGAAAAAAATAAAATAAAATAAGAAAACAAATTCAGTAATAAAGAATTAGAACTTACATAATACAAACAAACCTCTATTATTCTTTTTTATTAAAATAGAAGGGTTAATAGTTTTTATCTACTATTAAATGAAAGTGGTAAAAAAATATGGAGTACATTTACTAAATCATATTCTCAAAAAGGCCTGGTAGGTCAAATTCTCCCTTTTTAAATATGTATAATAAAATATCTTTTGTTTCTTGCCTCACTTAGTCCAACCATCTATAAGCATAGAATAAAAATCTAAAAACGGATCATTGGGCGAAATTCATAAACATTGTTTTCCCTTTTAATCCGATCCAAAATATTCTCCCCTTAAATCGAATATTTCATATTCTTTTGTAACGCCCCGTTTATTCGGGTGCGTTCCAACTTTGGTTTTCACCCTTCCATCGATTCGTTATAGCTCGAGTTCTTATTTAAAGTATATTTTTATAGTTTTAAAAATAATTTTTCTGGGTATTACATTATTTTGAGGACACATGTATGTACATCCGTATTTTATTAATTTAATTTTTGACGGAAATCGGGATTTACCGATCCGAAAAATCCTGTTCCGAATGTTAATCGAGTTGGCTATTTTTTTAAAGCACTCCTCTTTACTCTTTTATTTCTTTTTTTCCTTTTATTTCTTCCCTTCACTCTTTTCTTTTTTTTTCCTTCTTGCGTTGCTTTCCTGCGCTGGTGACGCGCTCAGCAAGGGCAGGGAGCAGCGACCCCTCGTTCCCTCTACCGGCCTAGCCTACAGCCACCCTAGCTCTGCGTCCGACCTCTCGATACCCTCCCTCCTGTGATGCCTACCCTAGCAGTCAGCCATTCACTCCCTTCCCTCCCACTCTCCTCTTCTCTCTCTCTCGCAGTTGCTTCCCCCAAACTGCAACCCTTCTCTCCTCGTTTCGCTTCACCTTTGTAGCAGTTCGCGAGGTCGATTAAGAGCCTGCAAAACACCGGGGAGGAGCTGCACCACAGGTTACCGCCGGGAGGAACAAAGGCCACCCATCAGCATCCGCCGCGACCCCCATCGGAGCACAGTAGACCGCCCCTTTCTTTCCCCTGCTTGCGGCCTATCAGGTGGAGGTTGGACCGATTCGACGCGATTGGCCACCCCGTTGCCGCCTCCGTCACTAGTGAGCCGCCGCCAGCTTCCCTCCTCCTCCTTTTTCCTCCGCCGCACAGCCGCCAGGCCTCACCTCCCTTTCTTCCCTGTAAACGCGCAACAGAAGGTTGAAGATGGGGTTTTGGATTAATTCCAATTTTTGCCCTCTTCTATTTATTGCAGTTTTGACCAATTTTTATGGATAATTACAGATTTTACTCTAATATTTGGTACAATTACATAATGGGCCCACACTCTATATAATCTCAATTTTGGACCCACATTTTTTAGAATTTGATATTTATGCCCTACAGGAATTTAATTACATATTATGGCCCAGGTTTTATTTTAAAATGTAATTGTGGGTTTTAAATTTGGAATTTACTTGAATTATATTCTTATTTATATATACCACACATGTTATGCTCATATTGGATTAATTCCGGGTTATGACTCAAAGATTAATTACGAGTATTAACATTGACTTTTAAAAAAACGAGTTTTACCTTAAGCTTATATATATATATATTACGAGCAAATTAAGTGTATAAAAGCTCAATGAAGGCTCAATGAATCCGCATTCGACATTCGTAGATCGTCTTCCGCCTTTGACCTCGTGTGAATACCTCCTTCCTCGATTTAGTTATGTTTAGTAGTATCTAGCATAACTTAAAGTTAATACCAAGTAGTGGTTATGGACCTTAGGTGAGTTCCGAGGATTTGATATTGTTTGATGGATTGATGTTGATTCTAAGCTTGAGGTGTTGGTTATGTTGTGAGGTTGTTATAAGGCTTTAAATTATATGGTTGATCTTGTGAGCATTTTGAGGTCGAGGTAGGGTTGTATGATCTTGTGGGATTTTGGAGTTTAGGTTTTGCTTATCCTAGTTGCATTGTGAGTTATGATCTTGTGAGATCCGAGGGTTTAGAAGTCTTAGTACTTCTATCTTGTATTGAGTGTGATGTGACCATGAGGGATTCAAGGATGCGGTCCTAGAATCGAGAGTCAAATGGTCTTGCGTAGATCATTTGTATAGAAGTCTAAGACTTCTATTGTGAGTGGGTTGTTGTTGATATAGTTATCTTCTTGTGAGCAGGTTACGGGCTTCCTCCCTAAGGAAGCGAGAGTGTCGTGAGTTGAGTGTGGTGACGAGGTAAGTCTCCGGACTTACTTAGCTCGTATTTCTTGTATTAGCATTGATGTGTGTTTGGTGGTGTGTGTTTATTCTTTATTGTTTATAACAACTAAACCGGAAATAGGATTACCGACCTTTATATTATTTGGCCCAAGTGTATGATAATTGGCGGTGACAACTTGCCTGGCTCCCGCGAGAGCTAGGAGGTTCTCGGCGACTATCCCGTGCTGGTAGACGGTCAGATGCATTGGTACCATTCCATGCTGGTAAGTAGGGACCGAGGCGAGTTTCGGTGACTCTCGTGTCACAACCTAAGTTGAATTAGAATGAGATATGACTTAATAATAATAAGTTAATAAACCGGACTTGCGTGCTTTGGAGTGTATTGGGTATTTATGATGATTAACTTGTGTTTGTGCCTTTCACCTTGATTCTAATGCCTCGAATATTAGCTAACGGTTTTGTACCGATGGTTGTAGATTGCCTTGCAGGTTAGGAATGCGGCCGAGAGATCCAGAAGAGTGGGCAGCCGGGGTTCCGTACATTTTAGGATTGGGTTTCGGGTGGAGTCGAGTTTAAGTATTGTATTTATTGTATGTTGTATTGCGTTTAGTTTTTGGGGTTGTATTTTCGGCTGAAATCCTTGTTGTATTCTTTCGGGTTTTTCTTTTCATTGCATAAAAATGTATTTCGGTTTTGGCCTTTATTTTTGCCTTGTTGCAAGATCCGGTGAAATTGTTGTCAAGCTAAGGTTCGGGACCCATTGTGAGGTCCCAACCCGTAGCGCCCCGAGTCCCGCGGATTCGGGGTGTTACACAAGTGGTATCAGAGCCCTAGGTTGACAATAATGACACTCGCAATCTTCTAAAGGCCGAATAAGGAATAAACAGAACCCCGCGGGTTCTGACTTTTTGTTTTCAAAATCACATGCATGGGTCGGGGTAGAATGTACGGACCACCACTCCTTCCGCGGATCTCGGCAGCATAGTTTATTGGATTTTTAGTATATATATGTATATATGTAGATATGTATCGTGGACTTAGGATGTTTTTGGACTGTTATTGTATGTGGATTGTAGTTGCATGATGGACATGATTTATGTGTATAGTTATATATGTGAACAATTATATGTTTTGGACCTTGTATTGTTGGAATGGAATGCCGAATGCGTGATATTAGTAGTAATATGGACTTAGGACTTATATAGTTATGGATACGTATTCTTATTATATATAGTAGTAGCATAGAGAGTATTGGGACCTGATAGAAAAGATGATAATATGATATCATTGCCCTTGGACGATGTTGTTTGACATAGGATAGTGTACATACGAGGACGAATATACTCAAGTATCGAGTTGAGAGCTACATTCGGGCGAACACCTTGGAGTTCTTGTACTCCTTTAAGAGGATGTCGAAGAGGAGGATTAGAGATGACGTAAACGAAGGACAACCAAGTGAAAGAAAACTCGGGACAACTTAAGAGATTTTAAGATGGGGAACATACAAGAAAAGGGAGTAACACAAAGGTGTGGAAGTGGTTACAAAGAAGTCACAATTAGAAAGATAGAAAGACAACGAGACCAATAGGGATAACAAACATAAGTTCTTCAAGAAGACGTGTGGACAACTAAAGATGCGAATCAAGGAGGAGAGGAATACATTCTAACAAGGTTAAAGGTGACATTCCGTTAAGATGTGAAGTTTTCTTTAGGCGCTCCTAAGCATTTGATTCAAGGCGAGAAGAGTGATCAAACCATTTTCTAAAGATTTAAGATACCGTAAGTTAAGCTTACGAGGTACCAAAAAGTAAAGTTTCAACATTACTAGAGTTATGAGAAGAAGGACATTGTGGGGATTTACGTGGAGTTGACCGATTTCCATTATGATGATGAGACTAAGAAACGCCAAGAAGGAGGAAGTGTGTATAAATGATGACCCCAAGAAGATGAAAGACAAAACGAAGAGCTTTGATTGAGAGACTTAATATACCAACCAAGAGGAACGCGAGTGGATGCTAGCTAGGGCTATAATATTTGGGAAGGTGCACCCGAAAGACATCAAGGAAGAATGGTTAAGCCTATGAAAGGGTATTATATGAAACAACAAGACAAAGAAGATATAATTACCTTATAAAGGAGAGAAAGCATGGAATGAAGAAGGAACTAACAGAGTTTAAGGTAGATTACCTGGAGGAGGGTAGCTTTCATAAGAATGATAACATGGAAGTATAGCAGAATGGTAAGTCATTCACATTGGAGAAGGTCAGTTATAAGCTAATTGGTGACAGCCAAGAACGCGCATGTGCGGGTTGTCTATTGGTGAGTGTAGAAGGGGATGAGTAAATAAGATTATGGGCATACAAAGGGATTTGGATGACCTTATCCGACCTTTGTAGGTCATGGAATTGGCATATGGGAGAACGATACGAATTAGAGGTTTTAAAGTTTGACCATGGTAAAGGGGAAGTAGTGAATCAAGAAGAAAATAAGGTGTCATGGAGGTGGTACGTAAACAGGAGTATATAGAGGATGCAGGGTATGAAATGGATGATATGTTACCACGGGCAAGAGATAAGTCAAGTTTCTATACTCACACGGAAGAGACATGGTGGCTATGACGTGAAAGACAGGACCTAGATTAGGGCAACGCTTCAAGCTAGAGTTATGATGTGAGTGTTTGGTGAGGTAATAAGTGGATCTTTCAGTGGTTGTGGTTGGGGAATTTTGCCTAGCGTTCTCCACAGGGCATATTGGTACGTTTGTGAAGTTGTTCATGGAATCCTAAGAGATGCATAAGGTAACCAACAAGAGTAAGAGAAGACCAAAGTTTTGAAGTTCGATGTCGACATGAGATGTACGAGAAGTATATGAAAGCTTGAGATTAAGAGCCTTCATTGTTGGCTTGACGTTGTAAAAAGGAAATGAAGTGAGTTCTACACCTACTTAAAGAAAGGATGTTTATAGTGCAAGCTTACGTAAAATGCAAGGAGAGTTTCCCATATGTTGGGGAGTATAGTGGAAAGCGAAGAAGATGAGATCAATTGTTTTGAAGCACGGTTAAGTCTTGTAGTTTGGGTCCTTATGGCTGCACATAAGTGAGAAACATTAGAAGATTTTTACAATCATGTAATCAGAGTGGGGGAATGAGGTTAAGTTAAAGGAATACTTAAATAAGGCCCTAAGAGTCAAAAGACTCGAGCAAGTCTCTGGATTTCAGGAGATGAAGAATATTTGAAAGAGAACGGTCAACATTGTAGCTACAGATAGAACAACATACTTGTTTAAAGGACATCACACCTCAATAGATCGAGGTAGATCAATTGTGTCATGACCACTTGTAAAGTTTTAAGACAAGGTTGTGTAGGTCCTACGTTATGTGACGAAAGAGGAAAAGACGAAAACCGAGATATCACATATTCCAATACGTCAGAATGTGGAATTTTTCACTAGGGTCGAGCTTGATTTATTTCCGGTGTCAAAGGCGTCGTATGAAATAACAGTTGTGCAGAGACATAAGTTGTGGAAGCAAGTGAAGGAGCAATTGCAAGAACTTAGTGATAAGATTTCATTAGAATTAGTGAAATGTCATGGAGAACACCAGACGTTATCTTAAACTCTTGATTTATAGTTGTTATGGAGAACCCCAATTTGTGAAAAGTGAGACGGTTATCTCCGTTGTACATCGATTACCGTGAGTCGAACAGGATAATGGTGAAGGACAAGTATCCCTTACAACGAATTGACGATTTACTCGATCGGTCACGAGGGTCAGTAGTCGCTCCTAAAATTGATTTAAGGTCTGATGGCCACCAATGGAGAATTCAAGATCAAGATATCACAAATACGACATTCCATACAAGGTATGGTTACCATGAGCATGTCGTGATGTCATTTGGGCTTACTAATGCTCCGTATAAGATATTTTGTTCCACTCTCGAAGAAGAGAGAAGTTGTATGATAGTTGTCTCGGGATGGCAAACCCCGAAGGATGGGGAAGAAGTTACAAGTTATCTTAGAAGTGTTGAGCTTTACCAGATATGTGAAGGGAGAAGTTGTGTAACAGCTTTTATGGTAACCTACTACGGATGATAATGAAGTATGGAATGGGACGAAGAATTGTCAATAGAGTTGTTGAGAGTTAAGAGGGGAGTTATTAGCGCAACTGTTTCGATTTACCTTGAGGTATTATAGGTTTGAAGTGGACAAGTGATTCTCCAAGACAAGGTCTTGATTGGGTATTGAGGAACGATGTAAAAGTAATAGCATATTGGATTCGTTAGAAGAAGCGGTGCGAAGTAAAGTACTTCATTCTTTACTTGGAATTGCCACAAGAATTGAGGAAATGTAACATCAAAGTTTGGTTTGACAAGAACCAAAGCTAATGGTGGGAATTGGAAGTTAGATCTTCTTTGATAGAGATATCAAGAGAAACCTAATGGAAATGCTGCATTGAGAAAGGCCTGAGAAGGAAGTACAGTTTCCGATATATCGGACCTTTTGGAGATCTTAGCGTGGGTGGGGTTAGTGGTTTACCGGTTAGCGTGACCGCCGAGAGTAAAGGGTGTTCACCCGGGGTTCATGTGCATCAGTCGAGGGAGTACATACATGACTCGAGACATGTAGTCCGTTGTGATGATCTAGTCGAGACTAGAAGCCAATAAGGCTAACTGGAAGACGTAGGATAGTATCTTTAGTCGAGTTTCACGCAGGTTTAGCGACATCTATAGCACTGTCGGGTTAGTCCCGAGATCTATCCTTGGTTATTCTTATGTGATTTGTGACGTGATGTGTTATGTGTGTTTCATATGTGTATACCTTGCGAGTCTTGATGTGTCTAGGCGAGTAGACTTTGGATTAGAAGAGCCATAGTTACCACGTTGTAGTGTTCCGAGAGGATATCGAGACATGTTTGTTTGAGAGTTCAGCGTTTAGCAAGTTTCGGGACGGAACTTTTCTTTAGGAGGACCTGATGTAACGCCCCATTTATTCAGGTGCGTTCCGACTTTGCTTTTCTCCCTTTCATCGATTCGTTATAGCTTGAGTTCTTATTTAAAGTATATTTTTATAGTTTTAAAAATAATTTTTGGGTATTACATTATTTTTAGGACACATGTATGTATTCCCGTATTTTATTAATTTAATTTTTGTCGGAAATCGGAATTTACCGATCTGGGAAATCCTGTTCCGAATGTTGATCGAGTTGGCTATTTTTTTTAAAACCCTCCTCTTTACTCTTTTATTTCTTTTTTTTCCTTTTATTTCTTCCCTTCTCTCTTTTCTTTTTTTTCTTCTTGCGTTGCTTTCCTGCGCTGGTGACGCGCTCAGCAAGGGCAAGGGGCAGCGACCCCTCGTTCCCTCCACCGGCCTAGCCTGCAGCCACCCTAGCCCTGCGTCCGACCTCTCGATACCCTCCCTCCTGTGATGCCTACCCTAGCAGCCAGCCCCTCACTCCCTCCCCTCCCACTCTCCTCTTCTCTCTCTCTCGCAGTTGCTTCCCCCAAACTGCAACCCTTCTCTCCTCGTTTCGCTTCACCTCTGTAGCACTCTGCGAGGTCGATTGAGAGCCTGCAAAACACCGGGGAGGAGCTGCACCACAGGGTACCGCCGGGAGGAACAAAGGCCACCACTCAGCATCCGCCGCGACCCCCATCGGAGCACAGCAGACCGCCCCTTTCTTTCCCCTGCTTGCGGCCTATATGGTGGAGGTTGGACCGATTCGACGCCGGAGATTGGCCACCCCGTTGCCGCCTCCGTCACTAGTGAGCTGCCGCCGGCTTCCCTCCTCCTCCTCCTCTTTCCTCCGCCGCACAGCCGCCAAGCCTCACCTCTCTTTCTTCCCTGTAAGCGCGCAACAGAAGGTTGAAGATGGGGTTTTGGATTAATTTCAATTTTTGCCCTCTTTTTCTGTTTATTGCAGTTTTGACCAATTTTTATGGATAATTACAGCTTTTACCCCAATATTTGGTATAACTACAGAATGGACCCATACTCTATATAATCTCAGTTTTGGACCCACAGTTTTTGGAATTTGATATTTATGCCATACAGGAATTTAATTACATATTATGACCCAAGGTTTTATTTTAAAATGTAATTATGGGTTTTAAATTTGGGATTTACTTGAATTATATTCTTATTTATATATACCGTATATGTTATACTCATGTTGGATTAATTCCGGGTTATGAATCAAAGATTGATTACGAGTTTTAACATTGACTTTTAAAAAACGAATTTTACCTTAAGCTTATATATATATATATATATATATATATATATATATATATATATATATATATATATATATATATATATATATATATATATATATATATATATATATATATATATATATATATATATATATATATATATATATATATATATATTACGAGCAAATTAAGCGTATAAGCTAAATTTGATTAGTTGTGGTTTTAGGTCCGGTAGCGCCTCGATAAAGGCTCAATGAATCCGCATTCGACATTCGTAGATCGTCTTCCGCCTTTGACCTCGTGTGAGTTCCTCCTTCCTCGATTTAGTTATGTTTAGTAGTATCGTGCTAGGTTTGATCTAGCATAACTTAAAGTTAATACCAAGTAGTGGTTATGGACCTTAGGTGAGTTCCGAGGATTTGATATTGTTTGATGGATTGATGTTGATTCTAAGCTTGAGGTGTTGGTTATCTTGTGAGGTTGTTATAAGGCTTTAAATTATATGGTTGATCCTGTGAGCATTTTGAGGTCGAGGTAGGGTTGTATGATCTTGTGGGATTTTGGAGTTTAGGTTTTGCTTATCCTAGTTGCGTTGTGAGTTATGATCTTGCGAGATCTGAGGGTTTAGAAGTCTTAGTACTTCTATCTTGTATTGAGTGTGATGTGAGCATGAGGGATTCTAGGATGCGGTCCTAGAATCGAGAGTCAAATGGTCTTGCGTAGATCATTTGTATAGAAGTCTAAGACTTCTATTGTGAGTGGGTTGTTGTTGATATAGTTATTTTCTTGTGAGCAGGTTACGGACTTCCTCCCTAAGGAAGCGAGAGTGTCGTGAGTTGAGTGTGGTGACAAGGTAAGTCTCCGGACTTACTTAGCTCGTATTCCTTGTATTAGCATTGATGTGTGTTTATTCTTTATTGTTTATAATAACTAAACCGGAAATAGGATTACCGACCTTTATATTATTTTGGCCCAAGTGTATGATAACGGGCGGTGACAACTTGTCTGGCTCCCGCGAGAGCTATGAGGTTCTCGGCGACTATCCCGTGCTGGTAGACGGTCAGATGCATCGGTACCATTCCATGCCGGTAAGTAGGGACCGAGGCGAGTTTCGGTGACTCTCGTGCCACAACCTAAGTTGAATTAGAACGGGATATGGCTTAATAATAATAAGATAATAAACCGGACTTGCGTGCTTTGGAGTGTATTGGGTATTTATGATGATTGACTTGTGTTTGTGCCTTTCACCTTGATTCTAATGCCTCGAATATTAGCTAACGGTTTTATACCGATGGTTATAGATTGCCTTGCAGGTTAGGAATGCGGCTGAGAGATCCGGAAGAGTGGGCAATCGGGGTTCCGTACATTTTAGGATTGAGTTTCGGGTGGAGTCGAGTTTGAGTATTGTATTTATTGTATGTTGTATTGCTTTTAGTTTTTGGGGTTGTATTTTCGGCTGAAATCCTTTGTTGTATTCTTTCGGGTTTTTCTTTTCATTGCATAAACATGTATTTCGGTTTTGGCCTTTATTTGTGCCTTGTTGCAAGATCCGGTGAAATTGTTGTCAAGCTGAGGGTCGGGACCCATTGTGAGGTCCCAACCCGTAGCGCCCCTAGTCCCGCGGATTCGGGGTGTTACATCTTTAATAAAATGGATGTCCGTATATCTAAAATAGTGTTATTTTAATTAATTTAAAAGTATTCATACACCTTTATATTATATTTGTAAAATAATTCTTATAAAGAAATGAGAAAAATTCATATTCAAATATTAAGTTTGAAGTGGATAAAACATAAAACTCATTTATATGCGAATAGTTATATGATATGATATGATTTAGATTATATTATGGTATTAAGTTTTATGTCCGATTTTACGGTTCAGATATCCACTTTTAATTAATAAACACGCATAAAACATTGAAAATTTTAATAAAGATTGTATTTTATTAAAGTTTAAGTATTTTGTTTTAAACCCCCTCTAGTTAAATATAAATATACGAGCATCATCCCTGAATGTAATTAATTGTCAAAAACTACCTACTATAGGGGTCATTTGCACTTGATCACCCCTTTAATGCTTAATTGACTAGGAACACCCATTAAAGGGGTCGTGACATGAATAAAGCACAAGTTGTCGTAGTACGTACTCCCAGAAGTTCGTACTCACAAAGAAAAATATGACGACTTTGTTGTAGAACAATGCACAACAAGTGTAGAAGATATGATATACCCATTGCAATATATAAGTAGTAAGAGAAAATTGTCTAAACCGTACCCCATCTTTTAGGCTGACTAAACTTTAGTACCCCGTCGTTTAAACTATCAAAACGGTACCTCATCTATTGAGCCCGACCAAAGATTAGTACCTCGATCATTATTCACACGTTAAACCATCTGAACAGTGTTAAATATCAAGGGCAAAATTGTCCTATTACCTTAGATAATGTATTGTTCCATTTTTCTAAATTATTTTTTCATTTTTCGAGGACCTTTTTTGCAAAATCCTCAAATTTTTTTCCAACCCTAATTTTCTCTCTCCTCAATTCCACCCCCTTTCAAATCTCGGTATCCCCTCTTCTTCGATTTCCTTAGCTTCTCCTTCTATTTCTCTTTGATTTGTCTCCGCCAATCCATTCAATGGTCATCTTCTCAACTTGCAATGTTCTCACAACCCTCAATTTGTCTTCAAACTAGTTTGACTCTTTAGGTCAAAGTTTGACCGCCTTAAGCTACTCTCTAAAGCGCTCCAAATCCTCGATCTTTCTTCCAATTAACTTGCGGGGAGTTTGTTTCTGCCATGGCTGCTTGCCGGACGGTGTTCTCATTTGACCAATTTGACCCTCAAGGGTAATAAACTAGAGGGTTCGTTCTCATTGAATGGATGTGATGAGTTGTAGAATTTTGATGTCTCAAGTAACAAATTCTCATCTCCAATGGCTGAATTAGGGAAATGTACTCAGCTGAAGCATTTGGATTTGTCTTCAAAAAGTTTAGTAGGCCCATTGGTGATAAGATGGAGATAAAAATTTCAACCTCTTTCACCTCCATTACAGTTTTTGGCTTGAGTTATTGACTAAAGAAGAGAATTAGAGGAGATGGATAAGAAGACTGAAAAGAGATATTGAGTTGGTGGGATTTGTATGAGATGGGTTGCTTTCTTTCTGCTTCTCTTTCTTTTAAATTCCAACCTCTTTTTTTCTTCTTACTTCTAGTTCAATATGTTGATTCCAAGCACAACCTGTAATTTGTGGTGGTTCATCGAGAAGCCATGGATACTCAGCAAAGAAGGCCCTCAAAAAAGGGAAATTAAAAATGAAACAGTACATGAACAATTTTGCTCTTGATATTTTATACCGCTCAGATGGTTTAATGTGTAAACAATGATCGAGGTACTAATCTTTGGTCGGGCTTAATAGATGAGGTACTGTTTGGATAGTTTAAACGACGAGGTACTAAAGTTTAGTCTACCTAAAAGATGGCGTTCTATTTAGATAATTTTCTCTAAGTAGTAATGAGAGACTTGAAAGGCATAAAAGAGAGATTGAAAGTGATAGAGACTCTAGTAGCTCAACAAGCAACCCCCAGTCCTAGATCCTCGAGGCAACTTTGAAGACAACCCAAGCAAAATCAAAGAGGACATGTAAGTTTCATATCCCCTAGGAGTGAAACAAAGCTGGACAAATTCGAAGATTGCACGTTTGTACATACATAGCAATGCATTCGATTTGACCGACTCGATCTTTGTCTAACTTATGGACTCGATAAAGGATAAGTCGACTTGAATTTATCCAACATAGCTCCTCTTCCACTCGCTTCCGGCCATGAAATGGATGATAGGTACATTTCTTCCCGTCCTCTATATCCCCTTCTTCCCTTTCCTTAATGCAAGAACCAAGCTCTACTCGAAAAGACGTTTGGGAAATTCATCAACTTTGTAAGCTTCGATAGAGTGTGGGGTCGGCAATTGGAGTACCGAAAGCGGTGCTTAGTTTGGTTTTAGCATCAACATATATGCATTGTTATTAGGTTCCAATTGGTCATACCTATTTGGACAATGATGTCCTATCATGTTTTTCTAGGAAAGAATGATGAAAGTCGGGGTAAAAGTAACTGAAATACCTAAGAAATAGTGAAGAGAGCCGAGATCCGTCACGGATGATAGATCGACGTAGAGTGTCGGAGTTGGTAGTAAGAATAATATCATTAACATATAGATGAGATAGGCAATGCCGGTACCTCGTTTGAAGACGAACACAAACATATCACTTTTGGAGCTCACAAAACCAAGGTGACCGAGGTGAGTATCAAATTGTTCATGTTATGGTATACGATCCTATTTGAGGCCATATAGAAATTAATAGAGACACCAAGGATGGGATGAGTCAAGAAACCAAGAGGTTGATGCATATAAACAGTTTTTTGAAGATTTTATGGGGGAAGTCATTCTTGATATCCAATTGATGAGTCGATCAACGACGATCTAATGCTAATGTAAGGACCGTCTGAATGGTTTTAAGAATGGCAACAAGGATGTAAGTTTCATCATATTCGATGCCTACTTGTTGATAGTTCCCATTGGCGACCAAACAAGCCTTGTAACGCTTAAGAGAGCCATTTGAGATAAACTTGTGCCTAAAGTCCAAATACAACGGCCAATATTTTCCTATATAGGAGAGACTTTAATACCCAAGTACCATTATATATAAGAGCTTGCTATTTATCATCTATGGCGCTTTTCCAATTAGGGTCCTAGAGGATCATTTTGTAGGAAGTAGGAATCGGAGATAGGGTTGGTTACGTTAGGATCATGGTGGAGCTAAGATTAAGGTTGGGATGAGGGGGTATGCCAATGCCATTGCAATTTTGGGTGTGAAACATGGGCGGTTGGGTGGTAAAGGAGAGACCCCAGTGGGTCAATGGACGGGGTGGGAATCAGTGGCGGCGAATTTTGGCAAGGAGCCACAAGGGGAAACGTATGCAGTTGGAGGCCGACGATGGGGGTTAAATGTAAGAGACACAGAGTCGTTGGTGCCGAAAAATCGGTAATTGTCAAGTGGTGGGAGAGAGAGAAGGCATAGTGGGAAAGTGTCCTCGTCAAACGTGACATGATGAGATATGATTATCCTTCGATATTGCAAAATCAAGACATTTGTAATCTCGGTGGTAATTAGGTATCCGCAAAATACACAAGGAGTGGAGTGGAGTGAGGTTGGGGCTTGTGTTTTTTAGTGGAGGTAAGATTTGGTAGCATAAGTACCCGAAGACTCAAAGATGATCATATGTCTCATTAGTTTTTGTAATATAATGTATAAGATCTTCGCTAAGGTGTTGGCCAAAAGACTAAAACTTTGTCTGAGTAAGGTGATCTCCTACAATCAAAGTGCTTTTTATCAAGACCATTGAGGGAAAGAAGGATCATATGTTGTTGACACATGATATGGCCAAGGCATGTGATAGGGTGGAGTAGAGTTATCTTAGTACATGTATGTCGGCTATGAGGTTTGAGAAGAGGTGGATTGGCCTTATTATGAAATATGTGCAATTTGTTACCTTATCGGTGTTTTTAATTGAGGGGATTCCCACTCCTCATTTTACACCATCACAAGGGTTAAGGCATGGTGATCTGTTGCACCATTTCTTTTTCTTATATGTCCTGAAGGGTTATCATGCTTGATTAGGGAGAGTGAATCCCGTGGAGTTTTTTAGGCTATCATAATTGCTCCGAGAATTTAACATCTTTTATTTAGATGACTGTGTGATTTTTTACTAAGGCATCTTGTCAACAAAGTAGTGAAATTGTTAATATCCTCCGTGTGTACGAAGAGGATTCAGTACAACAAGTTAACCTCGGAACTTTCGTTTAACAACAATATTCTCCGGGAAAGACGCTCTGAAATTCAAGTTACGGTGGGAGTGAGGAAAGTTGCTCGACATGAAAAGTATTTGGTATGGTGGGGAGGTCAAAGGTCATCTTTTCCATTGTCAAGTTATACAATGTCTTGCTTTGATTCCACCAAAAAAAAAAAACAATGTCTTGCTTTGAAATGTCGGATAGAGTGTGTAATGACATTGAGCGGATGATGCGAAAATTTTGGTAGGGTTGTAGCGAGGGGGGAGCGGAAACTTCATCGGATTTCTTGGAAACAATTGTGTAGATGGAAGGATGATAGTAGCCTTGGTTTTAGATATATAAAGTCTTTCAACTTAGCGTTGTTGGCCAAACATGGATGGTGATTATTAACAGACCTAGACTCACTAATTGCTAAACTGTTGAGAGCAAGGCATGACCCTTCTATTTCGTTCATGTAAGCGTAGGTGCAGTCTCGTTCTAGCTATATGTGGCGGAGTGAGTATTCTCAAAGGTAGGGGCCTTCTCAGTTTGGGCCTGTGCTGGGTTATAGGGAATGGATCTTCCATCTCAGTTTGGGTGGATCAATGACTACCTCGACCAAAGAGTTTCAAGCTTGTGTTTAAGCCACCCGATGTCTCTCTGAGATTGAAGGTTTGCAAACTCATCAATTGGGAGAGGGTCTATTGGAAGGAGAGTATTATAAGAAATTTGATGGAGAAGAGTGATGACAACGTTGTTCTGGGCATTCCCATCACTAGTCTGGTCGGGATTGTTTGAAAGAGGTATTTTCTGTAAAGGTTTTTTTAAGAAAAATATTTTAATTTGGCCAAATTTAACTTTTTAAAAGGGTATGCAAAACAAAAACATATACAAAATAACCTATTTAACCCAATTTTTTTTAATTTTGCTAGCATTTTTTCTATCATAAAAATTAAGTATATATATAAAGTTTTTGACACAATTTATATCATCCAAGGGATGAGCCCGAGATGGAACTTTTGACGAACCAAACCCGAAAAGCTTGTCTCATGTAGCAGCCTTATAACTAAGTGCCAAAATAACATTTTACTTATAAGTAGTATTGCATTCCATAGAAAGATTAGACAAACCTTTGGTGTAGAGTATGGGATGAGTTAAAGCTTATGATATGATGATGTATGGGATGATATTTGGGTTGTTTGGAGCACTAAATATGCATATTTATAGTACAATTGGGAATGCGTTGAACTTGACACTATGAGTGAAGTTAGACACATCGATGGGGTGAGTCTAGCGTGGATACAATTACTATAAGTAGCGGGGACTTGTTGAGACGTATACTCACACCTCTATTATACAAATAAGTCAAATATGCTATATAACGTTGATGTACTATTAATACTTTTTTCAACTAATTTTAGATGAATTATACTAAACTTATGTATTAAGCTTTTAGTGTACACGATACCTTAATTATGAATCCGCCAAACTTTTAGAAAAACCATCCTATCACCATCCTCACAAGAACCCCATCAAAGATCTTGTTGCTTCTTTTATGTCTATATTACTCATATATTTTACCCCATTTTACTTTTAGCAGGATTTTTCACCTATTTTAATCGTAAATCCTTAGAGTTCAAACTCGCATTTTCAATTCTGTCTGCAAATATGTGTATTTCATACTCGTTTCTATCTAAAATCCCAATATCCATCTTTGATAATTTATTTTCTATATCCGGCGAATCTAAGACGTGGAGGGGATACATTCCAAAGTAAACCTATATATATCCCTATATTTAATGTTCTATCCCATCGTCAGTAATTGCACCTTCGATAAAGTATACAAGTCCGTCAAAAGTTTCCTTAATCAAATTAACATCATACTTTTGGTTGCTTTGTTGAATGTTTGGTGAACACTTTGACATTCTTCATGTTTCTTGCCCTTGAGAGTGCAACTTACAGTTGCCCATAACTAAAGTAGGATTGTTGCAAGTAAATTTGTTACTCGTTCTACGGTTTGTCCTTGTGTCTTATTTATCTTCATGGCGAGTTTGATTAGAAATTTTTTTTCTTTGAAAAAGAAAGGAGTACTTCTTAGACAATGGTGAAAAAGAAAGGAGTACTTCTTAGACGGTGAAATCAGTACTAATTTCACATTGTATAATCTTGTAACACACAAGCCTTTAGGTTTTCATTTTAAAACCAATTGACAATAGAAGGAGTAACCCAGCAACTTATATGTCGACGTGAGACATTTTCACAGCCAACGCCTCTCCTTGTTGCAGTGCATATAAAATTTGAAGATCTAAAACATGCTTCTCGACAGTGAAATCCTATATTATCGCATTCAAGATCGTGTGGGTACCAAATACCTTCACGTACACAATAAACATATGGTAATTGACTGCCACGTCATCAGAAACAAACCATATGAATTAATACCAGGAGTAGAAAATTGAGAGTGTGATTGAGTAAAATATTGGAAACAAATTGCGCTATCATCTCATTCTTCAAACACATAAATGTTCATAAAAATCAAACAAATGCTTCTTTCTTCCATCAAAAGAACACTCAGATATCTCAAATTCTGCAGATTGCAACTTTGGCTGAAGATAAAACCCACATTCTGGGCTGATCAAATTTGCAGAGACCCTTGTATCTATCATCCCCCTCACCATAAGTATTTAGGTTGATGCTTCAATATGTAAATCCTTAGCTAAGCAACAAGACAACGACGGTATTCCTTCGTATGGATTGTTGAACGTAGCAACATTTCCGGGTCGTGAGAAGACCACCTAAATAAAACATACCAGCATGAGGGGTGGGGAGCCTACAGCATAACATCAAGCATGTATATAGTTCCAAAACTTACCTGATAGTTTCCTAGGGTCCTTGATTTGAACCCAGCTGCACAGTAGTCAAAATAATACTCCCATGTCCGGATGAACTTCTCATTAAATCCAAGTGATAGAATTTTTCTGAAATTAAGCATAATGGTTTACTTACGCAATCAGAAAGTTCCGGTTTGGTGCCCTAAGACTATACTTGTTAGTATACATACCTCTGTTGCTCCAAAAAGTTCAGCCTCCAGCATCGTAGAGTTTGATAGTAATGGATTCCAATGTTTTCAACTTGCTCTACACTGCATACACGACGATTGTACAGCAGTATGCCAAAAGAAAAATCAGGAAAGTAGACTTATACAACAGCATTTTTATTGTATATTACCATAGCCTAGATGCAGAAGCCATAGCCGATGTTACTCTGCTCAAACAAGGCAAGCATCCACCTGGGAATATGTATTCCTTTATAAAATCTGAGCTTTGTCTGTACTCATCATACCGTTCATCTGGAATCGAAATGAACTACCAAAAAAATGGAATATTTTTATCAGCAAAAACCTTTTAACAAGCTACTCTGTAACAACAAGAAATCATTTACCTGTAGAACAAGAAGGCCATTATCTGCTAGAACAGAATCACAGCAATGGAAGAAGTCTTCCATATATTCATGGCCCACAGCTTCTAACATCTCACTGCAAGGATCAGAGAACAATTAAACTGTCAATATAGGCCATCATTGTTTTTGTCAATGCAGGTGAACAGGAAGAGGGCTCACCAAGAAATTATTCGATCATATTTTTGTACATGAGGTAGTTGACGATAATCACAAAGAAGAAATCTGATGTGATCCTGCACGTATGAAAAATAACTAAAGTTATAACAAACCCATAAAAGGTAATACAAATATGTATATATTGTATAATAAGGTTGAGAAAAGGAGAAGCGAAAATGCACTTTCTCTATGTATTCATATCCATACTAATGCATGCATTAATTCACCAGAAACGAACATCAATAGTAATCCAAATCAATAAAATAAAATTCAGACCCTTTATTGATATACCTGAAGGCCAGCGTCCTTCACCTTTTGCTCAGCAAATATTAGCTGTTCCTCAGATAGGGTAATCCCAGTGTATTTGCAACCAGTACGCTTTACAACCTCAATGGCTAAGCTTCCCCAGCCACACCCAATCTCTAAGATTTCATGATTTTTCTCGATTTTGGCCTAAATGGTTTAGAAGGTTAGGAAAAGAGCATGGTGAATTCAAGGTATTATCATAAGAAAATCCTCACCTTTTCAATGAGAAGATGTATTTTTCTAAGTTGTGCCTCCTTCAAATCTTCATTCGCTGACTGACACCAAATAACTAAGACAGTAAATGTCTAACACATGGCATTTGCAACAAACTTTTAATCATTTGCATGCAAGGAAGAAGAAAGAATTTTCAGTTCTGACCTTAAATACAGCACAAGAGTATGTCATAGTCTCATCCAAGAATAGAGAAAACATGTCATTACTCTGTCATTCAATCAAAATTATACTTAGTATCTCTCAGCAAAAAATATAGTAGAACATCTCCAAAATACAGCATGAGACGTGGACAATGACATAGAAAATATACAAAAGAGACTACTTGGAAGTTATGCAGATCTGAGAAGCCCATTTACCAACTAAAGCATATAAGAGTAGACCTGTACAATATAGGAGGTAACCAAAGCATTACCCTTATTGGAACCGAAGAATGAGAGGTATGCCTACGGCGCAAGTAGTTAAGTGTACGTTGTGTTGCATAATATGATAAGATGTTATGCATATAAATAGAGAATCATTCTATGTTTTTATGATATTAATCTTTTTGGCTGGGGTTGACGCTAGACCAAGATTTTATTCCTTGTGCAGGTAAGATTACTTCTTGGGGATACTTTTGTCTCCTCTATCTTGAATATCACTAGTTTTTCCCAGACATATTGTCGTAAGTATATTTATCAGAGTACTCAAGTCTTAACTAAGAAATTTGATTGAGGAACATTTATGACATTGCCTTCCTATCGTGCATCCATATTTTGTAACAATATACTTGCAAGCCTTAAAATGTAGAAAACCAAATCATAGATTTACCATACCAGATCATAATGGCGAGAAATGTTCCTACGAGCTTGAGTGAGTGTATTTCGCCTTGATAAATGATGGTAAAAATATTTTGCTGAAGCTATCCCAGCTGTGAAAAGCATAGGAGTCCACCAACCCCTAGTTTCAATTAAAAGAGTAAACAAAACACTCAAATAAGATACAAGGAGGTGATGCCTCATCTTACTAAAG
Source organism: Fagopyrum homotropicum (assembly GCA_033239125.1). NCBI lineage: Eukaryota > Viridiplantae > Streptophyta > Magnoliopsida > Caryophyllales > Polygonaceae > Fagopyrum > Fagopyrum homotropicum. The sequence continues at coordinate 51,312,586 of BSWB01000005.1, forward strand.
TATGTAAGCGCTATTGTACCTTTTTCGTTTAGGTCCGGAAGCAGATGACTTCAAATCTCTGTTAGCGATAAATACCTGCACAACAGAATTTCTGAAGCAATGCCATAGAAACACATTTGAAAGTCTGATGTTGCAGAGTAGTTATTTTTCTTACCATGAAGAGGTTTAAAAGACCTTCTTTTTTATCTACAAGTGAAAAATCTCCATTGATATATGCATCTGCAAGGCCTAAATCAGCCTCTATACTAACCTGTGATAAGATGAGCTTATAAGTAGCAACTTCTTATTGGTTCATAATGAAGTAAGCTGATAAATCTTGTCATCCACAAATTCCAGAACTAATGGAAGTAATAAGTGAATATGTCAAATGCAAACTCAAGGAGTACCTTCGAATAGAACTGGGGGTTATGAACTCTTATTGAAACCTTTGGTGCACATTTCTTACTAGAACCTTGAAAGGTTATAACTGTTCCCCCATCCTCAAGTATGCTGTAGTTGCCGGAACAAATACCCTCATTAGAAAGATCACATAGACGAGGAAAAGCAACACATTTTGGATGTGTGATGTTATAGACTAGAAAACTACGAAACATGAAAGTGGAGGTTGACTTATGTCTATAATTCAACTAACCGAGTCTCGGCAAGAGACTTCTATAATCAGAACACAGAAAAACCATCACTCAACTTTGAGTTGCAATTTGAAAGTTTACAAGGTTTATACCAGGCAGACCACAAAAACTTTATGATATGCTGGTATAGAAGATTACCAAGAGATTAATTTTTTATGGAACACTTGAAAGATGTCACATTTGAAAAGCCTGAAGAAACTAAACTTACATAAGACATCCAGTAGAGATAAACCCTCTTAGGAATCTACTAATCAGAATGCGTGATGCAGTCTCTGTCCAAGAAGTTACCATTTGCCTTGGGTTTTGCAGAGCACTGCAGGTTCTTCCAAGAACCCCATGTGCGGCAGCCATGCCAGCCTAATATACATTTTAGCAGCTTTGAGTATTTTTCCACTGGTAAAAATATATGATGTATAACCATCAAGAAGCAATGGAAGTTACTACCTTAAGTCCGTCCTCATGGAAGCCATAACCTGAAAGAAGCGACAAAGTTACAAACAAAATGAACAGAAGACAATGGTAAACGAAAGAATATGTTCATGTCATATTGAACCTTTATAACTTTGAAGTTTACCTTGATACGCCCCACAAAACCAAATTCCTCTTTTGCCTTGTATGTTATCAATCTCAAGTGAAGCTTTTGATGCTGCAACAGAAGGGACAGGGTGTCCAGTTGACCACTTGAGCACTACGTGTTTGGGAACACTAGAAGGATTAAGAGTCACAAGAAAAGGTAGATCCCCCTCGTTGATGTTCTGTTTACACAAAAATCACAGGCAATTTATATATTTATAGATGAAAGAATCCAACAAATCTTCTTCCTTTCTCGGAACAAATTTATTTAAATAAAGCTATCAAATATAACTCTCTTATAAATTTCCTTTCTTGGGTATAAATTTAACATGTAACCTACCTGTAGCACATTAAGCCAGTATGTCAGGGTCACTTTACTCTCGGAACTGCCAAGAAAGTTCCATGCACTCCATGCTGCTGGATTTCGAGGCATTAAACTTTTGTCGTGATGGAGGAAAATATCACTGTTCAAGAGATTAAAAAATACATCTGGACTTCAGTAACTAGAAATAGAACACAACTGATGCGTTTCTGTCTGTTCATTATCAAGATAAGAGAGCTGTATAAGAGCATAAGTATGTACAAGGAATAAATGACACTGTTCATAGGAAAGCAATTCAGGAGGACAGATCAGTAGCAATGTGATTATTTTCCTTTATCATTGCAATGCAACAAAAACTGCTGCATTTGGAATCCATTAATCGGTGTTACACTGACTTCTATTGATTTGTTGTCAACTCATCATAAATTATTTGGTAACAAACCCAATTGCACCAATTAACTCAATGATTAGATGAAACAATGACCTACGCTATTTAATTTCATTTAAGTTTTTTAAACATGAAAAAAAAAGGAATTAAAATAATCAAGCATCACATCTCAACTCAATTCAGAGACGCTCCTTTGGCTACTGTTGTTATTATCATCCTATATCAAACTCTCACTGAATAACGAGGATAGCAGGTGATGACTGATCTCTTCAACAGTTGAACAAGATGGGTTTTACATAAGAGGTAAAGGTCATCTTGAATACATTATAAAATTGATTATATGACAATGCATTCCTAATACTTTGGTCTAGATCTCATAAAATTTATGTATGACAATTCAACCAACTTAACAATATAATCAAAGTATCAAACATCAAAAAGTAGATGGAAAACAAACATTATACCTGTAGACATATTGGAAAGCTCCAAGAACTCTTCTTTCATCATGTGTTGCCTCATGTCTTAAAACTTTCAAGGCATCGGGGGCATGAGTGGCTAAGATGCATCCATCATAAACATCCCTTGAACCATCACTGCAAGAGATCATGCAACCTGCAAGGAACTTTAAAAGGTCAATGGAAAAGAAAATCCAAATGTCAACAAATATCTGAGACATTAATGCTCATATCAGAAGGTACAACACAAGCAAAGGCCAACAATTAATTAAATTAAAAATCATATTCATCATATGTAGCACACACAGTGACACAAGCATATAAATCAAAGTTTTCCCTTCAGTAGTTATAGAGGATGGATAGCTATGAAATCCTCCTGAATAAAATAAAATTGGTCATAAAGATAGCAGACAATTAAATTCACTTAACAATTTGGTATTGCAGAAGAACTCCTATACCACAGTAAGATTCAAATCTCCTCATACCCAAAAATAGTTGTCATTTTATGAAGTACTTGAAGAATTAGAATTTCCGGTGAATGATCCTATGTAAGCAGAATGTATGAAACTTACAAGTTGATCATTCAACTGTGACCGCAGTTCTTAAAACAAGGCATAAGGCCTAAGTACTTTCATGAAAAACTCACCTTCATCACCAGTTGATACAGAACAGACCTCACAATTGGTTCTTATTTGACAACCTCTATCCACCAACTCCTCCATAATCTAGCTTTGAAACCCGAAATAAGAAAATCTGGCTTTGTATACGGCATTCATTGATCACAAAAGAAGCAAATAGAAAAACCTTGTTAACGTAACAATGAGAGCGTCCTTTCACTGTAAGCCATTGTGGACGTCCCAATAACTGCCAGTTGCAACAACACTCAACAATATGACTAATCATGGCCAAGATGAATTCCAAGATCAAAAACATTATGGAGCAAAGAAGAATGCACCTGAAGCAAATGATGATTGCGGCAAAATGAAAGGATGGAGAATGCAGAGAAGGTCATTACTTGTTGTGAGGGGCAAGACCAAATTGAAGCACACATAGGAATCTATACAAAAAGAATCAACTCATAGTTCATCAACCTAACAAAAACCAATGAATAGCTCAAAGAGGGAAACAACAGAACCATCTTACAAGATAAGCTGTCTGAAACAACTCAGAGTAACCCCTTAACTTGATAAAATTCCCAAGCGTTTCACTGCGATCCTTCTCTGGGTTATTTTCTAGCTCATCAAGGTATCTTTAAACAAAAGGAAAATTGGTTTATCAGTATCTTAGTGAGACAGTAGAAGGTATTTATAGCACAAGGCAGGATGCAAGTGTCTTACACGAGGACATCATTCTTAAAGCTGATCAATTCACGAAGCATTTTCCAAAAGTATGGATTAAGGAGGTTACTCTTTTGTGCAAACAAACTAGATAGACCATTTCGGCTTCCCCATTCGCATCCTCGCCCTTCGTCTAAGCTCACGGAAAACGACATGTCAGATTCCTCCACATCAATTCCAAGAGTCTCGAATAACTCCAGCATATTTGGGTATGTTACCTGTCAAGTAATCCATAATTTAACAGTTATAGACGTGTTTTGTACCATCAACGAATAAGATAGACTCATGTCAAGCGATTCAATATCATCATCGTACTTCCCGTATAGATGTTCCTGGTTTCGTGTAGAATTACCAGAAAGAAATACCCACCCCGTTCCAATGGTTAGGGTTTATCCATTTTCAAATTTGAAATTCAACCCTTCGCTCTTCTCTGGATATTTCATTTCCCTAATCTGCACAACCGGTATCCTCCGCCGGACAGAACCCACGAAGGTCAATAATCGAAGATCGAAGGTGGTTGGGGGCGTTGTGTCCGGAGAAGGCAGCTGAAGTCTGAAGGCCATAATGGCTATAACCTACAGGTAGACCCGTGATTCCTTAACCGTGATCGTGAAAGTTGGATTGACTGTAGCTTCTACAGTTTCATTTCATCCGCTGATCAAAGTCCGCCATGGAAAATCGAATACTGATTTTATAAATGTTTTGTCGGTTCCGCAGTTGATCATAAACTAGTGTACTTCCGTGCAATTTTTTTTTGAAAAAATTACATAAAATATATTTTATAAATATATTTTACTAAATAGTATAAGTAAAAAGTATTTTTATATGATTTATGATAAATGTAATATATTGGAATATTTTTAAACTAAATAAAATTTTTAAATAAAATATATTTTTATTAGAAATAAAATACATAAGATTTTATTTTATTAAAATTAAAATATATTTGGATGGTAGAAATATAATTAGTTATATATTGTCTTTTTAGATTAGTATGATTTTATTTTATCTTGACTTATATTATAAAAATAATTACATTATAGTTAATGAAAATGTACAATTAATTATTAAAATAAATATAATAGATAAAATATAACAAATAGTAATATTTAAATTATAAGACACATGTCATCCAATGTATAAAAAAAAATATACTTGAATTCGAGGGCTTTTGCTTTAATATTATATATATATATATATATAAAAGACATTATTTTTTTAATTATATAATTGTAACATATATAGAATAATATAGATATTTAAAAAGAAGTAAGTTTGGTAAGTAGATTTATATTATATATTATATGATACTTATTTTATTAGGTGAGATGTCAACTATATATGCATATATATATATATATATATATATATATATATATATATATATATATATATATATATATATATATATATATATTTGAAAAATCAAAATTACATAAAAATGACATGTGGCAACGAAGAGATTAGGAAATGACACGTAGGATTAAGTGTTTGGGCTTTAATATGGGACTAGTGTATTACCCGCACTTTGTGCGGGTTCAGTTTTAATAAATATTTAATATTTAAAAATTTATATGCATATTTTTGTAAAATAAAATTTAAAAAATGAAATTATAATCAATATTATGATTTTTAATTCTCATTTAATTATTTATCTCTTCTAACTAATTATATTTTATATTGATTTGTTAAGATATGCTTGTTGGTAAAAAAAATTCGTAAAAGTTTAAAACTATTTTTTATAAATATATTTATTTAAATATTTTTTAAAGAATTTAAAAATAAATTTTAAATTTATATTAACATTTAAAAATCACTTTTTAAAATACTTTTTTAGACTTCGAGAAATCTGGCGTTGACACGTGGCAATAGAGGCTTCTGCTTTAATAGATATAAGATATACTAGTATAGTTCCTCGTGCCAAGACACTATTATAGTTTTAAATTTTAATTAGGGTAAAAATAAAATAAATATTATAATTTATAAAACACTTTTAATGTATGGTAATGATTTTATTTAAATAATTTAAAGAGAAAATAATATAAAATTTTACTATTAAATTAAATATAATTTTAGATGAATGATAAAAATAGAATAATTTATGTGATATTATATATCCTACTTTTTTTTGTCTCTTATAAAATATAAAAGTGTAAAAAAGTCAATATCAACTAACTATTTTGAAAGAATATAAATTAAAAATGTTAATGTTAAAATAGAAATTTTTTAAAAGTTCGAGTTAAAAAAAATTCTTAGGTGATTTTTAATATGATTTTTAAAAAACAACGAAGATGTAACACTAATATTATTATAGTTTATCATTTGTTGATTTAATAAATACTTATTATTTATAAAATTAATGATATATTTATAAGGTAATGTTAGAATAGAAAATTATCTAAATATTTTATAAATAAAATTAAAAAGATTTAAAGATATCTTTATAATAGGTAGAAGGTTGTAATAAGATTAAAAAATGAAAACAATATATTTACTATCTATATTAGTGATTTTGTATTTATTAGTTAAATAGTAAAATCATAAAAATAAACAACATGAGAAAATGAAATGTGTGACAAATTTAATATATGAATGAAACGTAGTAAGAATGATCTTCTGCTTTAATATAAGTAAATAGATAAATAGATAGAATCGATAAGATAGGATCAAATATTCAATAGAGAAGGACATAAAATGCACCATTATAAATTTTATTTAGTAGTTATTTAAAATTAATTTATTGGTAGTACCTCCGTCCCATCCTAATATTATTATTCGGATAATTTGAATTTTATGATTTATTTGTTTTAAAAAAATTATAAATATGTGTTAATTATGATACTTAATTTTCTCTTATATACTAATTTTCTTGTATAAAAATTATTGTAACTATTTTTTTTTGTATACGATTATTGTATCGTATACAAGTAACTTAAAGTATTATTAGATTATTTTTCTTGCTTCTACTTAAAATTTATAGGCAAGAATTAAATACAAAATCTTATAACATATTTAAAAAAATTAATATATTAAATAAGGACAAATTAGTCTATTTATCAATAAAAGTGATATGTACTTATTTATTTGATATTGAAAGGTATTCACTAACTAATTATTTTTTGGGAGAATTTGACATACTAGGCTTTTTTTAGTTTTTGTTTAAGAAAATGTACCCCAAATTTTTTACCACTTTCATTTAATAGTAGGTAAAAATTATTAACCCTTCTAATACAAAGAAAGAATAAATGATGTTTGTTATTTGTTATATAAGTATAATTTTTAATTTTTAATTACTGAATTTGTTTTCTTTTATTATTTTTCTTGCCTTTCTTATTTATTTTTTTATTTTCTTTTTTATTTTCTGGACTGAATTTTTCATACCGGAAATTCTCATACCAGAATTTTCATACCAGAAATTTCATACCAGAAATTATCATACGAAAAGTTCATACTAGAAATTTCATACCAGAATTTTTTTCATACCAGAAATTTTTTCATACTAGAATTTTTTCATACCAGAATTTTTCATACCAGAAATTTCATACGAAAAGTTCATACCCGAAATTTCATTCCAGAAATTTCTGAATTAAAACTAGCGGCACAATCAACACTTGATCCTTGTGCTTTCTGTCCGCTATTTATTTTTGTTTACATAATACTTTTATTTTGAGACAATTTTAACATATAATTCTCCACTCAAATAATGCTCAACTCCTCCACGTCTTGTCAATTTGTCATTGTCAATTGGGAAAAAGAACAAGTCTTTTGGAAACCAAAAGAGACGGTGATGGACCCATTTTTGCAAACCGTCATCATATACGCAAATTACAATAAAAAAAATTGCAAAATTACAACGAGCCCCCTAAAATTTGCAAAATTAAATATTAGACAATTAAAAATTCATTCCGGTATATAAATTTCGGTATGTAAATGTCCGGTATGTGAAATTCTGGTATGTGAAATTCCGGTATGTGAAAATCCGGTATGTGATAATTCCGGTATGTGAAAATCCGGTATGTGAAAATCCGGTATGTGAAATTCCGGTATGTGAAAATTATGGTATGTGAAAATTCCGGTATGTGATAATTCCGGTATGTGATAATTCCGGTATGTAAAATTCCGGTCCGGTATGTGAAATTCCGGTATGTGGAAATTCCGGTATGTGATAATTCCGGTATGTGAAAAAATTCTTCATTCTAGAAAATAAATAAAAAATAAAGAAAATAAAAAGACAAAAAAATTTAATAAAAGAAAATAAAAAAGAAATTCAGTTTTTAAAAAGCATTTGGAAGAAAGAAGAAAACAAGAGGATGGAGAAAGGTTTGAAGGTAAAAAAAATAAGAGGGGTATATTTACTTAATTGAAAAACAAAAAAACCTACATACTATCACTATTTCTCTAAATAGCCTACTAACCAAATTTATCAATGTTGTATTTCTGAAAAACTAACTAATTATTATAAACTTAAGTTATATAACAAATTCAACCTATTCAAAATAGCTTATTTGCAAATGACTCTGTTTTTTCTTTTTTTTTTATTTTTATCAATGTTGTATTTCTGAAAAATATGTTGAAGCTTTCGACCTAAATTTTGCGGATCATATTTTGATGAAATTTGACAATCAAGGACTCATACAAATGAGTACGTATTTGAAGGTTAATTTTAAGGGGGAAAAAATAAAGAACAAATTAACGTCGTTGTCTGAATTTTTGTTTAAAATAAAAAATAGAATCTTAGGAAATTTGGAAAAGTCGTCATGTTGAATTGTTGAATGGTCGTAAACACATGTTTGAAAATGTTTTATGGACATCCAAAGCGATTGTGAACGTTGCGTTTGAAAACATTATTTTTAATATAAGATAGCTATTTGAATGGAAAAAGATTAGACCTTTCACGTGGACTCCAAGCTTAAAAACACATAACGACGCTAAATTATATATTTTGATAGAGAAGTAACATTTAATGAGTTAACAATTAATACCGGTATATGTTAAAAAGTATAGTCATGTCGTGAGCAAATGCATATATATATATTTATATTTACACATTGGCTCATAAATCATAATAGGGATACATTGAGAGTTGACGATAAAAATAAAAAAGTTATATAATTGAGATGCTTTGGATGTGAATAAAATAAAATAATAATGTTGAAAAATGGCGGCCTACATCTTTAAATATATATTTATTTTCCGGGTTGTCTAGTATGCACTTGTCATGAAGATCCATCCAAACTCCATAAATGTGAAAGCATGGGTTTGAAATAAATATGTAAGATAAGACTCAACTAAATAGGGACTATATATTTCTTCCCTATTCCAAAATCCGATCGGTCACGGTGCACAAGTGGTGGAATGTCGACCATCTTAACCAAAACCCATCTTAGTGGCCATGCTGGTGTGGAGGATTGGGTTGGGTTGCATCATTGGGAAGGTTACGTTTACGATTATTTGTAGTTTTAATTGACCCTTTTCAGTTACGTCTTTACCCCTTAACACATTCATATATTACACGTACATTAAATTCGACTAGTTTTCTTTTTTTAAATAACCCCAAAAAACCAATTTTAATTTATTCCATCCAAATCTACAAATATGGTGTAAACATTACCAAAATCATTAATTAATTAATAATGAAAGAACACGTGTTTGTATGTTAGAGTGGAACTTACCCGATTGAAGACCATAAAACCAAGGTCGAGATGGAGACCGTTGAGCGTAACGGTCTTAGCATGTCCGCCGAGGCTCTCCTCTTTGTCGTACAAAGTGACATTGAGGCCAGCCTTGGCGAGCTCGTAGGCGGCTGCGAGGCCGCTTATGCCGGCACCTACCACCGCCACCCTCATCTTCCTACAACTTCCTACAAGTGTTGTGGAAATACCTGTAAAGGAAATGTGGTAGCTCTTTGAGAATGCAGATATTTAGTATTATTTGGAAATCCAAAAAATACAATAATGCATTCCCCCACTCTCTCTCTCTCTCTCTCTCTCTCTCTGAATTTATTGTGCACACAAGAAAACAATTCATGGATAAAAGGATTCCTTTAGCTAGCGGTTCTCGATTGGGTTACGTATGTCTCTCCTTTTCTAGCTCATATTTTGCTATATTCCCACATAACGCCCCACCTTTACCCTCACTCTTCAAAATCACCCCAAAGATAATACCCAATTACAATGTAGGTTGCAATTTATAGCCCTACTTCATCTTAAGTGTGTCGGTGCTTCAATCGTACAACAGCCCAAGTGTTATTTTGCAATGAGTTGTCTTTTTGTACAACTAGTCGTAAATGTAGGTTGTTTCTTGCTATTATTTTGATTATGTTCTCTAAGTTGAGTCCGTGGGTCCCCCGCCTCATGCTCCGACTGTCAATGCTGACATTTACTTTTATTAGCTCTACGTTCTTCCAACTTCATTCCGCAACTTGTTTCATACCAAGGTAACGTTAAAGTGAACACTTATAAACACGTGATAGTTGATTTGTATGAATTTTGAAATGTCAAATTTTATTTTATCTATCTTGCACGGAAACGGACATAGGTATGAGTAAGGTTGTCTAAATGGTCCAGTTCGGTCCGGTTCGATTTTTTTTTTTTTTTGAAAAATTAATTGTATTGAGAAGAGGAGAATGTACAAGAAGAGATTATAGGGTGGGATTTGACCTCTCCAAATCCTACCCCCTATGGTGGTCGAACCCTACCCCTCATTATTGCTCTCGTTTAGTTTTCAAATTTTTGGATCTTAACAGATCACAAATGTTTAACAGAGGGAGCCTATGCACCTAGACCGTGAAAACCAAGGTTGGGTTGAATTTCCTACTTAAAACCTTGGATCTAAAATCAAAAATACCAAATAAAACAAAGAAAACAAGACATCTCTCCTGTGGAAGATGAAGTTTGACAACTACCTCGGATCTCGACGTCGGAACCCCGAAAACAGCAAGTAATTGGAGGTTTGCAACCAAAATCAGGTGTTTTCTAATCCCTTGTCAATGTTGTGATGCTTTTGTATTAACCTTGCACCTTGTCTTGAACGATATCTGTAAACTAACGAAGAAAGATCACCCTTATGAAAGTATGTTCTTGCAGGTTTTAAAAACCCAAATCCTTTGCCTAACTATTCTAAAGACTATCTTAACTGATTATATCAAATTGATCAATTTCATCAATCTGCTAAGTATGACTATCATGATTGGTATGCTTACTTGACTAAGCCCTTTGATTACATTTGTATAACTAGTTTTGCTTGGATTGATGAGGTTTCCTCTCTTTTTTCATCTTCTAAGTATTTTCATGTAATAACCGGAATTTTGAGACTCCGTTAAACCTAAATTTAATCGATTTCCGAATCGTCAATCTTAAATAAATAAATACATAAATTAAAATAAAATAAAACGAGTTTTATTTCTATCATTTCATGTGACATTAATTCACATAAAATGACGAAACCTTGTAATCGGAAATAAAGTACGCACCTAAAATAAAAATAATAATAATTTAGATAATACGGAATTTAATTCCGTATTATATAACTTCCCGTACCTAACCAGAATCCGGGCGAGCAACGAGTTCCTATTTCCGTTCTAATAGGAGAGCAGGCCGAATGGCCCATTAGCAAGCCCATCATTATCCTTTAATTAAAACCTAATTAAACTAACCTAATCTAACCCTAATCTAACTTACCGTTTGCGTGCCGCCTCCATCTTTCCTCTCCATCGCTGAACGAACGAACAAGCATCTCTTGCATTCCACTGGAGACGCCGAACCACACCTCTCCTGCCTTCAACCGGAGCGCCGCCACCGAGCCCTGCGCCGCCTTCCGCCGACCGCCGTTGTAGGTCCGGTAAGTGCATTGCCTCCCTTCTCCTCCTTCCGTTCCTTCTCTGTTCCGAAACTCACCTTCCGCCGACCGCCGCAGTAGGTCCGAAGACGACGCCGCCTTCCCTCGTCGCTGACCGCCGTGCTACCGCCGAGCCCGGTCGTCGTCCTGCAGCAACCGCACGAGCCAGCGCCTCCGTCGACTCCGGTAAGTACTGCTCTCCTCCCCTCACCGTTATTCCCTCCTCGCCTCTGTTGATCGAGACTCACCGCAGCCCTTCGGCTTTCCCGCAGCAGTAGCAAATTGACCACCAGGGGGGGCCGCCGGAACGCCAGCCCATCGCCGCCGGACTGCAGCCCGGTAAGATCCTCCTCCGGTTCTTCTTCCTCCTGTCCCCTGCGTGTATAACTGTGAGTTGGAATACGTATATAACCGAGATTGAATACATGTATAACTGTGAGTTGGAATACGTATATAACCAAGATTGAATACATGTATAACTGTGAGTTGAAATACGTATATAACCGAGATTGAATACATATATAAACTGAGATGGAATACGCACATAAACAGTAGATTGGAGGTGGTACGGGATGCAGTACGGTAGGTTAGTAAGGGCGGTTGTGTGAGCTTATATAGGAGTTGTGTATGCCGAGTATATAAATATACGTATGCATATATTATATGAAATAAAAGTGTACATAAAAGTGATTTAAAGTTTATACATCTAGATAGATATATAGATCTACTCACATGAGTGTGAGTTGGGGAAAATATAAAGTATGTAGCTATATATATATATATATATATATATATATATATATATATATATATATATAAATACCGAGTAGTTACGGAAGTATACGAGTTAAGGGAAGTAAGAGTATGTACATGCCTATATATATATACACCTAGGTAAGAGTAGAGTGGTCCGAGCTGTAGCTTAGAAATTATTAGAACTATCAGAGAAAGAGACAAATCATGGAAAACAAATCCTAAAAGAATTTAGTAGAACTCAAGAGCAAACTTTGAGAAATTTTGGCGTTAAGGGTAAAACGGTCTTTTACCGTAAGAAAGCTATTTCCGTAATTCCTTCGCATGAGGTTGGACATCGAGATGTGATTTTGATACACATGCCTTATTTGACAGGCGTTGAGTTACCACGAGTACGGACTGTTTGAGAAGTGTTAGAGTGTATTTTGACTCAGGTAAGTCCTTGCGACTTACTTAGCCAGTTTCTGGGTATTAGTTGAGTGATAGTGGTTGTGTGTGCTATGTGCGTGTTTTAATAATAATAACTTGCTAGGACGACCGTTATTATTATGTTAAGGCCCAAGTGTATGTATAACGGGCCGTGACATCACTGCCCAGCTCTGACAGGAGACTGAGAGGTTCTCTATACCCAGACCAGGCAGGTACAAGGTGAGATGCATCGGATCCATTCCTGATGGTTACACGGGGGCGGAGGCGAGGTTTGGGAATTCCTCGTGTCACAAAATAAGTATCATTAGCGTGAAAGAGTAACTTAACTCAAGATAATAAAATGGACTTGTTTGAAAGCATGATGGGTGTTTATATTTTTTTATGTGTGTGTGTGCTACTATTATACTTCTAATATTTAGATAACTAGCTAACGGTTCCTCTTGTTGTGTTTTTAGATTTATCGCAGGTTAGACCAGCAGCTGAGTGATCCGGAAGTAGTGGTCAGCCGGGTCTCCGTACTCCTTAGAGTGGGGGTTGAGGTTGTGTTTGTCTTTTCTTTCTTTTGGTTAAGACAGTTGTTCGTTTCCTTTGTTTAAGTACTTTAGGCTGCTAGACCGTGTTGCATTCATTACCTTAAAAATACTATTTTATGAATTTCGGTTTTCCTTATTTGTGTGTTGTTGCAAGATCCTAGTAATATTGTTGTCAAATTAAGGTCGGAACCCACTATGAGGTTCTAACCAGTAATGTCCCGAGTTCTGAAAATTCGGGGTGTTACAACATGGTATCAGAGCTCTAGGTTGGCAACAATGGCACTTGAAATCTTCTGAAAGACCGAATAAGTTTTAAGTAGAACCCAAAAAGGGGTCTGAGTTTTAAAAAGAAAATTTTTGGTTTTAAATGCATGCATAGTCTGGTTGGGAATAGAAAAGTACGGCTGACCACCACTACTACCGCGGATCTCAGTATGCTTAGTATGGACCTTAGGTTTTACTGTAGATGGACTTTTTGGACCTTTAGCTAGTTGTGTTTATAGTTATTATTCCTCGCGCAGATGGCACGTACGAGAGCTACGCTAGCTACTGGTCGAGGTAGAGGTCGTCCACCTCTCCCTCCAGCTGGACCAGGTAGGGGAGATTGGACCCCTATAGTTAGAGGACGCAGCCGTGGAGGTAGACCTCCACTAGTCCGAGGCCGAGGTTGAGCTCCTCGAGAGGATCCACCAGCAGTGATCATGCCAGAGGCTGGAGTGGAGGAGGTGGCTGAGAGTGTAGGTCCTGAGGTCAGGAATGAGACCGTTGCTAGGTCTGGAGCATAGAGAGCACGTTCGACGGAGTCAGGACGTGTTTCCATTGGAGCGACTGAGTACAGAGAGTACCGAGCATACGTTGAGGGTATGGAGGAGGCTGCTAGGACAAAGAGACTTACCCAGGTACCACCAGTACCGGCTAGATCTGTCCAAGTGACATAGGGAGTGCCTCAGGTGCCAGCTGTACCTGAGAGGAGAGTTGTGGCAGATAGAGCTCCTACTAGGTCTAGAGCACCGAGGCCGGATGAGTGGTTGAAGGCTTTCAACTCTCAGAAGGTCCCCTCATTTAATGGAGAGATAGGGCTGGAGGTGGAGCACTGGATTGGACAGGTAGAGACTACATTAGAGGCAATTCGTTGTCCAGAGGACTGACAGGTGGACTTGGTGCAGACATGTTTCACTGAGGATGCTCATTCCTGGTGGCGGACCATACGTAGTCGATTCACTAGTTGGGAGCAGATGAGGAGCATTGTTAGAGACAAATACTGCCCTGTCTCTTTGAGGAGAGAGAGATTCCAGGACTTCATTGAGGCAAGATTTGAGGACATTCCGATTGCTGCTGCCATCAAGAAGTTCCAGAAGGAACTAACACTGCTTGGACCAGCTGCACCTCCTGAGGAGCAGCATGTATATCTCTTTTCACGGAGATTGAGAGAGAGTACTCGTTCCTATCTGGCATGATTTCGCTGTGAGACTCTATCAGACTATCAGGATAGAGTGTCTGCATATGAGAGAGACAGACCAGTGTCGAGGAGAGCTGCTCAGTCAGACAGGCCGGATAAGCGGCAGAGGACAGGTTATGCTAGTGGTAGTTCAGGAGTAGCTGTTTTTGGACGGGGACAGACTCAGGGGCGACATAGCCATACCGCTACTGGTCAGACTTCAGCTGGTGGCTTGCAGTGCCACAACTGCAGTGGCTATGGACATATCCGATCGAACTGCACGAAGCCGACAGTGACCTGCTTCCAGTGCGGCAAGGTTGGACATAGAGTTGCATTCTGCCGCCAGGGCAAGGCTCCATCTCAACAGGGTTCTTCTCCTGCAGGCCTCTCAGGGAGTGTACAGAGACCGCCACAGTACCGAGCCCCGAGTCAGCAGCAGTACCGAGCTCCTGGTCAGCAGCAGTCTTACAGGGCTCCAGGACACACATCATCACAGGGTTCTATGCAGGGATCAGGTCGGGGCAGAGGACGTGGTAGTGTGGCTGATACTAGAGGAGCTCAGGCACGAGTGTTTGAGTTGAGAGATGTTGATCAGCCAGATGCACCGACTGTCACAGGTACGATCCAGATCCATGACTTACCTGTACGAGTTTTATTTGATACGGGTGCTACACACTCCTTCATATCTGATGCATGCGTAGATAGACTGTCCTTAGCTACTGTAGAGGGAGTACCTTTTATGATAGGCTTACCTGATAAGAGTAAGGTAAGAGGGACTAGAGAGATCTTTGGATGTCCTGTTCGCATGGGAGGTCGAGACTGGCTAGTCAATTTTCTAGTCATGCCCTTAGCTCATGAGGATGTCATTTTAGGGATAGACTGGATGAGGAAACACGGAGCAGTCTTAGACATTGGTAGGAGGACAGTGACCGTTGCCACAGAAGAGGGCCATAGAGTGATATTCCGAGGTTGGGACCTCGGAAAGTCAAGCACAGTTATCAGTGCAGTGAGGGCGGCGAGACTGATAGCACAGGGTTGCGAAGCCTTCTGGTGTTATGCCATGAAGGAAAGCAAGAGCCTGACTATAGAGGAGATACCTGTTGCATGCGAGTTTGTAGAGGTATTCAGTGACGACCTGCCAGGACTACCCCCACAGAGGAGCATTGATTTCAGCATTGACTTGGAGCCGTGCACGAGACCGATCTCGAAGGCTCCGTACGTATGGCACCTATAGAGCTGCTTGAGCTGAAGAAGCAGTTAGAGGAGCTAGCAGAGAAGGGTTTCATACGCCCTAGTGTGTCTCCTTGGGGCGCGCCAGTACTATTTGTGAAGAAGAAGGACGGATCGATGAGGCTTTGCATAGACTACAAAGAGTTGAATAAAGTAACTATCAAGAACAAGTACCCACTGCCACGCATAGATGATCTGTTGGACCAGTTACATGGAGCGTCGGTGTTCTCGAGGATAGACTTGAGATCAGGTTACCACCAGTTGAGGGTGAGAGATCAGGACATACCTAAGACGGCATTCCGGACTAGGTATGGTCATTATGAGTTTGTAGTGATGTCATTTGGGCTCACTAATGCACCAGCGGTGTTCATGGAGTTGATGAATGGGATATTCATTGACTTCTTAGACCAGTTTGTAGTGGTCT
Organism: Fagopyrum homotropicum; assembly: GCA_033239125.1. NCBI lineage: Eukaryota > Viridiplantae > Streptophyta > Magnoliopsida > Caryophyllales > Polygonaceae > Fagopyrum > Fagopyrum homotropicum. The sequence goes on from BSWB01000005.1 coordinate 51,328,933, forward strand.
TCATTGACGACATCCTAGTCTACTCTAGGAGTCGAGAGGAGCATGCCGGACACTTGAGGACAGTATTGCAGATTCTACAAGATAGCCAGTTGTATGCTAAGCTATCCAAGTGTGAGTTTTGGATGTCAGAGGTGGCTTTCTTAGGTCACGTGGTGACTGCTGAGGGTATTAAGGTCGATCCGGCGAAGATCGAGTCAGTATCTTCTTGGAAACCTCCTAAGAATGTTAAGGAGGTTCGCAGCTTTCTAGGTTTAGTAGGTTACTACCGCCGGTTTGTGGAAGGGTTCTCTTTGATTGCCCGACCGCTTACTTGTCTTCTGAGGAAGACCACTCGGTTTGTCTGGTCTGAGCCATGTCAACAGAGTTTTGAGGAGCTGAAAAGGAGATTGACGTCCGCTCCGATTTTGGCACAGCCTGAGGGTACTGATGACTTTGTGGTATATAGTGATGCATCCAAGCTGGGCTTGGGGTGTGTTTTGATGTAGAGGGTTAAGGTCATAGCCTATGCGTCTCGACAGTTGAAGACGTATGAGGAGAACTACCCCACACATGATCTAGAGTTGGCTGCAGTAGTCCATACTCTTAAGATCTGGCGTCACTACCTCTATGGGGCGACATGTCAGAACCTCACAGACCATAAGAGTCTGAAGTACATATTCACTCAAAGAGAGTTGAATAACCGCCAGAGGCGGTGTTTAGAGTTGATCAAGGACTTCGACCTTGAGATCCTTTACCACCCCAGAAAGGCGAATGTGGTAGCTGATGCTTTGAGCCGGAAGACGCCTAGGGAGAGAGCGATAGCCCGGTTGACAGTACAACCACAATTGCAGAGAGACTTGGCTTGGTTAGAGATAGAGATTCAGTTTCCCGATACTGATAGTCAGTTGGCTACCTTGGAGTTACTTCCTGATCTGTTGGATGAGATCCGATAGAAACAGGAGACTTGCCCGACTTTGACCAGGATCCGAGACAAGATGTCTCGAGATGAGGCCCCACTGTTCACTATTGGTGCTGATGGATTGATGAGACGTCAGGATCGTGTTTGTGTGCCGTCAGATAGTGAGTTGAGACAGAGGATACTAGGTGAGGCTCATTGTAACCCATACTCAGTACATCCTGGAGCGAGTAAGATGTACAAGGATGTGAGACGGTCCTTCTGGTGGGGTGGTTTGAAGCCCGATGTGAATCGGTATGTAGCTCAATGTGCGACTTGCCAGCAGGTCAAGATTGAGCATTGTAGGTCCGGAGGAGAGCTCCACCCACTTCCAGTACCACAGTGGAAGTGGGAGGATATATCTATGGATTTTGTCACAAGTTTGAGAATCAGTAGAGGATTTGATGCTATTTGGGTAGTGGTAGACCGTTTGACGAAGACCGCACGTTTCATTCCGATTAAGGAAACGTGGCCAGTGAGTCGTCTAGCTGAGGAGTTTACCAGACACATTGTGAGACTCCATGGAGTACCGAGGACTATCATCTCTGACAGAGATGGACGTTTTACCTCGAGATTTTGGCAGCAGGTACATACTGCTTTGGGGACGAGTCTCCACTTGACCACTGCCTATCACCCACAGACATACGGACAGTCTGAGAGGACCATTCAGACCTTAGAGGACATGCTTCGGGCGTGTGTACTAGATTGGGGACAGGTATGGCCAGATCATCTCCCACTGGTAGAGTTTTCGTATAATAATAGCTGGCACGCGTCTATTGGGATGACTCCTTATGAGGCTTTGTACGGGCGGAGATGTCGTACACCATTATGTTGGGATGAGCCCAGCAGAGTTGATGGAGTAGCTCCATATCAGATACAGGATGACATCGCTCGGATTGCCCTAGTCCGAGAGCGGATGTTAGCAGCTCAGAGTCGTTAGAAGTCCTACGCCGACAAAAGGCGTCGACCTTTGGAGTTTAGAGTGGGTGCTCAGGTGTGGCTGAGAGTGTCACCTACGAGAGGAGTTCGGCGTTTCGGCATTAAGGGGAAGCTGAGTCCCCGATATGTCGGACCTTTTGAGATCTTGGAGAGAGTTGGGGAGGTGGCCTACAGATTAGCACTACCGCCGAGATTAGAGGGTGTTCATCCGGTCTTTCATGTATCTCAGTTGAGAGAGTACATCCCGGATCCGAGACACGTCATCAGCCATGAGGATCTGACAGTTGAGCCTGACCATACATTTGTAGAGTACCCCGTAGCTATCTTGGAGCGCAGTACTAGACGTCTGCGGTCCAAGGAGATACCTATGTTGAGGATCCAGTGGTCTAGGAGAGGAGCTGATGAGGCCACTTGGGAGACTGAGGAGAGTATTAGACGTAACTATCCCGAGTTCTTTGCGGGGTTAAAGGTTACTCCTGTTTTGACGAGTTAGTACTCGGATGTTGTGTTGTTTGACCTTTTAGGTTTTTATATTGATTTGAGTGATTACGTTTTATGTGATATATGTCTACTTTTGATGATTGAGTAGTTGCTTGTAGCCAACGAAAATGTCGAAAAAATTAAAATATATCAAAGGAAATGCGCGATTAAGAGAATTATTCTAAGTTTCGGGACAAAACATCTTTTAAGAGGGCACTGATGTAATAACCGGAATTTTGAGACTCCGTTAAACCTGAATTTAACCGATTTCCGAATCGTCAATCTTAAATAAATAAATACATAAATTAAAATAAAATAAAACGAGTATTATTTCTATCATTTCATGTGACATTAATTCACATAAAATGACGAAACCTTATAATCTGAAATAAAGTACGCACCTAAAATAAAAATAATAATAATTTAGATAATACGGAATTTAATTCCGTATTATATAACTTCCCGTACCTAACCAGAATCCGGGCAAGCAACGAGTTCCTATTTCCGTTCTAATAGGAGAGCAGGCCGAATGACCCATTAGCAAGCCCATCATTAACCTTTAATTAAAACCTAATTAAACTAACCTAATCTAACTTACCGTCTGCGTGCCGCCTCCATCTTTCCTCTCCATCGCTGAACGAACGAACAAGCATCTCTTGCATTCCACTGGAGACGCCGAACCACACCTTTCCTGCCTTCAACCGGAGCGCCGCCACCGAGCCCTGCGCCGCCTTCCGCCGACCGCCGTAGGTCCGGTAAGTGCACTGCCTCCCTTCTCCTCCTTCCGTTCCTTCTCTGTTCCAAAACTCACCTTCCGCCGACCGCCGCAGTAGGTCCGAAGACGACGCTGCCTTCCCTCGTCGCTGACCGCCGTGCTACCGCCGAGCCCGGTCGTCGTCCTGCAGCAACCGCACGAGCCAGCACCTCCGTCGACTCCGGTAAGTACTGCTCTCCTCCCCTCGCCGTTATTCCCTCCTCGCCTCTGTTGATCGAGACTCACCGCAGCCCTTCGGCTTTCCCGCAACAGTAGCAAATTGACCACCAGGGGAGCCGCCGGAACGCCAGCCCATCGCCGCCGGACTGCAGCCCGGTAAGATCCTCCTCCGGTTCTTCTTTCTCCTGTCCCCTGCGTGTATAACTGTGAGTTGGAATACGTATATAACCGAGATTGAATACATGTATAACTGTGAGTTGGAATACGTATATAACCAAGATTGAATACATGTATAACTGTGAGTTGGAATACGTATATAACCGAGATTGAATACGTATATAAACTGAGATGGAATACGCACATAAACAGTAGATTGGAGGTGGTACGGGATGCAGTATGGTAGGTTAGTAAGGGCGGTTGTGTGAGCTTATATAGGAGTTGTGTATGCCGAGTATATAAATATACGTATGCATATATTATATGAAATAAAAGTGTACATAAAAGTGATTTAAAGTTTATACATCTAGATAGATATATAGATCTACTCACATGAGTGTGAGTTGGGGAAAATATAAAGTATGTAGCTATATATATATATATATATATATATATATACATACCGAGTAGTTACGGAAGTATACGAGTTAAGGGAAGTAAGAGTATGTACATGCCTATATATATATACACCTAGGTAAGAGTAGAGTGGTCCGAGCTGTAGCTTAGAAATTATTAGAACTATCAGAGAAAGAGACAAATCATGGAAAACAAATCCTAAAAGAATTTAGTAGAACTCAAGAGCAAACTTTGAGAAATTTTGGCGCTAAGGGTAAAACGGTCTTTTACCGTAAGAAAGCTATTTCCGTAATTCCTTCGCATGAGTTTGGACATCGAGATGTGATTTTGATACACATGCCTTATTTGACAGGCGTTGAGTTACCACGAGTACGGACTGTTTGAGAAGTGTTAGAGTGTATTTTGACTCAGGTAAGTCCTTGCGACTTACTTAGCCAGTTTCTGGGTATTAGTTGAGTGATAGTGGTTGTGTGTGCTATGTGCGTGTTTTAATAATAATAACTTGCTAGGACGACCGTTATTATTATGTTAAGGCCCAAGTGTATGTATAACGGGCCGTGACATCACTGCCCAGCTCTGACAGGAGACTGGGAGGTTCTCTATACCCAGACCAGGCAGGTACAAGGTGAGATGCATCGGATCCATTCCTGATGGTTACACGGGGGCAGAGGCGAGGTTTGGGAATCCCTCGTGTCACAAAATAAGTATCATTAGCGTGAAAGAGTAACTTAACTCAAGATAATAAAATGGACTTGTTTGAAAGCATGATGGGTGTTTATATTTTTTTATCTGTGTGTGTGTGCTACTATTATACTTCTAATATTTAGATAACTAGCTAACGGTTCCTCTTGTTGTGTTTTTAAATTTACCGCAGGTTAGACCAGCAGCTGAGTGATCCGGAAGTAGTGGTCAGCCGGGTCTCCGTACTCCTTAGAGTGGGGGTTGGAGTTGTGTTTGTCTTTTCTTTCTTTTGGTTAAGACAGTTGTTCGTTTCCTTTGTTTAAGTACTTTAGGCTGCTAGACCGTGTTGCATTCATTACCTTAAAAATACTATTTTATGAATTTTGGTTTTCCTTATTTGTGTCTTGTTGCAAGGTCCTAGTAATATTGTTGTCAAACTGAGGTCGGAACCCACTGTGAGGTTCTAACCAGTAATGTCCCGAGTTTTGAGAATTCGGGGTGTTACATTTTACAACATGTTGGTTTGTAAACTGGAGTTTTTACTCCCTGTTTGCTCTAAGGAATCAAATCTCAAACTTATGTTGGTGGCATTTCTATGTGCGTTGTTTGACTTATTTTGCAACTGCTACAATGAAAAAATCTTAGAACAACAAAATTTGAGTACTATGTGCTTTAATTTTCGCAAAAATGAAGTGCTTCCTTTCTACTATTTTCCACGAACTCATCTGCTGGTATGCGTTTGTTCAGTTTTGCGAGTTATAATGAACAAGGTGATCCCAAAAAATATAAAATTACTATCAGTGCAACTTTTATAATTAGTGGAAGCTTGATTATCCCAACCTCTCTTCCACACTGTGAAGAGCATTTCCTTTGCTCTTACGTTGGTAGAAAATCCAACCACATGACCAACTCCTTTACCCCTCAGAACAACGGTCTCTTAAAAAATAAAGAGAACTATCTGACAATTGATGAATATAATCTCATGAGTTTCATGGATTTGAATATTTGTATGCAAATTTTCTCATCGATGATCCCTTTGATGGTTTCTTTACAGGTAAATAAGAACAAAACAGGAGAAACAAGAGCCAGACTAACAACCATTAGTACAAGGTTAAGCAACTATGGCAACTTGGGACTTATCCCCTCTAGGAGAAGAGAGGATAGAAATCACCAACGTTTATGCCAATCCAACAACCAAGAGGAAGACATCGGAAACATTATTCATGCTAGAAAAAAACTAAACAAATGGTGGAAACCAATCAAGCCGAGTTTTACTCGACTATGTGAACAAACTAGCCTTGAGGCCAAGTCTAAACAATAATTTTTCTCTGGTCAAGAACCAAAAATGTGTACAAATCATAGTAATAAACTTGCTATTCTTCTATATGAATCTAGCATTGCTCATACTTTTATACCCTTGGATGAGGCAAAGGCAAATTGTATCCTTGAATATAATTTGAACTTTTTGATGCAAGAGTTAAAGATCTATCCTTATACAAATCAAAACACCGGGAAAACATTTACTAGTAACCAAGATGGGAGTTTATATACTCTTTTAAGTGAACTAATAAGTGTACATGCTTTTAGATGCTTTGAAAAGGCAGAATCTTTCTTCAGAAGGGTCCTTTGCTTTTGGAAAAAGGAATCAGGGAGCTACCCATGTTGACCAAAGCTAATAGGACTATCTGGGCATTCCCAAGCAAGCCTAACAACACGAAATAGGACACATAAGAGAAGTCAACACAAGCCAAAACCCAAGCAGTTGAAGAACCTCTTACAATATCCGATCATGGCACCTAATAAGATTAAAAGTATAGTGCATATGCGCACAACAAAAGCTTTCCGACAAACGAATCTTGGATTCTTAGGTAAGAATGATGGCTATCTACCATCCACCCCCATACTAAGTGTTAATGAAATTAGCCTTTTGGAATTGTCGAGGCATAAGGAAGAAAAATTTTTGGACATACATCAGAATAACAAGCCAAAATGAGCACATTCATATGATCATGCTAGCGGAACAAAAAACAAGTATTGAACCCCCCGAGTCATGCTGGCGGAGTGCGGGGTTTGATAGTATATGCTTCATCCCATCGGATTGCTTAGCAGGAGGGCTATGCCTTCTATGAAAAAACAACCTACTCATAAATGAAAGAATAAAAATTCGCCTTAAGGACAAAAGATTTGTCATAATCGAACATATTAACTTTGAATCTAATTTCAGCATGGCCATTTTCCTAATTTATGCACCTCCAAATGAGAGGCTAAAAGAAGAATTTTGGATCAAAGTAGTAGCATCAATAAATGCGCAAACCAAGTCAGTACTCCTAAATGGGAGATTTCAATGATATCCTTAATCCTTCTGATAAATTGGGGGTGCGCCACTAAGATCAAATCGATTTCGAAGATTATAAAGCGTAATACAGAAATGCAACCTTGTGGATCTCGTGTCTAAAGGGAACGAATTCACATGGCGAAAGAAAAGACATGGTGATAATAATACTTATGAAAAACTAGATAGAGCTATGACTCATTGTGAGGTGCTTAACGCCTATAACCTAATTCATGTATGGAATCATGCCTTCACATCTTCAGACCATTGTCTAACAACAATAGACATTACTAATAAAACGCAGAGATTCAAGAACAAGCCGTTTCGATTTGAACTCATGTGGACTGAAAGAGATGACTGTGAAAGAATTGTGAAACAGTGTTGGAGAACACAAATCCCGGGGACGCACATGTTCAAATTGGTCAGGAAACTAAATCTCCTCAAAACCAAATCGAAAGTGTGAAGTAAATTAAAATTTGGGAATATAAATAAACAAGTTCAAGAAACGGATGCAACCATTGAGAAGCGACAAAGGCTAAACTTCCGAAATTTCTCTAATCAACAAAATGAGAAACTCAATAGATTAAATAAAAAGAGAGAATGTCTAATTGAATTCCAACAAAAGTATTGGATGCAAAGAGCTAAATCTAAATATTTAGAGTGTGGTGATAAAAATACAAAGTATCATCACAGAAGAGCAACAGGACGACGAAACAGAAAGTCCATAACATCCATTCAAAATCAAAACGGTACAAAAATAGTTATTGAAGAAATCAACTCCGAGTTCCTTAAGGACTATAGAGACCGATTCAAATCCAACCGAATTAATGAGTCCACCATAACGCAGCACCTTGAAGTCATTACTAGGAAAAATTACAGATAGTGACAATAGGGAGCTTACCAAACCTTTCTCAAACGAGGATATTCGGAAAGCTGCCTTTGATATTGGAAGCGACAAATCCCCAGGTCCAGATGAAATGCCTGCCGGTTTCTTCCATAAATATTGGGCGACAATAGGGCCTGATGTAATCCGTGCGACGAAGAGTTTCTTCAAATCAGGCAAATTCCTAAAACAAATCAATCATACAATTTATCACTCTAATACCCAAAGTGGATAATCCGTCCCTGACTACCCACTATAGACCGATCAGTCTATGTTCAACAATATACAAAATTATTGCAAAAATCCTAGCAAACAGACTTAAGATAGTGTTGCCAAAACTAATCCACCCGCTTCAAAGTGCCTTTACACATAGTAGATCAATTCATGACAATATTCTCATCGCCCATGAAATCATTCATGGGTTTAGAGCAAAAAAAGGGAAGGAGGGTTTTATGGCCGTAAAACTAGACATGGAAAAAGCATACGATAGGGTGGAATGGCCATTTATCCTAGCCGTACTCGAAAAATTTGGTTTTGAACAACAATTCATTAGCTAGATTAGAGAATACATTTCCACGGTCTCATATTCCATCCTAGTCAATGACAAACCGTCAGAAGTAATATACCCCGAGAGGGGTTTACGCCAAGGTGATCCCGTATCACCTATGCTATTCAACCTAGGAGAGGAAGTTCTAGCTAGAAGCATTCAAAAAGAATGTTATCAAAATAATAAAATAATAGGTTTCCCGATCACAAGAGGTGATACTATTATCCCATTCCTAGCCTTTGCGGATGGTATAATTATTTTTGCCAAAGCATCTCTAAATGCAAGCACAATTTTTGGATCTCTTAAATAATTATTGTCATATCTCGGGGCAAAAAGTCAATTTCCATCGTCATTCCAAACTACAAGAAACGTAGGGTGCGAAATGGAAAGACATGTCCAAATAAAAATCGGAATAACCGCTACAAAAGAGTTGGATAAATGTCTTGGAGGCCCTATCATTAACGGCCGAGTGAACAAGACCGTCTTTGAAGATGTAATAATAAAGTCTAGGAAGCAACTAACCTCATGGAAAGCCTCCACACTATCACAAGAAGGTACACTACAAAAAAAAAAAACTTTTGCGACGGTTATTTGCGACGGCAAAAAACAGTTTTGCGACGGCAACCACCAATTCGCGACGGCGTTGCGTCGGCAAACACCCTGACGCGAAGTTGTCCGTCGCAAAAAGTTTTTGCGTCGGTAATTGACAGTCGCAAAATAGTTTGCGTTGGCGTTGCGTCGGCACTAACCGTCACAAAAAAGGCGGTCTGTTAGCGCCAAATTCAAATTTCGCGACGGTTTACGCCGTCGCCAAAAAGGATGACGTGTAATTTTTCAAATATTTGCGACGGCAAACGCCATCGCAATTTCCGTCGCAAAAGTCGTCGCATAAGCCGTCGCAAAAAAGTAATAAATGGCGAACCGAAATAAAATTGTGACGGCTATCTCCCGTCGCAAATAGCATAACAGCTACATTACTTTAAATCTATGATGTTACGTTGCTGACGCAAATGTTACACCTGAATCGCATAATTGTGATGATTTGTCACAAACCTAAAGTTCACTTTCATGCTATTTTAATATGCAATAATTTCACATAAATTAAAGAGTAATCAAATAATAAAAGTACAATATAGCATATTCGACATTAAAAGTATAATATAGCATATTACATTAGTTTAAGTCATTGTGAACAATCCACCAAAAAAAATCATTGGGAACAATCCACCAAAAAAAAAGTCATTGTGAACAACACAATGAAACATATTTAAACGTTTTCACTTGAATTTTCTTCTTGAGCGACTTCTTCAGCGGCGGACTCTCTTTGACCTTCTCCAATAGACTCATTTTGATGAACACTTGTTCCACCCTACAAAACCAAAATTCTCTACATTAACATCAAAATATGATATTCAAGCATTTGTCAACAACAATATTTACAACACTACACATTAATATCATTATCACTAAACCAAGTATCAGCTACCCACAAGTGTACGGAATTTGTCAAATTAAACTAGAACAAATATCATCATCTTAATATTACTAAAGAATGTTTTTAAACAATATCTATTTCATCAAACAGGAAATATATGTCTAAAAATATAATTAATATATCTTATGTGATTTTTCTGTATTAAGACATTAGCTATTAAACCTTTATTAATTTATATCAATGGATTTAATATGTGGAGTACATACACGTTGAAATGATCTAAATAAATTTTCAAATTCATTCTGTAACTAATTATAATAGAAAATAATCTTATTACTTCTATTTTTTAGATTCACGTGTTATTAAAAGCAAGCATTATCCTCAACAATCACAACTTTACCGCAGAACAAGATCTATGTTATCAATCTTAATGATTAAACAACTTATATAAGCCTATCTTATTTGACCATTTGGACCACGGCCAACCTGAAACCAGTATTATAGAAGCACACAGTCTCTGACCATCTCCCTTATAAAACCCCGGATTCCCCAGCACTTCATTCATTGTCTTAATTAAGCTACCATGTCTTCCAACACTCTCCTCTCAATTCTCACCGTCTCTTCCTCTCCGCCACTTCCTCCGCCGCAGCAACCACCGGCTTCCTCCTCCCAATCATCAAAGACCGCAACCGTCTCTAACACTACACCTCCTTCCAACTCGGAACCCCACCCGTTCGCATCTACCTCTCCGTCGACATCGGAAGCCCCACCAACTGGATCGTCGGAACCAAGTTCTAAAAGATCGGATGTCCCATTCAGTCATGCCATTGCATGCCCTTATTATAAAAGTATAATTAGATGAAATTCCGAATGCCCTCGAATAGGAAGGCTTCCGAGCTCACTTTAATTTTACCTTTTTATCAACAAATTTACACTATGATTGAAGTTGTTGTCTTCTTTATACAATCTAATTCTATGATTCTAAATAGCTTGCAGCATTTCCCTTTCCATCTTAATTATTAGTAGCTTCCAAGATCTAACGTTTGAATTTTGGAAAAACAAAACCGATATACAGTACATGGTAAACTACAAAAATATCACAAAAATACTATTTATCATATTACAATAATAAATTAATTGTTTGGGTGAACTATGCAACATTGTATCCCATATACTACAAGATGAACAAGTAAAAAAAAAAGGTATATTAGGACATAAAATTCCTAGATCCTTCCCTATCTTTTATCTGTCATTTTGGGTGACTATAAAAGAACAAATCTTGGCTTGTATTTCTTTACATCTGAAAGAATGAACAGATCAACAAAATATAGTTGTATGCAGTCATGCTAAAAAACTATGATGAAACTTGTGTCATTTCACAGAGTGGAGAACCATGTCTTATTCAGTAGTTTGCAAATACAAGGTCATCATCAATAAACTCTTTTCCCTACCATTAATCTCAAACAAAAGAAGCCACAACACCAGTTTATTAACTGCAAAGTTTCACTCAAAATAGAACAGCAAGAATGAAAAAACAATATTAGCCAACCATTTTCTTCCATTTTAATTCATAGGAGAATGATGATACTACATTACAGAGTTGTGTTTAGAAGCTCTAACTATACTCATTGAAATCTCTAATAATAGGTCTAATCATGGTCCTTTTCATGCCTATTTTAGGTCTCGCACTGTTATTACACCCTTAGAAAGACTCAAAATATTGCTCCAAGTACTTGCTTTCTGGTTTCTCTCCTATATCAGCATTGTACATGAGTACCTTGTATTTATACCTCATTTTAGTCTTCCAATGTTCTAGTTTCTAAGGAAATTTCTTTGTTAAATTATAGAGGGTAGACTCTGTTTTACAGTATTGCATATCATCTTCCAGTTATAGACATATTGCCAATATTAGAATTTTTTAATTGCACCTGATGTTGTACTATATTCAGTCCACAGTAAATTACAGCTTCTTAATTTCCTCTAATGAAGTACATGCTAATAGTAAATAGTAGTAGAGCAAGCAAATCCACAGTAAATTACACTTATCATACCATCATACCTCTGTGATATAAGTATACGTACTTAATTGCCAAATTTCCTTCTAGCTAGCTTTGTGTGCATACATGTAATTCACAGCTTCTTAATTTCCTCTGATGAAGACCTGAGCACATGACATGTATTGGGTAAATAACCAAAACAAATCTTGAAAATAGGATAGACAATTTCAAACTTGCAGTTCAATAGTTGCACTATATCCAGAATCAAATTTAAAGTTTCAACCTTTTGAAATTTTCTTAATTTTCTCATTCTTAAAATTTCTAAAATTTAAAGCTATGTCAATATGATTTTTAGTAATTTCAAATGAGTCCTTTAGTTTATATTAAACAGCTCATAAAACAAAGTTGAGATTCCTGGACTTCTAAACATAATGACATTAGGCAACAGCAACAAAGCCAAAATGGACAACTTGGTGAAGCACCTTTGTCTAACATGGAGCTAGGTGAATGTCTGTCGTGTATTTTTGTTTATTGTTTCATTTGGTAAACATTTTATATTACTATGTTTACTCATTTCTGTTGAATATATAAGCATCCTCGTCAAGAAAATTGATATAAAAAATTAATTTGGTCAAGATATTTTGAGACTTTGAAGTTATGGAGGAAGCAAGTTTAGTAGGACTAGTTAAAAAATGGTAATTTGTGGAACGTATACGTTTCTTGTCCAATTAATTAGATGGATGATGAATAGATAATTGAAAGTATCTCATTTTGACCAAATCAACCCCGACACCCAAAGGGCACTGACAAAAGCAACATCATTCAATATTGACTCCTACCTTCTTTTTAAATTTTCTTCTACTTCTTCTTCCCTTACCACTTTGTAACTATATACGATTAAAATGTTTATGACTACCAAATCCAAATAACAATGTAATTAAGATCTCCAACTTCTGTAAAAGCTAGTTGTTGAAGGTATGGAGATCCAGGCATGGACTCGAGAACCCGACATCTTGAAATGTCTTAGAATGCAAGATGAGGAAAAAAAGTTCGCTCCTCATAATCTTCTGACCATTGTCTTGACCACCCCTTCAGTTTTGGCAAATCAATCAACTTGAGTGTTCTTAAACAAGGGAAGAACGATTCACAGGAGAAAATCTCCTCTTCTATGCATTCTAATTCCTTAAAGACATACAACACAAGATCTTTAAGAAGAGGAAGACATCTAAGCGGTGGTAGATGCTTTACTCTTCTGAAAACATCAATTCCATTATAACCAGTTGGAGAAAAACATCTAAGTTTGAGATATTTGGCTGACCTAATTACGTATATTTTCATAGTTCTAATGAGTAGCAGCAATGGTACCGTCAGATTGAGGAGCAGAGAAAGACGAGAAAAGTTTTAGGGATAATCAGAAACTTAGATTACAGAGAAGTAGGACTGGCCGGAATCAAGAACAACTAAAATCAAAAACAAAAAAAGGAATAGGTGAAGACGAGACGAAGACAATTACCTTCGATCTAGCAGCAGCAGCAGCAATGGTGGAAGGCCCTGTGGAAGAATCGTGGAAGAGGCGAAGACGAGAGTTCTAATTAGGGCTAATATGACTGACATAAAAAAAAAAAAGAAGATAAAAGTACATATATATATTTTTTTTTATTTACAGGCAATTTTTATTTATTTTTGGCGCTCAACTATGAGCGGGCCGAGCGGCAACTTTGGACCTTTTGCGATGGTAATCCGGAGCCGACGCAAAAGGAAATTTTTTGCCGTCGGCATCTAAATGCGGTCGCAAATAAATGTACTATTCGCGACGGTAATGATTACGCGGTCGCAAAATAAGCGACCACAGTTATCGCCGTCGCCATGCCGTCGCAAACATTCCTCATTGGCGTCGGGAAATCCTTGCCGACGCAAAGCTCCGTCGCAAAACTAATTATTTTTTGTAGTGGTAGAACAATTTTAATTAAGGCTAATCTTAATGCTAAACCAAATTATATTATGCAAAGCTTCATGCTTCCATCCTGCATACATAAAGAATTAGACCAAATCGACCGTGATTTCTTTTGGAACAAAGGGCCTAAATTTCACCCTCTCATCAGTTGGGACAAAATTTGCAAACCGAAAAAGTGTGGAGGAGTGGGTATTAGAAAAGCGGAAGATATGAACAAAGTCCTCCAAATGAAATTACTATGGAAAATTATGGAAGAACCAAATAATATTTGGGTTAAAATAGTAAATGAAAAATACCTCAAGGACTCTTTCTAATGGAGCTATAAAACCCAGAAAAATACCTTATGGCAATGGAGAAGACTAATGAATCTCCGAACGGAATTTGAAAAAGGATTCGGATGGAAAGTTGGGGATGACAACACCATTAAATTCTGGAAAGATAAGTGGGCGACATATCAGCTGCTCATTAAACGCATAAAGAATAGGAGTGATATCGATGAAAACGAACTAGTAAGTAACTATATCATAGAGAACAAATGGAATACCCAGAAACTGGAAATAGAACTAGACAATCTCCTACCACAAGAAGTTATGACTGCAATCAAATCATATCAACTCCCGAAGTCATTTATTCAAGATCGCCTCTACTGGGCAGCCTCGGATAAGGGTTCGTACACTACGAAATCAGCCATGGACCTCATTCACAAGAATAAAGGGCTCACAACTAATTCAAATGAGTGGGTTTGGATAATGGATATCATGCCCAAAGTAAAAAAATTTTATCTAGAAATTGTCTATAGACGGTCTCCCAACTAAGGAAAACTTGAAAAAACAAAGGGTTCCAGTGCCTATGCAATGTGTCCTCTACAACCACCCATATGAGTCAACTAAGCATTTATTCTTTAACAGCCTCTTCATGCTGGAAAATCTCCATAATACCAACACGAAAAAGGAGCTCCAACTTGTAAGCAACTCTAACCAAAATGTGTCGAGCATGGTCACCTCTTTGGAAAATAAGCTAGACGATAACCAAATGGTCTAACTAGCAGTTATATGATGGAATGTCTGGATTGAAAGAAACCAAAATATCTTTAACAATAAGAAAATTCAAAATATTGGGGTACGAGTACAAGACCAAATAAGGAGCTGGCAGGATGCCAATAAGAGAAAGAACCAAACAAAACAAAAACCGGCCAACAGTAATAGAAAAACCAGAAATATCCAGTGGATTAAACCTGACAATGGTTTTGTCAAATTAAAATTTAATGGATCTAAACACAATTCCAGAGGTTCAGCCTTTGGTTTCATTCTAAGAAATCAACATGCAGCAACCATCTCCCTAGGTTACGGACAATGTGGAAACACATCGGCCCTTCATGCTGAAGCATGCGCGCTACGGGAAGGTTTGATCTGAGCATGTGATCTGGAGATCAACAAACTTGAGATTGAAGGAGATAATCTTACAATTATCAACTCAATTAAACAAATATGGAAACCCTCATGGAAACTTGATCTCATCATATGTGACATTACTAATATTTTGGGCTATTTCCAGCAGGTGAAGATTCATCATGTCTTCAGGGAAGTCAATAGTGTTGCCGATAAGCTCGCTGATTTGGGACACGACTTCCCATTAGGTTGCTCATCAATCCCCGCACAGGTGGTGGATCTCATTCGGAAGGATGCTCTAGGTTAGAGAGTCTCGAGAAGATGATCTAGCCTAATCACTTACCGTACAGTATCAAAAAAAAAGAAGAGATTATAGGGACATGGTTCAAAAGAACAAAGAAGAAGAGACAACTAATGGGAGATAGGGGAAGAAGAGTTAAGCAAAGTGGATTCCAAGAATTCTTGCCGTGGCCCAGGAATCAGGAGATCGATCCTTCCAAGTTGAGTGCAAGATGGAGTTTAGTGGCACGTATGGCTTCACCCGCGCAATCGACGGCTCTAGTGAAGGTATTGTTGTACACTTGGTTATTCCTTACCTTACAGATAAAATAGATGAAGACAGTGATCGAAGCAATCCGAATGCACTCAAGTAACTTTTGTTTGGGATTCGGTTTAGAGCTAAGCCAGTTCCATATGTTGTGAATGTAGGGAGCTGGGTAGGGAACTCTTGTCCACCCTGAGATGATGTCAAGGACGAGCGAGGCATAGCTTCAAGAGGACCATAGGTGATAATCATCTTCAGCCATGTTGGTGCAGAGCTTGCAAATGTCGTTGTCGGTGAGATTCCAATGTTTTTATTTTGACCAGGGTAGGAAGGCCACGATGGTAGGCTATCCAGGTAATATGGTTACATTAAGGAATGTTGATCTTGAGCCATATGATGTTGTAGGGGTTGGGGTGCAGCTGGATAGGATCAGGCCTGAAACAAAGCACATAGACTATGGTGAAAGAAAGCACGGTATATCAGGTTGTCAATCAAAAGCAAGCAATAAAACAAAGATAGAAAAGATGATGTATAATCAAATAAGGAAAATGAATATTCTAGAGGTCAAAATATCCAGTTGTGGTTCCAACTCAAGATCTCAAAGGATAACGTGGACAAAACTGAGGTTTGCAAGGGTAGGTATTTCTAAGGTGGGAATAGATCACCGGGTAAGTCTCACTACTCACTATCCCAAACCAAAGATTCTCTCACCGGGTAAGTCTCAAGGAACTAAGGAAAGGAACTATAATCTCAAACCAACACACCACCTAAGGGAATAGAACTAACCTTTACCGGGTAAGTCCCAGGTTAACTCACAAAGGTAGGATGAAGGCACACTCAAACCCTAATAAAGGATAAACCTTTATTACCTAATACTCATCATCATAGGTATACAAGAAAAGGAATCACCGTGTAAGTCTCATCCTAGGCTTGTGTATGGACCAAGAAAGGTGCAACAAGGATAGAATTTGACAAATTACAACATAAACTCAGGTATGGATCAGATAAGGTCACGCCTAGCTCAGTTCATATCCGATCTCAATCGAGATGATCTATGAACCTTTCGAGGTGAGGTTCAGTTAAGGTTTGGCTCGAACTTTCAGGGTCCACTAAGGTAAAGAACCATTCTTTCATCGTGTTTCCCACAACCTTCAGCCAATCACCCTAGAATCGCACAAGAATTTAGCCAATAATTATCATGATAATAACAATAAATATATATGAAAAGAAGCAATATCCAAACAAAAAAACCTTAACACAAAGGTCTCAATGATCACTTAATCAAACAAACAATAAGCAAACTGTGTTCCTCAATAACAAACCAAAAGACAACAATAAAGGTTCCTAAGAAAACCTTACAACTTCCTTCAAAAGCCTTCAACTTTAACTTCAAAGCTATCTTCCTTCAACTTCCTTCCTTCCTAAGAATATCTTCAATCTTCAAAACTAATCAGTTGACCAGACATACTTCCATCCAAAAAATATCTTCCAACTTATAGGAGAATCACTTGCCAAAAATAAAAGATCTTATGGTCATGGGCCATGCGTCTCGATCCAGGCCCTGTGAAGCATCTCGGTCGAGGTGATCTACTTCCATCCAAAAAATATCTTCCAACTTATAGGAGAATCACTTGCCAAAAATAAAAGATCTTATGGCCATGGGCCATGCGTCTCGATCCAGGCCCTGTGAAGCATCTCGGTCGAGGTGATCTTGGGGTCAACCGAGGTGAACCTCAGCTTCGTGCAAATCTCTCAAAACTGGTCCAAAATCAAACTTCTTCCCAACTTTCATGGTTCATATGCTTTCCTTGTAGCTGCTCAATGCTCCAAAATGTAGCTCCAATGACTCCGTGAATCCCTTGGCTTCATATCGCTCCAAAACGTGCCATTTTCCCTACAATTACAACAAAAGTAGGTGTAGACCTCAATTCTTGTAAATGTAAACAAAACAACATAATGATCAAGAATATACATCCATGCATGCATTTTATGTAGATAAAGCGTCCAAACCAATCCCAAAATATAGACTAGAATGCATGCTATTAGCAATCCAAGCTAAAAAGCTTAGTGAATGTCGATGAAGCGGCTAGTGAGCTTCTTTAGGAGCTACACTAGTTTGAGCTAAGATATTGAGTATTTGTGGATCTTGGAGCTTACCCTAGCTATATTAAAGTGAATGAAGCTCATTGAAAGTGTTTGGATCAAGAAAAATAAGCTAGCTCTTAGCTAGCTTTGCGGAGCGGTTTTGGGCTCCCTATGTGGGCATCAGGCCTCGGGCTTTATAGGGCTTAAAGGCCCATCTTTCAAGTAACTTCCACGTAACTTCCATAACCGATTATAACCACTTTTAACTCCCCAAAACCGTGACCCCCTATGCCTATAAAAGGGAGAGTCATTTGCAATTGATTTGTTTTTGCAACAATAAAGCTTTTAGTTCCATTGTATTGACATTGGATAGGCCTTCTTATAAGCTTGTTTGCAAAACTCGAAAGACCAATATAGTTCCTTTGTATTGACAAAGGATAGGCATCCATCTTAGTTTGGTTTTTTATTGACAAAACCTAGGAATACCCTTTCTACAAAGTAAGACAAGTAAGTCTCTTACTTAGTCTTTGTAACGTGTAACGTTTTATCCCACTAAGGTATTTGGATATTCCCCGTGTAGGGGAGAATACACTTAGAAGGAAAATTCATTTATGAATGACTCATTACATAATCTAAGTCAATTGTTTTAACATATAACAACCGGTTTATAAGACTTGCAATTGAACTTAACTTGTATTAGAGTTTTATCTACTCCTTTTCGGATATTACAAACTCTGTGTTGAGTTTTGTCTACTCCTTTGGAGATTACAAAATCTTGGTTGGGTTTTATCTACTCCTTTGGAGACTAAAAACTGTTCATTGGGTTTTGTCTACTCCTTTGTGGAGATTACAAACTCTTGGTTGAGTTTTGTCTACTCCTTTGTGGAGATTATAAACTCTTGGTTGAGTTTTGTCTACTCCTTTGTGGAGATTACACACCCTTGGTTAATAACTTATTTTCAGTTCAAGATAATTAAATTAATTTGATTTGCAATTAGGAGAACCGTCTACTCACATAAGAGAGACTACGACCCTTTGGTCTAAAACCGGACACCGAAAATCCAACAATCTTCCAGGTGTATTTATTGTTAATTCTTTTGTAGGATTAGATTGGTCAATAATGAGTAAGACGTTAATGATAGAAATGACTTCTCGTTTTGGGAAGTTGGATAAGTTTGAGGGTGTAGACTTTAAGAGGTAGCAAAAGAAAATGCCCTTACTCTTGACTACACTAAAAGTCGCTTACGTACTCATTACACCTAGACCGGCCGAGCCGGTTGATGATATGGTGGAGGAGATAGAGGTTGTCCGACAAAGGAGCAAATTGGATAAAGATGACTACATATGTCGTGGTCATATTCTTAATGACATGAGTGATGCATTTTTTAATATTTACCAAAGTGTAGAGTCATTAACGTCAATGTGGGATCAACTGGAGTCTAAGTATATGGCGGAGGATGCTTTATATTGCAAATTCTTAGTCTCAGATTTTACCTCATATAAAATGGTGGACTCAAGACTGGTAATGGAACAATACAATGAATTGCTCCGGATCCTTGGGAGCTTCACTTAACATGCCATGCATATGGATAAGGCCATTGTGGTTTCGTCTATAATGGATAAGCTCCCCCCCTTCGTGGAAGGACTTCCGCTATGTGATAAAGCACAAGAAGGAAGAACTCACGTTGGCGAAACTTGGATCTTACCTTCAAATTGAACAAGGCCTTAGGGCACAAGAAGGGGGACTCAAGAAGGAGGAAAAAACTTCTACTTCCCACAAGGCCAACATGATGAATGTAAAGGGCAAAAGGAAGAGGTTCAAAGGAAAGGAGAAAGACAAGGACAAGGAGAATAAGTCCAAGAAGGATAATATTGACAAGAAACCAAAAGGTTCTTGTTGGAAGTGTGGCAAGACTGACCACTTCAAGCGGGATTGCAAGGTTAAGGGCGGTGGATCCAAGGGTGGAGGCCAAAGTGGTCAAAACCCCTCAAACCAAGGTGACTCACTTCTGAGTTTTGATTATAACTTTGATATAAATTCTTATTTGAATTATGTATCATTGACTGTTGAATGTTTTTCCATGCAGAATGATGACCTTAGATGGTGGGTGGACTCAGGTGCAACAACTCACTTTTGCAAAGATCGGCCTTGATTCAAGACATACGTTGTTGCTAACAATGGAGCACTCATACATATGTGAAACGAGTCTACCACCCCCATTCTAGGAAGAGGACGGGTTGATCTATACTTTACAAGTGGCAAGACTCTAGTCTTGTCAAATGTACTACATGCACCGGCCATTAGAAAGAATGTGGTTTCTGGTGGTATACTCAATAGGCTTGGCTTCAAACAAGTCATAAAAGCTGACCGCTATGTATTATCTAGGAGAGGAACAGTTGTAGGCTTTGGGCATTGGAACAATAATATGTTTCTTCTCTCTTTATGTAATAAACTTTCTAATACTAATATAAACAAGAATAGTTTGTTTACATTGTCTTCTTCTTCCAATTGTGCTTTTGTTAAATGGCATGCATGACTTGGACATGTTCATTTTATGCGTATGAATGACATAACTAAGGATGATACTTTACCTAAACTTGAATTGCCAAAAGACAAGTGTAAAACGTGCATGTTGACCAAGATAACAAGACTTCCATTTCCTAGAGTTGAAAGAGAACAATCAATGCTCGGATCTAGAAGACTTGCACTATACTCCTTCAATAGGAAAGAAGAAGTATTATGTAACATTCATAGATGATTACTCTAGGTATTGTTACGTATATCTACTATTTGCAAAGAGTGATGCCTTAGACAAATTCTATGTATTCAAGAATGAATCTGAGTTGCAACAAGGTACCTTAAAAAAAAGAGTACGCACGGATCATGGTGGTGAATTTATGGATAAGGAATACTTTGAGAGTGTCGGGATCATACATGAGACCACGGCATCTTACACACCACAATCAAATGGTGTGGCCGAACGAAAGAACCGAGTGCTTAAAGAGATGGTCAATGCCATATTGTCTTACTTGGGTCTTAAGCATTCGTTTTGGGGTGAAGCTATGCTCACGGCAAACTACTTGCTTAATCATGTTACAAACAAAAGAAGAAAGAAGACTCCTTACGAATTATGGTTCAAAAGAAAGCCAAACCTATATTACTTACGAGTTCGGGGATGTTGAGCCATAGTAAGGCACAATAAAAACAAACTTAAAACTTTAGGTGAAAAAGGTGTTGAGTATGTGTTCATTGGCTATGCAGAACACTCCAAAGCTTATAGGTTCTATGTGATAGAACCAAATGACTTCATCTCGATTAATACCGTACTAGAGTCTAGAGATGTCATCTTTGATGAAGATCGCTTCACCTAGGCTCCTAGGCCTAGGGAGGTGATCAACATGACTATAGATGAGGAACACCCAAACAAGCATCGTAAGATTCAAGATGAATCCTGACAAGCGTCCCACGGGCTTGACTTGCCAAAGATTGCTCCTATGAACACTAATTTGTCCCAAAAATCAATTTTCCAAGTGTACTTGGTTGAAGGGTCAAGGGATAATGAAATGAATCGTCACTCTTACTTTCATATAGATGAGGGTCCAAAGACATTTGACGAGGCCATGAAGTCTCAAGATGTTGCCTTTTGGAAGGAAGCACTCCAAGAGGAGATGAACTCCATTATGGGCAACCATACATGGGAGTTAGCCAACCTTCGTTCCGGTTGCAAACCTTTGGGATTCAAATGGATCTTCAAGAGGAAGATGAAAGTTGACGGTTCCAATGACAAGTTTAAAGCACGCTTGGTCATCCAAGGCTTTAGACAAAGGGAAGGTGTTGATTACATTGACAAATATGCTCCAGTGGTTAGGATTACAACCATTAGGTTATTAATAACTCATGACAACATTCCTTAATGGTGATCTAGATGAGGAAGTGTATATGAGACAACCTGAAGGGTTTGTTTTAAAAGGACAAGAGCACAAAGTGTGCCGCTTGGTCAAATCCTTGTATGGACTAAAGAAAGCTCCAAAACAATGGCATCAAAAGTTTGATGATGTCGCATTGTCAAATGGATTTAAGATAAATCAAGTTGACAAGTGTGTCTATACTAAGTTTGATCATACCGTTTCAAGGTGTGATCATATGCTTATATGTTGATGACATGTTGATCTTTGGAACAAACCAAAGACAAGTAGATCTCACTAAGGATTTCTTGTCCACTAAGTTTTCTATGAAAGACTTAGGTGAGGCGGATGTGATTCTAGGCATAAGAATCAAATGTGATGCTAAAGGCTTAAGCCTCATACAATCATACTACATCAAGAAGATTATCAAACACTTCCAATGTGATAACAGTACAATTGGTAGTACTCCTATGGACTCAAGAGAGAAGTTGATGCCTAACCAAGGATCAGTTGTCTCTCAACTTGAGTATGCACAAGTAATATGATGTTGCATGTATGCAATGACTAGTACTAGGCTAGATATTGCTTTTGTTATTGGTAAATTGAGTAGGTACACGAGTTGTCCTAGCTCACAACATTGGAAGGCACTAAGGCGTGTGCTTAGGTACCTCAAGGGGACCATGGATTTTGGCATCTTGTACAGTAAGTATCCTTCGGTGATAGAAGGCTACTCGGATGCGTCATGAATCACTAATCTAGATGATCACCCATCCACCATAGGATGGGTTTTCTTGTTAGGTGGTGGTGCCATTTCGTGGGCTTCAAAGAAGCAAACGTGCATCACAACCTCGACCATGGAGTCCGAGTTTGTGGCACTTGCCGCTGCCGGCAAGGAAGTTGAATGACAAAGAAATTTGATTATAGAAATTCCTCTATGGCCAAAACCGGTTTCTCCTATCTCAATTCATTGTGATAGTGCAGTTACGTTTGCTAAAGCTTATAACCAAACGTACGATGGGAAATCAAGACATCTTGTTGTGAGACATAGCTCGGTTAGAGAGCTCATAACTCACGGTATAGTATCGGTCGATTTTGTGAGAACACACAATAATCTAGCGATCACTTAACCAAGAGCTTGACTAGGGACTTAGTTCAAAGTCAGCCAAGGGGATGAGGTTAACGACCTAAATTGAAAACGACTTGTCGTGGGACACCCAATTCGCCTATGACTTGGTGTCTTAGCCGAATTTAATGAGGAAAGCCTATTCCAAGAAGTTGTGAGCATAAAATGTCCATCCAAGGTAATGCTCTATGCCTATATAATATGTATAGTTTGAAATATGTAATTTCTTAACAACTGTTTTGAAAAATTGCAATTATAGTTGCAAGATCAAAAGAGAGTTGGCTACGTGAACGTGAAGTGTCACGGCTTCTTCAAGGGAGTAGATGGTCGACTCGCCTATATGTTCATTAAAGTATTAGGACACAATAGCGTTTAAATGTGTCATTTATTTGTAAAGGAAATGTAAATTTCGTGTATGTTGCCTTAATGTACTTAAACAAGATAAGTGGTTCAATCCATTAGGACACCACAATTCTTTAGTGCAGAATGTGTAATTATACTAATTCAATAAATTCAAATGAAATATATTTATGATTATGTGAATATTTTGTTCGGATGTATGTCTATTAAAGGTTTCTTGACTTTGCTCAAATGGGGGAGGAATGTTGGAGATTTGGGCTAAGTCTTCATTGTAACCGTTGAGCTTGTCTTGAGATAAGGTGCAATGAGTTGTTCACATGTGTGTCACTATGGTCTGGGTTGCGGGAGGCAAGCCAAGTGACCGGCACTAAGAGCAACTAGTATTGTAAGGGGAGTCGAATCAAAGCAAGGTGATTCACGACAAGGTCAACTTGTGCTAGATTTTAGAAGGCCGAAGTTTGGGGATTTTTAGCCACATTTTATCGGCATACCATTGGTTCTTAGGCCTTATATTTGCTAAGAAATATGTGGTTAAAAATTGGGAGCAATCCAAGCTCAAATGCTTAGTGAATGTCAATGAAGCAGCTAGTGAGCTTCTTTAGGAGCTACACTAGTTTGAGCTAAGATATTGAGTATTTGTGGATATTGGAGCTTACCCTAGCTATCTTAAAGTGAATGAAGTTCATTGGAAGTGTTTGGACCAAGGAAAATAAGCTAGCTCTAAGCTAGCTCCGGCGAGCGGTTTTGGGCTCCCAATGTGGGCCTCGGACCTCGGGTCTCTAGGGCTTCAATGCCCATATTCCAAATAACTTCCACATAACTTCTATAACCGATTTTAACCGCTTTTAACTCCCCAAAACCGTGTCCCCCTATGCCTATAAGAGGGAGAGCCATTTGCACTTGATTTAACATTCGTTTTTGCAACAATAAAGCTTTTAGTTCCATTGTATTGACATTGAATAGGCCTTTTTATAAGCTTGTTTGCAAAACTCAAAAGACTAGTATAGTTCCTTTGTATTGACAAAGGATAGGTATCCATCTTAGTTTGGTTTTGTATTGACAAAACCCTTTCTACAAAGTAAGACAAGTAAGTCTCTTATTTAGTCTTTGTAACGTGTAACGTTTTATCCCACTAAGGTATTTTGATATTCCCGGTGTAAGGGAGAATACACTTAGAAGGAAATTCATTTAAGAATGACTCATTACATAATCCAAGTCAATGGTTTTAACATATAACAACCGGTTTATAAGACTTGCAGTTGAACTTAACTTCTATTAGAGTTTTGTCTACTCCTTTTCGGAGATTACAAACTCTTTGTTGAGTTTTGTCTACTCCTTTGGAGATTACAAACTCTTGATTGGGTTTTGTCTACTCCTTTGGAGACTACAAACTCTTCTTTGGATTTTGTCTACTCCTTTGTGGAGATTACAAACTCTTGGTTGAGTTTTGTCCACTCCTTTGTGGAGATTACAAACTCTTGGTTGGGATTTGTCTACTCCTTTGTGGAGATTACAAACCCTTGGTTAATAACTTGTTTTTAGTTCAAGATAATTAAATTGATTTGATTTACATTTGGGATAACCGTCTACTCACATAAGTGAGACTACGGCCCTTTGGTCTAAAATCGGACACCAAAAATCCAACAGACCAGACCGGACCGGACCGAGATGTAATTTCCGGTCCGGTCTGAATATATGCAACCTTAGGCAGGAGAGATAATGATTGACACTCTTGAATATGTTGGGTTCAGTATAGGCACAACTTTAGTTGAAATGGCGCCGTTGCGGGTTAGAGAGGAGATATATAAGGTTAATTGAATGCTTACCCAAAAACCCTAATCTCACTCTCTTCTCCTCTCGCCTCTCCTCTTCTCATGCTTCGCTTCTGGTGTTCTTGAGCGAAGAGAAGCTTCTCCTCTCGAGGGAATGATTTGTGACTGAGTGTTGTCACCCACAACAGAAAGTAAGACCGAGTGCTTGAGCCTTCGACGAATTCGGGCTTAAGAGAAAACTTCAAACCACAATTTGTAAGGACTACAAAGGAAATCTTGGGATCTCCACACTCGTGTGTTTTGTTGTTCGTTTATGTTATGTTTTTTACTCTTATCTTTCTTTGTTCTTGGTTTACACTTACACGTTTATCCTTTGTAATTCTTTTATTTGCTTGGCTTTCCAAAACTATAGTGGATTGAATCGATATTGAGATCCCGGGGACGTAGGACTTTGTTCTAGAGATCGTCAACAAACTCTTGTGTTCATTATCGCTCTTAGAGACAATTATTCTATATTGTTCTCCATATGAGTTTATTGTTAGATATGTTAATATTGTGTTTACAAATTGGTATCAGAGCTTGTTTTCTATGAGATCTCTCTAATATTTGTGTGGATCTTGTCTTTTAGAACATAAATTGGCATTAGCCGCGTGTACATTGATTAGAGGGTCGAAAAGTTTCGGATTTTCTAAGTTTCAAGGCAAAAACACTCAGATGTGAGGGTTTCTTAAATTGTTTTCTTCTGGTCCTTATTCTTCGCTATATTTCTTCACATATCTTGCTTCCGCTGCCCTATTCTTGTTTTTAGATTCTAATGATGCGGTTTTACTCTCTTTTACCTTAGAGAAAGGATCTTTCGTGAGTCTTTAATCATCGAAAACCTAGATCTAAGTTTATGTCGTCATTATCTTTAGTATACTTGTTCTTTTTACAAGATCTAACACCGAGATTACAAATCTCATTGTAGATAGTCTTTCTTAATCTAGTTGTCTGGATCTAGCTAACCGACCACAAAAACTAGGTTTCTCGACTCTTCTCAGCCTAAACCTACATAAGACGGTCACTATTTCTCGTGTCCGTACTTCTCCCTCTTCATTTCCTTGGAGATCACCAATTCGTTGATTGAGACTCATAAAAACCTTGATAAATAAGTGGCAGCATGCCAACGAGGAACACGAGGAGACGCAAGAATCTGGCTAGTTGTTGGACAATAAAAGCAGTATTTGGGTGTGTGAGAGATAGATAGAGTAGGCGACCAACAAGATGCCTATAAGACTCTAGGCCATGAAATGCTTCACTTGAATCTGGAGTGAGGTGAATGTTACGTTGCATGGAAAAAGTGTTTGGCTTGCATGCAAAAAGCTGAGAATCAACAATAATATCTTGAATGTACTTTCTCTGATTGATGAGGATGCTAGAACGATCACACATGATTTCCATGGACATAAGTAATATTGCAAGACCAAGATCTTTGATCGTGAAAGCAATATCAAGTTGGTGCTTAAGAGAGATAATATTAGAAGGAACATCACCAGTGATGAAAACATCATCGACATAAACCAAAACAACGGTAATACCCAATGATGAATGTTTTATGAAGAGGGAATAGTCATGGCGTGACTGAACAAAGTGGAGACGAGTGAGAAGCTTAGTAAGTTCAATATTCCATTGACAACTAGCTTGCGTAAGACCATAAAGAGACTTTTTTAAAAGACAAACGTGACCAGGAGGAGCCTTTGTATAACCTTGTGGAGGCAACATAAAGTCATAAACACTTCTTCATCAAGGAAGCCATAAAGAAAGGAATTATTAATGTTTAGTTGATGAGGAGGTCAATCCCTAGCAACTACTAATGCTAAAACAACATAAATTGTAGAGAATTTGGCCACTCGCATTCAATGGTACCATCAAGACGATATTTGAGCTTGTAAACCCATTTAGAACCGATAATTGTCTTGCTTGGGAGTAAGGAAAGAATTTCCTATGTATCATTAAGTTCAAGAAGTTCCTGTATCATGGCTTCAATCCAAGGAGGAGAATCTTTGGCCTAAAGATAATTGGATGGTTCAAACGAGTTCATATTGCAAAGAACATGAACAAAATCAAGGGTATGAGAGGATATATTGAAATGATCAATGAAACTAGAGAGTTTCAAGCATAGTCTTGAAGGTAGGAGGGTCGATTTGTGGGTTGGCAATCCCAGTAGCAGCAGCCTACTACTGGGATTGCCAACCCAAGTCCCACTACTGCAATCTAGTGGTTTCCATTTTTTCATTTGTCGGTATGATCTTCTTATAGTTCCTTACAAGGATTAGGAAACCCTTCTTAAGCATCGTTGTGTTCAATGTCTCTTCTTCATAGATAATTTTGTTTCTACAACACCATCCTATCATGCTCTCGCCATCACCTCCTCCAACGGATCCTGTCCAAAGTGCTTATGCATGCTGATGATGAACTTCTCATTCCTGCATGGGAGCATGTAAAGGGCTCTATTGATCACCAGTTGTTAATATATGGTGTCAATCAGTTGGTAATTCCATGATATGTCATCTTGTATTGTTGTGTTTTTTGGTTCATGTACTGGTTACATTATGTTGTAACAAGTTATGTATGTTAGATGGATAGTTCTAGGGTACGTGATTATGAGTCTAGGTGAAGTTGGGTTACCAATCTTAACGAAGTATAAGATTAAGGCAGCTCAAGTGAACAATTAAAATAATTATGTTGAGAAGAAGTTGATCTCTTGCTAGATAGATTTATGAGGTTACGTTAGTTTTTTGGTTTTGTGCTCATATCTATTCTTTAGTTTGTGCATGGGGTAGGTGAGCTGCATGGACCAAGGCCTAGGGTTAAGGTCCTCTTCTTTCTTGCAAGCCAGCATTGAACACAGTTCATGCCCTTGAATCTGATCAAACTGAACATGAATTCGGTTCATAACTAGATCTTCGTTATAGCCCAAACTTTCCATGACACAGTTAAGATTAATATATCCAGATGGTGGAGGATTCCATGTCGCGGGATCAACCGGCTCAGGATTAACCAAACCTGTTGGTTTCGGTCCGGTCCGATCCAAAAATCGAACCGAACAGGACAAATAAACAGTGCTAACCATATTACCGATTCACCATAATCATTCATCCATGTTTGCATACTCTCCACATAAAGCTCTTTCTGAACTCTCATAACCCAATGCGGACCTCACTCACCTTGAACCCAAGGGTGTGTTTGGTAAGAGATGGAGGTTATTTTGAAGATTAATCTAGATGGAATTTAAAAGGGGTTAAATTTTATATGAGATTTATTAGGGATTATTTGATATAAAATAATTTACGTGAAGTTGTTTGGTTGAAGATCTTTTAATAGGTTTAATTGATATTGATTTACAAATTTATCCTTATTTTAACCTTAAATAGGGTTAAATTGGGGGCATGAGTGGAATCCTAAATGATATTTAAAAATTAATCTCCTTTAACCTTGGTAATATAAGGTTATTTTTTTCCCTTTTTAATCCCAATTAATCCCCTCTATAATTTTTTTCCATAATCTCCACCTTCAACCAAACACCTACACAAATTTAATCTCTTAAATTTAATCTAAATAAACCTTCTTTAATCTCCAACCAAACACACCCCAAATCTGGCAATATCAGGGAACTCCTTCCAAACCTCTGTCACTCCATGGAAGAGATGCATACGCGATTCATCTCTGCCGCAGACATTGCAAAAGTCTTCCATCTTCGATTCACCGAATATACAAATTATATAAGTGTGAAAATAAAAGATGGGAGAATTTGACATACTACGCCCACTTTCATTTAATGGTAGGTAAAAATAATCAACTCTTCTATTTAAAAAAAAATGTTTGTTATTTGTTATTTATGTTTAAGTTTTAAACTTTAATTACTGAAACTGTTTTTTATTTTATTTTATTTTTATTTTCTTTATTATTTTTTATTTTTTGGAATAAATTTATCATACTAGAAATTTCTCATACCAGAAATTGTATCATACCAGAATTTTAATCATACCAGAATTTTTATCATACCAGAAATTTATCATTCCAGAATTTTATCATACCAGAAACTTTTTCATACCAGAATTTTTATTATACTAGAAATGTTATCATACCGGAAATTTATTATACCAGAAATTTTATCATACCAGAAAATTTTTCATACCATAAGTTTTTTTGTTTGTCTTTTTTTATTTTTTATAATTTTTTAGTATGAGTTTCTTGTATGAAATTCAAAACAGAAACTCATACTAGATTTTTTTTTGTTTTCTTTTTGTCTCTTTTTTTTTTATAAATTACATACCGGAAATTCACATACCAGATTCACATACCAGAAGTTAAAAAAATATAAAATAGAAAATTCAGCATTGACACCATTGGTACTACTGTCTTCCTTCTTCATCTTGTCTTCTTCTTACTTCTTCTGGTCTTTTTTGACACCATTGGTTACAAATATCATACCAGAAGATAATCAAACACAGTTTTGACACTACTCTATACTCAACACTCTTGAACTTATCATTTGACAAAAGCTACACCACAAATTAAGCATTATCATTTATCAATCAAACACAATTAATTAACATGATGAAGAAAATTATGAAGAAAATTCGACAGAAGCTACACCACTACATTCCTACCTCTTGTTAAAAATCTCTCCATCTGATTCCATCAATGTAACAATCTCATTGTCTAGCCTTTGCATAACGATCTGATTGCCCTACGTTTTTCACCTTCACCTTACTCGCCTCAAACCCACATCGACACACCCACTCGACTCGGTAGCCAATCCCCGTTTTTTCAAACCTCCGCCTTCGGGTTCTCATCTACCTCCATCTCCGCAACCACACATTCATCAACTAGGCTTGTTTTCAGCTGTTGAAAGCTTGGGGTAATTAGGAATATACAGTATAACACTAAGTTGATTCCATGGCTGATTTGAATAGCTTGATGTACGTACAGAGTTGCGTATACTCCTTGGCAATCATGAAAGAAGAAACAGTGAGTATCATTGGAGGTAAATTTAATGTATATGCTATCTAGCCTCTTTCTAATCATCAAATATTCAGAATAATACACCATAAGACTAATACACCATAAAACACATCAACACAATTCATAATCATCAAATATTCAGAATGTGTATGCTATCTAGCCTCCACTCTTTATCAGCATAATGCTTATTATGTGATTGACCAAAATGAGAAACCCAACGAGAAATTGCAAGATCAGACTCATAAGCGGCTATACCAGAAGATGACATTGTCTGAACTAAATAAGAGCTCTCACAAAATCAATATTATTAGAGATTATCAAATTTCATCACCTGTATATGCTGCTTTGGGCTACTTTAGCTATCTAAAATGTCAAGAAACTCAGGATTTTTATAAGTTTAATCTAAGATATGTTCAATATTCATCACTTTCAGAAACAAAATTAATGAAAACAAAATTACCTTATATGTAGAACTAACAGTAAAATGGCCCTTGAAAGTTAAAACTCTGAACTTCTGAGAACAACAACTGTAAAATGGCCCTTGATCTGTCCAATTTGATACCAGAGGATGACGAGATCCGACCTATATATCCTGTTTTCAACCGCGACTTACTTAAGGATTTGAGCCTCGTAGGCGAGATCGAGTCTCCGCCGTCGGTTTCCGAGGAGGTAGACTCCTCCAAGCCTCAGATTCAACTCAAAAACCTCTTCCTAGAAGATCGCGATCTCAGTTTCGGCGATCTCGGTCCTCATTCCTCATCTTCCTCAGATGCCGATGAAATGGAGGAAATCCCGCTAGGAACTTACTGCGTTTGGGAGCCGAACACGTCTCCAGTGGCATCGCCGTCTCCAGGAAGGTGTAGGAAGAGAGAGTCGGGAAGTAAACCTTGAACGGTAAAAGAGGGGTGGGGCGTATATTTTCTTAATTGAAAATATGGAAAGACCTATTCACTATCATGGTTTCTTATAATAGCTTAGTTACCAAATTTGCCCATAAAAGATTTTAATTAACCAAACCATAACATATAAAAAATTTCAGTTCTTGAAAAATTATGAGATTTTGTTTATATTAATCTAAAAAACATAAATATTAGTTACTTTTAAGGCTAATAAATTGATATTTGCATATCTATTTCTACTTTGTGGGTGGGTTAGATGAAAATGTGCCTTTTCAACTCACCTCTCAAGGTATGTTGTTTTCTTCTTTTAGTGGGGTTGGGTTTAATTTTGCTTCAAAGTTTGCTAAACTATGATTTTCAGCATCAAGCATTTAGGAGTACATTTTACTCAAACCTCAACCACTCTCACATTTTTACTCTACACACTATATACATCATATATTCTCATTCCGGTTTTACATTTTACACCATACACAATATGGCTTGCTGCATCAGAGACGCCCATAGAAGATCAAAGATAGCTCATCTCTCCGAGAAGGCATCACCCGGACTGAACGAGATCCTCCTCAAGCTCCACATGTATATATATATTTTTTCATATATATATATATATATATATATATATATATATATATATATATATATATATATATATATATATATATATATATGGCATCAATAGCTATACAAGATTTGTTTTCATTTGCTTACTTTGATCATCAATGTTTAATTTGATGATAGAGCTGAAAAACCGATGGAGATGGATCACCATCTGTACGAGTTTGGCTGCGTCGAGTACCACATCAAGGTGACCTTGCTCTAACTTTGTCTAATCATTGTTAAAATCATAAATATTGGATTGGTGGACTGCTCCTCCTATTCTCAATGGGTTTTAACGTGTCTTTCTTTGTTTGTGGTTTGGACAGTCTTCATTGTCGGATCCACGCAATATCTACGTGTCAATATCAACACCTATATTGTCGCGAGGGGCAAATCACGTCTCCTCTTACACACTAGCGATGGTAGAAGGCATATATCCCGGCGTGGTAGAGATAGTTGAACCACCAAGAGAAGGATACGGGCTCACATTGCGACTAAATTTTGCTAATATACCGCGAGGCAAAGGTATGGTACGATCAATTACTTCTCAAACACCGTCAAACATATATTTAGGTTCCGAATCTCACAACTTTAGACCAGAAAAGTTTATTATCTCAACCCAAACTACAAACCCTATTTCAGACAGCAAGAAGATTATCACAGATCTTGCAGCTGTGGAAGCTGTAATTGCAAGTGCTGAGCTGAAACAAGTAATGCTCAATTCGAGCTCCATGGACAATAAAGAGAGTCTTCCAAGACCAATCAAATTTGTTTATAACCCAAGAGAACCCTTTTATTTCATCAACCAGGTAAGATTAATCCTTGTACAAGTACAAAAATGGCGATGAAGTTGAAAGCTTTCCTAAACATAATGGGTAGATGTAATTTACAGGCCGAGAAAATCATTGCTTTGCTCCCGATGCGTTTCAAAGATGCCACAGACGTGATCATCGCAACATCTTTCTTCCAGGTTTGGATTTTTTTATAATAATAAATGATGTTGCACTGAAATTCAGATTATCTTCAAGAGGCTAGATGTGATCATCGCAGGAGCTGATGGATGTTGCCAATTCTGATGAATGGGGTAAGGCCCCTCGATGCTCATGGTCGCCCATCCCTCCTCCGGAATTGCGAGGCGAGTCTATACAAGATTTGAGCACTAATGGAGGCTTCATATCCTTCGGTATATACATATGAAGAGTTATCTGTTTGGCCAAGTTGAATTTTTTACTCTTTCGTATGATCTTGAAACATGTATGAACATGCAGACATTCTTCCGCGGCATATTGATCCAAAAAGAGTGGATAATACAGTGTGGAATATATTGAGATTCTATTCGTATGTCAAATCTCATGTGAAGGTAAAATCCCAATCTTTGTAGGCTCTTACATAAGACCTGCTAATCATAATAGATTAAAAAATTCTCAGTTCGTGCTCGTTCATTTTTTAGATTTCACATTCTAAATGAGACAACCATTTAAAGTTTGGTGGCTCAACTAGTCTATATATATAAAAGCCGAACTTGAGCATGAGATACTCAGCTTCCGTTTGGTTTAAACTCCAAAAATGGAAACATAATGGAAACAAATCTAGTCCATACGTATACCCTTATTCATGAAATTTTTTGGAATCATTGCTTGAAGTTTGAAGTAATTGGTGTATACTTTGATTAGTTTTGATACCCTATAATGAAATAAAACGGAAAAATCAATTACATTTTACATAAAATCATAAGTAATAATTCAAAAACAAATTATAAACAAGGTGTATATATGGACTAGATTCTTTTAATTTCCATTCCATTTGCGTTTCCAAAGTTACGACCAAACGGAGGCTAATCTTTTGGGTATATTCAAAGTAATGAAAGATTATGGTGAAGTCCTAATAATGTTGTAAGAAATAGTGCACCAAGGGATTTATACAAAGGAAGCTCAGAAAGCAATTGGAAGATATGGTTAAGGTAAAGTCTGAAGCTTTAACAATATTAAAAAAACAAAGAATTTAGAAGGTGTTTCTAAACTTATTTGACATTGCAGGCTCTAGATGAACCTATCTTAGATGATGAACCTGATGAGAAACCTCCAGGTAACATTCTAGTAATATACTGTGAACTAGCAAAAACAAAGATTAAATGTAATTTGAAGGATGTATGTATAATATATGCAGGTTGTGGGTACAAGATGAGACTGAGTAGTTCTTCAAAGCTGAAGAAGCTGAAGAGAAAATGCGGCGACGTGAGTACAAAGATGAAGAGAATCCGTTATAAGATTAAAATCCGAGGATTTGGTCACCTTAGACGTCGATGGTTTTCGTTGTTTAGATTTTCCTCAAACAAATACATCAAATTAGATTGACTACAAAGAACTATCATATACCTTACTTGAAGAATGACCGATTCTTTAGTTACATTTTCATGTCATTCTTCATTTATTGTTATTAATTTCTAAGATGAGCAATGACTTGAACAAAATTGAACCAAAGCAAGCTTATAGTGTATAATGTAACACCCCGAATCCGCGGGACTCGGGATGTCACATTGGGCTAGGATCTCACAATGGATCCTGACCCTATCCTGACAACAAGTTCTGACAACAAGTTCACTGGACCTTACAACATGGCACTGACAGATATAAAACAAATACATAAAACAATATAAATTGTACGACCCAAAGTAAACAACGACATAGCCGAGTATATAAAACGACATCCTCACACAGGAGGTACAAAAGATCATCCTCACGCAGAGGGGAAACACAACAACCCCAAACCAACCACCTAATGTACGAGAGTCCTCGGCCTGTCACCCTGCCAGATCACCCAGTAGCGCCTAACCTGTAAACATCTACAACACGGTATGAAACCGTTAGCTAACCATACATATATGAGGTAATGCATAAGCCCAAGCACAATCATGAAAGATAAACACATCAGCATGCTATCACACATTTACCCATTTATTATCTTTATATAATAATCATTCACTCAAAAACCGTATATATATATATATATATAGATAGATGAAAGTATGTGACACGAGGACCGATACATCCCCGCCTCTGAGTACAATGTCCAGCTGTACGAGTATCGGTCACACAATCCGTGTACCCTATGGGAGTGGATTGCGCCCTTCCTGTAAACCAGTCTGGCCCGACATCAGAGAACCTTCCAGACTCCACGGCGGGATGAAAGAGAAAGGTTATCACAACCACGCAGTGGGCAGTCAATAGAACATAGGTCGATAAAAACGACAACTCATGCTATCATAGCAAACATATAAAGCACACACCACTCATGCAAACACCCAATATAGGGATGGTAGCTAAGTAAGTCCTACGGACTTACCTCAACCTCGTACAAACTCAACCACGATCACCTCTACACTGGAGGGACAACACGGCCTATAAACAAGGCATAAAGAGATATATCAACCTCTATTCATCAAAGGGGTCACACCTAGACCCAAAGGGATCCATAAGGATAATACTCAATCTTTGAGCCTCACAACCAACTAAACCTCAATATCTCAGCATAACTCACAATTCCTCAAATCTCAAGGTAGTATCTAATCAACATTCCTCAATCTCAATTCTAATCCTAATTTAATTAATTAACCTTTAATTAATTAATTAGATTTTGCCAGAATAACGTTTTGCCCGCAGACAATTTCTAAACTCACCTGTCATCAGATTTCATCAAACAAACTATCCATAATCACCAGAATAATATAACGACCATAATGGAATTTCTAATTGTCCTATTTGACAAGCCTAAACTCAATTTAGGCCAAATCGCAGTACGGAAAATGAATAAATTCATAACTTATTCGTTACTAACCCGATTGACGATCTGAAAGAAGATTCGGAATCACAACGACGCAGGCTACGCATGGACAACATCAAATTCATCGGAATCTGAGCGACGGAACCGTCCTGGTGACATATATGCTCGACCAGCCCTCCGTATACTCGGAAATGCAGAAACTCGGACCGTTATGAAGAGAATGAAGAGAGGAATCCAGAAACTCAAACGGAATTGAAATCGGATTAGAAACGGAGAGTAGATCTGAGTTTGAAGGTTGAGAGAAATCAGAGCTTTTACGAGGAAACGTGAAATGAAATGAATTAATAAAGGATTTTCCGCTATTTATAGTGAATACGATAATTATCCTTTAGTAAAGTCGATAATTATCCTTTAACCGATCCAAAGGCGGGTCGAACCTCTTTCTCAAAACTTCTCGAGATTGGAACATTAAATCTAGAATATTGTAGGGATAATTATTTCACAACTGCCTCGGAAAACGTGTATTCCTAAGCCGTCTTTCTTAGCCGTTAAGAAACGAAATAGCGACTCTTTTGGCCGTTTTGCCTCTCCATGTTATTTCATATCTAAGACATATCCGATGTCCTGATCATTTCTCTCAACTGCATTTTTATTAATTGGAGCTCCCAAATGCTCCAAATAACACCGGAGGGTAAAAATAATTACCCGGGGGAAAAAGTAAAAATTTTCCCAAACGTCCAAAATTACGTCAGGAACATAACGGTGGGACTCTTACTCATCACTTGCGAAGTCTTCGCGAGTTATATGTTAATTACTATCAACGATTAAGTTAATCAACATTAATTAGAATTCGAAATCCTAGCTATTACATCACACACCCCTTAAAAAAAGTTTCGTCCCGAAACTTGAACAATTCCCAAATCCTCTCGGACCCATACGCCGAGGTATAACTCTCACTCTTTCTATCGGAGGTATCACATCTCCGTTCAAAAGATCACAACCTATAACAATCTATAACCTCAAGTATAAACATGGAGGAATCATCATCTCCAGAAAACAAGGTCATAACGCTACCCAAAGGCGTAGAGGAATCACGTCTCTCGCCATACCACATCACAAGGCATAGAGGAAGCACATCTCTAGCCAAAACATATCACATGCATAGAGGAAATACGTCTCTAGCCAACCCATAAACATATATATCACATGGAGGAATCACATCTCCACTGAACTATGTCCATCAAGGTAGCATGGAGGAAAGAACCATCTCCAGCTGAATCCTAATCCCACTCAAATAGCATGGAGGAAAGAACCATCTCCAGCTATAAATATAATCATACTCGGGTAGCGTGGAGGAAGTAATCATCTCCAGCTATAACATACATCACGCTAGCACATCAAGATCTACTAAGATCATAAATCACATCATAACTAGCATGGAATAACACATCAAGGCATATAAGCACATAAGCACAACATTCATCAAGATAACACTAAGATCTACTCGTGCTCCCACAAATGGGTCTGTCCCAACATATACTCTGGATAGTTCCTCAAGACACTATCCTCAGTCTCTCACATAGCCTCTTCAGGTCTCCATCTCGACCATAATATCCTCAATATGGGAATGTCTTTCAAATGCAAGCGTTTCATATCTTATTCCAAGAATGTAATCAGATGCTCAACAACGATGTGGTTCAACTTAACCACTAGATCATTATAACTCACAAAGTGTTTCCAACCTGGTATATACTTCCTCAGTTGAGACACATGAACACTGGGTGAACATCCACCAACTTCAGAGTGAAAGCTAAACATCATGTTGCCTTCACAAAACTGATTAAGATCTCAAGTAACCGACATATTGGAAACTCAGTTCCCCTTTCCATAATACACAAAAAACGTCTCACAGCTGAGATACCTCCAGCCGGACATGAACTCTCACTTGAACTTTAGAGGTTAACACCTCTTGTCTACACACACAATCTGGCGACTATGTAGAGCCAACACTCTTTCTTTAATCATCG
This sequence comes from Fagopyrum homotropicum, assembly GCA_033239125.1. Lineage (NCBI taxonomy): Eukaryota > Viridiplantae > Streptophyta > Magnoliopsida > Caryophyllales > Polygonaceae > Fagopyrum > Fagopyrum homotropicum. The sequence continues at coordinate 51,366,113 of BSWB01000005.1, forward strand.
TTACTTGAACTATAAAATCCTGAGTCTAGTCATGTGTTATTTCTACTACTACTGCTAGATCACTTCTAGCATAAGGATATACGACATCTATGTCTATATATATTGCCTCATAGGGCCATCCCAGAAAGATGCACGTCCTTCATTGTTATATAATAAACTCATTAATGGAGGGTAATATAACCATCCACGTTTCCCATTCAACTTACAACTTATAATAGATCTTTAAGATCTAGATGATCCTCTCTAACTGACCATCTGTCAGGGGGTGAAGTGTAGTCATGAGGTACAGACTCGTCCCCAAAGCAGTCTGAATTTGCTGACTAAAATCTCAAAGTAAAACATCCATCTCGATCAGAAATGATCGTTCTCGGTATACCATGGAGTCTCACTATCTGTCTAGTGTACTCCTCAGCCAATTCATTCACTTGCCACGTCCTTCTGATAGAAATGAAACGTGCGGGTTTCATTAATCTGTTACCAACAATCCAAATAACATCAATATTCTACTGGGTCACAATCCCATAATAAAGTCCATAGAGATGTCCTCCCAAATTCTACTACTACACTGGTAGTGGGTGGGGCTTATCTCTAGATCGGAAATACTCTATCTGAACCTGCTGACATGTCACACACTATATCACAAATCTGGTTATATCGGCTTCATATAATATAATCTTCTCATCTCATGGTACATCTTACTCGTACCTGAATGTACTGAATAAGGCGTACAATGGGTATACCGTAATATTCTCTGTCTCCATCTGCATCAGCAGATACACAAAAGCGGTCATGACTCTTCATCAATCCATCTACTCCCATGGAGAACTATGGTGCCTCAGTACGAGACATCCTTGCTCTAAACCTTGTCAAGACCGGGCAAGTCTCCTGCTTCTGTTGGACCTCATCCAACGGACCAGTTAGAACCTCTGAGGTATAACTGGGTATCCTCATCAAGGAACTAATTGTCCAACTCTAGCCAAGCTAGATCTCTATGAAGCTGAGGCTGAACTATCAGTCTCACAATCATCTTCTCTTGGAGCGTCTTTCCATTCAAGTTATCGGCGAAAACGTTCAACTTCTCTTAATGATATGGAATCTTCAAGTCAAAGCTTGATCAACTTAAGCTCTTAACATTGGCGGTTATTCAACCCCTGTTGCATAAAATATACTTCAGATTTCTATGATCTATAGAAATCTGACATGAAGATCACACCGGTAAGGTCTTCAAAACTTAAAGGCTTGAACTACCACTACTAACTCTAAATCATGAGTTGGGTAGTTCTCATCATACGTTCTCAGCTGTAAACACACATATCAATAACCCTACTCCTTTGTAGTAAAACACATCTCAAACTTAGTTGGGATGTATCACCGTAAATCACGGGATCCCAAAAATCTCCTCACTAAAACAGAATGGAAGGAGAGGTCAAATGCCTCCTCAACTCTTCAGAACTTAGACACACTGCTCTCATCACGTAGTTATGGTGGTCTTCTCAAAAGACTCGCAAATGAATACGTAATCATATAAAATCCTTCCTCAAAGCATTGATAGCAATCGGATGAGCCGAGAAAACTACGTATTCCTTAATGTTCATCAGTATCTCCCATGGTACAACATACTAAATTATCGCCTGGTCAACCATGATCCCACTGGCGGAGACAACATGGCCTAAAAAGGCTACCACTGGTTCTCTCAACTTACACTTAGAGAGCGTAGCATACAACTCTCTATCTCTCGAAATCTGCAGAGGTCCTCAGACGATCGGTCTACTATTCTCTGCTATGAGAGTATACCGACATGTCATCAATGAAGTCCACCACCAACTAATCAAGGAAGTCGATGAAGATACTGTTCATCAACTCCATAAAAACTACTAAAACATTCGTCAACCCAAATGACATCACTACAAACTCGTAGTGTCCATAACGGGTATGGGATGTTATCTCATACACATGTTGCTCTCTCATCCATGACTAGGGATATCTTGAGCACAAAGGAATCTTGAAAACACAATTGCTTCTTGAAGCTAACTCATCAGGTCGTTAATACGGAACATGGAACCCACTAGGGTAAAAGAAGCCCGTTTCAGTCAACTTTTCAAGTTATCAGTACAATATCTCAACAAGCACCATATAGTATGACTTTCCCATTCAATCTTGTATCATACTTCAACTCGATAACAATGTCCACACTCCGCTGAGGTGGCAACTAGACGGTTCAATAACACGTCTATAAACTCATAAACAACTGGAATACCTTCCATTGTTGGACTATCTCGCTCCTTCATGGTATAACACTAGAAAGCGTCATATCCCTCTTCTATCAGTTCGCTGCTCGTATAGTCCTGATGACAAACCCGTCTCTTCAAAGGTCTTAACCTTAGAAGATCTCTATTATTTTACTATCTCAGTAAAGACTATAATAGCCTTACTATTAATATCTAACACCGCATGATATCTACTCATCCAATCCATACACATAATGACTTCCTCATGCACCTACGGCATGACAAAGAAGTCTACAAGCCATACACGGGTCCCTGAAATAAGGGAACAAACACGCATCTCACGGGTATCTCAAACCCAAAAAGGTAATCCTGTAAAGGAAAATCCACCTTCTACTATTTACCAAAATTCAACCATTAACGCATGCATCGAAAGACAAGAAGTGCATAGCACTCATAACAAACAAAACTCCACTAGTTAAACCATTAACGAGAATGGTACCTGTAACAGCTAACTCTCGTAGCTCCTCTACATATCATCACTCAATGTCAGATCCATGCTCCTCAAGTATCACTGAGGTCATTACTATAGCCGCCACTTCCACTCTTTCTGCACCGGAAAGAGGAAGGTCTTGCTGGGAAGAAACACCACCGTGATGACAAAAAGGGCCAGATGACCTAACTCACCACAAGTGAAATAAGCTATCAGTGTCAAAGGGCACACAGAACGCAAATGATCTGGATAGTCACAACTGAAACATAATCATCCCATCCTTGCAACCTGTGCAACTGAAGGGTAACTCGACCTTCATCGTCCACCTAGAATGATCTCACTCTTGAAGGGAACCTGTAAAGGCAATGCCTTGCCCTGTCGACAAAACTTCGCTCTATGCCCTGCTTTACCACACGTAAAGCATATGATGGGCGCCTTTGGGCACACAGCTCGCTAGTGTCCCAACTTCCACGCAATTAAAACACTGTAGTTCCTTGCCAGTCATCTTCATGGCCAAAGGATCACTAGATTGTCTTGATATCGGACTTGGTTCCCCATTCATCATCTTTGCTTCTCCAGTAACTGATTCAGTCCATTGCTTCTTTCTAGATCCTAAAGCTTCAGTTGATCTCACAATTGTTGGTAAATCCGGTGTCGATCTACCCGCTATCACCGCTTCATATACTTGTTACATATATTCTTGAAACTCGGATCTACTCATGGAGAAACGATCAGCCTCTTCAAACTCGTTCTCTGCCATAGGCGAAACAACAGCGGAAACTGGTCCCTTACTTATCACCACTGGAGGAAGAGGGGGTGTGCCCCTACCTTATCCCACTACAGATACTACTCTAGTCTGAGTCATTTGTAGGATATACGCACCTAATCTTATAAGGCTATATATATGCCATATGTATCGATATGTATATAATACATCCACATAATCCATAGTACACACAGATATATATAAATATCTACGCTGCAGAGATCCATGGCAGAGGTGACGACTTCTCGTACATTCTATCCCAAAACCACACTTAAAACCAAAACCTTTGAAAACGTCAGATCCCATGTGGGCTCTGTTTATTTTACCTATCAAACCTCATTGCAGGTAGCAAGTGCCATTGTTGTCAACCTGGGCTCTGATACCAACTCTGTAACACCCCGAATCCGCGGGACTCGGGATGTCACATTGGGCTAGGATCTCACAATGGATCCTGACCCTATCCTGACAACAAGTTCACTGGACCTTACAACATGGCACTGACAGATATAAAACAAATACATAAAACAATATAAATTGTACGACCCAAAGTAAACAACGACATAGCCGAGTATATAAAACGACATCCTCACACAGGAGGTACAAAAGATCATCCTCACGCAGAGGGGAAACACAACAACCCCAAACCAACCACCTAATGTACGAGAGTCCTCGGCCTGTCACCCTGCCAGATCACCCAGTAGCGCCTAACCTGTAAACATCTACAACACGGTATGAAACCGTTAGCTAACCATACATATATGAGGTAATGCATAAGCCCAAGCACAATCATGAAAGATAAACACATCAGCATGCTATCACACATTTACCCATTTATTATCTTTATATAATAATCATTCACTCAAAAACCGTATATATATATATATAGATAGATGAAAGTATGTGACACGAGGACCGATACATCCCCGCCTCTGAGTACAATGTCCAGCTGTACGAGTATCGGTCACACAATCCGTGTACCCTATGGGAGTGGATTGCGCACTTCCTGTAAACCAGTCTGGCCCGACATCAGAGAACCTTCCAGACTCCACGGCGGGATGAAAGAGAAAGGTTATCACAACCACGCAGTGGGCAGTCAATAGAACATAGGTCGATAAAAACGACAACTCATGCTATCATAGCAAACATATAAAGCACACACCACTCATGCAAACACCCAATATAGGGATGGTAGCTAAGTAAGTCCTACGGACTTACCTCAACCTCGTACAAACTCAACCACGATCACCTCTACACTGGAGGGACAACACGGCCTATAAACAAGGCATAAAGAGATATATCAACCTCTATTCATCAAAGGGGTCACACCTAGACCCAAAGGGATCCATAAGGATAATACTCAATCTTTGAGCCTCACAACCAACTAAACCTCAATATCTCAGCATAACTCACAATTCCTCAAATCTCAAGGTAGTATCTAATCAACATTCCTCAATCTCAATTCTAATCCTAATTTAATTAATTAACCTTTAATTAATTAATTAGATTTTGCCAGAATAACGTTTTGCCCGCAGGCAATTTCTAAACTCACCTGTCATCAGATTTCATCAAACAAACTATCCATAATCACCAGAATAATATAACGACCATAATGGAATTTCTAATTGTCCTATTTGACAAGCCTAAACTCAATTTAGGCCAAATCGCAGTACGGAAAATGAATAAATTCATAACTTATTCGTTACTAACCCGATTGACGATCTGAAAGAAGATTCGGAATCACAACGACGCAGGCTACGCATGGACAACATCAAATTCATCGGAATCTGAGCGACGGAACCGTCCTGGTGACATATATGCTCGACCAGCCCTCCGTATACTCGGAAATGCAGAAACTCGGACCGTTATGAAGAGAATGAAGAGAGGAATCCAGAAACTCAAACGGAATTGAAATCGGATTAGAAACGGAGAGTAGATCTGAGTTTGAAGGTTGAGAGAAATCAGAGCTTTTACGAGGAAACGTGAAATGAAATGAATTAATAAAGGATTTTCCGCTATTTATAGTGAATACGATAATTATCCTTTAGTAAAGTCGATAATTATCCTTTAACCGATCCAAAGGCGGGTCGAACCTCTTTCTCAAAACTTCTCGAGATTGGAACATTAAATCTAGAATATTGTAGGGATAATTATTTCACAACTGCCTCGGAAAACGTGTATTCCTAAGCCGTCTTTCTTAGCCGTTAAGAAACGAAATAGCGACTCTTTTGGCCGTTTTGCCTCTCCATGTTATTTCATATCTAGGACATATCCGATGTCCTGATCATTTCTCTCAACTGCATTTTTATTAATTGGAGCTCCCAAATGCTCCAAATAACACCGGAGGGTAAAAATAATTACCCGGGGGAAAAAGTAAAAATTTCCCCAAACGTCCAAAATTACGTCAGGAACATAACGGTGGGACTCTTACTCATCACTTGCGAAGTCTTCGCGAGTTATATGTTAATTACTATCAACGATTAAGTTAATCAACATTAATTAGAATTCGAAATCCTAGCTATTACATATAACAACAACATCTTGTCAATCATTGCACCAACTTATTGTTGTTTTCAATCTCCTCAGTGTTAAAATGTAGTCCTACTTTTTTATTTTGGACAAACTTCTTGTATACATCTTATAAAAAACAAATTTGGTAGGATAACCAATTTAAATTAGTTTATTTCAAATTTAACCCCCAACTTATTAAGTTTTATAAACTAATCCTTACAAAAACTTTTATTGCATAATTTAGTAATCGTAAAACTTGCTTTCTGTATTGACTTGATATCATTTATATAATATAAATGTAGAGATAAAACTGTAAAATATATATAACTTTAAGATAACCCTAAATCTATCTCTAACATTCCCTTCAAGTTGGACGTGAGATCCAAGAATACTTGATGCCACGTTAATAGGTTGTTGGAGTGAGGAGATGCAATGAATACTTGATGGACCTTACTTCCTTCTTTGCTCTTTTGTTTCGTTGGCGATAATAACACGTCGATAGGTTGACGATAATAGCACTCCGTTAGGGTGAAGATAGTTGCACGCCAATAGGTTCGGTCCTAGGGCGCCGGTAGTTTGCCGTTATAGCAGTCACCGTCATCACCGGTGCGGCTAGGGTTCGTGTGTTAGGGTTTGTTTAGGCGGAAGCGTATTTTAGGGATCATATGTTCTGATATCATGTATATAACTTTGAGATAACCTTAAGTCTATCTCTGACATTTATCCTTCATGTTTCTGTCTCTTCTTTTTTCATCTCTTTCCTTTGTTTTTTTCTCTCTTTCAGAGCCGACAAATTTTTATGATCTATCGAATATGCTTCGAATTCATTCATCAAATTGATCCAATACCTAATATTAAGCTTAAGGGGAAGACTCATAGATCAAAACTATGGGTTGTATGAAGTAGTTGGTTTGAAAATACGGTGTTATTCGTATTTTTGAACAAGAAAACACATAAATCATAGTTTGAAACTACGGTTTATGAACAATTTCTTTTTCAAAGTGTATAATCCGTAGTTTCAAACCCAATACTCAGTTGGTCAGGTGGTTAAGTGTCACTAGATTCATTAAGTGTTGGTTTAGAGATTCAAGTTTCAATCTTGTTGGCAACATGTATGGAGAATTGATATTGGTAGGGTCTCACCAAATGGGCCACGAAGTACCCGGTCCAGACGTAGGGCAACATTGGCCGATGAAACCGGGTGAGCCATAAGACAAAGACCCAAAAACCCGTAGTATCAAACTACGGCTTATGCAATTTATAGAAAACACATAAACCACACGTTGAAACTATGGTTTATGAACAAAAAAAATTTGCACATTAAAAAAAAAAAGAAGATATAAATCGTAGTTTGAAACAATGGTTTACGAACAAAAAAAAATCGGTACGCCCCGAATATGAGAGACTTCCTATTTTCAGTAATATTTTTATTCCCTTCTTGGTTTCATTTTTTTTCTTATTTCTTAGGGAAAAAATACCCAAAGTTGCTTCTCTTCTCCATTTTATCTTCTTAACTTTTTTTTCTTTCTTGTTTTATCTTCCATTCCATTCTCACCCATCGAGGTTGTTTCTACTCTCTATGAAGCCTTAATCGTCCAAACCCCTCAAGCTTACTTCTCAATCAATATAACTTGACTTTAATAAGACACTTGCGAGGATGATTAAGATACATGATATGTTGGAGACTTGTGATAAGTCTCAACGGAATCATTGAGCTTGTTGTCGAGACAAGGTACAATAAGTTACTCATATGTGTGTCACAATGGTATGGGTTGAGGGAGTCAAGCCAAGTGACCAACACTTACAGTAATTAGTGATTATGGGGTAACATTATGGAAGCTAATTAAACTGAACTAAACCAACGGACATGGATATCACGGCTTTGTTGGAAATTGGTTTAGTTGAGCCTCATGAGTGTCATGGGACATTGTCTTGACTCTGTCATGGCATTACAATGACTTGACAAGAACGTCGGTGGCTTTGCCAATGCCTAGGCCATTTTGTTGCAAAAATTAAGAGTCCGACGCTTTGTGTTTTTAGTATATATTATATGGGCGTTCTTTTTGGCATTCATCATTATATTAGCTCAAGAATGTTGTTACAAAAATTGAGAGGAATACAAGTAGAAATGTCCATTGAGTTGTAAGAAGCTAGCTAGTGAGCTGCTTAGTGAGCTATGCTAGTTTGAACTAAGCTTATGTGTATTTGTAGATCTTGGAACTTCATCGAGCTATAATGAGTTAATTAAAGCTGAATCATGGGGGAAAACTTAGGTAAAAAAAGCGAGTTTATTTTTGGCCTTCTTGATGGCCCAATTGAGTTGGGCGTAGGCCAAAAAGTGGTTATGAAACCCTAACTTCTCTCAACCGCTAGTAAATGCTCTCACCCGCTTTGGTGGCGGTTATTCTCCCCAAAAAACTTGCCTCTTTTGCCTATAAAAAGGAGAGCAATTTGCACTTGAAAGGTGATCTATTTCGCACGATAAAAAGTTAAGCCATTAGTTCCCAAGTTTTTACAAGGGATAGGAATTCTCACTTTTGTTTATTTGTGCAACTTCCAGGACCTAAAATACTTCATTAGTCTTGAAGAAATATAGACATCCATTCTAGAAGGATCAAGTTTCAACAAGATTTGGAAGAACTCTTTTTACAATCGTAAGTCAAGTATGTTTCTATACTTTAGTCTTTGTGATGTGTTGGTCATATCCTTCTAAGGTATTTGGATTCTGGTGTAGGGGAAAATACACTTAGAAGAAAAACTCGATATTTGAGTGATTTCAACATAATTCAAATCAAGTACATACTACATCCTTATAACTGGTTTTTAAATGGCAGAGGACGCGTCCTCTCGCAAGTTCTTGGTTTCGGACTTGAATTCCTACAAGATGGTCGATTCTAGACCTATCCTGTAGCAATTTAATGAGTTACTCCGGATCCTTGGACGTTTCACCCAATATTTCATGCATATGGATGAGGCTATAAAGGTCTTGTCCATATGTACAATCTTCCTCTATCGTGAAAAGACTTCCGACATGTGCTTAAGCACAAGAAGAAAGAACTTACTTTGGTGGAACTAGGCTCGCACCTTCAAATCGAACAAGGCTTCAGGGCCTAAGAAGGGAGAAAAAAGGAAGAGAAGGCCTCCAATTCCCATGAAGCCAACATGATGATGGAAAGAGCAAGAGGAAGTGTTAGGGCCAAGGCAATGACAAGGGCAAACACAAGACCAGAAGGTCTAAGGGAAAGGAAAAGGGTAGCAAAGACCATACCGACAAGAAGCCGAAAGGCACTTGTTGGAAGTTTGGCAAACCCGGGCACTACAAGCGTGAGTGTTGCTCCAAGAGCGACGATACTAAGAGGGGCAGCCAAAATGGCCAAAACCCATCAAACCAAGGAGATTTGTACTGCGCATACATTTTGATTTTGATGATAAATCCGATTTTTATTATATCTCAATAACTTTTGAGTGTTTATCCAAACAGGATGATGAATTGGGTTGGTGGGTTGATTCCGGTGCAACGGTGCATGTATCCAAGGACCGACAATTGTTCAAGTCATACACTGAGGCTAGTGACGAAGCACTTATCCATATAAGGAATGAGTCCACCTCCCTCATTTTAGGAAGAGGATGGGTAGAACTTTGCTTCACAAGCAGCAATACCTTAGTTTTGTACAATGTGTTGCATGCATCGGTCACCCGCAAGAATGTGGTGTCCGGTGGAGTGCTTAACCGACTCGGCGGTAAACAAGTAAAAAAGAGCATATAGGTACATCTTGACTAGGAGAGGCTTGTTTGTAGGATTCAGACATTGGAACAATAATATGTTTCTTTTGTCCTTATGTAATAGATTTAACTCTAATAAATATTTTATTTGTACATTGTCTTCTTTCTCAAATGGTTGTGATTTTGATAAATGGTATGCTCGTCTCGAACATGTGTATTTCAAGCAAATGAAAAACATGTCTAATGACGGAATTTAGCCTAATTTATAAGTTTTACATGGAAAATTTAAAACTGGTCTACTAACTAATATTACAAGGCTTTCATTCCTAGGGTTTAACGGGATCAAACCATGCTCGGTCTAATCCACTTAGGCTTGGGTGAATTGCATGCGACTCCTTCTTTGGGAAATAAAAAATACTATGTAACATCAATCGATGACTATTCGAGGTGTTGCTATGTGTTCTTACTCTTTGCAAAAAGCGATGCATTAGATAAGATTTACGTGTTCAAAAACGAAGCTTAGATGCAACAAGGCACTTTGATCAAGAAGCTTCACACGGACGGTAGTGGAGAGTTGATGGACAAAGAATACTTCGAAGGTGTCAGGATCATTCATGAACCACGGCACCTTACACACCACAATCGAATGAGGTGACGGAATGTAAGAACCAAGTACTAAAAGAGATTATTAATGCCATGTTGTTGTACTTGGGTTTAAATAATGCATTTTGGGGTGAAGCAATGCTCACTACCAGCTATTTATTAAATAGGGTTCCCAATAAGTGGAGAAAGAAAACTCCTTATGAGTCATGGATCAAGCGTAAACCAAGCCTTCACTATCTACATGTTTGGGGATGTCGAGCCATGATTAGGCTAAACGACAACAAATACAATACGCTTGGTGAAAGGGGCGTTGAGTGTATATTTATATGATATGTCAAACACTCAAAGGCATATAGGTTCTATGTCATAGAGCCTAATGACTTCATCTCGGTTAACACTGTTATCGAGTCAAGGGATGCCATCTTTGACGAGGAACGATTCACATCAGCCCAAAGGCCAAGGTAAGTGGTCAACATGTCCTTGGAAGAGGATTACTCAAAGAAACGTCGAACAATTATCTTGGACTCAGGGTCGAGTCGGACTCCAAGGCCATGAGCTTTGATGTCTTGAATTGTCCAAATGACAAGGTCAAAGGGTCCTAAAGCCTTATTTTCCAAGTATTCTTGGTAGAGGTCTCACGAGATGGTGAGTTGGATCGATATTCATATTTTCATATGGACGAGGATCCAAAGATATTTGGTGATGCCATGAAGTCTCAAGACGTCACCTTTTGGAAGGAAGTTGTCCAAGAGGAGATGAAATTATGGAAACCACACATGGAAATTTTCCGACCTTCCTTTTGGTTGCAAGCTTTTGGGTTGCAAGTGGATTTTTCAGAAGAAAATGAAGGTTGACGGGAATATAAACAATTTTAAAGCTCGTTGGTCATCCAAGGGTTTAGACAAAGGAAAGACGTCGATTACTTCGACACCTATGCGCCGGATGCATACATAACAACAATTAGATTGTTGATTGTCATGTAGGCTATACATAACCTAGTAATTCACCAAATACATGTCAAAATAGAATTCTTGAATGGTGATCTAGATGAATAGGTATACATGAGACAAATCAAGGGTGTGTTTTGAAGGGGTAAGAGTACAAGGTACGTCGTTTGGTAAAGTCTCTATACAGGCTCAAACAAGCTCCAAAATAATGACATCAAAAGTTTGATGATGTTGTGTTGGATAATGAGTTTAAGATAAACCAAGCCGACAAGTATGTCTATAGAAAATTTGATCGCACCGGAAAAGGTGTGATGATATGCCTATATGTTGATGACATGTTGATCTTTGCCACAAATCAAAGACAAGTAAACCTCACTAAGGACTTCTTGTCCAGTAAATTTTTAGTGAAAAACTTAGGTGAGGTAGATATGATTCTTGGCATAAGAATTGAGCGTGACACTCAAGAATTAAGCCTCACGCAATCACACTATATTGAAAAGGTTGTCAAACACTTTCAATGTGATAAGAGTACGTCGGTCAACACTCTTATGGACTGAAGTGAGAAGTTAATACCAAACAAAGGTGCGGTTGTTTCTCAACTTAAATATGCACAAATAGTATTTTGCATATATGTCATGACTAGTACAAGGCCGGACATAGCATTTGCTATAGTCAAGCTTAGTCGGTATACTAGTTGTCCAGGCTCCAACCATTGGAAGACTCTAAGGCGTATCCCTAAGGTGCCTAAAAGGAACCATGGAATTGGGTATCCGTTACACCAAGTACTCTTTGGTTATAGAAGGTTACTCGGATATGTCATGGATAACAAATCTAGAGGATCATTCATCCACAACAAGATGGATTTTCTTGCTAGATGGTGGTGTTATATCATGGGCTTCAAAGAAGCAAACGTGTATTAGAACATTGACTATGGAGTTTGATTTTGTAGCACTTGTCACAGGTTGTAAGAGGATGTAATGACTTCAGAACTTGGTCATAGAGATGCATAAAGAACTAGATCATATTAATGGAAATACACAAAGAAGCAAACATGTATTACAAGATCGACTATGCAAGCGTTTATGCTCCCTTCGATATATAAGGAACTAGATCTTATTAATAGAAATTTATTCTGTAATAAAGGTCTTAATTTTCGTCCACTAATTAGTTGAGATAAAATTTGTAAGCGTAGATCTCTTTGGGGAACTAGCATAAGAAAAGATGAAGATATGAATAAATCTCTCCACATGAAACTCTTATGGAAAATAAGGGCGTAACCAAACATTGTTTGGGTTAAAGTCGTCGTAGAAAAATACTTGAAAACTTTTTGCCTCTAGGATTATAAATGTGGAAAAACCTCTTCTTGGCAATGGAAAAAACTAATAACATTAAAAGATGAATTTGATATAGGTATTAGATGGCATGATGGAGATGGAAAAACAATTAGGTTCTAGAAGGATAGATGGATTACTGACCAACCACTACGGAACTTATTGACCAATAATTCGTTGATTAATGAGACTTTAAGGGTCAATAACTTCATTACCAATAAACTATGGGACGATCAACTTTTAAGCCAACTTCATACATGTTTACTAGTTATAATCATTGAAAAAATAAAGAACTATAATATACCAAAAAATGAAATATGGGATGGAATTTACTAGGCTAATGATTAGACCGGTTGGTTCTTTTCTAAGTCTGCTTTAGAGTTTATTCAAAAACGTATGATGGGGATCACCCATTATAAAACCTAGATATGGCATATTGACGTCATGTCCAAAAGTTGCTTATTCAAATTATCCCTTGATGGGATCCTGACAAAAGAAAACCTCGATGGACAAAAAGTTCTAGTAGTAATGCACCGAGAACTTTGTAACCACCATACTGAAACTACAAAACACCTTTTCCTTAAATCTCTTTTAACTATCCAAGTTAATGATAACGACAAAATTAATATACTTGCAGAACATTGAAATAACACATCAAAAAATCATAGACATTTTTATGGAGATAAAAGAATCAATTTCACCAAACAATCTACGATTACTAGTGGTTACCTGGTGGCACGTTTGGCTTTCAAGAATCCAGTTCATTGTTAACAAATAAAAGTTACCTCATGACTTGAAGCAACTTGTACGTAACCAAATTGAGCAATGTGACAAAGTCAATTATGTTGTGCCTACTATCGATAAAAATCCCAAAATAACAAAATAAAAACTAAAAACATCAAATCGCAACGACATGTATGTAACTCTGTCAAACACAATTTTGATGCCTCTAAAAACACATTTGATTAATTCTCTTTCGGTTTCATCATCATAAATAATCTTGCTAAGACCCTTGCCATCGGTTTGGGTAGTTGTGATGTCAATTCTATTTTGGAAGAAGAAGCTTTCGCTCTTCAGGAGGGTCTCCAAAAGGCCACTTGTATTGGGATCTCTGACATTAAAATAGAGGGTGACAACTTGACGCTCATTAACTCGCTTAACCATATCTGGAAACCCCGTGGGAAGCTGATATGATCATCTCGGACATTTAGTTATCTCTTTCTTGCTTTAACATGTGTAGTGTCCCTCACATTTTTAGGGATGTTGATGACCATTTGACATTGCTTGGACATATAGTAGATATCTGCATGGAGCCGTTGTCTCGGGATATTGATGACCTCATCCGCAAGGATGCTTTAGGGAGGTTAGCCTCTAGAGGTTGATCGTCCCTTTTCCTTTTATTTCTATATTAAGAAACAAAAGTTCTAAAAACTTAAAACTTGTAGGAGAAACTCTATTGTAACATAATTTATGAGTTAAATATTTTTTTAAAGTTGTGGGATAATCTCAAAGAATAAAACTTTCATGATAAGCTTTATTCACGTAAAAGATTTGATTTGTGACGTCAACAAGAAAGCGGACGAATACATCTTTTCAAGCAAGCAACATGTACATTTACTCTCCACTATAAATACCGATCCCTAATTGCAACTCATCGATTTTTGGGTAGATGAAATAATCTTTCACATTCCTATAAACAATCAACGTTTTCGTTATGGTACAAATCATTTGATCATCTTTTAATTCTTCTGATTTTATAATTCTGTTTTTTTTCCATTATTTAATTTAGCGTTTTACATGTAAATTGGTCAATGTATGAGATCCTAATGCTTTTGGCCGCGTCTGTGACTTGGTTCGGTGTCTTCTTGCGCGTTTGTTGTAAAATTGCGAGTAGAGGATATCATCACAATTCGTTCTTGATATACTATTTTATAGTTTATAATATCCGGTGAACGATATCAGAAGTGTAAAAACTTGTTTATGTCTTGAGTATTTCACCTATTGAAGTTTTACTCATGTGAATCTTTCACTTTGTTAAAGAAACGCAATAAAGTAGCTCCAGTGATAATGCCTCCCCGCGACTACGATGTGCGCTTTGAACTTTTTCATATTGGTCGGTAAGCCTTCTACTATAGTTCCGTCTCTCAAACTACTTTGTGCACTAAATCAATTTCGTGAGGGGAAGAAGAGCTTCGTAGTTAGTATATTCATATTTGGAATATAATCAATCTACTTATTTAAATTAGATTTATGTCGCGTCCAAGACAAAAATGGAGAAGGAAAACTTTTGATGCTTTCAAGGAAGTTATTCCAACAATTTTTGGTTATTGCGTACACTATGAGTGAGTCAGAAAGGTTAATTTATTTAAGGAATAACCAAACCAAACTCATATCAAATTTGTACAACATTCTTACCGATGCAGCGAGTCACGGAACAACAGATGGATGTTCAACTGGTAAACCTATGGTTTTACCATCATCGTTTACAGGTGGTTCTAGGTACATGTTACAGAACTACCAAGATGCTATGGCAATATGCATGTATCTTGGTCACACTGACTTATTCATAACGTTCACATGCAACTCCAAGTGACTAGAAATAACAAGGTATGTTCATGCCAGAGGTCTACAACCAGATGATAAACAATATATTATTAGCAAGGTTTTCAAAATGAAGCTTGATGAGATGATTAAAGACATAAAGGTGAACAAAATTTTTGGACAAGTATTGTCAGGTACATATCTTATTTACGCTACATACTAAATATATTTTGGACAAGTATTATCAGGTATGTTCATGCCAGAGGTATATAACCAAACGATAGACCAGATATTATAGCAGGGTTTTCAAAATGAAGCTTGATGAGGTGATTAAAGACATAAAGGTAAACAAAACTTTTGGACAAGTATTGTCAGGTACATATCTTATTTACGCTACATACTAAATATATTTTGCTATCAATAATTGTTTATATATTACTATATAAATGATTTTTATATATAATATATATTATATTATATATATATATTTATTATTTAACTCTTTTTATGACTCAATCATGAAAATACATTTAGCTAGATGTTGTATATAACAATATTAGTTTTTATACTTCTCCAAATGAAAATGCAGTGATATATACAACCGAATTCTAAAAGAGGGACTTCCACATGCTCATATTCTCATATTTCTTCATCGTGATGACAAGCTTACTACCGCTGATAATACTGATCGTGTAATATTTGCAGAAATTCTCGATCCGGTTTAGTCTCCTACACTACATCGGATGGTCGGAGATTGTATGATGCACGGTCCTTGTGGAAAGATGAATCTAAAATGCGTATGTATGGTTGGAGATAAGTGCGCGAAATATCTCTCCATGAAATACAGTGACAAGAGCAGTGTTGCTGACGATGGATATCCTATACACAGAAGGAGATATAATGGGTCATATATAACCAAATCTGGTTTTGAACTGGATAACCGATTTGTTGTTCCTTATAATCCGTACCTTCTTCTCAGGTATAATGCGCACATAAATGTTGATGGTGCAACCAGACTCGATCTATCAAGTACTTATTCGAATACATCAGCAAGGGAAGTGATTGTGTTACTATATACGTTGAGCATTCGGGTTCAGTGGAAGGAGTTGAGCGATGCAGGGATGAGATAAAGGAGTACTTGAATTGTCGATACATATTAGCAAGCGAGGCATCTTGGCGTATTTTTAAGTTTGGCATTCACTATAGGTTCCCATCAGTCACAAGATTAAGCTTTCACCTCCCCGAAGATAATACCGTCATATTACGAGATGACGATCTTATTGAAGATGTTTTGGATAAAGATGGTTCTCGTAAATCGATGTTTTTAGCTTGAATGAAAACTAACAAGAAGTATACTTTAGCAAGAGGACTCACATATTCACCGTTTCTAGGCAGTTTTGTCTGGAAAAAAACAAAAAAGGTTTGGTCTGCAAGGAGTGATAGTAGAACTAAACACATAAAAGTTGTGCGAAGAATATATCATGTTGCACCAGGTTGCGGAGAACGGTACTATTTGAGAATTCTACTAAATCATGTCAAGGGACCAACTTACTATGAAGATATTCGGACGGTGAATGCTATTTTGTTCAATAGGGAAGCCTGCTAAGCAAGGGGGCTATTGGAAGATGAAACTGAATATATTGATGGCATCGAGATGTCGAGTCAATGGGCAACAACACACTACCTCAAGAAATTATTTGTTATGTTATTACTATCCGTCAGCATGTCCAGACCTAAATTTGTATGGTCCAAGACTTGGATGTATTTGTCCGATGATGTACTTGCTACTCAAAGGAGGCTACATCGTAATAATGGTACGCAATAAAATCTCAGTCATAATTTTATAAATTATAATTATCCTTTTCATAAAGTATATAAAGAAAATTATTAACTTATAAAATAAATTGTTTATGTAGATTGTCAACTTGATGATCATGAAGTACAAAATTATGCACTTGTTGAGTTAGATAAGCTACTTTCAATAATTGGAGGGGCATTGAACGATTATAATTCGATGTCACTTATTGACGATACATTGATTGTCGACCGGCAGAATAAGCTCATACAGGATGAGCTCAGATATGATCGAGTTGAACTAAGAGTTCAACATGAGTCATTACTATCCAATATTACGTTTGAGCAAAGGGGAGTTTACAATGAGATCACAAGAGCTATCGATGATAATAGTGGTCGAGTATTTTTCTTGTACGATTATGGCGGAACTAGAAATATATGGAGAACTCTTTCTGTTGGATTTAGAGCAAAGGGTGAAATTTTGCTTAATGTAGCTTCTAGTGGAAATGCAACCCTATTGCTGCCAGGCGGTAGAACTGCGCATTCAAGATTTGCCATCCCTATTAACGTCGAGAAGAATTCAATGTGTCATATTCGTGCAGGTACGGACCTTTTTGAATTGATATCAAGAGCAAAACTTATAATATAGGATGAAGCTCCAATGGTGCATAAGTTTTGTTTTGAAGCTCTAGATAAAACCTTAAAGGATTTGATGCGTTCTTACACTCCTAATGCCGGCCTAACTACCTTTTGGAGGTAAGTTTATAGTATTTGGTGGAGACTTTAGACAGATTTTGCCTGTTATTGTTGGAGGTAGCAGGGAAGATATTATTTTTGCTGCAATAAATTCATCATACTTGTGGCAGTATTGCAAGGTGCTAAAGTTGACAAAGAATATGAGAGTTATGAGTGGATCTACAGAATTGGATGTCCAAAGGGCAAAAGATTTTTCTGAATGGATTCTACGGTTAGCTGATGGTAAAGAAGGTGATGACAAGGATGGTGAGTTAATTGTGAAAATTCCTTTTGATCTATTAATCACGGATGGAACATTCCTCTGGATGCTATTGTTCGCTCTACATATCCTTTGTTGTGTAATGGATCACCTCCACCCAGTTATTTTCGAGATAGAGCAATCTTGGCCCCCACAAATGAAATAGTTGAGAAGGTGAACTCTCATATTATGAGTTCTATTCAAGGAGAGTAGACAACATACTTAAGCTTAAACTCTATTTTCCCTACAAAAGGAGGTGGATCATATGACGAGGTTGTGTATTCTAGTGAGTTTCTAAACAATATCAATTGTTCTGGTTTTTTAAACCATGAGTTGATTCTGAAGATCGGTGTTCTTATAATGTTGATGAGGAACATAGATCAGTCTGCTGGCTTGTGCAATGGTACTAGACTTATTGTTATCAGACTTGGACGACATATTATTGAAGTAGAGATCAATACAAGGAATAATATAGGTGAAAAAGTACTAATCCCACGTACTTATCTTGTAACACCCCAAATTCACGGGACTCGGGGTGTTACAAAGTTGGTCTTAGAGCCTTATGTTGACAATAATGGCACTTGCAATCTGCAATAAAGGTCAAATAGATAAATAAACAGAACCCGAAAGGGGTCTGAGTTTTCAAAAGGATTTTGGTTTTGAAATAGTACATTTGTTATGGGATAGTGCGTACGGCAAGACATTACCCTTTAGAAGATCTCGACAGTATATATATATATATATATATATATATATATATATATATATATATATATATATATATATATATATATATATATATATATGAATATGTATTATGTGATGTTGTGTTTGCATGTGACCTTAAGTGTTATATATATATACATATATCTATACATATGGCATATATATAGCCTTATAAGTTAGGTGTGTATACCCCGTAGATGGCTCGGACTAGAGCAGCATCTGTAGTTGGATGAGGTAGGGGTAGACCCCCCTCTTCCACTAGTAGTGATAGGTCAGGGACCAGTTTCCGTTGTTGATCCGCCTATGGATGAGGATGTACACGAGGAGGTAGCTGAGAGCATCGTTCTTGAGACTAGGAGTGGTGGAGTTGTGAGACAGAGATCTCAGTGAGTCTAGTCAGATGACTCAGATCATGTCTCTACGAGGGGACCAGAGTTCCGTGCGTACATCAGACAAGTAGAGGAGGCTGCCAAGCGGTAGACGTGCCCCGGATCTGCCAGCATAGGTAGGATCTTCTGAGTTGTCCGAGGGAGCTACTCAGGTTCCAATTACACCGACACATGCTGTTGAGGTTATTAGAGCTCCAGTGGAGTATAGAGGGCCTCAATCAAACACTTGGTTGAAGGCATTTCATTAATTTGGCGTACTCCTTTTCTCTAGAAAGGTTTGATTGGAGACTGAGGTTTGGATTGGACATGTAGACTCAGCCTTGGAGTCTATTAGATGTCGAAAGGACAAACGGATAGGTAGTACAGACTCTATTTTATGACCTAGCTCAGTAGTGGTGGAGGACTATGAGGGTTCGAGCCACTAGCTATGACCAGATATGGAGCATGATCAGAGAGCGTCTCTGCCCTGCCTCTTTGAGGAGGGAGAAATTGCAGGATTTTTTCGAGGCAGGCTTCGAAGATGTGCCGATAGTAGATGACATTAGTCGTTTCCAGGAGGAGCTGGCATTACTAGGTCCACCTACACCTTTTGAGGACTAGTACGTGTATCTGTTCTCCCGCCGACTGAGGGAGAGTACACATTCTTAAATGGCAGGTTTTCATTGCGAGTTGTTGACCGACTTTAGGACAGAGCCTCAGCTTTAAACATTTCCACCCGTGACCCGCCGGGTTTTGACCCGGTGGGTTACGGGTACGGGTAAGGGTCGAGGTGATCCTTACCCGTGAACCGGCAGGTCAACCAGGCGGGTCGACCCGCCAATGGTCAATTTTGAAAAAAGAAAATAATAAAAAATTAAACCTAACGGCTAGCCGTTGACCCGCCAACGAACCCTTTTCTTTTTTCTTTTTTTTAAAAATTCGGGTTTGAAAACAAAAGGGCCAACCCGTCGACCAGCCGGGTCTGACCCATGACCGGGCGGGTCACCAACCCGACGGGTTGGCCTATTAGGCGGGATCAGGTCCGGGTCACCCTTCCCGGACCCTTGACCCTGTGGGTCGGACCCATCGACCCGGAGGGTCCGACCCGTGGACATGCTTACTCGGCTTACGAGCGTGAGCAGGCTAGCCAGAGGAGGACTTCTCACACAGGTAGGTCTAAGAAGAGACAGCGTACTGGACAGATAGGTGCAGGAGCATCTGGATACGGGCGAGGCCGGACTCAAGGCTGCTCGAGTTATCCAGTATCTGCACAAAATTTTGAAAGGGGCAGACAGTGTTACGAATGCGGTTTGTCAAGGCATTTCCGAGCTGATTGCCCTAGAGCATCAGTGACTTTCTTCTCTTGCGGGAAGCCACAACATAGGGCTACGTTTTGCAGTCAGGGCAAGACGTCATCACAATAGGGTTCTTCCCCTACTGGTGCAGCAGGAGGTGGGCAAAGACTGCCTCAACATCAGACATAGGGAAAACAGAGAGTCCAGGACTATCCTGCTACTCAGACTTCTCCTCCAGGACCGAGGTCGAGTTTTTGAGCAGAGGAGTGTTGAGGACCCACCAACATCATCTTTTATAGGTGCCATTCTGATTAATGGTTTACCTGTTAGAGTTTTGTTTGATACGGGTGACACACACTCTTTTATTTCTTATGCATGCGTTGATAGACTGACCTTAGACACCGTAGAGGGTAGACCTTTCTTGATACGGTTACCAGATGAGGGTCAGGTTAGAGGTATCCGAGAGGTACATTGTTTTCCTATACATTTAGGAAACCGTGATTTGGTTGTGGACTTCTTTGTGATACCGCTAGTGCATGAGTAAGTCATTCTGGGTATGGATTGGATGAATAGGCATCATGTTGTGTTAGATGTAGGTAGGAGGACCGTGACGGTCTCCAACGAGTCAGGTTAGATCAAGATTTTCCGAGGTTGGGATCTTGGAAAGGCGGGTATGGTTATCATTACAGTACGTGCAGCGAGATTGATCGCACAGGGTTACGATGCCTTTTAGTGTTATGCCATGAAGGAGAGCAAGATTCTAGCGCTAGAGGATATCCTAGTGGTCTGTGAGTTTACAGATGTGTTTGCTGAGCCGTCTAGTTTTCCGCCTTAGAGGAGCGTAGGTTTCGGTATTGAGTTAGAGCCTAGTATGAGACCGATCTCGAAGGCCCCATACCGTATGGCGCCTATCGAGTTGTTAGAGTTGAAGAAGCAACTCGAGGAGTTGGCTGAGAAGGGCTTCATCCGCCCTAGCATATCCCCGTGGGGAGCACCTGTCCTCTTCGTGCGGAAGAAAGATGGATCGTTGAGATTGTGCATTAATGACGAAGAGTTGAACAAGGTGACCATCAAGAACAAGTATCCATTGCCCCGCATTGATGACTTGTTAGATCAGTTTCAGGGAGCAACTGTGTTCTCCAGGATTGATCTATGTTCGGGATATCACCAAATGAGGGTGAGAGAGTAGGATGTGCATAAGACGGCATTTCGGACTCGGTATAGCCACTACGAGTTTGTAGTGATGCCATTCGGGCTCACAAATGTGCCTACCGCCTTTATGGAGTTGATTTATGGCATATTCATCGACTTCCTGGATCAGTTTGTGGTGGTCTTCATAGATGATATCCTGGTGTACTCTCGTAGCAGAGAGGAAGAAGCGGGACATCTGAGGACAATGATGCGAGTTTTGAGGGATAGCGAATTGTGTGTAAAGTTCTCTAAGTGCGAGTTCTGGATGCCAGAGGTAGCATTTCTTGGTCATGTTGCCTCCGCTGATGGGATCAAGGTTGATCCAGCGAAGAGCGAGTCTATAGCAGCATGGACGACACCGACGAACGTCAAGGAAGTACGCAGCTTCCATGGGCTAGCCTGTTATTATCGACGGTTCGTGGAGGGATTTTCTATGATTGCCCGTTCACTTACCAACCTATTGACGAAGACTACCCGGTTTGTATGGTCCGATCCGTGTACTCAGAGTTTTGAGGACCTGAAGAGATGTGTGACTTATGCTCTCATCCTAGTGCAGTCGGAGGGCACAAAGGACTTCTTAATCCATAGTGATTGTCACGTCTAGGAATAGATGCGCAATAAGCCTTAAATTTATACTCGTTATATTTTTCCTAACTCCTAGCGAACCCACAATGTATGGGTCGTTTTGTAGCAAGGATAGTATTCCGAGGTCGAACTCGAAGACTAAGGTGAAATCGAATCAACAAGTGAGCATAGATAGTGTAGAGCTAATCTAAGAAAGGAGAAAGGAATAAAGAAATGAAAATCTCAATATTTTTGGTTTGGTTTTTAGGTGATCAATCAAAGATCACAATTCATGCAAAATACTAAATCAAACTAACAACTCAAGCTAGCAAAACAAACAAGTAACACAAACACAAATTATATGATTAAGAGAAAAGAATGGATTCTAGAGGTCAAGATTTCCGGTTATGGCATTGGACTCAAGATTCTAAAGGTTCTAAGGATAACGCTGCGGTGTTGGGAAAGGGTGTTTCTCTAGTGGAAGCAATTACCGGGTAAGTCTCTCGCTTCACTAATCCCGCATAAAACTCCCATTACCGGGTAGGTCTCAAGGGGTTAAAATAGGGAATTCTACACAAACCGGACTCCACTTAAGGGGCAACCCTCTTCTTACCGGATAAGTCTCGGAAAAGGGAAGTCTCAAGCAATAATCCTAGCACACTCAATCCAATAGCGGCTTGTGAGGCTCACTACTACCTAGAGTTCATTATCTTAGGTATCTAAGGTCGGAAATCATCGGGTAGATCTCTTTCCTCACTTAGGTTGATAGCATTAGGTGATCCTAAGCTAAATTATGCTTAATGAACACTAGGGTTTCAACAACCTAACATCCTAACATACAGATTCATCAATTAAAGAGCAACAGAGAGAAAAATCGGATGGATCATGGATAAATCGGCCGATCTGGCTGAAGAACAGCCCGATTTTTCTTCCTAGGTTAGGTTTCGTGCATACAAATCATCCTAAACTAACATATAAGTATATTCTATCATCACCCAAGCCATAACCATCAATCCATCACTCCAGAATCACAATAAACTAGCCAATAGTATGCATATCAAGATCCAAAATCATCACACAAGCATACATGGTTCTCATAGATGAATGATGAAAGATAAGCAAGTAAAAACAATAAATCTCAACTGAATCTAAGTTTTAGCAAAACTTACAACCCTTCAAATGAAGTTCCAAAACGTTCCTAACAATCCTTGCAATAGTTCTTCAATCAATGACTCCAAAAATCACTTAAAATCACTCAAAAACTCACTATCACTCAAGGCTTTGTGTTCTTCTTCCTCCTCCAAATTGAGAGAGTTTTTCTTCTTCTCCAAGTCTAGCCTCCAATGGAATGAGCTGTGTGTGAGAGAATGTGGGAGAGGGGGATGCTCAACAACAGCTTGCAGGCCCACTTATATTCTCCACCAAGAGCAAGGCCGGACAAAGAGATCGTGGGACACGTGGCTTAAGCTGTTGAAGGCAGAAAAATCGACCCAGTCAGGAAAATCGGCCGATTTTCCTGAGTGATGGTCCGATTTTCTTCAACAGAGGCATGTTATGATCGTCTAGCCATGAGTTGCTCCATTGCTTGCACCAATAGTGGTCCTTGTGTCCTTTGTTTCTCCAATTGTGTTCCTTCAAAGCCTTGGATGTGTACCACCATGAGGCTTGACCCTCGAATGTATCGATTAATGCCCAAAAGATCCCCGAATTACCTACAAAACCGACAAAAGCTCGTGTAGACGTCTTTTCTAGAAATATGCACGAAATGAGTGTAAACGTCGTGAACTAATGTCAAACCGTGCATGAATAACGGGAGAAACTATCTAAATGTATGCCTATACTATCGTCATAAATCACGTTATCAAAATACCCCATACTTAAGATTTGCTCGTCCCCGAGCAAGATCCAACTATAGACTAAGAGATGACATGATTTATGCATGCAGAAAAACAACAAAATCTTTTTGGAATTGTTCTTCTAACATTGGATCACCTTCATAGTCATATTTCATAGTAGTGGATAAGCAATCATGCATAAAATGAATGAAGGCATGGAAAGACAATTATACTTAACTAGAAAGCATGCATGAGAGGTGAAAATGAAGAAGTCAAGGTGATCATGAGTATGTCCAATCTAGATCCCTAAGTCTTACACACATGCATTTAGGTCATAAGGACTTAGAAAAGAAGAGGCTAAGAAACGTTGTGATTAGGTGGGAATATTTAGGTTATGTGATGCTAATCCGGGAAAAGAACTTACTCCACAATTTCGTTTTTGCTCAACTTCCCAACAAGTGTATAATTTTCTCCATCTTTTCTTTGTTTTCTTTTCTTTTTCACTTATTTTTGAGACAATGGCATTGGTGTACAAAAGCCGAAACCTTGGTGATTAGCCGTCCTCGGGCTTTTTTATTTTTCGAGGTGCATCCACACCGGGCACACATACCAAAGCTCGTTAGGACTTTCGGTTTATTTGACTTTGGCAAGGCACAAACACCCGATTATGTGAATGGTGCCGAGTTACTCGTCATTTAAACCAACGTCCCCAAACCTATATTTTTTCTACACTTTTCACAACAAATTCAGCACTTCATTCACAACATTCTTTCATCAACAACTTTCCCCACACTTGCTTTTCACACACATCAACACACTAGCATGCTCCTATTCCCGGATGGGTCAAAAGAGGTCAAATTTTTCATCAATTGAGGTGCTCAAACAATATGATCAAGATGAGAAGTAGAGAAAGATGAATTTGCCTTAATTACTCCTAAATGATGTGCAAGAACTAGCATGTAATTTCAACTTTCAATCCTCAGTTCAATCAAGGCAAACATTCATGATCACAAATCATTCATGGGATTCAAGATAAGTACTTCAAGTCCACATATGCATTCATCTATTCAACACATAAAGCCATCCATAGCTAATTCACAAGACAATTTTCATCATAAAGGTCATTCCCAAGCTTAGAAGCACTAAAATTTTTTAAAAATTTTCTGATTTTTTTAGATTTTTCGAAATATATATGTACAATGCAAGACATAATGAAACATGTGACAATATTAAACAATCCTAGATGCTAATCATGCAAGTGATCATGAAAACCCCACCCCATACTTAGAAACACATTGTCCCCAATGTGCAAACTAAATAAGAAGTGAAAGAGAGTCCTCACAATGTAAAATTGGTGATGCTTCGGTATTTTGGTTCACATCGAATGATGATGGTGGATGATCAATCAAGGATGGTAGAGAGCTCTTGATGTTCATTATGATGTCGGAACCCGCGCTTGGCACCGCAAGCTGTTCAAGCTCCACGTCCGCTCCACCCATGCTTGATTGGGGATCATCACTTTCCTTGACAGAACGAAAAATCGGACCAACAGCCCAGGAAATCGGCCGATTTCTATGAAGAACAGTCCGATTTTCCTGGGTAGTTTCTTCCTCGTCCATGTGCTTGGATCTTGTACCAATGGGTTGCCTCCCATTAAGCGCTTCTTTAAGGTCATTAGCTTGACCAAATTCGGGAGCGTTTAACTCAAGGTGAAGTGGGGCAATCACTTCCACCGGGGCTTCCGGGATATACTTCTTCAAACGGTGCCCATTCACCTTAAAGTTACCACAATGATCTCCTCCTATCTCCACCGCTCCATGAGGAAAGACCTTCTTCATAGGGACCCGTTCATCTTGACTTGAGCTTTCCGGGGAAAAGCCGCAGCCTCGAGTTGAAGAGATACACTAAGTCACCCTCATTCAACTCCTTTGGGATGAGGCGCTTGTCATGCCAACGCTTGGTTCTCTCCTTGTAAATCCGGGCATTTTCATAAGCATCCAACCGGATCTCCTCAAGGGTGTTCATGTCTAGCAACCTCTTCTCACCGGCCTCCTTGAGGTCAAAATTCAGCCACCTTATGGCCCAATATGCTCTATGCTCCATCTCTACCGGAAGGTGGCAAGACTTGCCATAAAGTAGCTTGTAAGGAGTGGTGTCAATCGGTGTCTTGAAAGCGGTTCTATATGCCCACAAGGCATCATCGAGCTTCATAGCCCAATCTTTTCTCGTCCTACAGACCGTCTTCTCAAGTATCCCTTTTATCTCCCAGTTGGAGATCTCCACTTGGCCACTAGTTTGGGGGTGGTAAGGTGTTGCCACCTTATGAGTCACCCCATACTTAGCCAAAAGTGCTCCAAAGTTCCTATTAGTGAAGTACTTCCCTCCATCACTTATGATCACCCTTGGTGTTCCAAACCTAGAGAAGATCACTCGGTTGAAGAAGCGCACTACAACCTTGGCATGATTTGTGGGAGAGGCGATTGCCTCCACCCATCTCGAAACATAGTCTACCGCCAATAGGATGTAGAGGTTGCCACATGAAGAGGGGAATGGTCCCATGAAGTCCACACCCCACACATCAAATATCTCTACCTCTTGTATGTTGTTCAAGGGCATCTCATTCCTCCTTGAGATGTTGCCCGTCCTTTGGCAAGCATCACAAGCTACCACAAAGTTTTGCACATCCTTGAACAAACTTGGCCAAAAGAAACCCGATTGCAACACCTTAGCACATGTCTTGTGTGAGCTAGCATGCCCTCCACATGGCAAGGAATGACAATGGCGGATTACACTCTCCACCTCATCCTCCGGTATGCACCTCCTAAACACTCCATCCGGCCCTCTATTGAACAATCGTGGTTCACTCCAATAGTAGTGCCTCACATCTTTGAAGAACTTCTTCCTTTGGGCATATGACAAACCGGGTGGCACTTCCTCGCACACAAGATAGTTCACAATGTCGGCATATCATGGCTCACTTCCTCTAGACACTTGGAACAAGCACTCCTCCACCATTTGCAATTGCTCATCTCGGAATGAGTTATCAATCGGGATGTCATCTCTCTCAATCTCTAATGGAGGTAATCTACTAAGGTGATCCGCTACCGAATTTTCGGACCCCTTCTTGTCCCGGATCTCCAAATCAAACTCTTGAAGAAGAAGGATCCACCGAATTAACCTAGGTTTGGCATCCTTCTTTGTAAGGAGATAACGGATCGCATCATGATCCGTATACACTATGACCCTTGCTCCAACAAGATATGAGCGGAACTTCTCAAAGGCATACACTACCGCTAGCAACTCTTTCTCAGTTGTGGCATAGTTAAGTTGGGCATCATCTAGCGTCTTGCTAGCATAATAAATGGCATGAGTGCGCCCATCTTTCCTTTGCCCCAAAACAGCCCCAACGGCTACATCACTTGCATCACACATGATCTCAAACGGTAAACTCCAATCCGGAGGTTGCATGATAGGTGCGGAGATCAAAGCGTTTTTCAACCTACAAAAAGCTTCAAGGCAATCCTTGGAGAAAACAAACTCAACATCTTTCATTAGTAGGTTAGTAAGAGGCTTAGAAATTTTAGAGAAATCTTTAATGAATCTCCGGTGAAAACCGGCATGCCCTAGAAAGCTCCTTACCCCTTTCACCGAGGAAGGTGGTGGCAACTTCTCTATCGTTTCAATCTTGGCCCCATCAACCTCAATGCCACAGTTGGACACCAAGTGTCCCAACACAATACCTTCACTTACCATGAAGTGGCATTTTCCCCAATTCAAGACAAGATTTGTCTCCTCACATCTCTTAAGCACCAAAGACAAGTTAGCTAGGCAATCATCGAAAGAAGATCCATAAACGGAAAAATCGTCCATAAACACCTCCATGATATTCTCAATATATTCAGAAAATATGGCCATCATACACCTTTGAAAGGTGGCGGGTGCATTACACAACCCAAATGGCATTCTCCTATATTCAAATGTTCCCCAAGGACATGTAAATGTGGTTTTCTCTTGGTCATCGGGGTGGATAGGGATTTGGAAGAATCCACTATAGCCATCTAGGTAACAAAAATGAGAGTGTTGAGCTAATCTCTCTAGCATTTGGTCAATGAAAGGAAGAGGGAAATGATCTTTCCTAGAGGCCACATTTAGTTTCCTATAGTCAATACACATCCTCCATCCCGTGACCGTCCTAGTTGGGATTAGTTCATTGTTCTCATTAGTTACTACGGTCATCCCACCCTTCTTAGGAACCACATGTACGGGACTAACCCATTTACTATCCGAAATAGGGTAGATGATTCCCGCTTCTAGCAACTTAATGATATCTTTCTTGACTACCTCTTTCATTATAGGATTCAATCTTCTTTGATGTTCAATAGAGGGTTTATGGTTATCTTCCATCATTATCTTATGCATGCACAAAGAGGGCTTAATGCCAATAAGGTCATCAATGGTGTATCCTATTGCCTTTCTATGCAGTTTCAATTCATTCAACAATCTATTAAGCTCATCACCATTCAAAGATGCATTCACAATCACCGGATAAGTGGAATTTGAACCAAGGAAAGCATACTTTAAATGAGAAGGGAGAGGTTTAAGATCAATTTGAGGAGGACCTTTTTCGGTTGGAGATGATCGATACAATGTAGGTTGAGATGATTGCAAAGCCATGGAAGTCTCCCCTAAGTCCCTTGATGATTGCTCACAAACACTTGGATATTGCTCAAAAGACTCAGGAAAATCGGCCCAGTTAGGAAAATTGGCCGATTTTCCTGAGTGTAGGTCGATCTCAGTTTTTGCATTTGCAAAATTTGATGGAACTTCAGGATAAGTACAAAAATCGGCCGATCTGGCCCCCTCTGTCCGATTTTTCTGGGTGATTCTCTCTTCCTTTAGTACTTCAAATCCAACACTTGGTAGCTCGTCCAATGCATTCAAGGCCTTGATTACTTCATTGCTACTTTCCTCAACTCCTTCCTCCATCAAACTTGAGCTAAGCACATTCTCAAGTGGATCCTTAAACAAGATTGAGCTCACAACCTCTCTAGACTCCTCTTCCTCAACAATGTTGAAGACATCTTCACCTAGGGCTGACCCCTTTACCATTGTGGACAGATTAAACTTGATGTTCTCTTCTCCAATGTTGAAAGAGAGAATTCCATTCTTGCAATCCACCAAACATCCGGAAGTAGCTAGGAAAGGTCTCCCCAAGATGATAGGAACCGGATAGTCCGCCGGGATATCCAAAACAATGGAGTCTATGGGCACATAGAACTTCCCTAGTTGCACCGGAATGTCTTCCAAGATTCCAACCGGGTGAGTGATTGAGCGGTCCGCCATGTAAAGGGTCATCTTGACTGGCTTTGGCTCTCCTAGCCCAACCTTGTTGCAAAGGGCAAGCGGGATGATGCTTACACTTGCCCCAAAATCACATAGGGCGTCATACTTCACTTCTCCTACTCCGATTGGCACACAAAAGGATCCCAGATCTCTTAGCTTAGGAGACATCTCCTCCTTCATCGTTTGAATCAACTCCGAGGACCTTTTTGTCATCCTTACTTCCCCATACTCCTCCAACTTCCTCTTGTTGGAGAGTATTTCCTTCAAGAATTTGCCATATGCCGGCATACCTAGATTAGCATCCATGAACGGAATGTTAATATGCAATTTAGACATAAGTTCAAGGAATTTACCAAAGTGTTTGTCCAAACGAGCTCTTGCTCGTGATTGTGCGAATGGTAGTGGTGGCTTGTATGGAGGTGGTGCCACATATGATGGCTCATCTTCCTTGCTCTTTCCTCCATCTTCTTGCAATTGCTCTTCTTCATTCACCACTTGCTTCCCTTTGTCATTTCCCTTAGGTAAGGGATCCTTCATGCTTAGCCCACTCCTTGTTGTAATAGCCAACACTTGGCCTCTTGGGTTATCTTCGGTTCTTCCGGGAAGCTTCCCCGGATCTCTATGGGCTTCACCCGCCTTTTGAAACACTTGTGCTTCCAAAACCTTTTGAGCCTTGGAAATAGAAGTCACCGTGCTCTCAAGACCACTCAACCTTCCAAGAAATTGCTCAAACATCATTTCGGTTCTATCCTTTGGAGGTTGAGTGAATCCGGGTGGAGGTTCTTGTGAAGCCTTTGGCGGTGGAGTTGTGCTTGTGGAAGCGGGAGGGTTCAAGGCTCCATCCAGGTTAGAATAGGAAAACCCGGGATGGTTGTGGTTAGGCCGGTAATTGTTGAATTGCCAGTTGTTGTTGAAGTTCCTTGGGCCTTGATAGTTGTTGTAATTGCCCCTTCCCATGTAGTTCACATCTTCCTCCTTGGAAGACAAATTTGCTTGCACTTGCACTTGAGGGCTTGCTTGACTCTTCAAAGTTGTAGCACATAACTCCCTCAAAGATTTCAACTCATTGTTGATTGCATCAAGCTTGAAGTTGCTCATGGTGACTTCACTCACCTCATATGCTCCCGCCTTCCTCCCATCACTCTTCCTATGGGAGTACTTCTCAATCACTAAAGCTTGTTTCTCTACAAACTCCCAAGCTTTATCTACATTCTTTTCCATGAAAGTCCCACCGGAAAGAGATTGGAGCTTGAATTGGCTATCTTCATCAAGTCCTTTGAAGTAGATCTCCAATAGCTCAATTTTCGGTATACCATGGTGAGGACAATCTAGGAGAAGGTCTTTGAACCTCTCCCAAGACTTGAATAAACTCTCTTTATCCTTCATCACGAAGGCATTGATCTTCCCTCTTAACTCGGTAGTCTTGGAAGGTGGGAAGAACTTAGTCAAAAACTCGGTTGTCATCTCCTCCCAAGTACTCACTCGCCCTTGTGGAATAGATTGATACCATGCCAAGGCTTTATCCTTAAGTGAGAAGGAGAAAGCCCTAAGTTTATGGTTGTTGCTCTCCAATCTAGGCGGTCTAAGAGTCTCCATCAAGATCTCATAGTTCATCAAGTGTTGATGAGGAGACTCTCCTTCCATCCCTCCAAATTGATTATGCCGGATCATTTGTAGAACTTGAGGGCGGAGCTCGTAATCATGGGCTGCGGGATCTCCTAAGTTCACACCCGGACGGTGTGCTCTTTGTGCCGGATCCATACGTTGCCCCAACGTTTGTGGCTCTTCAATAGCAATGGGCACAACCCGAATATTAACCGCCGGCTACGGTTGTGGTGGAGGTGGAGGAGGTTGTTGACGATTAAGCTCTCTTTGCACAAGAGCTTGCCTAATCTCTTCAATCTCCCTCCTAGTTGCCTCTTGCCTCTCATTGGCAAGTCTCCTTTCATTATCCCAAGCTTCATCCCTTATCCTAATTTGCTCTAAAGCCTCATCCAACTCAGCTTGGAGATCTCTTCCGGCCATCTCTTTTCCCTTTCTAATGCTCTTGGATCTAGATCTAAGGGTTTTCTCCGGTTCGGGATTGAATGGAGCTAAATCCTTGCCACGAGATCTTCGCATACACCTAAAGGGTGAGAGATGTCCTGAAAAGCAAAGACACACACCAAAAGAGATCAAAAGCAACAAGAAAGATCTACACTATAAACAATCACAAAAATGACTCGATCTAGACCTAGTCCCTGGCAACGGCGCCAAAAACTTGTCACGTCTAGGAATAGATGCACAATAAGCCTTAAATTTATTCTCCTTATATTTTTCCTAACTCCAAGCGAACCCACAGTGTATGGGTCGTATTGTAGCAAGGATAGTATTCCGAGGTCGAACTCGAAGACTAAGGTGAAATCGAATCAACAGGTGAGCATAGATTGTGTAGAGCTAATCTAAGAAAGGAGAAAGGAATAAAGAAATGAAAATCTCAATGTTTTTGGTTTGGTTTTTAGGTGATCAATCAAAGATCACAATTCATGTAAAATACTAAATCAAACTAACAACTCAAGCTAGCAAAACAAACAAGTAACACAAACACAAATTATATGATCAAGAGAAAAGAGTGGATTTTAGAGGTCAAGATTTCCGGTTATGGCATTGGACTCAAGATTCTAAAGGTTCTAAGGATAACGCTGCGGTGTTGGGAAAGGGTGTTTCTCTAGTGGAAGCAATTACCGGGTAAGTCTCTCGCTTCACTAATCCCGCATAAAACTCCCATTACCGGGTAGGTCTCAAGGGGTTAAAATAGGGAATTCTACACAAACCGGACTCCACTTAAGGGGCAACCCTCTCCTTACCAGGTAAGTCTCGGAAAAAGGAAGTCTCAAGCAATAATCCTAGCACACTCAATCCAATAGCGGCTTGTGAGGCTCACTACTACCTAGAGTTCATTATCTTAGGTATCTAAGGTCGGAAATCATCGGGTAGATCTCTTTCCTCACTTAGATTGATAGCATTAGGTGACCCTAAGCTAAATTATGCTTAATAAACACTAGGGTTTCAACAACCTAACATCCTAACATACAAATTCATCAATTAAAGAGCAACAGAGAGAAAAATCGGATGGATGATGGATAAATCGGCCGATCTGGCTGAAGAACAACCCGATTTTTCTTCCTGGGTTAGGTTTCGTGCATACAAATCATCCTAAACTTACATATAACTCTATTCTATCATCACCCAAGCCATAACCATCAATCCATCACTCCAGAATCACAATAAACTAGCCAATAGTATGCATATCAAGATCCAAAATCATCACACAAGCATACATGGTTCTCATAGATGAATGATGAAAGATAAGCAAGTAAAAACAATAAATCTCAGCTGAATCTAAGTTTTAGCAAAACTTACAACCCTTCAAATGAAGTTCCAAAACGTTCCTAACAATCCTTGCAATAGTTCTTCAATCAAAGACTCCAAAAATCACTTAAAATCACTCAAAAACTCACTATCACTCAAGGCTTTGTGTTCTTTTTCCTCCTCCAAATTGAGAGAGTTTTTCTTCTTCTCCAAGTCTAGCCTCCAATGGAATGAACTGTGTGTGAGAGAATGTGGGAGAGGGGGATGCTCAACAACAGCTTGCAGGCCCACTTATATTCTCCACCAAGAGCAAGGCCGGACAAAGAGATCGTGGGACACGTGGCTTAAGCTGTTGAAGGCAGAAAAATCGACCCAGTCAGGAAAATCGGCCGATTTTCCTGAGTGATGGTCCGATTTTCTTCAACAGAGGCATGTTATGATCGTCTAGCCATGAGTTGCTCCATTGCTTGCACCAATAGTGGTCCTTGTGTCCTTTGTTGCTCCAATTGTGTTCCTTCAAAGCCTTGGATGTGTACCACCATGAGGCTTGACCCTCGAATGTATCGATTAATGCCCAAAAGATCCCCGAATTACCTACAAAACCGACAAAAGCTCGTGTAGACGTCTTTTCTAGAAATATGCACGAAATGAGTGTAAACGTCGTGAACTAATGTCAAACCGTGCATGAATAACGGGAGAAACTATCTAAATGTATGCCTATACTATCGTCATAAATCACGTTATTGGTGATGCATCCAAGCTAGGCTTGAGATATGTTCTGATGCAGCGTGGTAGCGTGATTGCATATGCATCTAGACAGTTGAAGATGTAGGAGGAGAACTACCCGACTCTTGATCTAGAGTTGGTAGCGGTAGTTCATGCACTGAAGATGTGGAGACATTACTTGTATGGTGCTACATGTCATATCTTCACAAACCATAAGAGTCTAAATTATATATTTACGCAACGGGAATTGAATAATCGCCAGTGTAGATGGCTTGAGCTGATAAAGGACTTTGACCTTGAGATTCTGTACCATCCAGGGAAGGCGAATGTTGTCGTCGATGCCTTGAGCAGGAAGACGCCTCGAGAGAATTCGATTGCGAGGTTGACAGTTCAGCCTCAGCTTCAGAGAAATCTAGCTTGGCTAGAGTTGGACATCTAGTTTGCGGATGAGGATGCCCAGTTGAGTACTTTAGAGGTTCTACCTGATATGTTGGGTGATATCCAACAGAAGCAGGGGACCTGCCCGACATTGACGAGGATACGAGATAGGATGTCTCGTGGTGATGACCCGTAGTTCTCTATAGGAGCACATGGAGTGATGAGACGTCGCGATCGCGTTTGTGTACCCGCTGATGCGGATATGAGATAGAGGATTTTACAGGAGGCTCACTCTACACCTTATTCCGTACACCCAGGTGCGATTAAGATGTATCAAGATGTGAGACGTTCATATTGGTGGGGAGGGTTGAAGCCCGATGTGGCCCGATTTGTGGCTCAGTGTGCAACTTGTCAGCAGGTCAAGATAGAGCATTGCAGACCAGGAGGAGAGCTCCATCCACTTCCAGTACCGCAATGGAAGTGGGAGGATATCTCCAGGGACTTTGTGACAAGATTGAGATTGAGCAGGAGCTTTGATACCATTTCGTTTGTGGTTGACAAACTGACAAAGAATGCATGTTTCCTTCCTATCAGGGAAACATGGCCAGTGAGCAAATTAGCCGAGGAGTTCACTAGGCAAATAGTGAGACTCCATGGTGTACCGAGGAAGATCGTCTAAGATCGAGATGGATGATTTACCTCGAGGTTCTGGCAGCAGATTGAGATTGCCCTAGGGACGAGTTTGCACTTTACAATTGTGTTTCATCCTCATACAAATGGTCAATCAGAGAGGGATGGTTAGATTGCCACCCATTGGTTGAGTTCTCCTACAACAACAACTGACATGCATCGATTGGGATGACCCCATATGAGGCACTGTATGGGCGTAGATGTCGTACACCGTTATGCTGGGATGAGCCTAGCAGTGTCAGTGGTATAGCACTAGAGCAGATTCAGGATGATATGGCTCGAGTAGCGCTGATTAGGGAGAGGATGCTGCTGCCCGGAGTCGCCAGAAGTCCTATGCAGATATAAGGCGTAGGCCTCTAGAGTTCAGGGTAAGAGCTCATATATGGTTGAGAGTATCTCCGATGCGAGGCGTCGGACATTTTGGCATAAAGGGGAAGTTGAGTCCCCGATATGTCGGTCCTTTTGAGATAATGGATAGAGCTGGGAGAGCAGTGTACAGATTTGCTTTGCCACCGAGGTTAGAGGGTGTTCACTCTGTGTTTCATGTGTCTCATCTGAGGGAGAACATACTAGACCCGAGGCACATTGTCAGTTATGATGACTTAGTGGTTGAGTCGGACCACACTTTTATTGAGTACCCGATTGTAGTCCTAGAAGGAGGTGTGACACGCCTGCGTTCAAAGGACATTCCTATGCTGAGGAAGTAAGATTTCAGTTTTCACCTTCATCATCCCAGCGGTGAAGAAGGCCGCCCCAGCGGCCTTGGTGGTTGTCACCGCCCCCACGGTGACAAGGGGCCGCCTCTGCGGATGCGCTGCAGATCATGCCCGATTTGTTTTTGTTCGTTTTATCTTCCTTCCGTAGATAGAATATTCGATCTTCTATCTTATTAGCAAACTTCCTTATCTTCTTCCTAACCCTAGACGTCCTTTCCATCTATCTTTCCCGCCTCTTCTATATAATCCCGTCTTTTCTTTTTTTTTCCCCCGTTTTTTGCTTACGTATTCTCCAACCCTAGAGCGCCGCAACCTTGCTTCCTGTGATATTACTGAACGTGTAAGTTTTCCCTCCCTTGTTCTTCATCACGTTCATGTACTGATGCACCTTGCTTCCCTTCTATTTCGTTTCTCTCTTCGTTTCTCCTATTCTTCTTCTCCAAGAATCAAGTTTGATCCTTGATTCTTGTGGAGCGTTACTTTGATGATTGTTCGCTCCAAACGGTGTGTGAAAGCATAAAATTTATATCCCAAGAAGTATGCTTAAAACAAGGATGCGAACCCGCAGTGTACGGATCAATTATAATAAAAAGCAAGAATTCCAGGGGTCGAACTCAGGGACTTAGGTGAAACTAAGCAAGAATAGGTTGTCAATGTAACTAATAACCACAAAAGCAATTAAAGTAATCAAAGATGATAATAAGGTCAAATAAGGGGAAAATGCGGATTATAGGGATTAAAGCATCTAGTTGTGGTTCCGACTCAAGATCTCAAAGGATAACGCGGACAAAGCTGAGATTTTGCAAAGGGATGGTGTTTCTAAGATGGGAATAGATTACCGGGTAAGTCTCACTACTCACTATCCCAAACCAAAGTTCCTAACACCGGGTAAGTCTCAAGGTACTAAGGAAAGGAACTATAATCTCAAACCAACACACCACCCAAGGGAATAGAATAAACCTTTACCGGGTAAGTCTCAGGCTAACTCACAATGATGGAATGAAGGCACACTCAAACCCCAATAAAGGATAAACCTTTATTACCTACACTTATGATAATGGGTAAACAAACAAAGGAATCACCGTAATTTTCATCCTAGGCTTGCATTGAACCAGGAAAGGTGTAATAAGGATAAGATTTGGCAAACTAGAATACTTAACTCTCAGTTTCAGATTAGAAAAGGTTCACCTCGTTCAGTCAAGTTTCACCCCGACCGAGATGTTCATCGACTGAGCGAGGTAGTCTAGGGTTAAGGTTAAAGACTCGAGCTTTCAGGGTCCTACTGGGATTAAGATCATTCTATCATCGTCTTTCCCACAACTTTCAGCCAATCACCCTAGAATCGCACAAAAAATTTAGCCACTCATCATCATGATAACAATAATCAAATATATGGAAAAGGAATGAATCGCACAAGAAATTTAGCCACTCATCATCCTTGATTGATCTTTAATCTTCCTTCAAGCTTCCAGAAAATCTCCTAATCGCTGCGTTGATCCAAAGATATCGAGATGGATGAATTGTGGAAAATCCAACCCCTTTTATAGGAGAATTATCTTCCAAGGATAATAATATCTTAAAAAGATAATTTCCTATAAAATATATCCATATCTCTAAAATAGATCTCCCTAAAATAAGATCTTCCTTCCAGAAATCCAGCCCAAAAATATAAGATATCTTTTTTCCAAAATTAAAAGATCTCAGCAAAAAAATACGATCTCGCCGGCGATAGGGTGTTCGCCTCGGTCGGGACGCTCCTCAAGATCACCTCGGTCGAGGTGACATTGTAGTTGACCGAGGTGAATCTCAACTGAATGTGAAAACTCTAAAATCTGGTCCAAAGTAAATCTTCTTCATTAATTTCATGCTTCCTGAGTTCTTCTTCAAGCTCCAGAATGTAGCTCCTATGACTCCTTAGCTCCTTAGCTCCATTCCGATCCAAAACGTGCCATTTTACCTACGATTACAACGAAACTAGGTGTAGACCTCGATTCCCATAAAGGTAGATGAAACAACAATATAACCATATAATATACATCCATACATGCAGATTATTGAAGATAAAACGTCTAAACAAGTCCCAAAATATAGAGTATAATACATGCTATCAAAATATCCCATACTTGTTCCTTGCTTGTCCCCAAGCAAGTTCCAAATCTTAAGTACAAGATAGAATGGATTATAGGTCATAAAAGATCAATGAAAAGTATTTCAAAACATTTTTGGTGGTGTGCTCCACTCATAGATCACTTTAAGAGAATGCTTCATGGAAAATAAAATCAAAACATGGTCAAAACATTTTATAAATATAAGAAAGTTGTTCATCTTTGCATAAAATCATAGAATGCATAATAAATCATAATTATCGAAATTAATCATGTATAATCCAGTTTAAACCACCAAGTCAATCAACAAGCTCGAGATCTCAAGGGCTTCCAAAAGAGGTCAAAAACGTGTGAGGGTGGGATGTATATAGGAAATGTGGTGCTAGAATCCGGGAAAAGGATCTTATTTCACTTCCTTTGAATCACAACATCTTCCACCAATAAGATTTGCTTATTTTTACTTTACTTTTTGGGATGCATGGACAGAGGTGCACAATAACCGAAGCCTAGGAGATCATCAATCATCAATTTCTCGAGATACGTCAAACCCTTGATGCACATACCATGACCCGTTAGAAATATCGCTCAATCCGACTTTGGCAAGACACAAACACCCGGCTATGTGAATGGTGCCGAGTTACTCATCATCATGATTGATTTCCCCAAATCTATTTGTTTCTTTTTAAAACTTCCAGCCAACATCTCAACATCACTTTCACTTGCTTTTTGCTTGCTTCCAAATTCCCGGATAGGTAAAGGGAGGAAAATATGTATATGAGGGGCTAAAGCATGATTAAGAAGAAGAAGAGAAGAGAATGAATTGCATTAATCATTCCAGGAAGAATGTGATAGAACTCATCATGTGGTGTCAACCTTTAAATTCAACATAATTTTGATAAAAACAAAGTATCAAACATGCCAAAATTTCAAACAAAGCATTTTGCAACTTAAACATATCATAAAACCTTTCAAGCATAAAAAGATTTCAAAACCAATCTGCAAACAAAATCATCACTGAGGTCATATCCATAAAAGAAGCACAAAACGTTTCAAAAAATCTCTCAGTTAAACTGCCTCGGTCGAGGTGTTCTAGTCATACGAGGTAAAGTACCTCGTTTGGTCAGAATCATCCCGGTCGAGGTCATAAATTTTTTTTTCTTAAACCTTTTTTTTGACGTTTTTTTCAAACAAATAACCTGTATGCATGCATGTAATCTCAGATAAACACATAGAGCATAAATAAAATCATAAATATCCAACTAGTGTCATGCAAGCATACACAATGTCAAATCATACATAGAAATACCCCATACTTGAGACACATTGTCTCAATGGGTCAAATAAGTCTATAACAAGAGAACTCACCGGACATGCTAAACTCATAAAATAAAGAAAAGAAATCCATGCAAGCTCTAGTCCTGATCCGCTGGTGGTGGTGGTGGATATGGGATGAAGGGATGCTGAGATGGGTCAAACGGATAACCCATAGTGTGCTGAAACT
Source organism: Fagopyrum homotropicum (assembly GCA_033239125.1). Classification (NCBI taxonomy): domain Eukaryota; kingdom Viridiplantae; phylum Streptophyta; class Magnoliopsida; order Caryophyllales; family Polygonaceae; genus Fagopyrum; species Fagopyrum homotropicum. Next base: position 51,404,827 of record BSWB01000005.1, read on the forward strand.
GGATCTCCATCATCCTTTGCTGGTAGTGTTGGCTCTCTCTAAGCTCCATCATCTCCAATGACAAGGCTGCGTAAGAGTCGATCATCTGGACCGTCAACTCATCAATCCATCGGTGAGCAACTAGATCTCCCTGTTTGCGGACTCTACGCTGGGTAGGTCGTGATGGTGTTGCAGCTGCCTCCTCCTCTGTAGCTTGGTCATCTAAATCGACAACTGGTAAATTAGGACCAGCGGTATCTGTACCAGTCTCCATGGCAGTCCCACCACCATCATACTCATCCTCCTCCTGAGCTGGTGCAGCATCTCTCGCATCCTCTATATAGGGTAGCCATGCAGAAGACCAGTATTGCGGATCAAAAACTATGAACTGGGCTGACCACAGGATACCCTGAGGGGCAGTATGCTCCCAAGGCATAGCTAGGTAGGGTGTAGTGAGGCCACGAGGAACCAGTATCCTTCTCGTAATCATCTCCTGAAGTCCAAGCGGCTTTGCAGCCGCCACCAATGTACAAGCAGTCAAGTCTAGACCCATAACTGTAGCGATATGAGTCACCAGCCCTCCATAACAAATATCTCCCTTTGCCTTGCCCTTGATCCGGTGCAGATCCTCAGCTAGCATGCCTCCAAAGTCAAGCACTCCTCTAGTAACCATGCAAAACAGACTCAACAACTCTCCTTGTCTGATCTTCTATGGCGTCTCAATACGAGCCAGAAGAGTCTCGCTAAAAATACGGTGGGGCAGACGGAATGCTAAATGAAAAATAATGCGCTCCCTGGAGTCTCCTCGTCTCCATCTGTCTGCGTGCTCCACCACATGGGCTATCTGCCCTCATAACTGTCAAGCCACTGCTCGAGAAGGAAAGTCGGTCACTGTCGGGGTCGGGAAACCAAAAATGTCTCTGAACTAATCCATAGGCACTATGTAGTTCCGGTTCAACAACCGGTACTTGATGCTGTTTATCTCTAGAATGTGAGTGACAGAACTCACAAACTCCATCGTCGGCTCAAGGTAAGCTGGAGCTCGGATCTCCATAAAGTGCTCCAGCCCTACCATGGATATCATCTTCTTCAAGTCCTCCACCACGTGGAGGCCCTCAAAGGCTGGAACATCCAGAAAACGCGGGGGAAACTACGGGGCGCCCGCATATGCGATCAAAGTCCACCTAGTGACGCTCATGAATCACCGGGATAGAAGGGCGGGAAGAAGGGGAAGGAGAAGAACCACTGGGAGCATCTCTCAGAACTAGCTGGCGATCAGATCGAGAACTCATATCCGCTGACAGGAAAGCACCTCGGTCGGTCTGGCATGTTGAAGAACACCTCGGCCGAGACACAGCTCGACTGGACCGAGGCGAAGTGTTGTTCGATTTCCTCTCTCTGATTTTCAGTTCTTTTCCCCCAAAATCACTACCAATTGCTTCCTATGGGGTACTTATACTTTTTTCAGCAATAGAAGATGGCAACCAAAGCCAAAAATTGCCCAAATCAGTAAAGAGATAGGAGTTTAGGGTTTTCGACAATTTACCCTAAATTAAGCCGATTTGTGGCGTTTATATGTGCCGCGGTCGAGAAGGGGGTATGGAGGGAAGAAAGAGAAATTTGTTCGCCTTTTATACCCCTCGCCGATTCTGATATCACCTCGGTCGAGGTGGTCCTGACCGGACCGAGGTGGCTGACTAGATTGTCAGACCTAGTCGCCTCGGTTGCCTCAAGAACATCTTGGTCGAGGCGCTGTGACAGCAACCGAGATGTGTCTCAGCCAAACTCCGTCTTCTCAATTTCTTGAACTTCTGTCCTTCCAGTGTATCTCCTGAGTTTTAATCCTTCCTTAGAGAGTACCTGGTTTCTGTCTAGGATACCAAAAACAAAACAAAGCAAAGCGAAACCAAAGTATCTAAAACTAAACTAGAAAAAGAGAAAAGAAAGCAATACCTTGGGTTGCCTCCCAATAAGCGCTTGATTTAAGGTCGCTAGCTGGACCATACGGCATCCCTAAACAAGGTATAGTGGTGCAATCTCCTCAACCTGGACTTCCGGTTGGTACTTCTTAAGCCTATGAACATTGATCTTGAAGCTTCCGCTTGTTTTTCCCCAAATCTCAACTACACCATAAGGGAAAACATGTTTCACAACGTAAGGTCCTATCCATCTAGATTTCAACTTACATGGAAAGAGGTAAAGACGGGAGTTGAAGAGTAGAACTAAATCTCCTTCTTTGAATTCCTTAGGAATAATATGCTTGTTATGCCATTTCTTTGTTCTTTCCTTGTAGATCTTGGCATTCTCATAAGCATTTAAGCGCAACTCTTCCAGCTCAGTGATGTCCAATAGCCTCTTCTCTCCGGATTCCTTGATATCGAAATTCAACCACTTGATTGCCCAATATGCCTTGTGCTCTAACTCGACGGGTAGATGGAAAGACTTCTCATATACCAAATTGTAAGGGGTGGTACCAATGGGAGTCTTGAATGCGGTCCTATAAGCCTAAAGTGCATCGTCCAACTTCATGGACCAATCCTTTCTCGTCCTAGAGACAGTCTTCTCCAAAATTGCCTTGATTTCTCTATTCGAGATCTCGACCTGTCCACTAGTTTGAGGGTGATAAGGGTTTTATACCTTGTGGGTTACCCCATACTTCGATAGAAGTGCCTTAAACTTCCGGTTGATGAAATGTGTCCCTCCATCACTGATGATGATGCGTGGTGTCCCAAAACATGGGAAGATAGTTCGATTGAAGAACTTCACAACTACCATGGCGTCATTAGTGGGAGAGGCAATGGCTTCCACCCATCTAGAAACGTAATCAACAGCTAAGAGGATGTAGAGGTTCCCTGCGGATGATGGGAAAGGTCCCATGAAATCAACTCCCCATACATAAAAAATCTCAACCTCTTGAATATTGTTGAGTGTCATCTCGTTCCTTCTAGACAAGTTCCCTTTTCGTTGGCATGCATCACAAGAAACAACAAACGTTTGCACATCCTTAAATAATGTAGGCCAAAAGAAACCAGAACGTAATACCTTAGCGCATGTTTTGTGAGCGCTAGCATGTCCTCCATAAGGAAGCGAGTGGCAATGCCGTATAACACTAGTAACTTCATCTTCTGGAATGCATCTTCGAAGCATCCTATCCAGACCTCTTTTAAATAGTAGAGGTTCATCCCAGTAGTAGTGGCGTACATCCTTGAACAATTTCTTCCTTTGAGTGTACGTCAATCCGGGCGGTATTTCCTGGCAAACAAGATAATTAACAATATCAGCATACCAAGGTTCTTTATTATCGGAAGCTTGGTGGAGCCAGTGCTCCACCAACTGTAAATGACTCTCAGAAAAGGGTGTAAGAAGTTTGTTGTCCTCAGTTGACAACATCTCGCTTGTTGTCTCGGTCGGTGTCTGAGATGGGTGACCGAGACGTTCTTTAGATAAGAACACCTCGCTTGATCCAGAAAGTGCCTCGGTCGAGGTACTGGAACTGGGACTGAAACTTGATTTTCTCCTCTCCTGGATCAGTTTCTTAATCTTAGCTCCTGGATCTGCTTCTAGTACCTTTAAGCTCCGTATATCTGCATCACAAGAAGCATCTATACCTTCCTCCATTAAGCTAAAACTAATAACTCTTTCAAGAGGGTCATTAATAAGGATAGAGCTCACCAATTCTCTTGATTCTTCTTCATCATAGATGTTGAAGATATCGTCCTCCAGCGGCTCTCCTTTCATTGTAGCAAGCAATGAAAATTCCACTTGATCACCGCCAATGTTGAATTTCAACTTGGCGTTCTTACAATCCACATTGCAACCCGAATTTGCTAGAAACAGTCTCCCGAGAATGATAGGAACGGGATAATCTGCGGGTATATCAAGTACAACAAAGTCTATAGGTAAATAGGAGTTACCTAACTTAACGGGAACGTCTTCCAAAATGCCCACGGGATGGGTAATGGAGCGATCCGCCATATAAAACCTTATCTTAACAGGCTTGGGCTCTCCAAGTCCGATCTTCACACATAGCTCCAGCGGGATGATGCTCACGCTGGCTCCTAGATCACACAATGCCTCACAAGTTACATCCCCAACTTGAATGGGAATGCAAAATGAGCCGGGATCTCTTAACTTAGGTGGCATCTTCTCCTTCGTGATTTGAATGAGCTCCGAGGATTTAGATGTCATCCTAACTTCTCCAAAGTCTTCCAGTTTCCTCTTCCTTGATAGAATCTCTTTTAAGAACTTCCCATAGGCGGGCATCCCTAGAATAGCATCAAGGAAATGGATGTTAATATGTAGTTTATTCATCAAGTCAAGGAACTTACCAAAATGCTTGTCTAGATGTGCTCTGGCCCTTGACTGAGGAAATGGAAATGGTGGTTTATAAGCAGGAGGTGGGACATAAACTTCAGATTTGTCCTTCGCTTTCTGGGACTCCACCTCGGGTGGCACCTCGACCGAAGTGTTCCTCATCTGTACCCTGACCGAGGTGTTCTTCGTCTGCACTGGCACCGACCGAGGTACTAGATTTGCAGTTTTTAGTCCACTTCTCGTCGTTATTGCCATGATCTGTCCTTTGGGGTTGCTTTCTTTCCTTGTTGGGAGCTTCCCTGGATCTCTTGGCGCTTCATTCGCCTTATTAAAGAATTGTTGCTCTAAGGCTTTTTGTTCCTTCGAAAATGAAGTCATAGACGTCTCCATAGCGTTGAACTTGATCAAGATGGCCTCCAGCACTGCATCTTTCTTCTCTGGCTGGGACGAACTTGATCCAGGCTCATGGCTCTTCAATGGAGTAGAAGAAGAAGAAGAGTGATTAAAAGAATTATTAGAATTAGAATTAGAATAAGGGTTACCCAAATTTTGTTGATTAGATCTCCAATTGTTGCTGTTGGAGCCTCTATTGTTGTTGTAATTGTTGTTCCTGGACCCTTGGTTGTTGTTCCTTGACCCTTGATATCCTCCCTCTTCCTTCTTTGTGTGAGCCACCAAAATGTCCTTCAATTGCTTCACATCGTTCTTAAGGGAGATGAGTTGATTATCATTTGATAGAGTGTCCTAGAAATTTACTCTCTTAACTCCATTTTCGGTTTCTTGATGGGAGTACTTCTCCATATGCAAAGCTTGCTTTTCAATGAACTCCCAAGCTTCGTCTATCGGCATATCCATGAATGTGCCGGCGGAAAGTAGTTGAAGATTGAATTGAGTAGCTCCATCCAATCCCTTGAAGTATATATCCAGCAAATCTATCTTTGGAATCCCATGATGTGGGCAATCCAATAGAATATCTTTGAATCTCTCCCATGACTGGGACAAACTCTCCTTGTCCTTCATGATGAATGCATTAATCTTCCCTCTCATTTCAGCGGTTTTGGAGGGGGAAAGAACTTCGTTAGAAACTCCGTCGTCATCTCATCCCAAGTGTTGATCTTTCCGGGTGGAAGAGATTGATACCAAGTAAGCGCCCTGTCCTTCAAAGAAAAGTAGAAAGGCCTTAGCTTGTAATTGTTGTTTTCCAGCCTTGAAGGTCTCAAGGTCTCCATCAGGATCTCGTAGTTTTGCAAATGCTGATGCGGAGACTCCCTCTCTAAACCCTCAAACTGGCATTGGCGGATCATGGATAGAACTTGCGGTCGAAGCTCGTAATCATGCTCCGCTGGATCACCTAGGTTGACTCCTGGATGCCTCACTTGCTGATTAGGGTCCATTCTCTGTCCCAGGGTTTGTGGAATTCCAGCAAAAAGAACATCTCGGACAGGCATCCGAGGTGGATGTATCTCGGCCCCGACAACTGGGACCGGGTCCTGCCTCGGTCAAGAATCTGGTCGATGCAGAATCTGGGCTCGTAGATCGGCCATATCTGCTTCAATCTCTGGAGTTCTGGTGCAAGTCTGTTCTATTTCTCACTGCAGTTCTTCCTTTTTGAGGCGCAATTGTTCCAACGCCTCCTTCAATTCGGCCTCAAGATCGCGATTATCTTGGTTGGTCATCTTAGCTTCTTTCAAGCGTCGTTTGTATGTCTTTTCTGGTTCGGGATCGTAAGGAACGATTTCCTTCCCAGAACAGGTTCTTTGCATAAACCTAAGAAAAAGATCCTGCGAAAACACTCAAGTAGAGTGGTTAGTAGCAACAAGGGCAATTGCCCCGAAAGACAACCGCAACAGGCTTGGTCTAGACCAAGTCCCCGGCAACAGCGCCAAAAACATGTTCGCTCCAAACGGTGTGTGCAAGCTTTAAATTTATATCCCAAGAAGTATGCTTAAAACAAGGATGCAAACCAGCAGTGTACGGATCAATTGTAATAAAAAGCAAGAATTTCAGGGGTCGATCTCAAGGACTTAGGTGAAACTATTCAAGAATAGGTTGTCAATGTAACTAATAACCACAAAAGCAATTAAAGTAATCAAAGATGATAATAAGGTCAAGTAAGGGGAAAATGCGGATTTTAGGGATTAAAGCATCTAGTTGTGGTTCCGACTCAAGATCTCAAAGGATAACTCGGACGAAGTTGAGATTTTACAAAGGGAAGGTGTTTCTAATATGGGAATAGATTACCGGGTAAGTCTCACTACTCACTATCCCAAACCAAAGTTCCTATCACCGGGTAAGTCTCAAGGTACTAAGGAAAGGAACTATAATCTCAAACCAACAGACCACCCAAGGGAATAGAATAAACCTTTACCGGGTAAGTCTCAAGCTAACTCACAAAGATGGGATGAAGGCACACTCAAACCCAAATAAAGGATAAACCTTTATTGCCTACACCTATGATCATGGGTAAACAATTAAAGGAATCACCGGGCAAGTCTCATCCTAGGCTTGCATTGAACCGGGAAAGGTGTAATAAGGGTAGGATTTGGCAAACTAGAACACTTAACTCTCAGTTTCGGATCAGAAAAGGTTCACCTCGTTCAGTCAAGTTCCACCCCAGCCGAGATGTTCATCGACTGAGCGAGGTACTCTAGGGTTAAGGTTAAAGACTCGAACTTTCAGGGTCCTACTGGGATTAAGATCATTCTATCATCATCTGTCCTACAACTTTCAGCCAATCACCCTAGAATCGCACAAGAAATTTAGCCTCTCATCATCATGATAACAATAATCAAATATATGGGAAAGGAATGAATATTCGAACAAGTAAACCTTAAGAAAAAGGCCTCAATAACTGAATCGAATAAATAACAAATCAGCGTTCCTCAAATCACAAATCGAACAAGACAATAAACCAAAAAGGGAATCTAAGAAAGTCTTACAAACTCCCTCTTAAGCTAACTCCAAACTATCAATCCTTCCTTGATTGATCTTCAATCTTCCTTCAAGCTTCCAGAAAATCTCCTAACTGCTGCATTGATCCAAAGATATCGATATGGCTGAATTGTGGAAAATCCAACCCCTTATATAGGAGAATTATCTTTCAAAGATAATAATATCTTAAAAAGATAATTTCCTATAAAATATATTCATATCTCTAAAATAGATCTCCCTAAAATAAGATCTTCCTTCCAGAAATCCAGCCCAAAAGTATAAGATATCTTCTTTCCATAATTAAAAGATCTCAGCCAAAAAATATGATCTCTCTGGAGGCAGGGTGTTCGCCTCGGTCGGGACGCTCCTCAAGATTACCTCAGTCGATGTGACACTGTAGTTGACCGAGGTGAATCTCAACTGAATGTGAAATCTCTCAAATCTGGTCGAAAGTAAATCTTCTTCATTAATTTCATGCTTCATGAATTCTTCTTTAAGCTCCGGAATGTAGCTCCTATGACTTCTTAGCTCCTTAGCTCCATTTCGATCCAAAACGTGCCATTTTACCTACGATTACAACGAAACTAGGTGTAGACCTCTATTCCCATAAAGGTAGATGAAGCAACAATATAACCATATAATATACATCCATACATGCAGATTATTGAAGATAAACGTCTAAATAAGTCCCAAAATATAGACTATAATACATGCTATCAATGATCCTTGGATGTTCACATGCTCCCTTGGTTTAGTTGTGAAGTGTGAAAGTGTTGGAAGTACAAGTGTTAGCCTTTGTCGTGGTTCTTCTGTCGTCAAGAAGTCGACAGATGCCTCTATCAAGGATCCGGCCCCGCGCCTGCATAGAGCCGCCCCTGCGGACGCCTTTGCCCATCCGCCCCCGCGGTTTCTTCTACAATAACTCTCGTTCTTGTGAGTTGCTTCTTTCCTTGCTTTCCTTATTCCTTTCCTGGTTTCTTCTGGATGTTCCTTGACCCTTGAGTGTTTTGTAAGACTAAGGTTGAGACCTTAGCTTGTGGAGATCTCTTAGAGATCATTGAGGATTGGAGTTATAGACTTCTAGTAATCGTGTTGTTCTTGATTCTTGATGCTTGTGTGAAAAGGATTTCCTTGTTCCTTTCCTGAGGGAAACTGAGCCATTATTTGAGTGTTTGCTGATGTGGTGAGCAGCCGCCCCTGCGCCTTCTGGTGCTTTGCCCCTGCGCCTTCTGGTGCTTTGCCCATGCGCCTTCCTGTCACGCAGGTGCTTCTTCTGTAGGACCTACCTAGGGTGGTATGGATCCTTTCCTTTCCTAGTATGAGTGGCGTAGAGGCATGCTAGGTATGAGAGTGAGTTGTGGATATTATGATGTTGTACATGCGGGTTATGGCTTTAAGGTTTAGTATGTGTTTGAGGGTAATGCCTTAGGCATTTGAAGGTTATGATGTGATTTTGAGGTTTGGATTCGAGTTATGAGTTGAGGATGATTATAAGGTTTAGGAGGTGGAATCTCCTAACACTGGGACAATGTTGATATTATTGTGCTGTGTTGATGCAGGCACTGATCGTTTCCCCGAGGGGAAGCCGTGATCACTGATACGGATTGCGATTGAGATAGGTAAGTCCTTGGGACATACTTAGCGAGCAATTATGAGTTTAAGTGTGTGTTGTGGTTGTGTGTGTGCATATGTGTGTTGCATTTATAAGCTAACCGGACTAGGATGACCCTACATGCATATTAATTGGCCCAAGCTTATGATAACGGGCGGTGATAACTTGCCTAGCGCAAAATTGGGTGGATAGGGGGTTCTCTGCGACCCGTCCTCCAGGCGGTGATGATTGACACCATTCCAAACCTGAGGAGAGACGAGGACAGAGGTGTTGGGAGTTTACTCTATACCTCACAAGGAAATGAATTAGTAATGGTATAACTTAAGTAAAGATGATAAATGGATTTGTGTGTGTACATAGCATGATGTGATGTGTTGATGTGTTATATGTGCTACTGCTTCATTCTTATTCATTTTTGTTAGCTAACGGTTTTATGCCGTGTTGTAGATGATTTGCAGGTTATGAAGACTGTAGAGTGAGCCAAATGGATGATCAACCGAGGACTTTTGTACACTAGGTTGGGCATGAGGTTTTAGGGTGTTTTGTACTCGGATGTTTATGGTTTGACGTTTTGGTACTCGGCTGTGATGTTGTAAACCTTTTGATATATATATTGTACAATTTTATGTATTTGGTTTTAATCTACATGTGTCTTGTTGTAAGATTCAGTGAACTTATTGTCAGGTCAATGCCAGGATCCACTGTGAGATCCTAGCCCAGTAGCACCCCGAGTCCCGCGGATTTGGGGTGTTACATTACTGTCCCCGTCACACAACAAGTACCCATTCAGGTTTCGAAGGAGACAATTTCCTCTCATGTTTTGTTTTGCAATGACAATTAATAAGAGTCAAGGCCAATCACTTTCACAAGTAGGACTATATCTTCCAAGCCCAGTTTTCAGCAATTGATAGTTATATGTTGCTATTTCAAGGGTTACAAGCAAAGGCGGGCTTAAGATATTGATTTGCGATGATGAGGGGAAACTTCAGGACACTATAGACAATGTAGTATATAATACAGAGGTCTTCCAAAATATCAACTAAGGTATGAAAAAAATTAAAGCAGATACATTCATCGTCATTTATAAACATATATTGGAACTTGAATATGTACTTTCATTGACCCTTAAAAAAATTTGTGTTTTAGGTACCGTGATCGTGTCATCAAGATTATGTAATGTTGAAACGTTCATAAATATGTTATCTTGATTCTCAATTACCGATATTAATAAACCATTAGTTTACATTTTCATATTAATTGGGTTAAATAACATTGTATAAGTTATTTAAAAAAAAAAAAAAAAAAACTCTTACATGGCACAAGCAATACACTAGTTTTGAATGTAATCAATCTACTTATTTAAATCAGATTTATGTCGATATTCTGGTCGTGATAACAACAAGAAAGTGTTAGCAGAAGAATGTGAAAGAGCTATGAGAGCTTTGAGTAGTCAACACCATACGCAACAACGTTTGAATAGAGTGGGATTCAAGGAGTTGAAGCCGGATTTCTCAAGAAGGCAATGAGGCTAGTTCAGAAAGTCTTGTAGAAGAATTCTCTGTGTTTATTGGTGGAAGCACGAGAATACCCAAAATTCAACAACTCTTGAAGAATTCTTTGTGTTTTCAACATACCAAGATCAACAAATTTGAAACAAAGATATTTTTCCAAATTATCTGTTTAATTGTGATTATATTTCAATATATATTCACATATTTTCTATATATCTAAAAATTTAACTTTTAAGTTGACCCTTTCAACTATTTTACACCAACTCATTTAGAAAAATTTAAACTAAATAATATAAATTTAGGATAAGTTTCCGCATAAACAAAGTTGACTCTATCAAATCAATTAATTTAGTTTTAGCTTTAATAAATTGACTTAATTATTAAATTCTAAAAAAAATTAAATATAAGACCTCAACATAAAAAAAATGAATCTAAAAAACCGATAAATTTTACCTTTACAAATTGGCATAATTTTCAAAACAGTTAGGTTCAAATTAGCAAGTGATGATCGAGGTGTCGTATCAAAATATAAAAGGGTTTATTTAACCAAATTCTTTTAATATAAAAATAAATTTAATATAAAAATAAATTTAATAGTTATTTTTAATTATCAAAATAAGAAATATGTTGGGCATTAAATCCCTTTTTATGGTTATCTTTAGGTGAAAGTAAAATTATCCCAACAATCTGTAAAAAATAATAATAATGAATACTATGTTTCTACCTAACATCATAAAGGGATATGTTAAAAAATCATGCTCATTATATCTTGCATGTGGAAAATGAGATAGTTAAATTTAATATTAACTAATAAAAAAAATCTAATATACAATTTGGACCCAGTTTACAAACAACCATGTTTATAAAAAACGATTATCTTTATGCATAGTCCTTGTTCAACCTCCTTCTATTATAATAATATTTTAATTAATTGATAAAAAAAAATATTATTATAGTTAATATATTGTGCCGTATCTGAACAATTGATAAACTATCTAAAACTTAGATTTTAGAGATCATTTTTGCTAATTTTCAGGTTTTTTAATGTCTCGTCAAAACTAAATTATGTAATACATTGAATATGTATTATATGTGAAAGAATGCAGAAAGACAAAACAAAAAAAATAGGGCAATTTTGATAATTAGATATTTTTGAGAAATTACAGTACTAACTAGGTTTTTAATATTTCAATTGAGTAAATATATTCCAACCTTTTGTATTTATTCTCATACTAGTGTATAGCCCGCACCTTGTGCGGGTATCTTTATAATATTAGTTGTACGAACTTAAGATATATTTATGAAGTTTTATAATAATGATTCGGATTTGATTATTCTTAAAACGAAAAAATAGTCACAAATAAAGAACTTATTATTCTACACTTCATAAATTTAATCCTTATACAATGCACAATTTTTTTTTAAAAAATTACAATACACAACTCCGTTATAGACTTATAACTAAATTACTTTAATATATTGTAATTATCTAAATGGAACCCGAAATATAATTTTGTAAAAAAAAAAGAATTTGAAACGAAATGTGTGATAAATAATAAAATAAAATTTGAAATTTTTTTTAAAATAAATACACAAAAATTTGAAATAAAGTTTAAAAACACAAACAGAAGCAAAAACAAATTATTGGATGAACGAAATTTAAAATGTGGAATTTTATTTTTTGTAACGACCGACGTAATATAAAAAGAATACCCGTATTTTATGATTAAAAAACATAATAGGACAACACAATAGTAAGATAAAAAAAGAATACCCGTAGAGTAATACTTTTATTTAAAAAAACATACATTTTCAATAAATCATTTATATTTAAAAAAATTCAGAATCTGAAAATTTGTAAATTCAAAAATAATTTATAGATGACGATAAAAAATTTTATAATATAAAATTAAACAAAATCACATACAATAACGGATAAATTAGTATTAATTTAGACAATTATAAACGCTTTTCAAGTTCTTAAAGTATTAGTCTTACTTGATAATCGACGTGGGATAGCAAATTCGTTGAAAACAGTAAGTAAACGACCCATAAAAAAGTAGGCCAAAGACCCATAAAACATATATTAATCCGTTATGAATAAAAATTATAGCTAAACTTAGCTAAAAGAACAAAAAAAAATGTATCATTTGTTTAATCTTCAATATCCGTTATCAACCTCTATTTATACAAGTTCTCAAACCATCACTTTTAGTACGTCAACGACCTATATAATGGATATTAATTTATGAATAAAAGTTATACTTAAAATTAGCAAAAAATCGCTGAAAATACTTAGCGACCCACAAAACAGTAGGTCAACGACCCACAAAACAGTGATTTAACGACCCACGAAACAGTAGACCAACGACCCACAAAATAGTAGATCAACGACCCACAAAACAGTAGGCCACAACGACTCACAAAACAATAGGTCAACGACCCACATTACAGTAGGTCAACGACCCGCAAAATAGTGGATCGTTCCACAAAACAGTCGGTCAACGACCCACAAAACAGCAGACCAACGACTCACAAAACAGATATTAATCCGTTATGAATAAAAATTATACTTAACTTAGCCAAAAGGCCAAGAAGTGTGTGATTTGTTTAATCTTCAAACCCTCTATTTATACAAGTTATCAAACTATTAGACTTACTTATAATCGATGTGGGATAGGGAATTCTGTGAAATTTTTTAATGTAAATAGATTGAGCTTATAATCCTTTAAAAATAAATTAAGAAAAAAAATAAAAATATTCCCAATAAATAAATTACTTAAATTTCGACGGCTTCAAAATAAAAGAAATACGTAAACCAAATTATTTTTAAAATATATAGGAGATCTTGTTACTTAATTTTACAAAATTTTGTTTTATTTTTGGATTAATAAAAAAAATTATAAGGTTTAATAAGTTAATTAAAAAAAGATTTAACCCTACAGAATTTGCGAGAATGACACGTCATCTTTAGTGTCTTTTGTTTTAGTATAGTATATAGATTCTACACACTCTTCTCTCAAGGGTACATTTACTAAATATAAAATTAGAAAAAGCCTATTAAACCAAATTATTTAAAAAAAATAGTCACGATTCTATATTTCTTAGCAGAGAGAAAGATGGTTTAGGGATGTACATTTTTCGATATGATCGTAATATATTATGGTGATGATATTTTGAATTTAATTATTATCTAATCTGGAGAGAAGATTGTGTCAAGGCCCTGGATATGTAATGTCCTCGATATGTAATGTTGAATATCATTCCATGGCGCGTAGTACAAAGTGACCGAGTCAGCTCGCTCCGAGGCGCCACCCAGGAATCAAACGCATTAAACCGGCTCCTATATATATCTGCACTTGAGAATGCTTCTAAACAAAAACGAACACTCAGGAAAGCATTGCAGCATAATAAAATACATCGATCCAGCAATCAACCTCTACGTACATAGCCATGGTAGCAGCCGCGAGCAACAACAGGTGGTTCAAATGGGCTGTTTGGGGGATGCTTTTCTTAGCAATTGCTTCGGAGTTTGTCATGGGCGCAGATGCGAAGCGTGCGCGTGGGTGGCGAAGAGTGGCTCGGTCCCCTCAGCCAAGTCACTCTGCCTCGCCGGCTTCAACCAACCCCGATTACGTCTCACTCATCTTACTTCTCACTTCTGTTTTTTCCTTTCTTTACTTGTAATCGGAGTGTGTTTATGATTCCATATATATATATATACACACACGTATGTATGTGTACGAGCAAACACAATATGTAACTTTTATAAATTTTAGTGTTTATTATACACTTTGTACTAATTATACATTGTTTTCTTATATTATACAGCATAACGTTTCTTAAATCTTATAAACATGTCCAAAATTCCTAAATGCTTATCAATGCATTATTATGATGCTAATGGTATCTCCAAATTGTATACGTGGACGACTCTTACATCTTAGAATCATAATTTCATCTAATCATTGCTAAACATCGATTATACAGCCAGATCAAGTTTAGTATACGTTTAACATTTCAAAAAATAAAAAGTTTAGTATACGAGGTTGGTGGACACATGTCCTATTCTCGATTGGTTTTAGAATGAAAATGCTGCATCTTTGTTTGATGTTTGGACAATCTTCATTGTCGGATCCACACAATGTCTACATATCAACACCAATATTGTCGCTAGGGGCAAATCACGTCTCCTCTTACACACTAGAGATCGTAGAAGACATATGTCCCCGTATTCTAAAGGTAGTTGAACCACCAAGAGAAGGATACGGGCTCACATTGCAACTAAATTTTGCTAATATACCACAAGGCTTAGGTATGGTACAATCAATGACTTCATATTTTATTAGATTCGGAATCTCACAACTTTAGACATGAAAAGTTTATTATCTCAACCCAAATTACGAACTCGATTCCAGACAGCAAGAAGATTCTTACATATATTGCAGCTGTGGAAGCTGTAATTGCAAGGGCTGAGCTGAAACAAGTAATGTTCAACTTGAGCTCCATGGACAATCAAGAGATTCTTCCAAGACCAATCAAATTTGTTTATCACCCAAGAGAGCCCTTTTATATCATCAATCATGTAAGATTAATCCTTGTACAAGTACAAAAATGGCGATGAAAGCTTTCCTACACATAATAGGTGGATTCAATTTACAGGCATAGAATATCATTGCTTTGCTCCTGATGCGTTTCAAAGATGCCACAGACGTGATCATCGCAACATCTTTCTTCCAGGTTTGGTTTTCATTATGATAGATGATCTTGCATTGAAATTGAGATAATCTTCCATCAGGCCGTCTAATGAGTTTCGGAGGGTTGTGTTAACATTTTTTTTTAATTAATTTTAAAAGTTATATTTTATTAGGAAAATATAAGAAGAAAAGATTAAAATTAACTTTTTTAATAAAAAAATAGATGAAAGAATGAAAATAAAAGTAAAATAAGATTGCTCTTTAACTTTATTATACTTTTTATAAAAAAATTATACAAACGAGGAGATAAAAATAAATTATAAAACAAAAAAAAAAAAAAGAAAAAGTTAAGAGCACTCATTTTTATAAATTAACTAAAAATAAACATTATGACCCCAAAAAAAACTAGGAGTCGTCTATTGTTGGGTTTAATGACACCCCTTGTTAAACGGGTCTCGTCTTCAACAAATGTGATCATGGCAGATGGATGTTGCCAATTTTGAATGGGGTAAGGCCCCTCAATGCTCATGGTCGCCCATCCCTCCTTCGGAATTAAGAGGCGAGTCAATACAAGATTTGAGCACTAATGGAGCCTTCATATCCTTCGGTGTGTGTGTATATATATATATATAGGGTGTGGTTCCCATGAGAACATCCCTAACGTGAGAACATGAGAACAATTGTACACCGTTGGATGTGAGTATTAAGGGTTGAGATTTATAATAGATATCAAAAATAATAATAACTACGACTAATAATAATTAGGAATCCAACAATAACTACGAATAATCCACTCAACCAACAATAACTACGAATAATACATTAAACGATATGGCACATTCGTAACAAAACTGATAATAATTACGAATTTGTTCTAATGTTCTCACGTTAGGGGGTGTTCTCATAAGATCTACTATCTCTCTCTCTATATATATATATGTATATATATATATATATATATATATATATATATATGTATATATATACATATATGTATATATATATATATGTATATATATATATATATGTATATATATATATATGTATATATATATATATATGTATATATATATATGTGTGTGTATATTATATATATATATATGAATAGTTATCTCTTTGATGAAGTTGAATTGTTTGTGAGATTGAGAGAGACTGGATAAATTTTCCTTAGGGTTTCCATTGGATATATGTTGTATATATAAGAAATACAAATATGACTAATTACAAAATAGGCCTAATACTTACATAAATTATCATACCCCAGCAGTCGAAACTGGAGGAAGCAATACAGTGAGACTGGAACTAAAATCTAGAAACAATTGTCTCGGTAGGCCCTTTGTAAAGATATGTGTATACTGAAAGCCGAAGGTACATGAAGAACTCAAACGTGACCACAAGCAACCTTATCTCGGACGAAGTGAATGTCAAGCTCAACATGTTTGGTTCGTTGGTGTTGAACAGGGTTAGATAGGTAGCAAATATGTTATCAGTGTAGACAATAGATGCCTTTGCAAGCGGGCAATGAAGCTCAGGTAATAGATTATTGTAAGGCCCCAGTTTCTTCTTCACCGCCCCCGCGGTGAAGAAGGCCGCCCCAGCGGCAAAATTGCTTGTCACCCCCCCTCCCCGCGGTGACAAGGGGCCGCCCCAGCGGCACAAGCGATCCGCCCTTGCAAATTCGCTGCAGATCGCACCCGATCGGTTTTCGTTCGTTTTATCTTCCTTCCATAAATAGAATATCCGATCTTCTATCTTATGGTCCGGCTTCCTTATCATCTTCCTAACTCTAGACGACCTTTCCATGTATCTTTCCAACCTCTTTTATATATTCCCGTCTTTTCTTCTTTTTCCCGTTTCTTGCTTACGTCTTCTTCATGTTGTGGCTGCATGTTCATCCTTCTGTTTCGTTTTCTTCTTTCGTTCTTCCTTTTCTTCTTCACCAAGAATCAAGTTTGAACCTTGATTCTTGTTTGCATCTCCGTTGTTGATGTGTTGCTGTTCTGAGGCTCTTTTGGTTGAGTCTTGACGTGGTTGGATCAAAGGTTTGAGCTTTGGATCCCTTGCTGAGAACTTCTGTCGAGAAGAAATCCCGGCAGCGCCTTCTGACAATGCACCGCACCGGCAGTTGCACACTCCCGTCCCCGCGGCAAGCCGCCCCTGCGCCTTGCTCCGCCGCCCCTACGGTTCCTTTTACAATAACTCTCATTCTTATGAGTTGCTTCCTTTCTTGCTTTCATCGTTCCTTTCCTTGATTTTGATGGATGTTCCTTGCCCCCTGAGTATGCTGTAAGATTAAGGTTGAGCCCTTAGCTTGTGGAGATCTGGTAGAGATCATTGAGACTAGAAGTTATAGACTTCTAGCAACCAGTTCGTTCCTGATTCATGATGCTTGTGTGAACAGGCTTTCCTTGCTCCTTTTCTAAGAGAAACGAAGTTGTTATTTTAGTTGTTGCTGAGTTTAGATTACCTTCGAGTGAGGTAAGTCCCTTGGACTTTCTTAGCTTCATTCTGTATATTGGTTTGAGTGTTTTGACTTGTTTGTGTTGTTTATTGTTTATAACGGATAACCGGAATAGGATTCACCTTTATAACCTTAACTGGCCCAAGTGTATGATAACCGGGCGGTGACCACTTGTCTAGTTCTACAGGAGACTATAATGTTCTCTTGTAACCCAGGATCGTAGACAACGGATAGTACTAATCTATTCCTATTGGTAGACGGAAGTGGAGGCAAGTTTCGGGAAATTCTCGTGTGACAAAAGAATTTGTATTAGTAATTGATAACTTAATGAAAGATAATAACCGTTTGTGTGCGAGCATGCTATATGTTTACTTTACCTTATGTTTGTTTGTGCCTTTACGTTCTTTCTGATATCTAGAATGTTAGCTAATGGTTTATACCGATGTTGTAGATGTTCCATAGATTTAGGATATTGCTGAGTGATCCGGACGGTGTGGTCAGCCGGGGTTCCCGTACATTATAGGACGGGATCGGGCTTATGTTTATTTTGTTGCTTTCCCTTTTGTTTTAAACTCGGTTGCGAGTCTTTTACATTTTCCTTTGTTTAAACATTTGGTTTTATATTGAGTTTTGGTTTTTATTTGTCTGTGTCTTGTTGTAAGATCCGTTGTGTTGTTGCTACTCTGAGGGTCGGGACCCGTTATGAGGCTTAACCTGTAACACTTCGAGTTCCCAGAACTTGGGGTGTTACAATATCGTATCAAAGGTCTAGGTTGACAACAATGGCACTCAAAATCTTCTAAAGGTCGGATAGATAAGTAAATAGAACCCGCAAGGGGTCTAACGTTTTTAAAAGGGGGTTTTGTTTTAAACTTGTCGGTCGGGGATAAATGTACGGGCAACCACCACTATCTCCACGGATCTCAGCAGTTAGTGTTTCTTTGTTGTTGGCCTATATATGCGTTTTTTGGATTTCTGCTTTAGCTGTAGCGTGGCCTTATATCTATATTCTTATATATCTATCCTTATAGCAGATGACGCGTACTAGAGCTACATCTGCTATAGGGAGAGGAAGGGGTCGACCACCACTTCCACCTGTCATCCGTGGACGAGGACGTGCAGGAAGACCTCCACTAGCTAGAGGTCGGAGCCAAGCCCCAATTGTTGATCCGCCTATCGCTGAGGCGTTCGTTGAAGAAGTTGTTGAGAGTGTTGTTCCTGATGCTGGAAACGAGACCGCTGCTAGGTCGGGAACACAGAGTGCCATCGACAAAGTTGGGTCGAGTGTCTATCAGAGCTTCTGCATATCGCGACTATGTGCAAAGAGTAGAGGAGGCTATAAGGACTGGAGGACCTGCACCAATACCTCTAGTTCCCACGAGAATAGCTGAGGTTTCGCAGAGAGGTATATAGGTTGTTGTCCCGTCTGCTAGAGTTGATGAGGTTGCTAGAGCGCCGGCTGAGGCAAAGGAGCCGAAGCCCGACAGTTGGTTGAAGGCTTTCGACTAGTTGAAGGTTTCCACTTTCATGGGAAAGACTGGATTGGAGGTGGAGTTGTGGCTTGGATAACTGGATTCTTCTATGGATGCGATCGGTTGTCCAAAGGGACGTCGAGTCAACATAGCACACACGCTGCTGAATGATAAGGCTCATTCTTGGTGGAGGACTACTCGTAGTAAGGTCACTAGTTATGAGTAGATGAAGACGGTGATTAGAGAGCGCTACTGCCCTGTAGCTATGAGGAGGGATCATCTTCAGGATTTCCTCAAGGCTGGATTCGAGGATTTGCCGATTGTTGAGATTGTCAGCAAGTTTGGGGATGAGTTGTCTTTGTTGGCTCCGTTTGAACCACCGGAGGATCAGAATGTTTACCTTTTCTCTCGGAGGTCGAGGGAGTCGACACTCTTATCTTGATGGTTTCCATTGCGATTCTTTGACAGATTATCAGGATAGAGCTTCTGCTTATGAGAGAGACCGACTGGGTCAGTGGAGAGCTTCTCAGATTGGAGGTCCTAAGAAGAGGTAAAAGATTGAATCATCCAGTGTTGGAGCTGGAGCAGATGGATTTGGGCGCAGTTAGACGCTGGGAAATTCTGGTTTTCAACAAAGTTCAGATAGAGAAGGACAGTGTCATAACTGCGGAGGTGCAGGACACATTCGAGCTGATTGCAAGAAGCTTACAGTGACTTGATTTTCTTGTGACAAGCCCAAACACAAAGCTGCGTTTTGCCGTCAAGGCAAGGCACTATCGCAGTAGGGTTGTTTACTTGCTAGTGCTGCAGGAGATGGACAAAGATCTCAGTATCAGTAGCAGCAGCAATAGAGAGTTCCTGGTTCTACCGCTCCTTAGGATCCACTCCGGGTTAGGACAGAGGACGTGGAGGTGCTACTTTTGACACTAGAGGTGCCTCAGCTAGAGTTTATGAGCTGAGGAGTGCAGTGGAGCCAACCGCTCCAGTGACCACATGTACGATTCATATTAATGGTTTTCTTGTCAGAGTTCTTTTCGATACCGGTGCTACACATTTTTATATATCTGATGCATTTGTAGATAAATTGACCTTAGTTACTGTAGAAGGTAGACCCTTCTTTATAGGATTACCCGATGGGGTAAGATTCGAGGTACACGAGAGGTTCGCAATTGCCCTATTAGATTGGGAGGTTGCGATTGACCAACTGACTTCTTCGTCATGTACTTAGTACATGAAGAAGTTATCCTGAGTTTGGATTGGATGGATCGACATCGAGCAGTTATGGATATCGGAAAGAGGACATTGACGGTAACTATAGATGTTGGCCATGTTTAGATCTTCAAAAGATGGGATCTCGGGAAGACTAGTACAATCATCAGTGCAGTGCGAGACTTATCAATCCGGGATGCGAGACTTTTTGGTGCTACGCCATGAAGGATAGTACGAGTCCAGCTTTGGAGGAGATTCTAGTAGCTTGCGAGTTTTCCGACATATTCGGAGAGCCATCAGGTTTACCTCCACAACGGAGTGTAGACTTTGGCATTGAGCTAGAGCCCGGTACGAGACCGATCTCTAAGTCTCCTTACCGTATGACGCCAATCGAGATGCTTGAGTTGAAGAAGAAGCTCGAGGAGTTAGTAGAGAAGGGCTTCACCTGCCATAATGTATCTCCTTGGGGCGCACTAGTACTCTTCGTCAGGAAGGACGGGTCATTGAGGTTATGTATCGACCACCGAGAGTTGAACCAGTTGACGATCAAGAACAAGTACCCATTGCCCCGTATCGACAATCTTTTACATTAGCTGCATGGAGCTTCAGTGTTTTCGAGGATCAATATGAAATTTGGATATCACCAGCTGAGGGTTAGAGAGTAGGACATAGCTAAGACGACATTTCAAACGAGATATGGACACTACGAGTGTTCGCCCCTAATCGTGCGTGCAAATAAGTTTTAGATTTATAAAACTGAAACAAAAGCAAGCGAACCCGCAGTGTACGGATC
Source organism: Fagopyrum homotropicum (assembly GCA_033239125.1). Classification (NCBI taxonomy): domain Eukaryota; kingdom Viridiplantae; phylum Streptophyta; class Magnoliopsida; order Caryophyllales; family Polygonaceae; genus Fagopyrum; species Fagopyrum homotropicum. The sequence continues at coordinate 51,425,806 of BSWB01000005.1, forward strand.
GACGTAGTTAAGCAAGTATTCTAGAAAATCGAACTCAGGGATTTGGTGAGTCAAATTCAGTTTTGAATAATCGAGCAAGCAAAAGTATAAAAGCTTTGCAAATATTGGGGAAAACAGCAACCCTAATGATCCAGATATCTAATTGTGGCAATCGATTCAATATATTCTAAAGATGTAAGGACAGAGTTGAGACTTGCAAAGGTATAACTAATGTAAGGTTATGTACAGTGAAGTTCCAAAACCCTATATGTCTTACCCAAAGGCACTCTCTATAAAGGTTGTTGAGGTTGCAGTATAGAAAGGATCTAAAGACAAGAATTAATCTTAAATACCCATGCCCAAACCCAAGGAATCAAAGATAAACTAAAACGGTTAAGGTTGTGACACTCGAAACCGAAATAGAGGATGTTGAGTCTCACTACTACCTAGGAAAAGCAAGCCAATGCTAGGTTAAAGCTAATCTTTAACTTTGGATTAAAGCAAAAGCAAAAGTAGTAAAACAGAGGAAATCACGGCTAGATCTTGAAGAACCACGGCCGTGGAACTCAAGAACAGACCGTGGTTTAGGGTGTCGACGATGTTTCTCATACTCTCAGGGTCCAATCAAGTTACGATCGATCTAGCATCATCTAATCCACAACTATCAATCCTTCACCTTAGAATTTCTAAAGGGTTTTAGCCAATAACCATCATCATGATATCAAAAATCAATTTAAGAAGAAAGAAAGATGAAAACCCTCGAAAACTAAATAACAAATCAAAGTCAATCTCGAATCCGAATAACAAAAGTAGTATGTTTATGAATTCAGAAAATGGAATAAGAATCCTCACAGCGATCTAGAGAAACAACAAAGAACGGGGTGTCAATCCGTCCTCCAATGTAAACTCTAGAATATCCGAAAGTACACAATCTCCAAAATCACGTCTTTCACAATTCTCCAATCCTCCAAAATCTCCAATCCTCAAGGTAAAATGAACCCTAGACAGCCGTCTCCGAAGCTCTAAGCGAAGATCCTCGAAACTCCCTTCTCAAGCCTTCTTATAGGGCGAAGTAGGGTTACGAAAAAGCCCAGTAACTGTCGCTGACGTGGCAAATAGTCACAAAATCATGGAAATCACGGTCATGTACAAATTTCCACGGCCGTGGTTTAGACCGTGTAACTTTCTGTTGTGCTTCAAACTCACTTCCACGATCCAATTGCCAAGTCAACGGCCGTAATTTAGGGTGTGGTTCTCCAAATTCTTGTGAAAGCCTTTATTTCGTGATGTTCTTCACTCATGCTCCTTCCTTAGCCTCTCCAAAGCATCTCCTTGCCATCAAGCATGATCAAATACTCCTTTTCTTCCACATTTTGTTCCAATCCAAGCCTTCATTCACCTATAAACAAAACAAAGCCAGTGTAGATCTCTATATCGACAAAGTGGGTGAATGAGCTCACAAATGCCTCAAACTCATATCTATGTACACATAAAAGAGGGAAGAACAACTAAAACAAGTGCCTAAAATATAGTCATATTTCATGCTAACAAAATACCTCATACTTGTCACTTGCTTGTCCCCAAGCAAGGTTTTCAAAAGCTTAGAACATAAGGTAGAATGAAATATGAATGCAAAATAAAACAAAACAATCTTTTTTGGTAATGTGCTTCTAATCAATAGATCATCTTCAAACCTTGCTTCATTCATCCTTGAAAACGTTCATACACATAAACCAAAATATGCAAAGCAAAGGAACTTCATAAATTGCCTAAACTTCAAGACAAACATCATAACCTTCAAGCATTGTCAAAATCAAGCATGTGAAACTTCAATTTAGATCACCAAGTCAAATAACACTCTTATGATCTCAAGGACTTTCAAGTAAGGCCAAGAATACGGAAAAGGTGGGAAACTTGTAAAGGAATGTGGTGTATGAATCCGGTAAGAAGGAACAACACAAACTCTTTTCTTTTCACCATTTGAACTAGCCACCAACTTAGAGCTTTGCTCTAGACTTTACTTTTGGAGTTATGGACATCGGTGCATAAAAACCGAAGCCTAGGAGATTGGCGTTTCTCAATTTCGAGATGCCTCAAACCCTTGATGCACATACCATAATCCGTTAGGAATATCGCTCAATCCGACTTTGGCAAGACACAAACACCCGGCTATATGAATGGTGCCGAGTTACTCATCGTCATGATTGACTTCCCCAAACCTATACTTTCCTACACTTTGAATTCAAACAATTGCTTTCATGACCCTCCCACATCAAACATGCCAAAATCAACTCTTCCTAAATCCTGGATAGGTAAAGGAGGCAAATATTTTCATTGAGGGACTAAATGATCAAAGAAAGAAGTAAGAAAATTGAGGTGCCTTAATCATTTCATAAAGAAGTATAACAACTTATATTGTGATTTCAACCTTCGTTTCTCAAAATGATTTACATAAAAACTTTCACATTATGAAACTTGCAAGAAAGGATAAACATCATACTCAATCTCTTCACAATTCATAATTCAATTCAAGTATACAATTGTCATCAAAGATTCATTCCACAAGTAATTTCATCATAGAAATCATTTCTAATCTTAGAAGCACAAAAATTTTCAAAATTTTCAAAATTTTATGGGTTTTTCAAAGCCTTTTTCATGCAATGCAATAATGATACGTATGACAATGAAAGGAAACATGCAAGTGTTCATAGACATAAGCAAAGCAAAGTGAGTAGAGTTATTACAAACGATAGTCACACTCCACCCCATACTTGCCATACACATTGTCCTCAATGTTCAAAAGAAATAAAGAAAAGAAAAGAAAAGCAAAAGGAAGTCACTAATGGCGGTGGAGCGGCTCTAACCGGCGGGTCATCTCATCATCATCACTGGGAAGGTGGCGGCGGGAATGGATAGAAGTCCGAGCTGAAGTTCCGTCTAAACTGCTGGCGGTAGACGTCCCTCAAGATACGGGCGTTCTCCTAGCGCTCTACTTCATGAGCCTCCTATCGGACCTCTAAGTCTCCTACTCTCCTCGAAAGATCATCCGCCCAATTTGGAAGCTGCGAATACCAAGGTGACGGCTGACTATATGATAGCATGAATTATAGTCTATATTTTGAGGTTTGTTTGGACATTTTATCTTCAATAATCTGCATGTTAGCATGTATAATATGTGATTATATTACCATTTCATCTACCTTTGCGGGAATCGAGGTCTACACCTAGTTTTGCTGTAATTGTAGGTAAAAATGGTACGTTTTGCATCGAAAAGGAGCAAAAGGAATCATAAGTCATTTGGAGCTACATTGAGGAGCATAAGGAACCATCCAGGAAGCATAGCCATGGATTAAAGATTCACTTTGGACCAGTTTTGAGAGATTTCGCATTCAGTTGTGACTCACCTCGGTTGACCAGAGATTCATCTCGACCGAGGTGATCCAGAGACGCCGACTCGACCGAGGCGAACACCTAGGACGCGGCGAGAATATTTTATTCTTGGATGAGATCTTTTAAAATTGGAAAGTGATCTTATATTTTTGGGCTTGGCTCTTGGAGGGAAGGAGATATGCAGAATCATATATTTTACCTATATTTATGGGAAAATATCTTTCTAAGATTTATTATCTTTGGAGGGTTATTTTCTTATAAAAAGGGTTGGATTTCCACAATTCCGACATCACGCTATACCGTCGATCAGGGTTTATAGCACGCAGCAGCCGCAACATACTCCAATTGGAGAGATTCGAAGAACCTTTTTGAAGGTTGAAGGAAGATTGAAGTCTATAGCTTTTATAGCTTTTTGGAGGGTTTTGTAAGATTGTCTTTAATTCCCTCACTTGTTGGCTTGTCTTGTTGGATTGCTATCCAAGGAACGCTTTTTGTGATATTTGATTCAGTTATTGAAGTCTTTTTCATTAAATTCTTCTTGCTCAAATATTCACCTTCTTCCCATATATTTAATACTTTCATAATGATGATGAGTGGCTAATTTCCTTGTGTGATTCTAGCGTGATTGGCTGAAGGTTGTGGGAAAACCAATGATAGAATAATCTTAGATTCCAGTAGGATCCTGGAAGTTCGAGTCTTTAACCTTAACCCTAAGCATCTCGTTCGGTTGATGATCATCTCGGCCGGGGTGGAATTCTTCTGACCGAGGTGACTTATCCGATCCTAAACAGAAAGTTAAGTGTTAGAGGTTGCTAAATCCTATTCTTATTACACCTTTCTGGTTCAATGCAAGCTTAGGATGAGACTTACCCGGTAATTCCTTAGTTTGTTTACCAACGATCATAAGTGTAGGTAATAAAGGTTTATACTTTATTGGGGTTTGAGTGTGTTTCCATCCCATCTTTGTGAGTTAGCCTGAGACTTACCCGGTAAAGGTTGATTCTATTCCCTTAGATGGTGTGTTAGTTTGAGGTTATAGTTCTTTATCTTGATTCCTTGAGACTTACCCGGTAATAGGAGTTACGGTTTAGGATTAGTGAGTAGTGAGACTTACCCGGTGATCTACTCCACTTTAGTAACACCTTCCCCTTGCAAAAATCTCAGCTTTGTCCGCTTATGTTTAGATCTTGAGTTGGAACCACAACTAGACGCTTTAATCCCTAGAATTGCATGTTTGCTTTATTGACTTCTTATTCATCTTTAATTGTGTTAATTGCTCTTGTGGTTAGTATTCACGAAGCTTACCGTTATTGACTTTGTTTCACCGAGTCCCTGTGATCGACCCCTGTAATTTCTTGCTTTTTACTATGATTGACCCGTACACTGCGGGTTCGCATCCTTGTTTTAAGCTTAAGTCTAGGGTTATAAATTTAAAGCTTGCACACACCGTTTGGAGCGAACAAGTTTTTGGCGCCGTTGCCGGGGACTTGGTCTAGACCGAGCCGGTACGGTTTGCTCTTGGGGCGCTTGCCCCGTGTCATCTAACCACTTTACTTGAGTGACTTTTGCAGGTTCTTTCTTAGGTATATGCGAAGAACCCGCACTGGGAAGGAAATCGTTCCTTACGATCCCGAACCGGAAAAGACATACAAGCGACACTTAAGAGAAACAAAGATGGCCCAACAAGACGATCGCGATCTTGCGGCCGAATTGAAAGAGGCGCTAGAGCTGCTACGCCTCAGCAAGGAAGAACTAAGGCAAGAGAAAGAAGAGAATCGCACCAAGACTGCAGCAATCGAAGCTGAGATAGCAGTCATACGAGACCAGATTCTACTTCGACCGAGGGAAGATCCCCCTGTTGATCCTCGACCGATGCAGGATCCAGTGGCTGATCTTCGACCGAGGCAGATTCCAGTACCTGACGCCCCGGCCGATGTACTTCCACCTCGGATGCCAGTCCGAGATGTTCTTCTTGCAGGAATCCCACAAACCCTAGGTCAAAGGATGGACCCTAATCAACAGTTGAGGCGTCCAGGGGTGAACCTAGGAGATCCAGCGGATCATGACTACGAACTTCGACCGCAAGTTCTATCCATGATTCGCCAATGCCAATTCGGAGGGCTAGAGAAGGAGTCACCGCATCAACATCTTCAAAACTACGAGATCTTGATGGAAACCTTGCGACCTTCCAGAATTGAAAATAACAACTACAAGCTAAGACCTTTTTACTTTTCTTTAAAAGATAGAGCTCTTACTTGGTATCAATCTCTTCCTTCAGGAAAAATTAGCACATGGGAGGAGATGACTACGGAATTCTTGACCAAATTCTTTCCCCCCTCAAAGACCGCTGAAATGAGAGGGAAGATCAATGCTTTCATTATGAAGGACAAGGAGAGCTTGTCCAAATCTTGGGAGCGGTTCAAGGATATCCTTTTGGATTGCCCACATCATGGGATTCCAAAGATCGAGTTGTTGGAGATCTACTTCAAGGGACTGGACGGAAGCACCCAGTTCAGTCTCCAACTACTCTCCGCCGGCACCTTCATGGACATGGCGATTGATGAGGCTTGGGACTTCATTGAGAAGCAAGCCTTGCACATGGAGAAATATACCCACCAAGGAGCTGAAGGTGGAGTTAAAAGAGTCAACTTTCAAGAGACTCAATCCAACAACAATCAACTCACGTCTTTGAAGAATGACGTGAAGCAATTGAAGGAACTCTTGATGGCTCAAACTAAGAAGGAAGAGCAAGGGCAAAGGAACAACAACAACAACGGGTACCGTAACAACAACAACGGTCCCCGAAACAACAACTACAACAACAACAATAGAGGATCCAATAGCAACAACTGGAGGGCGAATAACCAAAATCACGGTAACAATCATTCAAACTCCAACTCTAACGATTCCTCTAACCCCTTCCTCTCCCCCCCTTCTTCTTCTTCTACTCCATTAAAGAGCCAAGGGCAAGGATCAAGTTCATCCCAACCAGAAAAGAAAGACGCAGTTCTGGAGGCTATCTTGATCAAGCTTAGCGCTATGGAGAATTCTATGACTTCATTTTCGAGGGCCCAAAAGTCCTTCGAACAACAACTTGCTAGTAGGGCGAATGAAGCGCCAAGAGATCCAGGGAAGCTTCCAGCAAAGACGGAAACTAACCCTAAGGGCCAGTGCATGGCCATAACGACGAGGAGTGGACTTAAAACTGCAGATCCAGTACCTCGTTCGACGCAGACCACCTCGGTCCAGATCCAGTCGAAGAACACCTCGACCGAGATGCCAACCGAGGTGGAGCAGCAGAAAGCAGGAGGGACGACTGAAACTTATATTCCACCTCCTGCATACAAACCACCACTTCCATTCCCTCAGTCCAGAGCCAGAGCACATCTAGACAAGCACTTTGGTAAGTTTCTTGACTTGATGAATAAGCTACATATTAATATTCCTTTCCTTGATGCTATTTTAGGTATGCCCGCCTATGGGAAGTTCTTAAAAGAAATCTTATCAAGGAAGAGGAAGCTGGAGGATGTTGGTGAAGTTAGGATGACATCTAAATCTTCAGAGCTTATCAAGATCATGAAGGAAAAGATGCCACCTAAGTTGAGAGATCCCGTCTCGTTTTGCATTCCCATTCAAGTTGGGGATGTCACTTGCGAAGCCCTTTGTGATCTAGGAGCCAGCGTGAGCATCATCCCGCTGGAGCTATGCACGAAGATCGGTCTTGGAGAGCCCAAGCCGGTCAAGATTCGACTTTATATGGCGGATCGCTCCATTACCCATCCCGTGGGCATCTTGGAGGACGTTCCGGTCAAGTTAGGTAACTTCTATCTACCTATAGATTTTGTTGTACTTGACATTCCCGCAGATTATCCTGTTCCTATTATTCTCGGGAGGCCATTTCTAGCAACTTCGGGTTGCAACGTGGATTGCAAGAATGCCAAGTTGAAATTCAACGTTGGTGGCGATGAGGTGGAGTTCGCATTACTTGCAGCCATGAAAGGGGAGCAGCTAACTGATGATATCTTCAACATCTACGATGAAGAAGAATCAAGGGAATTGGTGAGCTCTATCCTTATTAACGATCCACTCGAAAGAGTTCTAAGTTTTAGTTTAATAGAGGAAGGTATAGATGCTTCTTGTGATGCAGATATACGGAGCTTGAAGGCACTGGAAGAAGATCCAGGGGCTAAAACTGAGAAGCTAATCCAGGAGACGAAGATCTCCAGTTTCGGTTCCAGTTGCAGTACCTCGACCGAGGCACTTCCTGGACTGAGCGAGGCGACTGAAGAACATCTCGGTCAACACCTCTTCACCTCGACCGAGGTCGATGGCGAGACGACTTCAGCTGAGACTTCCGAAAGTCCAGTTTCTGAATCCACTCCACTGGAAGGAGGAAGCAAGGATCCCCCTCAGAAGACACCTCCAGTTGTGGAGCTTAAACAACTCCCTAGTCACTTGAGGTATGTCTTTCTTGGGTCGGATTCCACTTATCCCGTTATTGTTAGTGCTTCCCTTTCCGAATCAGAATTATCTAAGTTAATGCATGTCCTGAGAAAGCATCGAAAGGCTATAGGTTACACCACGGACAATCTTATTGGCATTAAGCCTTCTTTCTGCATGCATAGAATTCTAATGGAAAATAATCATAAGACTTCACGGGAACCTCAAAGACGGTTAAATCCGATCATGAAAGAGGTTGTGAAGAAGGAAGTTCTTAAGTTGTTGGATGCAGGTATTATTTATCCTATCTCGGACAGCAAGTGGGTTAGCCCGGTGCATGTCGTTCCGAAGAAAGGAGGGATGACCGTTGTGACGAATAAGAACAACAAGTTGATCCCAACTAGGACCGTTACGGGCTGGAGGGTTTGCATCGATTACAGGAAGCTGAACACGGCCACACGGAAGGACCATTTTCCACTTCCCTTCATCGATCAAATGCTCGAGCGGTTGGCCTAGCATTCACACTTTTGTTACTTGGACGGCTATAGTGGATTCTTCCAGATTCCTATCCATCCCGATGATCAGGAGAAGACCACTTTCACTTGTCCATGAGGGACATTTGCCTATAGGAGGATGCCGTTTGGATTGTGCAATGCACCCGCTACCTTCCAGCGATGCATGATGGCTATCTTTTCCGAGTACATAGAGGAGATCATGGAGGTATTCATGGATGATTTTTCTGTATATGGTTCCTCTTTTGATGATTGCCTATCTAACCTTTCTCTAGTGCTTAAAAAATGTGAAGACACTAACCTTGTTCTGAATTGGGAAAAGTGTCATTTTATGGTTAATGAAGGCATTGTACTAGGACACCTCGTTTCTAATCGAGGTATTAAGGTCGATCGGGCTAAGATCGAGACTATTGAGAAGCTCCCTCCTCCTTGTTTTGTTAAAGGTGTGAGGAGTTTTCTCGGGCATGCAGGTTTCTACAGGAGATTCATCAAAGACTTCTCTAAGATTTCTAAACCTCTAACTAACCTCTTGAATAAAGATGTTGTTTTTGAGTTTTCGCAGGAGTGTCTTGATGCTTTTTACAGGATTAAGGAGGCGTTGATCTCCGCTCCCATTATCCAACCTCCTGACTGGACCTTGCCCTTTGAGGTCATGTGTGACGCTAGTGATGTAGCCGTAGGAGCGGTGCTTGGACAGAAAAAGGATGGCCGGACCACCGCCATTTACTATGCTAGCAAGACGCTAGATGTAGCCCAGCGCAACTACGCTACCACTGAGAAGGAATTGTTGGCGGTTGTATACGCTTTCGAGAAGTTTCGTTCCTACTTAGTTGGGGCAAAGGTCATTGTCTACACCGACCATGCAGCCATTCGTTACTTGTTGGCTAAGAAAGATGCCAAGCCGCGCCTTATTCGATGGATTCTCTTGCTTCAAGAGTTTGACCTAGAGATCCGCGATAAGAAGGGATCCGAGAACTCAGTTGCGGACCACCTCAGCCGGCTACCAGAATCTTCCCGCGAGACGGATGACCCACCCATTGACGATTCATTCCCCGATGAGCACTTACACTTGTTGGAGCGTTTGATGGACTTACTTACTTCACCCCACGATGGAGGTGAAGTATGGGGTGAGGGCACCTCCCATCTCATTTGAGATGCATTATGGTCCAGCTAGCGACCTTAAACCAAGCGCTTCTTGGGAGGCAACCCAAGGTATTGCTTTCTTTTCCCGTTTTCTAGTCTAGTTTAGATAGTTTTTGTTTTTGCTTTGCTTTGCTTTGTTTTTGGCGTCCTAGACAGATAACAGGAGATATCTAAGAAAAGAGCATAACTGGAAGGACAGAAGTTCGAGATTTTGAGAAGGCAGAAGCATCTCGGTCACTGTCAGAGCACCTCGACCGAGTTGATTCTTGAGCAACCAAGGCGACTAGGGTTTCTGCAGAACCACCTCGGTCCGTACCACCTCGGTCCAGTCGAGACCATCTCGACCGAGGTGACAGCAGATCCAGGAACAGTATAAAAGGGGGAAAATTTTATTTTTTCACTTTTTACCTTACTCAACTCGACCGCGGCGCCCTTCATCACCTCGCTCCCTCAGTTTTTGCTCGTTTTCGAAGGTTTCCGCTTCCAAACTACGATTGAAGGGTAGAGGAGCCTATTGCAACAACAGATCTGCGAAGAAATCGAACGAATCGACCGAACGAGGTAAAAAACAGTCGAAACCCTAACTCGTTCATTCGTTTCGATTTGGGCTTTGGTTGCCCCTGATTCTGCTGAGAAAAGGCTTAAGTACCCCTTAGGAAGCAATTGTAGTGATTTTTGGGGGAAAAGAACTGAATTTCTGAGAATTGGAATCGCAAACTGCTGCGCCTCGGTCCAGTCGAACTGCATCTCGACCGAGGTGATTCTTGAGGGTTGTCAGCGACCGAGGTATTCTGACAGTGTTTGAGGGAAAATGAGTTCCGATCGTCGCCTATCCCTCAGAGATAGATCCTCACCTTCTCCTCCTTCTTCTTCTTCCGCCCGACCCTACCGCCCGGTGATCCACGAGAGATGCCGGGTAGATTATGAGCGTATAGCCAGCCGTCCAGTCATAGCACCACGTATCCTAGACGTATCAGCTTTCGATTGCCTAGGGTTAGATGGAGACCTTAGGAGGATGATTGCCACTGTTGGGCTGGATCAGTTTACTGAGATCCGAGCCCCAGCCTATTTGGAGCCGACCTTAGAGTTTGTTAGCTCCTTCTCCTACCTCCCCACAGACCAGTCTGTGAAGTACCGGTTGATGAACCGGAACTTCATAGTTCCCTTAGAGGTTTGGAGAGAGATTTTCGGCTTCTCTGAGCCCACCGCCACCGACTTCCCCTCCCGATTTGTAGCTAGGGAGTTTTGGGGGCAGATTGCCCATATTACTGAGCATGCAGACAGATGGCGCCCTGGAGATTCCAGGGAGAAGGTCATCTTCCACCCAGCCTTCAGATTAGCCCATAGGATATTCAGCGAGACACTTCTGGCGCGTACTGAGACGCCCTAGAAGATCCGACAAGGCGAGCTCTTCAGCCTTTACTGTATGGTTACGGGGGGTTTCCCAGACTTTGGCTTGATCTTGGCAGAGGACCTGCACAAGATCAAGGCTAAAGCAAAGGGAGATATCTGCTGCGGAGGTCTAGTCACCCATATTGCTGCCTATCACGGGATGGACCTCAGTGTATGTACGATGGTGGCGGCTCCGAAGCCGCTTGGGTTGCAGGAGATGATCACACGGAGGATTCTAGTTCCCCGTGGTCTGACCACTCCATTTGTTGCTATGCCATGGGAGCGGACTGCGCCACAAGGGATCCGCTGGTCTGCACAGTTCACAGTTTTCGATCCACATTACTGGCAGACAGCTTGGGCTCCGCTGATGGAGGATTATAGGGAGGCAGCAACTGCCCCGGCTGAGGAGGAGGAGGATGACGATGACGAGGAGACGGTAGATGAGAGAGATGGTGGAGTCCCGATGGATACAGGGACGGATACTGCAGGTACGAGCGCGCCGCCGATCATTGACTTGGACGATGAGGAGGATACTGAGCCTGCACCAGCTGAGACTTCTCCGGTCAGACCCGCTGGACGCAGGAGGCACGGAGCGAGAGATCGAGCTGCTCACAGACAGATCGATGACCTGACGGATCAGGTCATTGACTCGTATGCTGCATTATCGCTGGATATCCGCGAGATGTAGGAGCGGCAGCACTATCAGCACATCATGGCCCAGCTTCAGTTCGAGCGTGTCATGGGTTACCCGTTCGACCCGACGCAGTATCCGTACGTACCACCACCACCACCACCGGATCGAGACTATTGAGGAGCTGCAAGATTTTCTTTATTCTATTTTTATGTAGTTCAGCTTTTTATCCGGTGAGTACTCTTGTCTCTAGACTTTTATTGACCCACTGGGACAGTGTGTCCCAAGTATGGGGTGTTTGTATTTATTTGACTACTTGATGTACTTATTTGACTACTTTTGATGTATGACGCACATTTTATCTTATCGGATATTTTATTTATGCTTTACTTCTGCATTTATATGATTATCTGATATTACATGCATACCTACAGGTTATTTGATTGAGAAAAACGTCGAAACTGAAAAAAAAAAATTGTTTTTGACCTCGACCGAGTTAGTTCTGGCCAAACGAGGCGTTTCACCTCGGTTGAACCAAGAACATCTCGACCGAGGTGGGTTAACTGAGAGTTTTCGAAAACGATTTTGTGTTACTTATCTGGATATGATCTCAGTGAAGATCTCGTTTACTAACTGGTTTTAAATTCTTTATGTGTTTGAAAGGTTTTATAATATGTTTAAGTTGCTAAATGCTTTGTTTGAAATCATTGGCATGTTTAATACTTTGTTTTTATCCAAATTATGTTGAATTTGAAGGTTGACACCACAAGAGAAGTTCTCTCACTTTCTTCCTGGAAAGACCAAGGCAATTCATTCTTCTCTCTTCTTCTTCTTCTTGATCATGCTTAACCCCTCATATACATTTTGCCTCCCTTACCTATCCGGGAATTTGGAAGCAAGTGAAGTGGTGAAAGCAAGTGAAGTTAAAGTTGAGAAGTGGCTGGAAGTGAAAGTGTTAGAAAGCAATAATAGGTTTGGGGAAGTCAATCATGAAGATGAGTAACTCGGCACCATTCACATAGCCGGGTGTTTGTGTCTTGCCAAAGTCGGATTGAGCGATATTCCTAACGGGTCATGGTATGTGCATCAAGGGTTTGATGCATCTCGAGAAATTGATGATTGCAGATTTCCTAGGCTTCGGTTATTGTGCACCTCTGTCCATGCATCCCAAAAAGTAAAGTAAAAGAAAAAGAGTGAAATAAGCAAAGCTTATTGGTGGAAGATGTTGCAAGTCAAAGTGAAAGTGAAGTTCATCCTTTTCCCGGATTCTAGCACCACATTACCTTACACACATCCCTACCCTACACGTTTCTTGACCTTTCTTTTGGGAAGCCCTTGAGACCTTGAGCTTGTTGATTGACTTAGTGGTTTAAATCGGATTATACATGATTAATTTTGATAATTATGATTTATTATGCATTCTATGATTTTATGCAAAGATGAATGACTTTCCTATATTTATAAAAGGTTTTGAGCATATTGAGTTTTTAAATTCCATGAAGTATTCTCTTAAAGTGATCTATGATAGTTGCACACCATAAAATATTTTTGAACGACTTTTTATTGATTTTTATGACTTATAATCCATTCTATCTTGTCTTTTATATGAGGAACTTGCTTGGGGACAAGCAAGGGCTAAGTATGGGGTATTTTGATAGCATGAATTATAGTCTATATTTTGAGGTTTGTTTGGACGTTTTATCTTCAATAATCTCCATGTTAGCATGTATAATATGTGATTATATTACCATTTCATCTACCTTTGCGGGAATCGAGGTCTACACCTAGTTTTGCTGTAATTGCAGGTAAAATGGTACGTTTTGCATCGAAAAGGAGCAAAAGGAATCATAAGTCATTTGGAGCTACATTGAGGAGCATAAGGAACCATCCAGGAAGCATAGCCATGGATTAAAGATTCACTTTGGACCAGTTTTGAGAGATTTCACATTCAGTTATGACTCACCTCGGTTGACCAGAGATTCATCTCGACCGAGGTGATCCAGAGACGCCGACTCGACCGAGGCGAACACCTAGGACGCGGCGAGAATATTTTATTCTTGGATGAGATCTTTTAAAATTGGAAAGTGATCTTATATTTTTGGGCTTGGCTCCTGGAGGGAAGGAGATATGCAGAATCATATATTTTACCTATATTTATGGGAAAATATCTTTCTAAGATTTATTATCTTTGGAGGGTTATTTTCTTATAAAAAGGGTTGGATTTCCACAATTCCGACATCACGCTATACCGTCGATCAGGGTTTATACCACGCAACAGCCGCAGCATACTCCAATTGGAGAGATTCGAAGAACCTTTTTGAAGGTTGAAGGAAGATTGAAGTCTATAGCTTTTATAGCTTTTTGGAGGGTTTTGTAAGATTGTCTTTAATTCCCTCACTTGTTGGCTTGTCTTGTTGGATTGCTATCCAAGGAACGCTTTGTTGTGATATTTGATTCAGTTATTGAAGTCTTTTTCATTAAATTCTTCTTGCTCAAATATTCACCTTCTTCCCATATATTTAATACTTTCATAATGATGATGAGTGACTAATTTCCTTGTGTGATTCTAGGGTGATTGGCTGAAGGTTGTGGGAAAAACAATGATAGAATAATCTTAGATTCCAGTAGGATCCTGAAAGTTCGAGTCTTTAACCTTAACCCTAAGCATCTCGTTCGGTTGATGAACATCTCGGCCGGGGTGGAATTCTTCTGACCGAGGTGACTTATCCGATTCTAAACAGAAAGTTAAGTGTTAGAGGTTGCTAAATCCTATTCTTATTACACCTTTCTGGTTCAATGCAAGCTTAGGATGAGACTTACCCGGTAATTCCTTAGTTTGTTTACCAACGATCATAAGTGTAGGTAATAAAGGTTTAAACTTTATTGGGGTTTGAGTGTGTTTCCATCCCATCTTTGTGAGTTAGCCTGAGACTTACCCGGTAAAGGTTGATTCTATTCCCTTAGATGGTGTGTTAGTTTGAGGTTATAGTTCTTTATCTTGATTCCTTGAGACTTACCCGGTAATAGGAGTTACGGTTTAGGATTAGTGAGTAGTGAGACTTACCCGGTGATCTACTCCACTTTAGTAACACCTTCCCCTTGCAAAAATCTCAGCTTTGTCCGCTTATCTTTCGATCTTGAGTTGGAACCACAACTAGACGCTTTAATCCCTAGAATTGCATGTTTGCTTTATTGACTTCTTATTCATCTTTGATTGTGTTAATTGCTCTTGTGGTTAGTATTCACGAAGCTTACCGTTATTGACTTTGTTTCACCGAGTCCCTGTGATCGACCCCTGGAATTTCTTGCTTTTACTACGATTGACCCGTACACTGCGGGTTCGCATCCTTGTTTTAAGCTTAAGTCTAGGGTTATAAATTTAAAGCTTGCACACACCGTTTGGAGCGAACACTATACCATGAAGTTGTGTCCTGAGGAGGAGTCGGTGCCACCGGTGGATGATCATACCATGGAGGAGGAGCTCCCATCCATGATGGATGCTCACCGTACCAAGCGGGTGGAGTCTCCATCCACGTCGGCCTCTCACTCACACTAGCCTTGCGTGAAGAAGAGAAACCGGAAGGTCTAGAAAGTCGGGGAGATCGCCTAGGCGGCTCCGGGAAGTCGGCCGGCTGGTCCGGGAATGTACCAAAGTCATGCTCATCACCTCCTACATCATGGTCATCTCCTCCTCCCATCTCCTCATCATCATCCCCAGCTGGGACCTCATCCGGCACATATGGAGGGGCTACAAGTCTATTAGCATGCATGGATACAAAGGTCTCCTTCCAATTTTGGCGGCCTAGCATGATGGAGTACTCGGGAAGCCATGGAATACCTCTACCACCTCTCTCCTCCCATGGCATGGCTGCGGTAGGTGGAGCTTGGTGGCGGGGAAAGATAATACCTCTAGTCATAAGCCCATTGAGACCCAAAGGTCTCGCCGTTATCCTAGTACAAGCGGAGTAGTCTATCCCCAACTGGTTGGCAATGTGAGTCACCATACCCCCATAACCTATGTTCCCGGCCTTTTTGTTCTTCAACTTACTAATGGCGGAGGCAAGTAGGGTGGTGCAATTTGCGGATCTACCGGTAAACATACAATAGAGGAGGAATAGCTCATCGGTTTTGATCTTTTTTGGGGTCTCGGTCCTAGGGAAAAGACACTCCGAAAGGACTCTATGAGCTATCTTCAAGGCTAAGTGGTAAATGAGCTTAGCCTTGGTGTCGGCCGGTTGCCAACGATCCTCACTAGCATATATCATAACAATGTCTTCCCAAAAATCCTTAGCGTACACTCCCCCAGGAAATCTACCATTGAAACTCTCATGGAACCCAAAGAAGGTTCCAAACTGAACAATGGAGAACTCATAGTTCTCCTCCATCAACCTAAAAGACACCGTTCGGTTAACGGCGCTATACTCAATGAAGTCACAAACTCCCTTGTTATCTCCTCATAGGCATTTTCCCTAATGGCGGAGAAGATGATCAATCCGGCTCTATCCAAGAGCCAAGTCAAATCGTTCACAACATTGAACTCCTCAAGCTCCTCTAGGACAAAGTATCTAGGTCCTGTGATTGGTCTTTTCTCAATCCTTTCCAATGCTCCTACATAATCCTCATGGATAATAGGGATTCTAGGAGGTGGTGGTGATGGTGGTTGACTAGGAGAGGGTTGGGAAGAGGATGAACTATCATCCTTTCACTTCTTGTTCCTACTAGACTTCCTTCTAAACATTTTTTTCAGCAACAGAGAAAACCACGGTCTGTTCTTGATTTTCCACGGCCGTGGAAACGTACGGAACCCGTGGAATTGGTTTGTCTCTCTCAAATCACAGCAAATCCACACCAAAATCAACAATCGCTGTCCTAAACTAATTCCAATTCCAATTCCAATTTCGTCCAGTTCTCCTAAAATCTTGCAAAGAAATTGAACCAAATTGACAAAGAAGAGAAAAGGGGGTAAAACCTAGGTTTTGGATTTGAAAAATCCAAATTCCTTCTCCAATGTGGATCGTTCACTCAGTTTGTTGCTTGGATCTTGTAGATGATTGAAAAGCTCCACTTTAGGTTGAAGAATCGATCAAATTGGACTTCGGACGAAGAATTACGGGATGAAAAAAGGTGGCGGCGATTTTTGGGCGTGGTTCTGGGCGTGGAAAGAGGGTTTTGTTGTGTTTTTGTGAAGGAAAGTGGTTTATATAGTGGCTGTAAAATTTTTGAAAACCACGGTCACTCGAGCCATTCCACGGCCGAGGAAATGTACGGAACCCGTGGTTTTGCTGATTTGTGTCAGATTTTGGAAAATTACGACCATCTGTTAATTCCACGACCGTGGTTTAGGGTGTGGAAGTCTCTGTTGTGTGCCAAAATCCAAGTTTTGTCAATTCTTTCCAACTTTTGCTTGCTTCCTTTGCCCATTCCTTATTCCTACATCCAAAAACATAACATACCGGGAGGTATCGAGGGGAAAACAAAATAAAAACAACTAAACTAAACTAATCTAAGAAAAAAAAACAAAACGTAAGTGCAATATCTTGTGTTGCCTCCCAAGAAGCACTTGTTTTGGGTCCGTAGCTAGACCGTTCCTGAGTTTATTCGAGGACAATCGGAGCGATTTCCTCAACTTGGAGCTCCGGTGAATACTTCTTAAGTCGTTGGCCATTCACCTTGAAACTTCCGCTCTTTTCACCCCATACTTCAACTGCGCCATGGAGAAAAACACGTTTAATCAAATATGGTCCAGTCCAACGAGATTTAAGCTTACCTGAGAAGAGCCGAAGTCTCGAATTGAAGAGGAGAACTTGATCTCCTTCTTTGAGTTCCTTTGGAATGATATGCCTATCATGCCAACGCTTTGCCCTTTCTTTGTAAATTTTGGCGTTCTCATAGGCGTTCAAGCGGAGTTCTTCAAGCTCATTAAGGTCCAAGAGGCACTTCTCGCCCGCTTCCTTCATGCCGAAGTTCAACCACTTCACAACCCAGTACGCCTTGTGTTCTAGCTCTACCGGGAGATGACAAGACTTCCCATACACAAGGTTGTATGGTGTTGTACCTATGGGGGTCTGGTATGCAGTCCTATACGCCCATAACGCATCAACTAATTTGAAAGATCAATCCTTCCTTGTCTTTGACACCGTCTTCTCAAGGATGCCCTTGATCTATCTATTCAAAATTTCCACTTGCCCACTTGTTTGTGGATGGTAGGGAGTGGCGATCTTGTGAGTCACCCCATACTTAGCTAGTAGAGCTTCGAATAGTCGGGCAATGAAGTGTGAACCTCCGTCACTAATGATGGTCCGTGGTGTCCCAAACCTTGGGAAAATAGTTCTATTAAAGAACTTAACAACAACTATGGCATCATTAGTTGGAGAGGCAATAACTTTAACCCATCTCGAAACATAATCTACAGCTAGAAGTATGTATTGGTTTCCACAAGATGATGGGAAAGGTCCCATGAATTCGACTCCCCAAACGTCGAAGATTTCCACCTCCTAAATGTTGTTGAGAGGCATCTCGTTTCTACTAGAGATATTTCCTGTTCTTTGACAAGCATCGTAACAAGAAACAAAGGTTTGCACATTCTTAAATAAAGTAGGCCAAAAGAATCCGGATTGCAATACCTTAGCGCTAGTTTTATTGGAACTAGCGTGTCCTCCACAAGGTAGTGAATGACAATGACGAATGACGCTTTGCATTTCGTCTTCCGGCACACATCTCCTAATGATGCCGTCGGGACCTCTCTTGAAGAGTAGAGGTTCATTCCAAAAGTATTGCCGGATATCCCTAAAGAACTTATTTTGTGCATAGGATAATCCAGGAGGTAATTCCTGACAAACCAAGTAATTTACAAAATTAGCAAACCAAGGTTCGTTACCTCTAGAGATCTTGTCGATGCACTCTTCCATGATGTGTAAGTGCTCATCCAGGAAGGAGTCATCAATGGGTAGATCGTCGTCTTCAATGTGTGGTAGACAAATCAAATGACCCGCAACAGAATTTTCCGAGCCTTTTTTGTTCGCGGATCTCTAGATCAAATTCTTGTAGGAGAATAATCCATCTAATCAGCGTCAGTTTCGCATCCTTCTTGACGAGTAAATACCGGATCGCTGAATGGTCCGTGTATACAATCATCTTCGCACCTACAAGATAAGAACGAAACTTTTCAAATGCATATACAATGGCTAAAAATTCTTTCTCCGTTGTTGCGTAGTTGAGCGGCGCTTCATCTAGCGTCTTGCTAGCATAATAGATAGCGTGGGTTCGGCCTTCCTTCTTTTGCCCCAGCACCGCTCCAACAACTACGTCACTTGCGTAACACATAACCTCGAACAGGAGATTCCAGTCCGGAGGTTGGATAATCGGGGCTGAGATGAGAGCTTCCCGGATCTTATAGAAAGCATCTAAACAATCATGCGAAAAATAAAAAACTGCATCCTTCATCAATAGTTTAGTTAGCGGTTTCGATATCTTAGAAAAGTCCTTGATGAATCGTCTATAAAATCCAACATGTCCTAAAAAACTTCTTATCCCCTTCACCGAAGATGGAGGAGGAAGTTTCTCTATGGTCTTTATCTTAGCCTTGTCTACTTCGATCCCTCTACTAGAGATCAAGTGTCCTAGTACAATGCCTTCCTTAACCATGAATTGACACTTCTCCTAATTAAGAACTAGGTTAGTGTCTTTACACCTTTACAACACAAGAGAAAGGTTAGAAAGACAATTATCAAATGAGGAACCATAAAATCATCCATAAAAACCTCCATGATTTCCTCAATATACTGTGAGAAGATGGCCATCATACACCTTTGAAAGGTGGTTGGGGCGTTGCAAAGCCCGAATAGCATCCTCCTATAGGCAAATGTCCCCCACGGGCACGTGAATGTGGTCTTCTCTTGATCGTCCGGATGGATCAAAATCTGGAAGAAACCACTATAGCCGTCAAGATAACAGAAATAAGAGTGTTGTGCTAACCTCTCAAGCATTTGATCTATGAATGGTAGCGGGAAGTGATCCTTCCTAGTTGCATTGTTCAACTTGCGGTAGTCAATGCACATCCTCCATCCCGTCATGGTTCTTGTAGGAATGAGATCATTGTTCAGCTTGCTGTGATTTTGGGCGTGGGACTTAATTACGGCATCACTGTTACTTCCACGACCGTGGTTTTGGGCGTGGAACTTACTGTTGCTCTCAAAATAGCAGTTTACGGTCAGTTTGGGTGAAACCACGGCCATGGAATAGCACGACTGACCGTGGTTTCTCACGTTTTCTGAGCCATCGTATAATTTTTCAAACTCTTCCTCTTGTACTTCCTTTAGCTCTTCGAAGTCTTCAATCTCATCATTGCAATCCTCTTGCTCTCCCTTTTCCATGATGTTGATGGTTATGACCTTTTGCAATGGATCTTTGTCATAGATGTTGAACATATCCTCTCCAAGAGTTGGCTCTTTCACCAAAGTTGAGAGAACAAACTCAACCTTCTCTTCTCCTATGTCGAATGCTAGTCTAGCATTCTTACAATCCACCATACAACCGGATGTTGCAAGAAACGGTCTTCTGAGTATGATCGGAACCGGACAATCTGCAGGAATGTCAAGCACAACAAAGTCTACTGGAATGTAAAACTTACCGAGCTTGACTGGGACGTCTTCAATGATACTTACGGGACGAGTTATGGATCGATCCGCCATGTATAACGTCATCTTCACAGGTTTAGGTTCACCTAAACCGATTTTCCTACACAAAGCAA
The DNA here is from genome assembly GCA_033239125.1 of Fagopyrum homotropicum. Taxonomy (NCBI): domain Eukaryota; kingdom Viridiplantae; phylum Streptophyta; class Magnoliopsida; order Caryophyllales; family Polygonaceae; genus Fagopyrum; species Fagopyrum homotropicum. The sequence goes on from BSWB01000005.1 coordinate 51,446,042, forward strand.
GTGGGATGATGCTAACGCTTGCTCCCAAGTCACATAGAGCGTCATATGTGACTTCTCCCACTCCAATTGGAATGCAAAATGACCCCGGATCTCTCAGTTTTGGGGGCATCTTTTCCGTCATCGTTTTGATGAGCTCCGAAGATTCTGAACTCATCTTGACTTTTCCAAAGTCTTCTAGCTTCCTTTTGTTAGAGAGGAGCTCTTTCAAGAACTTCCCGTAAGCGGGCATACCTACAATTGCATCAATAAAAGGTATATTAATATGCAGTTTGCTCATTAGTTCAATGAACTTACCGAATTGTTTGTCTAGACACGCTCTTGTTCTAGATTGCGGGAATGGTAGTGGAGGTTTGTAAGCTGGAGGAGGGACATAGACATCTTCCTTCTCCTTGTCCTTTCTCTTCTCAGCTGGGACTTCCACAAACTTGGGCTGCGGGTCGGTGGTTGTCACGCCACTCCTAGTAGTGATAGCCATCACCCTTCCCTTTGGGTTGTCCTCCGTCTTCCCGGGAAGCTTCCCTTGATCTCTAGAAACTTCTCCGGCCTTGCTGAATACTTGGTTTTTTAAAGCTTTGTGAGCTTTATCAACCGAAGTTATGTAGCTCTCCAACCCTTGGAGCTTTCCTAAGATCGTCTCTAACATGGGAACGGGCTTCTCATTCTCCTTATTATTCGAACCATTTGATGTTTGCCCCTGGCTTTTCAAAGGAGTAGAAGAAGATGGAGATGTTAGTGAATTTCCAGAATTTGGATAGGAATTACCGGAATTTTGTTGTTGGTTGGACCGCCAATTGTTGTTCGAATTTCTATTGTTGTTGTTATTCCAATTGTTATTCCGGTTATTGTTCCTATTCCCTTGGTTGTTATTGTTTCCTAAGTAGCCAACATCTTGTTCCTTTGGCTTTTGAAGGCCAGCTCTAATGATTTCCTTCAACTCCTTGATTTCGGTGTTGAGAGAGAATATTTGAGTTTGTGCAGCTTGTGTTAGCTTAGCTCCCGGATCCCTTGATTCCGGCTATTAGGGTCCATCTTCCGGTGGGAATACTTCTCAATCACTTGGGCTTGTTTATCAATGAAGTCCCAAGCGTCATCTTCTCTCATGTCCATAAATGTACCACAAGAGAGAGATTGGAGATTGAATTGTGTTTCCACATCCAAACCCTTGTAGTAGATCTCCAACAACTCCAGCTTTGAAATGCCATGATGTGGGCAATCCAATAAGAGATCCTGAAACCTTTCCCAAGATTGAAACAAACTTTTGTTAGGTTTCATAGAAAATGCATTAATCTTACCTCTCAACTCCGCCGTCTTGGATGGCGGAAAGAACTTGGCGAGGAACTCCGAAGATAGATCCTCCCATGTGTTAAGCCTTCCAGCTGGAAGAGCTTGATACCAAGCCAAAGCTTTGTCCTTCAAAGAGAAGAAGAACGGTTTGATCTTGTAGTTGTTGTTGTTGGCCCTTTTCGGCTTCAATGTCTCCATGAGAATCTCAAAATTCTGCAAATGTTGGTGTGGAGATTCAGCACTCGTTCCACCAAATTGACTTTGGCGAACCATGGTGATAACTTGCGGGCTAAAACTTAATTCCTAGATATCCTCAGCTCCGAAATTCACACCTAGACGGCGCGGTTGCTGAATTGGATCCATCCTTTGCCTAAGAGTCCGTGGTTCATCCCCTTCATGAGCAACTTTCACATCTCCAGCGGGAATGCGAGGAACAACCGGTGGTCTAGGGTTGTTACGAACGGGATGGATCACCGGATCAACGTCCTCTAGTGGCGGCATATCATCAAGCTCATCGTCGGATGATTCAGCTCTAGTGGACTTAGGTTTCTTGACCTTCTTCTTCTTAGCATCATTCATCTCCAACTTCATGTCCAGCATCATAGCTTTTATCTCATCAATTTGGAATTGATGACGCTGCAATTCTTCCATACGAGCCTTCTCACTCAACTTAAGTTGAAGTTGAGCTTCATCCAACTCCGCTTGGATGTTTCTCTCATTGTTTTCAACCATCTTTTTCTCTTTCAACTTTCTTCTCAAAGTTTTCTCAAGTTCTAGATCAAAAGGTACTAGATCTTTGGTAGATCTAGTCTTTCGCATATACCTAAAGAATCTGCAAAAATCACTCAAAAAGAGATATTAAATAACAAGAGCAAAGCTCCCAAGCACGGCAACCGAAAACCAGAATTGGCTTAGACCAAATTCAATCCCTAGAAACGGCGTGCCAATAAGTTTTAGATTTATAAAAGTGAAACAAAAGCAAGCGAACCCGCAGTGTACGGATCGGTGTAGTTAAGCAAGTATTCTAGCTAGAGTATCGAACTCAGGAATTTGGTGAGTCAAATTAAGTTTCGAATAATCGAGCAAGTAAAAGTATAAAAGCTTTGCAAATATTGGGGAAAACAGCAACCCTAAAGATCCAGGTATCTAATTGTGGCAATCGATTCAAGATATTCTAAAGATGTAAGGACAGAGTTGAGGCTTCCAAAGGTATAACTAATGTAAGGTTATGTACGGTGAAGTTCCAAAACCCTATATGTCTTACCCAAAGGCACTCTCTATAAAGGTTGTTGAGGCTGCAGTATAGAAAGGATCTAAAGACAAGAATTAATCTCAAATACCCATGCCCAAACCCAAGGAATCAAAGATAAACTAAAACGGTTAAGGTTGTGACACTCGAAACCGAAATAGAGGATGTTGAGTCTCACTACTACCTAGGAAAGGCAAGCCAAGGCTAGGTTAAAGCTAATCTTTAACTTTGGATTAAAGCAAAAGCAAAAGTCGTAAAATAGAGAAAATCACGGCTAGATCTTGAAGAACCACGGCCGTGGAACTCAAGAACAGACCGTGGTTTAGGGTGTCGACGATGTTTCTCATACTCTCAGGGTCCAATCAAGTTACGATCGATCTATCATCATCTAAGCCACAACTATCAACCCTTCACCTTAGAATTGCTAAAGGGTTTTAGACAATAACCATCATCATGATATCAAAAATCAATTTAAGAAGAAAGAAAGATGAAAACCTTCAAAAACTAAATAACAAATCAAAGTCAATCTCGAATCCGAATAACAGAAGTAGTATGTTTATGAATTCAGAAAATGGAATAAGAATCCTCACAACGATCTAGAGAAGCAACAAAGAACGGGGTGTCAATCCGTCCACCAATGTAAACTCTAGAATATCCGAAAGTACACAATCTCCAAAATCACGTCTTTCACAATTCTCCAATCTTCCGAAATCTCCAATCCTCAAGGTAAAATGAACCCTAGACAGCCGTCTCCGAAGCTCTAAGCGAAGATCCTCGAAACTCCCTTCTCAAGCCTTCCTATAGGGCAAAGTATGGTTACGAGAAAACCCAATAACCGTCGCTGACGTGGAAAATATGACACGTCACAAAATCATGGAAATCATGGTCATGTACAAATTTCCACGGCCGTGGTTTAGACCGTGTAACTTTCTGTTGTGCTTCAAACTCACTTCCACGATCCAATTGCCAAGTCCACGGCCGTAATTTAGGGCGTGGTTCTCCAAATTCTTGTGAAAGCCTTTATTTCGTGATATTCTTCACTCATGCTCCTTCCTTAGCCTCTCCAAAGCATCTCCTTGCCATCAAGCATGATAAAATACTCCTTTTCTTCCACATTTTGCTCCAATTCAAGCCTTCATTCACGTATAAACAAAACAAAGTGATAACACGATTTATGGCTTAGGTTTAGGTAATCATTTAGATAGATTTGTCACTCATTCATGCATGGTTTAGCACTAGTTCACAACGTTTGCACTCAATTCACGTATTTTGTCGAGATAGACGTTTACACGGACTTGTGCATTGCTTTGTAGGTATTTTGGGAGATTTATGAGCTAAATCGATGCGTTTGAGGATCGTTCATCAAGATGACACACCCTCGGACTCATTAGGATGCAAGATAGAGGCTAATGAGGACTCATGGAACCTTGCCAACACAAGCCATGCACCAAATCGAAGCTTAATGATCAAAGGCAAAGCTGAAGGTCCAGACCACGGTTCAATGGAAGTCCACGGCCGTGGATCCACCCGTGGATTTTGCCAGGTTTTCGTGACAGCTGTGCCACGATCTCTTGGCCAGATCTTGCAAAGTTGTAGTATAAAAGTGGTCCTGCACTGGCTGAGAGAATCATCTTGGAGCAGCTCTCCATTATCCACTATCATCCAATCAAAATATACTCTCAACAAGAAGATTCTTTGAGGAAGGAGGTAGAAGGAAGCTACCATTGCAGGAAGAGCTTCATTGGAGAAGAAGAAGAACACACCATTGATAGACTTTGATAGCTTTGTAGTGAAGAATTTCGGAATCAATTTCTAGAGTTGTATGAACCATTTAAACCTTCTTTAAGAAGGGTTGTGAGTCATTCTAATTCCATTTTCAGCTTGGTTTTGTTTACTTCACTTGTTCATCTCTTTCTTCATTATCTTGCAAATGGATGCCATGATTTCATGTTTGATGATTTCGATTGCTATGATGAATGTTGTAGGCTAAATAGATGTGGTTCTAGGGTAAGGAAAGAATGGTTATGGCTAGGACTATGATAGGATGGACTTAGACTTGACCTTGGATGAGTTACTCACTTGGACGTAGCCCCTGTTAGGATCCACGGTTTGTTCTAGCCAAACCACGGCCGTGGAAGTGGTAGAACACCCCGTGATTCTCCCTGGTTCGATGGATCTAGCTTTAGATTGTTAGAATGTTGAAATCCTAGTTTTTGTTGAGTTAAAACTATCCTAAGGTGACCTAGTGTTAGCAACTAAGTGTTAGGAGAGACTTACCCGGTAATCCTTACTCTTAGATTCCAAAGATGACAAACTCTAGGTAGTGGTGAGCCTCATAAGCCGCCATTGGACTAAGTGTGCTAGGATAGTTGCTTAGGATTAACCCTTTCGAGACTTACCCGGTAAGAATAGGTTAGATCTCTAGGTGACAATCCGGTTTGTGTAGAATTCCGTCCCTAGGTTCTTAGAGACTTACCCGGTGATGAGATCTTAGGGATGGACTAGTGGACCATGAGACTTACCCGGTGATTGATCCCAATCTAGAAACACGCACTCCCAACATATTATAGTTAATCCAAGGAATGAATAGATAGCTTGAGTCCTATGCCATAACCGGAATTTCCAACCCCTAGAATCCGCTTTTCCCTCTTTGATCTATACCTCGTGTTTAGCTTGTTTGTTTGTGTTGATTTGTCAGCTTAGTTGATTATTGTATTTCGCATGATTTGTGATCTTTGATTGATCATCTAAAAACCAACCAAAACATTGAGATTTTCATTTCTTTATTTCTTTCTCTTTTCTTAACCTAGATCTTCACTAAACTTAATCATAAATCGAATCAATCTCACCTTAGTCTTTGTGTTCGACCTCGGAATACTATCCCTACTACAAACGTCCCGTACACTGAGGGTTCGCTAGGAGTTAGGATAAATATAACGAGAATATGAATTTAAAATCATTGCGTATCACATCCTGAGCGTAACAAGTTTTTGGCGCCGTTGCCGGGGACTAGGTCTAGATTTGAGTCTATTTTGTGATTGTTTCTAGTGTAGATCTTTCTTGTTACTTTTGATCTCTTTTTGGTTTGTGTCTTTTCTTTTCAAGTCATCTCACTCTTTGGGTGTATGCGAAGATCTCGTGGCAAGGATTTAGCTCCATTCGATCCCGAACCGGAGAAAACCCTTAGATCTAGGTCCAAGAGCATTAAAAAGGGAAAAGAGATGGCCGGAAGAGATCTCCAAGCTGAGTTGGATGAGGCTTTAGAACAAATTAGGATAAGGGATGAAGCCTTGGAGAATGAAAGGAGACTTGCCAATGAGAGGCAAGAGGCAACTAGGAGGGAGATTGAGGAGATTAGGCAAGCTCTTGTGCAAAGAGAGCTTAACCGTCAACAACCTCCTCCACCTCCACCACAACCGCAGCCGGCGGCGGTGAATATTAGGGTTGTGCCCATTGCTATGGAAGAGCCACAAACGTTGGGGCAACGTATGGATCCGGCACAAAGAGCACACCGTCCGGGTGTGAACTTAGGAGATCCCACAGCCCATGATTACGAACTCCGCCCTCAAGTTCTACAAATGATCCGGCATAATCAATTTGGAGTGATGGAAGGAGAGTCTCCTCATCAACACTTGATGAACTATGAGATCTTGATGGAGACTCTTAGACCGCCTAGATTGGAGAGCAACAACCATAAGCTTAGGGCTTTCTCCTTCTCTCTTAAGGATAAAGCTTTGGCTTGGTATCAATCTATTCCACAAGGGCGAGTTGGTACTTGGGAGGAGATGACAACCGAGTTTCTGACTAAGTTCTTCCCACCTTCCAAGACTACCGAGTTAAGAGGGAAGATAAATGCCTTCGTGATAAAGGATAGAGAAAGCTTGTTCAAGTCTTGGGAGAGGTTCAAAGATCTTCTCCTAGATTGTCCACACCATGGTATACCAAAAATTGAGCTATTAGAAATCTACTTCAAAGGACTTGATGAAGATAGCCAATTCAAGCTCCAATCTCTTTCCGGTGGGACTTTCATGGAGAAGCATGTAGATGAAGCTTGGGAGTTTGTGGAGAAGCAAGCTCTAGTGATTGAGAAATACTCCCATAGGAAGAGTGAAGGGAGAAAGGCGGGAGCATATGAGGTGAGTGAAGTCACCATGAGCAATTTCAAGCTTGACGCCATCAACAATGAATTGAAGTCTTTGAGAGAGTTGTGTACTACAACTTTGAAGAACCAAGCAACTCCTCAAGCGCTTCCACAAGCTAACTTGTCTTCCAAGGAGGAAGATGTGAATTACACGGGAAGGGGCAATTACAACAACAACTATCAAGGCCCAAGGAACTTCAACAACCGGCAATTCAACAATTACCGTTCATGTAGTTCCTAAGAAGGGTGGGATGACCGTAGTGACCAATGAGAATAATGAACCAATCATAACTAGGACGGTTTCGGGGTGGAGAATGTGCATTGACTATAGGAAGTTGAACATGGCCTCTAGGAAATATCACTTCCCTCTTCCCTTCATTGACCAAATGCTAGAGAGACTAGCTCAACATTCTCATTTTTGCTACTTAAATGGGTATAGCGGGTTTTTCCAAATCCCTATCCACCCCGATGACCAAGAGAAAACAACATTTACATGCCCATGGGGAACTTTTGCATATAGGAGAATGCCATTTGGGTTGTGTAATGCACCCGCCACCTTCCAAAGGTGTATGATGGCTATCTTTTCGGAATACATTGAAAATATCATGGAAGTGTTCATGGATGATTTCTCTGTTTATGGTTCTTCCTTTGATAATTGCTTGGATAACTTGTCATTAGTATTGCAAAGATGTGAGGAGACAAATCTTATCTTGAATTGGGAAAAATGCCACTTCATGGTAAGTGAAGGTATTGTGTTGGGACACTTGGTGTCTAACCGTGACATTGAGGTTGATAGGGCCAAGATTGAAACGATAGAGAAGTTACCACCACCTACCTCGGTGAAAGGGGTAAGGAGTTTCTTAGGGCATGCCGGTTTTTACCGGAGGTTTATTCAAGACTTCTCTAAAATTTCTAAGCCGCTCACTAACCTACTAATGAAAGATGTTGAATTTGTTTTCTCCAAAGATTGCCTTGAGGCTTTTTGTAGGTTGAAGAACGCCTTGATCTCCGCACCTATCATGCAACTTCCGGATTGGAGTTTACCGTTTGAGATCATGTGTGATGCAAGCGATTTAGCCGTTGGGGCTGTTTTGGGGCAAAGGAAAGATGGGCGCACTCATGCCATTTATTATGCTAGCAAGACGCTAGATGATGCCCAACTCAACTATGCTACCACCGAGAAGGAGTTGCTAGCGGTTGTGTATGCATTTGAGAAGTTCCGCTCATATCTTGTTGGAGCGAAGGTCATAGTTTATACGGATCATGCTGCGATCCGTTATCTACTTACCAAGAAGGATGCCAGGCCTAGGTTGATTCGGTGGATCCTTCTTCTTCAAGAGTTTGATTTGGAAATCCGGGACAAGAAGGGATCCGAGAACTCCGTGGTGGATCACCTTAGTAGACTCCCACCATTGGAGCTTGAAAGAGATGACATCCCGATTGATGACTCATTCCGGGATGAGCAATTGCAAATGGTGGAAGAATGCTTGTTCCAAGTGTCTAGAGGAAGCGAGCCATGGTTTGCCGACATTGTGAACTACTTAGTGTGTGAGGAAGTGCCTCCCGGATTGACATATGCCCAAAGAAAGAAGTTCTTCAAGGATGTGAGGCACTAGTATTGGAGTGAACCACTTTTGTTCAAGAGAGGGCCGGATGGAATGTTTAGAAGGTGCATACCGGAGGATGAGGTGGAGAGTGTGATCCGCCATTGTCATTCCTTGCCATGTGGAGGGCATGGTAGCTCACACAAGACATGTGCTAAAGTGTTGCAATCGGGCTTCTTTTGGCCAAGTTTGTTCAAGGATGTGCAAAGCTTTGTGGTAGCTTGTGATGCTTGCCAAAGGACGGGCAACATCTCAAGGAGGAATGAGATGCCCTTGAACAACATACAAGAAGTGGAAATATTTGATGTGTGGGGTGTGGACTTCATGGGACCATTCCCTTCTTCATGTGGCAACCTCTACATCCTATTGGCGGTGGACTATGTTTCAAGATGGGTGGAGGCAATCGCCTCTCCTACAAATGATGCCAAGGTGGTGGTGCGGTTCTTCAACCGAGTGATTTTCCCTAGGTTTGGTACACCAAGGGTGATCATTAGTGATGGAGGGAAGCACTTCACAAATAGGAATTTTGGAGCACTTTTGGCTAAGTATGGGGTGACTCATAAGGTGGCAACACCTTACCATCCCCAAACTAGTGGCCAAGTCGAGATTTCCAACCGGGAGATAAAGGCCATTCTTGAGAAGACAGTATCTAGGACTAGAAAGGATTGGGCTATGAAGCTCGATGATGCCTTATGGGCATATAGAACCGCTTTCAAGACACCAATTGGCACCACTCCTTACAAGTTGGTCTATGGCAAGTCTTGCCACCTCCCGGTAGAAATAGAGCATAGAGCTTATTGGGCCATTAAGTGGCTAAATTTTGACCTCAAGGAGGCGGGAGAGAAGAGGTTGCTTGACATAAACGCTCTTGAAGAGATCCGGTTGGATGCTTATGAGAATGCCCGGATCTACAAGGAGAGGACCAAACGGTGGCATGACAAGCGCCTCATCCCGAAGGAGTTGAGTGAAGGCGACCTTGTCCTTCTTTTCAACTCAAGGCTGCGGCTTTTCCCCGGAAAGCTAAAATCGAGATGGACCGGGCCATATGTGGTGAAGAAGATCTTTCCCCATGGAGCTATTGAGATAGGAGGGGAGCATTGTGGAAACTTTAAGGTGAATGGGCACCGGTTGAAGAAGTATATCCCAGGAGCTCCGGTGGATACGATTGCCACACTTCACCTAGAATGAGACGCCCCCGAGTTTGGTCAAGCTAATGACCTTAAAGAAGCGCTTTGAGGGAGGCAACCCATTGGTAACATTTTTCCCTTTTTGTTTTTGTTTTGTGATTTTTCTGTTTTTGTGTGTTTTGTGTGCTTTGTGTGTGTGTGCTAGAACCTTAGTAGTATTGGAAGCTTTGCTTGGCATGCGAATGATGGTGATGAACCCCTCATGAACTATGGGTGGAGCGGACGCGGAACTTGGACGGCTAGCGGTGCCTAGCGCGGGTCCCGACGCTTTGATGAACACTTAGAGCTCTCTACCATTGTTGATAGGATCATCCAACATCAATTCCACTTGAGAAATGCCAAATACCAAAGCAAACCATTTTTTTACATTGTAAGAACCTTCTTTCACTCTTCTTTACTTCATTGACACATTGGGGACAATGTGTTTCTAAGTATGGGGTGGGGTTTGCATGATATTTTGCATGACTAGCATCTAGGGTAGTTTAATATTATCACATGTCTTGCATTGTATATATTCATTTCGAAAAATCCAAAAAATCAGAAAATTTAAAATTTTTTGTGCTTTCTAGGCTTGGATATGACCCTAATGATGAATCTTGTCTTGCGGATTGGCTATGGATGGCCTTATATGTTAAATTGATGAATGCATATGTGGACTTGAAATACTTCTCTTGAATCCCATGAATGAATTGTGATCATGATGTTTGCCTAGAATGGATTGAGCATTGAAGGTCGAAATTACATGCTAGTTCTTGCACACCATCTAGGAATGAATGAGGCAATTCATCTTCCTCTAATTCTCATCTTGATCATGATTGTTTGAGCACCTTAATTGATATAAATTTGACCTCTTTTGACCCATCCGGGAATAGGAGCATGATAGTGTGTTGATGTGTGTGAAAAGCAAGTGTGGGGTGAAGATGTTGATGAAAGAATGTCATGCATAAAATGCTGAATTTTTTGTGAAAGTGTAGACAAAAATATAGGTTTGGGGACGTTGGTTTAAATGACAAGTAACTCGGTACACTTCACATAATCGGGTGTTGGTGCCTTGCCAAAGTCAAATAAACCAATAGTCCTAACGAGCTTTGGTATGTGTGCCCGGTGTGGATGCACCTCGAAAAATAGAAAAAGCCCGATGATGGCCAATCACCAAGGTTTCGGCTTTTGTACACCAATGCCATTGTCTCAAAAATAAGTCAAAGAAAAAGAAAAGAAAGAAAGATAGAGAAAATATACACCTGAGGGAAGTTGATCGAGGACAAGGTTGTGGAGTTAGTTCCATTCCCGGATTAGCATCACATAGCCTAGAAAAATCCCCACCTAATCACAACGTTTCTTGGCCTTTTATTTCACAAGACCTTATGACCTAATTGCATGTTTGTAAGACTTAGGAATCTAGATTGGATATGCTCTAGATCATCTTGACTTCGTCATCTTTACATTTCATGCATGCTTTTGAGTTAAGTACAATTGTCTTTCCATGCCTTCATTTATTTGATACATAATTGCTTTTCCGTTGCCATAAAACATGACTATGAAGGTGATCCAATAGTAGAAGCACAAACCCAAAAAGATTTTGCCATTTTTCTGCATACATAAATCATGTCATCTCTAGTCTCTAGTCGAGTATTTGCTCGGGGACGAGCAAACCTTAAGTATGGGGTATTTTTGATAACACGATTTATGGCTTAGGTTTAGGTAATCATTTAGATAGATTTGTCACTCATTCATGCATGGTTTAGCACTAGTTCACAACGTTTGCACTCAATTCACGTATTTTGTCGAGATAGACGTCTACACGGACTTGTGCATTGCTTTGTAGGTATTTTGGGAGATTTAGGAGCTAAATCGATACGTTTGAGGATCGTTCATCAAGATGACACACCCTCGGACTCATTAGGATGCAAGCTAGAGGCTAATGAGGACTCATGGAACCTTGCCAACACAAGCCATGCGCCAAATCGAAGCTTAATGATCAAAGGCAAAGCTGAAGGTCCAAACCACGGTTCAATGGAAGTCCACGGCCGTGATCCACCCGTGGATTTTGCCAGGTTTTCGTGACAGCTGTGCCACGATCTCTTGGCCAGATCTTGCAAAGTTGTAGTATAAAAGTGGTCCTGCACTGGCTGAGAGAATCATCTTGGAGAAGCTCTCCATTATCCACTATCATCCAATCAAAATATACTCTCAACAAGAAGATTCTTTGAGGAAGGAGGTAGAAGGAAGCTACCATTGGAGGAAGAGCTTCATTGGAGAAGAAGAAGAACACACCATTGATAGACTTTGATAGCTTTGTAGTGAAGAATTTCGGAATCAGTTTCTAGAGTTGTATGAACCATTTAAACCTTCTTTAAGAAGGGTTGTGAGTCATTCTAATTCCATTTTCAGCTTGGTTTTGTTTACTTCACTTGTTCATCTCTTTCTTCATTATCTTGCAAATGGATGCCATGATTTCATGTTTGATGATTTCGATTGCTATGATAAATGTTGTAGGCTAAATAGATGTGGTTCTAGGGTAAGGAAAGAATGGTTATGGCTAGGACTATGATAGGATGGACTCAGATTTGACCTTGGATGAGTTACTCACTTGGACGTAGCCCCTGTTAGGATCCACGGTTTGTTCTAGCCAAACCACGGCCGTGGAAGTGGTAGAACACCCCGTGATTCTCCCTGGTTCGATGGATCTAGCTTTAGATTGTTAGAATGTTGAAATCCTAGTGTTTGTTGAGTTAAAACTATCCTAGGGTGACCTAGTGTTAGCAACTAAGTGTTAGGAGAGACTTACCCGGTAATCCTTACTCTTAGATTCCAAAGATGACAAACTCTAGGTAGTGGTGAGCCTCATAAGCCGCCATTGGACTAAGTGTGCTAGGATAGTTGCTTAGGATTAACCCTTTCGAGACTTACCCGGTAAGAATAGGTTAGATCTCTAGGTGACAATCCGGTTTGTGTAGAATTCCGTCCCTAGGTTCTTAGAGACTTACCCGGTGATGAGATCTTAGGGATGGACTAGTGGACCATGAGACTTACCCGGTGATTGATCCCAATCTAGAAACACGCACTCCCAACATATTATAGTTAATCTAAGGAATGAATAGATAGCTTGAGTCCTATGCCATAACCGGAATTTCCAACCCCTAGAATCCGCTTTTCCCTCTTTGATCTATACCTCGTGTTTAGCTTGTTTGTTTGTGTTGATTTGTCAGCTTAGTTGATTATTGTATTTCGCATGATTTGTGATCATTGATTGATCATCTAAAAACCAACCAAAAACATTGAGATTTTCATTTCTTTATTTCTTTCTCTTTTCTTAACCTAGATCTTCACTAAACTTAATCATAAATCGAATCAATCTCACCTTAGTCTTTGTGTTCTACCTCGGAATACTATCCCTACTACAAACGTCCCGTACACTGCGGGTTCGCTAGGAGTTAGGATAAATATAACGAGAATATACATTTAAAACCCATTGCGTATCACATCCTGAGCGTAACACAAAGCTAGTGTAGATCTCTATATCGACAAAGTGGGTGAATGAGCTCACAAATGCCTCAAACTCATATCTATGTACACATAAAAGAGGGAAAAACAACTAAAACAAGTGCCTAAAATATAGTCATATTTCATGCTAAGAACGAGCTTGTAATGATGCCATTCAGGCTAACGAACGCACCCGTAGTTTTCATGAAGTTGATGACCAACATCTTCATCGACTTTCTAGACTATTTTGTAGTTGTCTTCATAGATGGAATTCTGGTAACTCTCGTAGCAGAGAGGAGCATGCAGGGACTCTTGAGGATCATTCTTCAGGTCTTACAAGATAGGGAGCTTTACGCCAAGCTCTCTAAGTTCGAGTTTTGGATGTCCGAGGTAGAATTCCTTGGTCATATCGTTTCAGGTGAAGGGATCAATGTAGATCCGAAGAAGATTGAGTCAGTAGCATCTTAGCCGCCTCCTAAGAACGTCAAGGAGGTACGGAACTTCTTAGGATTGGCGGTCTACTACCGGCGTTTTGTGGAGGGCTTTTCAGTTATTTCCTGACCACTCACTTCTTTGCTGAGAAGTATACGAGATTCGTGTGCTCCGAGCCGTGCCTACAGAGCTTTGAGGAGCTGAAGAAGAGGTTGACCTCTGCTCCTATCCTAGCTCAGCTTGAGGGCATTGAGGACTTTGTGGTTTACAACGATGCATCCAAGCTAGACTTAGGATGTGTTGTGATGCAGAGGGGTAAGGTGATTGCTTACACATCTAGACAACTGAAGACATACGAGGAGAATTACCCTACCCATGACCCTGAGTTGGCTGTTGTTATTCACGCTTTGAAGATTTGGAGGCATTATCTGTACGAAGCTACGTGTCAGATATTCACAGATCATAAGAATTTGAAGTACATATTCACTCAACGGGAGTTGAATAACCGCCAGAGGAGATGGTTGGAGTTGATCAAGGACTTCGATCTTGAGATCTTATACCACACGAGGAAGGTGAATGTGGTAGCTGATGCCCTTAGTAGGAAGACTCCCCGGGATATGGAGATCGCCAGGCTAACTGCTCAACCACAATTACAGCGAGACCTTGCATGGCTAGAGATGGTTATCTACTTTCCGAATTCCGACAGCCACCTATCCACCTTGGAGATAGTACTTGATCTGTTGGCTGAAATCCGACTGAAGTAGGAGAGGTGCCCAACTTTGACACAAATACGAGACCAAATGTCTCGAGGTGAGGCACCACAATTTGCAGTCGGTGTTGATGGGATATTGAGATGCCAAAGCGTGCATGTGTGCCCTCAAATCGAGAATTGAGATAGAGTATCCTTCAAGAGGCTCATTCTTCACCTTACTTAGTGCACCCTGGTGAGAGTAAGATGTATCATGATATCATACGCCCTTTCTAGTGGGGAGGTCTGAAGCCAAACATCACGAGATATGTAGCTCAGTGTGCGACCTATCAGTAGGTCCAGATCGAGCATCATCGACCAGGAGGCAAGCTACACCTACTTCCCGTTCCTCATTGTAAGTGGGAAAACATCTCTAAGGATTTTATAACCGGTTTGAGACCGAGTCGAGGTTTTGATGCTATCTGGGTGATAGTATATCGACTGACGAATACCGCACATTTCATTCCCGTAACACCCCGAATCTGTGGGACTCGGAGCACTATGGGTCGGGACCTCACAATGGGTCCCAACCCTTAGCCTCACAACAATTTCACCGGATCTTTCAACAAGACACAAATAAATGCCAAAATAAAATACATTTTTATGCAATGCAATGAAACCCGAAACCATACAGACAAAAGACTTCAACCGGAATACAACTCAAAAGAAAAAACGCCATACACGCGGCATATAAAAATACAAAACATACAATACTCCAACACGACTCCACCCAAAAACCCCTCCTAAAATGTACGGAACCCCGGTTGTCCACTCTTCCGGATCTCTCGGCCGCATTCCTAAACTACAAGGCAATCTACAACAATCGGTCTAAAATTGTTAGCTAATATTCAAAGCATTAGAATCAAGGTGAAAGGCACAAACATAACTAAATCAACATAACATACAATATACACCAAAGCACACAAGTCCGTTTTATTATCTTTTTATATTAAGTCATATGCCGTTCTAATTCAACTTCTTTTGTGACACGAAAATCTCCCGAAACTCGCCTCGGTCCCTACTTACCGACAAGTAATGGTACTGATGCATCCGACCGTCTACCCGCACGGGCTAGTCGCCGAGAACCTCCTAGACTTTCGCAAGAGCTAGACAAATGATGTCACAACACGTTATCATACACTTGGGGTAAAATAATATAAAGTCGGTGGTCCTATTACCGGTTTAGTTGTTATAACATAAACAATAAACACACACCACCAAACACACATCAATGCTAATACAAGGAATACGAGCTAAGTAAGTCCGGAGATTTACCTTGTCCCATAGATAATCGCGCTATATCCTGCTCTCAGCTTCCCGCAGGAAGATACTGAACGCTTGTCAAAAGGCACACGATCTACAACTCTCTCATATGCTAGAAGTCCTTAGACTTCTAGTCCCAATGATCTCGCAAGATCATAAACCATAACTATGCTAGGATAACAAATTCCTAGTCCCCACGATCTCACAAGGTCATAACCATCACAACACAGGCTAGGATACTCTCGTTCTAGTCTCCACACTCCCAATAATCATATAACCATAATCTCAAGCCTCAAATGCTCACAAGATCAACCAAACACTCAACGCCTTACACTCTTCACAAGATAACAACACCTTAAGCTTTAGAACGATCATAAATCCTCCAAACTCACCTAAGGTCCATGGCCACTAGGCATCCTCACTAGGTTATGGTAGATCAAACCTAACAAGATACTAAAACTTTACATAACTAGATCGAGGGAAGAGATACTCACACGACGTCAAAAGACGGAAATTGATCAACGGATGTTGACTTGGACTCGTTCGGCCTTTACGGGGTCGTTCCCGAACCTAACACCAAAACTAGACAAATTTAGCTCGTACGCTAAATTTGAAGGGAAATATATAAAATATATAAAACTCGAGAAAACTCAATTTCAAAAGCCCACGTTAAAACCCGGAAAACCTTCCCGTGCAAAAATATGAAATTCACGGAACTTGATCATGAAACCATAGTTAATACTTTGAGCCATAAATTGTATTTAAATCCAATAAAGACATAATATACTGTGTATATAATAATATAAGAATATCCCGTAACTAAAACCAAAGTTAAAAACCATAGTTACATTTTCCGGGCAAACTATACAATTTTTATAACATGGGCCAAAACCGCAATCAACTTTTTGGGCCGTAAATACGGACTCAAGAACTTAAAGTCATTTTCCGAAAATAACCTTTGGTCAAAACCATAGTTACATTTTTCCAAACTTAAATCTTCAAGGGAATATTCACATAATTCAGAAACGTGGGCCAAAACTGCAAATATTAAATATTGGGTTAGAAACTGATATTACAATAAAATGCAGGGGCCCCCGATGGTAATTACATGAATAGGATTTCTTAACCCCTTTCAACGCAGCGGGAAGACAACATCACAGGGGGCGGCGGCCAGGGCTCCGAAAAGGTGAGGGTAGTGATAGCATGTATTATAGTCTATATTTCGGGGCTAGTTTAGACGTTTTATCTTCAATAATCTGCATGTATAGATGTATATTATGTGACTATATTGTTGTTTTGTCTACCTTTGCGGGAATCGAGGTCTACACCTAGTTTCATAGTAATTGTAGGTAAAATGACACGTTTTGCATCGAAATGGAGCTAAGGGAGCTAAGGAGTCATTGGAGCTACATTTTGGAGCTTAAGGAAGACCTCAGGAAGCATGGAAATGAATAAGAAGATTGACTTTGGACCAGATTCTAGAGATTTCACATTCAGTTGAGATTCACCTCGGTCAGCTACAGTGTCACCTCGGCCGACGTGATCTTGAGGAGCGTTCCGATCGAGGGGAACACCCTGCCGCCGGCGAGATCTTTATTTTTGGCTGAGATCTTTTATTTTTGGAAGGAAAATATATTATATTTTTGGCTGGATTTCTGGAAGGAAGATATTATTTTTGGCTGATTTATTTTAAGAGATGGAGATATATTTTATAGGAAATTATCTTTTTAAGATATTTTATCTTTGGAAGATAATTCTCCTATATAAAGGGTTGGATTTTCCACAATTCAACCATGCTTGGAGCATCCAGCAATTAAGGGATTTTTTGGAGGGTTTGAAGGAAGAATTGAAGGAAGTATTGAAGATTGAAGTTCAAGGAAGGAAGGAATCGTAGTTGGAGTTGCTTTTTGAAGGAGTTTGTAAGACTTTCTTAGATTGTCTTTTGGTTTATTATCTTTGCCGATTTGTGACTTGAGGAACATAATTTGTTTGTCATTTGATTCAGTTATTGAGACCTTTTTTCTTAAGGTTTTCTTGTTCGAATATTGATTCCTTTTCCATAAATTTGATTATTGCTATCATGATGATTGTTGGCTAAGTTTCTTATGCGATTCTAGGGTGATTGGCTGAAAGTTGTGGGAAAGACGATGATAGAATGATCTTAATCCCAGCAGGACCCCGAAACCTTGAGTCTTTAACCTTAACCCTAGAACATCTCGCTCAGTCGTTGAACATCTCGGCCGGGGTGGGATCTGACTGAACGAGGTGAACCTTTTCCTGAGCCTATTATGAGTTACGAGTTCTAGTTTGCAAAATCCTATCCTTATTACACCTTTCCTAGTTCAATGCAAGCCTAGGATGAGACTTACCCGGTGATTCCCTTATTTGTTTACCTAAGATCATGAGTGCAGGTAATAAAGGTTTATCTTTTATTGGGGTTTGAGTGTGCCTTCATCCCATCTTTGTGAGTTAGCCTGAGACTTACCCGGTAAAGGTTGATTACATTCCCTTGGGTGGTGTGTTGGTTTGAGATTATAGTTCCTTTCCTTAGTACCTTGAGACTTACCCGGTAATATGAGCTTTGGTTTGGGATAGTGAGTAGTGAGACTTACCCGGTGATTTATTCCCACCTTAGAAACACTTTCCATTTGCAAATCTCAGCTTTGTTCGCGTTATCCTTTGAGATCTTGAGTCGGAACCACAACTTGATGCTTTAATCCCTAGAATCCGCATTACCCCTTACTTGACTTTATATCATCTTTGATTGTTGTAATTGCTTTTAGTTAATTGCAATATTTGACAACCTGATTCTGTGCTTTGTTTCACCTAAGTCCCCGTGATCGACCCCTGGAATTTTTGCTTTTATTACAATTGATCCGTACACTACGGGTTCGCATATTTGTTCAAGCATACTTCTTGGGTTATAGATTTAAAAGTTTGCACACACCGTTTGGAGCGAACAAGTTTTTGGCGCCTTTGCCGGGGACTTGGTCTAGACCAAGCCGGTTTCGGTTGTCTTTCGGTGCGATTGCCGTTGTTGCTAGTAACCACTCTACTGGAGTGTTTTTGCAGGATCTTTTCTTAGGTGTATGCGAAGAACCCGTGCTGGAAAGGAAATCGTTCGTTACGATCTCGAACAAGAAAAGACATACAAGCGACGATTAAGAGAAGCTAAGATGGCCAATCAAGATGATCGCGATCCTGAAGCCGAATTGAAGGAGGCGCTGGAACAGCTACGCCTCAATAGAGAAGAACTGCAGCGAGAGAGAGAAGAGACTCGCGCAAGAATTGAAGGAATTGAAGCACATATGGCCGCTCTAAGGGCCCAGTTTCTGCCTCGACCGATCCCAGATTCTCGACCGAGGCAGAACCTAGTCCTAGTTGCCCCGGCCGATGTGCACCTACCACCTCGGATGCCTATCCGAGATGATATTTTTGCTGGAGTTCCCCAAACCCTAGGAAAGAGAATGGACCCCAATCAGCAAGTAAGGCGTCCAGGAGTCAACCTAGGTGATCCAGCTGAGCATGATTATGAACTTCGACCGCAAGTTCTATCCATGATCCGACAATGTCAATTTGGAGGTTTAGAGAGGGAGTCTCCGCATCAGCATTTGCGAAACTATGAGATTCTGATGGAGACCTTGAGACCTTCAAGATTGGAAAACAACAACTACAAGTTAAGGCTTTTCTATTTCTCCTGAAGACAAGGCGCTTGCTTGGTATCAATCTCTTCCGCCCGGAAAGATCAACACTTGGGAAGAGATGACGACGGAGTTTCTAACTAAGTTCTTTCCTCCTTCTAAGACAGCTGAAATGAGGGGAAAGATCAATGCTTTTATTATGAAGGACAAGGAGAGTTTGTCCAAGTCATGGGAGAGATTTAAGGATGTTCTTTTGGATTGCCCACATCATGGGATTCCAAAGATCAAGTTGCTGGAGATATACTTCAAGGGATTGGATGGAGCTACTCAATTCAATCTCCAACTACTTTCCGCCGGCACAATCATGGATATGCCGGTTGACGAAGCTTGGGCGTTCATTGAAAAACAAGCTTTATACATGGAGAAGTACTCCCATCAAGGAACCGAGAATGGAGCAAGGAGAGTTAGCTTCCAGGAAAAATCATCAAATGGAACTCAACTCACCTCGCTTAGCAATGAGGTAAAGGCATAGAAAGAGCTTTTAGTAGCTCAAACGAAGAAGGAGCAAGATGGAGGATATCAAAGAAGAAACAACTATCGAGGGCCGCGGAACAACAATTACAACAACAATAGAAATTCCAATAGGAACAATTGGAAATCTAATCAACAAAATCCGGGTAACCCTTATTCTCATGCTCAAAATGCTCTTAACCCCCCTCTTCTTCTTCTACTCCATTGAGAAGCAAGGAGCCTGGATCAAGTTCGTCCCAGCCAGAGAAGAAAGATGTAGTCCTGGAGGCGATTTTAATCAAGCTCAACGCTATGAAGACATCAATGAATTCATTTTCGAAGACACAAAAAGCCTTAGAGCAACAAATCTGTAACAAGGCGAATGAAGCGCCAAGAGATCCAGGGAAGCTCCCAGCAAGGAAAAAGAGCAACCCTAAGGGACATATTATGGAAATAACGACAAGAAGTGGACTAAAAATTGCAGATCCAATACCTCGGTCGGTGCCAGACCAGACGAAGAACACCTTGGTCCAGGATCAGACGAGGAACACTTCGGCCGAGGTGCCAACCGAGGTGGAGCCCCAAAAAATGAAGGATAAATCTGAAGTTTATGTTCCACCTCCTGCTTATAAACCACCACTTCCATTCCCTCAGTCAAGGGCCAGAGCACATCTAGACAAGCATTTTGGTATGTTTTTAGACCTAATGAATAAACTACACATTAACATCCCTTTTCTTGATGCCATTCTAGGGATGCCCGCCTATAGGAAATTTATGAAAAAGATTCTTTCAAGGAAGAGGAAGCTGGAAGATTTGGGAGAAGTAAGGATGACATATAAGTCCTCGGAGCTCATTCAAATCATGAAGGAGAAGATGACACCCAAATTAAGAGACCCCGGTTCATTTTGCATTCCCATTCAAGTTGGGGATGTAACTTATGAGGTGTTGTGTGATCTAGGAGCCAGCGTGAGCATCATCCCGCTGGAGCTATGTGAGAAGATCGGTCTTGGAGAGCCCAAGCCGGTGAGGATAAGGCTATACATGGCGGATCTCTCCATTACCCATCCCATGGGCATCTTGGAAGACGTTCCTGTCAAGATAGGTAATTTCTATTTACCTATAGATTTTGTTGTACTTGACATACCCGCAGATTATCCCGTTCCTATCATTCTCGGGAGACCATTTCTAGCAACTTCGGGTTGCAATGTGGATTGTAAGAACGCCAAGTTAAAATTCAACATTGGTGGAGATCAAGTGGAATTTGCATTGCTTACTGCAATGAAGGGAGTGCCGCTGGAGGATGATATCTTCAACATCTACGATGAAGAAGAATCAAGAGCATTGGTGAGCTCTATCCTTATTAATGACCCACTTGAAAGAGTTCTTAGTTTTATTTTAATGGATGAAGGTATAGATGTTTCTTGTGATGCAGATATACAGAGTTTAAAAGCATTGGAAGCAGATCCAGGAGCTAAGACTGAAAGACTAATTCAAGGGAAGAAGAGCAATTTAGCTTTCAGTCCCAGTTCCAGTACCTCAATCGAGGCACGTTCTGGACCAAGCGAGGTGTTCTTATCTGAAGAACATCTCGGTCACCCACCTTGGATAATGCCCGAGACAGCAAGCGAGATGTTGTCAACTGAGGACAACAAACTTCCAAATCCTTTTTCTGAGAATCATTTACAGTTGGTGGAGCACTGGCTTCACCAAGCTTCAGATGGTAAAGAGCCTTGGTATGCTGATATTGTTAATTATCTTGTTTGCCATGAAATACCGCCCCAATTGACGTACGCTCAAAGGAAGAAGTTCTTCAAGGATATACACTATTACTACTGGAATGAACCTCTACTGTTCAAGAGAGGTCCGGATGGGATGCTTCGACGATGCATTCCAGAAGATGAAGTTGCTAGTGTTATACGACATTGCCATTCGCTTCCTTGTGGAGGACATGCTAGCGCACACAAGACGTGCACTAAGGTATTACATTCTAGTTTCTTTTGGCCTACATTATTTAAGGATGTGCAAACTTTTGTTGTTTCTTGTGATGCATGCCAAAGAACAGGGAATTTGTCTCAAAGGAACGAGATGCCACTCAACAATATTCAGGAGGTTTAGATTTTTGATTTATGGGGAGTCGATTTCATGGGAGCTTTCCCATCATCCGCAGGGAACCTCTACATTCTCCTAGATGTTGATTTCGTCTCTAGATGGGTGGAAGCCATCGCCTCCACCACTAATGACGCCATGGTGGTTGTGAAGTTCTTCAATCGGACTATCATTACACGTTTTGGGACACCACACATCATCATCAGCGATGGAGGGACACATTTCATCAACCGGAAGTTTAAAGCACTTCTATAGAAGTATAGGGTAACCCACAAGGTAGCAACCCCTTATCACCCTCAAACTAGTGGGCAGATCAAGATCTCGAATAGAGAAATCAAGGCAATTTTGGAGAAGACCGTCTCTAGGACGAGGAAGGATTGGTCCATAAAGTTGGTGGATGCTCTTTGGGCTTATAGGACCGCATTAAAGACTCCCATTGGTACCACCCCTTAAAATTTGGTATATGGAAAGTCTTGTCATTTACCCGTTGAGCTAGAACACAAGGCATATTGGGCAATCAAGTGGTTGAGTTTCGATATCAAGGAAGCCGGCGAGAACAGACTATTGGACATTAATGAGTTGGAAGAGTTGCACTTAAACGCTTATGAGAATGCGAAGATGTACAAGGAAAGAACGAAAAGTTGGCATGACAAGCATATCATTCCTAAGGAATTCAAAGAAGGAGATCTAGTTCTACTCTTCAACTCCCGCCTCCACCTCTTTCCAAGTAAGTTGAAATCTAGATGGACAGGACCTTACGTCGTGAAAAATGTTTTCCCCTATGGTGCAGTTGAGATTTGGGGAGAAACAAGCGGAAGCTTTAAGGTCAACGGTCATAGGCTGAAGAAGTACCGACCGGAAGTCCAGGTTGAGGAGATTGCACCACTACACCTTGTTTAAAGATGATGTACAGTCCAACTAACGACCTTAAATCAAGCGCTTCTTGGGAGGCAACCCAAGGTATTGTTTTCTTTTCCCTTTTCCTAGCTTAGTTTTAGATAGTTTGCTTTGCTTTGCTTTTGGCGTCCTCTAGACAGAAACCATGTACTTTCTAAGGAAGGATTACAACTCAAGAGCTACACTGGAAGGACAAAAGTTTGAGAAATTGAGCAGATGGAGTTTGACTGAGACACATCTCGGTTGCTGCCACAACAACTCGACCGAGATGTTCTTGGGGAAACCGAGGCGACTAGATCTGACATCCAGTTAGACACCTCGGTCCGGTCGGGACCACCTCGGCCGAGGTGAAATCAAATTCAGCGAGAGGTATAAAAGGCGAAGCGGATTTCTCTCTCCTCACTTTTCCCTCTCAATCGAGCCTCGACCGCGGTGGTGCCCTAGCCTCGTTTCCTCGTTTCTTTCTCGTTTTCCACAATTTTTGGTTCGATTTCACCGGAGGAAGCAAGAGGATCGGTTTCCAAGCATCAATCAGCAAGGAAAATGCTCCGAATCTGCAAAATTTGGGTTTTTCGTTCGAAAACCCTAACTCTTCTTTCTTTCACTGATTTAAGACAGATATGGCTCTGGTTGCCGATTATTATTGCTGAAAAGGATATAAGTACCCCATAGGAAGCATTTGGTAGTGATTTGGGGGAAAATAACTGGAAAATCAAAGAGTTGGATCGAACAGCACTTCGCCTCGGTCCAGTCGGCTGTGTCTCGGCCGAGGTGGTTGTCAGGGCAACCGAGGTGTTCATATGTCAGAAACATGAACAATTGATCAGATCGCCAGTTGGTCTTGAGAGATAGACCTAGTAGTTCCTCCCCTTCTTCTACATCTCATCCTACTATACCGGTGATCCATGAGCGTACCAGGCCGACTTTGACCCTATTTACGGACATCCCATTGTTGCCCCGCGATTTTTAGATGTTGCTGCCTTCGAGTGCCTCCACGTGGCGGAGGACTTGAGGAAGATGATATCGATGGTAGGGCTGGAGGAGTTTATGTAGATCCGAGCTCCGGCCTACCTAGAGCCGACGATGGAGTTCGTGAGTTTTGTCAATCACATGCCTGAGAGGAACATCATCAAGTACCGGTTGCTGAACCGGAACTACATAGTACCGATGGACCAGTTCAGAGAGGTATTTGGCTTCCCTACCCCCACCTTTACTGATTTTCCTTCCCGAGCCATAGCTCGAGACTTTTGGGGCGAGATAGCCCATGTGGTGGAGCATAGTGACAGGTGGAGACCTAGAGATTGTAGAGAGCGCATCATCTTCTACCTAGCTTTCGGTCTTGCTCATAGGATATTCAGTGAGACACTTTTGGCACGTACTGAGACGCCGCAGAAGATCCGACAGGGGGAGTTGTTGAGCATGTTCTGTATGGTTACAGGTGGAGTGCCTGACTTTGGAGGGATGCTGACTGAGGACATGCATAGGATCAAGGGCAAGTCCAAGGGAGATATTTGTTGTGGAGGATTGGTGACCCATATTGCTACTGCCATGGGTCTAGATCTGAGTGCATGTACAGTGGTTGCGGCTGCGAACCCGCTTGGACTTCAGGAGATGATCATGAGGTGCATTCTCGTCCGTCGTGGTCTTAGTACACCATATGTCGCTATGCCATGGAGGATGACGACTCCACATGGCATTTTATGGTCGCCGCAGTTCTCAGCCTTCGACCATCAGTATTGGTCTTCTGCATGGTTTCCTTACATGCAGGATGCCAGAGATGCTACACCAGCTGATGATGAGGAGGAGTTTGATTGAGGCACTGCTATGGAGACCGGTACTGATACCGGCGGACCTAGTGTGCCAATTGTTGACCTTGATGACGAGGAGACAGATGAGGAGGCAGCAACACCACCATGACCAGCTCAGCGCAGATTCTGCAGACGTAGAGATCTAGAGGCTCACCGACAGATCGATGAGCTGACCGATCAGATGATTGACCCCTATGCAGCTATGACAGTAGATATGTCACAGTGGCTTGCTAATGAGCGCCGTCACACTGACAATTGGATGCATCAGATTAAAGAGAGACAGCATTACCAACACCGCATGATGGAGATTCAGTTCCAGCATATGATGGGGTATCCATTTGATCCTACCCAGCATCCCTACATTCCACATCCACCACCACCGCCACCAGCTCACGAGGATTAGAGCTGCAGGGATTTTCTTTCTTTATTTATTATGCAATTCCGCTAGGTCCGGTGAGTTTCCTGATTCTAGACTTATATTTGACCCTTTGGGACAATGTGTCCCTACTATGGGGTATTTGGATATATGATTTGACATTATGTGTGAATGCTTGTATGACTTCATCGGATATTTATGATCCTATTCTGTTTACTTGGCTCTATGTGTTTATCTGCCATTACACGCATACATACAGGTTTTTGTTTCAGAAAAATGTCGAAAACTGGTTTGAAAATTTGTTTTTTTATGACCTCGACCGGGATGTTCTTGACTGAATGAGGTAGATACCTCGGATGACGTCAGAACACCTCGACCGAGGAGGTTTAACTTAGAGATTTTTCAAAACGATTTTTGTGCTTCTTCTCTGGATATGACCTCAATGATGATTCTGTTTGCAGATTGGTTTTGAAATCTTTATATGCTCGAAAGGTTTTATGATATGTTTAAGTTGCAAAATGCTTTGTTTGAAGTTTTAGCATGTTTAATACTTTGTTTTTATCAAAATTATGTTGGATTTGAAGGTTGACACCACATAACGAGTTCTATCACATTCTTCCTGGGATGATTAAGGCAATTCGTTCTCTTCTTTTCTTCTTGTTGATCATGCTTTAGCCCCCATATACATAATGCCTTCCTTTACCTATCCGGGAATTTGGAAGCAAGCAAAGAAAAGCAAGTGAAAGTGAAGTTGAGATGTTGGCTGAAAGTGTTAGAAAGAAACAAATAGGTTTGGGGAAGTCAATCATGATGATGAGTAACTCGGCACCATTCACATAGGCAGGTGTTTGTGTCTTGCAAAGTCGGATTGAGCGATATTCCTAACGGGTCATGGTATGTGCATCACGGGTTTGAGGCATCTCGAGAGGTTGATGATTGCTGATCTCCTAGGCTTCGGTTATTGTGCACCTCTGTCCATGCATCCCAAAAAGTAAAGTAAAATAAGCAAAGCTTATTGGTGGAAGATGTTGTGTTTCAAAGAAAGTGAAGTAGGATCCTTTTCCCGAATTCTAGCACCACATACCCTATATACATCCCACCACAACACGTTTCTTGACCTCTTTTGGAAGCCCTTGAGACCCCGAGCTTGTTGATTGACTTGGTGGTTGAACTGGATTATATATGATTGATTTCGATAAATATGATTTATTATGCATTCTATGATTTTATGCAAAGATGAAGAGCTTTCTTATATTTATAAAATGTTTTGATCATGTCTTGATTTTATATGCCATGAAGCATTCTCTTAGAGTGATCTATGAGTGGAGCACACCACTAAAAATATTTTGAAATGCTTTTCATTGATTTTTCCGACCTATAATCCATTCTATCTTGTATCTAAGATTTGGAACTTGCTTGGGGACAAGCAAGGGACAAGTATGGGGTATTTTGATAGCATGTATTATAGTCTATATTTCGTGGCTAGTTTAGACGTTTTATCTTCAATAATCTGCATGTATAGATGTATAATATGTGATTGTATTGTTGTTTTGTCTACCTTTACCGGAATCGAGGTCTACACCTAGTTTCGTAGTAATTGTAGGTAAAATGGCACATTTTGCATCGAAATGGAGCTAAGGGAGCTAAGGAGTCATTGGAGCTACATTTTGGAGCTTAAGGAAGACCTCAGGAAGCATGGAAATGATTAAGAAGATTAACTTTGGACCAGATTCTAGAGATTTCACATTCAGTTGAGATTCACCTCGGTCAGCTACAGTGTCACCTCGGCCGAGGTGATCTTGAGGAGCGTCCCGATCGAGGGGAACACCCTTCCGCCGGCGAGATCTTTATTTTTGGCTGATATCTTTTATTTTTGGAAGGAAGATATATTATATTTTTGGCTGGATTTTTGGAAGGAAGATATTATTTTTGGCTGATTTATTTTAAGAGATGGAGATATATTTTATAGGAAATTATCTTTTTAAGATATTTCATCTTTGGAAGATAATTCTCCTATATAAAGGGTTGGATTTTCCACAATTTAACCATGCTTGGAGCATCCAGCAATTAAGGGAATTTTTGGAGGGTTTGAAGGAAGAATTGAAGGAAGTATTGAAGATTGAAGTTCAAGGAAGGAAGGAATCGTAGTTGGAGTTGCTTTTTGAAGGAGTTTGTAAGACTTTCTTTGATTGTCTTTTGGTTTATTATCTTTGCTGATTTGTGACTTGAGGAACATCCAGCAACTAGATGCTTTAATCCCTAAAATCCGCATTTTGCCTTAGTTGACTTTATGTTATCGTTGATTGCTTTAATTGCTTTTAGTTAATTGCTATATTTGATAACTTGATTATGTACTTTGTTTTATCTAAGTCTTTGTGATCGACCCCTGAAATTCTTGCTTTTATTACAATTGATCCGTACGCTGCGGGTTCGCATATTTGTTCAAGCATACTTCTTGGGTTATAAATTTTAAAGCTTGCACACACCGTTTGCAGCGAACAGGTAGGCCGGCTGGCACTCCTCCAGCATTGGGCTTCGATTCCGGGCGGCGGCGAGTCAGGCACACATTGGCGGTCCCGGCAACAGGGTCCTATTGATAGATGCGATAGACAGAGAGAGGGAGGGCGACGGGTGGCCCTCCGGTGGAGAGGAGACGGCAGAGCATCTCGATCATTCATCTACCCGCATGGGCTAGTCGCCGAGAACCTCCTACAAGTCCTTAGGCTTCTAGTCCCAATGATC
Source organism: Fagopyrum homotropicum (assembly GCA_033239125.1). NCBI lineage: Eukaryota > Viridiplantae > Streptophyta > Magnoliopsida > Caryophyllales > Polygonaceae > Fagopyrum > Fagopyrum homotropicum. The sequence continues at coordinate 51,473,513 of BSWB01000005.1, forward strand.
TACGAACGTCTACCCGCACGGAAATCGATAAACAATAATCGGGAATCGATAAACTCGATCAAACACATTCGGAATGGTACTGATGCATCCGACCGTCTACCTGCACGGGCTAGTCGTCAAGAACCTCCTAGACTCTCGCAAGAGCTAGGCAGATGATGTCACAACCGTTTATCATACACTTGGGCTAAAATAATATAAAGTCGGTGGTCCTATTACCGGTTTAGTTGTTATAACATAACAATAAACACACACCACCAAACACTCGTCAATGCTAATACAAAATAATATCAAAACGAACCCAATAAGCAATAATCGGGAATCGATAAACTCGATCAAACATATTCGGAATGGTACTGATGCATCCGAACATCTACCCGCACGGGCTAGTCGCCGAGAACCTCCTAGACTCTCGCAAGAGCTAGGCAGATGATGTCACAACCCGTTATCATACACTTGGGCTAAAATAATATAAAGTTGGTGGTCCTATTACCGGTTTATTTGTTATAACATAAACAATAAACACACACCAAATACACATCAATGCTAATAAAAGGAACACGAGCTAAGTATGTCCGGAGACTTACCTCGTCCCATAGATAATCCCGCTATATCCCGCTCTCAGCTTCCCGCAGGAAGACACTCAACGCCTGTCAAAAGGCACACGATCAACAACTCTCTCATATGCTAAAAGTCCTTAGACTTCTAGTCCCAATGATCTCCCAAGATCATAAACCGTAACTATGCTAGGATAACAAACTCCTAGTCCTCACGATCTCACAAGGTCATAACCATCACAACATAGGTTAGGATACTCTCGTTCTAGTCTCCACACTCCCAACAATCATATAACCATAATCTCAAGCCTCAGATGCTCACAAGATCAACCAAACACTCAACTACACTCTTCACAAGATAACAACACCTTAAGCTTTAGAACGATCATAAATCCTCAAAACTCACATAAGGTTCATGGCCACTACTTGGCATTCTCACAACCTAGCATGATACTAAACTTAACATAACTAGATCGAGGGAAGAGATACTCACACAACACCTTAAGCTTTAGAACGATCATAAATCCTCAAAACTCACCTAAGGTTCATGGCCACTACTTGGCATTCTCACAACCTAGCATGATACTAAACTTAACATAACTAGATCGAGGGAAGAGATACTCACACGACCTCAAAAGACAGAATCGATCAACGGATGTTGAGTTGGACTCGTTCGGCCTTTACGGGGTCGTTCCCGAACCTAGCACCAAAACTAGACAAATTTAGCTCGTAAACTAAATTTGAACGGAAATATATAAAATATATAAAACTAAGGAAAACTCAATTTCGAAAGCCCACATTAAAACCCGCAAAACCTTTCCAAGCAAAAATATGAAATTCATGGAACTTGGTCATGAAACCGTAGTTCATACTTTGAGCCATAAATCGAATTTAAATCCAACAAAGACATAATATACCGTGTATATAAAAATATAAGAATATCCCGTAACTAAAACCAAGGTTAAAAACCGTAGTTACATTTTCTGGGCAAACTATACAATTTTTATAGCATTGGTCAAAACCGCAATCAACTTTCCGGGCCATAAATACGGACTCAAGAATTTAAAGTCATTTTTTGAAAATAACCTTTTGTCAAAACCGTAAAATATATTTCAACAGGGCATAAAATCAAATTCTGGAAACTTGGGCCATTTTTCCAAACTTAAATCTTCAAGGGTATATTCACATAATTCAGAAACATGGGCCAAAACTGCAAATATTAAATAATGGGTTAGAAACTGCTATTACAATAAAATGCAGGGGGCCCCGATGGTAATTACATAAATAGGGTTTCTTAACCCCTTTCAACGCAGCGGGAAGATAACATCACAGGGGGCGGTGGCCAGGGCTCTAGAAATGTGAGGGTAGGCCGGCTGGCAATCCTCCAGCATTGGGCTTCGATTCCGGGCGGCGGCGAGTCCGGCACAATTTGGCGGTCCCGGCGATAGGGTCCTGGTGACGGATGCGACAGACAGAGAGGGAGGTCGACGGGTGGCCCTCTGGTGGAGAGGCGACGACAAAGCATCTCGAGCATTCATCTGGCTTCCAGCGACGGTGAGGCGACGGTTGTCTTCAGCCCAAGGCCACTATTGTGGGTTTTACTGATTTTTTGTAAATAGCCATCCAGGTTTTGATATCGAGGACATTGGAGGCCCGAGATTGAGGGTTCGAGGAGGTAGAGATGAGAAGAATCGAGATGGCCATGGGCAAAGCTTGTTGCAGGTGAAGAAAGAAATTGTAGTGGGTGAGTCGAAGAGAGCAAGGCAGAGGAGGAGATGGTTGAGGGCGACGTATAGGTGGTTCCCTGTGAGGGTTGTTGCTTCACTACATCCATGATAGGCTGAAAAGGTAAGGGATGTGGTACAGAAAAGGCTGAGAGATCGCGAATAGAGTGGGTTACCATGTTTCAGCTAGGGCTAAAGTGCCCATCTCCATTGGCGAACTCGAGACCATCGATTATTGCAGTTGTTTGGACAAAGTGATCCCTGTGAGGAGGAGTTGAAGAAGGTGATAGGTGATGGAATCACTATCATTTAGGATAGTTTTTAGTGTCTTTTTTATTGCATTTGTGTCGGTTTATGCTACTAACTCCTTGGTCCAGAAGAAGAAGACTAAAAGAAGCTAAGGAAGGAGTTATAAGCACTTAGCAGTGAAGATCGTTCACGAAGCAAAGCTTCTGTTGCCTCACCGCCCCAGCGGAACCTTGTCACCGCCCCTGCAGGTGACGCCTTACTCCGGAGCGCTCCCTGCGTCTTCGCCAGCGCCAACCATGAAGTGTGTCACCACTCCGGCGCCACTCCTTGGCGCCCCTGCGGTGACTTGCCCTGATGAAGTGAAGACCAGCGCCCCTGCGCTTTCCACTGCGCCTCTGCCTGCACCTCAACTGGGAGCTGGAAGATGAAGAGGTTGTGTCACCGCCCCTGCGTTGACATAGGGACGCCCCAGCGGCTTGGTATCAAAAACGGCAGGAAGTTGAAAGGTCAGACGTTTGAAGAGCATTGAAGATCCGCCCCTGCGGGATTGCCTAGCTGCCCCTGTGGCCATGAAGAAGATTAAGCGTTTTTGCCTTCACCGCCCTTGCGGAGCTGAAGGCCGCCCATGTGGTTTAACGTCAAAAGCTTTTCTCCTGCTGTTTACACCACCTTTATGGCATTAAAGGTGGCTGTTTTGGGCCGGCCATTTACTCCTATTTAGTGTCTTTTGTAGTATAAATAGTCCTTGGTTGGTTGTTAGAATCATCGATCTTGTTAACCAACAAATTATCCACTTTTCCCATTTACATTATCTTGCTACCTTTGTACTGAGTTGCTAACTCCCTTGCTACATTGGGTTGGTTTGAAGCTGCGTTTTTACTTTGGTTGTAAGTTTTCTTTAATATAAGTTTTCATTCAGTAATGCTTTGTGTTTCCTTGATCTCTATTGTCTAATTGCATGTTTTACTATACTTGAGATTGATCACCATAGGTTCTAAAGTGCATGCAAATAACTAGGATTAACAAGTTCCGGATCCGGGTATTTAATCTAGTAGTAAACTTTAAGTAATAACGGGTTGTAATTACTTAAAGAAAAGGAACACAAATATAAAGATAAGCTTAACAATTTTAATCTTTTCTTTATATCCCTTAGTCTATATTCGAAAGCTAACTTGTTATTTGTTCTTGTAGGTTTACGGAACACTAACTAGTTAAGTTGTGTTGATGCCGGTTGGCTCAACATATATATGATCGAGACGGGAGATTACTTGAAAACTTGTAAAAAGGAACTCACCAAAGTAGCAATTGCATGCTTAGAATCAACTTAGTGTAGATTCACCCATCATTGTCTTACTTGTCGCATTAATCGTTTTCATAAGCTTTTGTGTGCATCAATTCAACCAAACCCCCCCCCCCTTGTTACCTGTTACTATAATCGATAATTGCATCTAATAAAACACCTTAACTCTCTTGGGTTCGACCCTTACTTAACCACTATACTTGTTTTAGTGCTAAATTGGGATATATTTTGATTGGGTATAGACGACCATAGAAATACCTTCAGTCATATTTTGGCGCCGTTGCCGGGGAGTTTTAGTGTTTTTATTTCATTGTTATTATTGATTATTGGTTTGAACTATTTTTGTGGTTCAAACCCGTGCTACTAACTCCGACTTTGCTTCTTTTGATCCAGAAATTGAGAGAACACATATTACGCTAGAATTGGTAGCACAAAAATCTTTACATTTATAAACTCGAACTAAAATCCTAAACTACCTAGCGAAACCCGCAGTGTACGGATTGTTTTGTAGAAAGGAAAGAATTCCGAATCTCTAGAATCCGCTTTCTTACCTCTTATCTCTCATTCTTTGTGTTTGTGTGTGTGTTTTCTTGTTTGTTTGAGTTGATATATTTGTGATCCTTGTTTGATCACCCAAAACCAACAAAAAACATTGTGTTTTGCACTTTGTTTATTCCTCATCTCATCTTAGTTTAGATTTACACTATCCTTGATCATTGAATGACTTGATTTCACCTCAGTCCTTGAGTTCGACCTCGGAATACTTTCCTTTCTACAAAACGATTCTTACACTGCGGGTTTCGCTAGGTAGTTTAGGATTTTAGTTTGAGTTTATAAATGTAAAGCTTTATGTGCTACCAATTCTAGCGTAACAAGTTTTTGGCGCCGTTGCCGGTGACTAGGTTAAGATTAAGTCATTTGATTTTGATTGTTTTTAGTGTTTATCTTTCTTGTTACTTTTGATCTTGTGTTGTTTTTGTCTTTGACTTTTCATGTTTTCCATGGACGGATTGTACATCCAAGACGACCTTGACAACATGGAGTATGAGGGATGGATGACAAGCCACGATCTAGGACCTCTCTATGATGAGTTTGAGTATTGGGAGGAGTTTAATGCCTATCATGAGTCCCATGATCAAGCTCACATGACTAGATTGTCTCATGAAGAACATCACCATCAACCTCACAATGATCGAGTGGAATCAATGCTAGAAGAAATGTTAAGGAAGATGGATGATCTAGAGAGTAACCTTGCTTCCGTTTCGAGTTCCCACATGGAGCTTGAAGCGGAAGTGTTACAATAAGAAGAGGTTCACCATGAGGAGACCCAAAAATTGCCCGAATCAACCATGATTATTAAGGAACTTCAAGAAGAGTTGGATGAAGCTTGGGAGCAAGTGAGGCTAAGGGATTTGGCCGTGAAGGATGAAAGAATATTGAATTTAGAGAGAGAAGAACAAATGATGAGGGAGATTGAGGAGATTAGGAATGCTCTTATGCTAGGAGATCCTACCATCCTTCAAGGCTTACCTCCACCTCCTTTGCCTTTGGAGGAGTGCAATGAAGTGCTGTCACCCCTGGACATCCTTGCCATCAACCCCGGAACCACACTTGAAGAGCTCACGAGAGATGAGGAAAACATAGACTTCCACGGCCTATCTGGTATAACCACGCCTGTGGTTTTGCCCGTGGAAAGCTCTATCATTGAGAATCCTAAGCTAACTTCAACTCCTTCCAATCCCATCTTTCTTGCCCCGAGTACATACGAAGATTGGAGTACCTTTCCTAAGGAGTCTCCCATATTGAATGAAGGAGGCAAGCATGATGGATCCATGATGGTATGAAGCACTTCAATGAAGGATTCTTTCCAAGAATCGGCTTTCTTCGGATCATAGAGGATGAGGATGACAAGCGTTTCACCGGTGTGACCGCGGAGTACAAATTGCCTAAGTATGGGGTAACACCTATGGTTGCAACTCCATACTATCATAAAGGAAGCGGAGATGAAGGAGTCTACTACTCACCGGTCAAGAGAGAACTTAAGGTATATTTGGGCATCAAGTGGCCCTTGCTTGTCATCATGGAATCCAGTAAAAGATGGTTGCTTGGAATCCTCAAGCAAACCATGGTATTCGAGGTGGATTGGCATATCCACGGAGTTTGGTCAAGCTCATGACCTAAAAGAAGCGCTTAATGGGAGGCAACCCATTGGTACAACTCTTTCCCTTTTCTCTTTTGCTTTTGTTTTTGTTTTTGTGTGTTTTTGTGTTTTGTGCTTGTGTGGTAGATTTTAGGTAATGAGGAAGCCTTGCAAGGCGAGTTGATGATGATGATCCCGTTTTCAACCATGGGTGGAGCGGACGTGAGACTTGGACGGCTTGAGGTGTCTTTGTTGGATGGAAGAGCTCCCATCTCGCATACACCTTGGCGCGGGTCTCGACGCCGGAATGACTATGAAGAGCTCTCTACCATGCTTGATCGATCATCCATCAGCACCACTCCACACGAGTTAACCCAAATACCGAAGACACTATAATTTTACATTGTGAGGACTTCTTTCACTCTTCTTTACATGATTTGCACATTGGGACAATGTGTTTTTAAGTATGAGGTGGGGTTTTCATAATTCTTAGCATGGCATGATCGCATCTAGGATAGTTTCGTTTTATTGTCAAACGTTTCTTATCATGTTTTTGCATTGTACATATACATTTCAAAAATTCAAAAAAATCGAAAAATTTAAAAATTTTGTGCTTCCTAGTTGGGTATGACACTTATGATGAGATTGTTTTGTGAATTGGCTATGGATGGCCTTATGTGTTGAATTGATGTATGTATTTGTGGACTTGAAGTACTTATCTTGAATCCCATGTGTGAATTGTGATCATGAATGTTTGCCTTGATTGGATTGAGGATTGAATGTCAAAATTACATGCTAGTTCTTGCACATCATTTAGGAGTGATTAAGGCAATTGATCTCTCTTCTTCTCATCTTGATCATGTTGTTTGAGCACCTCACTTGATATGAAATTTGACCTCTTTTGACCCATCCGGGAATAGGAGCATGCTAGTGTATTGAGTGTGTGAAAAGCAAGTATGGGGTGGTGAAGTTGGTGTTTGAGTTTTGTGAATGAAGTTGTTGAAAATGTGTTGTGAAAAGTGTAGAAAAAATATAGGTTTGGGGACTTTGGTTTTGATGACGAGTAACTCGGCACCATTCACATGATCGGGTGTTTGTGCCTTGCCAAAGTCGGATAAACCGAATGTCCTAACGAGCCTTGGAATGTGTGCCCGGTGTGAGGCAACTCGGAAAAATCCCGAGGTCAACTAATCACCAAGGTTTCGGCTTTTGTACACCAATGCCATTGTCTCAAAAATAAGTGAAAGAAAAAGAAAATCAAAAAAGAAAAGAAAAGAAAGAAAAGAAAGAGAAAAATACACTTTGGTGGATGAAGTATAAATGTGAAGTTGTGGTTGTTTAGTTCCTTTCCCGGATTTGCACCACATGACCTTAGAAAATTCCTACCTTATCATCACGTTTCTTGGCCTCTTCTTTTCTAAGTCCTTAAGACCTATTTTCTTATGTGTATGACTTAGTGATCTAGATTGGATATTCTCATGATCATCTTGACTTCATCATTTTTACCTTTCATGCATGCTTTCGAGTTAAGTATGATTGTGTTTCCGTGCCTTCATTCATTTAGTACATGATTTCTTGTCCATTGCCATGAAACATCACTATGAAGGTGATCCATCTTTAGAAGCACAATTCCAAAAATATTTTTCTGTTTTTCTGCATTCATAAATAATGTCATCTCGTAGCCTATAGTTGGACCTTGCTCGGGGACGAGCAAGCACAATTCCAAACAAGCAAACACACACACAAACACAAAGAATGAGAGATAAGAGGTAAGAAAGCGGATTCTAGAAATTCGGAATTCCGATTATGACTATGGACTCATGCTTCTAAAGATCAAATGAAGGTTGTGGTTGTTTGGAGTTGGGTGTTTCTCTAATGGGAGCAATTACCGGGTAAGTCTCATGCTCCACTAGTCTCGAACCTAAGGTCCTATTACCGGGTAAGTCTCAAGGAACCTAAGGACGGGAATTCTACACAAACCGGCCACTACCTAAGGTTCAAACCCCTCCTTACCGAGTAAGTCTCGGAAAAGGCAAGTCTTAGGCAACGATCCTAGCACACTCAATCCAATGGCGGCTTTTTTGGCTCACTACTACCTAGAGTTCATCATCTTATGTATCTAAGAGTGGGAATTACCGGGTAAGTCTCATTCCTCAAAAAGGTTGCTAACATTAGGTCACCCTAAGCTAGATTAAGCTCAACAAACACTAGGATTTCAACACATCTACATCCTAACATCCAGATTCATCAATACAAGCACAACAGAGAGAATCACGGGTGGATCATGGAAACCACGGTTGTGGTGCCCTGAAGAAGAGGCCGTGATTCTCCACTTAGTTGGGGGTTCGAACACAAATCGATCCTAAGCTAATATAGAAGTCCATACAATCATAGTCCAAGGCATAAACATCATTCCTTCACCCTGGAATCACATCTATTTAGCCAACAACAAACATTTCAAGATCAAACTTCACAAATAAAGCATGCTTGCAAGTCATGGATAGATGATGAAGAATAATCCAAAGAAAAGACATTAAAAGCTAGAATAGAAGTTACCAATTCTTACAAAGGCTCCAAGAACTATTCCAAGTTGCCAACAAAGGAAACCTCACTCAAAACCACTCTAATCTTACTTTAAAACAAAAATCTACACTAATCTCTTCCAAGAACACCCACAATGGGTGCTTGGAAGAGAGGCTACTATAGAGAAGTGTTTTGGGGAAGAAGCTAGGTCAAAAAGGGAAGAGAGAGATCTGAATTACAGCCTGCAAGATCATTTAAATACCCACCAAGAGCAAGAGTCATCCAAAGAGATCGTGGGACACATGTCAACGTGGTCCAGACAGAAACCACGGGTAGATTCCACGGGCGTGGTTCTAGTGTCTGGCCGTGGTTTTGCTCCAGAAACTCTCCTTGGATCATTTAGCCATGAGTTGGTGCAAGGCATGCACCAACTAGGTCCTATGTGTTCTCCTTTGCTCCTAGCTTGCTCCTTACCGAGTCCGGAAGAGTGCCATCACGAGGAATGATCCTCGAATGTGTCGATTGAGTCCAAAGGCTCCCCAAAATACCTACAAAACCGACAAAAGTCCGTGTAGACGTCTATCTCAACAATATGCATGAATTAAGCGCAAACGTCATGAACTAATGCCAAACCATGCATGAAAACCAGGAAAAACTATCTAAATGAATGCCTAAATTAACGTCATAAATCGTGTCATCAACGCACATCCGGCGACGAAGACAACAACAACTTCAACAAGAGATGGCTGACCGTACACTTCGTCAACTTACGCAACCCACCTTGGCTCAAAACCACCTTGCGGTCACTATACCAGCATTAGGGGAAGGAGTCAATTTTGAGCTCAAGCCGGGTCTCATTCACTTGCTTCCATCATTCCATGGGATAAGTGGCAAAGACCCCATCAAACACCTTGGGAAGTTCCTTACCGTGTGTATGAGCATGAAGCCGGCCGACATTACCGAAGAGCAAATCAAGATGAGGGCATTCGGCTTCACATTCAAAGATTCCGCGGATGATTGGTATTATCACCTTCCATCCGGGAGCATCGACACTTAGGAGAACCGTCACAAGGCGTTTTTGGAGAAATACTTCCCACCTAAGAAGGCCAATAGCTTGAAGAAAGCTATAAGTAACATCGAGCAAGAGGCGAACGAAACTCTTTATGAATACTTAGAAAGGTTTGCACGCCTCCGATCCAGCTGTCCTTTCCACGGATATTCAACTCAAGATCTAGTCTTGTACTTGTACAATGGCTTGCTCGATAATGAAAGGAAGATCGTCGATGCGGCTTGCGGAGGTAATATTCTTAACTCTACCCCTGACCTTGCTTTGGAAAAGATACAGGAACTAGCGGAAGGAACTCGGAACTTTGGAAGGATCCCGTCCAAGAAAGGAGTTCATGCTGTGAATACCGGGAAGAGTGAGATCTCCACTGAGCCTGCAGAGTTGAAAGAAATAGTGAAGAGGCTAACACTTATGGGAACACCGCAACAACTCAAAGCTTGTGGAGTTTGTGCTGACCCATATCATCCAACGGACATGTGTCCACAAGTTCAAGATAATGATCCTGAAGGAAACGCAATGGGTTATGGACAACCACAGCAGCAAAGACCTAGGAACGATCCCTATGCACAAAATTTCATGCCAAATTGGCGTGACCAACAGAATTTTCGTTGGAGGGATCAACAAAACCAACAACAGCAGTCCCGCCAAGGTAAGTATCACTCAACTGAAGATATGTTGTAGGTTTTGACTAAACACTTTGCTACTCATGTCCAAACAACATAATCCAACATCAAGAACCTTGAAAAACAGGTTGGTCAAATGACGGAAGCCATCACAAGGATTGAAACTAGGTCCTCCGGAGGTATACCTTCACAGATGGTTATAAACCCAAAGGTGATGCTGGAGGAGGCTCAATCATAGAGGTAGAGTCCTTACGTCGAGCCAAGGACGTAAAACAAAGGCGCTGTTCGGGAGGCAACCTGAAGGAATAAGAAGAGGAGCTTCTGTCAAGAAAACCGCCCCTATGGATGGGTGACCCCGCCCCCGAGGTGACACTCTTGCCCAACGCCGCCCCGGCGCTGAGCCAGTGTCTGCACCATACTGGCCACCTCCCCCGCGGTGACACCCCACGCCCCTACGGCGGCCATCCTTGACACTCATCCTCAGCGCCGCCCCCGGCGCTGAGACTACGTATCCCTTCTTCCTTGTCACCGCCCCTGCGTTGACCAATGCCGCCCCTGCGGTTTTATTAAGGAAATAAAAAAAATACACTTCCTAAAAATAACCTACAACTACCTCCCTTTTCATCCCCTCTCCATTCACTCTTCGAACCAAAATCTTCCACGCCTCCACACGCCCCTGCGCCCTCCAAAAGCTCTCGCACCGCCCTGTCCAAACGCTCTTGCGCCACCTCCGGCAACCTAGCCTCAACCGCCCCCTCTGTGACACCAGCCCTTACCACCACACACAAACAACATCCACTCACGAACACACTCTCCCCTCCACTGCCCCTCCTCCGGCAAAGCCTACACCAACAAAGACAACGCCGGAACAACCCCAGCAACACAACCTTCACCGACTCCCAAATCGCCCTCTGCTCTTCGCCCGCCCCTGCGCCTGCAAGCTCCCGCACCCGCGCCTTGCCGCCCCTACGCCTGCTTCAGCCGCCCCTGCGGAAAACTCAACAGAGGGTTCGTCTCTTTCTCAATTTTCTGAAATTTCTAATTCCTTTGCTTATTCAAGTGCAAGTGATGGAAGACTAGAGAAAATATAAGTTGTCAGAAGCTGAGAAGGAACGGTATAGGATCGTACAAGGTCGGGATGTGTATGCAACCCAGTTTTTGGACGTTCCTACTTTGGAACGTTTGGGCATGTTTGAGAGCATGCAAGAATTCCTCAACAACGCTGGGCTCTACGATTTTTTGACTAGGAGCGCTCCAACATACCCTGAGCTCAGCCACCAGTTCATTGCCACATTCAAAATGGAAACGGTGGACCACGTTTGTGTTGGACTTTTGTTACGCTAAAAAGTGTGCACGCAATAAGCCTTAAATTTATACTCGTTATAATTATCCTAACTTCTAGCGCACCCGCAGTGAACGGGACGTTTGTAGTATGGATAGTATTCCGAGGTCGAACACAAACACTAAGGTGAAATTGATTCGGTTTTGTGATTAAGTTTAGTGAAGGTCTAAGGTTGGAAAGGGAGGAAACAAATAAATGAAAATCTCAATTGTTTTTGGTCGGTTTTTGGTGATCAATCAAAGATCACAATTTATGCAAAGTAAACAATCAAACTAAACTAAAAATCAGCACAAATGAACAAACCAAACGAGATAATGATCAAGTAAAGAAAAGACGGATTCTAGGGGTCGGAAGTTCCGGGTATGGCATAGAACTCAAGTTATCTATTCATTCTTTGGATTAACTATTATATGTTGGGACTAAGTGTATCTAATTTGGGATCAATTACCGGGTAGGTCTCATGGTCCAACTAGTCCACACCTAAGGTCTCATTACCGGGTAAGTCTCTAAGAACCTAAGGATAGGAATTCTACACAAACCGGATTGTTAATTAGGGATCTAACCTATCCTTACGGGGTAAGTCTTGGAAAGGGAAGTCCTAAGCAACTATCCTAGCACATCTAATCCAATGGCGGCTTATTAGGCTCACCACTACCTAAGGTTTGCTCTTTTAGATTCTAAGGGCAAGGATTACCGGGTAAGTCTCTCCTAACACTTAGTCACTACACTAGGTCACCCTAGGGTAGGTTAAACTCAACAAACACTTAGGGTTTCAACATTTCATAGGTCTAAGGCAAGGTCCTTCGAACCAGGGAGAATCACGGTCTGTTCTACCGAAACCAAGGCCGTGATTCTTCAAGAACTACCCGTGATTTCTAACAGGAACTACTTTCATAAGCAAAAGTTATCCAAAGGTAAATCTAAGTCCGTCTTATCATAGCTCTAGCCATAACCATCCTTTCCTTACCCTAGAACCACATCAATTTAGCCTACAACATTCATAATGGAAATTGAAACAAACAAACATAAAATCATAACATCCATTGCAAGATAATGAAAGAAAAGAGATGAACAAGTGAACTTAATTCAAAACTAAGCTGAAGATTAGAATAGAGCCACTTACAACCCTTCCAAAAGAAGGTTCAAAGATTCATAAAATCTCTAGAAAACGAAATCCGAAATACAAGAAAGCTATGGTGTGTGTTCTTCTCCTCCTCTTCAATGGAGCTCTTCTTCTTCTCTTTGACACTTTCTTTCCTAGAAAAACTTCTTGTTTTTGAGAATATATTTGTTAGAGAGAAATGGATAATGGATGAGCTGCTCCCAAAACTACCCAGCTGCCCCAAACAACCCATGAAGGACCACTTTTATAACAAATCTTGCATGAGCTGGCCATGAGAGTCGTGGCACAGTTGTCACGAGAATCTGGCAAAATCCACGGTCATTTCCACGGCCGTGGTTCGTCAGAGAACCGTGATTCTATGCAGAAACTTCGCCTTGGATCATTAAGCTGTGGTTTGGTGCATGGCTTGTGTTGGCAAGGTTCCATGAGTCCTCCTCAGCCCTTGGCTTGTGTCCTAATGAGTCCGAGGGTGTGTCATCTAAATGAACGATCCTCAAACGCATCGTTTAAGCTCCTAAACTTCCCGAAATACCTACAAAACGCGCACAAGTCCGTGTAGACGTCTATCTCGACAAAATACGTGAATTGGGTGCAAAACGTCTTGAACTAATGCTAGATCATGCATGAATGAGCGAGAATTCTATCTAAATGTACATCTAAAACTATGTTATAAATCGTGTTATCAAAATACCCCATACTTAAGGTTTGCTTGTCCCCGAGCAAATTCCCAACTATAGACTAAGAGATGACATGATTTATGTATGCAGGAAAATGGCAAAATCTTTTTGGGTTTTGTGCTTCTACTATTGGATCACCTTCATAGTCATGATCAATGGCAATTGGATAAGCAATTATGTATCAAACAATAAGGGCATGGAAAGACAATTGTACTTAACTCAAAAGCATGCATGAGATGTGAGGATGAAGAGGTCAAGAAGATCAAGAGTCTATCCAATCTAGATTACTAAGTCTTACAAACATGCAAGTAGGTCATAAGGGCTTGTGACATAAAAGGCCAAGAAACGTTGCAATTGGGCGGGGGATTCTCTAGGTTATGTGATGCTAATCCGGGAATGGAACTAACTCGACATCCTTGTCCTCGATCAACTTCCCTCAAGTGTATATTTTTCCCTATCTTGCTTTCTTTTCTTTTTCTTTTAACTCATTTTTGAGACAATGGCATTGGTGTACAATAGCCGAAACCTCGGTGATTAGCCATCCTCGGGCTTTTTCTCTTTTTCGAGGTGCATCCACACCGGGCACACATACCAAAGCTCGTTAGGGCTATTGGTTCATTTGACTTTGGCAAGGCACCAACACCCGATTATGTGAAGTGTACCGAGTTACTTGTCATTTAAACCAACGCCCCCAAACCTATATTTTGGCTATACTTCCACAATAATTTCAGCATTTCATTCACGACATTCTTTTCATTACATCTTCACCCCGCACTTGCTTTTCACACATTTCAACACACTAGCATGCTCCTATTCCCGGATGGGTTTAAAGGAGGTCGATTTTATATCAATTGAGGTGCTCAAGCAATCATGATCAAGATGAGAAGTAGAGAAAGATGAAATGCCTCATTCATTCCTAGATGGTATGCAAGAACTATCATGTAATTTCGACTTTCAATACTCAATCCATTCTAGGCAATCATCATGATCACAAGTCATTCATAGAATTTAAGAGAAGTAGTTCAAGTCCACATATGCATTTATCAATTCAACACATAAGGCCATCCATAGCCAATCACAAGACAAGTTTCATCATTAGGATCATATCCAAGCTTAGAAAGCACAAAAATTTTTAAATTTTCTGATTTTTATGGGATTTTCGTTTTAAGTATGTACAATGCAAGACATGTAAAGATTTTAAACTATTCTAGATGCTCATCATACAAAGGATCATGCAAACCCCACCCCATACTTAGAAACACATTGTCCCCAATGTGTAAATGAAGTAGAGAGAGTGAAAGAAGGTTCTCACAATGTAAAATTGTTTGCTATGGTATTTGGGAATTCTCAAGTGAATTGATGTTGGATGATCCTTTCAACCATGGTAGAGAGCTCTAAGCATCCTTCAAAGCTTCGAAACCCGCGCTAGGCACTGCTAGCTGTCCAAGTTCCGCGTCCGCTCCACCCATAATTGGTGAGGGTTTCATCATCATCATTTTCATTGCCAAGAAAGGCTTCCAATGCCACTAATGCTCTAGCACACACACTAAGTAGACAAAACACACACAAAGCACACAAAAACATAAAAAAAAACTAAGCAAAAATGAAAAGGGAAAAATGTTACCAATGGGTTGCCTCCCACCAAGCGCTTCTTTAAGGTCATTAGCTTGACCAAACTCGGGAGCGTCTATTCGAGGTGAAGCGGGGCAATCATGTCTACCGGGGTTCCCGGAATATACTTCTTCAAGCGATGCCCATTCACTTTGAAATTTCCACAATGCTCCCCTCCTATTTCAATAGCTCCGTGGGGAAAGATCTTCTTCACCACATATGGCCCGGTCCATCTTGATTTGAGCTTTCCGGGAAAGAGCCTTAGCCTTGAGTTGAAGAGAAGGAAAAGATCTCCTTCACTCAACTCCTTTGGAATGATCCTCTTGTCATGCCACCTTTTGGTTCTCTCCTTGTAGATCCGGGCATTCTCATAAGCTTCCAACCGGAGCTCCTCAAGGGCATTGATATCAAGCAACCTCTTTTCTCCCGCTTCCTTGAGGTCAAAATTTAGCCACTTAATGGCCCAATAAGCTCTGTGCTCCATTTCCACCGGAAGATGGCAAGACTTGCCATAGACCACCTTGTAGGGAGTGGTCCCAATTGGTGTTTTGAAGGCGGTTCTATATGCCAATAGTGCGTCATTGAGCTTCATAGCCCAATCCTTCCTTGTCCTAGACACCGTCTTCTCGAGGATGGCCTTGATCTCTCGGTTGGAGATCTCCACTTGACCACTAGTTTGGGGATGGTAGGGTGTTGCCACCTTATGAGTCACCCCATACTTGGCCAAAAGTGCTCCAAAGTTCCTATTTGTGAAGTGCTTCCCTCCATCACTAATGATTACCCTTGGTGTTCCAAACCTAGGGAAGATCACCCGGTTGAAGAATCGCACTACCACCTTGGCATCATTCGTAGGAGAGGCGATCGCCTCTACCCATCTTGACACATAGTCCACCGCCAATATGATGTAGAGATTGCCACATGAAGAAGGGAATGGTCCCATGAAGTCTACACCCCACACATAAAAAATCTCAACTTCTTGGATGTTATTCAAAGGCATTTCATTCCTCCTTGAGATGTTACCCGTCCTTTGGCAAGCATCACATGCCGCTACAAAACCTTGCACATCTCTAAACAAGTTAGGCCAATAAAAACCGGATTGCAATACCTTTGCACACGTCTTGTATGAGCTAGCATGGCCCCCGCATGGTAAGGAGTGGCAATGCCGGATCACACTCTCCACTTCATCCTCCGGTATGCATCTTCTAAGCACTCCATCCGGGCCTCTCTTGAATAGAAGTGGCTCACTCCAATAGTAATGCCGTACATCGTTGAAGAACTTCTTCCTTTGTCCATATGTAAATCCGGGAGGCACTTCCTCACACACTAAGTAGTTCACGATGTCGGCGTACCATGGCTCACTTCCTCTAGCCACTTGGAAAAAGCATTCCTCCACTATTTGCAATTGTTCATCCCGGAATGAATCATCAATCGGGATGTTGTCTTTCCCAAGCTCCAATGGTGGGAGTCTACTAAGGTGATCCGCCACGGAGTTCTCGGATCCCTTCTTATCTCGTATCTCCAAATCAAACTCTTGAAGAAGAAGGATCCACCGAATCAACCTTGGTTTGGCATCCTTCTTTGTAAGTAGATAACGGATCGCCGCATGATCCGTATAAACTATGACCTTCGCTCCAACAAGGTATGAGCGGAACTTCTCAAATGCATACACCACCGCCAACAACTCCTTCTCGGTGGTAGCATAATTGAGTTGGGCATCATCTAGCGTCTTGCTAGCATAGTAAATAGCATGAGTGCGCCCTTCTTTCCTTTGCCCTAAAACGGCCCCAACGGCCACATCACTTGCATCGCACATGATCTCAAATGGTAGACTCCAATCCGGAGGTTGCATTATAGGTGCGGAGATCAAGGCGTTCTTCAACCTACAAAAAGCTTCAAGACAATCTTCGGAAAAGACAAAATCAACATCTTTCATTAGTAGGTTAGTGAGAGGCTTAGAAATTTTAGAGAAGTCTTGAATAAACCTCCGGTAAAAACCGGCATGCCCTAAGAAACTCCTTACCCCCTTCACCGAGGTAGGTGGTGGCAACTTCTCTATCGTTTCAATCTTAGCTCTATCAACCTCAACGCCACGGTTAGACACCAAGTGTCCTAACACAATCCCTTCACTTACCATGAAGTGGCATTTTTCCCAATTTAAGACAAGATTTGTCTCCTCACATCTTTGCAACACTAATGACAAGTTAGCCAAGCAATCATCGAAAGAAGAACCATAAACAGAGAAATCATACATGAACACTTCCATGATATTTTCTATGTATTCCGAAAAGATAGCCATCATACACCTTTGGAAGATGGCGGGTGCATTACACAACCCAAATGGCATTCTCCTATATGCAAAGGTACCCCACGGACATGTAAAAGTCGTTTTCTCTTGGTCATCGGGGTGGATAGGGATTTGGAAGAATCCACTATATCCATCTAGATAGCAAAAATGAGAGTGTTGAGCTAACCTTTCTAGCATTTGGTCAATGAAGGGGAGGGGGAAGTGATCTTTCCTAGAGGCCATGTTCAATTTCCTATAATCAATGCACATCCTCCACCCCGTAACCGTCCTAGTCGGTATTAGTTCATTGTTCTCATTAGTTACTACCGTCATCCCACCCTTCTTAGGTACTACATGAACGGGGCTAACCCACTTACTATCCGAGATAGGGTAGATAATCCCCGCATCTAGCAACTTAATGATTTCCTTTTTGACCACCTCTTTCATTATAGGATTCAATCTCCTTTGATGTCAATAGAGGGTTTGTGGTTATCTTCCATCATTATCTTATGCATGCACAAAGATGGCTTAATGCCAACCAAATCATCAATAGTATAACCAATGGCTTTCCTATGCAATCTTAGTTCATGCAGCAATTTAGCAAGTTCATCATCACTCAAGCATGCATTAACAATCACAGGATATGTAGAATTATCACCAAGAAATGCATACTTTAAATGAGAGGGAAGGGGTTTAAGTTCAAGTGAGGGAGGACCTCTATCGGTTGAAGACGATCCAAATAAGGTTGGATGAGATGAATCCAAAGCAAAGGAAGACTCCCCATGGCTCCTAGAAGCTTGATCATCATCAAGAGCTGATTCATGGAAAACCACGGTTGGAAACACGGGTTGCTCATCTTCCACGGCCGTGGTTCTTGCCAAGCTTGCTTCTCGGAGTTGTCCAGAAAGTTTGACGGCCGTGGAACATAAATCTCGACCGTGGAACTTGCAGCTGATCACCACCTCTTCGTGGCTCTCAAATCCAACTCTTGGCTCCTCTTCCAAGGCTTCCAAGGCCTTGATCTCTTCATTGCAGGCCTCTTCAACACCTTCCTCCATCATGCTTAGGGTAAGAACCTTCTCCAAGGGGTCCTTGATCAAGATCGAGCTCACAACTTCCCTAGATTCTTCATGCTCGACTATGTTGAAGATATCTTCATCAAGGGTTGGCCCTTTCATCATTGTGGACAGCTTGAACTTGATGTTCTCTTCCCCGATGTTGAAGGAGAGAGTCCCGTTCTTGCAATCCACTAAGCATCCGGAAGTGGCTAGGAAAGGTCTTCCTAAGATGATAGGAACCGGATAATCCGCCGGAATGTCCAACACTACAAAATCAATAGGAACGTAGAATCCTCCTAGCTGCACCGGAATGTCCTCAAGAATCCCAACCGGATGAGTGATAGAACGGTCCGCCATATAGAGGGTCATCTTGACCGGCTTTGGCTCTCCTAGCCCGACCTTGTTGCTAAGTGCAAGCGGTATGATGCTTACACTCGCCCCAAGATCACAAAGGGCCTCGTACTTCACATCTCCCACTCCTATTGGGACGCAAAAAGAGCCCGGATCCCTTAACTTGGGAGGCATCTCTTCCTTCATGGTTTGGATCAATTCCGACGATCTCTTGGTCATCCTTATCTCCCCATACTCCTCCAACTTCCTTTTGTTGGAGAGTATTTCCTTCAAAAACTTGCCATATGCCGGCATTCCTAAAATGGCATCCATGAACGGAATGTTAATATGTAACTTGGACATTAGTTCAAGGAACTTACCAAAGTGATTGTCTAAACGAGCTCTTGCTCTTGATTGTGGGAATGGTAGTGGTGGCTTGTATGGAGGCGGTGCCACATAGGTTGGCTCTACATCTTTGCTCTTGCCTCCATCTTCTTGCTTTCTTCCCTCTTCTACCACTACTTGCTTTCCCTTAGCTTGGTCCTTGGGAAAAGGATCCCTCATACTCAACCCACTCCTTGTTGTGATAGCCAACACTTGGCCTCTTGGGTTGTCTTCGGTTCTTTTGGGAAGCTTTCCCGGATCTCTATGTGCTTCACCCGCCTTTTGAAATACTTGTGCTTCCAAGACCTTTTGAGCTTTAGAAATTGAAGTCACGGTGCTCTCAAGTCCACTCAATCTTCCTAGCAATTGTTCAAACATGACTTCGGTCCTATCCTTTGAAGGTTGAGAAAAACCGGGTGGAGGTTCCTGTGAAGCTCTTTGTGGTGGAGTTGTGCTTGTGGAGGCGGGAGGGTTCAAGGCTCCATCCGGGATAGAGTAAGAAAATCCGGGATGGTTGTGGTTGGGCCGGTAATTGTTGAATTGCCGGTTGTTGTTGAAACTTCTTGGGCCTTGGTAATTGTTGAAGTTGCCCCTTCCCATATAATTCACATCTTCCTCCTTGGAAGACAAGTTAGCTTGTGGAAGCACTTGAGGAGTTGATTGGCTCTTCAAGGTTGTAGTACACAACTCTCTCAAGGATTTCAACTCGTTGTTGATGGCGTCAAGCTTGAAATTGCTGATGGTGACTTTGCTCACCTCATATGCTCCCGCCTTTCTTCCTTCACTCTTCCTATGAGAGTACTTCTCAATCACTAGAGCTTGCTTCTCCACAAACTCCCAAGCATCATCTACATGTTTCTCCATAAATGTCCCACCGAAAAAAGATTGAAGCTTGAATTGGCTATCTTCATCAAGTCCCTTGAAATAGATCTCCAATAGCTCAATTTTCGGTATGCCATGGTGTGGACAATCTAGGAGAAGGTCTTTGAATCTCTCCCAAGACTTGAACAAACTTTCTCTATCCCTCATCACGAAGGCATTGATCTTCCCTCTTAATTCGGTGGTCTTGGAAGGTGGGAAGAACTTGGTCAAGAACTCGGTTGTCATCTCCTCCCAAGTACCAACTCGCCCTTGTGGAATAGATTGATACCAAGCCAAGGCTTTATCCTTAAGAGAGAAAGAAAAAGCCCTAAGCTTATGGTTGTTGCTCTCCAATCTTGGCGGCCTAAGATTCTCCATCAAAATCTCGTAGTTCATCAAATGTTGGTGAGGAGACTCTCCTTCCATCCCTCCAAATTGATTGTGCCGGATCATTTGTAGAACTTGAGGGCGGAGCTCATAGTTGTGGGTTGCGGGATCTCCTAGATTCACACCCGGTCGGTGTGCTCTTTGTGCCGGATCCATACGTCTCCCTAGGGTTTGTGGCTCCTCAATAGCAATGGGAACAACCCTAACATTGGCCGCCGGCTGCGGTTGTGGTGGAGGAGGTGGAGGTTGTCGGCGATTAAGCTCTCCTTGAACAAGGGCTTGCCTAATCTCCTCAATCTCCCTCCTTGTTTCCTCTTGCCTCTCATTGGCAAGTCTCCTTTCTTCCTCCAAGAGCTCATCGCTTAGCCTTATTTTCTCTAAGGCTTCATCCAACTCAGCTTGAAGATTTCTACCGGCCATCTCTTTCTCTTTTCGGATGTTCCTGGATCTAGATCGAAGGGTTTTCTCCGGTTCGGGATCGAATGGAGCTAAATCCTTGCCACGAGATCTTCGCATACACCTAAAGAGTAATAGATGTCCTGAAAAACAAAGACACCAACCAAAGAGAGATCAAAAGCAACAAGAAAGATCTACACTAGAAACAATCACAAAATAGACTCAATCTAGACCTAGTCCCCGGCAACGGCGCCAAAAACTTGTTACGCTAAAAAGTGTGCACGCAATAAGCCTTAAATTTATACTCGTTATAATTATCCTAACTTCTAGCGCACCCGCAGTGTACGGAACGTTTGTAGTATGGATAGTATTCCGAGGTCGAACACAAAGACTAAGGTGAAATTGATTCGGTTTTGTGATTAAGTTTAGTGAAGGTCTAAGGTTGGAAAGGGAGGAAACAAAGAAATGAAAATCTCAATTGTTTTTGGTCGGTTTTTGGTGATCAATCAAAGATCACAATTTATGCAAAGTAAACAATCAAACTAAACTAAAAATCAGCACAAATGAACAAACCAAACGAGATAATGATCAAGTAAAGAAAAGACGGATTCTAGGGGTCGGAAGTTCCGGGTATGGCATAGAACTCAAGTTATCTATTCATTCTTTGGATTAACTATGATATGTTGGGACTAAAGGTATCTAATTTGGGATCAATTACCGGGTAGGTCTCATGGTCCAACTAGTCCACACCTAAGGTCTCATTACCGGGTAAGTCTCTAACAACCTAAGGATAGGAATTCTACACAAACCGGATTGTTAATTAGGGATCTAACCTATCCTTACCGGGTAAGTCTTAGAAAGGGAAGTCCTAAGCAACTATCCTAGCACATCTAATTCAATGGCGGCTTATTAGGCTCACCACTACCTAAGGTTTGCTCTTTTAGATTCTAAGGGCAAGGATTACCGGGTAAGTCTCTCCTAACACTTAGTCACTACACTAGGTCACCCTAGGGTAGGTTAAACTCAACAAACACTTAGGGTTTCAACATTTCATAGGTCTAAGGCAAGGTCCTTCGAACCAGGGAGAATCACGGTCTGTTCTACCGAAACCACGGCCGTGGTTCTTCAAGAACTACCCGTGATTTCTAACAGGAACTACGTTCATAAGCAAAAGTTATCCAAAGGTAAATCTAAGTCCGTCCTATCATAGCTCTAGCCATAACCATCCTTTCCTTACCCTAGAACCACATCAATTTAGCCTACAACATTCATAATGGAAATCGAAACAAACAAACATAAAATCATAACATCCATTGCAAGATAAAGAAAGAAAAGAGATGAACAAGTGAACTTAATTCAAAACTAAGCTGAAGATTAGAATAGAGCCACTTACAACCCTTCCAAAAGAAGGTTTAAAGATTCATAAAATCTCTAGAAAACGAAATCCGAAATACAAGAAAGCTATGGTGTGTGTTCTTCTCCTCCTCTTCAATGGAGCTCTTCTTCTTCTCTTTGACACTTTCCTTCCTAGAAAACCTTCTTGTTTTTGAGAATATATTTGTTAGAGAGAAATGGATAATGGATGAGCTGCTCCCAAAACTACCCAGCTGCCCCAAACAACCCATGAAGGACCACTTTTATAACAAATCTTGCATGAGCTGGCCATGAGAGTCGTGGCACAGCTGTCACGAGAATCTTGCAAAATCCACGGTCATTTCCACGGCCGTGGTTCGTCAGAGAACCGTGATTCTATGCAGAAACTTCGCCTTGGATCATTAAGCTGTGGTTTGGTGCATGGCTTGTGTTGGCAAGGTTCCATGAGTCCTTCTCAGCCCTTGGCTTGTGTCCTAATGAGTCCGAGGGTGTGTCATCTAAATGAACGATCCTCAAACGCATCGTTTAAGCTCCTAAACTTCCCGAAATACCTACAAAACGCGCACAAGTCCGTGTAGACGTCTATCTCGACAAAATACGTGAATTGGGTGCAAAACGTCTTGAACTAATGCTAGATCATGCATGAATGAGCGAGAATTCTATCTAAATGTACATCTAAAACTATGTTATAAATCGTGTTATCAACTTTCTTTCAAGTTCGACAAACGAAAGTATACATTGGACTACACCCAGCTGCATGAGGCATTAAGAGTGACTATAGCCGCTTCCGACGACTGGTGGGACCCCATCCCGACACCCAACTCGATGGAGTTTTGGCAGGCCGCCACCAGATATGAGTTTCATGCAGGGGGTGAGTATTCCAACAAATTCACTCACCCCTATTTGAGGCTCATCTCAAAGATCTTCATGAGTGTCTTCTGTGGACACAAGGAGGAGAATAAGGTCGCTCTCAAGGACCTTCCATTGCTATATGCCTGCTTCCCCACAAACGACTGGGTACCGGATTGGCCATACCTCTTCCCTACCGCTTTGAACCGGATTAGGAAGAATGAGCCACGAGACATTGTGGGAGGTGGGATCATCTCCTTGTTAGCTACACAGGTGATGGATCTCGCTGCCTTGGAGGACGGACTAGAGGCTCCACTGTATACGGAGGGTATGTTGAGGAGGTGTAGGCTCCTCAGGAGGGACGGGGAGAACCTCTTTTGGCTCTCTTTAGCAAATGGGATTCACATTACATACCTCTTGATAGCATGAATTATTGTCTATATTTTGGGACTTGTTTAGACGTTTTATCTTCGATAATCTGCATGTTTGGATGTATATTATGAGATCATATTGTCGTTTCATCTACCTTTGCGGGAATCGAGGTCTACACCTAGTTTTGTTGTAATCGTAGGTAAAATGGCACATTTTGGACTAAAATGGAGCAAAAGGAGCTAAGGAGTCATTGGAGCTACATTCAGGAGCTTAAGGAAGAATCCAGGAATCATGGAATTGGATTAGAGATTCACTTTGGACCAGATTTGAGAGATTTCACATTCAGTTGTGATTCACCTCGGTTGACTACAGAGTCACCTCGACCGAGGTGATCCAGAGGAGTTGACTCGACCGAGGCGAACATCTTGGACGCGGCAAGGATATTTTATTCTTAGTTGAGATCTTTTATCTTTGGAAAGATGATCTTATATTTTTGGGCTGGATTCCTGGAAGGAAGAAGAGAAATTAGCCCATATATTTTACCTATTTTTATGGGAAAAGATTTTTCTAAGATATCTTATCTTTGGAGGGTAATTTTCCTATTAAAAGGGTTGGATTTCCCACAAATCCAGATCATGCTATACCACCGATCACGCTGAGAGCAACCGTTTTACCCCACCATAGTTGGGAGATTTTAAGAACCTTTTTGAAGGTTGAAGGTAGATTGAAGGAAGAAAGTTTATAGCTTTTATAGCTTTTTGAAGGGTTTTGTAAGATTCCTTTAGATTCCCTTCATTGTTGATTGTCTTATTGGATTGTGATCCAAGGAACGCTTGTTGTTTGATAATTGATTCAGTTATTGAAGCCTTTCTCTTAAGGTTTTCTTGTTCAATTATTCTCTTTCTTCCCATATATTTGATTATTACTTGCATTATGATGAGTGGCTAATTTCCTTGCGTGATTCTAGGGTGATTGGTTGAAGGTTGTGGGAAAAACAATGATAGAATAATCTTAACCACAGTAGGACCCTGAAAGCTCGAGTCTTTGTCCTTAACCCTAAAGCATCTCGCTTAGTCGATGAACATCTCGTCCGGGGTGGAATTCTTCTGACCGAGGTGACTTATCTGATCCGAAACTGAGAGTTAAGTGTTAGAGTTTGCCAAATCCTATTCTTATTATACCTTTCCTGGTTCAATGCAAGCTTAGGATGAGACTTACCCGGTAATTCCTCTGTTTGTTTACCAAAGATCATAAGAGTAGGTAATAAAGGTTTATCCTTTATTGGGATTTGAGTGTGCTTTCATCCCATCTTTGTGAGTTATCTTGAGACTTACCCAGTAAAGGTTGATTCTATTCCCTTAGGTGGTGTGTTAGTTTGAGGTTATGGTTCTTTTCCTTAATTCCTTGAGACTTACCCAGTAATAGGAGTTACGGTTTGGGATTAGTGAGTAGTGAGACTTACCCGGTGATCTACTCCACTTTAGTAACACCTTCCCTATGCAAATATCTCAGCTTTGTCCGCTTATCTTTAGATCTTGAGTTGGAACCACAACTAGATGCTTTAATCCCTAGAATTGCATATTTCATTAATTGACATTTTATCATCCTTGATTGTTTTAATCGCTTTTGTGGTTAGTATTTACATAGCTTACCTATTCCGACTTTGTTTCACTAAGTCCCTGTGATCGACCCCTGGAATTCCTTGGTTTTACTACGATTGACCCGTACACTACGGGTTCGCATCCTTGTTTTAAGCTTACATATAGGGTTATAAATTTAAATCTTGCACACACCGTTTGGAGAGAACAAGTTTTTGGCGCTGTTGGCGGGGACTTGGTCTAGACTGAGCCGGTTGCGGTACGCTTTTGGGGCACTTGCCCCCCGTTTCTACTAACCACTCTACTTGAGAAACTTTCAGAGGTTCTTTTTCTTAGGTTTATGCGAAGAACCCGCGCTGGGAAGGAAATCGTTCCTTACGATCCCGAACTAGAAAAGACATACAACGACGCTTGAGAGAAGCAAAGATGGCCGACCAAGACAATCGCGATCTTGAGGCCGAATTGAAGGAGGCGTTAGAACAGCTACGCCTCAGCAAGGAAGACCTGAGGCTGGAGAAAGAAGAAACTCGCATCAGGACTGAAGCGATCCAAGCAGATATGGCAGCTTTACGAGACCACTATATACCTCGACCGAACCCAGATCCTCGACCGAGGCAGGATCCAGTTCCAGACCCTCGACAGAGGCAGGTCCCAATACCTGTTGCCCCGGCCGATGTACTTCCACCTCGGATATCAGTCCGAGGCGCTCTTTTTGTAGGAATCCCGCAAACCCTAGGGCAAAGGATGGACCCCAATCAACAACTGAGGCGTCCTGGAGTTACCTAGGAGATCCGACGGACCATGACTACAAACTTCGACCGCAAGTTCTTTCCATGATTCTCCAATGCCAGTTTGGAGGGCTAGAGAAGGAATCTCCGCATCAACATCTACAAAACTATGAGATCTTGATGGAGACCTTGAGACCTTCAAGAATAGAAAACAACAATTACAAGCTAAGGCCTTTTTACTTTTCTTTAAAAGATAGAGCTCTTACTTGGTATCAATCTCTTCCTCTAGGAAAAATCAGTACTTCGGAGGAGATGACTACGGAATTCTTGACTAAATTCTTTCCGCCCTCTAAAACCGCTGAAATGAGAGGGAAGATTAATGCATTCATCATGAAGGACAAGGAGAGCTTGTCCAAGTCATGGGAGAGATTTAAAGATATTCTTTTGGATTGCCCACATCATGGGATTCCAAAGATAGAGTTGTTGGAGATATACTTCAAGGGACTGGACGGAAGCACCCAGTTCCACCTTCAACTACTATCTGCCGGCACGTTTATGGACATGCCGATTGACGAAGCTTGGGAGTTCATAGAGAAACAAGCTTTACACATGGAGAAATACTCCCACCAAGGAGCTGAAGGAGGAGTTAAAAAAGTCAACTTTCAAGAGGAGCCATCAAACACTAATCAACTCATCTCTTTGAAGAATGACGTAAAACAATTAAAGGAACTCTTAGTTGCTCAAACCAAGAAGGAAGATCAAGGATCAAGGAACAACAATGGATACCGTAACAACAACAACGGTTCCCGGAACAACAACTACAACATCAATAAAGGATCCAATAGCAAAAATTGGAGGGCAAACAACCAAAATTCGGGTAACCCTTACTCTATCTCTAAATCAAATGATTCCTCTAATCCTTTCCTCTCTTCTTCTTCTTCTTCTTCTCCTTCTACTTCATTAAAGAGCCAGGAGCCTGGATCAAGCTCATCCCAGCCAGAGAAGAAAGATGCGGTGTTGGAGGCTATCTTGATCAAGCTTAGTGCTATGGAGACATCCATGACTTCATTTTCGAAGGCACAAAAAGCCTTTGAACAACAACTTGCCAGTAGGGCGAATGAAACGCCAAGAGATCCAGGGAAGCTTCCAGCAAGAACAGAAAGCAACCCTAAGGGCCAGATTATGGCCATAACGACAAGGAGTGGACTGAAGACTGCAGATCCAGTGCCTCGGTCGGTGGCAGTACAAACGGAGACCACCTCGGTCCAGATGCAGTCGAAGAACACTTCGGCCGAGATGCCAACCGAGGTGGAGCCACAGAAAACGGAGGAGAAAACTGAAGTCTATATTCTACCTCCTGCATATAAACCACCACTTTCATTCCCCCAGTCAAGGGCTAGAGCACATCTAGACAAGCATTTTGGTAAGTTCCTTGACTTGATGAATAAACTACACATTAATATCCCTTTCCTTGATGTTATTCTAGGGATGCCCGCCTATGGGAAATTCTTGAAAGAGATTATGTCAAGGAAGAGGAAGTTGGAAGACTTTGGTGAAGTAAGGATGACATCTAAATCCTCGGAGCTCATTCAAATCATGAAGGAGAAGATGCCACCTAAATTAAGAGATCCCGGCTCATTTTGCATTCTCATTCAAGTTGGGGATGTCACTTGTGAAGCTTTATGTGATCTAGGAGCCAGCGTGAGCATCATTCCGCTGGAGCTATGTGTTAAGATCGGACTTGGAGAGCCCAAGCCGGTGAAGATTCGATTATACATGGCGGACCGCTCCATTACCCATCCCGTGGGCATTTTGGAAGACGTTCCGGTTAAGTTAGGTAACTTCTATTTACCTATAGACTTTGTTGTGCTTGATATTCCCGCAGATTATCCTGTTCCTATCAATCTCGGGAGGCCATTTCTAGCAACTTCGGGTTGCAATGTGGATTGTAAGAACGCCAAGCTGAAATTCAATATTGGCGGAGATGAAGTGGAATTCGCATTACTTGCGGCCATGAAGGGAGAGCAGCTAGGAGATGATATCTTCAACATCTACGATGAAGAAGAATCAAGAGAATTGGTGAGCTCTATCCTTATTAACGATCCACTTGAAAGAGGTATTAGTTTTAGTTTAATGGAGGAAGGTATATATGATTCTTGTGATGCAGATATACGGAGCTTAAAGGCACTGGAAGAAGATCCAGGAGCTAAAACTGAAAAACTAACCCAGGAGACGAAGATCTCTAGTTTCGGTTCCAGTTACAGTACCTCGACCGAGGCACTTTCTGGACCAAGCGAGGCGACTGAAGAACATCTCGGTCAACGCCTTTACGCCTCGACCGAGGTCGAAGGTGAGATGATTTCAACTGAGACTTCCGAAAGTCCAGTTTCTAGATCTACTCCACTAGAAGGAGGAAGCAAGGATCCCCCTCAAAAAGCACCCCCAGTTGTGGAGCTTAAACAACTCCCTAGTCACTTGAGGTATGTCTTTCTTGGACCGGATTCTACTTATCCTGTAATCGTTAGTGCTTCCCTCTCCGAATCTGAATTATCTAAACTAATGCATGTCTTGAGAAATCATCAAAAGGCTTTGGGTCATACTATAGATGATCTTATTGGCATTAAGCCTTCTTTCTGTATGCATAGAATTCTAATGGAGGACGATCATAAGACTTCACGGGAACCTCAAAGACGGTTAAATTCGATCATGAAAGAGGTTGTGAAGAAACAAATTCTTAAGTTATTGGATGCAGGTATCATATATCCTATCTCGGACAACAAATGTGTTAGCCCAGTACATGTAGTTCCGAAGAAAGGAGGGATTACCGTTGTGACTAATAAGAACAACGAGTTAATCCCAACTAGGACCGTCACGGGCTGGAGGGTTTGCATTGATTATAGGAAGCTGAACACAACCACTCGGAAGGACCATTTTCCACTTCCCTTCATTGATCAAATGCTCGAACGATTGGCCCAGCATTCACACTTCTGCTATTTATACGGCTATAGTGATTTCTTCCAGATTCGTATCCATCCGGATGATCAGGAGAAGACCACTTTCACTTGTCCATGGGGGACATTCGCTTATAGGAGGATGCCATTTGGATTATGCTATGCACCCGCTACCTTCTAGCGATGCATGATGGCTATCTTTTCCGAGTATATAGAGGAGATCATGGAGGTATTTATGGATGATTTTTCAGTATATGGTTCCTCTTTTGATAATTGCCTATCTAACCTTTCTCTAGTGCTACAAAGATGTGAAGACACTAATCTCGTTCTGAATTGGGAGAAGTGTCACTTTATGGTTAATGAAGGCATTGTGCTAGGACACCTCGTTTCTAATCGAGGTATTGAGGTCGATCGCGCTAAGATCGAGACTATTGAGAAACTCTCTCCCCCTTGTTCTGTTAAAGGTGTGAGGAGCTTTCTCGGGCATGCAGGTTTCTATAGGAGATTCATCAAGGACTTCTCGAAGATTTCTAAACCTTTAAATAACCTCTTGAATAAAGATGTTGTTTTTGAGTTTTCGCAGGTGTCTTGATGCATTTCACAGGATTAAGGAAGCGTTGATCTCCGGTCCCATTATCCAACCTCCGGATTTGACCTTGCCCTTTGAGATCATGTGTGATGCTAGTGATGTAGCCGTAGGAGCGGTGCTTGGACAAAAGAAGAATGGCCGGACCACCGCCATTTACTATGCTAGCAAGACACTAGATGAAGCCTAGTGTAACTACGCCACCACCGAGAAAGAGCTATTGGCGGTTGTATGTGCTTTCGAGAAGTTTCGTTCTTACTTAGTAGGAGCGAAAGTCATTGTCTACACCGACCATGCAGCCATTCGTTACTTGCTTGCTAAGAAAGATGCCAAGCCACGCCTTATTCGATGGATTCTCTTACTTCAAGAGTTTGACCTAGAGATCCGCGATAAGAAGGGATCCTAAAATTCTGTTGCGGATCACCTCAGCCGGCTACCTCCATCTTCACGCGAGAAGGACGACCCACCCGATTCCCCGATGAGCACTTGCACTTGTTGGAGCGTTTGATAGACTTACTTATCTCACCCCATGATGAAGGTGAAGTATGGGGTGAGAATACCTCCCATCACGCATGAGAGATGCAGTACGGTCCAGCTAGCGACCTTAAATCAAGCGCTTCTTGGGAGGCAACCCAATGTATTGCTTTCTTTTCCCTTTTTCTAGTCTAGCTTAGATAGTTTGCTTTTGCTTTGCTTTGTTTTGTTTTTGGCGTCCTAGACAGACAACAGGTGACATCTAAGGAAGGAATTCAACCCAGGAGCACAACTGGAAGGACAAAAGTTCGAGAATTTGAGAAGACGGAGTTTGACTGAGACACATCTCGGTTGCTGTCACCGCACCTCGACCGAGATGATTCTTGAGCAACTGAGGCGACTAGGGTTTCTGAAGATCCAACTCGGTCCGTACACCTCGGTCCAGTCGAGACCACCTCGACCGAGGTGACGGCAGTTCCAGAAAAGGGTATAAAAGGGGCTGAAGAATTCTCTCTCCTCTCTTTACCTTCTCCTCGACCGCGGCACACTTCTCGCCTCAATCCTTCGTTCTTCGCTCGTTTTCGACGATTCTTTCTCCTAAACTGAGAGGAAAGAGTAGAGGATCGTGTTGCAAGTACCAATCTGCAGAAAGAACGAACCAAATCGACCGAATCGGGGTAAAAATCGAATAAACCCTAACTTTCTATTTCTCACTGTTTTCTCTCGTTCTGGGCTTTGGTTGCCCCTACATTTGTTGAAGAACAGATTAAGTACCCCATAGGAACCTGTGGTAGTGATTTTGGGGGAAAAGAACTGGATTTTTGAGGGAATCGATCGAACAGCTCTTCGCCTCGGTCCAGTCGGCCTGTGCCTCGGCCGAGGTGTTCTACAGGGTTGTCAAAGCAACCGAGGTGACCTGACAGATTACAGAAAAATGAGTTCAGAGAGACAGTTGGTCCTCAGGGACAGATCTTCTCCTTCCCCTTCTTCTTCCTCCCGCCATACTAGACCGGTGATCCACGAGCGACACCAGGTCAATTATGACCGCATAGCAGCCCGTCCAATGATTGCACCCCACTTCCTGGACATTTCAACTTTTGACTGCCTCCTTGTAGACGATGATTTGATGCGTATGATCTCTGCTGTGGGGCTGGAGTAGTTCACAGAGATCAGAGCTCCGGCCTATCTAGAGCCTACACTGGAGTTTGTCAGCTCCTTTATCTACCTGCCTATCGAGCGCGCCGTGAAGTACCGGTTGATGAACCGGAACTACTTGGTTCCCTTATATCACTGGCGGGATATCTTCGGCTTCCCGATTCTGACAGTTACTGATTTTCCCTCCCGAGTTGTAGCTAGGGAGTTTTGGGGACAGATAGCTCACGTGGTTGAGCATGTTGACAGATGGAGACCTGGAGATTCCAGGGAGAGGATTATATTCCATCTTGCATTCAGATTGGCCCACAGGATATTCAGTGAGACTCTTCTGGCGCGTACTGAGACACCCCAGAAGGTCAGACAAGGGGAGCTTCTGAGCTCGTATTGCATGGTGACGGGAGGATCCCAGATTTTGGTTTGATGCTGGCAGAGGATCTGCATAGGATAAAGGCAAAGGCAAAGGGCGACATCTGCTGTGGAGGTATTGTGACTCATATAGCGAGTTACATGGATATGGACCTCAATGCTTGTACCATGGTGGCGGCTGCCAAGCCGCTTGGACTTCAGGAGATGATCACTCGAAGGATACTGGTTCTCCGAGGACTCACTACGCCATATGTGGCGATGCCATGGGAGCCGACTACACCGCAGGGGATCAGATGGTCAACTTAGTTCTCCGTGTTCGATCCACACTACTGGCAGACTACGTGGATCCCATTTATGGAGGATGCTAGAGAGGCGGCAGCTGCACCAACTGAGGAGGATGAGGCTGAGGAGGCTGATGGTGATGAGGATGGTGGTGTTCCTATGGATACGGGCACGGATACTGCTGGGACTAGTGCGCCGGTCATCGATTTGGATGATGACGAGACTGAGACCGAGCCGGCTGCAGCACCAACACGTCCCGCTAGGCGTAGGGTACACCGGTAGAGGGACCTAGATGCTCATCAGATGCTAGAGGGACCTAGATGCTCATTCGATGACCTCACCGAGCAGATGATAGACTCCTATGCTGCCCTGACTGTAGACATCCAGGAGAGATTTGACGACCAGCGCCGAGAGATTGAGAGTTGCACTCAGCAGATGCTAGAGGGCCCGCACTATCAACGACGGATGGCGGAGATCCAGTTTGAGCATGCCATGGGTTATCCATTTGACCCATCCAGTATCTGTATGTGCCACCACCACCACCACCACCACCGGATCGTGATTATTGAGAGCTTGCAGAATTTTCTTTCTTTATTTATTACATGCATGCATACAGGTTATTTGATTGAGAAAAAAACGTCAAAAATTAGGACAATGTGTCCCAAGGATGGCGGAGATCCAGTCCGGTGAGTACTTTATTTTCTAGACTTATTTTGACCCATTGGGACAATGTGTCCCAAGTATGGGGTATTTTATGTATTACTTGACTATGGATGATTGTATGCTACTTTGATGGATATTTATGATCTTATTTTGCTCTATTTTGCTTATTTGAGATTACATGCATGCATACAGGTTATTTGATTGAGAAAAAAACGTCAAAAATTGGACAGAAATTTTTTTTTTTTTTGACCTCGACCGGGATGGTTCTGGCCAAACGAGGTTGACCGCCTCGGTTAATTTAGAACACCTCGACCGAGGTGGTTTTCCAAACTGAGAGTTTTCGAAACAATTTTGTGCTTCTTTTCTGGATGTGATCTCAGTGAAGATTTTGTTTGCTGACTGGTTTTGAAATCTTTATATGTTTGAAGGGTTTTATAATATGTTTAAGTTGCTAAATGCTTTGTTTGAAATTTGTGGCATGTTTAATACTTTGTTTTTATCCAAATTATGTTGAATTTGAAGGTTGACACCACATTATGAGTTCTCTCACTTTCTTCCTGGAAAGACCAAGGCAATTCATTCTTTTCTCTTCTTCTTCTTGATCATGCTTAGCCCCTCATATACATATTTGCCTCCCTTTACCTATCCGGGAATTTGGAAGCAAGCAAGTGAAAGAAAAGTTGAGATGTTGGCTGAAAGTGTTAGAAAGTAATAAATAGGTTTGGGGAAGTCAATCATGACGATGAGTAACTCGACACCATTCACATAGCCGGGTGTTTGTGTCTTGCCAAAGTCGGATTGAGCGATATTCCTAACGGGTCATGGTATGTGCATCAAGGGTTTGAGGCATCTCGAGAAATTGATGACTGCTGATTTCCTAGGCTTCGGTTATTGTGCACCTCTATCCATGCATCCCAAAAAGTAAAGTAAAAGAAAAGAAAAGCGTGAAATAAGCAAAGCTTATTTGTGGATGATGTTGAAAGTCAAGTGAAAGTGAAGTGATATCCTTTTCCCGGATTCTAGCACCACATTACCTTCTATACATCCCTACCCTACACGTTTCTTGACCTTTCTTTTGGGAAGCCCTTGAGACCTCGAGCTTGTTGATTTACTTAGTGGTTTAAACTGGATTATACATGATTAATTTTGATAATTATGATTTATTATGCATTCTATGATTTTATGCAAAGATGAACAAATTTCTTATATTTATAAAATGTTTTAAGCATATTTTGATTTTAATTTCCATGAAGTATTCTCTTAGAGTGATCTATGATTGTAGCACACCATTAAAATGTTCTGAAATTTTTTTTTCATTGATCTTCATGACTTATAATCCATTATATCTTGTATTATATATTCGGAAGTTGCTTGGAGACAAGCAAGGGCTAAGTATGGGGTATTTTGATAGCATGAACTATTGTCTATATTTTGGGACTTGTTTAGACGTTTTATCTTCGATAATCTGCATGTTTGGATGTATATTATGAGATCATATTGTCGTTTCATCTACCTTTGCGGGAATCGAGGTCTACACCTAGTTTTGTTGTAATCGTAGGTAAAATGGCACATTTTGGACTAAAATGGAGCAAAAGGAGCTAAGGAGTCATAGGAGCTACATTCAGGAGCTTAAGGAAGAATCCAAGAATCATGGAATTGGATTAAAGATTCACTTTGGACCAGATTTGAGAGATTTTACATTCAGTTGTGATTCACCTCGGTTGACTACAGAGTTACCTCGACCGAGGTGATCCAGAGGAGTTGACTCGACCGAGGCGAACACCTTGAACGCGGCAAGGATATTTTATTCTTGGTTGAGATCTTTTATCTCTGGAAAGAGGATCTTATATTTTTGGGCTGGATTCCTGGAAGGAAGAAGATAAATAAGCCCATATATTTTACCTATTTTTATGGGAAAAGATCTTTCTAAGATATCTTATCTTTGGAGGGTAATTTTCCTATAAAAAGGGTTGGATTTCCCACAAATCCAGATCATGCTATACCACCGATCGCGCTGAGAGCTGCCGTTTTACCCCACCATAGTTGGGAGATTTGAAGAACCTTTTTGAAGGTTGAAGGAAGATTGAAGGAAGAAAGTTTATAGCTTTTATAGCTTTTTGAAGGGTTTTGTAAGATTCCTTTAGATTCCCTTCATTGTTTATTGTCTTATTGGATTGTGATCCAAGGAACGCTTGTTGTTTGATAATTGATTCAGTTATTGAAGCCTTTCTCTTAAGGTTTTCTTGTTCAATTGTTCTCTTTCTTCCCATATATTTGATTATTACTTTCATGATGATGAGTGGCTAATTTCCTTGTGTGATTCTAGGGTGATTGGCTGAAGGTTGTGGGAAAAACAATGATAGAATAATCTTAACCACAGTAGGACCCTGAAAGCTCGAGTCTTTATCCTTGACCCTAAAGCATCTCGCTCAGTCGATGAACATCTCGGCCGGGGTGGAATTCTTCTGACCGAGGTGACTTATCTTATCCGAAACTGAGAGTTAAGTGTTAGAGTTTGCCAAATCCTATTCTTATTATACATTTCCTAGTTCAATGTAAGCCTAGGATGAGACTTACCCGGTAATTCCTCTGTTTGTTTACCAAAGATCATAAGAGTAGGTAATAAAGGTTTATCCTTTATTGGGATTTGAGTGTGCTTTCATCCCATCTTTGTGAGTTAGCCTGAGACTTACCCGGTAAAGGTTGATTCTATTCCCTTAGGTGGTGTGTTAGTTTGAGGTTATGGTTCTTTTCCTTAATTCCTTGAGACTTACCCAGTAATAGGAGTTACGGTTTGGGATTAGTGAGTAGTGAGGCTTACCCGGTGATCTACTCCACTTTAGTAACACCTTCCCTATGCAAATATCTCAGCTTTGTCCGCTTATCTTTAGATCTTGAGTTGGAACCACAACTAGATGCTTTAATCCCTAGAATTGCATATTTCCTTAATTGACGTTTTATCATCCTTGATTGTTTTAATCGCTTTTGTGGTTAGTAATTACATAGCTTACCTATTCCGACTTTGTTTCACTAAGTCCCTGTGATCGACCCTTGGAATTCCTTGCTTTTACTACGATTGACCCGTACACTGCGGGGCATCCTTGTTTTAAGCTTACATCTAGGGTTTTAAATTTTAAAGCTTGCACACACCGTTTGGAGGGAACACCTCCCCCGGCGACTTCCACTGGGAGACGAGCTCTCAGAGTTGTACATACCAGCTGACCCCGTTCCGCCAAGACGGCCTCAGGAGGATATTATTGGGAGATATGCTGCAGGCTCCAGTCGGGTCCCGGTAATTGATGAGGAGATGCCTACTGCAGCACGGGACGACAGTCAGGCCATGGAGAGTCTTCAGGCTCATATGGTAGCCTTGACCTCACAACATTAGGCATGGCAGACCGAGTACCAACGGTCCATGCTTGAGCAGCAGCAGGCATGGTAGTCCAACTTCGCCTTCTTCATGACCACTCACTTCGACCGCCTACAAGATGCTTGGCAGGTGGCTCATCAGCAGCAATTGGAGACTCAGCAGCTGGCTTGGCAAGCTAGCTACGATACATCATTTAGAGAGAGGATGGAGGCTCAAGAGAGCCGCATCGACACGCTCTACCGCCGGTGATAACGTGATTTATGATGTTAGTATAGGCATACATTTAGATAGTTTTTCCCGTTATTCATGCACGGTTTGACATTAGTTCACGACGTTTACACTCATTTCGTGCATATTTCTAGAAAAGACGTCTACACGAGCTTTTGTCGGTTTTGTAGGTATTTCGGGGATCTTTTGGGCATTAATCGATACATTCGAGAGTCAAGCCTCATGGTGGCACATATCCGAGACCTTGAAGGAACATAATTGGAGCAATGAAGGACACAAGGACCCTTGTTGGTGCAAGCAATGGAGCAACTCATGGCTAGATGATCGTAACAAGTCTCTGTTGAAGAAAATCGATCTACACCCAGGAAAATCGGCCGATTTTTCCTATTGGGTCGATTTTTGGGCCTTTGACAGCTTAAGCCACGTGTCCCACGATCTCTTGTCCGGCCTTGCTCTTGGTGGAGAATATAAGTGGTCTTGCAGGCTGATTTGGTTATCCCTCTCCTTCCTTTGGACCCTTCTAGCATCTTCCCAAAGACTCTTCCAATTTGGAGCTCTCTTCAAGACACCCTTGTGGGTGTTCTTGAGGGAGATTAGTGTAGATTTCAATTTCGTAGTGAGATTTGAGCGATTTTTGTGAAGAAACTTGTTGAAGTTTGTAAGATCTGACTTGGAGCTACATTTGGTGTGTTGATAGACTTGTTTTGAGCTCAAATCCAGCTAAGTTTCATTGCTTTCATTTCCTTACTTCATCTTCTTGCTATGGATTCCATGTATGCTTGTATGATGATTTTAGATCTTGAAATGCATGTTGTTGGCTAGTTTGTTGTGATTCTGGAGTGATGGATTGATGGTTATTGCTTGGGTGATGATAGAATGGACTTATATGTTAGTTTAGGATGATTCGTATGCACAAAACCTAACTCATACATAAAAATGGACCTGTTCTTCATAGTAAATCGGCCGATTTTTACTATGATCCACCCGATTTTTCCTTCTGTTGCTCTTTAATTAATGAATTTGTATGTTAGGATGTTAGATTGTTGAAATCCTAGTGTTTGTTGAACATAATATAGCTTAGGGTGACCTAATGCTAGCAAACTAAGTGAGGAAAGAGACCTACCCGGTGATTTCCGATCTTAGATACCTAAGATGATGAGTTCTAGGTAGTAGTGAGCCTCACAAGCCGCTATTGGATTGAGTGTGCTAGGATTATTGCTTGAGACTTACCTTTTCCGAGACTTACCCGGTAAGGAGAGGTTTGCCCTTTAAGTAGTGTCCGGTTTGTGTAGAATTCCCAACTTTACCTCCTTGAGACTTACCCGGTAATAGGAGTTTGGTGCGGGATTAGTGAAGCATGAGACTTACCCGGTAATTGCTTCCATTAGAGAAACACCCTTTCCCAACACCGCAACGTTGTCCTTAGAATCTTTAGAAGCTTGAGTCCAATGCCATAACCGGAAATCTTGATCTCTAGAATCCACTTTTCTCTCTTTGATCACACATCTTGTGCTTGTGTTACTTGTTTACCTTGCTATCTTGAGTTGTTAGTTTGTTTTGATATCTTGCTTGATTTGTGATCCTTGCTTGATCACCACAAAAACCCACCCAAAAATATTGTGATTTTCATTTCTTTATTTCTTTCTCTTTTCTTAGACTAGATTCACACTATCTTTGATCATTGAATGACTTGATTTCGCCTCAGTCCTTGTGTTCGACCTCGGAATACTTTCCTTCCTACATAACGATCCGTACACTGCGGGTTTCGCTAGGTAGTTTAGGAGATTAGATCGAGTTTATAAATGTAAAGCTTTTTGTGCTATTTCCTAGCGTAACAGCCGGCAGGAGCACTTCTTCCGCCACTTCCCTTACGACCCGGAGGAGGGTCCCGGTGGTCCATCTGGACCACCCCACTGAGTGGTACACTTCTCTTCCCTTTCCAACATTTATCTTTGACTCATTTCCATTTTGAGGGCAAAGTGATCTTCAAGTATGGGGAAGGGAATTGTCATTGCTTGTACAGTTCATTTGAGTTTTTGAGTTGTTTTGATTTGTCTTGCATTTGAATTCAGATTGAAATTCACAAAAAAAATGAAAAAGAAAAAGCCAAAGAAAATGAAACAATACATGAAAATCCTTGGATAAACCGAAAACCTGAAAGGGCGGTTTAGGCATAAAGAAGGTAGTCCGACCAACCTTAGGTTGGTACAAAATTGGACTTGAGGGAAGTGAGTTCATGTGAGATCATCAAAAGAAGAAGAGTGGCAAGGTGAAAACCCGAAAGGGCGCCTTGGCAAAATGAGCGACACCGAGTGTAGGTTTCCCTTCCGACGTTTGGCGACACAAGAAGGGGAGTCATAAGGAGGTTGTCCGGGTAGGCCACTCTTGGAGCAATAAGGATGGTAGTTTCTCACCTTTTTCTCACATCTCCTCTCTTTTCCTTCTTTCTCTCTTGGCTTTTCTGTTGTTTTCATTATCTTCTCTGCTTTCCCATGCTTCCTGAGGCCTTTGAGTCTAATTGCTGTTATTTGTTTTACTCGGGACGAGTAAAAGGTCTATGTATGGTGGAGTTTGATAGGTGATGGAATCACAATCATTTAGGATAGTTTTTAGAGTCTTTTTTATTGCATTTGTGTCGGTTTATGCTACTAACTCCTTGGTCCAGAAGAAGAAGACTAAAAGAAGCTAAGGAAGGAGTTATAAGCAATTAGGAGTGAAGATCGTTCATGAAGCAAAGCTTCTGTTGATTTACCGCCCCAGCGGAACCTTATCACCGCCCCTACGGGTGACGCCTTACTCCGGAGCGCTCCCTGCGCCTTCCCCAGCGCCAGCCATGAAGTGTGTCACCACCCTGGCGCCACTCCTTGGCGCCCCTGCGGTGACTTGCCCTGATGAAGTGAAGACCAGTGCCCCTGCGCCTTCTACTGCGCCTCTGCCCGCACCTTAACTTGGGAGCTGGAAGATGAAGAGGTTGTGTCACCGCCCCTGCGTTGACATAGGGACGCCCTGGCGGCTTGGCATCAGAAACGGCAGGAAGTTGAAAGGTCAGACGTTTGAAGAGCGTTGAAGATCCGCCCCTGCGGGATGGCCTAGCCGTCGCGGCGGCCATGAAGAAGATCAAGCGTTTTTGCCTTCACCGCCCCTGCGGAGCTGAAGGCCGCCCCTGCGGTTTAACGTCAGAAGCTTTACTCCGGCTGTTTACACCACCTTTATGGCATTAAAGGTGGCTGTTTTGGGCCGGCCATTTACTCCTATTTAGTGTCTTTTGTAGTATAAATAGTCCTTGGTTGGTTGTTAGAATTATCGATCTTGTTAACCAACAAATTATCCACTTTTCCCATTTAGATTATCTTGCTACCTTTGTAATGAGTTGCTAACTCCCTTGCTACATTGGGTTTGAAGCTACGTTGTTACTTTGGTTGTAAGTTTTCTTTAATATAAGTTTTCATTCAGTAATGCTTTGTGTATCCTTGATCTCTATTGTCTAATTACATGTTTTACTATTACTTGAGATTGATCACCTTAGGTTCTAAAGTGCATGCAAATAACTAGGATTAACAGGTTCCGGGTTCGGGTCTTTACTCTAGTAGTAAACTTTAAGTAATAACGGGTTGTAATTACTTAAAGAAAAGGAACACAAATATAAAGATAAGCTTAACGGTTTTAATCTTTTCTTTATATCCCTTAGTGTTTGTTTGAAAGTTAACTTGTTATTTGTTCTTGTAGGTTTAAGGAACACTAACCGGTTAAGTTGTGTTGATGCCGGTTGGCTCAACACATATATATGTTCGAGACGGGAGATTACTTGAAAACTTGTAAAAAGGAACTCACCAAAGTAGCAATTGCATGCTTAGAATCAACTTAGTGTAGATTCACCCATCATTGTCTTACTTGTCGCATTAATCATTTTCATAAGCTTTAGTGTGCATCAATTCAACCAAACCCCCTCCCCCCCTTGTTACCTATTACTATAATCGATAATTGCATCTAATAAAACACCTTAACTCTCTTGGGTTTGACCCTTACTTAACCACTATACTTGTTTTAGTGCTAAGTTGGGATTTAGTTTTGATTGGGTATAGACGACCATAGAAATACCTTTAGTCAGAAGGGAATAATAGAGCAAGGCTGCTCCGTGAGGGTATTTTCCGAGAGGGTGATGAAAATAGAGGAGAGAATGAGTGCGGCTTGTTGTGGGGATACAGGGGTCAAGACTCGAAGGGTTGGGTGCTGGAGTCCAACAGTCGGGTGCAGGACTATCATCCAAGAAGGGTTGCCATAGGTGCAAGCCTGAGCGGGAAAGGCGGGGACAAAAGCTGCTTGACAAGGAGTTGGCGTGAGGAAGAGGAAAAAAATGATGGAAAGGTGAGGATGAAAGAGAAATAAAAATAAAAATAAAAACAATAATAATAACACTAAAATAGGAAATCGGGAATCGATAAACTCGATCAAACACATTCGGAATGGGATTTCCGACTCAAACAACTTTCCCGACTCTTTTCCGAAAAAAATATACCAAAAATATAATTTTACCCAAGAAAACATTTTATGCCTTAAAAATACTTTTACATAAAATACTTGAGCTAATAAAATATCAATAAAAGAAGGAAAAATAATATCAAAAGGAAACCAATAAACGGGGCGTGACAATTCCTATTTAGGAGACGTGGCTGGTGAGTGGATTGGCAAAGAAGTTCACTAGACAAATAGTGAGACTTGATGGAGTACCTAGGACTATAGTCTCTGACAAAGACGGACGGTTCACTTTGAGGTTCCTGAAGCAGGTGTATGCGGCCCTAGGTACGAGTTTGTAGTTTACGGCTACTTATCATCCTCAGACCGATGGTCAGTCCGAGCGGACCATCCAGACTCTGGAGGATATGTTGAGAGCCGGCGTGTTAGATTGGGGAAACGTGTGGCCAGATCATCTTCCCTTAGTGGAGTTTTCGTATAACGACAGTTGGCACGCGTCGATCTGGATGACCCCTTATGAGGCTTTATACGGCCAGAGATGTCGTACACCGTTGTGTTGGGACGATCTGAGTAGTGCTAGCAGGGTAGCACCTGAGCAGATTCAGGATGACATGGCTTAAGTAGCGGTGATCCGTGACCGGATGTTAGCAGCACAAAGTTGACAGAAGTCTTATGCTGATAAGAGGCGCAGACC
The DNA here is from genome assembly GCA_033239125.1 of Fagopyrum homotropicum. Classification (NCBI taxonomy): domain Eukaryota; kingdom Viridiplantae; phylum Streptophyta; class Magnoliopsida; order Caryophyllales; family Polygonaceae; genus Fagopyrum; species Fagopyrum homotropicum. The sequence goes on from BSWB01000005.1 coordinate 51,514,308, forward strand.
GCTGGAGTTCAGAGTTGGAGCTCAGGTTTGGGTGAGAGTATCTCCGAAACGAGGTGTTAGACATTTTGGTGTCAAGGGGAAGTTGAGTCCTAGATACATCAGACCGTTCGAGATGCAGCATACTGACTTGCTTTGCCACCGAGGCTTGAGGGTGTTCACCCCGTCTTCCATGTGTCTCAGTTACGGGAGTACGTACCGGATCCAAGACACATCGTCAGCCATGAGGATCTAGTGATCGAGCAAGACCACACGTTGGTTGAGCACCCGGTAGCTGTCTAAGAGCGTAGTACGAGACGCTTGCGTTCGAAGGACATACAGATGATGAAGATTCAGTTGTCGATGCAAGGAGCTGATGAGGCGACTTGAGAAACAGAGGATAGTATCTACAGGAACTATCTGGAGTTTTATGCTGAGCTTGATGCACCTTTAGCGTAATTGTGTGATTCGGTTTCTCCTTTTGTTAGTTGCGTACGCTTTTGTGACGTTTCGAGTTATGTGCCCCGAGAGAGAATATATGAGTTTAGTTCAATTTTTCTGTGTTGTGGTTGAGTGATCTTTCGGGCTGTTGCAAGTTTCGGGACGAAACTTCTTTCTAGGGGATCTGATGTAAGACCCCAGTTTCTACCTTCACCTCCCCCGCGGTGAAGAAGGCCACCCTAGCGGCAGAAATGCCTGTCACCGCCCCCGCGGTTACAAGGGGCCGCCGCTGCAGTTGGCCGCCCCTACAACATAGGCGATCTGCCCCTGCGGATTCGCTGCGGATCACGCTCGATCTATTTTCGTTCGTTTTATCTTCTTCCATAGATAGAATATCCGGTATTCTATCTTATGGGCCGGCTTCCTTATCTTTTTCCTAACCCTAGACATCCTTTCCATCTATCTTTCCAGCATCTTCTATATATTCCCTTCTTTTCTTCTTTTTCCCATTTCTTACTTACGTCTTCTTCAACCATCGAGTGTTGCAGCCTTGCTTCATGTGATCATCCTGAACGTGTAAGTTCTCCCTTCCTTGTTCTTCATCACGTTAATGTTGTGGCTGCATGCCCATCCTTCTGTTTCATTTTCTTCTTTCGTTCATCCTTTTCTTCTTCGCTAAGAATCAAGTTTGAACCTTGATTCTTGTTTGCATCATCGTTGTTGATGTGTTGCCGTTCTCAGGCTCTTTTGGTTGAGTCTTGACATGGTTGAAGTAAAGGTTCGAGCTTTGGATCCCTTGCTTAGAATTTCTATCGAGAAGGAATCCCGACAGCGCCTTCTGCCAGTGCACCGCCCCCGTGGCTGCACACTCTCGCCCCCGCGACAAGCCGCCTCTGCGCCTTGCTCCGCCGCCCCTACGGTTCCTTTTGCAGTAACTTTCCTTCTTGTGAGTTGCTTCCTTCCTTGCTTTCCTCGTTCCTTTCCTTGTTTCTTATGGATATTCCTTGCCCCCTGAGTATGTTGTAAGACTAAGGTTGAGCCCTTAGCTTGTGGAGTTCTCTTAGAGATCATTGAGACGAGAAGTTATAGACTTCTAGCAACCATTTTGTTCCTTATTCGTGATGCTTGTGTGAACAGGTTTTCCTTGCTCCTTTCCTGAAGGAAATGTAGTTGTTCTTTGAGTTGTTGTTGAGTTTAGATTACCTTTGAGTGAGGTAAGTCCCTTGGACTTACTTAGCTTCATTCCGTATATTGGTTTGAGTGTTTTGGCTTGTTTGTGTTATTTATCGTTTATAACGGATAACTGGAATAAGATTCACCTTTATAACCTTAACTGACCCAGCTGTATGATAACCGGGCGGTGACCACTTGTCTAGTTTTACAGGGACTAGATTGTGCTCTTGCAACCCAGGCCCGTAGGTAACGGATAGTACAAATCTATTCCTATTGGTATACAGAAGCAGAGATGAATTTTAGGAGATTCTCGTGTGACAAAAGAAGTTGAATTAGTAATGATTAACTTAATGAAAGATAATAACCGGTAGAGTGCAAGCATGCTATATGTTTACTTTAACTTATGTGTGTTTGTGCCTTTACGTTCTTTCTGATATCTAGAATGTTAGCTAACGGTTTATACCGATGTTGTAGATGTTCCACAGGTTCAGGATGCTGCTGAGTGATCCGGACTGTGTGGTCAACCGGGGTTCCCGTACATTATAGGACGGGATCGGGTTTATGTTTATGTTGTTGCTTTCCCTTTTTTTTTGAACTTGGTTGCGAGTCTTTTACGTTTTCCTTTGTTTAAACCTTTGGTTCTATATTGAGTTTTGGTTTTTATTTGTATATGCCTTGTTGTAAGATTCGTTGTGTTGTTATTTCTTTGAGGGTCGGGACCCATTGTGAGGTCCTAGCCCGTAACGCTTCGAGTTCCTAGAACTTGGGGTTTTACCATTATGTAGCCAAGAACACTTAGAATCAACGTTGGAAACCCCTCTATATTCTGCCTCTACACTAGATCGATAAACCAGTTATCACTGTTTGGTAGACCAAGAGATTAGAGTGTGATTGAAGAAGACACAATAACATGAGGTTGACCGTAGTGTATTGGGGCAATCGGCCCAGTCGGCATCTGTATATGCAATGAGGTCAGACTTCGGAGAAGGAGAGATGGTGATACCTAAAGATGACGTGCCAGAGATGTAGCAGATGATACGCTTGAGTGTAGCGAATTGAGGCTCACGAGGATAATGCATGGACAACGAAAATTATGTCAGGCCATGTGAAAGTGAGATACTGAAGTACTCTTACTATGCTACGATACAATGTTGGATCAATGACAGGAGGGCCACAAGAGGCACTGAGCTTGATCGCGGTGTCAGCAGATGTAACCGCAGGTTTACATGTTGTCATCTTGGCCCGTGTAACAATCTCTCGAGCATGCTTCTCTTGAGACAAGAAGAGACCGGACCTATAGCGTTGGATAGAGATGCCCAAAAAATATGATAATGGTCCGAAATCAAACATGGCAAATTCCTTACTACGTGAAGCAGTGAGGGTAGTGCGGAGTTCATTGGATGAAGCGGTTAGGATACTATCATCAACTTAGAGTAATAAATAAGCAAGATGAATTCCATTTTGATAAATGAAGAGAGAATAGTTACTCTTACTGTAGATAAAGCCAATGTTGAGCAAATAGCCCGCAAAACGTTGATCACAAGCCCGGGGTGCTTGTTTGAGGCCATATAGAGACTTTAGTAACAAACAGACACGGGAGGGGCGAGTAGAGTCAACAAAATCTGGAGGTTGAAACATGTGTATTGTCTCGTTGAGATGCCCATGTAGAAGGCATTTTTAACGTCAAGTTGGTGAATAGGCCAAGAATGAGACACAACAAGACTAAGAACCGTCCGGATAGTATCCGGCTTGACAACCGGGCTAAAGGTTTCATCACAAACAATGCCAACCTATTGGGAGCATCTGTTAGCAACCATACATGCTTTATAATGCTCAAGAGAACCATTAGATCTAAACTTATGACGAAAAATCTACATACACTGGCCAATATTAGTCTGCTCAAGTCGAGGAACAAGAGTCCAAGTACCATTTTGTATAAGGGCCCGATATTCATCAAGCATGACAACGGACCATTTAGGATCTTGGAGAGCCGATTCATGTGATGTGGATATAAGGGATAGGTCGGGTGTGGTGTCCGTATGCAGATCAAAGATGGGTCGTGGTTTAAAAAATGCCGCTAAGGGAGTGAGTAGTGTGTCGGTTGGGGGCTATATATGAAGAGGAGGTTGGGTTTGGTTTGGATCAGCAACTAGTGTGGGATGTACCTGCGAGGTTGAAGAAGGGCCGGTAGGATGAGATGTAGCAATGTGGCCTAGGAGATGGGGGCTGAAAATTGGGTTGTAGAGGGGGCAGGCTTGCGAGGCCCATTGTTGCGTAGGGGTTTGGTTTGAGCTGGTCAACGGTGCAGTAGAGTTGAGAGCAAGCCGGGCTAGCGAGGGCGTGTTAGGGAGAAGGAGATAGGCTGGAGAATGGTCCTTGGTTTCATGTGCTTGAGATGCTCTCCGTTGGGCCAGGTGGGGGGAAGACATAAAAGAATTAGAATCCGATAGCTTAGAATTTGGAGGGGACAAGTCTGCGGAATTGGAAAAAGGGAATACAAACTCATCGAAGGTAACATGTTGTGAAATGATGGTGTTGTTGGAGTGATGATTCCTCCATGCTGTGTTTGAGGTTATAGATTTATATAGGTTATGACCTTCTGAGTGGAGATGTGATACCTCCGATAGAGAGAGAGAGTTATACCTCGGCTTCTGGGCCCTAGAGGATTTGGGGTTCTGCAAGTTTCGGGACGAAACTTGTTTTTCGGGGGTGAGATGTAAGAGCCTTAGTCCTTGGAGCGTAGGAGTCCTTGCTGAGCCTTATGCTGACCCTATAAGCCGCCCATGCGGAACCAGATGGCCGCCCTTACGCCTCATAGTGTCCACCCCTACGACTATGTGTGGGAACAGCCGCCTTCGTTGACCCTTTGACTTGTGCTTTACGACTGGCTTCCTTTATAAGCCATCCTTTGCTTCTGTATGAGGGTTTTCCTCATCTTCTTCAGCTTCATTTCCCTCTGTACGCTCTTCTTCTTCTTCTTCTTCTTCTTCTTCTTCTACTTCTTCTTCTTCTTCTTCTTCTTCTTCTTCTTCTTCTTCTTCTTCTTCTTCTTCATTTTCTCTGCTTTTATCTTCCTTGATCTTGTGAGAGAGTTTTGAGAATTTGTTTATGGTTTTGGCCTTGGATGATCATGAGGATGATGCTGAGTGTTGTTGTTGTTGTGCTGAGGTTGTGAGGTGTGTTGATTGTTCCTAGTTGCTGCTTAGGGTTTGCGGTGGTAAGGTTTCCATCTCCATCTTCTTTCCTTCATCTTCCTTGCTTCTTTCTTTCTTTTCTAACTTTGGATCACAAGCTGAGCTTGTGTGGATCGTTTCTTAATGTTTTGATGTTCATACATGTGTATATATGTATGTGTGTTGTTGTTGTGTGATGAAGAAGTTAAGAGAGTTGAGAAAAAGATCGAAGAGAATTCGGGGCCAACATTATGCACAGACAGCCGCCATTGCGCCTGCACTAGGCCGCCCCTGCGCCTGCTGTGGACCGCCATTGTGCCTTGAGTGAGCCGCCCCTGTGCCTAACTGGTTCAACCCTTGAGTCCTTTGTTTCTGCTGGTGCATTCAGGGCATACCTTGTTGGTATGATTCCTTCTTTCCTTTCCTTTGGCCTTGGCTTAGATGTTGGCTAGGCTAGCTTGGTTAGGATGAGTATGATGAGTTGCCTATTAGAGATGTGCCTTAGGCACTTGTGTTTATGTTTAGGTTATGCCTTAGGCATTTGTGAGTATGTTATGAGCTAGAGGTTTAGATTGAGGTTGTAGGTTGGTTATGGTTATGGAGACGAGTCTCCTAAGCCTTACAGTATATGATAATGCGTGCCTTGCTATAACAGGCGTTGATTACTTCCCCAAGGGGAAGCTGTGACGTGGTATTGATTACGAGTATTACAGGTAAGTCCGTAGGACTTACTTAGCATACAGTTGTGGGCCGGCTTGCCTCTTGGATCCAAACCCAGCTTCCCTCCTTTCTACATTCGGACGGACTCCACGCCAAGCCCAGCTTGCCTCCGGATCCAAGCCTTGTTTCACGCCTTCCATCTTCAGCGACGGTTACACAGCCAGCCAGCGTAGATCCTCCTCGAGTAGCGTAGATCCTCCTCCACGTCAAGTTTGTAAATAGATCAAAGTAAGGACTTTTAGGTCAACATTATGTGCCCTACGTTAGAGGTGAAAGGGATTGTGGAAGGATAACAACATTGAGCAGTCTTGATGAGTAGTAAGTAGAGTTCCGATAAGACTTAAGTGAATTCCAAGGAATTCTAAGACCGCATGTTCTAATACCTCCAAGGAGGTGTAACCAGTGAGTTATTTTGCTAAGGAGTTTTAGCTCAATTGTGAACTCAACGGGGATCGAGGACCATATTGTGACAATACAGACAGTTTATCTTGAGTGTAGACAACCAGTACACCCGCCTTAGGGTACAAACTTTCACTGTACCATATAGTGACTGACCCTTAGAATGACGGTTGGTTTGAGAGGACTCTACCGTTATTAGGAAGGAATTTATGGGCTAAAGTTTGGTAAAATATCCTGACTCACGGAGGACGCCATTGTGATTAACGGTGACAATATATGGATCAAATTAGGGCAGCGGAAGCATGGTGGGCACATAACCCACATAATGGGAACCTCAAGTTCATTTTATATATGACCTCAAATAAAGAATTAGATATCTATATGAAAAACTCCACTGAGATTGATTTTTGATTTAAACAAGTATAGAGCGTGACAAGAAATAGGTGTTAAGTCATTATTTGAGGAACGGTCCGACTGAGTTATATTAGGGAGACAAGACCAAGTGAGTGGTCTTTCAAAGAGCATTAGACACTTAGTAAAGTGTCGTGAGATGTCTCAAATCATTATCTCTAAAGTGATAATCGGGATCTTCCGAATGGTTGGGAATAATTGGATTGTGGTCATTTTTCGGAAAGTCACCAGAGTATCGGAAAGTAAGTCGAGGAAGGTAACTTTGTGAGATATTAAAGAAGTTGGGGAAGTTAGTAATCGAATAAAACTACTACCTGATGTTCACGTGTAACAGTTAAAGGAATACTTACGATACCTGGATCTATCATCAGCTATGAGGATCTCATAGTTCGGCTGGAACAGACTTTTGTTGAGTTTCCAGTGGTCTAGACGAGAACCCAATGAGGCTACATGGGAGACAGAAGAGAGCATTAGACGTAGTTATCCCGAGTTCTTTGTAGAGTTAGCTATTGCTTTTGTACTGACGAGTTAGTACTCGGATGTTGTTCTATTTGACTGTTATAATTATACACTTGATTGAGTGATTGTGTTTTTATGTGTTGTCTAATTATGATGATTGAGTAGTGCATGCATGTTAAGAAGTGAGAGTGAAAATTTAGTAGAAATAGAGTTAGATACTTCTATTTACAAAAGTCTTTTGGTTAGATGTCTTGTTCCAAGTTTCGGGATGAAACTTATTTTAAGGAGGTACTGATGTAATACCCGAAATTTTATTTCCGAGCGACCCGGATTTCGATTCGTCAATCTTTGTGGATGATACCTAGGGTTTTATAGCACCACAATTCTACCATTTTATGTAACCCTAAATTCACATAAAATGATGTGTGATCACCAAACCCTAATTCTTTCAAACCCTTATATATATATGTGTGTGTGTGTGTGTGTGTGTATATATCCTTATGGTTATGACAAGCCTTGGTATATTTTGACAAGATCATGGCATAGTATTGACAAGGCCATGACCACCTTTCAACTCATTCATCCCTCCCTACTACGACCCATGACCTGAAGGATGGCACAGCCCGGAAACCTTGAGTAGCCCTCGTGCAAGAAGCCTAGCAAGCCGGCTTGCCCCTTGGATCCAAGCCTAGCTTCCCTCCCTTCTACATTCGGACAGACTCCACGCCAAGCCTAGCTTGCCTCTAGATCCAATCTTTGTTTCATGCCTTCCATCTTTAGCGACAATTACACAGCCAGCCAGCGCAGATCTTCCTCCAGCAGCCGATACTTTGCCCTAGGATCTCTTGCTGCACATGGGAAGGAGGAGCAGTGTCGTCTTCAAGCCCAGGACCGAGCCGTAAACCACCCGGCCGCCACACCAGGCCGCACCAGACTGCAACTCCCTGCACACCTGTGACAGAATAAGGCACCATAGTGTTGTGGGGAGTTCCTTCCCCTTCTCTCCCTCGCTTCACCCACCAAGGATCTGAACCCGCTTCACATCGTGGTGAGTCCCTTACCCTCCTTCTGTTTGCTTGATATCGATGAGCCAATTTAACGCCAACCCTAACCCTGCTTGCGTGAACAGCCACTGGTGGAGATCGAAGAGAGAGTCCATGTCGCTCCTACATTCCGCTTAAACCCTACAAAGAGACTAGTAAGCAAACCTTCTCCTAGACTGATGGCTTTGAATACATTAGAGAGAGTTGTAGATCATGTGAATTGTTCCTTTTGCAGGAGCCAAGTCCAGGACTGAACCTTAGGAATTTTTGGACACAGAGTTGTGGTTAGGAAGATCGAGCTGGAGATGTGTGAATGGAGCCAGAAACCAAACGAGCGGCTAGTGAGACTGGCGACCCAAACATCTTTGTGTACGTGCTGATGAGAGTTCCCATATGTTACTTTAAACCTTTCATAGCAGCCCTAGAAGATGGCTTGAAAGCTAATGCATTTTTTCCGGGTTGTAAGGTGACGAACAACTGACTTGGAGTCCAGATTTGGGTAAGTTAGACTCCTCTTTTGTGGCTGAATTTCGGATATGTTGTAGTTAGTATTGCATAGTAGATCATACTAAAAGTTTAGAGGAATCTGAATTACGGTTTGAGAGTTATGGTGTCCCAAAGTTAGTCTCTCATGCAGTTTTTATAAGTGTGTAGAGTGTTGAGAAAAACTGCATATGATGCATTTTTATGAGATAGTTTTGGATAGGTTATTGACCTCTGTTGGACTTGGATTTCGGATATGTCATAGTTAGGATTACATAGTATAATATATCAAAACTGGAGAGGATTTCATCAAGAGGTTTAGGAGTTATGATTTTTTTAAAGTTGGATCAGTAAGCTGTTTTTTTTTGTATTGCTGAAATATTCTAAGTGTTGGAGAAAACGTGTGTTGAAGAAGTTTTGGATCTAGATTTGAATGAGTTAGATGATTCTGATGAACATGAAATTTTGAGGGATTAGAGTTCATATATTGTAGTTTATCGTGTAAAGTTTTGAGGATGATCCAACAGATAGTTTCGGACTTATGATGTTCCGAAGTAGGGTAGTAACACAGTTTTTCGGAAAAGAATTGATTATTTTGGCTAAGTATGAATTACTGGATGTTGGAACCAACTTTGGGGACTTATATAGAGAGTTTGGTTTAGTGTTTTAGAGAGATCTTTAGCCTTATGATTAGCATGCATATCATAGAAGACTTGGATAATTTCCTTAGAATTTTTGGAGTTTCATTCGGGCTTCATATCTTGAGCCAAAGTTGGATCCTAATGACATTTTAGAAAGTAGGAAAAATTGTCATTTTACCTTAGGAGTTAGAATATGATATTTAGCCCCAAGTAAGAGTTTAAGTATATATTACGAGTTTTTTTGGAAGTTTCGGTACCAAGGGTAAAATGGTCATTTTACCTTAGGAGGGTATTTTAGTAATTTCCCTTAAGATGAGATGATACATCTTAAAAGTTATAGACTTCTAGGACTATGGGATGTATTTTGATCCACCTGCCTCCTATGTCAGGCAATTGAGTTTCTATGGTTGCGGATCGAGCTGTGATTAAAGTAGTCGAGATTTGATTCATGTAAGTCCTTTGGGCTTACTTAGCTAGCTTTTAGATATGAGTGTGGATAATTATACTGGTGTTTGAATGATGTGTTTATAGTTGTATTTAGTAGTAATTATATACCGACATACACATTGGCCTAAGAGTAACGGGCGGTGACATTCTGCTCAGTTAGCCTGAGGGCGCTGGGGGTTTCTTTAGGGACTTGTCCACACTCGGTTTGTAGTGATGCTACCGGCGGCTGTAAGCTAGACCTACACCCAGTTGGATAAGGAACGGAGGCGAGAACTCTTAAGATTTCTCGTGCCACAACTGTAAAATAAAATAAGGTGAATCACTTAATTACTAGATAATAATCGGTTTGTGTGCCAGCATGATGCTTGTTTTATGTTATTTTGGTCGTGTTTGTGCTATCTTTATTCTACTTATATTTAGATTGTTAGCTAACGATTTATCCGTGTTGTAGTTTTTGTAGAGATAAACAGTTACAAAGAGATCCGGGACGGATGGTCAGCCGGGTCCATGTACTCAATAGGTGGGACTGGGGAGTCTTCCATACGGCATGCATGTTATATATATATATATATATATATATATATATATATATATATATATGTATATATATATATATATTTGTGTTGTAAGGCTGTCAGATGTGTACTTTCATACAATAAAATAATATGTTTTGAAATCGTTTTAAATACATTTGTGCCTTGTTGTAAGATCCTAGTAAAGTTGTTGTTAAACCAAGGTCGGGACCCATTGTGAGGTCATCACCATTATCTCCCCGAGTTCCGAGAACTTGGGGTGTTACAACATGGTATCAGTGCTTTGGGTTGGCAACAATGGCACTTGGAATCTTCTGAAAGACCGAATGTAGAAAAAAATTAGAACCCGAAAGGGGTCTGAAAATTTCAAAATGAATTTCTACTTCAAGATCATGTGCATAGTTTGGTTGTTAGGTTAGTAGTACGTCGGACCACCATCGTTCTCCGTGGATCTCTACAACTTGGAATGATAGGTGAGTTAGTATATAGACTTATATCATTAGGTTTTAGTGTAAGATTATATAAACCTGTATGTGTAGCATGTGTAATATCCGTAAATTTTTCCCGGTAATTACGAGTCAAATCGGATTTCGCTCCGTTGGCTGGTTCCCATTCTATCTAGTATTTCATCCTTCCACAAATTCTATCATTTTACGTAGAATTTAAATCACATAAAATGATAGAACTATACCATCCCTAGTTCTTTTTATTAGTTCTTAACGATGACTTTTGACGAGACCATGACAACGCTGTGACGAGGCCTTGACAAAGTTGAGACGAGGTCATGACAAATTCCTACATGCAGTTGACAAGGCCCAGACAAGCAGTTGACAAGGCCTAGACAAGCAGTTGACAAGCCACTCCTAGTCTTATTTTTGCTTCAGTCCATTGCTCCTTTTTTAGACCCTTTATTCAGCCCTTAGTTTTTCTTTCTTACTGACGGATTGGAGAAGCCAGGGAGCCCAGCCAAAAGCAGCCCAGTCCACTTCTCAACCCTTGCTGCCCAGGAAAAACGTAACAACTGAAGTTGAAGAAAACAACAACTTCCTCTCCCTCTTCTTGCTCTTCACGTACAACAACCATATGCAATGGAGAGGATCTCGGATCACTTTCTGCACGCCTGGGCTAGCAACATCAAAGCACCCGGTGGATTACTTCCTGCACGCTTGGGCTCGCAACAACAAGGCAGCCGGCGCTCCTCTCCTCTTCTGCACACCCAACCGGCGGCTCCTCCTTCTGGCGATCCCAAACGCAGCACCAGCGGACTGCTTCTCTTCTGTCGATCCAACAGACCTTGGATACCGAGCAGCCCAGATCCGATCCGCAGCAGCCTTGGTGCTGACTTTCCCGTACCTTCGAGTCTCGGAATCGAGTAAGGCTTGTACCCCTTGCTACACTATAATTCAATCCACCTTTTCTTGGCTAACATGGACCAGTTTTCGTCTTTAAACCTACTCAGAACAACTATAGGAGAGCTATACAGATTCATTCGTTTTTCTGAGTTTTTGGAAGTGAAAAACAGTCAACTTCGGGTCAAGATTTGAGTAAGTTATACTACTCCTTTATTTCTGAATTTTGGATATGTTGTAGTCAATACTACATCGTAGATCATACTAAAATTTGGGAAGAATCGGAGTTGCGGTTTGAGAGTTATGATGTTGCAAAGTTGACTCCTCATGTAGTTTTTATAAGTGTGCTGAGTGTGGAGAAAAACAGCATGTGATGAAGTTTTATAGTAGAACATATCAAAATTTGGAATAAATCCAGCGAGCAGTTTAGGGGTTATGATTTTTCAAAGTTAAGACAGTGTGATGTTTGTTAAGTGTTTGATGAATTTCCTAAGTGTGGAAAAGTGCATGTCGATACAGTTTTGTGACCCAGATTTGGGTAAGTTAGGCTCCTCCTTTAGTGCTCATTTTTTTATATGTTGTAGTTGGTATTATTTAGAATAACTTACTGAAATTTGAGAATATTCCGAGTTATAGGTTAGGAGACATGATTCTCCAAAGTTGGTTCCTCATGCAATTTTTAGGTTATGTTGATATATTCTAAATATGAGAAAAACTACTTTTGATGCAGTTTTGTGAAATACATTTGGAGGATTTATTGACCTCTGTTGGTCGTGATTTTTGAATATGTTGTTGATGGATATATATAGAATCATGTGGTAAAAGTCGAGAACGATCCGTTGGGTTAATCCAGATTTAGGATGTTCCGAAGTTGGGTATAAGTATAGTTTAGTTTAGAAGACTTGTGTTAGATTTTAAGTGTCAATCAATCTTATGCGTTTATGTTCTTGTGATGATGTTCAGCCTAGAAGTTTGAGGATTTCCAGTTGACTAGAGCGTTGTTTGATTCGTGTGACATGTCTTCAACAGGCGTTGTGCGTTTTTCCAAGGGGAACTTGAGAGTGTACTGATCGGTTGCTCTTGGAGACTGGTAAGTCTACAGACTTACTTAGCTGGCTTCTTGTATGAGTGTAATGTGTATGAGTGGTGTTTGTTAATTATGATAAACAACAAAACCGGATTAGGCCGACTTTATTATTTACGTAATTGACCCAAGTGCATGATAACGGGTCGTAACATCATCTGCATAGCTCTTGCGAGAGTCAAGGAGGTTCCCTGCGACCAGCCCAGTCAGGTAGACGGTTAGAGGCATTAGTACCATTCCTCGTTGATAAACGGGGACAGGGTCGAGGTTTGGGAATCACTCGTGTCACAAAATAAGTATCATTTGTAATAGACGGTCAGAGGCTTTAGTACCTTTATACTTATCCATAGAATGTTAGCTAACGATTTTTTACCGCTTGTAGATGCCTTGTAGGTTAGGATTGTTGTAGAGAGATCCGGAGGGAATGGTAAGCCGGTCCATATACTCATTTAGTTGGGGATGGGGATGTCTTCTATTCTTCATATGCGTCGTTTTCAAATGACGCATATTCTTCATGTATATGTTGTTTAAAGTTTTCAAATGTTTTAAATACTTTTGTGTCTTGTTGTAAGATCCTAGTAAAATTGTTGTCAAACTAAGGTCGGGACACATTGTGAGGTCCTAACCAGTAGCTCCCCGAGTTCTCAGAATTTGGGGTGTTGCAATATGGTATCAGAGCCCTAGGTTGGCAACAATGGCACTTGAAATCTTCTGAAAGACAAAATGTATAAAATAACTAGAACCCAAAAGGGGTCTAAAATTTTCAAAACGGATTTCTGTTCTTACAAACGCATAGTCGGGTTGTTAGGTTAGTAGTACGTCTGACCACCATCGCTCTCTGTTGATCTTTGTAACTTTTATTATAATATGTTATATACATGTGTATGCTTAGCTTGTTAGTATCCTAAAGGATATTTTATATCCTTTAGTCGTGATATCACAAAGCGATTATCGCCTCATGATAAATCAACTGCGGACTTGAAGAATCTCCAACACGAGGCAATAGAATCGGACATTGAATTGAGAATTATACTCGGGTAGGCTGCTTGGTGATCCTTACAAATTATCCAAAGAACAAGTGAGCAAGGAAGTAAAGTTGTGAAGATAATTTTTACCATAGGCACAATAAAATGAGGAAGTAATCCCTGAGTCAGTTCAAATAGATGGAATAGAAGGTTGTACAAGGAACTCGGACATACCAGGCCGAGAGACGGAATTAGAAGAACCATGCAAGAGACTACAAGAGTGCGGAGTAGAGAAAACAATATTGGAACGGGACCAGTAGAATTGAGTACAACCAAGATTGCGGAATCAAGGACATTATAATCGAGGCGGATGCCCCGTAGACCATTAGGGGCATGAGAAACCAGAAGAGACAAAGTGTCCATCCGGGTGTGAGAATCTATGGTGCATGGAATGAAGACCTACAATTGAGTGTAAAAGCAAAAAGGCAGACCCCACCATCGTGGGGAGGCTTTGATCTCCTCAAAGATATAAGAAGTTTGAAAGAAACCGCGACGCCATTAACCAAAGAATGGAAGCCTGTAGCAGGGTCAACGGAGTTTCAGGAAGGCGATATTACCACCAACACCAGTCAAGGAATCTGTATGGGAGAACGGCCTTGCTAGACTCGAGAGTCTAGGGTAACCCGAATTATCACGGGACCTAAGCCATCAACACAGATGCTCCATGCAAAAGGAACTGCAAGTGGATGATCATTACGGCCATAAGAATTTCAAAGACGCTTGCAAGCTATTGTGGACACTTGAAACGACTATTTATGCCAGATGAATGACTCAATCGGACTAGAGAAATGGAGTTAGCACATAAGAAGCGGAAGGGTGGAAGGTAGACCGAACTAAAGAAGTATAAAAGGATTATTGTGAACAACTGTTTACCTACTAGCTAAGGAAATTTTGACAGATCTCAATTAACACGGAATGGAGACTTACAACTTAATATAAGAGGGAAAGGTAGATTTCACAAGCCTGGAGACGTTTTGTCTTCTTTAAAGATAAGAATTCTAAGAGGAATCACAACGCTAGTATCGAAAGGATCGAAGCCCTGTAACATAGTCAATAGAGATTGGAAGGAAATATTACAAACAACGCCGATTAAGGAACATGTGCTTGCGAGAATCGTGTGGTGGACTCAAGATCCCAAGGTAACCCCCATTTATAACAGAACATAGGTCATCAATACCGACGGTCCCGGTAAAGGGACTATAATTGGGAGGTAATTAAAAGTCATCAGAACTACAAGACGCTTACCATCTATTGTGGAGTGTTAGAAACGACTTTTGAGGTAAGGCGAATGGCACAGTGAGACTTGAGAAAGAGAGTTGTCCCAAAGGAAGCACAAGAGTGAAAGATAAGACGAACTAAAGAAGGATAAAAGGATTAATCTAGTAGGTGATGGGCACCAAAATTTTAATACCAGTAGAGGTATGGAATTGAGATATGTCAATTATAGACTGACCGATGTAAACCAAGGACGTGAAAGTATTGTTTGGTATTGACGAGTTATGTTCCATCAAGTAGGCAACGACAACTTTCTTGGATGAATTAAAGGTATAAAGTGAAACGTTTTAACGGTTACTTCTTTGCTAGTTAAGATCAAACTCCGGTCTAGTCAAGGAGTTTGGATCCGTGGTAGAAGAATTAAGAAAGTAAGCGGAAGAATTTGTTTTTCAATCGTTGTTTTATTTTCTTAAGGCAAGTAAAGAAGGTACTTGGTACTTCATCCGTATAAGACTCATGGTGTAATTGGAAGAAAGAGTTTTAGGGTCAATCATTTTATACTTACCGAAAAGGTGCTCAGGATTAATGAGTGACAACAGGATAATCAGAGTAGCGCAGCGGAAGCATGGTGGGTCCTAACCCACAAAGCAAGAAGCTCAAGGGTACTGATGGATGTCGTGTCAAGTTTATGATGGTGATAGTTGGTGAAATGCATTCTAGTTGAAAGAAACTTGAGATAGGCTATGTGAGTGACTGGAAATGTTGTAAGGAAACTTATGTGCATGTAGAGGTAATAGAAGGAGACTGGTACCATATTATGGATCCGAGTGAAGAGTGATGGGTTTGTTACATGTTGCCAGACAAGTAGTGTGGAATTCTATACTAATGGAATACTCTAGAGTGAGTTTTCTGGATGGATTAGGAAAGAATTAATGATGTAATAAAAGTATTGTGCATGGCCTGCACTAGAAAGCTCAAAGTGAGTAACTACCATCCTGAGTCGAAGATACATAAGAAAGTGAAGCGACAGGAGCATACTTGCAACCTCGTAACCGTGCTTAAAGAAAGCATAATCTCAGAGTAGATTTTATGTGTAACGTTATGTTAGAACAGAGCCTAGTTGCGTTTTGAGTTAGAGGGATATTACTAGTGCGATAAAAGTGGAGGATACAAGAGTTCAATGTTGACGGTGTGTTATCATTTAGCGAGTATTTATGATCAAATAATTGTGATATAAGATCACTTTGTGTCTAATACTGTCATTCCGGACATATTCTATATGACTTAAGATCTTGGGTAATGTGTGGGAAGCCTAGGTTAGAGCTAACGATATATTAGAGATCTATTAATAATATAACAATACCAAGTGAACAAAGAGGATGACCACTAAATTTGATTTTAGTTGTCTCGAGTGTTAGATCTGAAAAGGGTAAAGGTGACGATTCCTTACATGAAGAATAAGATGACTGAGTAATATTAAAAGACAAGACCAAGTGGGTCATGATACGCAGAGCATTGAGCACTTGGTAAGTGTTGGTGGATGTCCAAGACCTTGCACCTGATTGTGTATTCAGAACCTTTTCAGAAGGTCGGAAGCAAGTGGTCATAACGAAGGTAAGGAAGTTGAATAGATTATTTTCCGGAGGGTCATCAAAGCATTTGGAAGTGATTTATGTATGGAAAACCATTGATGTTTTAAAGCGGTTTAAAAGTGACTGATGGAATAGTTTTCCTCACCCTACTAGAGAGTGTAGCTTCGGTTTTCCACGGAGAATAAGTTTGGGAACTGAGTTCGAGAATTTCAGTTGGAGAGATACCTACCAGACACGAGTTAGGTTATCATATTAGAGGATCAGACAGTTGAGTCGGATGATACCGGTGAGATATCCGGTAACCACTCTAGAACGTGGTAGCAAGCGCTTGTGATCTAAGTACCTCAAAAGATTTAAAATTTAGTGGTTCTATGAAAAGCCGATAAGGCTACCTAAGATATTGGGTATAGTAAGAGACGTAACATTTCAAAGACTTATGTTGCGATAGTTGTAACCTCGGGAGTGACGAGTTAGGGCTTGACCTTGTATGTGTGATATTGTTTGACTACTTGTTTATTTCATGATTAAGTGTTTAGCCAGTGATGTGTTCTTTTGGTAACCTTGATGTGCGGGGATACTTAGATATGGAAACGATGAGACTTTTGTGTACTGACCAAACACACCCATTTGGTGCCTTAAAGGCCGATCAGGATTGTCTTACCTTATGTTTCGGGACGAAACTAATTTTTAGGGGGATCTGATGTAACGACCGGATTTTTCGTTACGCTTTGATAGGGTTAGTGGAGTTTAGAAAACGAAATTAAAATTTAGTGAGACTAGGATATACAAGTTTATTTATGGAAGTCGTTTGATTAAATACCTTGTTCTAAGTTTCGGGACGAAACTTATTTTAAGGGGGCACTGATGTAATATCCGTAAATTTTTCCCGGTAATTCAGAGTCAAATCGGATTTTGATCCGTTGACTGGTTCCCATTATATCTAGTATTTTATCCTTCCACAAATTCTATCATTTTATGTAGAATTTAATTCACATAAAATGATAGAATTATACCAATCCCTAGTTCTTCTAATTAGTTCTTAACGACGACTTTAGATGAAACTATGACAAAGCTGTGATGAGACCATGACAAAGCTGAGACGAGGTCATGACTAATTCCTACAAGCAGTTGACAAGGCCCAGACAAGCAGTTGACAAGGCCCAGACAAGTAGTTAACAAGGCCCAAACATGCAGTTGACAAGCCACTCCTAGTCTTATTTTTGCTTCAGCTCATTGCTCCCTTTTTAGACCCTTTATCCAGCGCTTAGTTTTTCTTTCTTACTGGTGGATTGGAGAAGCCTGGGAGCCCAGCCAAAAGTAGCCCAGTCCACTTCTCAACCCTTGCTGCCAAGGAAAAACGTAACAGCTGAAGTTGAAGAAAACAACAGCTTCCTCTCCCTCTTCTTGCTCCTCACGTACAACAACCATATGCAATGGAGAGGATCTCGGATCACTTTCTGCACGCCTGGGCTCGCAACAACAAAGCACCCGGTGGATTACTTCCTGGACGCTTGGGCTCGCAACAACAAGGCAGCCGGCGCTCCTCTCCTCTTCTACACACCCAGCCGGCGGCTCCTCCTTCTGGGGACCTCAAACACATCACTAGCGGACTGCTTCTCTTCTGTCGATCCAACAGACCTTGGATACCGAGCAGCCCCGATCCGATCCGCAGCAGCCTTGGTGCTGTCTTTCCCATACCTTCGAGTCTCGGAATCGGGTAAGGCTTGTACCCCTTGCTACACTATACTTCAGTCCACCTTTCCTTGCCTAACATGGACCAGTTTTTGTCTTTAAAGCTACTCAGAACAACTATAGGAGAGCTGTACAGATTCATGCGTTTTTCTGAGTTTTCGGAAGTGAAAAACTATCAACTTCGGGTCAAGATTTGAGTATGTTGTAGTCAATACTACATCGTAGATCATACTAAAATTTGGGATGAATCGGAGTTACGGTTTGAGAGTTATGATGTTGCAAAGTTGACTCCTCATGTAGTTTTTATAAGTGTGCTGAGTTTGGAGAAAAACAGCATGTGATGCAGTTTTGTGAGATGATTTTGAATAGGCTTTTGATCTCCATTGCTGCTGAATTTTGGATATATTATAGATAAGATTTTATAGTAGAATATATCAAAATTTGGAATAAATCCAGCGAGCGGTTTAGGAGTTATGATTTTTCAAAGTTAAGACAGTGTGATGTTTGTTAAGTGTTTGCTGAATTTCCTAAGTGTGGAAAACTGCATGTCGATACAGTTTTGTGACCCAGATTTGGGTAAGTTAGACTCCTCTTTTAGTGGTGACTTTTGGATATGTTGTAGTTGGTATTATATAGAATAACATACTGAAATTTGAGAATATTATGAGTTATAGGTTAGGAGATATGATTCTCCAAAGTTGGTTTCTCATGCAGATTTTAGGTTATGCTGATATATTCTATGTATGAGAAAAACTGCTTGTGATGCAATTTTGTGAAATAGATTTGGAGGGGTTATTGACCTCTGTTGGTCGTGATTTTTGGATATGTTGTTGATGGATATATATAGAATCATGTGGTAAAAGTCGAGAACGATCCGTTGAGTTAATCAAGATTTAGGATGTTCCGAAGTTGGTTATATGTATAGTTTAGTTTAGAAGTTGTGTTAGATTTTAAGTGTTAATCAATCTTATGCGTTTATGTTCTTGTGAGGATGTTGAGCCTAGAAGTCTGAGGACTTCTAGTTGACTAGAACTTTGTTTGATTCGTGTGCCTTGTCTTGAACAGGCGTTGTGCGTTTTCCCGAGGGGAACTTAAGAGTGTACCAATCGGTTGCTCTTGGATACTGGTAAGTCCACGGACTTAATTAGATGGCTTCTTGTATGAGTATAATGTGTATGAGTGGTGTTTATTAATTATGATAAACAATGAAACTGGATTAGGCCGACTTTGTTATTTAGGTAGTTGACCCAAGTGCATGATAACGGGTCGTGACATCATCTGCATAGCTCTTGCGAGAGTCTAGGAGGTTCCCTGCGACCAGCCCAGTCAGGTAGACGGTCGGATGCATTAGTACCATTCCTCGTTGGTAAACGGGGACAGGGTGGAGGTTTGGGAATCCCTCGTGTCACAAAATAAGTATCATTAGTAATAACCTATCACCTAATTAAAAATAATAAAAGGATTGAATATTGCATGTTGATTGTGTATGTGTGTGTTTGTGCTTTTACCTTTATACTTATCCATAGAATTTTAGCTAATGGTTTTCTACCGCTTGTAGATGCCTTGTAGGTTAAGAAAGTTGTAGAGAGATCCGGAGGGAATGGTCAGCCGGGTCCACGTACTCATTTAGTTGAGGACGGGGATGTCTTCTATTCTTCATATGCGTCGTTTTAGTACCTTTCCTATTTAAGGCTGATACATATTCTTCATGTATATGTTGTTTAAAGTTTTCAAATGTTTTACATACTTTTGTGCCTTGTTGTAAGATCCTAGTAAAATTGTTGTCAAACTAAGGTCGGGACCCATTGTGAGGTCCTAACCAGTAGCTCCCCGAGTTCTCAAAATTTGGGGTGTTACAATATGGTATCAGAGCCCTTGGTTGGCAACAATGGCACTTGAAATCTTTTGAAAGACCAAATATATAAAATAACTAGAACCCGAAAGGGGTCTAAAATTTTCAAAACGGATTTTTGTTCTTACACACGCGTAGTCGGGTTGTTGGGTTAGTAGTACGTCGGGCCACCATCGCTCTCTATGGATCTCTGCAACTTCGATCGATAGGAGTGAGTATATAGACTTTTATGATGTTTATTATAATATGTTATATACATGTGTATGCTTAGCTTGTTAGTATCCTAAATGATATTTTATATCCTTCAGTCGTGATATCACGAAGCGATTATCGCCTCATGATAAATAAACTGCGGACTTGAAGAATCTCCAACACGAGGCAATAGAATCGGACCTTGAATTGAGTATTATACTCGGGTAGGCTGCTTGGTGATCCTTACAAATTATCCAAAGAACAAGTGAGCAAGGAAGTAAAGTTGTGAAGATAATTTTTACCATACGCACAATCAGATGAGGAAGAAATCCCTGAGTCAGTTTAGATAGATGGAATAGAAGGTCATACAAGGAACTCGGACATACGAGGCCGAGAGACGGAATTAGAAGAACCATGCAAGAGACTACAAGAGTGCGGAGTAGAGATAACAATATTGGAACGGTACTACTAAAATTAAGCACAACCATGATTGGGGAATCGAGGACATTATAATCGAGGCGGATGCCCCATAGACCATTAGGGGCATGAGAAACCAGAAGAGACAAAGTGTCCATCCGGGTGTGAGAATCTAAGGTGCACGAAATGAAGACCTACAATTGAGTGTAAAAGCGAAAAAGAAGACCCCACCATCGTGGGGAGGTTTTCCACGGAGAATAAGTTTGGGAACTGAGTTCGAGAATTTCAGTTGGAGAGATACCTACGAGACACGAGTTAGGTTATCATATTAGAGGATCAGACAGTTGAGTCGGATGATACCGGTGAGATATCCGGTAACCACTCTAGAACGTGGTAGCAAGCGCTTGTGATCTAAGTACCTCAAAAGATTTAAGATTTAGTGGTTCTATGAAAAGCCGATAAGGCTACCTAAGATATTGGGTATAGTAAGAGACGTAACATTTCAAAGACTTATGTTGTGATAGTTGTAACCTCGGGAGTGACGAGTTAGGGCTTGACCTTGTATGTGTGATATTGTTTGACTGCTTGTTTATTTCATGATTGAGTGTTTAGCCAATGATGTGTTCTGTTGGTAACATTGATGTTGGGGATACTTAGATGTGGAAACGATGAAACTTTTTTGTATTGACCAAACACATTCATTTGGTGCCTTAAAGGCCGATCAGGATTGTCTTTCCCTAAGTTTCGGGACGAAACTTATTTTGAGGGGGATTTGATGTAACGACCGGATTTTTCGTTACGCTTTGATAAGGTTAGTGGAGTTTAGAAAACGAAATTAAAATTTAGTGAGACTAGGATATACAAGTTTATGTATGGAAGTCTTTTGATTAAATACCTTGTTCTAAGTTTCGGGACAAAACTTAATTTAAGGGGGCACTGATGTAATATCCGTAAATTTTTCCCAGTAATTCCGAGTCAAATCGGATTTTGATCCGTTGACTGGTTCCCATTCTATCTAGTATTTCATCCTTCCACAAATTCTATCATTTTATGTAGAATTTAATTCACATAAAATGATAGAATTATATCAATCCTTAGTTCTTATAATTAGTTCTTAACGACGACTTTTGACGAGACCATGACAAAGCTGTGACGACGCCCTGACAAAGTTGACTAGGCCCAGACAAGCAATTGACAAGGCCCAGACAAGCAGTTGACAAGCCAATCCTAGTCTTATTTTTTCTTCAGCCCATTGCTCCCTTTTTAGACCCTTTATCCAGCCCTTAGTTTTTCTTTCTTACTGGAGGATTGGAGCAGCCAGGGACAGAAGCAGCCCAGTCAACTTCTCAACCCTTGCTGCCCAGGAAAAACGTAACAACTGAAGTTGAAGAAAACTGCAGCTTCCTCTCCCTCTTCTTGCTCCTCACGTACAACAACCATCTGCAATGGAGAGGATCTCGGATCACTTTCGGCACACCTGGGCTCGCAACAGCAAAGCAGCGGGTGGATTACTTCCTCCACGCTTGGGCTCGCAACAACAAGGCAGCCGGCGCCCCTCTCCTCTTCTCCAGACCTAGCCGGCGGCTCCTCCTTCTAGCGACCTCAAACGCAGCATCAGCGGGTTGTTTCTCTGCTGTTGATCCAACAGACCTTGGATACGGAGCAGCCCAGATCCGATCCGCAGCAGCCTTGGTGCTGTCTTTCCCGTGCCTTCGAGTCTCGGAATCGGGTAAGTCTTGTACCCCTTGCTGCACTATACTTCAGTCCACCTTTCCTTGCCTAACATGGACCAGTTTTCATCTTTAAACCTACTCAGACCAACTATAGGAGAGCTGTATAGATTCATGCGTTTTTCGGAGTTTTCGGAAATGAAAAACAGTCAACTTCGGGTCAAGATTTGAGTAAGTTATACTCCTTCTTTTGTTGCTGTATTTTGGATATGTTGTAGTCATTAGTACATAGTAGATCATACTAAAATTTGGGAAGAATCGGAGTTACGGTTTGAGAGTTATGATGTTGCAAAGTTGACTCCTCATGTAGTTTTTATAAGTGTGCTGAGTGTTGAGAAAAACAGCATGTGATGCAGTTTTGTGAGATGATTTTGAATAGGCTTTTGATCTCCATTGCCGCTGAATTTTGGATATATTATAGATAAGATTTTATAGTAGAATATATCAAAATTTGGAATAAATCCAGCGAGCGGTTTAGGAGTTATAATTTTTCAAAGTTAAGACAGTGTGATTTTTGTTAAGTGTTTGCTGAATTTCCTAAGTGTGAAAAACTACATGTCAATACAGTTTTGTGACCCAGATTTGGGTAAGTTAGACTCCTCCTTTAGTGGTGACTTTTGGATATATTGTAGTTGGTATTATATAGAATAACATACTGATATTTGAGAATATTCCGAGTTATAGGTTAGGAGATATGATTCTCCAAAGTTGGTTCCTCATGCAGATTTTAGGTTATGCTGATATAATCTATGTATGAGAAAAACTGCTTGTGATGCAGTATTGAGAAATAGATTTGGAGGGCTTATTGACCTCTGTTGGTCGTGACTTTTGGATATGTTGTTGATGGATATATATAGAATCATGTGGTAAAAGTCGAGAACGATCCGTTTGATTAATCCAAATTTAGGATGTTTCGAAGTAGGGTACAAGTATAGTTTAGTTTAGAAGAGTTGTGTTAGATTTTAAATTTCAATCAATCTTATGCGTTTATGTTCTTGTGAGGATGTTGAGCCTTGAAGTCTGAGAACTTCTAATTGACTAGAGCGTTGTTTGATTCGTGTGCCTTGTCTTGAACAGGCGTTGTGCGTTTTCCCGAGGGGAACTTGAGAGTGTACCGATCGGTTGCTCTTGGAGACTGGTAATTCCACGGACTTACTTAGATGGCTTCTTGTATGAGTGTAATGTGTAAGAGTGGTGTTTGTTAATTATGATAAACAACGAAACCGGATTAGGCCGACTTTATTATTTACGTAATTGACCCAAGTGCATGATAACGGGTCGTGACATCATCTGCATAGCTCTTGCGAGAGTCTAGGAGGTTCCCTGCGACCAACCCAGTCAGGTAGACGGTCATATGCATTAGTACCATTCCTCATTGGTAAACTAGGACAGGGTGGAGGTTTGAGAATCCCTCGTGTCACAAAATAAGTATCATTAGTAATAACCTATTACCTAATTAAAGATAATAAATGTATTGAATGTTGCATGTTAATTGTGTATGTGTGTGTTTGTGCTTTTACCTTTATACTTATACATAGAATTTTAGGTAACGGTTTTATACCGCTTGTAGATGCCTTGCAGGTTAAGACAGTTTTAGAGAGATCCGGAGGGAATGGTCAGCCGGGTCCACGTACTCATTTAGTTGGGGACAGGGATGTCTTCTATTCATCATATGCGTCGTTTTTGTTCCTTTCCTTTGTAAGGCTGATACATATTCTTCATGTATATGTTGTTTAAAGTTTTCAAATGTTTTAAATACTTTTGTGCCTTGTTGTAAGATCCTAGTAAAATTGTTGTCAAACTAAGGTCGGGACCCATTGTGAGGTCCTAACCAGTAGCTCCCCGAGTTCTCAGAATTTGGGGTGTTACAATATGGTATCAGAGCCCTAGGTTGGCAACAATGGCACTTGAAATCTTCTGAAAGACCAAGTGTATAAAATAACTAGAACCCGAAAGGGGTCTAAAATTTTCAAAACGGATTTCTGTTCTTACACACGCATAGTCGGGTTGTTGGGTTAGTAGTACGTCGGACCACCATCGCTCTCCGTTGATCTCTGCAACTTGGATCGATAGGAGTAAGTATATAAACTTTTTATGATGTTTATTATAATATGTTATATACATGTGTATGCTTAGCTTGTTAGTATCCTACAGGATATTTTATATCCTTTAATCGTGATATCACGAAGCGATTATCGCCTCATGATAAATCAACTGCGGACTTGAAGAATCTCCAACACGAGGCAATAGAATCGGACCTTGAATTGAGTATTATACTCGGGTAGGCTGCTTGGTGATCCTTACAAATTATCCAAATAACAAGTGAGCAAGGAAGTAAAGTTGTGAAGATAATTTTTACCATACGCACAATCACATGAGGAAGAAATCCCTGAGTCAGTTTAGAAAGAAGGAATAGAAGGTCGTACAAGGAACTCGGACATACGAGGCCGAGAGACGGAATTAGAAGAACCATGCAAGAGACTACAAGAGTGCGGAGTAGAGATAACAATATTGGAACGGGACTACTAAAATTGAGCACAACCAAGATTGCGGAATCAAGGACATTATAATCGAGGCGGATGCCCCACAGACCATTAGGGGCATGAGAAACCAGAAGAGACAAAGTGTCCATCCGGGTGTGGGAATCTAAGGTGCACGGAATGAAGACCTACATGATATTTTGTATCCTTTAGTCGTGATATCACGAAGCGATTATCGCCTCATGATAAATCAAATACGGACTTGAAGAATCTCCAACACGAGGCAATAGAATCGGACCTTGAATTGAGTATTATACTCGGGTAGGCTTCTTGGTGATGCTTACAAAATGTCCAAAGAACAAGTGAGAAAGGAAGTAAAGTTGTGAAGATAATTTTTACCATCCGCACAATTAGATGAGGAAGAAATCCCTGAGTTAGTTCAACTAGAAGGAATAGAAGGTCGTACAAGGAACTCGGACATACGAGGCCGAGAGACGGAATTAGAAGAACTATGCAAGAGACTAAAAGAGTGCGGAGTAGAGATAACAATATTGAAACGGGACCAGTAAAATTGAGTACAACCAAGATTGCAGAATCAAGGACATTATAATCGAGGTTGATGCCCCATAGACCATTAGGGGCATGAGAAACAAGAGGAGACAAAGTGTCAATCCGGGTGTGAGAATCTAAGGTGCACGGAATGAAGACCTACAATTGAGTGTAAAAGCAAAAAACCAGACCCCACAAGCGTGGGGAGGTTTTGACCTCCTCAAAGATATAAGAAGTTTGAAAGAAACCGGGACGCCAATATCCAAAGAATGGAAGCCTGTAGCAGGGTCAACGGAGTTTCAGAAAGGCGATATTACCACCAACACTAGTGAAGGAATCTGTATGGGAGAACGGCCTTGCTAGACTCGAGAGTCCAGGGTAACCCGAATTATCACGGGACCTAAGCCATCAACACAGATGCTCCATGCAAAAGGAACTGCAAGTGGATGATCATTACGGCCATAAGAATTTCAAAGACGCTTGCAAGCTATTGTGGAAACTTGAAACGACTATTTATGCCAGATGAATGACACAATCGGACTAGAGAAATGGAGTTAGCCCATAAAAAGCGGAAGGGTGGAAGGTAGAACAAACTAAAGAAGTATAAAAGGATTGTTGTGAGCAACTTTTTACCTACTAGCTAAGGAAATTTTGACAGATCACAATTAACTCGGAACGGAGACTTACAACTTCATGTAAGAGCGAATGGTAGATTTCACAAGCCTGGAGACGTTTTGTCTTCTTTACAGATAAGAATTCTAAGAGGAATCACAACGCCACTATCGAAAGGATCGAAGCCCTGTAACATAGTCAACAAAGATTGGAAGGAAATATTACAAATAACGCCGATTAAGGAACATGTGCTTGTGAGAATCGTGTGGTGGACTCAAGAGCCCAGGGTAGCTCCCATTTATAACATTACATAAGTCATCAACACCGACAGTCCCTGTAAAGGGACTACAATTGGGAGGTAATTAAAAGTCATCGGAACTAGAAGACGCTTACCATCTATCGTGGAGTGTTAGGAACGACTTTTGAGGTCAGGCAAATGGCACAGTGAGACTTGAGAAAGAGAGTTGTCCCAAAGGAAGCAGAAGAGTGAAAGACAAGATGAACTAAACAAGGATAAAAGGATTAATCTAGTAGGTGATGTGCACCAAAATTTTAATACCAATAGAGGTATGGAATTGAGATAAGTCAATTATAAACTGACCGATGTAAACCAAGGACGTGCAAGTATTGTTTGGTATTGACGAGTTATGTTCCGTTAAGAAGAGATATTTGTGATTGTGGATCTATGGAGTAGCTTTACCGATGCCTTAGAGGATTTCCTCAAGTAGGCAACGACAACCTTCTTGGATAAATTAAAGGTATAAAGAGAAACGTTTTAAGGGTTACTTGTTGGCTAGTTAAGATCAAACTCCGGTCAAGTCAGGGAGTTTGGATCCGTGGTAGAAGAATTAAGAAAGTAAGCGGAAGAATTTGTTTTTCAATCGTTGTTTTTTTTTCTTAACGCAAGTAAAGAATGTACTTGGTACTTCATCTGTATAGGACTCATGGTGTAATTGGAAGAAAGAGTTTTAGGGTCAATCATTTTATAGTTACAAAAAAGGTCCTCAGGATTAATGAGTGACAACAGGATAATCAGAGTAGCGCAGTGGAAGCGTGGTCGGTCCTAACCCACAAAGCAAGAAGCTCAAGGGTACTGATGGATGTCGTGTCGAGTTTATGATGGTGATAGTTGGTGAAATGCATTCTAGTTGAAAGAAACTTGAGATAGGCTATGTGAGTGACTGGAAATGTCGTACGGAAACTTATGTGCATGTAGAGGTAATAAAAGGAGACTGGTACCCTATTATGGATCCGAGTGAAGACTGATTGCTTTGTTACATGTTGACAGACAAGTAGTGTGGAATTCTATACTAATGGAATACTCTAGAGTGAGTTTTCTAGATGGATTAGGAAAGAATTAATGATGTAATAAAAGTATTGTGCATGTCCTGCACTAGAAAGATCAAAGTGAGTAACTACCATCCTGAGTCGAAGATACATAAGAAA
Organism: Fagopyrum homotropicum; assembly: GCA_033239125.1. Classification (NCBI taxonomy): domain Eukaryota; kingdom Viridiplantae; phylum Streptophyta; class Magnoliopsida; order Caryophyllales; family Polygonaceae; genus Fagopyrum; species Fagopyrum homotropicum. The sequence goes on from BSWB01000005.1 coordinate 51,541,442, forward strand.
GAGAAACGACAGGAGCATACTTGCAACCTAGTAACCGTGCTTAAAAAAAGCATAATCTAGGAGTAGATTTTATGTGTAACGTTATGTCAGAACAGAGCCTAGTTGCGTTTCGAGTTAGAGGGATATTACTAGTCTGATAAAAGTGGAGGATACAAGAGTTTAATGTTGACGGTGTGTTAGCATTTATCGAGTATTTATGATCAAATAACTGTGATATAAGATCACTTTGTGTCTAATACCGTCATTCCGGACATATTCTATGTCACGTAAGATCTTGGGTAATGCGTGGGAAGCCTGGGTTAGAGCTAACAATATATTAGAGATCTATTAATAATATAACAATGCCAAGTGAACAAACAGGATGACCACTAGATTTGATTTTAGTTGTCTCGAGTGTTAGACCTGAAAAGGGTAAAGGTGATGATTCCTTACATGAGGAATTTGATGACTGAGTAATATTAAAAGACAAGACCAAGAGGGTCATGATACGAAGAGCATTGAGCACTTGGTAAGTGTTGGTGGATGTCCAAGACCTTGGACCTGATTTTGTAGTCAGAACCATTTCAGAAGGCCGGAAGCAAGTGGTCATAACAAAGGGAAGGAAGTTGAATAGATTATTTTCCGTAGGGTCATCAAAACATCTGCAAGTGATTTGTGTAAGGAAAACTATTGAAGTTTTAAAGCGGTTTAAAAGTGACTGATGGACTAGTTTTCCTCACCCTATTGGAGAGTGTAGCTTCGGTTTTCCACGGAGACTAAGTTTGGGAACTGAGTTCTAGAATTTCAGTTGGAGAGATACCAACCAGACACGAGTTAGGTTATCAGAATAGAGGATCAGACAATTGAGTCGGATGATACGGGTGAGATATCCGGCAACCACTCTAGAACGTGGTATCAAGCGCTTGTGATCTAAGTACTTGAAAAGATTTAAGATTTAATGGTTTTATGAAAAGCCGGTAAGGCTACCTAAGATATTGGGTATAGTAAGAGACGTAACATTTAAAAGACTTATGTAGCGATAGTTGTAACCTCGGGAGTGACGAGTTAGGGCTTGACCTTGTATGTGTGATATTGTTTGACTGCTTGTTTATTTCATGATTGAGTGTTTAGCTATAGTGATGTGTTCTTTTGGTAACCTTGATGTACGGGATACTTAGATGTGGAAACGATGAGACTTTTGTGTGGTGACCAAACACATCCATTTGGTGCCTTAAAGGCCGATCAGGATTGTCTTACCCTAAGTTTCGGGATGAAACTTATTTTGAGGGGGATCTGATGTAACGACCGGATTTTTTGTTACGCTTTGATAGGGTTAGTGGAGTTTAGAAAACGAAATTAAAATTTAGTGAGACTAGGATGTACAAGTTTATTTATGGAAGTCTTTTGATTAAATACCTTGTTCTAAGTTTCGGGACGAAACTTTATTTAAGGGGGCATTGATGTAATATCCGTAAATTTTTCCCAGTAATTCCGAGTCAAATCGGATTTTGATCCGTTGACTGGTTCCCATTCTATCTAGTATTTCATCCTTCCACAAATTCTATCCTTTTATGTAGAATTTAATTCACTTAAAATGATAGAATTATATTAATACCGAGTTCTTATAATTAGTTCTTAACGACGACTTTTGACGAGACCATGACAAAGCTGTGACGAGGCCCTGACAAAGCTAAGACGAGGTCATGACAAATTCCTACAAGCAGTTGACAAGGCCCACACAAGCACGTTACAAGCCACTCCTAGTCTTATTTTTGCTTCAGCCCAATGCTCCCTTTTTAGACCCTTTATCCAGCCTTTAGTTTTTCTTTCTTACAGGAGGATTGCCAGGGAACCCAGCCAGAAGCAGCCCACTCCACTTCTCAACCCTTGCTGCCCAGGAAAAACGTAACAGCTGAAGTTGAAGAAAACAACAGCTTCCTCTCCTCTTCTTGCTCCTCACGTACAGCAACCATCTGCAATGTAGAGGATCTCAGATCACTTCTGCACGCCTGGGCTCGCAACAACAAAGCAGCCGGTGGATTACTTCCTGCACGCTTGGGCTCGCAACAACAAGGCAGCCGGCGCTCCTCTCCTCTTCTGCTCACCTAGCCGGAGGCTCCTCCTTCTGGCGACCTCAAATGCAGTATCAGCGGTCTGCTTCTCTACTATTGATCCAGCAGACCTTGGATACCGAGCAGCCCAGATCCGATTCGCAGCAGCCTTGGTGCTGTCTTTCCCGTGCCTTCGAGTCTCGGAATCGGGTAAGGCTTGTACCCCTTGCTACACTATACTTCATTCCATCTTTCCTTGCCTAACATGGACCATTTTTCGTCTTTAAACCTACTCAGAACAACTATAGGAGAGTTGTACAGATTCATGCGTTTTTATAAGTTTTCAGAAGTGAAAAATAGTCAACTTAAGGGTCATGATTTGAGTAAGTTATACTCCTCCTTTGTTGATGAATGTTGGATATGTTGTAGTTATTAGTACATAGTACATCATACTAAAATTTGGGAAGAATCGGAGTTACGGTTTGAGAGTTATGATGTTGCAAAGTTGACTCCTCATGCAGTTTTTATAAGTGTGCTGAGTGTTGTGAAAAATAGCATGTGATGCAGTTTTGTGAGATGATTTTGAATAGGCTTTTATTCTCCTTTGCTACTAAATTTTGGATATATTATAGATAATATTTTATAGTAGAACATATCAAAATTTGGAATAAATCCAGCGAGCGGTTTAGGAGTTATAGTTTTTCAAAGTTAAGAAAGTTTTTTGTTTGTTAAGTGTTTGCTAAATTTCCTATGTGTGGAAAACTGCATGTCGATACAGTTTTGTGACCCATATTTGGGTAAGTTAGACTCCTCCTTTAGTGCTGATTTTTGAATATGTTGTAGTTGGTATTATATAGAATAACATACTGAAATTTGTAGCGGACTTGAAGCGATTATCGCATGTTATTGGTTGCTCTTGGAGGCTTCAAGGTCTCCATAAGAATCTCATAGTTGTGCAAATGTTGATGCGGAGATTCCGTTTACATTCCACCAAACTGACTTTGGCAGATCATAGTAATGACTTGAGGGTAAAACCCATAGACATGCTCATCTGGATCTCCAAGATTCACGCCCAAATGGCGCGGCTGCTGATTCGGATCCATACGTTGTCCAAGAGTTCGCGGTTCAACCATAATAGGAGCAACTCTCGCATCTGTAGCTGGGATACGAGGATTAGGTGGTGGATTATGCGTTATCTCTTCCAGCTCAGGGCATATCATCATCAGGTGATTCGTCTTTCTTAGCTTTAAAGGCTATTTCCAAGTTTACTTGTTGTACAATCGCCCGGTTTTCATCCATTTCAGCTTGCAATCGCTCTCTATTAGCACGAGCTACAACTCTCTCCTCAATAATTCTCCTTTCACTTATATTAAAGAGAGCTCGAGTTTTGTCCAACTCACCTTGGAGGTTCTTTTCATTTTATTCAGCCATTTTTGCTTCCCTTAACCGTTTCTTGAGTGTTTTCTCAGGTTCAGGGTCAAAAAGAACGAGTTATTTCTCATATCGAGACCTGCGCATATACCTAAAGAGAAATCAGCAAAATAACTAAGGTAGATAGATCAAATAACAAGAGCAAAAGCTCCCAAGCCAGACAACTGAAAACCGGATTTGGTATTGACCAAATCTCCATCAACGGCGCCAAAAACTTGTTTGCTCAAAAGTGTGCGTCACTAAGTCTTAAATTTATAAAATCTAAAATCAAGCAAGCGAACTCACAGTGTACGAATCGGTGTAGTTAAGCAAGAATTCCCGAGTCGAACTCAGGGATTTGGGGGATCAAATTCAGTTCGTAAAATCGTCTCGCAAGTAAATAGGCTTTTGTAAAGATTAATGGGAAAACAACGATTCTAAAGATTCAGGCATCCAATTGTGACAATCGATTCAATAAGTTCTAAAGATATAAGGACAAAGTTAAGATTGCAAAGGTATAGATCTAAGATAGGATTTTGTACAATGAAGTTCCAATCCCATATATCTTACCAAAAGCCTCTCTCAATAAAGGATGTTGAATCTCGTTATAAAGTGGATCTAAGGACAAGATTAAACTCTTAAATACCCATGCCAAACCCAAGGGAACAAAGATAAGCCAAACATGTTACGGTTGTGACACTCGTATCCTAAGTCGAGGGTGTTGAGTCTCACTACTACCTAGAATTGGTAAACCAAGGCTAGGTTAGGGCCAATGTTTTACTTTGGATCAAAGCAAAAGCAAAGCACGTCAACCAGACAAAACCACGGTCAGTTCTTGAGAAACCACGGCCATGGAACTCAAGAACATGCCAAGGAAAGGTATGACGGCGAGGTATCTCACAACTCTCAAGGTCCAATCGTTTTGGTTCAATCTATCATCACAACTATCAACCCTTCACCTTAGAATCGCTTAAGGGTTTTAGCCAACAATCATTGTCATTGAATCAATAATCAAGTTTAGAAGAGACAAAAGACAAAACTTCAAAAACTCAATAATGAATGCAAAACCAATCTCAAATAACTCAAAATTCGTGCTTGTGTTTAATGAATATAGAATAGAATCATAAATCTCTCACAAATCTTAAAGAACAAGAAGAACGGTATGTCAATCCGCCTTCAAACTGCAACCCTAAGATCTTCCAACTGCGAAATAGGAAAGTGCGTCTTTCCTCAAGCCTTCCTCCAAACCATCAATCCCAAATCTCCTCTTATGATGTGTAAGTGAAGATCCAAATGCGTAACCTTGCGAATTGTCCAACGTGTCTCCGTCTCTCTTTCTTCCGCCTTCTTATTGGAAAAACTAGGGTTACGAAAGGGCCCGTAACAAATGCTTACATGGCAAAAGTGCCACGTGGCAGTCATTGGAAAACCACGGCCCCTCTGATTTCCACGGCCGTGGAATTGACCGTGGGTGCTTACAACATTGCTTTCCACGCCTTTAATTCAATTAATTACCAAAACCACGTCCGTTGTTTTGTGTACTTAGCCGTGGAAATCCTAAAATTGGCGTACAGGCCTTTGTTCACCAAAGCTTTCCAATTATGCTCCTTCCTTAGCTGCTCTAATGCATCCCCTTGATGTCTAGCATGATCAATCCACATGCTCCATTTATGCTCCAATCAAAGCCTTTATTCACCTATAATCATAACAAAGCTTGTGTAGATCTCTAAACCAACATAATAGGTGAATGTGCTCATATATGTTTCAAACTCTTATACCTGTACACAAAAGAAGGGGAAAATCTACCTAAATATGTGCCTAAACTAATGTCATATTTCATGCTATCAGGAATTACAAAAATGTACAACACCATTCTGATTAACTCTAACTATCTTTAGACAACATAAACTTTAACTATACAACCATCTAACTTAGATTACAAAACTCATTCAACCACACTGTGCAAGCTTTCCCACAAAGTTAACGTACAGAGAACAAAAAAGTTGCATATACACATATATTTATAACACCCCAAATCCATATGACTCGGACTGCTATTGGCTAGGATCTCACAATGGGTCCTGACCTTAGCTTGACAATAAGTTCACTGGATCTTATAACAAAAAACAAATAAATATTAAACCAACATCGATAAAACCAAAAGATCATATATCAATAAACATACGAAACACTTTAGCCGAGTACCAAAACTAGACGAAACATATATCCATACATGAACAACAAAAAAAACCCATTTTACATGTATGGAAGCCATCGATGTAAGAGCCGTAGTCTTTGAGAGCCTAGGAGTCTTGTTGAGCCTTAGATGAGTCCTTTTTAGCTTACCTTGGACTCTGGCAGCAGCACCTGCGCATCACCTGGGCAGCCCTAGCAGCTAGGCGCCCCTGCGCCCTGGGATAGCCGCCCCCACGGCTCTGTATAAGTGCAGCCACTTTCATTGACTATTGACTTGTGCTTTGCGGCTGGCTTCTCCTATAAGTTTTGCCTTTGCTTCAGATGAGAGGTTTCTTCACCTTATTCTAGTCTCTTCATCCTTTCTACGTTCTCCATCTTCTCCTCTCTTTTTCCTTGATCTTCTTTGCTTCTCTTGATCTTGTGAGTGAGTTCTTGTGAGTTTGAGTATGGCTTTGGCCTTGGATGCTCATGAGGATGTTGTTGAAGGTTGTTGGTGTTGTTTTGAGATGATAAACGTGCTGATGCTCCATAGTTGCAGCTTAGGGCTTGATGTGGTAAGTTCTTTTCCTTCATCTCCCTTCCTTCCTTCTTTCTTGCTTCTTTCTTCCTTTCTAGCTTAGGATCACAAGCTAAGCTTGTGTTGGATCCTTTCCTGGATGGTTGATGATCATATATGTGTATAAATGGTTTTGTGGTATGTTGAAGAAGTGAAGAAAGTCGAGAAAGGAATTGAAGAGAAGTCGGGACCAACCCTCTTCATAGTTGGCCGCCCTTGCGCCTGACTCCAGCCGCCCCTGCGCCTCACAGGGTCAGCCTTGTGTTCTTGCTTCTGTTGGTGCATACCTGGTTGGTATGTCTACGTTCCTTCCTTTCCTTTGGCCTTGGCTTAGTTGATAGCTAGGATAGTGTGGTTAGGATGAGTTGTATGATAGAGATGTGCCTTAGGCGCTTGTGTTGATGTTGAGGTTATGCGGTAGACATATGTGAGCTTGTTGTGATCTAGAGGTTTAGATTGATCTTGTAGGTTGTTTATGATTATGGAGACGAGTCTCCTAACCCTTGCAGTATATGATGTTGTGTGCCTTGCTATTGCAGGCGTTGGTTTCTTCCACAAGGGGAAGTTGTGACGTGGTATTGGATACGAGTGTATGAGGTAAGTCCATAAGACTTACTTAGCGATCAGTTATGGATTTGTGTGATTGTGATGGTTGTTTGTGTTCATATGATTGTGCAATTATAACCTAAACCGGACTAGGATGACCATTTATTACATTTAAATGGCCCAAGTGTATTATAACAGGGCGGTAACCACCGGTCTCCGCCTGCGGGTTAGGAGGAGGTGCTTGGAAGCCAGTAACATAGGGGAGGCCGAGTGGCGATAACCCCCGTGCAAAACCCCTGTGTTAACGGGGAAAGGGACGAGGTTCTTGAGGCTCCTCGTGTTACAAAAGAAGTTGAATTAGTAATGGAATAACGTAATGAAAGATAATAAATGAATGTGTGTGGCATTGCATGTATGAGATATTGATGTGTGTTTGTGCTTTTACTTTCATACTTATCTATTGTTGTAGCTAACGGTGTATACAGCGTTATTGATTATATGCAGGTAGGAAGATTGTAGAGTGAGCCAGATGGTGTGACTAGTCGAGGACTTCTGTACATTAGGATGCGTGGGTTGGGATCTTTTGTATCAGATGTATCATATACAGTTTCGTAATCGGCTTTGTGTTGTAAACACTTTTGATGTATCATATACAGTTTTTATGTATTTGGTTTTCCTCTACTTGTGCCTTGTTGTAAGATCTAGTGAACTTGTTGTCAGGCTAGGGTCAAGATCCATTGTGAGATCCTAGCCCAATGTAGCATTCCAAGTCTCGTGGATTTGGGGTATTACAGAGTTGGTATCAGAGCCTTAGGTTGACAACAATGGCACTTGCTATCTGCAATAAAGGTAGAGTGAATAAATAAACAAAACCCACATGGGGTCTGACTTTTCAAAAGGTTTTGGTTTTAAAGCGAATATAGATGTTTTGGGATAGTATGTACAGAAGCTGTCACCAATCTATATATATATATATATATATAGATTTCTCTTATATGATGATGTGTATACATGTATTATTAAGTATTATATATATATATATATATATATATATCTATACATATGGCCTATATAGAGCTTTATACGTTAGGTGTGCATACCCCGCAGATGGCTCGGACTAGAGCTACTGCTGCTGCAGGCAGAGGTAGAGGTAGACCACCTCTTCCTCTAGGAGGGATAGAACAGGGACCAACTCTCACTACAGATCCACCAGTGGTGGGGGAGGCTCCTAAGGAGGTTGCTGAGAGCGTAGTTCTAGCTACGAGAAGGGGTGGGTACAAGAGGTAACAGACCCATCCAGGCCAGTCTGATTGCTCAGACCGTGTCTCTATGGGTGGATCAGAGTTCAGAGAGTATCTCAGACATTTTGAGGAGACCATCAGAGCGGGCAGACGAGCCCTAGATCTACCAGGGCATGAGGGATCATCAGAGAGATCCCATGGAGCTACTCAGGTGCCAATTGCACCAGTTCATATTGTTGAGCCAGCTCGAGTTGTGGAGTAGACCAGAGGGCCTCGACCAGATACCTAGTTGAAGGCATTCCACTAGCAGGGAGTACCACACTTCTTTGGGGAGATCGGCCTAGAGACTGAGGTGTGGATTGGGCATGTAGACTCAGCTTTAGAGTCTATTCGATGCCCTAAGGACAGACGGATAGAGCTAGTATAATCTTTCTTTCGTGACCTGGCACACCAGTGGTGGAGGACAGTTAGAGCACGAGTCACCACCTATGAGTAGATGAGGACTATGTTGAGAGAGAAGTTATGCCCTACCTCACTAAGGAGGGAGAAGCTGTAGGATTTCGTGGAGGCGGGTTTTGAGGACGTACTCATTATAGACGCTATTCGCCGCTTCCACACGGAGTTGGCATTGTTGGGTCCAGCTGCACCATCTGAGGACCAGCATGTATACCTTTTTGCCCGTTGTTTGAAAGAGAGCACACGCTCATACATGGCGGGATTTCACTGTGACTCATTGGCAGACTACCAGGATCGGGCCTCTGCCTATTAGAGAGATAGAGCTAGCTAGAGGAGGACTTCTCAAACAAGAAGGTCTTAGAAGAGGCAACGTACCGCACCGACTGGTGTAGGAGCATTTGGATACGGGTGAGGTCACACTCAGGGCCGCTCGGGTGTTCCAGTGTCTGCACAGACGGTTGAGAGAGGCCGGCAGTGTTACAACTACGGGCATATAGGCATGTGAGGACTGATTACCCTAGAGCACCACTAACTTGCTTCTCGTGTGGGAAGCTAGGACATAGGGATACGTTTTGCCGTCAGGGCAAGGCGTCATCACAGTAGGGTTCTTCACCTGCAGGTGCAACAGGAGGTGGGCAGAGACCGCCTCAACATCCGACATAGGGACAACAGAGAGTCCCAGGCACGCCTGCTACTCAGGGGTCAGCACTAAGACCGAGTAGAGGTAGAGGTAGAGAGGCTGGTACCAGTGATAGCCGAGGAGCTCGAGGCAGAGTTTTTGAGCTGAGGAGTGCTGAGGAGCCGTCAACACCAGCTGCTACAGGTACCATTCTGTTACATGGTTTACCTCTTAGAGTTTTGTTTGATATGGGTGCTACGCATTCATTTAGTTTTGTTGCTTGTGTTGAGCGTTTAAGTTTGTCTACCATAGAGGGGGCACCCTTTACTATAGGGTTACTTGATGGTGGTAGGGTCAGAGGTACCCAGGAGATACGTAGTTGTCCCCTACACTTAGGGACTCATGTACTACTTGTTGACTTCTTAGTCATGTCTTTGATGCATGAAGAAGTCATATTAGGTATGGATTGGGACCTTGGAAAGACATGATCTGTCATCAGTGTTGTACGACTAGCTAGACTGATTGCACAGGGATGTGATGCTTTCTAGTGCTATGCCATGAAGGATGGAGAGAGTCCGGCTTTGGAGGACATACCAGTAGTATGTGAGTTTACAAACATTTTTACAGAGCCGACTAGCCTGCCACCTCATAGGAGCGTAAATTTTGGTATTGACTTGGAGCCTGACACGAGACCCATCTCGAAGGCCCCATGGAGTTGATGAACAGCATCTTTATCGACTTCCTAGATCAGTTTGTGGTGGTCTTCATTGATGACATTCTGGTGTACTCTCGTAGCAGAGAGGAGCATGTTGGACACTTGAGGACAGTTTTGCAGATTTTGAGAGATAGAGAGATGTATGACAAGCTCTCTAAGTGTGAGTTCTGGATGTCTGAGGTTGCTTCCCTTGGACATATCATCTCCGCCGATGGGATTATGGTAGACCCGGTGAAGATCGAGTCTGTTGCTGCATGGACGACACCGACAAAAGTCAAGTAAGTGTGTAGCTTTCTTGACTTAGCCGGTTATTACAGACGCTTTGTGGAGGGATTTTCTGTGATTGCCCGTCCACTGACGAGTCTTTTGAGGAAGACTACTAGATTTGTATGGACTGACCAGTGCGCTTAGAGTTTTGAGGAGTTGAAGAGGCGTTTGACTTCTGCTCTTGTTTTGGCACAACCAGAGGGTTTTGATGATTTTTTGGTCTATAGTGATGCATCCAAGCTAGGCTTGGGATGTGTGCTGATGTAGAGGGGCAAAGTGATTGCATATGCGTCTCTACAGCTGAAGACATATGAGGAAAACTACCCGAGTCATGATCTCGAGTTGGCAGCGGTAGTTCATGTTTTGAAGATTTGGAGACATTACATGTATGGTGCTGTATGTCAAATCTTCACAGACCATAAGAGTCTGAAGTACATTTTCACGTAGCGGGAATTAAATAACCGCTAGCGTCGATGGCTTGAGTTGATCAAGGACTTTGACCTTGAGATTTTGTATCATCCTGGCAAGGCGAATGTAATAGGTGACACCTTGAGCAAGAAGACGCCTCGAGAGAAGGCGATTGCCAAACTTACTGTACAACCTCAACTTTAGAGGGATCTAGCTTGGCTAGAGATGGACATCTAGTTTCCTGATGAGGATGCCCAGTTTTTTGCATTAGAGGTTCTACGTGGTCTGTTGAGTGAGATCCAATAGAATCAAGGGACATTCCCGACCTTGACGAGGATTAGAGATAGGATGCCTCATGGAGAGGCACCCCAATTCACTATTGAGGCAAATGGAGTTATGAGGCGGCATGATCGTACCTTTGTTCCTGCAGATGCAGAGCTGAGACAACGGATATTACAGGAGGCTCACTGTACACCTTACTCAATACACCCTGGTACGAGTAAGATGTACCGACGTAGCCAAATTTGTGGCTCAGTGTGCGACCTGTCAACAGGTCAAGATAGAGCATTTCAGGCCTGGATGTGAGCTCCATCCATTTCCAATGCCGCAGTGGAAGTGGGAGGACGTCTCCATGGATTTTGTGACTGAGTTGAGGACTAGTAGGAGCTTTGATGCCATTTGGGTGATTGTTGACAGACTGACGAAGACGGCACGTTTCATTCCCATCAGAGAGACGTGGCTAGTGAGTAGATTAGCTGAGGAGTACACTAGACTGATAGTGAGACTCCATGGGGTACCGAGGACGATCATTTTTTTATTGTGATGGACGATTCACATCGAGATTCTACTAGTAGATTCAGACTGCTTTGGGGACGAGTCTACATTTCACGACTGCATTTCACCCCCAGACAGATGGTCAGTCAGAGAGGGCCATCTAAACTTTAGAGGATATGTTGTGAACCTGTGTGTTGAATTGGGGACAAGGATGGTCTGATTACCTCCCACTCGTTGAGTTCTCATACAACAACAGTTGGCATGCATCTATAGGGATGGCTCCTTATGAGGCATTGTATGGACGTAGGTGTCGTACACCTTTATGTTGGGATGAGCCTAGTAGTATCAATGGGATAGCGCCAAAGCAGATTCAGGATGATATGGCTAGAGTAGCGCTGATCAGAGAGAGGATGTTGGCTGCACAGAGTCGCTAGAAGTGGGTTGCAGACAAGAGGCGTCGACCTCTAGAGTTCAGGGTAGGAGCTCATGTCTGGTTGAGAGTATCTCCGACGCGAGTCGTTAGACGTTTTAGCATAAAGGGGATGTTGAGTCCCCGATATGTCGGTCCTTTTGAGATACTGGATAGAGTTGGGCGATCAGCTTACAGATTAGCATTGCCTCCGAGGTTAGAGGGTTTTCACCCTGTGTTTCATGTGTCTCAGCTAAGGGAGTATATACTAGATCCGAGGCACATCGTGCGTTATGATGATTAGGTGGTTGAGCCGGACCACACGTTTGTAGAGCACCCTATTGCAGTCCTAGAACGAGGTGTGAGATGCCTGCGTTCGAAGGACATTCCTATGATGAGGATACAGTGGTCTAGATGAGGACCTGATGAGGCTACCTGGGAGACAGAGGATAGTATCCAGAGGAACTATCCAGAGTTCTATGCTGAGCTAGATGCACCAGTAGGATCCAAGAGTAGATCTTAGTGCCTTCTTGGTGAGTGCATGTTATGTGCTTATGTGATATGTTGTGTTTTCGTGCTAGTTGTGATATGTGCATATGATCTGTTAGATCTGGTTTGCTAGTACGAGATAGGTATAGCTAGAGATGGTTCTTTCCTCCATGCTATGGTGTTTGTGTGTTAGGATTAGCTAGAGATGGTTCTTCCCTCCATGCTACCTTTGATGGACATAATGTGAGTGGAGAAGGTTTTCCTCCACATAGTAGTGTTATGTGTACGTTTTGGCTGGAGACGGCTTTCCTCCATGCCAGTGTGATGTGGTTAGTGTTTGGATAGAGATGATCTTCCTCTAGGCCTTGTGTAGAGTTGTTATGCTGGAGTTGTGATTCTTCCAGGCTGTGTTGAGGATATAGAATGTTATAGGATGTGACCTGGTGTTTTTGAGGAGAGAGTGTACCTCGGCTTATAGGTCCGAGAGGCTTTGGGATTTTGCAAGTTTCAGGACGAAACTTGTTTTTAGGGGGTGTGATGTAAGAGCCTTAGTCTTTGAGAGCCTAGGAGTCTTGCTGAGACTTAGATGAGTCCTTGCTGAGCTTACCTTGGTCTCTGGCAGCCGCACCTGCGCACCACGTGGGCCGCCCCAGCGGCTAGGCGCCCCTACACCCTGGGCTAGCCGCCCCTGCGGCTCTGTATGAGTGCAACTGCTTTCGTTGACTCTTGACTTGTGCTTTACGGCTGGCTTCTCCTATAAGCTTTGTCTTTGCTTCAGATGAGAGGTTTCTTCACCTCATTCCAGTCTCTTCATCCTCTCTATGTTCTCCATCTTCTCCTCTCTTTTTCCTTGATCTTCTTTATTTCTCTTGATCTTTTGTGAGTGAGTTCTTGTGAGTTTGAGTGTGACTTTGGCTTGGATGCTCATGAGGATGTTGCTGAAGGTTGTTGGTGTGACACGAGAAGTCTACGAGTCCCACCTCTGTTTCCTTTACCATTTGTAGTGGTTAGGCGTGCCTCCCATATACCATAAGGAGTGGTGTAGTACCCTACCCATATACCAGCACCGGCCTGGTCCCAAAGAACCCCCTAACTTCCCTCGGGAATACTGAGCAAGCTATCACCGCCCGTTACAAGGGGGCCAATCACACGTTGGTAATGATCAATATCGCATGTTATAAAGCATATAACACCACCACTCATGCATACATCTAATATAGGAATGTAGCTAAGTAATTCATACAAACTTACCTAAATCCAAATAACCTCAAATAACGATCAAACAAGGCATAAATAGAACAATCATCGCATCATCAGACTAGAAGACTCACTCCTAACCCAAAGGGTCCACAAGGATCATAACATCATAATCAGCTTCGAACAATCTTTCAAAATATCAAAGCATGTTCAAGGCATACAGTATATCATAACTTCATCATCAACCTCAACACCATCTAACCTAGCATGCTTCTAAACAAGATCTAGAAGGAAGGCTAAACTTACCAAAGAACTTGGTAAATTCTGAAGAAGGCGCGGGCAAGAAGATGCGCAGGCGTAGTGGCAAGCTCTAACGTCGCGACTGTGGCTCAACGCAGGCACGGGGGCGGTGGCACGCCTGATGATGCGGGAGCGGCTAAGGCAAGATGCATGTGCGGTTTTCTCAATAGAGCACAACTCTTGTGCTCTTCGACAGATCTATCACTATAAACATTTCACTCCACCACTAGATTCAATCAAGGAAAACTTTCTTTCATCCAAACATACACACAACACAACCAAATGTTCATAAATACATCCCAACTATCAACTTGTTGGATACATGAATAATAAAAGGAAGGAAAAATAAGGAGAGAAAGTAGAAGGAAATGGAGGAGGGCTCACCACTCCTCTATAGATGACCAGAAGAAGAACTCCTCTATAGATGACCAGAAGAAGAACTCCTCTATAGATGACCAGAAGAAGAACCACTGCTGCAATTTTGCCAGCTTCTCACAGCAATAGAACACATATAATCATCATCACCAAACTAGAAGAAGATCCAAAGAAGATCAAGGAACAAGAGAAATAGAGAAGAAAATAGTGTATATGTGTGTGAGAGAGACGAAGAAGGTTTGGAGAGAGACAGTGTAACACCCCGAATCTGCGGGACTCGGGGCGCTATGGGCTGGGGCCTCACAATGGGTCCCGACCCTTATCTTGACAACAATTTCACCGGATCTTGCAACAAGGCACAAATAAAGGCCAAAACCGAAATAAATTTTTATGCAATGTTATGAAACCCGAAAATAAAAGAAAGGAAAGACTTCATCCGTCCTTACAACAACATCAACACAATATACAATTACAACAACACAAGAACTCCAAAAACCAACTCAACCTAAAATGTACGGAACCCCAGCTGCCCACTCCTCCAGATCACTCGGCCACATCCTATCCTGCACATCAACTACAATAATCGGTATAAAACCGTTAGCTCACATTCTAGGCATTATAAAGATAATATGGCACAAACACACACAGGAGAACACAAGGCACACAACATGAACATTAATTCCATAATATCTTTTTAGGACGTTCCATATCTAATTCATTTGTTTCATGTGTGACACAAGAGTCTTATAACTCTTGCCTTTGTCCTCGTGTAACCAACAAGAGTGTGGCGGCGCCCAACCCGTATACCCTGAGGGAGTGATGAAGAAGCCCGCCCGTATACCGTGTATGGCCTGGACGCAGAGATCCCCCCAGTCTCCCTCGGAAAACTGAGCGGTGATGTCACCGCCCGATAATAATAATAGTAGTAACGATGGGCCAATAAATAAGGTCAAGTAAATCCTATTCCATTTTCATGCTCAAAAGTGGTAAACACACACCACCATATATATCCAAATAAGGCATAAAAGCGGCTAAGTAAGTCCGAGGACTTACCTCGTCTCAAAGCTAAACGAAACCGAATCACTCTCCGAAGGAATATAACAAAAGCATGTTCAAGACAAGGCACGATAATCAACAACTACTCACAAGCTATAAGTCCTTAGACTTCTAGTCCTATATCATCTTACTAGGTCAATTACTCTCATAATCTAGGATACACTCCTAGCCCTCATAAACTCACGAGATCTCAACTATAGCCCCAAGTGCTAGGATACTCTCATCCTAAACTCCGCAATCTCAACCAACATAAAAAATACCCTCAAGTCTCACAAGATCAACCACGAGGGTCACGACCGTATAATAACTGAAGATCAACACACCACATGTCAAAGAACATTAATAACCTCAAACACTCACCAAGAGGTTCCAAGCCAGTACTTGACATTTGCCCTAAGGTATGCAAGATCCAACCTAGCAGGATTCTACCACTAAACAAAACTAGATCGAGGAAGAAGGTACTCACACACGATCCAAGGTTGAAGATGATCTACGAACGTCGAGATTGGATTCGCTGGTCTATAACAGCCGCTTCCGGACCTAAACCAAAGTTAAGGAAATTTAGCTTGTATGCTAAATTTGAACGGGATATAACGTATAATATGCTAAGAAAAATTCAACAAAAATCCGTTTTGAAAACAAGTTTAATAACCCGCAAAACATTTCTCGGAGTGACTTATACCATTTATAAACATGGGTCAAAAATCCAAAATCGACTTTTCCGGGCAACTATGAAACTCACCAAACTCGGACCATATTTCCGAAATATTCTTTGGGTCAAAACTATGATTTATTCACAATGTCAAAAATTGCTTATCTCAAGAATAATGGGTCAAAATCCATGATTATACAAATCAGCAGGGCATAAGCTGCAAATTCCAACAAAGTAGGTTCAAAACTGCAATATATAATGATGGGGGTACAATTTGCAATTATTAAAGTTTTAGGGTCTAAACTTATAAAATGAAAAAGAACCCTTCATCACCCTCTGCTGAACGCGACAAGGAAAGGGGAAGGGCCTGTGAGGCGGCGACGCTGGAAGGGAGCAGGTTGAAGACCGGCGTCGGTGAGGCGGCGGCTCCAGGCGTCGTCTCCGGTGGCAGCGCGGAGGAGAGGACATCTTTAGCCCTCTTCCGGTGACCGTCGCACGGAAACCGGATGGGTAGCGCTACGCAACAAAGCGAAGAGAGCAAGGTTAAGGGAGAAAAAGTGAGGCTGCTAATCGCCGTGCTGGCAGATCCGGTGGCTCGAGGCGGCGGTCTTTGGTGGTTCCCGAAGCTGAATCTCCTCTCCAATGCCAGAACAGTTTCCAAAATTCTCGATCCGCAGCTTCCACTTGAACTCGAATTGCAGAAGATAGAAGAAAGGGGAGAGGAGGCGAATGTGGCGGTTGTGGAGCGGTTATCCTTCGTTCTTAGGGTTCCAGTCGGTGCAGCTCCTCCCCGGCGTGGTGCAATCTCTGAATCAATCTCCGGACTTGCAACAAAGGGGACGAACAACCCAAGGTCACTGCTTGCTTGCTCGATTGATTGGCACATGGTAAGAAGAGAGGTTGATTTGCTGCAAAACAACAGAGGGAGAGAAGGGAGACTTTGGTTGGCCTGCTTGAGGAAGAAAGAGATAGGGAAGAGGGGGAGAAGGCCTAAGAGTCAGTTCCAGCTACATCTGCAGGTCGGGGAGCGAGAAGTTGGGTTGCAGAGAGTGAGACCGAAGGGTCGGGAGATTGTAGATGCAGCGTAGGGCTGCTCATCAGCCAGCGATAGATGAAAGACTGAAGCAAACAACAACAAAAAAGGAAAAAGAAAATTGAATAAAGGGGAAAAAAATAAAAGAAAATGGGTAAAAAAATATAGCTATTTAACTCGATTAAATGATCGGAACGGGATTTCCGAATCGGGAAGATTTTCCGAACCTTTTACGTCTCAAAGCACTTAAAAAAAAGAGATATAAATATAATTTATAATAAAAAAATATCGATAGAAGTACGCGAGAGGGGAAATGTCGAAACCAGGAGGTACAGACAGTGTGTAAACCCTCAAATGAAAGTAAAGAAAAAACTTAAAAAGGAAGAAAGGGGAAAGGAAGTCGGCCAAAAAGGCGTCCATTCACTACTATGCCGCGATCGCGGTCCAACAGAGCCACACCCGCGGTGGCGCGCTTGCAGGCGAGGTCGTGGGATCCCGTAAGGATTATGGATGTTACATCAGATCCACCTAAAACAAGTTTTGTCCCAAAAGTTAAACAATATCATATCCTCTCGGCCTAGAATGTCAAGGTATACATGATGACATGAAGTATGACCTTAGTATAGATAGGCATATAGTTAGTTTTTCCCTTTCTTTTGCATATATAGACATACATTCATGGCAATTATGGTTCATATTCATCTATTATGCTAGAATTGAGATCTACACAAGCTTTGTTACAATTGTAGGTGAATTGGCACAAATTGGAGCAGATATAGAGCATTCATGGACAATTGATCAAGGTGGACCACAATGGAAGCATTCAGGTGTTAAAAAGGAGGAAGTCAAGTCTTGGAAGATATTAGAGAGATCAAAGAGATCACACGCATCTGAGAAGAAATCTCGGACAAGGACATAATATCTCGGCCGAGATTCTATTTGGGCTTGGCCGTGGAATCTTATGTGTCAGCTAAAAACACAATCTTTCAAACCCTAACTTCATTCTATAAGATAGAGGACTTCATGGACGACATAAGCACGACACAAGGCAACAACTACTAGAGATTAGAGGCACATTGCAGCAAGGAAACTTTGGATTTGCAGCTTGGAAACGGATTGACAACCCGTACTACTTTACCATATGTGATTAAGAGATACGTTGGAATTATTTGTGAGATTATTCTAGTTTTTTATTTTCTTTTCTTTGGAACACAAGAACGGATCCTTGTTATTGATTTAGATATAGTTTTTAATATTAGAGAACGCCTTGCTTAGCAATTCTTGTGTTTATTTTGGTTTTATTGATTGCATTCGGTTCTTGATAATATATTTAATTCTTGATTTGAATATGATGATTGTATGCTAAAACCTTTGCGAATTTAGGGTGATTAGTTGAAGTTTGTGGCTTAGATGATGATAGATTGACCTTTACAAACATATTGGACCATGAGAGTTGTGTTTTTACCTTTATAGGAGACAAATCTCGGGTTGTTCTTTGGAATCTCGGCCGAGATTTCACCAAGATCCGCCCGTGGTTTTCTCTGTCGTACCTTACATGCTTTATCCTTAAGTTTTGTGATAACACGATTTATGACTTAAGTTTAGGTAATCATTTAGATAGATTTCTCACTTATTCATGCATGGTTTAGCACGAGTTCACGACGTTTGCACTCAATTCACGTATTTTGTCGAGATAGACGTCTACACGGACTTGTGCATTGCTTTGTAGGTATTTTGGGAGATTTAGGAGCTAAATCGATATGTTTGAGGATCGTTTATCAAGATGACACACCCTCGAACTCATTAGGACGCAAGCTAGAGGCTAATGAGGACTCATGGAACCTTGCCAACACAAGCCATGCACCGAATCGAAGCTTAATGATCAAAGGCAAAGCTGAAGGCTCAGATCACGGTTCACTGGAACTTCACGGCCGTGGAACTGTCCGTGGATTTTGCCAGGTTTTCGTGACAGCTGTGCCACGATCTCTTGGCCAGCTCTTGCAAATTGGTAGTATAAAAGTGGTCCTGCATTGGCTGAGAGAATCATCTTGGAGCAGCTCTCCATTATCCACTATCATCCAATCAAAAATACACTCTCAACAAGAAGATTCTCTCAAGGAGAAAAGCTACCATTGAAGGAGAAGAGCTCCATTGGAAAGGAGAAGGAAGAACACTCCATTGCTAGACTTTGATAGCTTTTGTAGTGAAGAATTTCGGAATCGATTTCTAGAGTTGTATGAACCATTTAAACCTTCTCTTGGAAGGGTTGTGAGTCATTCTAATCTAAATTTTAGCTTGGTTTCGTTATCTTACTTGTCATCTCTTTCTCTTCATTATCTTGCAAATGGATGCTTTGATTTTATGTTTGATGATTTCGATTGCAATGATAAACGTTGTAGGCTAAATAGATGTGATTCTAGGGTAAGGAAAGGATGGTTGTGGCTAGGACTATGATAGGATGACTTAGATTTGCCCTTGGATGAGTCATTTACTTGGACGTAGCCTTTGTTGAAGTCCACGGATTGTTCATGTCAAACCACGGTCGTGGACTTGCTAGAACAAACCGTGATTCTCCCTGGTTCGATGAATCTAGCTTTAGATTGTTAGAATGTTGAACCCTAGTGTTTGTTGAGCTAAATCTACCCTAGGGTGACCTAGTGTTAGCTACTAAGTGTTAGAAGAGACTTACCCGGTGATTCTTGCTCTTAGATTTCAAAGATGACAAACCCTAGGTAGTGGTGAGCCTCATAAGCCGCCATTGGACTAAGTGTGCTAGGATAGTTGTTTAGGACTAACCCTTTCGAGACTTACCCGGTAAGGATAGGTTAGCTTCCTAGGTAACAATTCGGTTTGTGTAGAATTCCTTCCCTTAGGTTCTTAGAGACTTACCCGGTGATGAGACCTTAGGGACGGACTAGTGGACCATGAGACCTACCCGGTGATTGATCCCAATCTAGGAACACTTACTCCCGACATATCATAGATCATCCAAGGAATGATTAGATAGCTTGAGTCCTATGCCATAACCGGAATTTCCAACCCCTAGAATCCGCTTTTCTCTTTCGATCTATATCTCATGTTTCTTGTTTGTTTGTGTTGATTTGTTAGCATAGTTGGTTTGTCTATTTTGCATGCTTAGTGATCCTTGATTGATCACCTAAAAACACACCAAAAACAATTGAGATTTTCATTTCTTTATTTCTTTTTTAAACTAGATCTTCACTAAACTTAATCATAAATTGAATCAATCTCACCTTAGTCTTTGTGTTCGAACTCGGAATACTATCCCTACTACAAACGTCCCGTACACTACGGGTTCGCTAGGAGTTAGGATAAATATAACGAGAATATAAATTTAAAACCCATTGCGTATCACATCCTGAGCGTAACAAGTTTTTGGCGCCGTTGCCGGGGACTAGGTCTAGATTGAGTTTATTTTGTGATTGTTTATAGTGTAGATCTTTCTTGTTGCTTTTGATCTCTCTTTGGTTTGTGTCTTTGCTTTTCAGGACATCTCTTACTCTTTAGGTGTATGCGAAGATCTCGTGGCAAGGATTTAGCTCCATTCGATCCCGAACCGGAGAAAACCCTTAGATCTAGATCCAAGAGCATTAAAAAGGAAAAAGAGATGGCCGGAAGAGATCTCCAAGCTGAGTTGGATGAGGCTTCAAAGCAAATTAGGATAAGGGATGAAGCTTTGGAGAATGAAAGAAGACTTGCCAATAAGAGGCAAGAGGCAACTAGGAGGGAGATTGAGGAGATTAGGCAAGCTCTTGTGCAAAGAGAGCTTAACCGTCAACAACCTCCTCTACCTCCACCACAACCGCAGCCGGCAGCGGTGAATATTAGGGTTGTGCCCATTGCTATGGAAGAGCCACAAACGTTGGGGCAACGTATGGATCCGGCACAAAGAGCACACCGTCCGGGTGTGAACTTAGGAGATCCCGCAGCCCATGATTACGAACTCCGCCCTCAAGTTCTACAAATGATCCGGCATAATCAATTTGGAGGGATGGAAGGAGAGTCTCCTCATCAACACTTGATGAACTATGAGATTTTGATGGAGACTCTTAGACCGCCAAGATTGGAGAGCAACAACCATAAGCTTAGGGCTTTTTCCTTCTCTCTTAAGGATAAGGCCTTGGCTTGGTATCAATCTATTCCACAAGGGCGAGTTGGTACTTGGGAGGAGATGACAACCGAGTTTTTGACTAAGTTCTTCCCACCTTCCAAGACTACCGAGTTAAGAGGGAAGATCAATGCCTTCGTGATGAAGGACAGAGAGAGTTTATTCAAATCTTGGGAAAGGTTCAAAGATCTTCTCCTAGATTGTCCACACCATGGCATACCGAAAATTGAGCTATTGGAGATCTACTTCAAAGGACTTGATGAAGATAGCCAATTCAAGCTCCAATCTCTTTCCGGTGGGACTTTCATGGAAAAGCATGTAGATGAAGCTTGGGAGTTTGTAGAGAAACAAGCCCTAGTGATTGAGAAATACTCCCATAGGAAGAGTGAAGGAAGAAAGGCGGAAGCATATGAAGTGAGTGAGGTCACCATGAGCAATTTCAAGCTTGACGCCATCAACAATGAGCTAAAGTCCTTGAGGGAGTTGTGTGCTACAACTTTGAAGAATCAAACAACCCCTCAAGTGCTTCCACAAGCTAACTTATCTTCCAAGGAGTAGGATGTGAATTACATGGGAAGGGGCAATTACAACAACTATCAAGGCCCAAGGAACTTCAACAACAACCGGCAATTCAACAATTACCGGCCCAACCACAACCATCCCGGGTTTTCCTATTCTATCCCGGATGGAGCCTTGAACCCATCCGCTTCCACAAGCACAACTCCACCACCAAAAGCTTCACAAGAACCTCCACCCGGATTTACTCAACCTTCAAAGGATAGAACCGAAATGATGTTTGAGCAATTGCTTGGAAGGTTGAGTGGTCTTGAGAGCACGGTGACTTCCATTTCCAAAGCTCAAAAAGTGTTGGAAGCACAAGTGTTCCAAAAGGCGGGTGAAGCCCATAGAGATCCGGGAAAGCTTCCCGGAAGGACCGAAGACAACCCAAGAGGCCAAGTGTTGGCCATTACAATGAGGAGTGGGTTGAGCATGAAAGATCCTTTGCCCAAGGACAATGCTAAAGGGAAGCAAGTGGTGATAGAGGAAGAGACTTCGCAAGGAGATGGAGGCAAGAGCAAGGATGTTGAGCCAACATATGTGGCACCGCCTCCATACAAGCCACCACTACCGTTCCTACAATCACGAGCAAGAGCTTGCTTGGACAATCACTTTGGTAAATTCCTTGAACTAATGTCTAAATTGCATATTAATATTCCGTTCATGGATGCTATTTTAGGAATGCCGGCATATGGCAAGTTCTTGAAAGAGATACTCTCCAACAAAAGGAAGTTGGAGGAGTATGGGGAGATAAGAATGACCAAGAGATCTTCGGAATTGATCCAAACAATGAAGGAGGAGATGCCTCCCAAGCTAAGAGATTCGGGTTCCTTTTGTGTCCCAATTGGAGTGGGAGATGTGAAGTATGAGGCCCTTTGTGATCTTGGAGCAAGTGTAAGCATCATACCGCTTGCACTTTGCAACAAGGTCGGGCTAGGAGAGCCGAAACCGGTCAAGATGACCCTCTACATGGCGGACCGTTCTATCAATCATCCGGTTGGGATCTTAGAAGACATCCCGGTGCAGCTAGGAGGATTCTATGTGCCAATTGATTTTATTGTCTTGGATATTCCGGCGGACTATCCGGTTCCCATCATCTTAGGAAGGCCTTTCCTAGCCACCTCCGGATGCCTAGTGGATTGCAAGAATGGGACTCTCTCCTTCAACATTGGAGAAGAGAACATCAAGTTCAAGTTATCCACAGTGATGAAAGGGTCAACCCTTGATGAGGATGTCTTCAACATAGTTGAGCAAGAGGAATCTAGAGAAGTTGTGAGCTCGATCTTGATTAAGGATCCCTTGGAGAAGGTTCTTACCTTAAGTATGATGGAGAAAGGTGATGAGGAGGCTTGAAATGAAGAGATCAAAGCCTTGGAAGCATTAGAAAAGGAGGCAAGAGTTGGATTTGAGGTTCACGAGGACAAGCTGAACAGCTGCACGTTCCACGGGCGTGGAAGTGGTTCCACGGCCGTAGAACTCTCTAGAAAGCTCAAACGAGCAAGCCTAGCAAGAACCATGGCCGTGGAAGTGGAGCCAACCGTGGAGTTAGCCGTGGTTTCCCCTGAATCAGCCCTCATTGATGATCAAACTTCAAGGAGCCTTGAAGGGTCTTCATTAGCTTTGGATTCATCTCATCCAACGTTATTTGGATCGTCTCCAATCGATAAAGGTCCTCCTAAACTTGAACTTAAACCCCTCCCCTCTCATTTGAAGTATGCTTTTCTTGGTGATAATTCTACATATCGGGTGATTGTGAATGCATGCTTGAGTGATGAGGAACTTGCTAAGTTGTTGCATGAGCTAAGATTTCATAGGAAAGCCATTGGCTATACCATTGATGATTTAGTTGGCATTAAACCTTCTTTGTGCATGCATAAGATATTGATGGAAGATAACCATAAACCCTCTATTAAACATCAAAGGAGATTGAATCCTATAATGAAAGAGGTAGTCAAAAAGGAGATCATTAAGTTGCTAGATGCGGGGATTATCTACCCTATCTCGGATAGTAAGTGGGTTAGTCCCGTTCATGTAGTTCCTAAGAAGGGTGGGATGACCGTAGTAACCAATGAGAACAATGAACTAATCCCAACTAGGACGGGTACGGGGTGGAGAATGTGCATTGACTATAGGAAGTTGAACATGGCCTCTAGGAAAGATCACTTCCCTCTCCCCTTCATTGACCAAATGCTAGAGAGGTTAGCTCAACATTCTCATTTTTGCTACTTAGATGGCTATAGTGGATTCTTCCAAATCCCTATCCACCCCGATGACCAAGAGAAAACAACATTTACATGTCCATGGGGTACTTTTGCATATAGGAGAATGCCATTTGGGTTGTGTAATGCACCCGCCACCTTCCAAAGGTGTATGATGGCTATCTTTTCGGAATACATTGAAAATATCATGGAAGTGTTCATGGATGATTTCTCTGTTTATGGTTCTTCCTTTGATAATTGCTTGGCTAACTTGTCGTTAGTATTGCAAAGATGTGAGGAGACAAATCTTGTCTTGAATTGGGAGAAATGCCACTTCATGGTAAGTGAAGGTATTGTGTTGGGACACTTGGTGTCCAACCGTGGCATTGAGGTTGATAGGGCCAAAATTGAAACGATAGAGAAGTTGCCACCACCTACCTCGGTGAAGGGGGTAAGGAGTTTCTTAGGGCATGCCGGTTTTTACCGGAGGTTTATTCAAGACTTCTCTAAAATTTCTAAGCCTCTTACTAACCTACTAATGAAAGATGTTGAATTTGTTTTCTCCAAAGATTGCCTTGAGGCTTTTTGTAGGTTGAAGAACGCTTTGATCTCCACACCTATCATGCAACCTCCGGATTGGAGTTTACCGTTTGAGATCATGTGTGATGCAAGCGATGTAGCCGTTGGGGCTGTTTTGGGGCAAAGGAAAGATGGGCGCACTCATGCCATTTATTATGCTAGCAAGACGCTAGATGATGACAAACTCAATTATCCTACCACCGAGAAAGAGTTGCTAGCGGTTGTGTATGCATTTGAGAAGTTCCGCTCATACCTTGTTGGGGCAAAGGTCATAGTGTATACGGATCATGCTGCGATCCGTTACATCCTTACAAAGAAGGATGTCAAACCAAGGTTGATTCTGTGGATCCTTCTTCTACAAGAGTTTGATTTGGAAATCCGGGACAAGAAGGGGTCCGAGAACTCAGTGGCGGATCACCTTAGTAGATTGCCTCCATTAGAGCTTGAGAGAGATGACATCCCTATTGATGATTCATTCCGGGATGAGCAATTGCAAATGGTGGAAGAATGCTTGTTCCAAGTATCTAGAGGAAGCGAGCCATGGTTTGCCGACATTGTGAACTACTTAGTGTGTGAGGAGATGCCTCCCGGTTTGACATATGCCCAAAGGAAGAAGTTCTTCAAGGATGTGAGGCACTACTATTGGAATGAACCACTTTTGTTCAAGAGAGGGCCGGATGGAATGTTTAGAAGATGCATACCGGAGGATGAGGTGGAGAGTGTGATCCGCCATTGTCATTCCTTGCCATGTGGAGGGCATGCTAGCTCACACAAGACATGTGCTAAAGTGTTGCAATCGGGCTTCTTTTGGCCAAGTTTGTTCAAGGATGTGCAAGGCTTTGTGGTAGCTTGTGATGCTTGCCAAAGGACGGGCAACATCTCAAGGAGGAATGAGATGCCCTTGAACAACATACAAGAAGTGGAAATATTTGATGTGTGGGGTGTGGACTTCATGGGACCATTCCCTTCTTCATGTGGCAACCTCTACATCCTATTGGCGGTTGACTATGTTTCGAGATGGGTGGAGGCAATCGCCTCTCCTACAAATGACGCCAAGGTTGTGGTGCGGTTCTTCAACCGAGTGATCTTCCCTAGGTTTGGAACACCAAGGGTGATCATAAGTGATGGAGGGAAGCACTTCACCAATAGGAACTTTGGGGCACTTTTGGCTAAGTATGGGGTGACTCATAAGGTGGTAACACCTTACCATCCCCAAACTAGTGGCCAAGTGGAGATCTCCAACCGGGAGATAAAGGAAATTCTTGAGAAAACGGTCTCTGGGACAAGAAAGGATTGGGCTATGAAGCTCGATGATGCCTTGTGGGCATATAGGACCGCTTTCAAGACACCAATTGGCACCACTCCTTACAAGTTGGTCTATGGCAAGTCTTGCCATCTTCCGGTAGAAATAGAGCATAGAGCACATTGGGCCATCAAGTGGCTAAATTTTGATCTTAAGGAGGCCGGAGAGAAGAGGTTGCTCGATATGAACGCACTTGAGGAGATCCGGTTGGATGCATACGAGAATGCCCGGATCTACAAGGAGAGGACCAAGCGTTGGCATGACAAGAGGATCATCCCCAAGGAGTTGAGTGAAGGAGACCTTGTCCTTCTCTTCAACTCAAGGCTGCGGCTCTTTCCCGGAAAGCTCAAATCAAGATGGACCGGGCCATATGTGGTGAAGAAGATCTTTCCTCATGGAGCCATTGAGATAGGAGGGGAGTATTGTGGAAACTTTAAGGTGAATGGGCACCGGTTGAAGAAGTATATTCCGGGAGCTCCGGTGGATATGATTGCCCCACTTCACCTTGAGTAGACCCCCCGATTTTGGTCAAGCTAATGACCTTAAAGAAGCGCTTGGTGGGAGGCAACCCATTGGTAACGTTTTTCTCGTTTTGTTTTTGTTTTGTGATTTTTCTGTTTTTGTTTGTTTTGTGTGCTTTGTGTGTGTGTGCTAGAGACTTAGTAGCATTGGAAGCTTTGCTTGGCAAGTGAATGATGATGATGAACCCCTCATCAATTATGGGTGGAGCGGACGCGGAACTTGGACGGCTAGCGGTGCCTAGCGCGGGTCCCGGCGCCTTGATGAATACTTAGAGCTCTCTACCATGGTTGATAGGATCATCCAACATCAATTCCACTTGAGAATCCCAAATACCATAGCAAACCATTTTTACATTGTGAGAACCTTCTTTCACTCTTCTTTACTTCATTTACACATTGAGGACAATGTGTTTCTAAGTATGGGGTGGGGTTTGCATGATCCTTTGCATGATGAGCATCCAGGGTAGTTTAATATTTGCACATGTCTTGCATTGTACATATTCATTTCGAAAATCCAATAAAAATCAGAAAATTTAAAAAAATTTTGTGCTTTCTAGGCTTGGATATGACCCTAATGATGAATCTTGTCTTGTGGATTGGCTATGGATGGTCTTATGTGTTAAATTGATGAATGCATATGTGGACTTGAAATACTTCTCTTGAATCCCATGAATGATTTGTGATCATGATGTTTGCCTAGAATGGATTGAGCATTGAAGGTCGAAATTACATGCTAGTTCTTGCACACCATCTAGGAATGAATGAGGCAAATCCATCTTCCTCTAATTCTCATCTTGATCATGATTGTTTGAGCACCTCAATTGATATAAATTTGACCTCTTTTGACCCATCCGGGAATAGGAGCATGTTAGTGTGTTGATGTGTGTGAAAAGCAAGTGTGGGGTGAAGATGTTGATGAAAGAATACCATGCATAAAATGCTGAATTTGTTGTGAAAGTGTAGACAAAAACATAGGTTTGGGGACGTTGGCTTAAATGACAAGTAACTCGGTACACTTCACATAATCGGGTGTTGGTGCCTTGCCAAAGTCAAATAAACCAATAGTCCTAACGAGCCTTGGTATGTGTGCCCGGTGTGGATGCACCTCGAAAAATAGAAAAAGCCCGAGGATGGCTAATCACCAAGGTTTCGGCTTTTGTACACCAATGCCATTGTCTCAAAAATAAGTCAAAGAAAAGAAAGAAAAGATAGAAAAAATATACACTTGAGGGAAGTTGATCGAGGACAAGGTTGTGGAGTTAGTTCCATTCCCGGATTAGCATCACATAGCCTAGAAAAATCCCCACCTAATCACAACGTTTCTTGGCCTTTTATTTCACAAGACCTTATGACCTATTTGCATGTTTGTAAGACTTAGTAATCTAGATTGGATATGCTCTTGATCATCTTGACTTCGTCATCTTTACATTTCATGCATGCTTTTGAGTTAAGTACAATTGTCTTTCCATGCCTTCATTTATTTGATACATGATTGCTTGTCCGTTGCCATAAAACATGACTATGAAGGTGATCCAATAGTAGAAGCACAAAACCCAAAAAGATTTTGCCATTTTTCTGCATACATAAATCATGTTATCTCGTAGTCTATAGTTGAGAATTTTCTCGGGGACGAGCAAACCTTAAGTATGGGGTATTTTTGATAACACAATTTATGACTTAGGTTTAGGTAATCATTTAGATAGATTTCTCACTCATTCATGCATGGTTTAGCACGAGTTCACGACATTTGCACTCAATTCACGTATTTTGTCGAGATAGACGTCGACATGGACTTGTGCATTGCTTTGTAGGTATTTTGGGAGATTTAGGAGCTAAATCGATACGTTTGAGGATCGTTCATCAAGATGACACACCCTCGGACTCATTAGGACGCAAGCTAGAGGCTAATGAGGACTCATGGAACCTTGCCAACACAAGCCATGCACCGAATTGAAGCTTAATGATCAAAGGCAAAGCTGAAGGTCCAAATCACGGTTCACTGGAACTTCACGGCCGTGGAACTGTCCATGGATTTTGCCAGGTTTTCGTGACAGCTGTGCCACGATCTCTTGGCCAGCTCTTGCAAATTTGTAGTATAAAAGTGGTCCTGCATTGACTGAGAGAATCATCTTGGAGCAGCTCTCCATTATCCACTATCATCCAATCAAAAATACACTCTCAACAAGAAGATTCTCTCAAGGAGAAAAGCTACCATTGAAGGAGAAGAGCTCCATTGGAAAGGAGAAGGAAGAACACTCCATTGCTAGACTTTGATAGCTTTTGTAGTGAAGAATTTCGGAATCGATTTCTAGAGTTGTATGAACCATTTAAACCTTCTCTTGGAAGGGTTGTGAGTCATTCTAATCTAAATTTCAGCTTGGTTTCGTTATCTTACTTGTCATCTCTTTCTCTTCATTATCTTGCAAATGGATGCTATGATTTTATGTTTGATGATTTCGATTGCAATGATAAACGTTGTAGGCTAAATAGATGTGATTCTAGGGTAAGGAAAGGATGGTTGTGGCTAGGACTATGATAGGATGACTTAGATTTGCCCTTGGATGAGTCATTTACTTGGACGTAGCCTCTGTTGAAGTCCACGGATTGTTCATGTCAAACCACGGTCGTGGACTTGCTAGAACAAACCGTGATTCTCCCTGGTTCGATGAATCTAGCTTTAGATTGTTAGAATGTTGAAACCCTAGTGTTTGTTGAGCTAAATCTACCCTAGGGTGACCTAGTGTTAGCTACTAAGTGTTAGAAGAGACTTACCCGGTGATTCTTGTTCTTAGATTTCAAAGATGACAAACCCTAGGTAGTGGTGAGCCTCATAAGCCGCCATTGGACTAAGTGTGCTAGGATAGTTGTTTAGGACTAACCCTTTCGAGACTTACCCGGTAAGGATAGGTTAGCTTCCTAGGTAACAATTCGGTTTGTGTAGAATTCCTTCCCTTAGGTTCTTAGAGACTTACCTGGTGATGAGACCTTAGGGACGGACTAGTGGACCATGAGACCTACCCGGTGATTGATCCCAATCTAGGAACACTTACTCCCGACATATCATAGATCATCCAAGGAATGATTAGATAGCTTGAGTCCTATGCCATAACCGGAATTTCCAACCCCTAGAATCCGCTTTTCTCTTTCGATCTATATCTCGTGTTTCTTGTTTGTTTGTGTTGATTTGTTAGCATAGTTGGTTTGTCTATTTTGCATGCTTAGTGATCCTTGATTGATCACCTAAAAACCCACCAAAAACAATTGAGATTTTCATTTCTTTATTTCTTTCTTAAACTAGATCTTCACTAAACTTAATCATAAATTGAATCAATCTCACCTTAGTCTTTGTGTTCGACCTCGGAATACTATCCCTACTACAAACGTCCCGTACACTGCGGGTTCGCTAGGAGTTAGGATAAATATAACGAGAATATAAATTTAAAACCCATTGCGTATCACATCCTGAACGTAACATTTTGGTTAAAGATTGCCTAAACCCTAGCCTTTTTGAACCTTCCTAACCTATATCCAAGCTTGTGAAGAGACATACCCAGTGATTTCCTTGCTTGGTTACCAAAGATGATGAGTTCTAGGCAATAAAGGTTCATCCTTTATTAGGTTTGAGTATGCCTTTCTCTTGCCTTTGTGAGTTAACTTGAGACTTAGCAGGTGATGGTTTATTCTATATCCTTAGGTTGAGTGGTTGGCTTGAGACTATCATTCCTTTCCCCTGAAGCTTTGAGAATTACACGGTGATAAGTTTCTTGGGTTTGGAATAGCGGATAGTGAGACCTCACCCGTGATCTATCCCATCTTAGAAACACCTTTCCTTTGCAATCCGAGCTCTATCCGTACATCTTTAGAAGTCTTGAATCGAAAACCACAATTGCATACCTTGATCTCTAGAATCTGGGTTTTCCTAATTATTACATATATTCGTATCTTTTCTTTTATTGCTTTGATCATTGATATTTGCATACTGTCTTAGCTAGATTGCTTTTACAGTTCGGTTTCACCAAATACCTGTGATCGACCCTAGAGTATTTGTCGTTACTACGATTGATCCGTACACTTCAGGTTCGCATATCATTCAGGATTTTATTTCAGGTTATAAGTTAATGGCTTATTTGCAAACACACTTTTGAGCGAACAATTTTTGGCGTTGTTTCCGGGGATTGAGGTGTTTCAAAATAGATTGGTTTCATCCCTCGGCAGCACGAACAAGTTTTTGGCGCCGTTGCCGGGAATTGAGATGTTTCAAAATAGATTGGTTTTGTCCCTCGACAATGTGAACAAATTTTTGGCGCTATTTCCGGGGATTGAAGTGTTTCAAAATAGATTTGGTCTCGTCCCTCGGCAACGCGAACAAGTTTTTGGCACTGTTGTCGAGGATTTGGTATAGACCAAATTTGGTATTTTGGTTGTCAAGCTTAGACGCTCTTCCTTTTGGTATTGCTCTTTTGCTTGAGTAGTTTTGCTTGCAGGAATTCTCTTTTTTGTTTTTAGGTTTATGCGAAGTATTCGCAACAGTAGAGAACTCGTAACTTACGATCTGGAACCAGAAAGAACCATCCAAAGAAGGCTAAGAGAAGCTAGTCAAAGAAAAATGGATGAAATAGATCCCCAAACTACGTTGGAACGAGCCTTGGAACAAATGACGGGTGCAAATCAATGAACACGTGATGCGGAGGAACGACCATGTCAAGTATAGGAAGCGGCTCGCAAAAGGGAGGAAGCACTTCAAGCGCAATTGGAGGAGTTGAACAATAACAACAACATGAGAAACCAACTCCTTCAAAGAGGAGGAAACGTCCGCGTTGAAATCCCCCTCCTAATGTAGCTCACTCTCCTCCACAAGGTGTTGCACCTTAGCCTCCGGTGAGGAACGTTACAGCGGATCCAATTGTTGAAGAGCCACAAACACTTGGACAAAGAATGGATCCAACACAATGTACCAGCGCCATCGGACTAGATTTCGGAAACCCCGACGATCATGTTTATAAGTTCCGCACTAATCTTATCACTATGATCTCCTAAAGTCAATTTGGAGGATCCTCAGGGGAGTCTCCTCATTTACACTAACAAAACTGTGAAATTCTTATGGAAACATTGAGACCTATTAGATTAGAAACTAACAATCATAAATTGCGATGAATTCTCTTTTTCTTTGAAAGACAGAGCGCAAGCATGATTTAACACCCCGAATCCACGGAACTCAGGATGCTACGGGCAAAGACCTCACAATGGGTTCCGACCCTTAGCTTGACAACAATTTCACCGGATCTTTCCAACATGGCACAAATAAAGGCAAATACCAAAATCATTTTAATGCAATGCAAACAATCCTGCAAGGCATCTAGAACAACAGGTTTAAAACCGTAAGCTAGCAATCTGAATATTAGAAGAACGATAAGGCACAGACACATATAACAAAGTAAAAATACACAAACATGCTCAAACACGCCAAGTCCGATTATTATCTTTATTTAACGTTATTCCCTTACTAATCCACTTATGGTATGACACGAGAATCCCTCGCCCTTGTCCCCTTTCATCATGCCGGGTTTGTACTTGACGCCTATCAGCATCACCCATTGGATTGCTCGCAAGGCGCCTCCTAGTCGCGCTATTTTGGACTGGACAAGCGGTCACCACCCGTTATCATACACTTGGGTCAAATTTAAAAATAATACACAAGTTCACATCCTAATCCGGTTAATAGTTATCACTACTACAAAAATGTGTTTATAACCCTTAAAATATATTCCGGGCTTATAAATCATGAGGTATAAAATCGGATTTTTAAAAAATTTAATTTGGAAACCTATAATAACACGGATGTTGTAATACCCGGGTTATAAAGTTATGTAAAATTAGGCAAGAGGTATGTAAATAACTCGAACATTATTATATCCGGGTTATATAAAACATATATAACACGGCTACTTTGACCACCCGGTTATATATTAGGTTAAATTTGTAAATTCAGCCAAATGCCCGGAATATTTGGCTTGCTTCACTATTACTATTTTTCCCACCTAAACAATAAAATTCCCACCAATTTACACGAAAATTTTCATACCAAAATTGAATATCGTTCCAGACGCCCTAGCCTCATCAAGAAGCCCTACTCGATATGTCTTTGACAATCATTTTCCGAAGCCCTCCACTACATCTATCTCCGACAATCGTCTCTCGAAGCCCTCCGCTCGATCTGTCATCCAGAATTTTTAACACGAACCGTTGTCTTCTCCGGAAGAAACGCTAATCGGTTGAAAGGTACTTATTTTGAATTCAATGTAACATCCGAAAAATTTTGCTTCCGAGTTATTTCGAAGCAAACCGGACTTGAACCGGTTTTGGGTTTTTCCAACTTCTTATTATATTTTATTTGACACCGGGTTCTTATTCTTTGATATTTTTATCATTTTATGTGAGGACCTTACTCACATAAAATACGCGGAATCGATCTAGCTTCTTTATTATCTAAGCTTACCATCTGGGCCCATTAGGACATGTCAGTTGGGCTCTTCAGGAACAGGCCATCCGGGCCCATTAGGGTTAGAGACATGTTTTGCAGCCTCTCTACCTCCCTCCTTCTTTCAATTAGGTGAACTCAAACACAATCTCTCTCTTCTCCCTACCCAAAACCTAGAAACCACACGCCGGCAAGCCTCTTCTGCCGTTCAGTTGACAACAGCAACGGATCCCTTCCTCCTCTTCTTCGTCGGCCACATCAGGCTCTTCCTGGACACAACGACACCAGCAGTGGGTCCCTTCCTCCTCGTCTTCGTCGGCCACAGCAGGATACTCCTGGACGCCGGAAACCGCCAGCAACACACCACACTAGCCGGCGCATCTCCCTCCCTTACCTCTCGCGAACAGCCGCATTTGCACCAACAGAGAGGGATCTTCTTTCTCCTTCCTTGCTTGTCGTTCGTAGCCTTCAACAACAGCTGCACAAGGAGAGGTCTTGGATAAGGTTTCCGTGTTCTTGATGAATGCACAGGAGCAACAATTGCGGGATCGACTTGTCTCCAACAGACCTACGATACCGACGACATCAGCAAACAGAATCGGCACCCAGGAGGCTCGATTCCCTCTTCTGTCGACTCCACCAGACCTACGATACCGACGAGCCCAAATCTGCTCAGCAGTAGCCTTTGTGTCTTCTTCCCCGTGCCTTCGAGTCTCGGAATCGGGTAAGCTTTTACCCCTTTTCTTCCTTGCACTTCCTTCCACGTTTTTCCGTGCCTTATGGATACCCTTTATGTCCCGAATCAAAGGATAAATGTTCAGTACCGAGTGTCGTCGATGACTTTCATTGGTTGCTATTTTTCCGATGGTTCTACTCATTGTGTTAAAATTTTGGAGGAGGTCACATCTTGATATCTCTATTGGAAATAATGAAATTGAGATTTGGCTAGACAAGTAAGAGATAGAAATGTGTCATATATCAATATATATGAGGCTAGTTTTCACTAGATCTAAAGTAATCTATTTTTCTTTATATCATGCTTAAATAATTTTATCACTATAGATTTCTCTCGGAGACTCATTGTCAATCAAGTAAAACATTCAGATTTCTTTGTCCAAAGTTAATTTTTTCCAAAAGTCGTGATTGAGCATCAAAGAACAAGCTACTTATATTGTTGGGGCCACGAAAGGCGATATCAAAAGCCGAAAATTTTTTGCTCCATATTATTTTGGGTTAGTATTGTTCTATTTACTCCATTCGATGTGCATACGCTCTCATAAATAAATATTTATTTGTGTAAGTGTAGGAATAATTGGGTTTTGCTGATTTTACACCCTCACAAAGGAGTTGCATATTGGATTGACTCGTTGCATGGACAACAAAATGATGATGTAGAGCAATTAGTTGATTTGTAAGTATTTTCTACTATTATCTAAAGATAAGTAATTTCATATATAGTATTAAAACCATTTCTTTTTACCTTATCTGTAGGGTTTATACTTTAAAATACACAAGTTTGAGACTAAACAAACCTCGGAGAAAGACTATGTGGCAAGACATAAGGGTTAATCCTCATATGTTCTCATTTTTTTAAATTTTTTATAAGGCACAAACATTTACATTTGATGTAATATGTATATCACTAGTTTAATATATGTTTTTCCGTGAATTTTAGTGTCCGCATAATCCAAACTTGAATGATTGTGGATATTATGTGACGAGATTTATGCACGAGATCATATTAAGAAGAAGTCACAGTGTCCCAAAGATTGTATGTTTCGACAAATTTTAAAATTATTTTTTCTTTTCATTAAAATATACTCATGAGCTTATCTAAGTTAATTTCTAATATCTTTACAGTGGTATGGGAAAAAAGATACTTACTCGTATGATGAAGTTGAAGAAGTTGGAAAGAGTAGCTTGAATATTTGCTTCAACTAATCTTTGAGGTACGAAATTCGAAACTTTGATTGCATTTATATGATTTTGATTTGGATTGTGTCTTCCGACCTCAAATAGATTTTTTGGACAGATTGAAATCAACCTATAGTGTTGTTCTTTGGTTTTCATGAACAAATGTTTGATATTTTTAATAGACTGCATTGAATGACATTTTCTTCTAGTATATATTTTGTATTTGAGACTATTTCGCATAGGGCTCTATATACCTTTCACTTTGTAACTTTCCCAAACTTAGTATTATTGTGCTCTCCAGGAAGTTTCAAAGTAGTGAAGGTGACGACCTTGAAAACTTGATCTATTGTAAGGCTTCATGACCTCTCCGGCAAAAACAGTGCAGATTTCATCACCGGTTATCTTCTAGTTGATGTGCATTGCTAGCACGATGAATATATCTTTTGAAGATTGTGAACATTTAAATCTTTATATACTTGGTGACATTTAGTTTAAGAACATGACTTTGAATCATGACTTTGAATCATGTTTGTGATATTGGTTATCTTCGGATGTGATATTGGTGATCACAAAACGATGATGTTTGAGTTAAATACATGACTTTGAATCATGTTTGTGAATGGAATTGGTTGCTTCAGTTTTTTTTTTGCATTTGGGACAGGTACAATTTGTGAAAGCCATGAAATACGTACATAATCCGGGTTAAATTCTTTACAATGGTCTGGTAATAAATTTTTTACTTAATAACACGGATCTTCATTGTCAAGATTATCATGTTGTCACAGAGTCGAATAACCCTGATTCTACCCTCCGGGTTATTTGTTGGTTTCAAATAACCAGCTTTCCAATATCCGGTTATTTATTATTAAAATAAACGGCATCAAATAACCCGGTCCGTATCCGGTTATGTGACATTAGCAAATACCACGGTTACAAGTTTCCCAGGTTATTTTATAGAATATATCCCGGTTGGCATCGTTTGTACCAAAATCAAAGGAGAAAAAATAACCCGGATTTGTTTTAACAAACGCCCGGGGTATAAAGTTGGTGGACCAGATATCGCCCTAACCTTTAACCCGGTGGGCGTCCGGAGTATATTTTTTCAAACGCCCGGCTTATAATCCCCTTTTTGTAGTAGTGTATCACAACCATTATACACACACACCACCCATACGTATCAACCAATATGAGAAAGCTAGCTAAGTATGTCCGAGGACTTACCTATACCAAAAAAAGTTTGGTCAACGATAACCCTTGACTTCATATGAGTCTTATCTCAAATGCTTGATCATAACATCAAACTTGTATCAGTATACTATTCGACCTCTAGAAGTCGCAACTTCTAGGTCAACAATGCAAAACCGAGAAACCGCACTAAACAAACTTTTTTCTAAGAAAAGACGGCTTTAACCCTAGGATCCGGAAACTCTAAAGTTTCACTGGGATCTCAAGAACGTCTATTAGAAACCCAACCTAGATATCTACCTCTCCGGAGTAAGCATCTACTGACTATCTACTACTAAGGCTCAACTAATATATCACTACTAAATCCCAAACATACCGATTCACCTACTCACATGCTCAACCATGACTACCAATGATGTAAACCATAGAGATAAACAATCCCAAACCATCTCCAAGAATACAAACTTAAAACCTAGCACAACTCTTCTAAAACATACTATACTTATACCCAACTTCGGAACATCACAACTCCGGATTAAACCAACATATCGCTCTCAACTTTTACCACATTCTACTATACATATCCATAAAAACACAATAAAAAATCAAGTCCAACAAAGATCAATAACCCATCCAAATCTACCTCACAAAGCTAATGAGCGGATTTGGGCTCGTCGGTATCATAGGTCTGTTGGAGTCGACAGAAGAGGGAAGCGAGCCCCCTGGGTGCTGGTTCTGGAGTTGACACAAGAGGGAAATGAGCCATCAAAGGGTGCCGGTTCTGGAGTCGAAAAATGATGGAAATGAGCCATCCTGGGTACCGGTTCTGGAGTCGACAAAAGAGGGAAATGAGCTATCCTAGATGCCGGTTCTGGAGTTGATATAAGAGGGAAAGTGAGTCTGTAGCAGAAAAGCAAGGGAGGAGGAGATGTAGGCCGGACTCCCTTGCTCTAGCGGTCATGGTGGTCGGCGATACACTCCGTTGAGAGGGAGGAGTCCAAGAGGTTCCTGTTGCGTTTCTCGTTGCCGCGAAGAGGAGGGTGAAGGTTGCTGCATGCCGTGCAAGTCGTCGGTGGTGACGATGGCCTCGGTTGGGTGGAGTTGAAGTTGCGGTGGTTTCTTCCATGGTCGACCGAGAGGGAAGCGTATGGTTTCATTCCAAGCTGAGGCATAGAAATTAGGGTTCCGTAAAAATAAAGGGAAGGAGGCTGTAAACACACTCAGCCCAGCATGGCCCCAACTGCCTTCTCATAACGGGCCCGGATGGTCAATCTTCACGGTAATAGCCTTATCATCGGTTTAAGAATAGATCGATCGATGCGAGTATTTTATGTGAGTAAAGACCTCGCATAAATTAATAAAATATCGAAGAACTCGGCGTCACATAAAATAACGGAAACGTCCAAACCGGTCAAGTTCCGGTTTGTCTCGGAAATAACTAGAAATAAAATTTCTGGATATTACATCAGTTCCTCCTAAAAATAAGTTTTGTCCCAAAACTTAGAAGAAGACCTCACTAAATATAAGTTTTGCCCCGAAACTTACAATACGCCAATCATAAGGTCGACCTTCAATGCACAACAAAGGTACAAGTCCAATGAATCTACTCGCTACAACACAAGTTTCGTCATTTCCACATATAAATATCCCGCACATCAAGGTTACAATGAAACACGCATCGCTGACTAAGCACTTAAGCATGAAATAAACACGTAGTCAAACAATAACACACAAATACAAGGTTAAGCCCTAACTTGTCATTCCTGAGGTTGCAACTATCTTTGCATATATAGATCTCTGAAAGTTTATGTCTCATACTATCCACAATATCTCAGGTAGCCTCATCGACTTTTCCTTAAGCCACTAACTCCGAAATCTTTTCATGTACTTACATCCCAAGCGTCTGCTACCACGTACTAGAGTGGTAACTGGATATCTCACCGGTATCATCCGGCTCAACTTTCCGATCTTCTAATTTGATGACCTAACTCGTATCGGGTAGGTATCTCTCCATCTGAATCCGTGTAAAACTGGGGTTAGGGAAAGAGATACTCGTCAATTCATCACTTTTAAAGCTATTTAAAATCTCACATGGTTGCCAACAAAGGGTGAATCCTATTTCCAATTATCCTTTATAAACATGATAGCAACACAAACAAGCCAATACAATCTAACTAATACGCGAAATGAAGCTAAGTAAGTCCAAGGGACTTACCTCACACGAAGATAACCCAAAAGTCTCAACAATAACTCAGAGAACACTCAAGGAAACTCAGTTTCCCACAGGAAAGGAGCAAGGAAAGTCTATACGAACAAGCAACATGGATCAGGAACGGAACGGTTGCTAGAAGTCTATAACTTCTAGTCTCAACGATCTCTAAGAGATCTCCATAAGCTAAGGGCTCAACCTTAGTCTTACAGTAACTCAGGGAACAAGGAAAAGAACGAGGGAAAGGAAGGGAGGAAGCAGCTCACCAAAGACGGGAGCTACTGCAGAGAAAACCGCAGGGGTGGTGGACAGAGGCGCAGGGGCGGCAACACGTAGGGGCGGCTGGTGCAGGCGTAGGGGCGGCTGCACTTTAGAAGCTCTGTCGGGATTTCACTTTGATCGAACTCACAGCAAGGCAACCAAAGCTCGAACTTTTGGTTCCAACACGTCAAGGCTAAACTCCAAGGAGCCTGAAAACAACGAAGGGTCAACAACGGAACACTCCAGAAGAATCAAGGCTCATTCTTGATCCTTGGAGAAGAAGAAAAGAGAAGAACGAAAGGAAGAAACCAAAACAGAAGAAGAAGGCATGCAACATTGTAAGAATGTGGAGAAGAACCAGAAAGGATGCACTTACACGTTCAGCGAGGTTGCAGGAAGCAAAGACGACTGCAACTCTCTAGGGTTGAAGAAGACGATAGCAAGGAACGGGAAAATGGAGAGAAATAAGAGAATATATAGGGAGGGTTGGAACGCTAGACGGAAAGGGCGTCTAGGGTTAGAAAGGAAACAAGGAAACCGGCCCAAAAGATAGAATATCGGACATTCTATCTATGGAGGGAAGATAAAAAGAACGGAAGAAATATCAGAACGATCTGTCGTAAATCCGCAGGGGCGGATCAACACAGCCGCAGGGGCGGCTGGACGCGGGGGCGGCCCTCTTCACCGCAGGGGCGGTGAAGGCAAAAACCTAGGATCTTACAAATATAAAAGGATCATCTCTATGTCCCACTTCATCAAGAGCAACTGAAGTGAATCCAAACTCATCAACTTTGACTCCATTATTAGTTTCAACCCATGTGCAACACAACACCGGAATTTTGAAGTCCATAGAGTATATCAATACCCTTATGTGTTCGATAATACCGTAATAAGACATATTACCATACCTTGGGTTCTTGTCTTTTGCACTAGAAATGTGTGTCGCTTCTGATTCCAAATTAACGCCACAATTTTGAGTTTTGCTTTTATCAGATTGAGCCCTCGTATAGAAAGTATGATTATTAATAACAAACCCGGAATAACTCATCACTTAAAATTTTGGCCCTCGACACAACCATTTCAAGGTTCTTGAGATTTCTACTCCGGAACTTTCGAGCGTAATAACTCGATCTTTAAACCAATCAATAAAAGTTTTGTTATGTTCCCTTATAACCTAGTTCTCAGTTTTTCTTGGATTATTTCTCCTTACATATTCCATGTGCTCGACTACATATGAATCGATTTCATTTATATTATGTAGGACATATAAGTGGGCTGGTTTCCAAAACTTTTCACGATCAATGACTATTGTCTCATATCCAAGTGTTCCTCTCCCACTGAATTCTCCAAACTCCTGCACCTTTGGGAGACCGATAGCTTCAACATTTGCTAGATAGTCAATACAAAATTCAATAGACTCTTCGACTATATACCGTTCAATAATGCAACCTTCAGGGTATTGCCGATTCATGACATATCCTTTAAGATACTTCATAGCTCACTCAAATGGATACATCCAATGCAGATAAACCGGTCCACAAATCTCAATCTCTCATACCAAGTGAACAGTTAAGTGAACCATGATATCAAAGAAAGAAGGTGGAAAATAGATCTCCAATTTACAAAGAACCATGACAATCTCTTTCCGTAGATTAGGCAACTCATCGCGATCAATTACCTTACTGCACAGCTTCTTTAAAAACAAACAAAGTCTTATTATGGTATATCTCACATCCTTGGACAATATAGATTGGATATCCAATGGTAACAACTGTTGCATAAGTATATGACAATCATGTGATTTGAGACCTACTAACTTTAAGTCTTTCATTGAGATAAGGTTGCTAATATTTGAAGAGTATCCTTCAGGAACTTTGACATCACGAAGGAACTTACAAAAGATAGTTTTCTCTTCCCTTGACAATGTGTAACAAGCAGGTGGTAAAAAAGTTCGTTTTCCTCTTGCTTGTGGATGCAATTTTTCCTAATATTCATCTTGGCATACTCTTCTCTAACTTTAAGACCATCTTTTGTTTTCCCGGGCATATTCAGTAGTGTACCAATGATATTGTCACAAATATTCTTCTCAATGTGTATTACATCAAGACAATGTCTCACAAGAAGATCTTTCCAATAAGGAAGATAAAAAAAATCGATTTCTTCTTCCATCCATCTATACACGTGTTGTTTTCTGATTTTTTTCCAAATCTCACGTCTATTTTTTCCACAATACCAAACACTTCTTCTCTTGCTAGTGGTGTGGGGGCCGTTAAACCTTGAGCTGGAAGATTAAAGGGAAAGCGCGTCCACCTACGAGCATGATCTCTTTCCGGCAAGAATGATTGGTGCCCTACATAAATGATTTTATTACACTCTGTCAAGCGACAAGAGAATGTATCCTTTCCACAAATAGGACATGCAAGATAGCCTTTCACTGTATAACCAACAAGATTTCCTAACGCTGGAAAATCATTAATAGTGTAGAAAAACATGGCCCGAAGAGGAAAATTGTGTCCACGATGTGCAACATATACTTGAACACCTTGTTCCCACATTAAATTCAGGTCTTCAACGTTAAAACAACGCCAAGTTCAAAACCAGGTTGTTTTGGCCCATAAATCAACAAAGTTAGCATAATATATTTTCACTTCATACACAACGACGAAGGTAAATTGTAAATCACCAATAGTACTGGCCATGTACTATGACTTGCAGTTAGGTTGCAATGAGGGTTCATCCCATCCGTAGAAAGTGCAAGGCGGAGGTTTCTTTCTTCATTTCCAAACTCAAGATACATTTCATTGATTTTTTTCCATTGTGTTGCTTCTGTCGGGTGCCGAATTTTACTATCTTTCACTCTTCTATTTGCATGCCATGTTAAATTCTTAGTGTCATTAGGATTGCCAAACAACCGTCGAAACCTTGGAATGATAGACAAATACCATACACCTTTGCTGGAACGTTTTTCTTCTTGTATCGTGGTGTACCGCAATCAAGATTCGGACATCTATCCAATGAAGCATACTCATTTCGATACAAAATACAATCATTAGGACAAGCATGTATTCTCTCATAACTCATGCCCATGGAACACAAAATTTTC
Organism: Fagopyrum homotropicum; assembly: GCA_033239125.1. Classification (NCBI taxonomy): domain Eukaryota; kingdom Viridiplantae; phylum Streptophyta; class Magnoliopsida; order Caryophyllales; family Polygonaceae; genus Fagopyrum; species Fagopyrum homotropicum. The sequence goes on from BSWB01000005.1 coordinate 51,582,609, forward strand.
TTTGCATCATACGTACTCACAGGATGACAATTACCCTTTGGTAGAATTTCCGTAATTATCTCAAGAACCGCGGTAAAACTTTTATCGCTCCATCCATGTCTCACTTTCAGGTTATACAATCGTAGCAACGCATCCATCTTCGTAAATTTTGTACATCCAGCATACAAGGGTATTTTGGAATTTTTTACCAAATTATGAAACCCCTCGGGATCATCCGTAAAATTCTCCTCAATGTCCTCCATCATATCATCCAACCTATCATCCTCGAAAAGACTATCAACGTTGTCTTGGGGATTTTCATTATTACTACAATGCCTAGCTGTTTTCTCTCCATGCCATATCCATCGGGTGTAATCAGGAACAATGCCATGACATATAAGATGGTCCTTAACCTCGTCAACCTTAATCCACCTAGCATAATAGCAATCTTTGCATGGACACATCATCCTATTAGGATCACACCCATTTTCTATCGCAAATGTAATAAACTCCTCCACTCCTTCCGAATATTCGTCAGATAATCGACTTTTTAACATCCATGATCGATCACTCATTCTAAGTCAAAAAAACAAAAGAGAACACTAACTTATAAAAACGGAAGGAAAAAGAAGTAAAGTTGACAAAAATCTGGAAAAAAAAACCTGAACAAATGAATGAACATACTCCATTAATAAATGTATTGGCTGAGATAAATGTTAGCTTTCTACAGAATTCATTCTTTAATTGATATATTGTTTTCATCAAATGATGACCCTAAGAATTTTCATGTACAATCTCCAATATAGTTACATTAATCAGTTCAAGCACTAATCTATCAAGGTGTATCAAGTGAAAATGATGAGAAAGAAGAACAATCACATAACTATCATATTTTTTATCAATACGATCGAAAAGTTTCAGAAAGCTCTAACAAAAATACAGGAGTCCAACTGAAGGAATTGCCTCATCATCCAAGTAACAGGAAATCAAATCGACCATCAATCAAATTCATACTATTTTTTTTACATTCCTATAATTTTTGTGACTAGATTGACCATTTTAATTGATAACTAAGGGAATCCGAGAGAAGAAATTGCTAAGATACATTTAATTAGAGGAATCTGGAAAAATAAAATGTTTAATGAGATTTTACATCAGACTCTCACTAGGGTTCAGAGTCGATCTTGAAGGACAAATTCAAACACGGTATTTGTCACCCTCTTCAGTCTTCAAGATTAACTACATGCAAGAAATCTCGATCTAGTCACAAAAATTATATTGAAATGCAATTGTTGTGAGCAATAAAGGAAACAAGCAATCAATAACAACATGTAAAATCGCTATCTGATGATACCCAAGGAGATACACATCAGCTCACCCCAAAATAAAAAAAAATTGTCAATAACAACAACAATCCAGTTAATAATCTAACAAGCAAAATTTGTTTTGAGCAATAAAGGAAACAAGCAATCAATAATAGCAACAATCAATAACAACAACAATCTAGTTAATAATCTAAAAAATTCTCCACAAAAAGTTTCATTCTACAGTAAATAATCTATCAAACTAAACTGCTGAAAAATCAACATGTTTACAAAATAGGATATGCTTCACTTTGCTGATAGAACCTTGCTCATGTGCTTATATTAATGCATGGACCTGCACTATTTCAACTAGCAAGTTTAATGCCGCCAATGACATACTTCAACCATATCAAAATGCTTTATAACCCATGGCTACTTAGTTGGGTCTGCATTCACAAATAGAATAAAAAGAAATCTAATATGTTTACTGTTTTTCTCTTTTATCACTTAGACATTTTCTCAAACACATAGAATGCATCTTAAATCATTTATACAATATTTGAAGATAGTTCAATCACCTAATCTCTAAGCATCGTATAGCACACATAAACATACCTAAAAATTGCACCTCAATCTGAACTTGTACACCATAATCAATACTTTTCAAACATTAAAAAAAATGAATACAGTTGAATGCATGCAACAAAATGTAGAAGCTCAGTACATGATGGAGGGATATAATACGAGTCTTGAGAGGGAGGATCTTGTGAAGGCCGAGTATTCGAAGTTGAGGAAACAAGGGTCATTTGGATCATCTTATTACTCGTGTTCGGATTCCGCTGAATATGAGAATGTTTCAGAGGTTGTAATCGCAACAGATCTGGATTACAAGGAAGAGGGTGTACTGGACATCTTATTACTCGTGTACTGGATAACTAGTTGATACATTCAGATAATGAACTTGAACTAGAATGTTGTTGTTCATGATAGATATTATGCCACTTTTCTAACCTTGATATTGTTTTGATATTGAACAGTGGAATTCTATGGTTTTATCGGCAACAAACTAGAAATGGTATGACCACTGAATTAGTAATTAGTGTAAACTTATTCTATTTTTTTTTGTAGCATATCAATTGTTATCCATTTGTTCTTTTTTTGTAGCATATCAATTGTTATCCATTTGTTCTTTATAATATTATGAAGTTGTAGATCATGGAAAGGAAAGCAGGACAAATCTGATTGTGCTTGTGTTTTGCGCACATGAAGATTTTGTTAACTATATCAGCAGTTACAAAATAAAGGAATTTTGACCTTTCACCTGAGATTTTAGTGTCACTTATAGCTGATGTTTTGTATCCTTCAAGGTCTAAAGAATGTAAAGAATGAAAAAAGAAATAAATAGACTTACAAGTTATAACCCACAAGTTTCCTTTTAAACAAAGAAAAAGGCAATACTTTGACTTGGAACCAACAAATTACGTCCCATCAGAGAAATGGTGTAGGTGAATATTAAAGCTACAATTACTTACATCATAAGAGTTCCTATAGCTGGTATATAAGGAACCTAACAAATTGAACGTGCTATTATACTTTATCAATGTCATGTATCTTTTGAAATTAAATTTTTTGGTCTGTTTGATTTAAAATTTGATTTTCTTAAGAAGTTTGTGACATTCATTGAGCTGAAAAATAGGTAGAAGTTAGCTAGAACTGCTCATTCATTATTACCTACAAAAAATGCTGAGCTCACCACTATACTCCGTCTTGGAGCCGGAGCATGTGCAAGAATTATAGCCATGTCAGCAACCTACCCCATGGACATGGTTCAAGGTCGTTTAACTATCCAGGTATATTTGTGAATACTCATCGCAATGCCGTATACTGGTTGCTCCTTTGCGCTGTTATAGCCAACACGTGTTGTCTCTATGTCTTATTTGCAGACAGAGAATTCCCCTCATTAGTACACAAGTATAGCCAATGCCCTTAGAACCGTATTCCGAGAAGAAGCTGCTCGGGCTTTATACAGGGGTTGGCTTCCTTCCATTATAGGTGTGGTAAGTAACATCACTGTACTAAACCTTCTCAGATCTCTCAGATTTTGCTAAGAAGAATAGCATCCACAACCATGTACTTCTTCCTATGAGTTATATCATATTTAGTCATGCTCATTGCTCAAAACCAAAATTTTAAATTATCTGGACTAAGGAACGGCTAAGAAGAATAGCAGACTTCACAAGCTACCACTTCGGTGGATTGGTCGCAACCTGCTGCTGGAATTTTCACGAGATCTCATAGAAGGCCTTTTGCTACTGTTGAGTTGCGAGAGAGTGGTGAAGAAGTAGTGGGAGATGGTAGAGTGGACCAGATCAAAGATGACATTGATTTAACTCAAACTGAAGTTTCAGGGGAAAATGTAGCGGAGGAAGGAAGGAAGCTTTTGCGAAACAAGCAAGTCATGAAAGAAAGATTTGATGAATGGGACGAAGCATATAGGGTGGAATGTGAGCAGCGCAAAAGTGATGAATGTTTTATGAGGTTGGCGCTTGAGGAAGCTAAAAAAGCTGCCGACTTGTGGGAGGTCCCTGTTGGGGTTGTTTTTGTGCAGGATGGGAAAATAAGCGCCAGTGGTTATAATTTGTATAAATTCTAGAACTTCGTTTTGTGTCTTGTAATGGAAAATCATCTTTGTCATTTGTATCTGATGTTTAAACTTCTTTCAGTGTGGAGGACTTGAGGGACTCTACAGCCTATGCAGAAATGATATGTATATGCGAGGCTTCAAACGTTCTTAAAACACGGAGGCTTTCGGTAATTTTGTTTCTTTTTATGCGGTGTCCTTTTGATTCTTGGATGCTTATATTGAGTACCGTATATTTACACCCAAAACTAAAAACATTATTCTTAAGTTATGTGATTTGAACTGTTTGTTGGAAAAGTATGCCCCTTTCTGCTCAGGGTACCACACTATATGTAACACTGGAGCCATGCGCCATGTGTGCTGGTGCAATACTTCAAGCAGGAATTGGTACACTTGTCTATGGCGCACCTAACAAACTTTTAGGTGCTGATTGCAGCAGGATTAGGTACCTCTCCGTTCTCTTCATTGTCTCATTTATTACTACTAAAGTTCTTAGTTAGTATTCACTTGTTCAATTGCTCTTTTGGTTTGAAAGATTTAATGCTTTAATTTCTTGGTTTATTCGGGACTGAGGAAATAGTTTTTACTTTATAATACTCAATATATTCAAATTTCACAAAGTGAAATGACAAACACACTCCTCAATTAAATCCTTTGAATTTCAGGATAATTGCTTACCTCATTTCCCCTTTATTTTTTTGAACTGCCATATTATATTCATCTAAAGTAAATCCACAAAAGCAAGATCAACTAGGGCTTGCAACAGTTTTCTAAAAGATAAACTTAGGCATAGGGGCTCCGGAGCATAGCACTTGAAAATTTTTATAAAAAACAATATTCATATCCAATATGTTTGTTACCCTAGATTCATCTTTTCTAAGTTCTTCTTGGGTTAGAGCCCGGTACGAGACCGATCTCTATGGCTCCTTATCGTATGGCGCCTATCGAGATGATTGACTTGAAGAAGCAGCTCGAGGAGTTAGCAGAGAAGGCCTTCATCCGCCCTAGTGTGTCTCCTTGGGATGCACCAGTCCTCTTCGTCAGGAAGAAGGACGGGTCAATGAGGTTATGTATCGACTACCGAAAGCTGAACAAGGTGACGAACAAGAACAAGTACCCATTGCCCTACATCGACGATCGTTTGGATCACTTGTATGGAGCTTCAGTGTTTTCGAGGATCGATCTGAGATCTGGATACCACCGGCTGAGGGTGAGAGAGCAGGACATAGCCAAGACGGCATTTCGAGGATCGATCTGATATCTTTTGGATCACCTACAAATGCGCCCGCCGTCTTCATGGAGTTGATGAACAACATCTTCATCGACTTCCTAGACCAGTTTGTAGTTGTCTTCATAGATGACATTCTAGGATATACTCTTGTAGTAGAGAGGAGGATGCAGGACACTTGAGGATCGTTCTTCATGTCTTACAAGATAGAGAGCTTCTCTCTACGCCAAGCTCTCTAAGTGCGAATTCTGGATGTCCGAGGTATCATTCCTTGGTCACATCGTTTAAGCCGAAGAGATCAAGGTAGATCCGACGAATATTGAGTAAGTAGCATCTGGGCCGCCTCCTAAGAACATCAAGGAGGTACGCAACTTCTTAGGATTGGCGGGTTACTACCGGCATTTTGTTTAGGGCTTTTTAGTTATCGCCCGACCGCTCACTTCCCTGCTAAGGAAGTCTACAAGGTTTGTATGGTCCGAGCCGTGCCTGCAGAGCTTCGAGGAGCTGAAGAAGTGGTTGACCTCTACTCCTATTCTAGCTCAGCCTGAGGGCATTGAGGACTTTGTGGTTTACAGCGACGCATCCAACCTGGGCTTGGGATGTGTTCTGATGTAGAGGGGTAAGGTGATTGCTTATGCATCTAGACAACTGAAGACGTACGGGGAGAATTACCCTACCCATGACCTTGAGTTGGCTGTTGTGGTTCATGCTTTGAAGATTTGGAGACATTATCTGCACGGAGCTACATGTCAAATTATCACAAACCATACGAGTCTGAAGTACATATTCACTCAACGGGAGTTGAATAACTGCCAGCGCAGATGGTTGGAGTTGATCAAGGACTTCGACCTTGAGATCTTATATCACCCGGGGAAAGCTAATGTGGTAGCAAATGCCCTTAGTAGGAAGACTCCCCGAGAGATGGCGATTGCTCAACCATAATTACAACGGGATCTTGCATGGCTAGAGATGGATATCCACTTCCCAGATTTTGACAGCCAGTTGTCCACCTTGGAGATAGTACCTGATTTGTTGGACGAGATTTGACCGAAGTAGAAGAGTTGCCCAGCTTTGACACAGATCCGAGACCGGATGTCTTGAGGAGAGGCACCGAAGTTTGCAGTTGGTGCTAATGGGATCTTGAGACGTCAGAAGCGTGTTTGTGTGCCTTCAGATTGAGAGTTGAGACAGAGTATCCTTCATGAGGCTCACTCTTAACCTTACTCAGTACACACTAGTATGAATAAGATGTATCAGAATATCAGACGGTCTTTCTGGTGGGGAGGTTTGAAGCTAGACGTCGCGAGGTATGTAGCTCAGTGCGCGACTTGTTAACAAGTCAAGATCGAGCATCATAGACCAAGAGGGAGCTACACCCACTTCCCGTACCTTAGTGGAAGTGGGAGGACATCTCTATGGATTTTGTGACCGGTTTGAGATGGAGTCGAGATTTTGATGCTATTTGGGTGATAGTAGATCGATTGACAAAGACCGCAAGTTTCATTCCGATCAAGGAAACGTAGCCGGTGAGTCGATTGGCAGAGGAGTTCACTAGGCAGATAGTGAGACTTCATGGAATACCTAGGACTATAGTCTCTGATAGAGACGGGCGGTTCACATCGAGCTTCTGGTAGTAGGTTCATGCCGCCCTAGGTACGAGTCTGTATTTTACGATTGCTTATCATCCTCAGACTGATGGTCAGTCTGAGCGGACCATCTAGACTCTAGAGGACATGTTTCGAGCCTGCGTGTTAGACAGTGGACAGGTGTGGTTAGATCACCTTCCCTTAGTAGTATTTTCGTTTATCAACAGTTGGCACGCATCGATCAGGATGGCTCCTTATGAAGCTTTATACGGACAGAGATGTCGTACACCGTTGTGTTGGGATGAGCCGATTAGTGCTAGCGGAGTAGCACCTGAGCAGATACAAGATGACATGGCTCGAGTATCAGTGGTCCGAGAGTGGGTGTTAGCAACGCATCAGTGGTCTGGAGTTCCGAGTTGGAGCTCAGGTTTGGTTGAGAGTATCCCCGACACGAGGCGTCATATGTTTCGATATCAAGGGGAAGCTCAGTGCCCGATACGTCGGACCGTTCAAGATTCTTGAGCGACTTGGAGAGGCAGCATACAAACTTGCTCTGCCACCGAGACTCGAGGGTGTTCTCCCAATCTTCCATGTGTCTCGGATACGGGAGTACATACCAGACCCGAGACACATCATCAGTTATGAGGATCTAGTGATCGATCCAGACCACACATGCTCGTAGAGCACCCGGTGGCTGTCTTGGAGCGTAGTACAAGACGCTTGCGTTCGAAGGACATACCGATGATGAAGATTCGGTGGTCAATGCGAGGAGCTGATGAGGCAACTTGGGAGACTTAGAATAGTATCCAGACGAACTATCCGGAGTTTTACGCTGAGTTGGATGCACCTTTAACGTAGTCGTTTTGTTTTAGTTTTCCCTCTATTGCGTTGCGTACGCTTTTTGTGATGTTTTGAGCTACGTGCCCCGAGTGGGAGTATATGAGTTCAGTTTTGTTTCTGTGTGTAGTTGTGATCGTTGGCTTTTGATAAATTTGGGACGAAAAGTCTTTTTAGGGTATCTGATGTAAGACCCCAGTCTTTCGCATTCACTGCCCCCGCGGTGAAGTGTGCCGCTCTGCGGTAGGCCGCACCCGCGGCAGGGTCAGCCGACCCTGCGGCTAACTACATATCGCACCCGATCTTTTGTTCGTTCGTTTTTATCTTCTTTCCATAGATAGAAGATCCAATCTTCTATCTTATGGGCCGACTTCCTTATTTTATTCTTAACCCTAAACGTCCTTCTTCTATCTTTCCACCCCGTCTCTATATATTCCCGTCTTTTCTTCTTTTTCCCGTTTCTTGCTTAAGTCTTCTTCAACCCTAGAGTGCTCTAGCCGCCACCTTGCTTCCTGCGACCTTGCTAAACGTGTAAGTTCATTTCTTCTGGTTTCTTCTTCACGTTCATATAGTTGTTGCATGTCGTTCCCTTCTCTTTGGCTTCTTCCTTTCGTTCTTCCTATTCTTCTTCTCCAAGGATCAAGATCGAGCCTTGATCTTTGTTGTTGGTTCTGTTGTTGATATGTTGATGTTCACAGACTCCCTTTGTTATGTCTTGAAGAGTTGGATCTAAGGTTCAAGCTTTGGATTCTTTGCTGTGAAGTTTCTGTCGAGAGAAACCTCGACAACGCCGTATGTCAAGCAGCCGCCTCGGCGCCTGCACATCCCCACCCTCGTGGCCATCCGCCCCTACGTCTGTCCAGCCGCCCCTGCGGTTTTCTCTGCAGTAGCTTCCGTCATTGGTGAGTTGCTTCCTTCCCTGCTTTCCTCGTTCCTTTCGTGGTTTCTTATGGTTGTTCCTTGTCCCCTGAGTTAGCTATAAGACTAAGGTTGAGCCCTTAGCTTGTGGAGATCTCTTAGAGATCATTGAGACTATAAGTTATAGACTCCTAGCAACCGTTTCATTCCTGATTTGTGATGCTTGTGTGAACAGGCTTTCCTTGCTTCTTTCCAGAGGGAATCTAATTCTTCTCTGAGTTGTTAGCTGAGTTGTAGACTACCTTTGAGTGAGGTAAGTCCCTTGGACTTACTTAGCTTCATTCCGTATATTGGTTTGAGTGTTTGGCTTGTTTATGTTGTTTATCATGTTTATAACGGATAACCGGAATAGGATTCACCCTTTATAACCTTAACTGGCCCAAGTGTATGATAACCGGGCAGTGACCACTTGTCTAGTTCTACAGGAGACTAGAATGTGCTTTTGCAAGCCATGCCCGTAGGTAACGGATAGTACTAATCTATTCCTATTGGTAGACGGAAGCGGAGACGAGTTTCGGTAGATTCTCGTGTGACAAAAGAAGTTATATTAGTATTGGGTAAATTAATGAAAGATAATAACCGGTTGTGTGCAAGCATGCTATGTGTTTCCTTTCCCTTATGTATGTTTGTGCCTTTACGTTCTTTCTGATATCAAGAATGTTAGCAAAAGGTTTATACCGTCGTTGTAGATGTTTCACAGGTTCAGGATGCTGCTGAGTGATCCGGATGGTGTGGTCAGCCGGGATTCCCGTACATTATAGGACGGGATCGGGTTTATGTTTATGTTTTGCTTTTCATTTTTTGTTTTGAACTCGGTTACGAGTCTTTTACGCTTTCCTTTTTTTATACCTTTTCTTTTATATTGAGTTTTGGTTTTCATTCGTGTGTGCCTTGTTGTAAGATCCGTTGTGTTGTTGCTGCTCTGAGGGTCGGAACCCATTGTGTGGTCCTAGCCCGTAGCGCTTTGAGTTCCTAGAACTTGGGGTGGTACTCATTCTTTTTGGCTGAAATTTTGATATGATATAGTCGGCATATTGTAGAAGATCATACTAAAATTTGAGAGGAATCCGAGTTACAGTTTAAGAGTTATGGTGTCCCAAAGTAGAGACCTTGAGCAGTTTATAGGTTGTTTTGAATTGTTGAGAAAACTGCTTGTGATGCAATTTTGTGGTGCAGATTTGATTGGGTTATATTGTTCGGTTTGACTTGAATTTTAGATATGTCATATTTAGGATTTCATAGTTGAATATATCAAAGCTTGAGAGGATTCCATCAAGAGGTTTAGTAGTTTTGATTTTTCAAAGTCGGGACTGTAAGTAGTTTTCTTGATGGTTGCTGAATTTTTCTAAGTGATTGGAAAATATTCATGTTGATGCAGTATTGGGATCCAGAGATGAATAAGTTAGATATCTCGGTTGGTCATGAATTTTTTATATGTTGTAGAGGGTTATGCATTTTTCGAGGTATCAAAAGTTGAGGTTGACAAGAACTTTTCCTTAGGTCGTTTTTATCTTATCAAAATTATTGCCCAACTTAACACTAAAGCAAATATAGAGGTTAAGTAGGGGTCGAACCCAAGAGAGTTTGGTTGATATTTATATTCAATTCAATTATTGATTATGTAGAAAATTAAAGGGGGGGGTGGGGGGTTGGACTGAATCGATGCAAAACAAAGTAAGAAAGCAAGTAAGAAAATGAATAAGATGATGATGAATAGACTACAGTAGGTTGATTCTTAGCATGCAAGACTACTTTGGTTGGTTCCTTTAACAAGTTTTCAAACAATGTTCCCGTCTTGATCATATGTATGTGTTGAGCCAACCGGCATCAACGCAACTTAACAAGTTTAGTGTTCCGTACACTTACAAGAACAAATCACAAGTTAGCTTTCAAACAAAGACAAAGGGATATAAAGAGAAGAGTAAAAACCATTAAACTTTTCTTCATATTTGTATTCCTTTTCCTTTAAACACTAAGGTGATCAATCTTAAGTGAGTAGAAAACATGCAATTAGATAAATGAAGCTCAAGGAATACAAAACATACTGAATAAAACTTAGATTAAAAAGGACTTACAACCAAAGCAGCAATGCAACTTTAAAACAACCCAATGTAGCAAGGCAATTAGAAACTCATCACACAAAGGAAGTAAGAGAAAAAAGAGAATAAAATGGGGAAATAATGGATGATTCTAGCAATCAGCCATAAATGACCGGCCTAAACAGCCACCTTTAATGTCATAAAGGTGGTCCAAACAGCGAGAGTAATGTCTCTGTCGCACAACCGCACGGGCGGCCTTCAGGACCGCAAGGGCGGTTTAGGCGAAAACGCTTGAAGTTCTTCGTGGTGGCAGGGGCGGCTTGGCAATTCCGCAGGGGGGTCTTTAATGTTCTTCAAACGTCTAACTCTTCATCTTTCTGTCGCTTCTGATGTCGATCCGCACGGGCGGCCCAATGTCACCATAGGGGCGGTGACACTGGCTCTTCGGCTTCACAGCTCCGCAGGATGGTCCGCAGGTAGAGGCGTAGGGGCGCCGGTCTTTGGTTATTCAGGGTAAATCACCGTAGGGGCGCCATGGAGGGACGCAGGGGCGTTGATAGTCTTCGTTCCGGGCGCCGGCGAAGGCGCAGGCTGCGTTCCGGAGTGTAGTGTCACCCGCAAGGGCGGTGACACTGCTCCGCGGGGGCGGTTTGGGACCAGAGACTTGTCTTCGTGGATGATCTTCAACTCCCAAGTTCCTCTAACTTCTCTTTTAGTTTCTTTTTTGTTTCTTCTTTTGGATTAAGAAGTTAGTGGCACAAAACGACTCTAATGCAATAAAAAGACTCTAAAAACTAACCTAAATGATAGTGATTCCATCACCTATCAAACTCCCTCATACTTAGACCTTTAACTCGTCCCGAGTAAAACCAATGACAACAGTTCATACTCAAAGGCCTTAGGAAGCATAGGTGAGAGGCATAGATGATGGAGACAACACAAAAACTAATGAAGGAAGAAGGAAAAAGAGAGAAAATGAGAGAAAAAGGGTGAGAAAGCTACCATCCTTATCGCTCCAAGAGTGACCTACCCGGAAAACCTCCTTATGACTCCCCTTCATATGCCGCCAAACGTCGGAAGAGAAACCTACACTCGGTGTCGCTCATTTTTCGAAGGCGCCCTTTTGGGTTTTCACCTTGAGACTCTTCTTCTTTTCATTGTGATCTCACTTAATCCTCACATCCCTCAAGTCCATTTTTGCACCAACCTAATGTTGGTTGGACTACCTTCTTTTTGCCTAAACTGCCCTTTTGGGTTTTCGGTTTATCCAAGGATTTGCATGCCTTTTTTTCATTTTCTTTGGCATTTTCTTCTTTTTTTTATATATGAATTTCAAACTGAATTACCGAACATGAAAACTCAAATCAAACACAAATCAAAACAACACAAACAGCCTATACATGCATATGATATTCCCTCCTCCATACTTGAAGCACACTTTGCCTTCAAAGTGGAAAATGAAGCAAAGATAAATGTGGAGAAAGGAAAAAGATGATACCCACTAGTGGGATGGTCTGGCTGGACCATCCGGACCCTCCTCCGGGGGATATGGGAAGTGTCGGAAGAAGTGCTCCTGCCGAAGGTAGATCTCGTCAATGCGGGCCTACTGAGTGTCCATCCGGATGCCAAATGAGGTCTCAAAGTTGGTTTGCAAAGCCAACTACTGAGCCTCTAGTTGCTGCTACTGAGCCGCCTACCAAGCGTCCAGCCTCCGGTCAAAGTGGGAGGTCATACGAGTGGCAAAGCTGGACTGCCACACCTGCTGCTCAAGCATGGTCCGTTGGTACTCGGTTTGCCAGGCCTGATGCTGAGTAGTCAAGGCCGCCATTTGAGCCTTAAGGCTCTCAAGTGTGGGACCATCATTTGGTGCTACAGTGGGCATCTCCTCTTCATTTGGAATGGGCATGTGATCCTCATGAGGAGCCGGGCTAGAGCTCGCTGCGTGTCTCTCCACAGTGGCCACCTGAGGCCGCCTTGGTACAAATGGATCCGCCGGGATGTACAACTCTAACAGCTCATCTCCAAAGGGAAGCAATCGGGGAAGGTATGTGATATGGCTCCCATCTACAAATGAAAGCTAAAAAAGGTTCTCCCCGTCCCTCTTGAGGAGCTTGCACCTCCTAAGCTTCCCCTCCGTGTAAAGTGGGGCCTCCAACCCATCCTCAAGGCCGGAAAGGTCCATCACCTACTCGGCGATCAAAGAGATCACCCCACCACCAACGATATCCCTTGGCTCGTTCATCCTAATCCTCTTCAAAGCGGTAAGGAAGAGTTATAGCCAATGCGGCACCTTCTCGCTCATCGGAAGGCAGGCGTAGAGCAATGGAAGGTGCTTAAGAGTGACCCTCTTCAACTCTTTATGTCGATAGAAGACACTCATTATGATCTTCGAGAGGAGTCTCAAGTAGGGGTGAGTGAGTTTATTGGAGTACTAACCGCCGGCATGAAACTTGGATCCTGTGGCGGCCTACCAAAACTCACAAAGGTTGGGTGTCGGAACGGTCTCCCACCAATTTTTTGAGGGGTTGAGAGTCACCCCAAAAGCCTCCTGCAACTGGTAGTAGTCAAGTGTGTATTTCTGCTTGTTGAGCTTGAAGGTAAGTCCAACACACACGTGATCCTCCTTCTCCATGGTGATGGTGGCTATGAACTGTCGGCTAAGCTCGGGATATGTTGGAGCACTCTTTTTCAGCAAATCCCCGAGCCCAACGTTGGTGAGGAAGGACTGCATGTACAACCCAATCTTGCACAATCCCGTAATGAGTTTTCTCAGCCTCCGACATCTTATACTTCTTCAGTGGTTCCATTCTTGCAAGCGATTAAGCAAAAGAATTAGAAACTTCAAAAACAAAGAAAGACGACAAACCCTCTATTGCTATTTCCGTAGGGGCGGCAGATGGATGCGCATGGGTGGTGAGGCGCATGGGCGGATCCTTGCAGGCGCAGGGGCGGGAGAAGTGCAGAGGGCGATTTTCTGACAGCAGCAAAGGTGGTGGAGCTGGGGCGTGTTCCGGTGGATGCTAGTTGGTGGCGATGTCTATGGAGGTGGTGGAGAGTGTGTGTGGGTGGTGAGGGGTGTAGTAGCGTTGAGGGTTTTGAGAGATTGAAGGGTTGTGGCGGTTGGGCGAGGGAGAGGGTGGCGCAGGGGTGTCTGCTTCCGCGTGGTGGTGACATTGAGGAGGTGGCGTAGGGGGTGTGAGCAACGGTGGTGTGTGAGCGAGGGATTTGGGTGCAGGGGCGTGGGCTTGTGGAGTGAATGCGGGAGAGAGAAATGAGTGGTGGGTGAGGGAGGAGAAGGGTTGGTGGGGTAGGTGTAGGGTATTTCGGGATCTCTTTTTTTTTCTTTTCTGGGTAGACCCGCAGGAGCGGGGGCTTGTCGCCACGGGGGTGGTGACAAGGAAGAGGAGGGGCGCAGGCTCAGCGCCGGGGGTGGCGTTGAGGATGCGTGTTAAGGGTGGCCGTCGCAGGGGTGTAGGGGTGGCACCGTGGGGGCGGTGACAGGGTTGTTGCAGACGCAGGCCTAGTGTCGGGGGCGGCATTGGTGTTAGCATGAAATATTGTGATATTTTAGGCACGTTTTCTAAACGTATTTGATTCATATTGATAGTCTTTGATTGAACTTTATGCATATGTGAGCTAGTATTACCTATATTGTCGATATGGATGTCTACACTAGTTCTATGTTGATTATAGGTGATTTGGAGCTATTTCCGAACGGAATCGAGCAAAGGAGAGTTGAGTTGATATGTCCATAGATTGAGGACATTCTTTGGAAGCAATTTGGAGTCTTAGCTAGAGGAATGCACGAGTTTAGGGAAGAATCACGTTCTTGCCCTAAATTACGCCCTAAAATACGGCCGTATCACAAACCACGTTCAGAATTACGGCCGTGGATTTGGAGTCAGAAATTCATGTTCATTCCAGGGGATTACACGGCCGTGGAACATGACTTGCAAACCGTATTTGTTTCCACGCTCTAAATTACGGTCGTGGAACACTTCCACGACCGTGATCTTGGCGAATCTTTTCGCCACACTTTGAAGCCACGATCTTTTAAAGATTGGGCCAGGCCGACATTTTGCCCTACACTATAAAAAGACGGACGAAGCAAGATTCCGTCACCTTCGCTACCCCGTTTACCCTCATTCATCGCCGCTTAGACACGAGGACGTTTTGCTTAGCTTGCTTGGAAGCAATTGACATCTCTTTGAAGAGATCGAAGTTCGTGTTTGGAATTTCTCTAATCTCGCACATTTGGTGGAGATTGTTGTTGAGATCTCCGGATTTGCGGAAGATCGAAGTTCTTGGAAGATTTTGCAAGAAGATCTCTCTTCTTGATTAGGTTTGATTTGGAAAACGGATTGACATCCCGTTTTCTTTTCTTTCCTAGGATTACGATTGCTTGTTCTATTGTGAATCTTTTGACATTGCCTGGTCTCTTTGTGACTTTGAGATTGAATTGAAGATTATTGGAAGTTCTTGGAAGTTTTCATCTTCTTATCTTTTAATTCTTGAATTGATATCAACATGACTGTTATTGGCTAAAAACCCTTAACAATTCTAAGGTGAAGGGTTGATAGTTGTGGCATAGATGATGATAGATCGATCGCAAACAGATTAGACCCTGAGAGTTAGAGAATTATCGCCGACAACCCTAAATTACGGGCTGTTCTTGAGTCCACGGCCGTGGAACCTCAAGAACTAACCGTGATTTCCTTTAAGTTTACGAATCTGCTTTTACTTTAATCTAAAGTTAAAGATTGGCTTTAGCTTAGTTTAGACTTGTCTTTTCTAGGTGGTAGTGAAGCCTCAACAACCTCTACCTCAATTGTGAGTGTCACAACCTCAATCGGTTAAGTTAGTCTTGATCCTTGGGTTATAGGTTTGGGTATTTGACACCAATTCTCGTCTCTAGAATCCTTCTATATTGAGCCTCAACAACCTGTATAGAGAGTGCCTTGTAGGTGAGTTATATAAGGTTTTTAGAACTTCACCGTACGATTACCTTACATTAGTATACCTTTGCATATCTCAACTCTGTCTTTACATCATTAAGTATATCTTGAATCGATTGCCACAGCTGGATACCTGGATCTTTAGGATTGTTGTTTTCCCAATAATTTGCAAAACTCTCATATTTACTTGCTTGATAACCTACAATCGAGTTCGTTCCCCCCAAATCCCTGTGTTCGATACTCTGGAATTCTTGCTTAACTATATCGATCCGTACACTGCGGGTTCGCTGCTTGATTCTAGTTTTATAAATTTAAAACTTATTTGCACACACCTCTAGGGGCGAACAAGTTTTTGGCGCCGTTGCCGGGGATTTGGTTTAGACCGAATCCGGTAACCGGTTGTCAAGCTTGGGAGCTTGCTCTCGTTATTTGATATCTCTTTGAGTGCATGCGCAGGTCTAGGAACACCGCAGATCTCTTACCTCTTGATCAAGAGCTAGAGAAAACCTTGAGGCAAAAGCGCAAGGAAAAGAAGATGGCCGAAGAACACGAACGTGACCTTCAAACGGAGTTGGCGGAGAAGGAAGCTCAACTCCGATGGAATGAGACTCTCCGCCAGGATGAGATGGATCGTCATCAATCTCAAGTCAACGGTCTACAAGACATGATCTTCCAAATGAGGATAAAGATGAGCGACCTTGAGAATAAGGTAGTCAAGAAGCCCTCAAGAAGGAGATCAAGGTCTAGAAGAAAAAGCCACTCATCCGCTGATGATAGTGATTCTTCCATGCCACCGTTGGAAGAGATTGATCCCACGATCAATATGAATCCTTTCCATCCACAAGGAGCTGCTAATCGCCGCATTCCGCCTAGGAACGCAAGAGTCGAACGTGTGGATAATGAGCCTAGAACTCTTGGCCAGCGGATGGATCCAACACAACAACCACGCCGCTTGGGTGTGAATTTTGATGCTGAAGATATGCAAGGGTTTAGCTTTAACCCTCAAGTTATTACTCTTGTTCGCCAAAGCCAATTTGGTGGTACAAGTGCTGAATCTCCACACCAACACTTGCAAAACTTTGAGTGTATGATGGAGACAATGAGACCGAAGAACGCTACTACCAACAGCTATAAGCTCAAACCTTTCTTTTTCTCTTTGAAAGGGAAAGCGTTGTCATGGTATCAAGCTCTTCCCAATGGGAAGCTAAACACGTGGGAAGACCTTTCTGCGGAGTTTCTCACTAAATTCTTTCCGCCCTCCAAAACGGCGGAACTTAGAGGTAAGATTAATGCTTTTTCCATGAGACCTAACGAAAGTTTGTTTCAATCTTGGGAAAGGTTTCAGGATTTACTCCTGGATTGCCCTCATCATGGCATATCCAAGCTTGCCTTGCTGGAAATCTACTACAAGGGGCTGGATGCGGGAACGCAATTCAACCTCCAATCCCTCTCGTGCGGAACATTCATGGACATGAGAGAAGATGACGTTTGGGACTTCATTGAGAAGCAAGCAAGAGTCATAGAGAAGTATTCCCACCGAAAAGCGGAGGGAAATCGTGTGGAGCAAGGAGCGAAGCTCACACATGAAGCTCAAAATCAGATTTTCTCCCTCAACAATGAGATCAAAGAGTTGAAGGAGACTATCAAGACCAACTTCCCAAAGCAACAAGAGAAGGATGTTGGCTATTTGGGCAACAACAATGGCGGTGATAACACCAACCGCAACAACAATAACCGGAACAATAACCGGAATAACAATTGGAATGGAAATAACAACAACCGGAACAACAACAATTGGAACAACAATCGGGGTTCAAACAACAACAATTGGCGCTCCAATCAACAAAATTCCGGTAACTCCTATCCTTCCAATTCAAATTCGCTAACTCCACCTTCCTCTTCCTCTACTCCTTTGAAAAGCCAGGGGCAATCATCTAATGGAGGAAACAATACGGGAAAGGAGAAGTCCGATCCCATGTTGGAAACAATCTTGGGAAAGCTTCAAGGGTTGGAGAACCGCCTCATCAAGGTTGATGATCAAGTCTCTAAGGTTGACAAAGCTCAAAAAGTTTTGGAAAACCAATTGTTCAACCACGCGGAGGAAGTTCCTAGAAATCAAGGGAAACTTCCAGGAAAGACGGAGGACAACCCTAAGGGAAGGGTAATGGCGATCACAACTAGGAGCGGAGTGACTACCACCGATCCGCAGCCTACGTTCGTTGAAGTCCCCGTAGAGAAGGACAAAGGAAAGGGGAAGGAGAAGGAAGATGTCTATGTTCCTCCTCCAACTTACAAACCTCCCCTACCGTTCCCTCAATCTAGAGCGCGAGCGCGCCTAGATAAACAATTCGGTAAGTTCATAGAACTCATGAGCAAGCTGCATATTAATATACCCTTCATTGATGCTATTGTAGGTATGCCGGCTTATGGCAAGTTCTTGAAGGAGCTTCTCTCCAACAAGAGGAAGCTAGAAGATTTCGGTGAGGTCAAGATGAGTTCGGATTCTTCGGATCTCATCAAGACTATGAAGGAGAAAATGCCCCCAAAGTTAAAGGATCCGGGGTCATTTTGCATTCCCATTGGAGTGGGAGATGTCACATACGACGCTTTATGTGACTTGGGAGCAAGTGTGAGCATCATACCACTTGCATTATGTAGGAAGATCGGTTTAGGCAATCCTAAACCGGTCAAGATGACGTTATACATGGCGGATCGATCCATCACTCGCCCCGTCGGTATTGTAGAAGACGTCCCGGTCAAGCTAGGTAAATTCTTTGTCCCCATTGATATTTTCGTGCTTGACATTCCTGCAGATAGTCCGGTCCCGATTATACTCGGAAGACCATTTCTTGCAACTTCCGGCTGCATGGTCGATTGCAAGAATGGGAGACTCGCTTTTGATATGGGAGAAGAGAAAGTAGAGTTCGTTCTTTCCACTCTAGTAAAGGAGCCAATCTTTGATGAGGATATTTACGATATCCAAGATGAAGAAGGTTTGTCTAGGGAGGAGGTAAGTGCGATTCTCTTTAACGATCCTTTACAAAAGGTTATCACTATGAGTCTAACCAATGTAGGGGAAGAAGAAGAGTGCAAAGAGGAAATTGAAGCCTTAGAAGCACAAGAAGAGATTCATGAAGTGGAGTTTGAAAAACTCCACGATGAGGCTGAGAATGTAAGAATCCACGGTCATACCCTGTATTCCACGACCGTGGATTTCACAACCGAAATCGACCTCCATTCCAGGGGATTACACGGCCGTGGAACACATGGAGAGGCCGTAATTCTGACCGTGGAAGAGGGTGATCGGCTTACTTCTTCAACTTCTTTTGATTCTTCTCCAAATCACTCAATAACCTTAGAAACTTCTAAGGAAATGTCGGATGCCCCTCAAGAACCATTGGAAGCTCCGAAAATGATGGAACTCAAACCACTTCCTACTCATCTAAGGTACGCTTTTCTTGGATCTAATTCTACCTTTCCGGTCATTGTTAGCTCCGAACTAAGCATAGATGAACATAAACAGCTCATGACAGTCCTTAGGAAACATAGAAAAGCCATAGGCTACACTATCGAGGACTTAGTAGGAATCAAACCCTCCCTATGTATGCATAAGATACTAATGGAGGAGGATTTTAGAACTTCAAGACAACCTCAAAGGCGGTTGAATCCGACCATGAAAGAGGTTGTCAAGAAGGAAATTCTTAAACTTCTTGATGCAGGTATCATCTATCCTATCTCCGATAGCAAATGGGTGAGTCCAGTTCAAGTAGTTCCGAAGAAGGGAGGAATGACGGTCATCACCAACAAGAACAACGAACTCATTCCTACCCGAACCGTGACTGGATGGCGAATGTGCATAGACTACCGCAAGCTCAACAACGCAACGCGGAAGGATCACTTTCCATTGCCATTCATCGATCAAATGCTTGAAAGGTTAGCACAACATTCACATTTTTGCTACCTTGACGGTTATAATGGTTTCTTTCAGATTCCGATACATCCGGACGATCAGGAGAAGACCACATTCACGTGCCCTTGGGGTACGTTCGCTTATAGGAGAATGCCGTTCGGGCTTTGCAACGCCCCAGCCACCTTTCAACGGTGCATGATGGCCATCTTCTCCGAGTACGTAGAGGAAATCATGGAAGTCTTCATGGACGACTTCTCTGTATACGGTTCCTCTTTTAACGATTGCCTTTCTAACCTTTCTCTTGTTTTACAACGTTGTGAAGACACTAACCTAGTTCTTAATTGGGAGAAGTGTCAATTCATGGTTAAGGAAGGAATCGTATTAGGTCACTTAGTCTCTAGTAGAGGGATAGAGGTAGACAAAGCTAAGATAGAGACCATAGAGAAACTTCCTCCCCCAATTTCGGTGAAAGGGATAAGAAGTTTCCTAGGACATGCTGGATTTTATAGACGCTTCATTAAGGACTTTTCTAAGATATCAAAACCTCTCACTAATCTATTGATGAAGGATGCGGTTTTTGAGTTTTCGCAGGAATGTTTAGATGCGTTTAACACCATTCGGCAAGCTCTAATTTCAGCACCTATTATCCAACCCCCGGATTGGACTCTCCCCTTCGAGATTATGTGCGATGCTAGTGACGTAGCCATTGGAGCTGTTCTTGGACAACGAAAGGAAGGGCGAACCCATGCCATATACTACGCTAGCAAGACGCTAGACGAAGCTCAGCTCAACTACGCCACTACAGAAAAAGAGTTTCTAACCATTGTCTACGCTATTGACAAGTTTCGCTCTTATCTTGTAGGTGCAAAGGTGATTGTCTACATGGATCATGCTGCGATCCGGTACCTCCTTGCGAAGAAAGACGCGAATCCAAGACTAATTAGATGGATTCTTCTCCTACAAGAATTCGATCTTGAGATCCGCGACAAGAAAGGTTCAGAAAATTCTGTTGCGGATCATTTGAGTCGCCTCACACATCTAGAGGACGACCATCTACCCATTGATGACTCCTTTCCGGACGAACACCTACACATCATAGAGGAGTGCATCAACGAGATCTCCAAAGGTAACGAACCATGGTTTGCTGATTTTGTTAACTATTTGGTTTGCCAGGAGATACCGCCTGGACTATCCTACGCACAAAGGAAGAAGTTCTTTAAGGACGTCCGGGAATACTATTGGAACGAGCCTCTCCTCTTCAAGAGAGGTCCAGATGGCATCATTCGGCGATGTGTGCCGGAAGATGAGATGCAAAGTGTCATCCGCCATTGTCATTCACTACCTTGTGGAGGACACGCTAGTTCGAACAAGACTAGCGCAAAGGTATTGCAATCTGGATTCTATTGGCCTACATTATTTAGGGATGTGCAATCCTTTGTCTCTTGCTGCAATGCTTGTCAAAGAGCAGGCAATATTTCTAGAAGGAACGAGATGCCCCTCAACAACATCCAAGAGGTGGAGATTTTCGACGTTTAGGGAGTCGATTTCATGGGACCATTCCCATCTTCTTGTGGAAACCAATACATACTATTGGCGGTAGACTACGTTTCTAGATGGGTGGAAGCAATTGCCTCTCCCACAAATGATGCCATGGTGGTGGTTAAGTTCTTCAACAAGACCATCTTTCCGCGATTTGGAACACCAAGGACAATCATTAGTGATGGAGGTTCTCACTTCATAGCCCGTCGCTTTGAAGCTCTTCTAGCTAAGTATGGGGTTACTCACAAGGTCGCTACCCCTTACCATCCACAAACAAGTGGACAAGTTGAGATCTCAAATAGGGAGATCAAGGGAATTCTAGAGAAGACGGTTTCAAGGACTAGGAAGGATTGGTCCTTGAAACTAGATGATGCATTATGGGCGTACCGGACTGCATATAAGACTCCCATAGGAACCACACCATACAACCTTGTGTATGGGAAGTCTTGTCATTTGCCGGTAGAGCTGGAGCACAAAGCGTTTTGGGCTATCAAGTGGCTGAATTTCGGCATGAAAGAAGCGGGAGAGAAGCGTCTCCTAGACATCAACAAGCTGGATGAACTTCGCTTGAACGCCTATGAAAACGCTAAGATCTACAAGGAAAGAGCAAAGCGTTGGCATGATAAGCATATCATTCCAAAGGACTTCAAAGAAGGAGATCAAGTTCTCCTCTTCAATTCAAGACTTCGCCTCTTTCCAGGTAAGCTTAAATCCCGTTGGACCGGACCTTTTCTAATCAAACGTATTTTCTCCCATGGTGCAGTTGAAGTATGGGGTGAAGCTAGCGGAAGTTTTAAGGTGAACGGTCAACGACTCAAGAAGTACACACCGGAACTCCAAGCTGAGGAGTTTGCACCTACCGCGCTCGAATAAGTGCGAGTATGGTCTAGCTACGGACCTTAAACAAAGCGCTTCTTGGGAGGCAACCCAAGGTATTGCATTTTTGTTTTTGTTTTCGATTCATAGTTTAGCTTAGAATAGACGTTTTTGCTTTATTTTGCCTCGATCTCTTCCGGTATGTTCGTGTTTTTGGTTGTAGGATTGATGGAAAAGGAGAAAGGGAGAATAATGTCGAAGAAGGGCAACGAAATTTGGACTTTGAAGCTTTACAGAAGGTTCCACGGTCTAAATTACGGTCGTCATAGCTACAGTGGCCGTAATTCTCAAAAGCCTTTGAAAAATCACCAAAACCACGGGTCCGTACACTTCCACGGCCGTGGAACACCCCGACAGACCGTGATTTTCAAAATTTTGCCTGCGACTATATAAGCCACATTCTTCACAAAATTGCCCCAAAAATACCCATTCCACGACCTAAACGCCGAAACCCCACGACCTCCTCCAAATCTTCGTTTTCTAATCGTTTTCAACGATTCTTCATCCTAAATTGCAGCAAATCCAACCACGAACAAGATCCAAGCGACAAACCGAGCGGAAATCCATCAACGAACGCGCATTTCGGGTTTTTCAATCCGAAAAAGAGGTGTATTCTTTCTTCTTGAAATTCGCGGATTTGGTTCGTTTTGGCTATAAATTTTTAGGAAGAACTGACAAAGACTGGAAGGAATTAGATTAGGACTGCTTCTTATGGTGATTGTTGGTGAAATTGCTGAGATTCGCAAGATTCTGAGATGAATCACGGTCTCTGGGTAAACCACGGCCGTGGAACCTGAAGAACAGACCGTAATTTTAGTGAAAAATGGACTTTGTAAGGAGAATGTCGGGAAGGGTAAAAGAGAAGAAGGGAGAGCAAAACAAGAAAAGAAAGGGCAACCCCTCCACCTCTAGGGCACCACCACCCTCATCTCCCTCAGTACCATCCTCACCTTCACCTCCGTCTTCACCTCCTCACCCTAGCATCCAACTATACATGAGAACCACCTTGTAGCACTTGACCGGATCAAGGAGAGGGCAGTAATAGGTCCTAGATATTTGTTGTTGGAGGATCTACATCCTCTCAACATTGTTGATGATCTTACATGGCTCTTGGATAGAGCCGGATTGCTTGTCTTCACGAACATTCGTGAAGACGCCTATGAGGAGATTACCCGGGAGGTTGTGACATCCTTCGAGCACTGCCACGTAGATAGGACCGTCTCCTTCCGTCTCATGGAACAAGACTATCAGTTGAGTATTGTTGAGTTTGGGACCATTTTCGGGTTCCATGAGACCTATAACGGTCGATTTCCGAGTGGAGTTTACCCCAAGGATTTTTGGAAGGAAGTAGCTATGATTTACGCCGACGAGGACCGTTGGCAACCCGCCGATACCAAGGCTAGATTGATGTACCATCTAACCTTGAAGATAGCACACCGCGTTCTTTCGGAGTGTCTCTTTCCTAGGACGGAGACGCCCCAAAAATCAAGACGGATGAGCTATTCTTGCTCTATAGTATGCTATACGGTCGCCGTGCAGATTGTGCCACTCTTTTGGCGGCTACGATGAGTAAACTTAAGAACAAGAAGAAGGGGAATATTGGATATGGTGGGATAGTGACCCACATTGCTAGGACGTTCGGTGTAGATTTTTCCGCTTGCACCCGTATACCGGCGGTTCCCTTAGGGCTACATGCTTTTATGGTTAGGGGACTCATCTTCCCCACACATGGAGGTCCGCCTTATGCGGGCATGCCTTGGGAGACTAGGACGGGTAGAGGGATTGAGTGGCTGCCGGAGTATTCCATTGTGGCGGGACGCCACAATTGGAAAGAGACGTTCGCTGCGATGCATGCGAACAGGCTAGTAGCTCCCCCTTACGTTCCACCACCTGTTGTGGAGGAGGAGGACATGGGAGGTCAGTATGAGAGTGGTGGAGGAGCGGAGCAGGAGTTTGGCACGTTTCCGGATCAGCCGGAGGCGGCCCCGGATGTACCTAGACGCTCTCCACGTCCAGCTAGAGCTTCAGGCTCGTCATCTCGCCGCGCTAGCGTGAGTGAGAGGCCCACGTGGATGACTACACCTCCCACTTGGTATGACACACCCCCTCCTTGGTCCACGGCGCAGCCAGCAGCACCACCACCGCCACCAGCACCAGCACCATCCGATGCTCCATCATGGTACAGTCACGCCCCGGGATGGTACGAGCAGATGCCGGATTGGGCTACCGGACTTTCGGAGAGAGTTGGAGCGCTAGAGATCCGGGCGGATGCTAGAGACGGACGCTTAGACGACCTTGACCACATGATGAGGGACGTCTACCGCCAGCAGTTTGGACGGTTCTATGATCCGAGTTTCTCTCCATTCCCACCTCCGCCGGCACCGCAGTGATTGATGCATGATCGTTGTCTTAGACATTCCCGCCACCACTTGTGAGTTTTTTTTTCTTTTCTTTATTTTGTTCTTTCTTTTGAACATTAGGGACAATGTTCGTCCTAAGTATGGGGTGGGATGTACTAAAAGTTTGTAATAACTCTACTCTCTATGTTTGCTTTCATTCGAGACTATCGTTGCATCTTCATTATGTGTTACACGTTTCCTTAATGCATTGCATGAAAAATGACTTGAAAAAAACATAAAAATTGAAATTTTTTTTAAAATTTTGTGCTTCTAATGAATTGAGATGATTTCCATGATAATCACTACTTGTGAATTGAGTTTGATGACAATTGCATGCTTAAAAGGATTGTGAATTGAAAAGAATTTGAATGAATGAATTTTACCTCTTTTGCAAGTTTTATAATGTGAGAATGTTACCTAAATCATGCTAGAAAATTGAAGTTGAAATCACGTTATAAGTTCCTATACTTCTTATTGAAATGATTAAGGCAATTCAATACTTTCTTTCTTCTTTCTTTGACAATCTAGCTCCTCATTGAAATATTAGCCTCCCTTACCTATCCGGGAATTTGGAGAAGTGAATGAGAAAAAGGCATGTTTGATGTGGGAGGGCCATGAGAGCAATTATTTGCAATCAATTGAATAGAAAGAAATTATAGGTTTGGGGAAGTCAATCATGACGATGAGTAACTCGGCACCATTCACATAGTCGGGTGTTTGTGTCTTGCCAAAGTCGGATTGAGCGATATTCCTAGCGGATTATGGTATATGCGCTAAGGGTTTGAGGCATCTCTTGAAAAATTTGAGAAACGCTGATCCCCTAGGCTTCGGTTTTTGTGCACCTCTATCCATAACTCCAAAAGTAAAATCGAAAAGTGAAAAGAAGAGAGCGAAGCTCTAAGTTGAAGTGTTGCGGAAACCACATAAGAAGAAGAAGGTAGTTGTCCACTTTCCCGGATTTATGCACCACTTCCCCTTAAAGTTTTCCCTTCCCTTCCATATTCCAGACCTTTTCTTTGAAAGTCCTTAAGATCAATAGAATGTTATATGACTTGGTGATCTAAATTGAAGTTTCTTGTGATTGATTTTGATAATGTTTGAAGGTTATAATGCTTGTTTAGAAGTTGAGTTGATTCATGAATTTTCTTTACCTTTCACTATTTGATTAAGTGTGTGAAAGTTTGATAAATGATCGAAGCAAGGTTTGAGAATGATCTATTCTTTAGAAGTCACATTCATCCAAAAGAAGGTATACATATTTCATCCTAACTCTTGTTCAAAGCTTTTTGAAAGACCTTGCTTAGGGACAAGCAAGTGTTAAGTATGGGGTTATTTGTTAGCATGAAATATTGTGATATTTTAGGCACGTTTTCTAAACGTATTTGATTCATATTGATAGTCTTTGATTGAACTTTATGCATATGTGAGCTAGTATTACCTATATTGTCGATATGGATGTCTACACTAGTTCTATGTTGATTATAGGTGATTTGGAGCTATTTCCGAACGGAATCGAGCAAAGGAGAGTTGAGTTGATATGTCCATAGATTGAGGACATTCTTTGGAAGCAATTTGGAGTCTTAGCTAGAGGAATGCACGAGTTTAGGGAAGAATCACGTTCTTGCCCTAAATTACGCCCTAAAATACGGTCGTATCACAAACCACGTTCAGAATTACGGCCGTGGATTTGGAGTCAGAAATTCATGTTCATTCCAGGGGATTACACGGCCGTGGAACATGACTTGCAAACCGTATTTGTTTCCACGCTCTAAATTACGGTCGTGGAACACTTCCACGACCGTGATCTTGGCGAATCTTTTCGCCACACTTTGAAGCCACGATCTTTTAAAGATTGGGCCAGGCCGACATTTTTCCCTACACTATAAAAAGACGGACGAAGCAAGATTCCGTCACCTTCGCTACCCCGTTTACCCTCATTCATCGCCGCTTAGACACAAGGACGTTTTGCTTAGCTTGCTTGGAAGCAATTGACATCTCTTTGAAGAGATCGAAGTTCGTGTTTGGAATTTCTCTAATCTCGCACATTTGGTGGAGATTGTTGTTGAGATCTCCGGATTTGCGGAAGATCGAAGTTCTTGGAAGATTTTGCAAGAAGATCTCTCTTCTTGATTAGGTTTGATTTGGAAAACGGATTGACATCCCGTTTTCTTTTCTTTCCTAGGATTACGATTGCTTGTTCTATTGTGAATCTTTTGACATTGCCTGCTCTCTTTGTGACTTTGAGATTGAATTGAAGATTATTGGAAGTTCTTGGAAGTTTTCATCTTCTTATCTTTTAATTCTTGAATTGATATCAACATGACTGTTATTGGCTAAAAACCCTTAACAATTCTAAGGTGAAGGGTTGATAGTTGTGGCTTAGATGATGATAGATCGATCGCAAACAGATTAGACCTTGAGAGTTAGAGAATTATCGCCGACAACCCTAAATTACGGGCTGTTCTTGAGTCCACGGCCGTGGAACATCAAGAACTAACCGTGATTTCCTTTAAGTTTACGAATCTGCTTTTACTTTAATCTAAAGTTAAAGATTGGCTTTAGCTTAGTTTAGACTTGTCTTTTCTAGGTGGTAGTGAAGCCTCAACAACCTCTACCTCGATTGTGAGTGTCACAACCTCAATCGGTTAAGTTAGTCTTGATCCTTGGGTTATAGGTTTGGGTATTTGACACCAATTCTCGTCTCTAGAATCCTTCTATATTGAGCCTCAACAACCTGTATAGAGAGTGCCTTGTAGGTGAGTTATATAAGGTTTTTGGAACTTCACCGTACGATTACCTTACATTAGTATACCTTTGCATATCTCAACTCTGTCTTTACATCATTAAGTATATCTTGAATCGATTGCCACAGCTGGATACCTGGATCTTTAGGATTGTTGTTTTCCCAATAATTTGCAAAACTCTCATATTTACTTGCTTGATAACCTACAATCGAGTTCGTTCCCCCCAAATCCCTGTGTTCGATACTCTGGAATTCTTGCTTAACTATATCGATCCGTACACTGCGGGTTCGCTGCTTGATTCTAGTTTTATAAATTTAAAACTTATTTGCACACACCTCTAGGGGCGAACAATTGGGCAGGGGTGTCACCGCAGGGGCGGGGAAAATGAGTCGCAGGCGCGGTTTCCTTGATAGAAGCTCCTCTTCTTATTCCTTCGGGTTGCCTCCCGAGCAGCGCCTTTATTTTACGTCATTGGCTCGACGTAGGGACCCTACTTCTCTGCTTGAGCCTCCTCCAGTACCATCTCATCAATGGGGTCGTTCTTTACTCCTTCAAGGTAAGACTTAAGCCTTTGTCCGATGACTTTGAACACCTTGTGCGTTTGTGGATCGTAGAGATCCACAACGCCATGAGGGTACACTTCAGCTATCACGAACGGACCTGTCCACCTTGAACGCAACTTACCTACAAAAAGCTTCAATCGTGATTGAAAAAGAAGGACTTTGTTACCTACCTTGAAATCTTTCCGAAGGATGTTTCGGTCATGCCACACTTTGTTCTTTTCTTTGTATGTTGTGGCATGGTCATACGCATCTAGTCTCAATTCCTCCAGCTCTTGCAGTTGGAGCTTCCGGAACTCTCCCAGCTCCTCTACATTCATATTGCACTTCTTCACCGCCCACCAAGCCTTGTACTCAAGCTCCACCTGAAGGTGGCAAGCTTTTCCGAACACAAGCCGGAATGGAGACATCCCAATAAGAGTCTTGTAAGCTGTCCGGTATGCCCATAGAGCATCGTTTAGTCTCAAGCTCCAATCCTTTCTTCCGGGAGAAACCGTCTTTTCAAGGATGGTTTTGATTTCACAGTTAGACACCTCCGCTTGGCCATTTGTTTGCGGATGGTAAGCTGTTGACACTCGTTGGTGAACGTGGTACTTCTTAAGGACAGCGGTGATTGTCTTGTTGCAAAAATGGATACCCCTATCACTTATCAAGGCTTTCGGGATTTCAAATCTTGCAAAAATATTATCCTTAAGAAAAACTGCAACCACTTTAGAATCATCAGTCTTGGTGGTCTTTGCTTTCACCCACTAGGAAACATAGTCCACCGCAAGTAATATGTATGTGTGTCCAAAAGAAGTAGGAAAAGGACCCATGAAATCTATCCCCCAAACATCAAATATTTCGCAAAATATAAGAGAGGAGTGGGGCGTTTCATGTCTCCTAGAAATGTTACCTACTCTTTGGCACCTATCACACATTATGCAAAACGTAAAAGCGTCTCTAAAAATGTGTGGCCAATAGAACCCCGCATCCAAAACCTTTCGTGCAGTTTTGTTGGCCCCAAAATGCACTCCACATGCTTCGGAATGACAGAATGTAAGGACAGATTGTACCTCATTGTCCGGGATGCAACGTCGGATTACTTGATCACTACAATGCTTCCAAAAGTAGGGATCGTCCCAAACATAATGTCGAGCTTCGGCCTTCACCTTCTCTCGCTATGGCTTGGTGAAGTCAGGAGGGTACTCACTCCTAACCATGAAGTTTACAATGTCACCAAACGAGGGCTTAAAAGATTGGAGTTTAAGACAAAACTCTATCGATATTTCCGCAGGGGCGCCTAGTTCGAGCCGCAGGGGGAGGCTGGCCGCAGGGGCGGGTTTCTTGAGGCGCAGGGGCGGTTACACAACAGAGGGTTGTGTAGAAGGTGTCGTGTGGAAAACTTCCAACTATATCCTTTCCCTTGGCTGGATCTTCTTCTTCCTTCACTAGCTTGCTCAAATGATCGGCCACCAGGTTCTCAGCCCCCTTCTTGTCCCGTATCTCTAGGTTGAACTCACTTAGAAGGAGCACCCACCGAATCAACCGTAGCTTTGCCTCCTTCTTCGTCATGAGGTACCTAAGAGCTGCATGGTCAGTAAAAATAATTACCTTTACTACAAGAAGATACTATCTTAATTTTTCAAGGGCAAAAACCAGTGCTAGCATCTCCTTCTCGGTAGTGGAGTAATTCCTTTGTGCTCCATCAAGTTTCATGGACGCATAATGGATAACATGTGAGGCTTTTCCATCTTCAGTCCTAGGACAGCTCCCACAGCGTAGTCGCTGGCATCAAACATAATTTCGAAAGGTTTCTCCCAATCCAGAGACCGGATGATTGGTGCACTAGTGAGACATTCCTTTAAAGTGTCGAAAGCTTTCTTGCAACTTTCGTCCAATATGAAGTTGGCGTCTTTCTTGAGTAATTCACATAAGGGTGCCGAGATCTTTGAGAAGTCTTTTATAAACCGTCGGTAAAAACCTGCATGACCAAGAAAAGATCGGATTTATTGAATGTTAGTAGGATAAGGTAAACTTTGAATAACATCAACTTTCGTCATATCTACCTCTATCCCTTTTAAGGATATCAAATGTCCTACCACTATTCCTTGTTCTACCATGAAATGAAACTTTTCCGAATTAAGAACTAAATTGGTTTCAACACATTTTTAACAAACGAGTTTTAAGTGTCCTAGACATGCATCAAAACTACTTCCATGGACGGTAAAATCGTCCATAAAAACTTCAATTAAGTTTTCTATATATTCGGAGAAAATACTTATCATGCACCGTTGGAAGGTGCCGGGGGTAATGCAAAGTCCAAATGGCATTCTGCGGTACGCAGAAGTGACAAATGGACAAGTGAACGTCATCTTTTCTTGGTCATCCGGCGCAATGTCTATTTGGAAATAGCCGGAATATCCGTCCAGAAAGCAATAGTATGGATGTCCTGGAAGACGTTCCAACATTTGGTCAATATAAGGTAATGGAAAGTGGTCTTTACGTGTTACCTTGTTGAGTTTGCGGTAGTCAATGCAAACTCTCCAACCGGTTTGTATCTTGCTTGGGACCATCTCTCTGAATTGATTCTCCACCATGGTGATTCCCCCCTTCTTTGGAACTACTTGGGTTGGACTAACCCACTTGCTATCCGAGATGGGAAAAAATCATGTCCGCTTGGAGGAGCTTCAATACCTCCTTCTTGACCATATCCATCATCGGTGGATTCAACCTTCGTTGAGGTTGCCTAGATGATTTCGCTTCATCCTCAAGTAGAATTCTATGCATGCAAGTGGATGGACTTATCACTTTGATGTCCGCAATGGTCCATCTAAGGGCCGTCTTGTGTTCTTTCAACACTTTCACCAACTTGTCCTCTTTGCCGGTTGTCAACTAGTTGGAGATGATCACCGGTAGTGTGTTGTTGTCCCCTAGAAATGCATACTTGAGGTGAGGTGGAAGGTCTTTGAACTCTATCCCCGGTGCCTGAACTATTGGTGGAACAAGCTTTTCGCTTGGGGTTAGTAAAGTGGGCCCAATGCCAAAATGAAGATAGGTAACCTCTTGTGCCCATCCAATTGGGCTAAGACCTCGTTCATGCTAGTTGTCAATGTATATTCTGAATTATGATCGTCAATGTCATGCTCAATTATATTTTTCAATTCATCAATGTCAGAAATAACAAAATCGTCTTGCACAAAAGGTTCAATAATATCAATGGCACATAAAGAATGATCATCAATTGGAAATTCATTGCATCATATATGTCAAATTCAACAACTTCCCCATCAAACTCCATGGTAAGTTTGCCACTAGCATAATTGATTTTAGTCCTAGCAATTGTTAGGAATGGTCTCCGCAATAATATCGGTGCAGCATGTGAGTCATTTTCCTTGTCCATTACAAAGAAATCAGCAAGAAAAATCAAATTATCTACCATTACTAATACATCCTGAATAATTCCTTTCGTGTAAACATTAGATCTATCAACAAGTTGTACTACAATCCGAGTTTCAGTTAATGGCCGAAGGCCAAGTGATTTTTATATGGAGTATGGAAGGACATTAATAGATGCATCAAGATCAAGCATAGCTTTGTCAAAATGGGTTTCCCCTATAACACAAGGAATGCTTACCATGCCCGAATCGCTACATTTCTTGGGCATTCTACGTTGGAAAACGGCGGAAACATGCTCGCTCACTTGCACTTTTTGTTTCCCCTTCAGCTTTTCATTCCTCTTGATGGTGCAAAGTTCCTTCAAGAAACGTGCATATTTAGGAATACTTTACACTAACATAAGGAGAGGGATGTTTACCTCGCATTTGGAGAAGGTCTCAAAGAGATCCTTGTCCTCGGTTATTCTTCTCTCCTTTAGTGCCTCGGGGAAGGGAGCTGGTGTTTTCTCAGAGTATAAGGGTGGAAACTCAGGTCGGATGTATGAATCCTTCTCAACAAAAATCTCTGTCGAGTTTTCCACAGGGGCGCCAGCTTGCAAGCGCAAGGGCGGCTTAGAGGTTGTCACCGCAGGGGCGGTGACCTCCAGCCGTAGGGGCGGCGTTTTCTTAAGGCTTGGCGTAGTTGCAGCCCCAGGGGAGGCTGTGGGGGCGGGAAACTCGTCAAAGGGTTTGTTCTTTCCCTCTGTTGTTGTTTTTTGCTTGATTTGCTTCCCACTCCTCAATGTTAGGGCACTAACATTCTCCTTGGGGTTTATCACTGCTGGGAAGGCAATCCTCCGGAGGATCTAGCTTCGATCCTTGTAATGGCTTCCGCCATTTGCCCAACCTGTTTCTCAAGGTTCTTGATGCTGGATTCTGTTGTTTGGACATGAGTAGAAATTTGCTTAGTCAAACCTGCAGCATATCCTCAGTTGATTGATACTTACCTTGTCGGTGCTGCTGTTGTTAGTTTTGTTGATCCCTCCAACGAAAGTTTGGTTGTTGATCACGCCAATTTGGTATGAAATTCTGCGCATATGGATCATTTCACGGCCTTTGCTGCTGTTGTTGTCCATAGCCCACTACATTCACCTCAACATCGTCATCTTGGACTTGAGGGCACATGTCCGTTGGATGGTAAGGGTCGGCATAAACTCCACATGGCTTAAGTTGTTGTGGGTTTCTGTTCGCCACTTAGCGTGCATGCAAAAAAGCTTTAAATTTATAAAACTAGAATCAAGCAAGCGAACCCACAGTGTACGGATCGACGTAGTCAAACAAGAATTTCAGAGTATCGAACACAGGGATTTGGGGGGTTAAATCCAGTTATAAATCGTTAAGCAAGTAAATGTATGGGCTTTGCAAATATATTGGAAAACAACAATCCTAAAGATCCAGGAATCCAGCTGTGGCAATCGATTCAAGATGTACTAAAGATATAAGGACAGAATTGAAGTATGCAAAGGTATACGAATGTAAGGCAATGTACGGTGAAGTTCCAAGACCTTATATAATTCACTCAAAGTCTCTCTCTATAAAGGTTGTTGAGGCTTCAGTATAGAAAGATTCTAAAGGTAAATATCAACGTCAAATACCCAAACATGTAATCCAAGGATCAAGACTAACTAGACCGATTAAGGTTGTGACACTCGAAATCGGGGTAGAGGTTGTTGAGGCTTCACTACCACCTAGAAAAGGCAAGCCAAGACTAAGTTAAAGCAAATCTTTAACTTTGGATTGAAGTAAAAGCAAGGTTCATAAACTGACACAAAATTACTGGTAGTTCTTGAGTTCCACGGTCGTGGAAGCTCAAGAACAGACCGTGGATTAGGTTCGTCGGCGATTCTCTTTAACTCTCAAGGTCCAATCTGTTTACGATCGATCTATCATTATCTAACCCACAACTATCAACCCTTCACCTTAGAATTGCTAAAGGGTTTTAGCCAACAATAGTCATATTGATATCAAATTCAAGATTTAAAAGATTAAAAGATGAAAACTTCCGAAAACCTTTAATAACCTTCGAACCAATCTCAAATCCACAAATCAAGAACAATGATGCAAGTAGATTCAGAATAACACAAACAATCACAATCTTAGATAAGAACGAAAAACGGGATGTCAATCCGTCTTCTAATCAAACCTAAGGATAAAGTATGAAATCTCTTACGAACAATCTTCCAAATCTTCACTCTTTCTCCAACTTTCTGTCGCGGAATAGAAATCTCCACACGTCCTAATTGAAACCCTAAGTGCGTGCAATAAGCGTAGGCAAAGTCTAAGCGAAGGTGAAGGTGACGGAATCCTCTTCCTTCCGTCCTTATATAGGGTTGGATAAAATGTGTCTTCGGCCCATGTGCGTAGAAGATTATGGCTTAAAATATTGCGTAAAAGATCGTCAAGATAACGGTCGTGGAAGGGTTCCACGCCCGTAATTTAGAGCGTGGAGTTGGATCACGGTTTGTCACAACTCTCCACGGCCGTGTAAGTTGCTGGAATGCACCACGCTCGTCTTGCCAAGGTTCCACGGCCGTGGATTAGAGCATGGACTCTAATACGGTCGTATTTCAGAGCGTGGAATGCACATAGCTCGTAATTTCCTTTGTTTTTGTGTCATTCTTCATCTTAGCATCATCCTTAGCTCCTAGTGATGTCCTCAATCCTTGGACATGCTCAATCTAGCTCCATTCTCTCTCAATCCGTTCAGAATTAGCTCTTAATTGCCTACAATCAACACAAAGCTTATGTAGACCTCTATATCGACAAAATAGATAAACTAACTCACAAATACTTCAATGCTTTATCAATGACTACCATTATGGATGAAATACACTTAGAAAACGTGCCTAAAATATCACAATATTTCATGCTAACAAATAACCCCATACTTGACACTTGCTTGTGCCAAAGCAAGGAAGCTTTAAAACTCAAGTTAGGATGAAATATGTGTACCTTCTCAAAGCAAAACTTCTTTTAGATGAATGTGCCTTCTAATCAATAGATCATTCTCAAATCTTGTTTCATTCGTTTATAAGACTTTCATATACATAATCAAAGAGTAAAGAGTAAAGAAAGTTCATGAATTAATCAAACTTCCATGTAAACATCATAAGCTTCAAACATTATCAAAATCAATCATAATAAACTTCAATTTAGATCACCAAGTCATATAACATTCTTTTGATCTCAAGGACTTTCAAACAAGGTCTAGAATGCGGAAAGGGAAGGAAAACTTTAAGGAATGTGGTGCATGAATCCGGGAAAGTGGATAACTACTCTTTTCTTTTTCTCTTGCGGTTTCCGCAACACTTTCAACTTAGAGCTTTGCTCTCTCCTTTTCATTTTTCGACTTTACTTTTGGAGTTATGGATAGAGGTGCACAAAAACCGAAGCCTAGGAGATTGACGTTTCTCATTTTTACGGATGCCTCAAACCCTTAGCGCACATACCATAATCCGCTAGGAATATCGCTCAATCCGACTTTGGCAAGACACAAACACCCGGCTATGTGAATGGTGCCGAGTTACTCATCATCATGATTGACTTCCCCAAACCTAAAATTTCTTTCTATTCTTTTGAATGCAAAATATTGCTTTCATGGCCCTCCCACATCAAACATGCCTTTTTCATTCAACTCCTCCAAATTCCCGGAAAGGTAAAGGAGGTCATTATTTCAATGAGGGTCTAGATGATCAAAGAAAGAAGAAAGAAAATCGAATTGCCTTAATCATCTCAAAAGAAGCATAAGAACTTATTATGTGATTTCAACCTTAATTTCTCAACATGATTTAAGTAACATTCATCACATTATGAAATTTGCAAAAGAGGGATAATCAACTCATTCAATTTCTTTTCAATTCACTATTTGTTTAAGCATGCGATTGTCATCAAAATTCAATTCACAAGTGGTGATTATCATAGAAATCATCTTTATCCTTAGAAGCACAATATTTTTCAAAATTTTTCAATTTTTATGGGTTTTTCAAACTCTTTTTCATGCAATGCAAAAATTGAAACGTGCAGCAATAGAATGAAACATGCAAGATAGTCTCGATAAAGCATACAAAGTGAGTAAGAGTTCTTACAACTATTAGTCACACCCAACCCCATACTTGGAACAAACATTGTCCCTAATGTTCAAAGAAAAGAAAAAGAAGAAAAGAAGAAAGAAAAAGAACTCACAAAATGGTGGTGGAGCGGCTAAAACTGTCGATCATCCAAATCATCACTGCGGTGGAGGCGGTGGTGGAAATGAGAGAAGCTGAGGTCATAGTACCGCCCAAACTGCTGGCGGTAAACGTCCCTCATCATGTGGTCCAGATCATCCACTCGTGTATCCCTACCATCTGCACGGATCTCCAAAGCTCCAACCCAGCTAGAAAGGTCGGTAGCCCATTCTGGCAACTGCTCGTACCAACTAGGCGGTTGGCTGTACCACGCAGGTGCATCTGAAGGTGCTGGTGCAGGTGGCGGCTGTGCATGCCAAGGCGGTAGTGCTCCCATCCAATCCGGCTGCGTCCTGTACCCAGCAGGAGGGTCAGCCATCCAAGTAGGCCTCTCGCTTACACTGGCACGGCGAGAGGAAGAGCCATATGCTCTAGCAGGGCGGGGGGAACGTCTAGGCATGTCGGGAACTACATCCGGCTGATCCGGGAATGTCCCAAAGTCCTGCTCAGCTCCTCCTCCTCCCTCATAATCATCTCCTCCCCTCATCTCCTCCTCCTCTACAACTGGTGGTGGTGGAACGTAAGGAGGGGCTACCAATCTGTTCGCATGCATGGCAGCGAACGTCGCCTTTCAGTTATGGCGTCCATCCATAATTGATTACTCGGGGAGCCACTCTATACCTCTCCCGGTCCTACTCTCCCATGGCATAGAAGCGTATGGTGGACTTCTATGGGTGGGGAAGATGATGCCTCTAGTCATGAGGGCCTGAAGTCCTAGGGGTGTAGCAGCAATACGTGTACAAGCCGAGAAATCAACCCCTAACTGTCTAGCAAGATGGGTAACCATCCCACCATATCCAATGTTGTCAGCCCTCTTGTTCTTTAGCTTACTCATGGTAGCAGCTAAGAGGGTGGCGAAGTCAGCTGGTCAGCCATACAACATGCTGTAGAGCAGGAATAACTCATCCGTCTTGATCTTCTGAGGTGTCTCCGTCCTAGGGAAGAGACACTCAGAAAGCACTCTTTGAGCTATCTTCAAGGCTAGATGGTAGATCAATCTAGCCTTGGTGTCAGCAGGCTGTCAGCGGTCCTCGCTAGCATAGATCATAGCGATCTCTTCCTAGAAATCCTTGGCGTACACGCCACTGGGGAAACGACCATTGAAGGTCTCTTGGAACCCAAAGAAGGCTCCGAACTCTCTAATAGAAAAATCATAGTTTCTTTTCATCAACCGGAAAGAAATTGTCCTGTCAACATGGCTATGCTAGAAGGAAACCACAAACTCCCTAGTGATCTCCTCATAAGCATCTTCCCGAATAGCGGAGAAGATGACTAAGCCGGCTCTATCCAAGAGCCAAGTAAGGTCCCCTATCACATGTAGAGGCTCTAACTCCTCAAGCAGCCAGTATCGCGGTCCTATGACCGTCCTCTCCTCTATCCTGTCCAAGGCATCTAAATCATCCTCATGGATGGTAGGGATCCTAGGGGGAGGTGGTGATGGTGATGATGGAGGTGAAGGGGATGAAGGAGGTGGTACTCTAGAAGAGGAAGCATCAATGTCTTTCCTCTTTTTGTTCTTATCCTTATCCTTATTCTTGTCCTTGTTCCTACCGGACACTCTCCTCACAAAATCCATGATCTGTCAAAAACCAGGTTCTGTTCTTGCCTTTCCACGGCCGTGGAACGTACAACGACCGTGGTTCGTCTCGAAAATTCTCAAAACTGAGCAACAAATCACCAAACTCAGCAGCAATCAGTCCTAGACTAATTTCTTCCAATTCCAATCAGTTCTCCTACAATTTCTATCAAAAACAAAGCCGAATCGACAAAGAGAGAGAAAGAGCCAAAAACCTAGGTTTTCGGATTTTGTAATCCGAATTGTGGCTTCTCCGGTGATTTGCCGCTCGAATTTTCGATTGGATCTTGTAGGTGTATGGATTTGCTTCCATATTGGTCAAAGAATCGTCGAAAACGATTAACGTATGAAGAATTTAGAGAAGGGGCATGGATTCGGCGTTCTTGGCGTTGTTTGGGTGTTTTTGGTTTGTTTTGTGAAGAAATGTGGTTTATATAGTGGCCGTAAAAATTTGTGAAATTCACGGTCTGTCGGGGGGTTCCACGGCCGTGGAAATGTACGGAACAGTGGTTTTGGTGATTTTTCTCAGGCTTTTGAAAATTACGGTCACTGTAGCTGTCACGGCCGTGGTTTAGGCCGTGGAACTCTGTGTAATGCTCCAAAGTCTAAGTTTCGTCACTTTTCTTCAAACTTTCTCTTCCCCTTTCCTTTTCCACTGTTCCTACATCCAAAAACACGAACATACCGGAAGGTATCGAAGGCAAAACAAAGCAAAAACGTCTGAACTAAACTAATCTATGAATCAAAAGCAAAAACGATAATGCAATACCTTGGGTTGCCTCCCAAGAAGCGCTTTGTTTAAGGTCCGTAGCTAGACCAAATTCGCACTTATTTGAGTGCGGTGGGCGCGAACTCTTCAGCTTGGAGTTCCGGTGTATACTTCTTGAGTCGTTGACCGTTCACCTTAAAACTTTCGCCCCTTTCACCCCATACTTCAACTGCACCATGGGGGAAAATACGTTTGATTAGAAAAGGTCCGGTCCAACGAGATTTAAACTTACCTGGAAAGAGACGAAGCCTTGAATTGAAGAGGAGAACTTGATCTCCTTCTTTGAAGTCCTTTGGAATGATATGCTTATGATGCCAACGCTTTGCTCTTTCTTTGTAAATCTTGGCGTTTTCATAAGCGTTCAACCGGAGTTCTTCAAGCTCATTTAGGTCCAAGAGACGCTTCTCTCCCTCTTCCTTCATGCTGAAATTTAGCCACTTGATTGCCCAAAACGCCTTGTGCTCCAACTCTACCGGTAAGTGACAAGACTTCCCATACACAAGGTTGTATGGTGTGGTTCCGATGGGAGTCTTATACGCAGTCCGGTATGCCCACAATGCATCATCTAGCTTCAAAGACCAATCCTTCCTAGTCCTTGAAACCGTCTTCTCTAGGATTCCTTTGATCTCCCGGTTTGAGATCTCCACTTGTCCACTAGTTTGTGGATGATAGGGGGTGGCGATCTTGTGAGTCACCCCATACTTAGCTAGAAGAGCTTCAAAACGCCGGGCAATGAAGTGAGAGCCTCCATCACTAATGATGGTCCGTGGTGTCCCAAATCGTGGGAAGATGGTCTTGTTAAAGAACTTAACCACTACCATGGCATTCCACGCTCTTTCAAGCATTTGATCATTGTATTATAGTGGTAAGTATTCCGGCCTGTAACGCGGGTGACCCGGGTTTGATCCCCGGCAACGGCGCCAAAAACTTGTTCGCCACTTAGCGTGGGTGCAAATAAGCTTTAAATTTATAAAACTAGAATCAAGCAAGCGAACCCGCAGTGTACGGATCGACGTAGTCAAGTAAGAATTCCAGAGTATCGAACACAGGGATTTGGGGGGTTAAATCCAGTTATAAATCGTCAAGCAAGTAAATGTATGAGCTTTGAAAATATATTGAGAAAACAACAATCCTAAAGATCTAGGAATCCAGCTGTGGCAATCGATTCAAGATGTACTAAAGATATAAGGACAGAATTGAAGTATGTAAAGCTATACGAATGTAAGGCAATGTACGGTGAAGTTCCAAGACCTTATATAATTCACTCAAACTCTCTCTCTATAAAGGTTGTTGAGGCTT
The DNA here is from genome assembly GCA_033239125.1 of Fagopyrum homotropicum. Classification (NCBI taxonomy): domain Eukaryota; kingdom Viridiplantae; phylum Streptophyta; class Magnoliopsida; order Caryophyllales; family Polygonaceae; genus Fagopyrum; species Fagopyrum homotropicum. Next base: position 51,621,410 of record BSWB01000005.1, read on the forward strand.
CAGTATAGAAAGATTCTAAAGGTAAATATCAACGTCAAATACCCAAACTTGTAATCCAAGGATAAAGACTAACTAGACCGATTAAGGTTGTGACACTCGAAATCGGGGTAGAGGTTGTTGAGGCTTCACTACCACCTAGAAAAGGCAAGCCAAGACTAAGTTAAAGCAAATCTTTAACTTTGGATTGAAGTAAAAGCAAGGTTTGTAAACTGACACAAAATTACGGGTAGTTCTTGAGTTCCACGGCCGTGGAAGCTCAATAACAGACCGTGGATTAGGTTCGTCGGCGATTCTCTCTAACTCTCAGGGTCCAATCTGTTTACGATCGATCTATCATTATCTAAGCGACAACTATCAACCCTTCACCTTAGAATTGCTAAAGGGTTTTAGCTAACAACAGTCATATTGATATCAAATTCAAGATTTAAAAGATTGAAAGATGAAAACTTCCAAAAACCTTTAATAACCTTCGAACCAATCTCAAATCCACAAATCAAGAACAATGATGCAAGTAGATTCAGAATAACACAAACAATCACAATCTTAGATAAGAACGAAGAACGGGATGTCAATCCGTCTTCTAATCAAACCTAAGGATAAAGTATGAAATCTCTTACGAACAATCTTCCAAATCTTCACTCTTTCTCCAACTTTCTTTCGCGGAATAGAAATCTCCACACGTCCTAATTGAAACCCTAAGCGCGTGCAATAAGCGTAGGCAAAGTCTAAGCGAAGGTGAAGGTGACGGAATCCTCTTCCTTCCGTCCTTATATAGGGTTGGATAAAATGTGTCTTCGGCCCATGTGCGTAGAAGATTATGGCTTAAAATATTGCGTAAAAGATCGTCAAGATCACGGTCGTGGAAGGGTTCCACGCCCGTAATTTAGAGCGTGGAGTTGGATCACGGTTTGTCACAACTCTCCATGGCCGTGTAAGTTGCTGGAATGCACCACGCTCGTCTTGCCAAGGTTCCACGGCCGTGGATTAGAGCGTGGACTCTAATACGGTCGTATTTTAGAGCGTGGAATGCACATAGCTCGTAATTTCCTTTGTTTTTGTGTCATTCTTCATCTTAGCATCATCCTTAGCTCCTAGTGATGTCCTCAATCCTTGGACATGCTCAATCTAGCTCCATTCTCTCTCAATCCGTTCGGAATTAGCTCTTAATTGCCTACAATCAACACAAAGCTTATGTAGACCTCTATATCGACAAAATAGATAAACTAACTCACAAATACTTCAATGCTTTATCAATAACTACCATTATGGATGAAATACACTTAGAAAACGTGCCTAAAATATCACAATATTTCATGCTAACAAATAACCCCATACTTGACACTTGCTTGTGCCTAAGCAAGGTCTTTCAAAAGCTTTAAAACTCAAGTTAGGATGAAATATGTGTACCTTCTTAAAGCAAAAATTCTTTTAGATGAATGTGCCTTCTAATCAATAGATCATTCTCAAATCTTGCTTCATTCGTTTATAAGACTTTCATATACATAATCAAAGAGTAAAGAGTAAAGAAAGTTCATGAATTAATCAAACTTCGATGTAAACATCATAACCTTCAAACATTATCAAAATCAATCATAATAAACTTCAATTTAGATCACCAAGTCATATAACATTCTTTTGATCTCAAGGACTTTCAAACAAGGTCTAGAATGCGGAAAGGGAAGGAAAACTTTAAGGAATGTGGTGCATGAATCCGGGAAAGTGGATAACTACTCTTTTCTTTTTCTCTTGCGGTTTCCGCAGCACTTTCAACTTAGAGCTTTGCTTTCTCCTTTTCATTTTTTGACTTTACTTTTGGAGTTATGGATAGAGGTGCACAAAAACCGAAGCCTAGGAGATTGGCGTTTCTCATTTTTACGAGATGCCTCAAACTCTTAGCGCACATACCATAATCCGCTAGGAATATCGCTCAATCCGACTTTGGCAAGACACAAATACCCGGCTATGTGAAAGGTGCCGAGTTACTCATCATCATGATTGACTTCCCCAAACCTAAAATTTCTTTCTATTCTTTTTAATGCAAAATATTGCTTTCATGGACCTCCCACATCAAACATGCCTTTTTCATTCAACTCCTCCAAATTCCCGAATAGGTAAAGGAGGTCATTATTTCAATGAGGGGCTAGATGATCAATGAAAGAAGAAAGAAAATCGAATTGCCTTAATCATCTCAAAAGAAGCATAAGAACTTATTATGTGATTTCAACCTTAATTTCTCAACATGATTTAAGTAACATTCATCACATTATGAAATTTGCAAAAGAGGGATAATTAACTCATTCAATTTCTTTTCAATTCACTATTTGTTTAAGCATGCGATTGTCATCAAAACTCAATTCACAAGTGGTGATTATCATAGAAATCATCTTTATGCTTAGAAGCACAAAATTTTTCAAAATTTTTAAATTTTTTTGGGTTTTTCAAACTCTTTTTCATGCAATGAAAAAATTGAAACGTGCAGCAATATAATGAAACATGCAAGATAGTCTCGATAAAGCATACAAAGTGAGTAAGAGTTATTGCAACTATTAGTCACACCCCACCCAATACTTGGAATAAACATGTCCCTAATGTTCAAAGAAAAGAAAAAGAAGAAAAGAAGAAAGGAAAAGATCTCACAATATGGTGGTGGAGCGGCTAAAACTGTCGATCATCCAAATCATCACAACGGTGGAGGCGGTGGTGGAAACGGAGAGAAGCTGGGGTCATAGTACCGCCCGAACTGTTGGCGGTAAACGTCCCACATCATGTGGTCCAGATCATCCACTCGTGCATCCCTAGCATCTGCACGGATCTCCAAAGCTCCAACCCGGCTAGAAAGGTCGGTAGCCCATTCTGGCAACTGCTCGTACCAACTAGGCGGCTCGCTGTACCACGCAGGTGCATCTGAAGGTGCTGGTACAGGTGGCGGCTGTGCATGCCAAGGCGGTGGAGTTCCCATCCAATCCGGCTACGTCCTGTACCCAGCAGGAGGGTCAGCCATCCAAGTAGGCCTCTCGCTCACACTAGCACGGCGAGAGGAAGAGCCAGATGTTCTAGCAGGGCGGGGGGAACGTCTAGGCATGTCGGGAACTACATCCGGCTGATCCGGGAATGTCCCAAAGTCCTGCTCAGCTCCTCCTCCTCCCTCATAATCATCTCCTCCCCTCATCTCCTCCTCCTCTACAATTGGTGGTGGTGGAACATAAGGAGGGGCTACCAATCTGTTCGCATGCATGGCAGCGAACGTCGCCTTCCAGTTATGGCGTCCAACCATAATACAATACTCGGAGAGCCACTCTATACCTCTCCTGGTCCTACTCTCCCATGGCATAGCAGCGTATGGTGGACCTCTATGGGTGGGGAAGATGATGCCTCTAGTCATGAGGGCCTGAAGTCCTAGGGGTCTAGCAGCAATACGTGTACAAGCCGAGAAATCAACCCCTAACAGTCTAGCAAGGTGGGTAACCATCCCACCATATCCAATGTTGCCAGCCCTCTTGTTCTTTAGCTTGCTCATGGTAGCAGCTAAGAGGGTGGCGCAGTCAGCTGGTCTGTCATACAACATGCTGTAGAGCAGGAATAACTCATCGGTCTTGATCTTCTGAGGTGTCTCCGTCCTAGGGAAGAGACACTCAGAAAGCACTCTATGAGCTATCTTCAAGGCTAGATGGTAGATCAATCTAGGCTTGGTGTCAGCAAGCTGCCAGTGGTCCTCGCTGGGATAGATCATAGCGATCTCTTCTCAGAAATCCTTGGCGTACACGCCACTGGGGAAACGACCATTGAAGGTCTCCTAGAACCCAAAGAAGGCTCCGAACTCTCTAATAGAATAATTATAGTTTCTTTCCATCAGCCGGAAAGAAACTGTCCTGTCAACATGGCTATGCTGGAAGGAAACCATAAACTCCCTAGTGATCTCCTCATAAGCATCTTCCCGAATAGCGGAGAAGATGACTAAGCCGGCTCTATCCAAGATCCAAGTAAGGTCCCCTATCACATGTAGAGGATCTAACTCCTCAAGCAGCAAGTCTCTAACTCCTCAAGCAGCAAGTATCGCGGTCCTATGACCGTCCTCTCCTCTATCCTGTCCAAGGCATCTAAATGATCCTCATGGATGGTAGGGATCCTAGGGGGAGGTGGTGATGGTGATGATGGAGGTGAAGGGGATGAAGGAGGTGGTACTCTAGAAGAGGAAGCATCATTGCCTTTCCTCTTTTTGTTCTTATCCTTATCCTTATTCTTGTCCTTGTTCCTACCGGACACTCTCCTCACAAAATCCATGATCTGTCAAAAACCACGGTCTGTTCTTGGCTTTCCACGGCCGTGGAACGTACAACGACCGTGGTTCGTCTCGAAAATTCTCAAAACTCAGCAACAAATCACCAAACTCAGCAGCAATCAGTCCTAGACTAATTTCTTCCAATTCCAATCAGTTCTCCTACAATTTCTATCAAAAACAAAGCCGAATCGACAAAGAGAGAGAAAGAGCCAAAAACCTAGGTTTTCGGATTTTGTAATCTGAATTGTGGCTTCTCCGGTGATTTGCCGCTCGAATTGTTGATTGGATCTTGTAGGTGTATGGATTTGCTTCCGTTTTGGTCAAAGAATCGTCGAAAACGATTAACGTATGAAGAATTTAGAGAAGGGGCGTGGATTCGGCGTTCTTGGCGTGGTTTGGGTGTTTTTGGTTTGTTTTGTGAAGAAATGTGGTTTATATAGTGGCCATAAATTTGTGAAATTCACGGTCTGTCGGGGTGTTCCACGGCCGTGGAAATGTACGGAACCGTGGTTTTGGTGATTTTTCTCAGGCTTTTGAAAATTACGGTCACTGTAGCTGTCACGGCCGTGGTTTAGGCCGTGGAACTCTCTGTAATGCTCCAAAGTCTAAGTTTCGTCACTTTTCTTCAAACTTTCTCTTCCCCTTTCCTTTTCCACTGTTCCTACATCCAAAAACACGAACATACCGGAAGGTATCGAAGGCAAAACAAAGCAAAAACGTCTGAACTAAACTAATCTATGAATCAAAAGCAAAAACGATAATGCAATACCTTGGGTTGCCTCCCAAGAAGCGCTTTGTTTAAGGTCCGTAGCTAGACCAAATTCGCACTTATTCGAGTGCGGTGGGCGCGAACTCTTCAGCTTGGAGTTCCGGTGTATACTTCTTGAGTCGTTGACCGTTCACCTTAAAGCTTCCGCCCGTTTCACCCCATACTTCAACTGCACCATGGGGGAAAATACGTTTGATTAGAAAAGGTCCGGTCCAACGAGATTTAAACTTACCTGGAAAGAGACGAAGCCTTGAATTGAAGAGGAGAACTTGATCTCCTTCCTTGAAGTCCTTTGGAATGATATGCTTATCGTGCCAACGCTTTGCTCTTTCTTTGTAAATCTTGGCGTTTTCGTAAGCGTTCAAGCGGAGTTCTTCAAGCTCATTTAGGTCCAAGAGACGCTTCTCTCCCGCTTCCTTCATGCTGAAATTTAGCCACTTGATTGCCCAAAACACCTTGTGCTCCAACTCTACCGGTAAGTGACAAGACTTCCCATACACAAGGTTGTATGGTGTGGTTCCGATGGGAGTCTTATACGCAGTCCGGTATGCCCACAAAGCATCATCTAGCTTCAAAAGACCAATCCTTCCTAGTCCTTGAAACCGTCTTCTCTAGGATTCCTTTGATCTCCCGGTTTGAGATCTCCACTTGTCCAGTAGTTTGTGGATGATAGGGTTGGCGATCTTGTGAGTCACCCCATACTTAGCTAGAAGAGCTTCAAAACGCCGGGCAATAAAGTGAGAGCCTAAATCACTAATGATGGTCCGTGGTGTCCCAAATCGTGGGAAGATGGTCTTGTTAAAGAACTTAACCACTACCATGGTATTCCACGCTCTTTCAAGCATTTGATCGTTGTAGTATAGTGGTAAGTATTCCCGCCTGTCACGCAGGTGACCCGGGTTTGATCCCCGGCAACGGCGCCAAAAACTTGTTCACCAATTAGCGTGCGTGCAAATAAGCTTTAAATTTATAAAACTAGAATCAAACAAGCGAACCCGCAGTGTACGGATCGACGTAGTCAAGCAAGAATTCCAAGGTATCGAACACCGGGATTTGGGGGGTTAAATCCAGTTATAAATCGTCAAGCAAGTAAATGTATGAGCTTTGCAAATATATTGGGAAAACAACAATGCTAAAGATCCAGGAATCCAGCTGTGGCAATCGATTCAAGATGTACTAAAGATATAAGGACAAAATTGAAGTATGCAAAGGTATACGAATGTAAGGCAATGTACGGTGAAGTTCCAAGACCTTATATAATTCACTCAAAGTCTCTCTCTATAAAGGTTGTTGAGGCTTCAGTATAGAAAGATTCTAAAGGTAAATATCAACGTCAAATACCCAAACTTGTAATCCAAGGATCAAGACTTACTAGACCGATTAAGGTTGTGACACTCGAAATCGGGGTAGAGGTTGTTGAGGCTTCACTACCACCTAGAAAAGGCAAGCCAAGACTAAGTTAAAGCAAATCTTTAACTTTGGATTGAAGTAAAAGCAAGGTTCGTAAACTGACACAAAATTACGGGTAGTTCTTGAGTTCCACGGCCGTGGAAGCTCAAGAACAGACCGTGGATTAGGTTCATCGGCGATTCTCTCTAACTCTCAGGGTCCAATCTGTTTACGATCGATCTATCATCATCTAAGCCACAACTATCAACCCTTCAGCTTAGAATTGCTAAAGGGTTTTAGCCAACAACAGTCATATTGATATCAAATTCAAGATTTAAAAGATTGAAAGATGAAAACTTCCGAAAACCTTTAATAACCTTCAAACCAATCTCAAATCCACAAACCAAGAACAATGATGCAAGTAGATTCAGAATAACACAAACAATCACAATCTTAGATAAGAACGAAGAACGGGATGTCAATCCGTCTTCTAATCAAACCTAAGGATAAAGTATGAAATCTCTTACAAACAATCTTCCAAATCTTCACTCTTTCTCCAACTTTCTGTCGCGGAATAGAAATCTCCACACGTCCTACTTGAAACCCTAAGCACGTGCAATAAGCGTAGGCAAAGTCTAAGCGAAGGTGAAGGTGACGGAATCCTCTTCCTTCCGCCCTTATATAGGGCTGGATAAAATGCGTCTTCGGCCCATATGCGTAGAAGATTGTGGCTTAAAATATTGCGTAAAAGATCGTCAAGATCATGGTCGTGGAAGGGTTCCATGCCCGTAATTTAGAGCGTGGAGTTGGATCACGGTTTGTCTCAACTCTCCACAGCCGTGTAAGTTGCTGGAATGCACCACGCTCGTCTTGCCAAGGTTCCACGGCCGTGGATTAGAGCGTGACTCTAATACGGTCGTACTTTAGAGCGTGGAATGCACATAGCTCGTAATTTCCTTTGTTTTTGTGTCATTCTTCATCTTAGCATCATCCTTAGCTCCTAGTGATGTCCTCAATCCTTGGACATGCTCAATCTAGCTCCATTCTCTCTCAATCCGTTCGGAATTAGCTCTTAATTGCCTACAATCAACACAAAGCTTATGTAGACCTCTATATCGACAAAATAGATAAACTAACTCACAAATACTTCAATGCTTTATCAATGACTACCATTATGGATGAAATACACTTAGAAAACGGGCCTAAAATATCACAATATTTCATGCTAACAGTTACCCATAAGTGTCAATCTCTTCACCATCTCTTTCAGCTCAACAAGCTCAGTTGAGATCTCACTTTTCCTAGGATTAATGGCATGAACTCCTCTCTTGGAAGAAGTCCTTCCGAAGTTCCGAGTTCCCTCAGTTAGTTCTTGCATCTTTTCCAAAGCAAGGTCAGGGGTGGACATAAGAATGTTACCTCCACAAGCAAGATCGACGATTCTCCTTTCGTTGCCAAGCAAGCCATTGTACAAGTACTAGATTAAGTCCTGAGTCAAATACCCATGGAAAGAACAGTTGGATCGGAGGCGTGCAAACCGTTCGAAGTACTCATAGAGAGTCTCGTCCGCCTCTTGTTCAATGTTGCTTATAGCTTTCTTTAAGCTATTGGCCTTCTTGGGTGGAAAGTACTTCTCTAGAAACGGCTTGTGGATATTCTCCCAAGTGTCGATGCTCCCGGATGGAAGGTGGTAGTACCAATCATCCACTCCATCCTTGAGCGTGAAACCGAACACCCTCATCTTGATTTTATCTTCCGTAATGTTGGCCGGTTTCATGCTCATACACACGGTATGAAACTTTCTAAGGTGCTTGATGGGGTCTTCACCACTTAGCCCATGTAATGATGGGAGCAAGTGGATCAGCCCCGGCTTGAGCTCGAAATTGACACCTTCCCCTATTGCCGGTATAGTAACCGCAAGGGGGGTGGGCGAGTCAAGTCCGGATGCGTGAGTTGGCGAAGTATTCGGTTGGCCATCTCTTCTCGGAGTTATTGTTGTCTGCGTCGCCGGATGTGTGTTCTCTCAATTTCTTGATCAAAAGGAAGAATTCTAGAGTTAGTAGCAAGGGTTTGAACTTTAAAAACGGTCCAAACCAATAATCAATAATAGAAAAAATATAAAACACAACAAAAATCCCGGCAACGGCGCCAAAATTTGACAATTACTTTTCCTTAGGTTGTTTTTATCTTATCAAAATTATTTCTCAACTTAACACTAACGCAAGTATAGAGGTTAAATAGGGGTCGAACCCAAGAGAGTTTGATTGATATTTATATTCAATTCAATTATTGATTATGTACCAAAGTAAGGGGGGGGGGGGGGGTTGGATTGAATCGATGCAAAACATAGTAAGAAAGCAAGTAAGAAAATGAATAAGGTGATGATGAATGGACTACACTAGGTTGGTTTTTAGCATGCAAGACTACTTTAGTTGGTTCCTTGTACAAGTTTTCAAACAATGTTCCCGTCTTGATCATATGTATGTCTTGAGCCAACCGGCATCAACACAACTTAACAAGTTTAGTGTTCCGTAAACCTACAAGAACAAATCACAAGTTAGCTTTCAAACAAAGACAAAGGGACATAAAGAGAAGAGTAAAACCATTAAACTTTTCTTTATATTTGTATTTATTTTCCTTTAAGTAATTGAACTCAGTTTTTACCTAAAGGTTTCTACTAGATTAAAGACCCGAACCCGGAATCTAATAATCCTAGTTCTTTACATGCATTTAAACACTAAGGTGATCAATCTTAAGTGAGAAGAAAACATGCAATTAGATAAATGAAGCTCAAGGAATACAAAACATACTGAATAAAACTTATATTGGACTTACAACCAAAGCAGCAATGTAGCTTCAAAACAATCCAATGTAGCAAGGCAATTAGAAACTCATTACACAAAGGAAGTAAGAGAAAAGAGAGAATAAAATGGGGAAATGATGGATGATTCTAGCAATCAGCCATGGGTCTATTCATACTACAAATTGCACTAAATGGGAGTAAATGGGCAGCCTAAACAGCCACCTTTAATGTCATAAAGGTGGTGCAAACAACCAGAGTAAAGTCTCTGTCGCACAACCGCAGGGGCGGCCTTCAGGACCGCAGGGGCAGTCTAGGCAAAAACGCTTGAAGTTCTTCGTGGCCGTAGGGGCGGCCTAGCAATTCCGCATGGGTGGATCTTTAATATTCTTCAAACGTCTGACTCTTCATCTTTTTGTCGCTTATGATGTCGAGCCGCAGGGTCGGCCCAATGTCACCATAGCGGCGGTGCCACTGGCTCTTCGGCTTCACAGCTCCGCATGGTGGTCTGCAGGTAGAGGCGCAGGGGTGCCGGTCTTTGCTTCTTCAGGATAAATCACCGCAGGGGCGCCATGGAGGGATGCAAGGGCGGTGACAGTCTTCGTTCCGGGCACTGGCGAAGGCGCAGGCTGCGTTCCGGAGTGTAGTGTCACCCGCAGGGGCGGTGACACTGCTCCGCGGGGGCTGTGTGGCACTAGAGGCTTGTCTTCGTGGATGATCTTCAACTCCCAAGTGCCTCTAACTTCTCTTTTAGTTTTTTTTGAATTCTTCTTCTGGATTAAGAAGTTAGTGGCACAAAACGAGTCTAATGCAATAAAAAGACTCTAAAAACTAATCCAAATGATAGTGATTCCATCACCTATCAGAGGTCGATCCAACTATCGTATCTAGATCCATGAGAGTTCAAATTACGCTGGTTGTGTAGTTTGTGAAATGACTCAGGTATTTGGCTAAATATTGGATATTTTGTGCTGAGTAGCCAACTTAGGATTTTTGTGTAGGATAATTCTTTGATTCATTTTGGAATTTCTTTATCCTAATGAGTAGATTGCATAGCAAAGGATGTTATGATATATTATTGGGGATTTTTAAATTTTAATACGAGTGTTTTAAGTGAGTTCAAAGTGAGACCCTTTGTGATTTTTTCATGGAAGTTAAGAAGTTGGAAAATATTCTAGGAATATTTTTCCAAATTCTTGTGAGTGTTAGATTGTGGTTTTGGACTTCATAGGAAGTTTAGAAAATTATTCTAGGAATATTTCTAGGGTTTTGAGAACTAGAGTTAAAATATTCTTTTTACCCTTGTGAGGGTAATTTGATAATTTGTTTATGATCAGTTGAATATCTTAGAAGTAGGAGACTTCTAAGGAAGTGAGATACATATTTGATCCACTTACCTTGTATATCAGGCAGTTGAGTTTCTACGGTTGCAGACCGAGTTGATATTACGAGAGTGGAGATTTGATTCAGGTAAGTCCTTGCGACTTACTTAGCTAATTTCTAAATGTTAGCTGAATGACGATAGTGGTGTGTTGTTTGTTTAATAATGATAACGTGCATAGGACGATCTTTATTATTTTTATGCCCCAAGTGTATGTATAACGGGCGGTGACATCACTGCCCAGCTCTGACAAGAGACTAGGAGGTTCCCTATTCCCAAACCATACAGGTACAAGGTGAGGTGCATCGGCTCCATTCCTGATGGTTACAAAGGGGCGGAGGCGAGGTTTGGGAATCCCTCATGTCACAAAATAAGTATCGTTAGTAAGATTGAATGACCTAAATAAAGATAAGAAAAATGGGTTCTCTGAAAGCATGATGTGTGTTTAGTTTTGCTATTGTGTGTGTGCGGGTGCTATTTTCATTTGTCTAACGTTTAGATAGCTACCTAAGGGTTGTTTTGTTTTGGTTGTTTAGACTTATCACTGGTTAGAGCAGCAGCTGAGTGATCCGGAAGTAGTGGTCAGTCGGGTCTCCGTACTCCCTAGGATAGGGTTGTATTTTTGTTGATATTTCATTCTTAGTATGATGTTATTTAGACTTTTATTATCTTAAGTACGTTGTTGGCTATTAGACACATGTTGTTACATTCATGACATTAAAACACCATTTTAGGAATTTCGGTTTCATTATTTGTATCTTGTTGTAAGATCCTAGTAAAGTTGTTGTCAAACTAAGGTCGGGACTCATTGTGAGGTCCTAACCGGAAGCTCCCCGAGTTCTAAGAATTTGGGGTGTTACAACATGGTACCAAAGCTCTAGGTTGGCAACAATGGCACTTGAAATCTTCTAAAGGACCGAATAAGTAAATAAACAGAAACCGAAAGGGGTATGAACTTTTCAAAGAAACTTTTAGTTTTTAAAATGCATGCATAAGTCGGGATGGTTAGAGAGTACGGATGACCACCACTACCTCCACGGATCTCGGCTGCTTAGTACTCTTAGAAATGTTATGTTGGCTTATTAATTTGATTATAAAGATATGTAAAATAGATAAGCATATGCCGAAGTTTAGTAAATTTATAGTTATATTATGCCCTTAACAGAGATAACACAATGAGATCCTCACTCCGTTGACACATCTAGGTAGATTTTGAAGGTGTCAACACGAGGATAAGTATGCTCAGCTTATGAGCATTAGGTTAAGCAAACATCCGGTCAGTTCCTTTGAACCCGCTGAGGAACGTTGAGACGGAAGAGTGGAGACTACAAAGCGACACCCACGACAATGGCAAGAAGGGGAACCCGAGTCAACTCAATAGGATCAAATGAAGAATCTACATGAGAGTAGTTCCGGAGAAGCGTTGGATAATCGATAATTATGCAAATTGGGAATGGCAACACAGAGGTTCTTTCAAGTGTGGTGCAAAATGACGTTACAAACAACGTGGATTCCTCCAAAAACATTCATTGTCACGAAAGTCAAAGTAAGATATAGAGTCAATCCAGACAAGAGACATTAAATTTAAGCTTACTAACTGACCTGAAGATGAAGGTTTGTTGTCAGAAGCAGGGGCGGAATATTGCCACTATTGGCAAAATAAGTCGGCATCCTAATCAAGAGGGAACACCTAGACGGTCATAAACTTGAGAGTTAAGTAGAGATATGTTGTCGACCCAACTATGAAGACTTAAGTAGCCGCAAAATTGAATTTTCTGGACTAGTCAGAAAGTGGAAGGCAAGTTTTACCAACATGGAAGTGGAGTGACCTCCTAGAAACACGAGAATTACAACAAGGATCGGGATACGAAAAAAACAAAATTTCTATAAAGGCAGCAGTACAAAGCAACACCCCCAATGAAGAAGAATGCATGAAAAGGGTCTTGGTGAAATCGAGGGTCCCCAATAACTTCTCATTCACAAAGGGATTTAAGTTACCAACACTAACGGCTCATAACAGAGAACCGCAAGTGGACGATATCTCGGGTAAAAAGAGTCATGGAGACGTATCTACAAGTTATCGTAGAAGACTTGATAAGTCCGTTAACAGAAGAAGATGGATATAGCTAGACTCGTAAGAGTATAGTGATCTAATAGAAGTGTAGATTGTAGAAGGAGCTAAAGCAGCATAAACGGAAAAAAAACCTAGAGGAGATAGATTTTCACCAGGTATATAAAACATCAAAAGAGATAGAAGAAAAGTAAGTCTACGATCTGATAGAAGGTCAACTACAGACTAATTGCTAACAACTGAGAATTTACAGCTGTGGGTTAACTATTGATGATTGGTTGCAGATAAGAAGTATAACCACAAACTTAAAAAAAAATCGACATTTGGAGAATTTCTTCCAGAGATCAACGGCGACAATGATGAAGTTATATCAATACAAGTACTATTATCCCTGATAGTAACATTGAATGAGTCCAACACGGTAACTCTAATTAAGAATTTAGGAAGAATTTGACGATCAGAAATGACCCCCGTATATCATTAATGGTATAAAGAGAATTGTTGTGAGCAGTTGCTTACCTACGTAAGTTCAAACAGTGGGTACATAGCATTCCAATAGCCAAAGTCGGGGTCAATTTCTTATAGAGGAGTAAGAAGAAGCAAATGATTTAGATCCAGTCCTACGTCATTTCAAACAAAGGGTACTTAGCATTTCACACAAATGAGACTGATGGTGATCTTCCGAGCAAAAGTCGGGGTCAATTTTCTAGATTGACAAAGGAAGCCTCTATGACTAAAGATATAACACAAAGTAATTGGAATTATAGAGGCGTCACACACATAGAAAGTATGATTTAACACCTCGGCGAAATGTCTTATCGAATTGTGAGATGATTGTAGAAGGAATCTACATCTTTGTTGGAATAAACATGAGAAAGATTAAAGTTGAATAAATGAAGGTTATTATACGGATCCTTATCACCCCAATAAGATGATTACTAAAAAGTGTTTATATAAGAGTTTACTGAGAAATGGTAGCTCTCCAATAGCCAATCTTGATAACGGTCATAGGTAAATGGAGGAGTGGTTTTGGAACCGCGTACAAATGGTATACCTTGGAGTCTTCTCTAGACTAATGAGAGAAGAATTGACAAAAGCACAAAATCTAATCAACATAATCCATAAACGTTGTACGAGAAATATTATAGGGATTTAATTACCAAACTTGGTATAGTGAATTAGAAGATGGTAAAGCGACATGAGTATAAGGACAACATAACAAATGTGAGTAAAAAATTTTGATTTTTTTTGAGAAAATCATATGCATCTGATGTTTCTTATACAAAGGGGTACCGGTAGACGTTTAATAAAAGTCATACTATTGGACCAATAACTCTATGACGGATAAACTGTAAACCGAGCGAATGGCTTAACTATTGAGAAGAAAAGTCATGTAGCAAAAAGCGGGTATTGCTAAATTTAAATAAAGTATTGAGATGAGGATGCATTTATGGAATCGACGTAAGAGTACAACGTAACTGAAGTTCCAACACGGAATGGGTAGTAATGATCGACTGATAGTTAGAGACCGATTCGAAAAAGGAAAATGTTATAAGACGAGTCACCTAGTAGAAGAGCTCACAAGACAAGCATGAGAGACCATCATGTGGTTGGTATTATGGTCTCGGTGTAAACACATTACCACATCTCAATTTGGAGCTCAATAGAAAACTCCATGTCAAGATTGTAAATAGATAAAGGTAAGGAATATTAAGTCAACGTGATGTATCCTACGGTAGAGGTCAAAGGGATTGTGGAAGGATAACCACATTGAGTAGACCTTTCAAGTAGTAAGTGGTGTTCCGATGAGACCTAAGTGAATTCGAGGAAATCCTAAGACCGCACGTTCCAATCCCTCCAAGGAGGCATAACCAGTGAGTTATCTTGCTGAGGAGTTCTTATACCAATTGTGAAACTCAATGGGGATCGAGCACCATAGTTTCGATAAATGCGCAAAATTTATCTCGAGGTTTTGGACAACCAGCATTCACGACTAGCGTACGAGTCTCTCCTTTAATATAGTAATCTATCTTAGACTAATGATCTGTTTAAAGATGATCTTGCCATTATGATAAGGGAAGTTACAAGTGAGAGTTTTGTAAATCATCCTGAATCATGGAAGATGCCATTATGATTAATGGGTGTTAAAACATGGGTGACAATAGATTGATCAGAGTAGTGCAATGGAAGCGTGGTGGGCCCATAATTCACAAAACATGAAACTTCATGTTATGTCGACTATGACCTCAAGTTAAAGAATCGTAGATCGATATGAAAATACCTGCATGGTATGTGATGTTTGATTTCAACAAGTTGAAAGCCTAATAAGATGTAGGTGTTGAGTCATTATTTCAGGAACGGTTTGATTGAGTCATATTAGGGAGAAAAGACCAAGTGAGTGGTCTTACAAATAGCATTAGACACTTAGTAAAGTGCAAGGAGATGTCTCAGATTATTATTCTAGAAGCAATAGTCGGGATCTTCCGAAAAGTCAAGAATAGTTGGACTTAAAAAAAGGAGTAAAGTATTGTTGTCATTTTTGGAAGGTCACCAAGAGTATCTGAAAGTAATTCGAGAAATGTAACCTTGTGAGATCTTAAAGAAGATTGAGAAGTCAGTAATCGACTAGCACTCCTACACATACTAGAGGGTGTACACCCAGTGTTCGCGTGTAACAATTATAGGAATACATACGGGATCCGGGGCATGTCATCACCTCTGAGGATCTCATAGTTGGCCCGGATCATACTTTTATAGAGTTTCCAGTGGTCTAGACGAGGAGATAATGAGGCTACATGGGAGACAAAGGAGAGCCGTAGGTGTCGTTATCCCGAGTTCTTTACGGAGTTAGCCGCTACCTTTGTGTCGATGAATTAATACTCGGATGTGGCATTTGTGTAACTTACATGACTATATATTGGATTAAATAATTGTGTTTTCATGTGTTGTGTAACATCCAGAATTTTTATTCTGGATGGTTAGCGGGTTTCAACCTTTCCGCAGGCGCGGCTCAGTTTTCCCGCAGGCACGGGATGCTGAGTAACCGGATTTTATCCCGTTCCGACCTCTCGTTCTTCCTCTTTGCTTCGGACCCTTTGTTGGTTATGCTAATGGAACAAGAGGTCAGCTGACCCCTTGTTTCCCTCCCACCTTTTGCATCCTAGTATTCCCTCTCTCTCTCATTGGTTTTCATTTCACGCTTCTCTTTTTCCTCTACCTCTCTTCTCTCTCTCTTTTCTCTTCTTCCTCCTTTGGAGATATTGCTTGTGTGTGAGTTACAATAGAGGTGATTCAAGATCCATCTTGGTAAGTTTCTTCCCCTTCCTCCCTTCTCCTCCTTTGTTGTTTACCCTTTCTCCTTCCCTCCTTCATCCATGGCCATGGTTGAATCTCTTGAGAAGGTTTTTCCTCAAACCCATGCATGTGATTGTTCTTAGCCTGATTAGGTCGTGGAGAGGTGTCTAAGATCAGTGGATAGTGTTTGGAGGAGGCCCAACCCAAGAAGGAAGCCATAGAAGCTCAAGTGCACAATCGAAGATTGAAGAAATCGTTGTTTCTGGAGCTCTACCGTGGGGGCGGCGGCAGGTTTTTCCAGGCGCTACGGGGGCCGTTACCTTCAGCACACAGTCGCGCCAGCTTGTTTCCGCGGCTGCATTTTCTTCAACAGTAGGCTCTTCTCTCCCTTTCTCTTCGTTCCTTCCTTATCTTTGAGGTTATATCATGTTAGTATTATGCCTAGGATGGACCTAGGATATATTAACAATGCCACATAGTGGTTGTGAACCTAGGTGCTCCTTAGAACTCGTTGGATCGATGTTGATCGTTTATGTGTGTGTTGAACCTATGTTCTCTTCTACCTTGTGGCCTTACTCCAGCTTTGGGTAGTGTTTAACCTTATATAGGGTGTGGGCTGTTGTGCTACCCTTCCCTATTTTTATCGAGTTTATGATCTCTTAGGATCTAGGAGAGTTTCCTAACTTAAAGGTTGCTAGGACTCGTGTTCGGTTGTTAGTTTTGGGAAGTCCTTGAATTGATTTATTGAGATCGTTATTGATGTATGCCTCGTTGTTGAGATCGTTATTGATGTATAGCCTTGAGACGAGGTAAGTCCTCGGACTTTTTTAGCCGCTTTTGTGGCTTATTTGGATATATTATGGTGGTGTGTGTTTATCGCTTTTGTTCAAGAAAACGCATTAGGATCTACTTGACCTTATTTACTATCGGCCCATTGTTACTATTATTATCGGGCGGTGACATCACTGCCCATCTCCCGAGGGAGACTGGGGTGATCTGTGCGACCAGGCCATATATGGTTTACGGGCGGGCTTCTTCATCACTCGCTCAAGGTATACGGGTTGAGCGCCGCCACATTCCTGTTGGTTACACAGGGACATATGCGAGAGTTATAAGACTCTCGTGTCACACTTGTACGAATGGATTAGTTATGGAATAACCTAAGAAGATATTATGTAATGAATGTGTATGTTGTGTGTTCTCATGTGTGTTTGTGCCATATTATTCTTATAATGCCTAGAATGTGAGCTAACGGTTTTAAACTGTTTTGTGTAGATGCCTTGCAGGTTCGGGATGCCGCCGAGTGAGGTGGAGGAGTGGACAACCGAGTGGTCTCTGTACATTATAGGATGGGGGAGTTTTTGGGTTTTCCTTGTTTTGTCGGATATTGTTGTGTTGTACGCCTTGGATTCCCTTACGTTGTATGTCGTTTTGAGGACTCGGCTGAGTTTCCAACTTGTATCTCTTCCTTTCTTTACTTGCATACATTATAAACTATTTTGAGTTTTACGCCTTTATTTGTGTCATGTTGCAAAGGTCCGGTGAGATTATTGTCAAGCTAAGGGTCGGGACCCATTATGTGGTCTCGCATGTAGCATTCCGATATCCTACATATTCGGGGTGTGACAAAGTGGTATCAGAGCCCTAGGTTGACAACAATGGCACTCGCAACCTTCTAAAGGCCGAATGAGGAATAAATAGAACCCCCACGGGTTTTGTAATAACCGAAAATTTTAAGTTCTGGTAAACTGACATTAACCAAAGTCCGAGGCGACAATCGTGAACAAATAAATAAGTAAAATAAACGAATTTAATTCTATCATTTTATGTGACCTATATTCGCATAAAATGATACATTTAAATGACCGGAAATAATTTACGTACGTTAAATGAAAATAATAATAACTTATAAAAATACGGAACTTAATTCCGTATTTTATAAACTTCCGCACTTAATTAACGGGTTACGAGTTCCGTTTTTAATTCACGAGAGATCACCACTCGTTTGGGCCAACCATCAGCCCATTTTTCCTAAGCCCATTTTAAACCTTAATTAAAAACCCTAATTAAACTAACCTAAACCTAATCTACTGCTGTGCCGCACCTCTCCTCTCGCTGCATGTACAACAACAACCTTCGACTATCGCCTCCACAACTTCCCATCGACGCCGGATCCACCGCAACCGCCACCGAACCTGTGCGTCTCCGCCGTCCGCCTCCAGTCGAGCCGGTAAGACTCCGGTCACCTTCTCCCTTCCGTATTCCTTCTTTCCGTTTCTGTTTCGAGTTCGAAGACAGTAACCGTCGGCCGCTGCAGTACCAAAGACGCAGCCGTGTTTTCCCCTCCGTGCGACCGCCGAGCCAGCGCCATCGGTCCGGTTGGAGACGCTGCCCTCCGCCTTCGTCATACACCGGAGCCACTGCGTAGTCCCGCCGTCCGCCTCCGGTCAGGCCGGTAAGATCCCGACCTCCCTCTTCTTTCCGTCTCCCTTCCTTTCCGCTTCTGGTTCGATTCCGAGACAGTAACCCTCCCTTCCTGCGCAGCCAACTTTCCGGATCTCACCAGTACACCGCCCTGCCTCCTCTGCTTCGGAACGCACCGGCCACCCTCCGTCTTCACACAACAGCACGCCAACCACCACGAAATGCTGGAAACAGCCACTGCTGTTCACGCCACCATCCGCCCAATTCTGCACGCTAGCCGCCGACGACCTTGTGATTCCGACGGTGAGTGGCTGCTGCTCCTTCTATCTTTCCCCTCTGTCTATGGCGTGACATAACTAACCCGAGTTTTCCGTTTTCCGTTTTCCGGCGGTGACAGCCTTGAACGCGAGCATACCGTAGAGAGTTGGCGAGTCGGTGACAAACTCAATTAGAACAGCCACTGCTGCGCCCAACTGTGACCAACAGTGAGGGTAAATCCTTTTGTTTCTGGCCTTCTGTAGTGTGGTTTGTGTATACCTGTATATGAGTAGGTTGTATGTTTAGTTAGAGATAGTGGAGATGCATATGTATATATATATGTGAGTACTACAAACGAGTGAATGTATATAGGTATGCTTGAGTAAGCGGATGTTGGATTATATAGGTATCCCTATAAGTATATATATATTCTTATACTAAACTGCACTTATACCCGTACGAGATGAAAAGTGAAATTTTGTAACTATATATATATACAAATAGCGGGTAGTCACGGATGTTATATTTTTGGAAGGAAGGTTAGTATGCACGGAAGTATATATATATAGACAGATATATAGAGATATATATAAGATTAGTTAATACCCGAAAATGTAGTAATGTAATTCCAGATGACGAGTGGACGAGATTAATTTTTATGACCTTAGTAAACTGTTTTGGAAGTAATCTTAGATTAGAAAAGTGTTCCAAAAGAAATATTGGAGGTCAAGAATTGACCCGGAGAATTATCTACACTAAGGGTAAAACGGTCTTTTACCGTATGAGAATCGTTCTTTCCGTAATTCCTTCGCATGAGGTTGGACATAGAGATGTGAGTTTGATACACATGCCTTCATTGACAGGCACTTGAGTTACCACGAGTACGGACTATCTGAGGAGTGTTAGAGTGTTTTGACTCAGGTAAGTCCTTGCGACTTACTTAGCTAGTTTCTGAGTGTTAGTTGAATGATAGTAGTTGTGTGTGCTATTGCGTGTTTAATAATAATAACTTGCTAGGACGACCGTTATTATTACGTTTAAGGCCCAAGTGTATGTATAACGGGCCGTGACATCACTGCCCAGCTCTGACAGGAGATTGGGAGGTTCTCTATACCCAGACCATGCAGGTACAAGGTGAGATGCATCGGATCCATTCCTGATGGTTACACGGGGGCGGAGGCGAGGTTTGGGAATCCCTCGTATCACAAAATAAGTATCACTAGAGTGAACGAGTAATTTAAATCAAGATAATTAAACGGACTTGTTTGAAAGCATGATGAGTGTTTATATTTCTCTGAGTGTGTTTGTGCTACTATTACTCTGCTAATATTTAGATAACTAGCTAATGGTTCTTCTTGTTGTTGTTTTAGTTTTACCACAAGTCAGATCAGCAGCTGAGTGATCCGGAAGTAGTGGTAAGCCGGGTCTCCGTACTCCTTAGAACGGGGTTGGGGTCGTTTTGTCTTTCCTTTCTTTTGGTTAAGACAGTTGTTCTTTTCTTTTGTTTAAGTACTTTAGGCTGCTAGACATTGTTGCATTCATTACTCTAAAAACATGGTTTTTATGAATTTCGGTTTCTTTATTTGTGTCTTGTTGCAAGATCCTAGTAATGTTGTTGTCAAACTGAGGTCAGGACCCATTGTGAGGTCCTAACCAGTAATACTCCGAGTTCTGAAAATTCGGGGTGTTACAACATGGTATCAGAGCTCTAGGTTGGCAACAATGGCACTTGAAATCTTCTGAAAGACCGAATAAGTTTTAAACAGAACCCGAAAAGGGGTATGAGTTTTAAAAAGAAAATTTTTAGTTTTAAATGCATGCATAGTCTGGTTGGGAATAGAAAAGTACGGCTGACCACCACTACTACCGCGGATCTCAGTATGCTTAGTTGGACTTTAGGTTTATTGTAGTTGGACTCTTGGACTTACAGCTAGTAGTAATTATAGTTATTATTCTTGCGCAGATGGCACGTACTAGAGCTACGCTAGCTACTGGTCTAGGCAGAGGTCGTCCACCTCTCCCTCCAGCTGGACCAGGTAGGGGAGATAGGACCCCTACAGTTAGAGGACGCGGCCGTGGAGGTAGACCCCCACTAGCCCGAGGTCGAGGTCGAGCTCCACGAGAGGATCTCCCAGCAGTGATCATGCCAGAGGCTGGAGTGGAGGAAATAGCTGAGAGTGTTGGTCCTGAGGTCAGGAACGAGACCGTTGCTAGGTCTGGAGCACAGAGAGCACGTTCGACAAAGTCAGGACGTGTTTCCATTGGAGCGACTGAGTACAGAGAGTACCGAGCCTACGTTGAGTGTATGGAGGAGGCTGCTAGGACAGAGAGACTTACCCAGGTACCACCAGTACCGGTTAGATCTGTCCAGGTGACACAGGGAGCGCCTCAGGTGCCAGCTGTACCTGAGAGGAGAGTTGTGGCTGATAGAGCTCCTACTAGGTCTAGAGCTCCGAGACCGGATGAGTGGTTGAAGGCTTTCAACTCTCAGAAGGTCCCCTCATATAATGGAGAGATAGGATTGGAGGTGGAGCACTGGATTGGGCAGGTAGAGACTGCGTTAGAGGCAATACGCTGCCCAGAGGATCGGCAGGTAGACTTGGTGCAGACCTGCTTCACTAAAGATGCTCATTCCCGGTGGCGGACCATGCGTAGTCGAGTCACCAGTTGGGAGCAGATGAGGAGCATTGTTAGAGACAAATACTGCCCTATCTCGTTGAGGAGAGAGAGATTTCAAGACTTCATTGAGGCTGGATTTGAGGACATTCCGATCGCTGCTGCCATCAAGAAGTTCCAGAAGGAACTGACACTGCTTGGACCAGCTGCACCTCCTGAGGAGCAGCATGTCTATCTCTTTTCCCGGAGATTGAGAGACAGTACCCGTTCTTATCTAGAAGGATTTCGCTGTGAGACTCTGTCAGACTATCAAGATAGAGCATCTGCTTATGAGAGAGATCGACCAGTGTCGAGGAGAACTACTCAGTCAAACAGGCCGGATAAGCGGCAGAGGACAGGTTATGCTAGTGGTAGTTTAGGAGTAGCTGCTTTTGGACGGGGACAGACTCAGGGTCGACAGAGCCATACGGCTACTGGTCAGACTTCAGCTGGTGGCTTGCAGTGCCACAACTGCAGTAGCTATGGACATATCCGATCGAACTGCACGAAGCCAGCAGTGACTTGCTTCCAGTGCGGCAAGGTTGGACATAGAGCTGCATTCTGCCGTCAGGGCAAGGCTCCATCTCAGCAGGGTTCTTCTCCTGCAGGCTTATCAGGGAGTGTACAGAGACTGCCACAGTACCGGACTCCGAGTCAGCAGCAGCAGTACAGAGCTCCTAGTCAGCCGCAATCTTACAGGGCTCCAAGACACACACCACCACAGAGTTTTATGCAGAGATCAGGTCGGGGCAGAGGACGTGGTAGTGTGGCTGATACTAGAGGAGCTCAGGCACGAGTGTTTGAGTTGAGAGATGCTGATCAGCCAGATGCACCGACTGCCACAAGTACGATCCAGATTCATGACTTACCTGTACGAGTTTTATTTGATACGGGTGCTACACACTCCTTCATATCTGATGCATGCGTAGATAGGTTGTCCTTAGCTACTATAGAGGGGATACCTTTTATGATAGGCGTACCTGATGGGAGTAAGGTAAGAGGGACTAGAGAGATCTTTGGATGTCCTGTTCGCATGGGAGATCGAGACTGGCTAGTCAATTTTCTAGTCATGCCCTTAGCTCATGAGGATGTCATTTTAGGGATAGACTGGATGAGGAAACACGGAGCAGTCTTAGACATTGGTAGGAGGACAATGACCGTTGCCACGGAGGAGGGCCATAGAGTAATATTCCGAGGGTGGGACCTCGGAAAGTCAGGTACAGTTATCAGTGCAGTGAGAGCAGCGAGATTGATAGCACAGGGTTGCGAAGCCTTCTGGTGTTATGCCATGAAGGAAAGCAAGAGCCTGACTATAGAGGAGATACCTGTTGCATGCGAGTTTGCAGAGGTATTCAGTGACGACCTGGCAGGACTACCCCCACAGAGGAGCGTTGATTTCAGCATTGACTTGGAGCCGGGCATGACACCTATCTCGAAGGCCCCGTACCGTATGGCACCGATAGAGCTGCTTGAGCTGAAGAAGCAGTTAGAGGAGCTAGCAGAGAAGGGTTTCATACGCCCTAGCGTGTCTCCTTGGGGTGCACCAGTGTTGTTTGTGAAGAAGAAGGATGGATCCATGAGGTTGTGCATAGACTACAGAGAGCTGAACAAAGTAACCATCAAGAACAAGTACCCACTGCCACACATAGATGACCTGTTGGACCAGTTGCATGGAGTGTCTGTGTTCTCGAGGATAGACTTGAGGTCAGGTTACCACCAGTTGAGGGTGAGAGATCAGGACATACCTAAGACGGCATTCCGGACTAGGTATGGTCATTATGAGTTCGTAGTGATGCCATTCGGGCTCACTAATGCACCAGCGGTGTTCATGGAGTTGATGAATGGGATATTCATTGACTTCTTAGACCAGTTTGTAGTGGTCTTCATTGACGACATCCTAGTCTACTCTAGGAGTCGAGAGGAGCATGCCGGACACTTGAGGATAGTACTGCAGATTCTACAGGATAGCCAGTTGTATGCTAAGCTATCCAAGTGTGAGTTTTGGATGTCAGAGGTGGCTTTCTTAGGTCACGTGGTGACTGCTGAGGGTATTAAGGTCGATCCGGCGAAAATCGAGTCAGTATCTTCTTGGCAACCTCCTAAGAATGTTAAGGAGGTTCGCAGCTTTCTAGGTTTAGCAGGTTACTACCGCCGGTTTGTGGAAGGGTTCTCTTTGATTGCCCGACCACTTACTTGTCTTCTGAGGAAGACCACTCGGTTTGTCTGGTCTGAGCCATGTCAGCAGAGTTTTGAGGAGCTGAAGAGGAGATTGACGTCCGCTCCGATTTTAGCACAGCCTGAGGGTATTGATGACTTTGTGGTATACAGTGATGCATCCAAGCTGGGCTTGGGGTGTGTTTTGATGCAGAGGGGTAAGGTCATAGCCTATGCGTCTCGACAGTTGAAGACGTATGAGGAGAACTACCCCACACATGACCTGGAGTTGGCTGCAGTAGTCCATGCTCTAAAGATCTGGCGTAACTATCTCTATGGCGCGACATGTCAGATCTTTACAGACCACAAGAGTCTGAAGTACATATTCACTCAGAGAGAGTTGAATAACCGCCAGAGGCGGTGGTTAGAGTTGATCAAGGACTTCGACCTTGAGATCCTTTACCACCCCGGAAAGGCGAATGTGGTAGCTGATGCTTTGAGCCGGAAGACGCCTAGAGAGAGGGCGATAGCCCGGTTGACAGTACAGCCACAGTTGCAAAGGGACTTGGTTTGGTTGGAGATAGAGGTTCAGTTTCCCGATACCGATGGTCAGTTGTCTACCATGGAGTTACTTCCTGATCTGTTGGATGAGATCCGACAGAAGCAGGAGACTTGCCCTACTTTGATCAGGATCCGAGACAGGATGTCTCGAGATGAGGCCCCACAGTTTACTATTGGTGCAGATGGAGTGATGAGACGTCAGGATCGCGTTTGTGTACCGTCAGACAGTGAGTTGAGACAGAGGATACTAGATGAGGCTCATGCTACCCCATACTCAATACATCCTGGAGCGAGTAAGATGTACAAGGATGTGAGACGGTCCTTCTGGTGGGGTGGTTTGAAGCCCGATGTGACTCGGTATGTAGCTCAGTGCGCGACCTGCCAGCAGGTCAAGATTGAGCACCGTAGGTTTGGAGGGGAGCTCCACCCACTTCCAGTACCACAGTGGAAGTGGGAGGATATATCTATGGATTTTGTCACTGGTTTGAGACTCAGCAGAGGATTTGATGCTATTTGGGTAGTGGTAGACCGCCTGACGAAGACCGCACGTTTCATCCCGATTAAGGAAACGTGGCCGGTGAGTCGTTTGGCTGAGGAGTTCACCAGGCACATTGTGAGACTCCATGGGGTACCGAGGACTATCGTCTCTGACAGAGATGGATGTTTTACCTCGAGATTTTGGCAGCAGGTACATACTGCTTTGGGGACGAGTCTCCACTTCACTACCGCCTATCATCCACAAACAGACGGACAGTCTGAGAGGACCATTCAGACCTTAGAGGACATGCTTCGGGCGTGTGTACTAGACTGGGGACAGGTATGGCCATATCATCTTCCACTGGTAGAGTTTTCGTATAATAATAGCTGGCACGCGTCTATTGGAATGACTCCTTATGAGGCCTTGTACGGGAGGAGATGTCGTACACCATTATGTTGGGATGAGCCCAGCCGAGTTGATGGAGTAGCTCCAGAGCAGATACAGGATGACATCGCTCGGATTGCCCTAGTCCGAGAGCGGATGTTAGCAGCTCAGAGTCGTCAAAAGTCCTACGCCGACAAAAGGCGTCGACCTTTGGAGTTTAGAGTGGGTGCTCAAGTGTGGTTGAGAGTGTCACCCACGAGAGGAGTCAGGCATTTCGGCATTAAGGGGAAGCTGAGTCCCCGATATGTCGGACCTTTCGAGATCTTAGAGAGAGTTGGAGAGGTGGCCTACAAACTAGCACTACCGCCGAGACTAGAGAGTGTCCATCCGGTCTCTCATGTATCTCAGTTGAGAGAGTACATTCCGGATCCGAGACACGTCATCAGCCATGAGGATTTGACAGTTGAGCCTGACCATACATTTGTAGAGTACCCAGTAGCTGTTTTGGAACGCAGTACCAGACGTCTACGATCCAAGGAGATACCTATGCTGAGGATCCAGTGGTCTAGGAGAGGAGTTGATGACGCCACTTGGGAGACTGAGGAGAGTATTAGAAGTAACTATCCCGAGTTCTTTACGGGGTTAGAGGTTACTTCTGTTTGACGAGTTAGTACTCGGATGTTGTGTTGTTTGACCTTTCAGTTTTTTTTTATATTGTTTTGAGTGATTCTGTTTTTGTGATACTTTTGTTTGATGCTTGAGTAGCTGCATGGTAGAAAATGAAAATTTCGAGGAAACTAAAATGTGCTGAAGAAATGTGTGAGTAAGGGAAACGTTCTAAGTTTCGGGACGAAACTTCTTTTAAGGGGGTACTGATGTAATAACCGAAAATTTTAAGTTCTGGTAAATTGACATTAACCAAAGTCCGAGGCGACAATCGTGAACAAATAAATAAGTAAAATAAACGAATATAATTCTATCATTTTATGTGACCTATATTCGCATAAAATGATAAACTAAATGACCGGAAATAATTTACGTACGTTAAATGAAAATAATAATAAGTTATAAAAATACGGAACTTAATTCCGTATTTTATAAACTTCCGCACTTAATTAACGGGTTACGAGTTCCGTTTTTAATTCACGAGAGATCACCACTCGTTTGGGCCAACCATCAGCCCATTTTTCCTAAGCCCATTTTAAACCTTAATTAAAAACCCTAATTAAACTAACCTAAACCTAATCTACTGTTGTGCCACACCTCTCCTCTCGCTGCACGTACAACAACAACCTTCGACTATCGCCTCCACAACTTCCCATCGACGCCGGATCCACCGCAACCGCCACCGAACCTGTGCGTCTCCGCCGTCCGCCTCCAGTCGAGCCGGTAAGACTCCGGTCACCTTCTCCCTTCCGTATTCCTTCTTTCCGTTTCTGTTTCGAGTTCGAAGACAGTAACCGTCGGCCGCTGCAGTACCAAAGACGCAGCCGTGTTTTCCCCTCCGTGCGACCGCCGAGCCAGCGCCATCGGTCCGGTTGGAGACGCTGCCCTCCGCCTTCGTCATACACCGGAGCCACTGCGTAGTCCCGCCGTCCGCCTCCGGTCAGGCCGGTAAGATCCCGACCTCCCTCTTCTTTCCGTCTCCCTTCCTTTCCGCTTCTGGTTCGATTCCGAGACAGTAACCCTCCCTTCCTACGCAGCCAACTTTCCGGATCTCACCAGTACACCGCCCTGCCTCCTCTGCTTCGGAACGCACCGGCCACCCTCCGTCTTCACACAACAGCACGCCAACCACCACGAAACGCTAGAAACAGCCACTGCTGTTCACGCCACCATCCGCCCAATTCTGCACACTAGCCGCCGACGACCTTGTGATTCCGACGGTGAGTGGCTGCTGCTCCTTCCGAGTTTTCCGTTTTCCGTTTTCCGGCGGTGACAGCCTTGAACGCGAGCATACCGTAGAGAGTTGGCGAGTCGGTGACAAACTCAATTAGAACAGCCACTGCTGCGCCCAACTGTGACCAACAGTGAGGGTAAATCCTTTTGTTTCTGGCCTTCTGTAGTGTGGTTTGTGTATACCTGTATATGAGTAGGTTGTATGTTTAGTTAGAGATAGTGGAGATGCATATGTATATATATATGTGAGTACTACAAACGAGTGAATGTATATAGGTATGCTTGAGTAAGCGGATGTTGGATTATATAGGTATCCCTATTAGTATATATATATTCTTATACTAAACTGCACTTATACCCGTACGAGATGAAAAGTGAAATTTTGTAACTATATATATATACAAATAGCGGGTAGTCACGGATGTTATATTTTTGGAAGGAAGGTTAGTATGCACGGAAGTATATATATATAGACAAATATATAGAGATATATATAAGATTAGTTAATACCCGAAAATGTAGTAATGTAATTCCAGATGACGAGTGGACGAGATTAATTTTTATGACCTTAGTAAACTGTTTTGGAAGTAATCTTAGATTAGAAAAGTGTTCCAAAAGAAATATTGGAGGTCAAGAATTGACCCGGAGAATTATCTACACTAAGGGTAAAACGGTCTTTTACCGTATGAGAATCGTTCTTTCCGTAATTCCTTTGCATGAGGTTGGACATAGAGATGTGAGTTTGATACACATGCCTTCATTGACAGGCACTTGAGTTACCACGAGTACGGACTATCTGAGGAGGGTTAGAGTGTTTTGACTCAGGTAAGTCCTTGCGACTTACTTAGCTAGTTTCTGAGTGTTAGTTGAATGATAGTAGTTGTGTGTGCTATTGCGTGTTTAATAATAATAACTTGCTAGGACGACCGTTATTATTACGTTTAAGGCCCAAGTGTATGTATAACGGGCCGTGACATCACTGCCCAGCTCTGACAGGAGACTGGGAGGTTCTCTATACCCAGACCATGCCGGTACAAGGTGAGATGCAGCGGATCCATTCCTGATGGTTACACGGGGGTGGAGGCAAGGTTTGGGAATCCCTCGTGTCACAAAATAAGTATCACTAGAGTGAAAGAGTAATTTAAATCAAGATAATTAAACGGACTTGTTTGAAAGCATGATGAGTGTTTATATTTCTCTGAGTGTGTTTGTGCTACTATTACTCTGCTAATATTTAGATAACTAGCTAATGGTTCTTCTTGTTGTTGTTTTAGTTTTACCACAGGTTAGATCAGCAGCTGAGTGATCCGGAAGTAGTGGTCAGCCGGGTCTCCGTACTCCTTAGAACGGGGTTGGGGTCGTTTTGTCTTTCCTTTCTTTTGGTTAAGACAATTGTTCTTTTCTTTTGTTTAAGTACTTTAGGCTGCTAGACATTGTTGCATTCATTACTCTAAAAACATGGTTTTATGAATTTCGGTTTCTTTATTTGTGTCTTGTTGCAAGATCCTAGTAATGTTGTTGTCAAACTGAGGTCGGGACCCATTGTGAGGTCCTAACCAGTAATACTCCGAGTTTTGAAAATTCGGGGTGTTACAGGTTTTGACTTTTCGTTTTCAAAATTCATATGCATGAGTCGGGATTGGGTTAGAGTGTACGGGACCACCACTCCTTCCGCAAACCTCGACGACATAGATTTTTGGATTTGATATGCATATATTTACAGTTATATATATATGTACTTAGGATTGTTTTTGGATTTGTATGTACATAGCTATGTATATATGTAGATGTGTATAGTATATCTGGACTATAGTACATGTTTGGACCTTGTATTGTTGTAATAAATTGCGGGATGTGTTGTATGAGTAGTAATATGGACATAGGACTTATATATTCTTATATACGGATTCTTATTATATATGGGACCTTATAGAAAAGGTGATTCTAGGATATCATCACCTTTGGAATTAAATACACATATATAATGACAACATTAAATAATAAAAAATACTTATATATGCATGAAATTATATAAATAATTACAATAAACTTCATAATGAATAATCTTAAATGTATAAAAGTGATCAAATTTAAAAATCAATATACATTCAATAAATGTTATAAAAACGTACCCGGATTTTGGAGGATTCGTCTTTGCTGATGAACAATATCGTTTGACAACAATCGCTAGGTAATTTCCTATACTAATTATGGCTTTACAAGACTACCACTGAATAATAGATGAGAAAATAGTTTACGTAAACTGCCAGCAGTGGCATAAAAACTTTCTTCCTGAATACCCTGCACGTACTCTGTCTCATCATCTAATAACCCTATAGCAAAACACGCATCTTTGAAGGTAGGATAGACTGTTCCTACAACCGTTCTTATATTTGCATGAGAAGTAGGACAATTTACATGGCTCAGCAGTACACGAAGATAATACTTCTCACCGGCCCCAGGAGACACGTTATAAATTCTACCAATTGATGGCAAACCCTCACTCTTTTTCCAACACTTTTTAGCAGCCAGCCTATCACACAAAGTGTTTTGGAAAGTCATTGTAGCGTAAGACTCTAGATTCAGGATATAACTTATTGGCACCCATCCATGCTAAAAACATAGAGTTGTCCAACCCACATCTTTCTAGAATATCATCAACATTATCATCATCCTCAAATACAATGGTTTGTTCATCTTCAAGATGAAAACTTAACTGTTGAATAGGAGGAGTCCTATAGTGTATATCAAATTTGAATATACACCATATTGCTTCACATGGAGCTATATATTCGGAATAAAACATAAAACATTTTATTTAGTCAGAAAACAATACACTATTTTGTTAGGCTACTATATTAACAACACATTAAACTTGAGAAAATTGTACAAATCTTTTATTTCATCTTGTCCATGTACATCTGAGTTGGATGTGTTATCTTTCAATACAACAGTTACACGATCACTGCCTTTGTTGATGTACTTGAAAATATATTTTATTGATCTGGACTGGTTGCACCGCTCAACGTTAATATGAGCATCATAACGAATAAGAAGATCTCTATTATGTGGAATGACAAAGCGAATATCAATCTCCACACCATTCCTTGTAATAGTACGTCCGTCATTCCTCCTCCTATAAACGGATAACCTTCTTCGTTTACTGTAGTGAACTCAAAATAATCCCTAGGATAGTACTTTTTTTACATTTGTTGTTCACCAAACACGAAGATTTCATATTCAGCTGACCACACGGTCCATGAATCATGCGGGAATAGACGATTCTATGAAGTTCAGGATCGGGGAGCTCCGTAGATATAATTCTGTCAATATCTTCAGGATTAGGATATTTCTCATTTTTTTCCAAGAACAAAAGGATGTGAGCATGTGGCAACCCTCTCTTTTGGAACTCGACTGTATAAATGACTGTAAAACAATTGAAATATTATCTTATTTATGCTTTGATTTGTAAATAATATTTACAATGAATATATCTAAAAATATATACATGTATATTGCGATTTTATGCATATATTAAAATCTTTTGAAAGAATTTGGCCTATTAGGCCTTTTTTAGTTTTGTTTCTAGTAAATGTTCCCCATAATTTTTTACCACTTTCATTTAATAGTAAGTAAAAATAATTAATCCTTGTATTTAAAAATTGTTATTTGTTATGTAAGTGTAAGTTTTAATTTTTAATTACCGAATTTGTTTTTTTTTTATTTTCTTTTAATAATTTTTTTGTCTTTTTTATATTCTTTATTTATTTTTATTTTTTGGAATGAATTTTTCATACCGGAATTTTTCACATACCGAAATTTTCTCTACAGGAATTTTCACATACCGGAATTTCATATACAAGAATTTCACATACCGGAATTTTCATATACCAGAATTTTCATACCGGAATTTTCTCATACCGGAATTTCACATACCGGAATTTCACATACTGAAATTTAGTCAATAATAGTAATTTTAATTACTGAATTTTTTTTTTTAACTTTTTTATTTTCTTTATTATTTTCTTTTTTATTATTCATACCAAAAGAATTTCACACCAAAAGTTCATACTACAATTTTTTTCATAATAGAATTTTTTTCATACCAAGTTATTTTTGGTCCTTTTTTTAATTTTTATTTTTTATAATTTTCTGGTATAAGTTTCTGGTATGAAATGTAAGATCCCAGTTTTGACCTTCACCGCCCCCACGGTGAAGAAGGCCGCCCCAGCGGCCTTGGTGTCAGTCACCGCCCCCGCATTGACAATGGCCGCCCTTGCGGCCTGGAGCCCCTGCGGCTGAGGCGATCCGCCCCCGCGGATGCGCTGCAGTTTGCACCCGATCTGTTTTCGTTCGTTTTATCTTCCTTCCATATATAGAATATCCGATCTTCTATCTTATGGGCCGGTTTCCTTATCTTCTTTCTAACCCTAGACGTCCATTCTTTTTATCTTTCCAGCCTTTCGTATATATTCCCGTCTTTTCTTCTTTTTCCCGTTTGTTGCTTACGTCTTCTTCAATCCAAGAGTGCTGCAGCCTTGCCCCTTGTGTTCTTGCTGAACGTGTTAGTTCTTCCTCCCTTGTTCTTCATCACGTTCATGTGTTGTTGCACCTTGCTTCTCTTCTGTTTCATTTCCCTCTTCGTTTCCTCTTTTCTTCTTCTCCAAGAATCAAGTTTGATCCTTGATTCTTGTGGAGCACTCCGTTGATGATCCTTTGATGTTCACAGGCTCCCTTGGTTGAGATGTGACGTGCTTGTGTGTTGAGAAATGCAAGCCTTGGCCTTTGGTGAAGTTCCTTGCTATCGAAGGAGAAGTCGGCATTTTTGTTGTAGAAACCTCCCCTGCGCCTCTGTGGTCCCGCCCCCGCGGATAGCCGCCACTGCGTTTTCTTCTGTGGTAACTCCCGTCTTTGGTGAGCTGCTTCCTTCCTTTCCTCGTTCCTTTCCTTGTTTCTTATGGATTTTCCTTGTTTTTTGTGGATTTTCCTTGTTCCCTGAGTATGCTGTAAGACTAAGGTTGAGCCCTTAGCTTGTGGAGATCTCTTAGAGATCATTGAGACTAGAAGTTATAGACTTCTAACAACCGTTTCATTCCTGATTCGTGATGCTTGTGTGAACATGCTTTCCTTACTCCTTTCCAGAGGGAAACTGAGCCGTCTTTGAGTTGGTTGTTGAGCTTTGAGTTACCTTCTAATGAGGTAAGTCCCTTGGACTTACTTAGATTCATTCCGTATATTGGTTTGAGTGTTTTGTCTTGTTTGTGTTGTTCATCATGTTTATAACCGTAATATCCGGAATTTCATTCCATTTAATTCCGAAGCAAATCGGACTTCGAGCCGTTGACGGTTTCCCATTCTATCTAGAATTTCCTTCTTCACAAATTTTATCATTTTATGTAGAACTTAATTCACATAAAATGATAGAATTATATCAAACCCTAATTCTTATAATTATTTATCATGTTATGTAGAATTTAATTCACATAAAATGATAGAATTACATCAAACCCTAATTCTTTTAATTTATTCTTAACGACGACTTTTGACGAAACTATGACGAGTCATGACGAAACCATGACAAATTCGTGACAAGGCCATGACGAGTTTTGACAACTCAACCGACCTTTGTTTTTACAACTTCAGCCCACCTCAAGTTCTTTGTCACAACCCACCTTTGTTTGAACAACTTCAGCCCACCTCAAGTTCCTTGGCTCAGCCCACATTTGTACCAATCTCGTCCTCTCTTGCTGCACGTTGGGCCAAGATCCTCAGTCCAAGGAGAAGCCCGCCAGCCCAAAGGAGCCATTCAACGTGAATGCTGAAGCGCAGCCGATGAGGAGTTACAGAGTGTAACGGCTGGAGATCTCGCAACATTCAACGCCCATCTGCATCGCCTCAATCACAACAGTTGGAAGGGACCCTCTGCAACGCCTCAGCCCATCTGCATCGCCTCTGGAAGGGACCCTCTGCAACGCCTCAGACCATCTGCATCACCTCAGCCCACTGCACGCCTCCAGTGAGAATAGGACAAAGACGAATAATCGCACCCGGACCACTCGCTCTTCTTTGTCGGCAGCCAGACGAGCAGCAAATCCCTCCCTGTGATTTTGTCACAAGCAGCAACCAGCAAGCAACAGCAAAAGAACAGCCTTGCTCCTTCCTATGGCCTTCGCCTTGCATCAATCGAAGAACCACAACACAGTTGTTGATGCCTCTCCTCATCTTTGTCGGTCGAGTAAGATTCGTACCTATCTTCTTTACATTTCCCCTCCATATATATGTGCTAATAATTGCCTCCAAACTGCCTGAAACCCAGACATAACAGCCCAGGAACAATCTCAAGGGCTGCTTCATTTTTTCCTGAGTTTTAAGACAATGACGATCATCCAACTTCTGGGCCAGATTTAGGTATGCTAAACTCATTATTTTTGGATAGTTTTCAGATATGTCATAGACGGTATTGCATAGTAAAGCATACTAAAATTTTAGAGGAATCGGAGTTACGGTTTGAGAGTTATTGTGTTCCAAAGTTGACGCCTCATGCAGTTTGTATATATGTGCTGAGTGTTGGGGAAAACAGCAAGTGATGCTGTTTTGTGAGATGGTTTTGAATAAGCTCTTGATCTCCGTTGGGCTTGAATTTTGGATATGATATAGTTGACATATTTTTGTGGAACATATTAAAATTTGAGAGACATCCAGCGAGTGGTTTGGGATTTATGATTTTTCAAAGATTGAGTCGTAAGCAGTTTTTCTGTTGTGCTGAAATTCGGTTTTGTGAGATAGTTTTAAATAGGATTTTGATCTCCTTTGTGGCTGCATTATGGATATATTTTAGATAAGATTTTATAGTATAACTTATCAAAATTTGGGATAAATCCAGCGAATAGTTTAGGAGTTATGATTTTTCAAAGTTAAGACAATGTGTTGTTTGTTAAGTGTTGTAACCAACTTTGGAAATTTTTGTAGAAGTGATAGTTGAACAGTTTTAAGAAATTCTTGCTCCTAGGAGTAGATGAGATATAATAGATGATCTAGGGAATTATTTCGGAATTTTTATAAGATTATTCGAATTTTATATTTGAAGGCGAAGTTAGACCTTAACGACCTTTCCGAAAATAGGGAAATGGGTAAAAGAGTCATTAAGGAGTAGATGAGATATAATATGACTCTTTAGTCTCAAATAAGAGTTTAGACATAAATTATGGATTTTTTAGAAGTTTCGGAACCAAGGGTAAAAGAGTCATTATACCATAAATTAATACTGTAATCAATTCCGTTCTATTAAGACCTACTATCTTAGAAGTCTTAGACTTCTAATCACCTAGAAAGTGTGCTGACACACTTGCCTCCTTTGACAGGCTACTGAATCCCTACTGTACAGATCAATTTTTGAATTAGAAAGTCGAGATCTGATTCAGGTAAGTCCACGGACTTACTTAGCTGGCTTCTTGTATGAGTGTAATGTGTATGAGTGGTGTTTGTGAGTTATGATAAACAACGAAACCGGATTAGGCCGACTTTATTATTTAGGTAATTAACCCAAGTGTATGATAACGGGTCGTGACATCATCTGCCTAGCTCTTGCGAGAGTCTAAGAGGTTCCTTGCGACCAGCCCTGTCCGGTAGACGGTCAGATGCATTAGCACCATTCCGCGTTGGTAAACGGGGACAGGAGCGAGGTTTGGGAATCCCTCGTGTCACAAAATAAGTATCATTAGTAATAACCTATCACCTAATTAAAGATAATAAAAGGATTGAGTGTTGCATGTTGATTGTGTATGTTGTGTGTTTGTGCTTTTACCTTTTATACTTATGCATAGAATGTTAGCTAACGGTTTTATACCGCTTGTAGATGTCTTGCAGGTTAAGACAGTTGTAGAGAGATCCGGAGGAAATGGTCAGCCGGGTCCACGTACTCATTTAGTTGGGGACGGGGATATCTTCTGTTCTTTATATGCATCATTTTAGTAGCTTTTCTTGTAAGGCTAATACATATTCTCCATGTATATATTGTTTACAGTTTTCAAATGTTTTAAATACTTTTGTGCCTTGTTGTAAGATCCAAGTAAAAAATTGTTGTCAAACTATGGTCGGGACCCATTGTGAGGTCCTAACTAGTAGCTCCCCGAGTTCTCAGAATTTGGGGTGTTACAATATGGTATCACAGCTCTGGGTTGGCAACAATGGCACTTGAAATCTTCTGAAAGACCGATTGTATAAAATAACAAGAACCCGAAAGGGGTCTAAAATTTTCAAAACGGATTTATGTTTTTTTTTTCACGAGCATAGTCGGGTTGTAGGTTAGTAGTACGTCGGACTACCATCGCTCTCCGTGGATCTCTGCAACTTAGAATGATAGTTGTGTTAGTTAGTATATAGACTTATATCGATATGTTCTAATGTATTATTATATATATGTATATGTATAGCATGTTAATATCCTAAAGGATATTTTTTATCCTTTAGTTGTGATATAATGAAGCGATTATCGCCTCATTATAAATCGGTAGCGGACTTGAAGAGTTTTCAACATGAGGCAATCGAATCGGACCTTGAATTGAGTATTATACTCGGGTAGGCCGCTTGGTGATCCTTAGAAAGCATCCAAAGAACAAGTGAGCAAGGAAGTAAAGTTGTGAAGATAATTTTTACCACAAGCACAATCAGATGAGGAAGAAATCCCTGAGTTAGTTCAGTTAGAAGTAATAGAAGGTCGTACAAGGAACTCAGGCATAAGAGGCTGAGAGATGGAATTAGAAGAACCATCCAGGAGACGAGAAGATCTCCGAGTGGAGATCACAACATTAGAACAAGAACCAAGTAGAACGGAGTACAACCAAGAAGGCGAGACAAAGGACGTTAAAATCGTGGCGAATGCCCCATAGACAATTGTAACACCCCTAATCCGCGGGACTCGGGATGTCACATTGGGCTAGGATCTCACAATGGATCCTGACCCTAGCCTGACAACCAGTTCAATGGACCTTACAACATGGCACTGACAGATATAAAACAAATACATAAAACAGTATAAACTGTACGACCCAAAGTAAGCAACAACATAGCCGAGTATATAAAACGACATCCTCACATAGGAGGTACAAAAGATCATCCTCACGTAGGAGGGGAAACACAACAACCACAAACCAAACACCTAATGTACGAAAGTCCTCGGCCTGTCACCCTGCTAGATCACCCAGTAGCGCCTAACCTGTAAACATCTACAACACGGTATTGAACCGTTAGTTAACCAAACATATATGAGGTAATGCATAAGCACAAGCACAATCATGAAAGATAAACACATCAGCATGCTATCACACATTTACCCATTTATTATCTTTATATAATAACCATTCACTCAAAAACCGTATTTATATATATATAAATAGATAGATGAAAGTATGTCACACGAGGACCGATACATCCCTGCCTCTGAGTGCAATATCCAGCTGTACGAGTATCGGTCAAACAATCCGTGTACCCTATGGGAGTGGATTGCGCCCTTTCTGTAAACCAGTCTGACCCGACATCAGAGAACCTCCCAGACTCCATGGCGGGATGAAAGGGAAAGGTTATCACAGCCACGCAGTGGGGCAGTCAATAAAATATAGGTCGATAAAAACGACAACTCATGCTATCATAGCAAACATATAAAACACACACCACTCATGCAAACACCCAATATAGGGATGGTAGCTAAGTAAGTCCTACGGACTTACCTCAACCTCGTACAAACTCAACCACGATCACCTCTACACTGGAGGGACAACACGGCCTATAAACAAGGCATAAAGAGATATATCAACCTCTATTCATCAAAGGGGTCACACATAGACCCAAAGAGATCCATAAGGATCATACTCAATCTATAAGCCTCACAACCAAGTAAACCTCAATATCTCAACATAATTCACAATTCCTCAAATCTCAAGGTAGTATCTAATCGACATTCCTCAATCTCAATTCTAATCCTAATTTCATTAATTAACCTTTAATTAATTAATTAGATTTTGCCAGAATAACGTTTTGCCCGCAGGCAATTTCTAAACCCCCTGTCATCGGATTTCATCAAACAAACTATCCATAATCACCAGAATAATATAACGACCATAATGGAATTTCTAATTATCCATTTTGACAAGCCTAAAGTCAATTTAGGCCAAATCGCAGTACGAAAAACGAATAAATTCATAACTTATTCGTTACTAACCCGATTGACAATCTGAAAGAAGATTCGGAATCACAACGACGTAGGCTACGTATGGACAACATCAAATTCATCGGAATCTGAGCGACGGAATCATCCTGGTGACATATATGCTCGACCAGCCCTCCATATACTCGGAAATGCAGAAACTCGGTACCGATATGAAGAAAATGAAGAGAGGAATCCAGAAACTCAAACGGAATTGAAATCGGACTAAAAACGGAGAGTAGATCTGAGTTTGAAGGTTGAGAGAAATTAGAGCTTTTACGAGGAAACGTGAAATGAAATGAATTAATAAAGGATTTTCTGTTATTTATAGTGAAGACGATAATTATCATTTACCAAAGTCGATAATTATCCTTTAACCGATCCAAAGGCGGGTCGAATCTCTTTCTCCAAACTTCTCGAGATTGGAACATTAAATCTGGAATATTGTAGGGATAATTATTCCACAACTGCCTCGAAAAACGTGTATTCTTAAGCCGTCTTTCTTAGCCGTTAAGAAACGAAATAGCGACTCTTTTGGCCGTTTTGCCTCTCCATGTTATTTCATATCTAGGACATATCCGATGTCCTGATCATTTCTCTCAACTGCATTTTTATTAATTGGAGCTCCCAAATGCTCCAAATAACACCGGAGGGTAAAAATAATTACCCGGGGGAAAATATAAAAATTTTCCCAAACGTCCAAAATTACGCCTGGAACATAACGGTGGGACTCTTACTCATCACTTGCGAAGTCTTCGCGAGTTATATGTTAATTACTATCAACGATTAAGTTAATCAACATTAATTAGAATTCGAAATCCTAGCTATTACATCACACACCCCTTAAAAAAAAAGTTTCGTCCCGAAACTTGAACAATTCCCAAATCCTCTCGGACCCATGCGCCGAGGTATAACT
The DNA here is from genome assembly GCA_033239125.1 of Fagopyrum homotropicum. Lineage (NCBI taxonomy): Eukaryota > Viridiplantae > Streptophyta > Magnoliopsida > Caryophyllales > Polygonaceae > Fagopyrum > Fagopyrum homotropicum. The sequence continues at coordinate 51,659,323 of BSWB01000005.1, forward strand.
CTCACTCTTTCTATTGAAGGTATCACATCTCCGTTCAAAAGATCACAACCTATAACAATCTATAACCTCAAGTATAAACATGGAGGAATCATCACTCCGGGAAACAGGGCCATAACGCTACCCAAAGGCGTAGAGGAATTACATCTCTCGCCATACCACATCACAAGGCATAGAGGAAGCACATCTCTAGCCAAAACATATCACATGCATAGAGGAAATACGTCTCTAAAACCCATAAACATATATATCGCATGGAGGAATCACATCTCCACTAAACTATGTCCATCAAGGTAGCATGGAGGAAAGAACCATCTCCAGCTGAATCCTAATCCCACTCAAATAGCATGGAGGAAAGAACCATCTCCAGCTATAAATATGATCATACTCGGGTAGCGTGGAAGAAGTAATCATCTCCAGCTATAGCATACATCACGCTAGCACATCAAGATCTACTAAGATCATAAATCACATCACAGCTAGCATGGAATAACACATCAAGACATATAAGCACATAAGCATAACATTCATCAAGATAGCACTAAGATATACTCGTGCTCTCACAAATGGGTTTGTCCCAACATAAGGACACTATCCTCAGTCTCTCACATAGTCTCTTCAAGTCTTCATCTCGACCATAATATCCTCAATATGGGAAGGTCTTTCGAATGCAAGCGTTTCATATCTCATTCCAAGAATGTAATCGAATGGTCAACAAAAGTGTGGTTGGACTCAACCATCAATCATCGTAACTCACAAGGTGTCTCGAGTCTGGTATATACTTCCTCAGTTGAGACATATGAAACACTGGGTGGATATCCTCTAATCTCATAGCATCATGCTACCTTCTCCTTACTGGTCGATCTCAAATAAACCATCATATTGGAAACTTAGTTCCCTTTCCATATTAACACGTCTAACGTCTCGTATCTGAGATACTTACATCTGGACATGAACTCTCGCTTGAACTTTAGAGGTTAACGCCTCTTGTCTACATATAATATATGGCGACTCTGTACAACTAGCATTCTTCCTTCAATAAACGTTACTTGAACTATAAAATCCTGAATCTGGTCAGGTGTTATTCCACTACTACTGCTAGATTACTTCTAGCATAAGGATATACGACATCTATGTCTATATATATTGCCTCATAGGGCCATCCCAGAAAGATGCACGTCCTTCATTGTTATATAATATAATCAGTAATGGAAGGCAATATAACCATCCACGTTTCCCATTCAACTTACAACTTATAATAGATCTTTAAGATCTAGATGATCCTCTCTAACTGACCATCTGTCAGGGGGTGAAGTGTAGTCATGAGGTACAAACTCGTCCCCAAAGCAGTCTGAATGTGCTGCCCAAAACCTCAAAGTAAAAACATCCATCTCAATCAGAAATGATCGTTCTCGGTATACCATGGAGTCTCACTATCTATCTAGTGTACTCCTCAGCCAATTCATTCACTAGCCACGTCCTTCTGATAAAAATGAAACGTGCCGGTTTCATTAATTTGTTACCAACAATCCAGATAACATAAATCTTCTACTAGGTCACAATCCTATAAAGAAGTCCATAGAGATGTCCTCCCAAATTCTACTACTGCACTGGTAGCGGGTGGGGCTTATCTCTAGATCGGAAATACTCTATCTGGACCTGCTAACAGGTCACACACTGTATCACAAATCTGGTTATATCGGCTTCATACAATATAATCGTCTCATCTCGTGGTACATCTTACTCGTACCTGAATGTACTGAATAAGGCGTACAGTGGGTATACCATAATATTCTATGTCTCCATCTGCATCAAAAGGTACACAAAAGTGGTCATGACTCTTCATCAACCCATCTACTCCCATGGAGAACTATGGTGCCTCAGTACGAGACATCCTTTCTCTAAACCTTGTCAAGGCCGGGCAGGTCTCCTGCTTTTGTTGGATCTCATCCAACAGACCAGGTAGAACCTCTGAGGTATAACTGGGTATCCTCATCAAAGAACTGATTGTTCAACTCTAGCCAAGCTAGATCTCTTTGAAGTTGAGGCTGAACTATCAGTCTCACAATCATCTTCTCTTGGAGCGTCTTTCCATTCAAGTTATCGACGACAACGTTCAACTTCTCTGAATGATATGGAATCTTGAAGCAAATATTCAACCCTTGTTGCATAAAATATACTTCAGATTCCTATGATCTATAGAAATCTGACATGAAGATCACACCGGTACGGTCTTCTCAAAAGACTCGCAAATGAATACGTAATCATATAAAATCCTTCCTCAAAGCATTGGTAGCAATGGGCTGAGCCGAGAAAACTACGTATTCCTTAATGTTCATCAGTATCTCCCATGTTACAACATACTTAATTCTCGCCAGGTCAACCATGATCCCACTGGCGGAGACAACATGGCCAAAAAAGGCTACCACTGGCATCTCAACTTACACTTAGAGAGCGTAGAATATAGCCCTCTATCTCTCAAAATCTGCAGAACGGTCCTCAGACGATCGGTCTACTATTCTCTGCTATGAGAGTATACCGACATGTCATCATCGAAGTCCACCACCAACTAATCAAGGAAGTCGATGAAGATACTGTTCATCAACTCTATAAAAACTACTAAAACATTCGTCAACCCAAATGACATCACTACAAACTCGTAGTGTCCATAACGGGTATGGGATGCTATCTCATACACATGATGCTCTCTCATCCATGACTAGGGATATCTTGAGCACAAAGGAATCCTGAAAACACAATTGCTTCTTGAAGCTAACTCATGAGGTCGTCAATACGGAACATGGAACCCACTAGGGTAAACCCGTTTCGATCAACTTTTCAAGTTATCAGTACAATATCTCAACAAGCACCATATAGTGTAGCTTTCCCATTCAATCTTGTATCATACTTCAACTCAATAACAATGTCCACACTTCGCTGAGGTAGCAACTAGACGGTTCAGTAACACATCTATTAACGAGAATGGTACCTATAACAGCTAACTTCCGTAGTTCCACTACATATCCTCACTCGATCTCGGATCTATGCTCCTCAGGTATCACTGAGGTCCTCACTATAGCCTCCACTTCTACTCTTTCAGCACCGGAAAGAGGAAGGTCTTGCTGGGAAGAAACACTACCTTGCTGACAGGAAGGGGCCAGATGGCCTAGTTCACCACAGATGAACCAAGCTATCGGTGCCAAAGGGCACTCAGAATGCAAATGATCTAGATAGCCACAATTGTAACATAATCGTCTCATTCTTGCAACCTGTGCAACTGAAGGGTAACTCGATCTTCGTCGTCCACCTTGAATGATCTTATTCCGAGAGGGAACTTGTAAAGGCAATGCCTTGCCCTGTCGACAAAACTTCGCTCTATGCCCTGCTTTACCACACGTAAAGCATATTATGGGCACCTTTGGGCACATAGCTCGCCGGTGTCCAAACTTCCCGCAATTAAAACACTGTAGTTCCATGCCAGTCGTCTTCATGGCCAAAGGACCACTTGGTTGTCCTGGTATTTGACTTGGTTCACCATTCATCATCTTTGCTTCTCCACTAACTGATTCAATCCGTTGCTTCTTCTCTGATCCAGAAGCTTCAGTTGATCTCATAGATGTTGGTAAATCCGGTGTGGATCTACCCGCTATCACCGCTTCATATACTTTTTACATATATTCTTGAAACTCGGATTTACTCATGGAGACATGATCAGCCTCTTCAAACTCGTTCTCTGCCATAGGCGAAACAACGGTGGAAACTGGTCCCTGACTTATCACCACTGGAGGAAAAGGGGGTGTACCCTCATCCCACTACAGATACTACTCTAGTCTGAGTAATTTGTAGGATATACGCACCTAATCTTATAAGGCTATATATATATGCCATAGGTATCGATATGTATATAATACATCCACATAATCCATAGTACACACATATATATATACATATCTACGCTGCAGAGATCCATGGCAGAGGTGACAACTTCTCGTACATTCTATCCCAAAACCACACTTAAAACCAAAACCTTTGAAAACGTCAGATCCCATCTGGGCTCTTTTTATTTTACCTATCAAACCTCATTGCAGGTAGCAAGTGCCATTGTTGTCAACCTGGGCTCTGAGACCAACTCTGTAACACCCCGAATCCGCAGGACTCGGGATGTCACATTGGGCTAGGATCTCACAGTCGATCCTGACCCTAGCCTGACAACAAGTTCATTGGACCTTACAACATGGCACTGACAGATATAAAACAAATACATAAAACAGTATAAATTGTACGACCCAAAGTAAACAACAACATAGCCGAGTATATAAAATGACATCCTCACATAGGAGGTATAAAAGATCATCCTCACGTAGGAGGGGAAACACAACAACCCCAAACCAAACACCTAATGTACGAAAGTCCTCGGCCTGTCACCCTGCTAGATCACCCAGTAGCGCCTAACCTGTAAACATCTACAACACGGTATGAAACCGTTAGCTAACCAAACATATATGAGGTAATACATAAGCACAAGCACAATCATGAAAGATAAACACATCAGCATGCTATCACACATTTACCCATTTATTATCTTTATATAATAACCATTCACTCAAAAACCGTATATATATATATATACATATATATATATATATATATAAATAGATTAAAGTATGTGACACGAGGACCGATACATCCCCGCCTCTGAGTGCAATGTCCAGCTGTACGAGTATCGGTCACACAATCTGTGTGCCCTATGGGAGTGGATTGCGCCCTTCCTGTAAACTAGTCTTGCCCAACATCAGAGAACCTCCCAGACTCCATGGCGGGATGAAAGGGAAAGGTTATCACAGCCACGCAGTGGGGCAGTCAATAAAATATTGGTCGATAAACGACAACTCATGCTATTATAGCAAACATATAAAGCACACACCACTCATGCAAACACCCAATATAGGGATGGTAGCTAAGTAAGTCCTACGGACTTACCTCAACCTCGTACAAACTCAACCACGATCACCTCTACACTGGAAGGACAACACGGCCTATAAACAAGACATAAAGAGATATATCAACCTCTATTCATCAAGGGGGTCACACATAGACCCAAAGGGATCCATAAGGATCATACTCAATCTATAAGCCTCACAACCAACTAAACCTCAATATCTCAACATAACTCACAATTCCTCAAATCTCAAGGTAGTATCTAATCGACATTCCTTAATCTCAATTCTAATCCTAATTTAATTAATTAACCTTTAATTAATTAATTAGATTTTGCCAGAATAACATTTTGCCCGCAGGCAATTTCTAAACCCCCTGTCATCAGATTTCATCAAACAAACTATCCATAATCACCAGAATAATATAACGACTATAATGGAATTTCTAATTATCCATTTTGACAAGCCTAAAGTCAATTTAGGCCAAATCTCAGTACGGAAAACGAATAAATTCATAACTTATTCGTTACTAACCCGATTGATGATCTGAAAGAAGATTCGGAATCACAACGACGTAGGCTACGTATGGACAACATCAAATTCATCGGAATCTGAGCGACGGAATCATCCTGGTGACATATATGCTCGACCAGCCCTCCATATACTCGGAAATGCAAAAACTCGGTACCGATATGAAGAGAATGAAGAGAGGAATCCAAAAACTCAAACGGAATTGAAATCGGATTAGAAACGGAGAGTAGATCTGAGTTTGAAGGTTGAGAGAAATCAGAGCTTTTACGAGGAAACGTGAAATGAAATGAATTAATAAAGGATTTTCTGTTATTTATAGTGAAGTGTCACAACCTTGACCGTTTTTGTTTATCTTTGATTCCTTGGGTTTGGGCATGGGTATTTGAGATTAATTCTTACCGTTAGATCCTTTCTATATTGCAACCTCAACAACCTTTATAGAGAGAAGTCTTTGGGTTAGATATATAGGGTTTTGGAACTTCACCATACATTACCTTACGTTAGTTATACCTTTGCAATCTTAACTATGTCCTTACATCTATAGTATATCTTGAATCGATTGCCACAATTAGACACCTGGATCTTTAGGATTGTTGCTTTCCCAATTATTTGCAAAGCTTCTACACTTTTGATTGCTTGATTAATCGAACCTGATTTTGTTTCACCAAATCTCTGAGTTCGATACTCTAGAATACTTGCTTAACTATGCCGATCCGTACAGTGCGGGTTCGCTTGCTTTGATTTCAATTTTATAATTTAAAACTTATTTCCACGCACGTTTAGAGCGAACAAGTTTTTGGCGCCGTTACCGGGGATTTGGTCTAAGCCAATTCCGGTTTTCGGTTGTCGAGCTTGGGAGCTTTGCTCTTGTTATTTGATATCTCTCTTTGAGTGATTTTTGCAGATTCTTTAGGTATATACGAAAGACTAGATCTATCAAAGATCTAGTTCCTTTCGATCCAGAACTTGAGAAAACTTTGAGCAAAAAGTTTAAAGAGAAAAAGATGGCTGAAAACAACGAGAGAAACATCGAAGCGGAGTTGGATGAAGCTCAACTTCAACTTAAGTTGAGTGAGAAGGCTCGTTTGGAAAAATTAACAAGTCATCAATTCCAAATTGATGAGCTCAAAGCTATGATGATGTACATGAAGTTGGAGCTGAATGATGCCAAAAAGAAGAAGGTCAAGAAACCAACTAAATCCATTAGAGCTGAATCATCCGACGATGAGGATGAGGATATGCCACCACTTGAGGATATTGATCCGGTGATTCATCCCGCTCGTAACAACCCAAGACCACCGGTTGTTCCTCTCATTCCCGCTGGAGATGTGAGAGTTGCTCATGGAGGGGATGAACCACAGACTCTTGGGCAAAGGATGGATCCAATTCAACAAACCATGCCGTCTAGGTGTGAATTTCGGAGCTGAGGATATCCAGAAATTCAGTTTTAGCCCGCAAGTTATCACCATGGTTCGCCAAAGTCAATTTGGTGGAACTAGTGCTGAATCTCCACACCAACATTTGCAGAATTTTGAGATTCTCATGGAGAAGTTGAAGCCGAAGAGGGCTACAAACAACAACTACAAGATCAAGCCATTCTTCTTTCCTTTGAAGGACAAGGCTCTATCTTGGTATCAAGCTCTGCCAGCTGGAAGGCTTAACACATGGGAGGATCTATCTTCGGAGTTCCTCACCAAGTTCTTTCCGCCATCCAAGACGGCGGAGTTGAGAGGTAAAATTAATGCATTTTCTATGAAAGCTAACGAAATTTTGTTTCAATCATGGGAAAGATTTCAGGACCTCTTATTGGATTGCCCACACCATGGCATTTCAAAGCTGGAGTTATTGGAGATTTACTACAAGGGGTTGGATGTGGAAACACAATTCAATCTCCAATCTCTCTCTTGTGGTACATTCATGGACATGAGAGAAGATGACACTTGGGACTTCATTGAGAAGCAAGCCCAAGTGATTGAGAAGTATTCCCACCGGAAGGTGGATCCAAACAACCGGAATCAAGGGGATCCGGGAGCTAAGATAACACAAGCTGCACAAACCCAAATATTTTCCCTCAACAATGAGATCAAAGAGTTGAAAGAAGTCATCAAAACTAGCTTTCAAAAGGCTAAGGAGCAAGAGGCCAACTATCTAGGGAGAGATAACCACCAAGGGAATAGGAATGATTACCGGAACAATAACCGGAACAATTGGAAAACAATAACAATAGGAACTCCAACAACAACAATTGGAGATCCTACCAACAAAATCCAGGTAATCCCTATTCACATGCTGAAAAAGCTCTAACACCTCCTTCTTCTTATACTCCTTTGAAAAGTCAGGGACAAACATCAAATGGTTCAAACAATAAGGAAAAGGAGAAGCCCGATCCTGTGTTGGAGACGATCTTGGGAAAGCTCCAAGGGTTGGAGAGCTACATAACTTCGGTTGATAAAGCTCACAAAGCTCTAAAAAACCATATGTTCAGCAAGGCCGAAGACGTTCCTAGGGATCAAGGGAAGCTTCCCTGGAAGATGGAGGACAACCCGAAAGGAAGGGTGATGGCTATCACTACTAAGAGTGGCGTGAAAACCACCGACAAGCAGCCCAAGTTTGTGGAAGTCCCAGCTGAGAAGGGAAAAGAAAAGGAGAAGGAGAAGGAAGATGCCTATGTTCCTCCTCCAGCTTATAAACCTCCTCTACCATTCCCGCAATCTAGAGCAAGAGCGCGTCTAGACAAGCAATTCGGTAAGTTCATTGAACTAATGAGAAAAATGCACATTAATATACCTTTCATTGATGCTATTGTAGGTATTCCTGCTTACGAGAAGTTCTTGAAAGAGCTCCTCTCTAACAAGAGGAAGCTAGAAGACTTTGGAGAAGTCAAGACGAGTTCGGAATCTTCGGAGCTCATCAAAATGATGACAGAAAAGATGCCCCCAAAGCTGAGAGATCCGGGGTCATTTTGCATTCCAAATTGAGAAGGAGAAGTCACATGTGACGTCCTTTGTGACTTGGGAGCAACCGTAAGCATCATCCCGCTTGCTTTGTGTAGGAAGAGCGGTTAGGTGAACCTAAACCGGTGAAGATGACGTTATACATGGCGGATCGATCCATAACTCGTTCTGTCGGTATCATTGAAGACGTCCCAGTCGAGCTCGGTTTGTTTTACATTCAAATTGATTTTGTTGTGCTTGAAATTCCTGCAGATTGTCCAGTTCCGATCATACTTGGAAGACCGTTTCTTGCAACATCCGGTTGTATGGTGGATTACAAGAATGCTAGACTAGCCTTCGACATAGGAGAAGAGAAGGTTGAGTTTGTTCTCTCAACTTTGGTGAAAGAGCCAGCTCTTGGAGAGGACATGTTCAATATCTATGACATGGAAGCATCTAGAGAAGAAGTGAGCTCGATTCTATTCAAAGATCCATTGTAAAAGGTCATAACCATGAGCATCATGAAAAAGGGAGAAGAAGAGGATTGCAATGATGAGATTGAAGCCTTGGAAGAGCTAAAGGAAGTGTAAGAGGAAGAGTTTGAAGAACACAACGATGGGTCAGAAAACGTGAGGAACCACGGTCAATCATGCGATTCCACGGCTGTGGTTTCACCCAAGCTGACCGTAACCAGCTATTTTGAGAGCAACAGTAAGTTACATGGCCAAAACCACGACCCCTGGAACCATCAGTGGTGCCATAATTGAGAACCACGCCCAAAATTACGGCCGTGGAAGTAACAATGGTGCCGTAATTCTGGGAATTTCTGAGAACATTTCCGTTCTTTCCACAACAAGTCTCGAGTCTTCTTCAATCACTCCTACACCCTTAGAGACTTCTGAGGAAGCGTCACACACATCTCAAGACTCATCAAAGGCATTAATAGCTATGGAATTGAAGCCACTTCCCACACATCTTCGGTATGCATTTTTTGGAACTAATTCTACTTTTCCCGTAATTGTTAGTTCTGAATTAAGTGAAGATGAACATGAGAAACTAATGGTTGTTCTAAGGAAACATAAGAAAGCCTTAGGTTATACCATAGAGGATATTGTAGGAATTAAAGCATCATTATGCATGCACAAGATTCTAATGGAGGAAAATTTTAAGCCTTCGCGACAACCTCAAAGATGGTTAAATCCGATGATGAAGAAGGTTGTCAAGAAGGAAATTCTTAAGTTACTTGACGAAGGTATCATCTATCCTGTCTTTGATAGCAAGTGGGTGAGCCCCGTTCAAGTTGTCCCGAAGAAAGGAGGAATAACGGTTATCACCAATAAGAACAATGAGCTCATTCCTACAAGAACCGTGACGGGATGGAGGATGTGCATTGACGAACGCAAGCTGAACAATGCAACAAGGAAGGATCACTTCCCGCTACCATTCATTGATCAAATTCTTGAGAGGTTAGCACAACACTCCTATTTTTGCTATCTTGACGGTTATAGTGGTTTCTTTTAGATTTAGATCCATCCGGACGATCAAGAGAAGACCACATTCACGTGCCCATGGGGTACGTTTGCCAATAGGAGGATGCCATTCGGGCTTCGCAACGCCCCAACCACCTTTCAAAGGTGTTTGATGGCCATCTTCTCGGAGTATATTGAGAAAATCATGGAGGTTTTTATGGATGACTTTTTTGTTTATGGTGCCTCATTCGATAATTGTCTTTCTAACCTTTCTCTTGTGTTGCAAAGGTGTGAAGACACTAACCTAGTTATTAATTGGGAGAAGTGTCAATTCATGGTTAAGGAAAGCATTGTGCTAGGACACTTAATCTCTAGTAGAGGGATGGAGGTAGACAAGGCTATGATAGAGACCATAGAGAAACTTCCTCCTCCATCTTCGGTGAAGGGGATAAGAAGTTTCCTAGGACATGCTGGATTTTATAGACGATTTATGAAGGACTTTTCTAAGATATCGAAGCCGCTTACTAATCTATTGATGAAGGATGCAGTTTTTGATTTCTCACAAGATTGTTTAGATGCATTTGACAAGATCCGGGAAGCTCTCATCTCAGCCCCGATTATCCAGCCTTCGGACTGGAATCTCCCGTTCGAGGTTATGTATGATGCAAGTGACGTAGCTGTTGGAGTGGTGTTGGGGCAAAAGAAAGAAGGCCTAACCCATGCTATCTATTATGCTAGCCAGACGCTAGATGAAGCGTACCTCAACTACGCCACAACTGAGAAAGAATTCTTAGCTATTGTATATGCCTTTGAAAAGTTTCGTTCTTATATTGTAGGTGCAAAGGTGATTGTATACACGGACCATTCGGCGATCCGGTATTTACTTGCCAAGAAGCATGCAAAACCGAGGTTAATTAGATGGATTCTTCTCCTACAAGAATTCGATCTAGAGATCCGTGACAAGAAAGGCTCGGAAAATTTTGTTGCGGATCATTTGAGTCATCTACCACACATTGAAGATGACGATCTACCCATAGATGGCTCCTTTCCGGATGAGCACTTACACATCATAGAGGATTGCATCGACAAGATATCTAGAGGTAACGAACCTTGGTTTGCTAATTTTGTAAATTACTTGTTTTGTCAGGAAATACCTCCCGGATTATCCTTCGCACAAAAGAATAAGTTCTTTAGGGATGTCCGGCAATACTTTTGGAATGAACTTCTACTCTTCAAGAGAGGTCCAGACGGCATCATTAGGAGATGTGTGCCGGAAGACGAAATGCAAAGTGTCATTCGTAATTGTCATTCACTACCTTGTGGAGGACACGCTAGTTCCAATAAAACTAGCGCTAAGGTATTGCAATCTGGATTCTTTTGGCCTACTTTATTTAAGGATGTGCAAACATTTGTTTCTTGTTGCGATGCTTGTCAAAGAACAGGAAACATCTCTAGGAGAAATGATATGCCTCTCAATAACATTCAGGAGGTAGAAATCTTCGACGTTTGGGGAGTCGACTTCATAAGGCCTTTCCCATCATCTTGTGGAAACCAATACATACTTCTAGCTGTAGATTATATTTCGAAAGGGGTTGAAGTTATTGCCTCTCTAAGTAATGATGCCATGGTTGTTGTCAAGTTCTTGAATAGAACTATTTTCCCAAGGTTTGGGACACCATGGATCATCATTAGTGACAGAGGTTCACACTTCATTGCCCGACGATTCGAAGCTCTATTAGCTAAGTATGGGGTTACTCACAAGATCGCCACTCCCTACCACCCACAAACAAGTGGGCAAGTAGAAATTTCAAATAGAGAGATCAAGGACATCCTTGAGAACACGGTGTCAAAGACAAGGAAGGATTGGTCCTTAAAACTAGATGATGCGCTATGGGCGTATAGGAATGCATACAAGACTCTCATAGGTACAACAACATACAACTTAGTGTATGGGAAGTCTTGTCATCTCGCGATGGTGCTAGAACACAAAGCGTACTGGGCTGTGATCTAATTGAACTTCGGCATGAAGGAAGCGGGCGAGAAGCGCCTCTTGGACCTTAATGAGCTTGAAGAACTCTGCTTGAACGCCTATGAAAACGCCAAGATTTACAAATAAAGAGCGAAGCGTTGGCATGATAAGCATATCATTCCAAAGCACCTCAAAGAAGGAGATCAAGTTCTCCTCTTCAATTCGAGACTTCGTCTCTTTCCAGGTAAGCTTAAATCTCATTGGACTGGACCTTATTTAATCAAACGTGTTTTTCCCCATGGTGCAGTTGAAGTATGGGGTAAAAAGAGCGGAAGTTTCAAGGTGAATGGCCAACGTCTTAAGAAGTATTCACTAGAGCTCCCGGTTGAGGAAATCGCTCCGATTATCCTCGAATAAACACAAGAACAGTCTAGCTATGGACCCAAAACAAGCGCTTCTTGGGAGCCAACCCAAGGTATTGCACTTACGTTTTTTGTTTTTCTTTCTTAGATTAGTTTAGTTGTTTTTGTTTTGTTTTCCCCTCGATACCTCCCGGTATGTTATGTTTTTGGATCTAGGAATAAGGAATAGGCAAGGGAAAGAAGCAAAAGTTGGAAGGAATTGACGAAACTTGGATTTTGGCATACAACAGAGAGTTCCACGCCCAAAACCACAGTCGTTGAAGTAATAGGTGGTCGTAATTCTTCAAAATCTGACACAAATCAGCAAAACCACGGGTTCCGTACATTTCCACGGCCATGGAAGGCCCCAAGTGACCGTGGATTTCAAAATTTTTACGGCTACTATATAAACCACCTTCCTTCACACAAACACAACAAAAATCCAATTCCACGCCCATTTCCACGCCCAGAATCGCCGACAACCTTCCTCAAACCGTAATTCTTCGTTTTGAGTCCGATTTAATCGATTCTTCAGCCTAAAGAGGAGCACTTTTAACCATCTACACGATCCGAGCAACAAACTGAGTGAACAATCCACGCTGGAGAAGGAATTAGGATTTGAAAAATCCAAACCCTAGGCTTTTCTCTACTTTGTCAATTTAGTTCAGTTTCTTCGCAAGAATTTAGGAGAACTGGACGAATTTGGAATTGGAATTAGTCTAGGACAGTGATTGTTGATTTTGGTGTTGATTTGCTATGATTTGAGAGAAACAGACCAGTACATTCAACGACCGTTGTTTACCAAGAACAGACCGTGGTTTTTACTATCGTTGAGAAAAATGTTTCGGAGAAAGTCTAGCAGGAACAAGAAGAGGAAAGATGATAGTTCCTCCTCCTCCCAACCCCCTCCTATCCAACCACCATCACCACCACCTCCTAGAATCCTAATTATCCATGAAGATTACCTAGGAGCGTTAGAAAGGTTTGAGAAGAGGGCAATCATAGGACCTCGATACCTAGTCCTTTGGGAGCTTGAGGAGCTCAATGTTGTGAACGACTTAACTTGGCTATTGGATAGAGCCGGCTTGATCATCTTCTCCGCTATTAGAGAGGATGCCTATGAGGAGATAACAAGGGAGTTTGTCACTTCCTTTGAGCATAGCCATGTAAATCGAACGGTCTCCTTTAGGCTAATGGAGGAAAACTATGAGTTCTCCATCATTCAGTTTGGAGTTTTCTTTGGGTTCCATGAGAGCTTCAATGGTAGGTTTCCTAGTGGAGTGTATGCTAAGGATTTTTGGGAGGACATTGCCATGATATATGCTAGTGAGGATCGTTGGCAACCGGCCGATACCAAGGCTAAGCTCATCTACCACATGGCCTTGAAGATAGCTCATAAGGTCCTTTCGGAGTGTCTTTTCCCAAGGACCGAGACCCCACAAAAGATAAAAACCAATGAGCTATTCCTACTCTATTGTATGCTTACCGGTAGACCCGCCGATTGCGCCACCCTCCTTGCCTCCACCATGAGTAAATTGAAAAACAAGAAGGCCGGAAACATAGGTTATGGGGGAATGGTGACTCACATAGCCACTCAGTCGGGGATAGACTACTCCGCTTGTACTAGGATAGCGGCGAGACCTTTGGGTCTCAACGGGCTTATGACTAGAGAAATTATCTTTCCCCGCCACCAAGCTCCACCTACCGCAGCCATGCCATGGGAGGAGAGAGGTGGTAGATGTATCCCATGGCTTCCCGAGTACTCCATCATGGAAGGCCGTCATAACTGGAAGGCGACCTTCGCATCCATGCATGTGAATAGACTTGTAGCTCCTCCATATGTGCTGGATGAGGTCCCAGCTGGGGACAATGATGAGGAGATGGGAGGAGGAGATGATCATGATGTAGGAGGTGTTGAGCATGCCTTTGGTACATTTCCGGATCAGCCGGCGGATTTCCCGGAGCAGCCTAGATGATCTCCCCGCCCTTCTAGACCTTACGGTGCCTCTTCTTCACGCAGGGCTAGCGTGAGTGAGAGGCCGACTTGGATGCAGACTCCACCCGCTTGGTATGGAGAGCAGCCGTCATGGATGGAGGCTCCTCCTCCATGGTATGAGCATGCACCGGTGGCATCGACTCCTCCTCCTCAGGACGCTCCAGCATGGTATGGACAGCCGCCAGATTGGTACTCGCTGTAACACCCCAAATTCTGAGAACTCGGGGAGCTACTGGTTAGGACCTCACAATGGGTCCCGACCATAGTTTGACAACGATTTTACTTGGATCTTACAACAAGGCACAAAAGTATTTAAAACATTTGAAAACTGTAAACAATATATACATGGAGAATATGTATCAGCCTTACAAGAAACGCTACTAAAATGATGCATATGAAGAACAGAAGACATCCCCGTCCCCAACTAAATGAGTACGTGGACCCGGCTGATCATTTCCTCCGGATCTCTCTACAACTGTCTTAACCTGCAAGGCATCTACAAGCGGTATAAAACCGTTAGCTAACATTGTATGCATAAGTATAAAGGTAAAAGCACAAACACACAACATACACAATCAACATGCAACACTCAATCCTTTTTATTATCTTTAATTAGGTGATAGGTTATTACTAATGATACTTATTTTCTGACACGAGGGATTCCCAAACCTCGCCCCTGTCCCCGTTTACCAACGCGGAATGGTACTAATGCATCTGACAGTCTACCGGACTGGGTTGGTCGCAAGGAACCTCCTAGACTCTCGCAAGAGCTAGGCAGATGATGTCACGACCCGTTATCATACACTTGGGTCAAGTACATAAATAATAAAGTCGGCCTAATCCGGTTTCGTTGTTTATCATAACTAACAAACACCACTCAAACACATTACACTCATACAAGAAGCCATCTAAGTAAGTCCGTGGACTTACCTGAATTAGATCTCGACTCTCTTAATCAAAACTCAATCTGTAACTGTATAACTCGGTTGCCTGTCAAAGGAGGCAAGTGTGTCCGCACACTTTCTAGGTAATTAGAAGTCTAAGACTTCTAAGGTAGAAGATCCTATTAGAACAGAATTTAATACAGTACCAATTTATGGTAAAATAACTGTTTTACCCTTGAACCTGAAACTTCTAAAAATTCCATAATTCATGCCTAAACTCTTATTTGAGACTAAAGAGTCATATTCTAACTCCTAAAGATGAGTTTGGTTACAAACTGGCAATGTACCCATTTTCTTATTTTCGGGAAGATCGTTAAGGTCCAACTTCAGCATCAAATAAGAAATTCGAATAAACTTATAAAAATTCCAAAATAATTATCTAGATCATCTATGATATCCAATCTACTCATAGGAGAAAGAATTTCTTATAACTGTTAAAGCATCACTTCTACAAAAATTTCTAAAGTTGATTACAACACTTAACAAACAACACACTGTCTTAACTTTGAAAAATCATAGCTCCTAAACTACTTGCTGGATTTATCCCAAATTTTGATATGTTCTACTATAAAATCTTATCTATAATATATCCAAAATTCAGCCACAAAGGAGATCAAAATCCTATTTAAAACTATCTCACAAAACCGAATTTCAGCACAACAGAAAAACTGCTTACGACTCCATCTTTCAAAAATCATAAAACTCAAACCACTCGCTGGATTCCTCTCAAATTTTAATATGTTTTACAAAAATATGTCAACCATATCATATCAAAAATTCAAGCCCAACGGAGATCAAGAGCTTATTCAAAACCATCTCACAAAACAGCATTACTTGCTGTTTTCATCAACACTCAGCACACTTATATAAACTGCATGAGGAGTCAACTTTGCAACATCATAACTCTCAAACCGTAACTCCGATTCTTCCCAAATTTTAGTATAATAAACTATATACTACTGACTACAACATATCCAAAATTCAGCAAGAAAGGAGGTGTCTAACATACCCTAATATGGACTCGAAAAAGCCTGCTTGTCACTTTATGCCCAGTCAACAACCCGGAATCCTTCTCTCTACTGCTGTGTTTCTGTATAAGGTTTGCAAGTATCCATCAGCCCTAGAATATAACAAGGAAGACAAGGAGAGGGAGGACCATCCTCACTGAATCACGTACTCGATTGTGGAGGAGAGCGCCGCTTGTGTAGAGGGGAGAAGATCTGGTCCGAAGCATCCAGCAGTCCGGTGGTTGTGTACAAAGGCGAGCAGATCAAGACTCCCGCCTGAGTTGTGGCTGCGCAGAAGGCTCCATGGTTGGGTGCTTCGACAGGCTGCACGAAGGGTCACTGAGTGATGGCGGTAGAGTGACTTTGACGAGGACAGCAAGGTGGGGAAAGGGAGGGTCGACGGTTTGCACATCTTGAGGGCTGTTGTACGTCACTGGCCAGCACACAAGAGAGGAGTACTTTGGGCCACATCCAGTTGGGCCTCCTGGGCTGCTCAGATTCATGTAGACAAGTGAGAAGCAAAGGGATTTCATTTAAATCCAACAAGAAACATGGGCTGAAAATAAGGTGAGAATAAGTGGGCTGCAAGTTTGTCAAGACTTCTCAAAAACTCGTCATGGCTTTGTCAGGCCCATGCATGACTTTGTCACAGAGTTGTCGGGCTTCGTCATGACTTCGTCTCAGCTCTGTCATGGTCTCGTCACAGCTTTGTCACAGTCTCGTCTCAGCCTTGTCATGATCTCGTCTAAAGTCGTCGTTAAGGATTAATTATAAGAAATAGGGTTTGATATAATTATATCATTTTATGTGAATTAAATTCTACATAAAATGATAAATAATTATAAGAATTAGGGTTTGATATAATTCTATCATTTTATGTGAATTATATTCTACATAAAATGATAAAATTATTGAAGAAAGAAATACTAGATAGAATGGGAATCGTCAACGGCTCAAAGTCCGAATTGATTCAGAAATAAACAGAATAAAAATTCCGGATATTACATCAGTACCCCCTTAAAATAAGTTTCGTCCCGAAACTTAAAACAAGATACTTAATTAAACGACTTCCATAAATTAAACTTGTATATCCTAGTCTCACTAAATTTTAATTTCGTTTTCTAAACTCCTGTAACCCTATCAAAGCGTAACGAAAAATCTGGTCGTTACATCATATCCCCTCAAAATAAGTTTCGTCCCGAAACTTAGGGTAAGACACTCCTGATCGGCCTTTAAGACACCAAATGGGTGTGTTTGATCACTACACAAAACTCTTGTCGTTTCCACATCTAAGTATCTCGTACATCAAGGTTACCAAAAGAACACATCACTCACTAAACACTAAATCATGAAATAAACAAGCAATCAAACAATATCACACATACAAGGTCAATCCCTAACTAGTCACTCCCGAGGTTATAACTATCGCTACATAAGTCTTTGAAATGTTACGTCTCTTACTATCCCCAATATCTTAGGTAGCCTTATCGGCTTTTCATAAAACCAGTAAATCTTAATTCTTTTCAGGTACTTAGATCACAAGCGCTTGCTACCACGTTCTAGAGTGGTTACCGGATATCTCACCGGTATCGTCCGGCTCAACTGTCTGATCCTCTAATCTGATGACCTAACTCGTGTCTAGTAGGTATCTCTCCAACTGAAATTCTCAAACTCAGTTCCCAAAATTAGTCTCCGTGGAAAACCGAAGATACACTCTCCAATAGGGTGAGGAAAACTAGCCATCAGTCACTTTTAAACCGATTTAAAACTTCCAATGGTTTTCCTTACCCAAATCACTTCTAGATCCTTTGATGACCTACGGAAAATAATCTATACAACTTCCAACCCTTCATTATGACCACTTGCTTCCGGCCTTCTGAAAAGGTTCTGACTACACAATCAGGTCCAAGGTCTTGGACATCCGCCAACACTTACCAAGTGCTCAATGCTCTTCGTATCACGACCCACTTGGTCTTGTCTTTTAATATTACTAAGTCATCTTATTCCTCATGTAAGGAATCGTCACCTTTACCCTTTTTAGGTCAAACACTCGATACAACTAAAATCAAATCTAGTGGTCATCCTCTTTGTTCACTTGGCATTGTTATATTATTTATAGATCTCTAATATATCGTTAGGTCTAACTCAGGCTTCCTACGCATTACCCAAGATCTTAAATGACATAGAATATGTCTGGAATGACGGTATTAGACACAAAGTGATCTTATATCACAGTTATTTGATCATAAGTACTCGATAAATGCTAACACACCGTCAACATTGAACTCTTGTATCCTCCACTTTCATCGGACTAGTAATATCCCGCTAACTCGAAACGGCACTAGGCTCTGTTTCGACATAACATTATACATAAAATCTACTCCGTGATTATGCTTTCTTTAAGCACGGTTACTAGGTTGCAAGTATGCTCCCGTCTCTTCTCTTTCTTATGTATCTTCAACTTAGGATGATGGTTACTCACTTGGAGCTTTCTAGTGCAGGACATGCACAATACTTTTATTACATCATTAATTCTTTCCTAATCTATCCAGAAAACTCACTCTAAAGTATTCCATTGGTATGAAATTCCAAAACTACTTGTCTGGCAACATGTAGCAAAGCCATCACCCTTCACTCGGATCCATAATAGGGTACCAGTCTCCTTCTATTACCTCTACATGCACCTAAGTTTCCGTACAACATTTCCAGTCACTCACATAGCCTATCTCAAGTTTCTTTCAACTAGAATGCATTTCACCAAGTATCACCATCTTAAACTCGACCCGAAATACATCAGTACCCTTGAGCTTCTTGCTTTGTGGGTTAAGACCCACCACGCTTCCGCTGCGCTACTCTGATTATCATGTTATCACTCATTACTCCTAAGGACTTTTTCTGTTAAGTATAAAATGATTGACCCCAAAACTCTTTCTTCCAATTACACCATGAGTCTTATACGGATGATGTACCAAGTACCTTCTTTACTTGCCTTAAGAAAATAAAACAACGATTGAAAAAAAAAACAACTTCTTCCGCTTACTTTCTTAATTCTTCTACCACGGATCCAAACTCCCTGACTTGACCGGAGTTTGATCTTAACTAGCCAAGAAGTAACCCTTAAAATGTTTCTCTTTATACCTTTAATTAATCCAAGAAGGTTGTCGTTGCCTACTTGAGGAAATCCTCTAAGGCGCCGGTAAAGCTACTCCATAGATCCACAGTCACAAATATCTCTTCTTAACAGCGCAACTCGTCAATACCAAACAATACTTGCACGCCCTTGGTTGACATCGGTCAGTCTATAATTGACTTATCTCAATTTCATACCTCTACTGGTATTAAACTTTTGGTGCACATCACCTACTAGATTTATCCTTTTATCCTTCTTTAGTTCGTCTTCTTTCATTCTTCTGGTTCCTTTGGGACAACTCTGTTTCTCAAGTCTCACTATGCCATTCTCTTGACGTCAAAAGTCGTTCCTAACACTCCACGATAGATGGTAAGCGTCTTGTAGTTCCGATGACTTTTAATTACATCCCAATTGTAGTCCCTTTACAAGGACTGTCGGTGTTGATGACCTATGTTCTGTTATAAATGGAGGTTACCCTGGGCTCTTGAGTCCACCACACGATTCTCACAAGCACATGTTCCTTAATCGGCGTTGTTTGTAATATTTCCTTCCAATCTCTGTTGACTATGTTACAGGGTTTCGATTCTTTCGATACTGGCATTGTGATTCCTCTTAGAATTCTTATCTTTAAAGAAGACAAAACGTCTCCCGGCTCGTGAAGTCTACCTTTCGCTCTTACATTAAGTTGTAAGTCTCCATTCTGTGTTACTTGTGACCTATCAAAATTTTCCTTAGCTAGTAGGTAAACAGTTGCTCATAAAAATCCTTTTATACTTCTTTAGTTCTTCTACCTTCCACCCTTCCACTTCTTATGGGCTAACTCCATTTCTCTAGTCCGATTGTGTCATTCATCTGGCATAAATAGTCGTTTCAAATTTTTACGATAGCTTACAAGCGTCTTTGAAATTCTTATGGCCGTAATGATCATCCACTTGCAGTTCCTTTTCCATGGACCATCTGTGTTGATAGCTTAGTTCCCGTGATAATTCGGGTTACCCTGGACTCTCGAGTCTAGCAAGGTTGTTCTCCCATACAGATTTCTTCACTAGAGTTAGTGGTAATATCGCCTTCATGAAACTCCGTTGACCCTGCTACAGGCTTCCATTCTTTGGATATTGGCGTCGCGGTTTCTTTCAAACTGCTTATAACTCTGAGGAGGGTCAAAACCTCCCCATGCTTGTGGGGTCTTCCTTTTCGCTTTTACACTTAATTGTAGCTCTTCATTCCGTGCACCTTAGATTCTCACACTCGGATTGACACTCTGTCTCTTCTTATTTCTCATGCCCGTAATGGTCTATGGGGCATCCGCCTCGATTATAATGTCCTTGATTCTGCAATCTTGATTGTACTCAATTCTACTTGTCTCGTTCCAAAATTGTTATCTCTACTCCACACTCTTATAGTCTCTTGCATGGCCCTTCAAATTCCGTCTCTCGGCCTCGTATGCCTGAGTTCCTTGTACGACCTTCTATTGCTTCTAACTGAACTAGCTTAGGGATTTCTTCCTCATCTGATTGTGCTTGTGGTAAAAATTATCTTCACAACTTTACGTCCTTGCTCCCTTGTTCTTTGGATGCATTCTAAGGATCACCAAGCAGCCTACCCAAGTATAATACTCAATTCAAGTTTTGATTCCATTGCCTTGTGTTGGAGATTCGTCAAGTACGCAGTTGATTTATCATGAGGCGATAATCGCTTCATGATATCACGACTAAAGGATATAAAATATCCTTTAGGATACTAACAAGCTAAGCATACACATGTATATAACATATTATAATAAACATCATAAAAAGTCTATAACCTAACTCCTATCGATCCAAGTTGCAGAGATCCACGGAGAGCGATGGTGGTCCGACGTACTACTAACCCAACAACCCGACTATGCGTGTGTGTAAAAACATAAATCCGTTTTGAAAATATTAGACCCCTTTCGGGTTCTAGTTATCTTATACATTCGGTCTTTCAGAAGATTTCAAGTGCCATTGTTGCCAACCCAGAGCTCTAATACCATGCTGTAACACCCCAAATTCTGAAAACTCGGGGAGCTACTGGTTAGGACCTCACAATGGGTCCCGACCATAGTTTGACAACAATTTTACTTGGATCTTACAATAAGGCACAAAAGTATTTAAAACATTTGAAAACTGTAAACAATATATACATGGAGAATATGTATCAGCCTTACAAGAAACGCTACTAAAATGATGCATATGAAGAACAGAAGACATCCCCGTCCCCAACTAAATGAGTACGTGGACCCGGCTGACCATTTCCTCCTGATCTCTCTACAGCTGTCTTAACCTGCAAGGCATCTACAAGCGGTATAAAACCGTTAGCTAACATTCTATGCATAAGTATAAAGGTAAAAGCACAAACACACAACATACACAATCAACATGCAACACTCAATCCTTTTTATTATCTTTAATTAGGTGATAGGTTATTACTAATGATACTTATTTTGTGACACGAGGGATTCCCAAACCTCGCTCCTGTCCCCGTTTACCAACGCGGAATGGTACTAATGCATCTGACCGTCTACCGGACTGGGTTGGTCGCAGGGAACCTCTTAGACTCTCGCAAGAGCTAGGCAGATGATGTCACGACCCGTTATCATACACTTGGGTCAAGTACATAAATAATAAAGTCGGCCAAATCCGGTTTCGTTGTTTATCAAAACTAACAAACACCACTCATACACATTACACTCATACAAGAAGCCAGCTAAGTGTATAACTCGGTTGCCTGTCAAAGGAGGCAAGTGTGTCAGCACACTTTCTAGGTAATTAGAAGTCTAAGACTTCTAAGGTAGAAGATCCTATTAGAACAGAATTTAATACAATACCAATTTATGGTAAAATGATTGTTGTACCCTTGATCCCGAAACTTCTAAAAATTCCATAATTCATGCCTAAACTCTTAATTTAGACTAAAGAGTCATATTCTAACTCCTAAAGATGAGTTTGGTTACAAACTGGCAATGTACCCATTTTCTTATTTTCGGGAAGATCGTTAAGGTCCAACCTCGGCATCAAATAAGAAATTCGAATAAACTTATAAAAATTCCGAAATAATTATCTAGATCATCTATGATATCCAATCTACTCATAGGAGACAGAATTTCTTATAACTGTTAAAGCATCACTTCTACAAAAATTTCTAAAGTTGATTACAACACTTAACAAACAACACACTGTCTTAACTTTGAAAAATCATAGCTCCTAAACTACTCGCTGGATTTATCCCAAATTTTGATATGTTCTACTATAAAATCTTATCTATAATATATCCAAAATTCAGCCACAAAGGAGATCAAAATCCTATTTAAAACTATCTCACAAAACCGAATTTCAGCACAACAGAAAAACTGCTTACGACTCCATCTTTCAAAAATCATAAAACTCAAACCACTCGCTGGATTCCTCTCAAATTTTAATATGTTTTACAAAAATATGTCAACCATATCATATCAAAAATTCAAGCCCAACGGAGATCAAGAGCTTATTCAAAACCATCTCACAAAACAGCATTACTTGCTGTTTTCATCAACACTCAGCACACTTATATAAACTGCATGAGGAGTCAACTTTGCAACATCATAACTCTCAAACCGTAACTCTGATTCTTCCCAAATTTTAGTATGATCTACTATATACTACTGACTACAACATATCCAAAATTCAGCAAGAAAGGAGGTGTCTAACATACCCTAATATGGACTCGAAAAAGCCTGCTTGTCACTTCATGCTTAGTAAACAACCCGGAATCCTTCTCGCTACTGCTGTGTTTCTGTACAAGGTTTGCAAGTATCCATCAGCCCTAGAATATAACAAGGAAGACAAGGAGAGGGAGGACCATCCTCACTGAATCACGTACTCGATTGTGGAGGAGAGCGCCACTTGTGTAGAGGGGAGAAGATCTGGTCCCAAGCATCCAGCAGTCCGGTGGTTGTGTAAAAAGGCGAGCAGATCAAGACTCCCGCCTGAGCAGTGGCTGCGCAGAAGGCTCCATGGTTGGGTGCTTCGACAGGCTGCACGAAGGGTCACTGAGTGATGGCGGTAGAGTGACTTTGACGAGGACAGCAAGGTGGGGAAAGGGAGGGTCGACGGTTTGCACATCTTGAGGGCTGTTGTACGTCACTGGCCAGCACACAAGAGAGGAGTACTTTGGGCCACATCCAGTTGGGCCTCCTGGGCTGCTCAGATTCATGTAGACAAGTGAGAAGCAAAGGGATTTCATTTAAATCCAACAAGAAACATGGGCTGAAAATAAGGTGAGAATAAGTGGGCTGCAAGTTTGTCAAGACTTCTCAAAAACTCGTCATGGCTTTGTCAGGCCCATACATGACTTTGTCACAGAGTTGTCGGGCTTCGTCATGACTTCGTCTCAGCTCTGTCATGGTCTCGTGACAGCTTTGTCACAGTCTCGTCTCAGCCTTGTCATGATCTCGTCTAAAGTCGTCGTTAAGGATTAATTATAAGAAATAGGGTTTGATATAATTATATCATTTTATGTGAATTAAATTCTACATAAAATGATAAATAATTATAAGAATTAGGGTTTGATATAATTCTATCATTTTATGTGAATTATATTCTACATAAAATGATAAAATTTGTGAAGAAAGAAATACTAGATAGAAGGGGAACCGTCAACGGCTCGAAGTCCGAATTGATTCGGAAATAAACGGAATAAAAATTCCGGATATTACACTCGCAGCTTTAGGGATGGGCTACCGATCTTTCGAGGAGAGTTGGAGATCTAGAGATCCGACAAGAGACTCATGACGTACGGAGCCACGAGAACGACCGTATCTTGAGGGACGTCTACCGCAAACAGTTTGGCGGCCTTTTAGCTCGGATTTCTTTCAATATCCACCACCGCCTCTTCCACAATGATGATGATGTTGAGATAACCGCCGGTTAGAGCCGCTCAACTGCCATTAGTGAGTTTCTTTTGCTTTTCTTTTCTTTTCTTTATTTCTTTTGAACCTTGAGGACAATGTATGTTTCAATTATAGGGTGGGGTATGACTATTGTTTGTAATAAATCTACTCACTTTGCTTTGCATGTCTATGAACACTTGCATGTTTCCTTTCATTCTCGCACGTTTCATTATTGCATTGTATGAAAAAGGCTTTGAAAAACTCATAAAAATTTGAAAAGATTTTGTGCTTCTAAGATTGGAGATGAATTCTATGATGAAAACTACTTGTGGAATGAATTTTTGATGACAATTGTATGCTTGAAATGAATTATGAATTGTAAAGAGATTGAGTATGTTGTTTATCCTTTCTTGCAATTTTGATAATGTGAAGGTTTTTACCTAAATCATATTGAGAAACGAAGGTTGAAATTGCAATATAAGTTCTTATACTTCTTTATGAAATGATTAAGGCACCTCAATTTTCTTACTTCTTTCTTTGATCATTTAGCCCCTCAATGAAAATAATTGCCTCCTTTACATATCCGGGATTTAGGAAGAGTTGATCTTGGCATGTTTGATGTGGGAGGGCCATGAAAGCAATTGTTTAAATTCAAAGTGTAGGAAATTATAGGTTTGGGGAAGTCAATCATGACGATGAGTAACTCGGCACCCTTCACATAGCCGGATTGAGCGATATTCCTAACGGATTGAGCGATATTCCTAGCGGATTATGGTATGTTAATCAAGGGTTTGAGGCTTCTCGAAATTGAGAAACACCAATCTCCTAGGCTTCGGTTTTTGTCCATAACTCAAAAAATAAAGTCGAAAAACTATGTGCAAAAGTCTAGAGCAAAGCTCTAAGTTGGTGGTTAGTTCAAATGGTGAAAAGAAAAGAGTTTGTGTAGTCCCTTCATCCCAGATTCATACACCACTTTCCTTTATAAGTTTCCCACCTTTTTCCGCATTCTTGGCCTTACTTGAAAGCCCTTGAGATCATAAGAGTGTTATTTGACTTGGTGATCTAAATTGAAGTTTCACATGCTTGATTTTGATAATGCTTGAAGGTTATGATGTTTGTCTTGAAGTATTTGCAATTTATGATATCCCTTTACTTTACATACTTCGGTTTATGTATAAGCGTTTTCAAGGATGAATGAAGCGAGGTTTGAGGATGATCTATTGATTAGAGGTGCATTAACCAAAAAAATGGTTTTGTTTTGTTTTTCATTCATATTTGATTCTACCTATTTTCTAAGCTTTTAAAAACCTTGCTTGGGGATAAGCAAGAGACAAGTATGGGGTATTTTGTTAGCATGAAATATGACTATATTTTAGGCACTTGTTTTAGTTGTTTTTCCCTCTTTTATGTGTACATAGATATGAGTTTGAAGCAATTGTGAGCTAGTTCACCCACTTTGTCAATATAGAGATCTACACTAGCTTTGTTTTGTTTTTAGGTGAATAAACACTTGGATTGGAGCAAAATGTGGAAGGAAAGGAGTGTTTGATCATGCTTGATGGCAAGGAGATGCATTGGAGAGGATAAGAAAGGAGCATGAATGAAGAATGTCACGAAACAAAGCCAAAAACAAGGAGTTTAAGGAACCACGCCCTGAATTACGGTCGTGGAAAAGGAATTGGAAGAACCATGCTCTAAACCACAACCGTCGATTTGGCAATATGATCGTGGAAAGTGAGTTGAAGCACAACAAAATGTTACACGGCCTAAACCACGGCCGTGAAAAGTTGTTCATGACCGTGATTTTGGTGATTTTGTGATGTGTCATATTGCCACGTCAGCCACGTCATTGGGCTTTCTTGTAACCCTATTTTGCCCTATAAAAAGGCTTGAGAAAGGAGTTTTCGGGATCCCTCGCTTACACCTTGGGAGAGCTTTGGAGACGGCAACCTTAAGGTTTTATTTCGACCTTGAGGATTGGAGATTCGTGGAGGACGTGATTTCGGAGATTGTGTACTTTTGGATATTATAGGGTTTTCATTGAAGGACGGATTGACATCCCGTTCTTTGTGGTTTCTCTAGATCATTATGAGGATTTCTATTCCTACTTTTCTGAATTGATAAACATATTTTTGTTATTCGGATTCGAGATTGACTTTGAGTTATTATTGAGTTTTCGAGGGTTTTCATCTTTCTTTCTTCTTAATTTAATTTTTTGATATCATAATGACGATTGTTGGCTAAAACCCTTTAGCAATTCTAAGGTGAAGGGTTGATAGTTGTGGCTTAGATAATGATAGATCGATCGTAACGTGATTGGACCCTGAGAGTGTGAGAAAAGTCGTCGACACCCTAAACAACAGTTTGTTCTTGAGTTCCACGACCGTGGTTCTTCAAGATCTAGCCGTGATTTCCTCTATTTTACGACCTTTGCTTTTGCTTTAATCCAAAGTTAAAGATTTGCTTTAACCTAGCCTTAGCCTGCCTTTCCTACATAGTAGTGAGACTCAACATCCTCTATTTCGGTTTCGAGTGTCACAACCTTGACCGTTTTAGTTTATCTTTGATTCCTTGGGTTTGGGCATGGGTATTTGAGATTGATTCTTACCTTTAGATTCTTTCTTTATTGCAACCTCAACAACCTTTATAGAGAGAAGTCTTTGGATTAGATATATAGGGTTTTGGAACTTCACCGTACATTATCTTACTTTAGTTATACCTTTGCAAATTCAACTTTGTCCTTACATCTATAGTATATCTTGAATCGATTGCCACAATTAGACACTTGGATCATTAGGATTGCTGTTTTCCCAATTATTTGCAAAGCTTCTGTAGTTTTGATTGCTTGATTAATCGAAACTGATTTTTGTTTCACCAAATCCCTAAGTTCGATACTCTAGAATACTTGCTTTACTACGCCGATCCGTACATTGCGCGTTCACTTGCTTTTGTTTCAGTTTTATAAATTAAAACTTATTTGTACGCACGTTTAGGGGCGAACAGGCGGCGTAGCAAACCGGGGAGTCCTCTTCAATACATGGATGCCGGACCTCCTCCCCACCTCGTCCATGAACTCGCAAGCTAGATCTAGATCTTGATCTACACAAAACTACACTTTTCCCTATCTATTATGAAATAGTCAATATACTGATAAAAGAATTGAAATCAAAATGATGAGCATGTACTAAAAAATTGCAAAACGAAGCCTCATCAGGAAGCAGAGAATTATCACGTACGAGTTTGAGATAGATCAGAGGGGCGTCGATTGAACGCCTCCCAAAACGGCGGCGTCCGAATAGCAGAGAAGGTCCCCAATGAATGAAAATCGGACACCAATGCGAGAGTTGTTCGGTGCACAGAAGAATGGGCAGAAATTATTTATATCTATAGAGTTGTTCAATTTGAGACAAATCTAAGTGGCAACCTATGTTCACACCTCCATCTCACAGCCAACAACCACCTTCTCCCAATCTCCTCCTCCTCCTCCTTCTTCCATTTGTTTGTAACACCGACAAAGAAGTCTTCAAGCCATACACAAGTCCCTGAACAAAGGGAACAACCACATATCTCGTGGGTACCTAAGACCCATAACTCGTAATCCTATAAAGGAAGATCTATCTTCTACTGTATCCACAGTTAACTCTTAACACATGCATCGAAAGACAAGAGGTGCATAGCACTCACAACAAACAGAACTCCATTAGGTAAACCATTAACAAGAATGGTACCTGTAACAGCTAACGCCCGAAGCTCTACTGCATATCATTACTCAATCTCATACCTATGCTCCTCAGGTATCACTGAGGTCATCGCCACAACCTCCACTTCCACTCTTTCTACATCGGAAAGAGGAAGACTTTGATAAGAAGAAACACTACCTTGCTGTCAGAAAAGGGCCAGATGGCCTAGTTCACCACAGGTGAAGCAAGCTATCGGTGTCATGGGGCACTCAAAGCGCACATGATCTGGATAACCACAGTTGAGACATATACGTCTCATCCCTGCCACTAGTACGGGTGGCACCTCTGCACTGCCCAGCTCAAAGACTCTACCTTGAGCTCTTCTAGTATCCGTGGTACTCCTACCACGACCCTTACCTCTACTCAGCCTGGGAACGGATTCCTGAGTAGGCGAATGATCTGGGGTTCTCTGCTGCCCCAGCGTCTACTGCTGAGGTGTCTTCTGACCACCTCCCGTCACACTAGAAGAAATAAAACCCTGTCGTGATGCCACTCTAGTTTGCTTACAGAAAAACGGCTCTATGACCCTGTCTACCACAGGTAAAGCAAGTCACTGGCGATCTTGGACACTGTGGTCGTACATGTCCAGGCTTCCCACAATTGTAACAAGTCCTCGGTTCACCTGAAGTCCGTGTGAAACGAGAAGTACTCAAACGTCCACAAGTCGGGCTTGGTTTGCAACCCGAATATCCAACCTCGTCTTCTGCTGATTCAACCCGTTGGTTTCTTCTTTAATCCAGAAGCTTCAGTTGATCTCACAGATGTTGGTAAATCCGGTGTAGATCTACCCGTTATCGCCGCCTCATATACTTGCTGCATATACTCTTGAAACTCGAATCTACTCATGGAGATACGATCATCCTCTTCAAACTTGTTCTTTGCCATAGGCAACACAGCAGCAGATACTGGTCCCTAACTTGGTGCTACTGAAGGAAGAGGGGGGTGTACCCCTATCTCGTCCCACTACAGATACTGCTTTAGTCTGAGCCATTTGTAGAATATACGCCCCTAAACTTATAAGGCTATATATATGCCATATGTATCGATATATATATATACAATGTCGAGATCCTCAAATGGGTGACGACTTCTGTACATACTATCCCAAAACATTTGTACTCGCTTAAAACCAAAATATTTTGAAAAGTCAAACCCCATGTGGGTTCTGTTTATTTATCCACTCTACCTCTATTGCAGATAGCAAGTGCCATTGTTATCAACCTAAGGCTTTGATACCAACTCTGTAACACCCCAAATCCGCGGGACTTGGAGTGTTACATTGGGCTAGGATCTCATAATGGATCCTGACCCTATCCTGAAAACAAGTTCAGTGGATCTTACAACAATGCACAGGTAGATTAAAATCAAATACATAAAAGCTGAGTATGATACATCAAAAGAGTTTACAAACTCATAGCCGAGTACAAACCAACAACATAAACCACAACCACAAAAGATCCCACATACCACGCATCCTAATGTACAAAAGTCCTCGGCTTGTCACACCATTTGGCTCACTCTGCAGTATTCCTAACCGGCAGAACACTAGAACACGGTATGAAACCATTAGCTACAGCAATGAAAAGCATGAAGGTAATAGCACAACCACACATCAACATCTCAAACATGCAATGCCACACACATTCATTTATTATCTTTCATTACGTTATTCCATTACTAATTCAACTTCTTTTGTAACACGAGGAGCCTCAAGAACCCCGTCCCATCCAACGTAACACAGGAGTTTTACATGGGGGTGACCTTCACTCGTCCCCTCCTGTGAGATCATCTTCAGGGCACCTCCTCCTAACCAGCAGGCGGAGACCGGCGGTTACCGCCCGTTATAATACACTTGGGCCAAATAAATGTAATGAATGGTCATCCTAGTCCGGTTTAGGTTATAAATGCACAATCATATGAACACACACAACCATCACAATCATACAATCCACAACTGCATGCTAAGTAAGTCCTATGGACTTACCTGATATACTCGTAACCTGTACCACTTCACAGCTTCCCCTTGGGGAAGTAATCAACGCCTGCAATAGCAAGGCACACACATTCACATACTGCAAAGGTTAGGAGACTCATCTCACTAACCACAACCAACCTATATCTCAAATCTAAACCTCAGATCCTCAACACATTCATAGATGCCTAAGGTATATCCTCAACATAACATCTCATCATACTCGTACACATACTAAAGCTTAAAGCCATAACCGATATCCATAACATCATCATGATCCTCAACTCATTCTGACACCTAGCATGCATCTAATCAGTATTCCTCAATCTCAAATTTAATCATAATTTAACTAATTAACCTTTATTAATTAATTAAATTTCACCAAAATAACGTTTAGCCCGCAGGCCATTTCTAAACCCACCTGTCATCAGATTTCATCAAACAAATAACCCACAAACACCAGAATAATATAATGATCATAATGGAATTTTTAATTATCCATTTTCAAAAGCCTAAGGTCAATTTAGGCCAAATCATAGTACGGAAAACGAATAAAATTATAACTTATTCGTTACTAACCCGATTGACGATCTGAAAGAAGATTCGGAATCACAACGACGCAGGCTACACATGTACAACATCAAATTCACCGGAATCTCAGCGACGGAACTGTCCTGGTGACATATATGCTCGACCAAGTACTTATCTGCTCGGAAATGCAGAAACTCGGTACCGATTTGAAGAGAATGAAGAGAGGAATCCAAAAACTCAAACGGAATTGAAATTGGATTAGAAACGGAGAGTAGATGTGAGTTTGAAGTTTGAGAGAAATCAGAGCTTTTACGAGGAAACGTGAAAGGAAATGAATTAATAAACGATTCTCCGCTATTTATAGTGAAGTCGATAATTATCGTTTAGCGAAGTCGATAATTATCCTTTTATCGATCCAATGGCGGGTTGAACCCCCTTCTCCAAACTTCTCGAAATTGGAATAATAGATCTTGAATATTGTAGGGATAATTATTCCACAATTGGCTCGGAAAACGTGTATTCCACAATTGGCTCGGAAAACGTGTATTCCTAAGCCGTCTTTCTTAGCCGTTAAGAAACGAAATAGCGACTCTTTTGTCCGTTTTGCCGTTCCATGTTATTTCATATCTACGACATGTCCGATGTCCTGATCATTTCTCTCAACTGCATTTTTATTAATTGGGGCTTCCAAATGCTCCAAATAATACCGGGGGGTAAAAATAATTACCCGGGAAAAAAGTGAAAATTTCACCATAAGCCCACAATTACGCTAGGAATATAACGGTGGGACTTAACTCAATACTTACGCAATCTTCGCGAGTTATATGTCAATTACTATCACTGATTAAGTTATTCAACATTAATTAGAATTCGAAAATCCTAACTATTACACTGTTGGAAGCTGCGCCAGCTGTTTTTTGAACCAGGGTTTGAAGAGAGTAGGAGAGGAGGAAGAGTTTGATGGTGTTTTGGTTAAATCTAATCTCGGAGGAGTGGAAGGAAAGGAGAGTGCAGAGGACGGATAGGGTTTTTGAGGGAGAGAGAGGTTTTCATGTAAAAAAAATTGGGGTATAGTTACTTAATAAGAAAAATAAAAAGCCTACTTACCAAACAATAATCTCAAAAAGCCTATTAACCTAATTAGCCCAAATTTTTTTACGGGACTATATATTACAAAAAATCTGACAATTTTAGTAATTTATAACTATTAATATTCTTGTTATTGTATGTCATGAACAACAAAATAATTAACAGTAAAATAAATTTATGAATAAAAAAAACAAATTTGCTACTTACGTGATTGTACGGGTCCAAATGGTCTCCCCTTTTTGAAGGTTTCAACCATGTCATCAAGTTTGATCTTGAAAACATGGCAAACAATATCCGGACGATCTTCCGCCTTCAATCCTCTTGCGTCGAGAAATCGTGTGATTTCAGGCCACTTAGTATTGCATGTGAATGTGATGAACAAATCCGGATAACCATAGTTCTTGTATTTTGCCATTGCGTCCTGGTAATTTTGCACCATATATCTAGGGCCTCTAGTAAAAGATGAGTGTAGAAGGATTCTTTTGCCCAAAGATTGTGCGTCATTAGAATCTATATCCCTAGCTTGTTGTAAATTCTTGTACTGATCAACTCTAGTTTTCTTCTGATGTGTTCAATAATAAGTCAATCGGTGCGACTCAACCATGGTGTATGCATCGACAACATACTTTTGTAGGAGCCTTCTAGAGAAAATAAGTGGTTTGGCTTCATGAGGTCTCTCCTGAATGCGAAACGAATGAAACTCACTCATACTGACTCTTTTCCTCTTTCGAGCATCCTCATCTCCCCTATCCCGTAGAGGTATGAATAATCGAAATCCGTCTTCACCATACGAATATAGAAGAGGATATTGTAAAGCAAGGTATGAAACATGAAGCTCATTGATACGTTTCAAACCACCTTCTCTCTTTTGTAGAATTATATCTCTATGATTAACACTGTGTTCAACATCACCAACAATTAGGAATGCTACCTCGGAAGTAGTAGGAAGATTATGCCTCCTTCCATCAGTTTTCCTTGAGCTAAGAAACCTCAACTTGACATCAGTCAAAGATGAATCGAGATAGTAATCCTTGGCCATCCTGAATGCTTTCACATGATGACTACAACCATTGAGCATTTCTTTTAGATCACCAACCGTAGATGATTGGAGAGATCTATCTCGTTCGAACTGAAATTAAAAACAAATACAACACAATTATAGCAACTACCTTACAAAATAATAAGTTATTGAAAATTATAATTTTTAAAAAAATTATTGATATACCTCAATGCATTAATACGATTTGAGTCGTCGTTCTCTGTGTCGTATATGTATAGGTTACAGAATTTAGGAGGATCACCCTCTCCAGGAACTAAGCTTTCAATAAGATGAAAATTCTTCCCATGAACTTTGAACACATATGGATCTTTCCCACTTTCTTTGTTGTTAGTTTTTCCACCTATTGAAGTGAAGGAAAACATAATATTATATTTCCGTAAGTTTTCTTAATAAAATTCTTACTCCTAGGATCAGTCCTATCGAAAAGCTATTTGAGTAGAGGGGGAGGTTCATTCACATAAGGCAGCTCAACCATTCCCTTCTTGCAACATACTGAAAATTTGGAGTTAAGGTCGTTTTTACTCTTTACAGCCTTTTCTTCCTACCACATAAGAGCCCCACAAAATTCAAACTATCTTGAAGGTTCACCAATATCCCAATACTCTTTTTTCGGCAAAAGTGGAAATAAAGCAAATTATAAGCAATAATGTTGTTATAAGTTTTGATTTATGTATACAATAATCTACTAACCTGTTAAGCTGGGTGATCTAGGGTTAGCTGCAAGCATAAGAATTAATAAATATAATTATTAAATTTAAAATAAAAAATGTATTACTACATAATAAAACTTATGAATCAAATTAATATTCTTATGACGACGTGGTCGAATTTCAAGTCCACTATCAGATACTATAATTCATGTTTAGGATAATCTCACATTTAATTAATAAAATAAACACTAAATAATCTCCAATATTCACATTATTACGATTGTCTTAGAAAAAAACATTTTGAAGTATCTCATTGAGATAATGCACCTTACTTGAATCATTCATGGATATAAAGCTAGAAGAACTTGCACCAGATAACTGAGTCGTAGTCAAGTCTGCATTTTTAATAAATAAAGCTCTTTAAATTTACTTTTACACTTGATAATATGATATTTAGTGAATTAAAAAAAATATATATACACATCAGAAACTTACTATTGGTTACATCACTTAGAGGAAAACATTGGGTATTGTTCAACCCCATTGTGTAGTTGATCTCTTCGGTTTCTCCCTCATTACATTCATTCGATTCATTTGATTTTCCTTGCAAGATCCGTCCATTGTATATCTTCAGAAGCTGAATCCAGAATAAAGGGATTGAAAAGTAGTATAGTACATGATGAAAGGCTATTTTTTTTTTTTGCAGAATTGAATGCGCGTCACAACAGATTGTTTACAAATTCGCTTGATCAAGACTCATTGTATATGTTTATATATTAATCCAAAAATTTAAAAGATATGAGCCTCAACAGTTAAAATCTTTGAAGTAACTAAAATTTTTTGGGAATTTGATACAGTTAGGAATATCTTATCAGAAAACAACTGATATATTTGCTGACATGTTAGTTAAGATTTTGATACAGTTAAGATTTGTTCTATTGTTCCTATTAGTAAACAAGTGAGCTAATTTAATTAATAATATTGTATGTCCTAATTTAATAATATAGTGATTTGCAGGTTTGTTGCTGAGCACATCCACCTATACACAATTTATTTATATCTAAATGTATCCAGATAAGAGTCCGTTTAACTTCATAGGTAAACAACTAAACATCTGCAATAATAAAAGTTTTTTTTTATTGGTAAACTTCATAGGTTGTTTATTAAGTTAATAAAATGTTGCCATGCTAACTTAGTATTTAACTTAGTATTTAACTTCCTTCATTATTCCAGGAGAATAAAAATGGAATGAAGTACTTGATAATGTCTTTAACTAAGAGAAAAGATGTCTGCAGGTATTTAGTGCTTCATTATAGTTAATATTTTCTTTAATCATCTATTTTTTTTCATTATCATATATGTAGTACGGTTGAATATAATAATGGTAGCATACATGGCTTATGTAAGACCCCAGTCTTTTGCCTTCACCGTCCCCGCGGTGACGTATGCCGCCACTACAGCATGCCGCACCCACGGCAAGGTCAGCCGCCCCTGCGGCTGACGACAGATCGCGCCCGATTTTTTTTCGTTCGTTTTATCTCCTTTCCATAGATAGAAGATCCGATCTTCTATCTTATGGGCCGGTTTCCTTATTTTCTTCTTAACCCTAAGACGTCCTTCCTTCTATCTTTCCAACCATTATCTATATATTCCTGCCTTTTCCTCCTTTTTCCCGTTTCTTGCATTCGTCTTCAACCTTGAGAACTACAGTCGTTCCCTTGCTTCCCTGTGATCTTGCTGAACGTGTAAGTTCTTCATTCTTTGTATTTCCTTACGTTCATGTATTGCAGCATGCTTCCTTATTGTTGTTCGTTTTCCCCTTCTTTCTCTCCTTTTCTTCTTCTCCAAGAATCAAGTTTGATCCTTGATTCTTGTTGGCTTCTCGTTGTTGATGTATCGTTGTTCTCAGGCTCTTTGGAGTTGAGTCTTGATGTGTTGGAGTCAAAGGATCGAGCTTTGGTTTCCCTTGTTGTGAGTTCTGTCAAAGAGAAGCCCGACAGTGCTTCTGTCACGCAGCCGCCCCCGCACCTGCACGTCCCCACCCCCGCGGCCATCCGCCCCTGCGCCTTTCCAGCCGCCCCTGCAGTTTCCTTTGTAGTAACTCCTGTTCTTGTGAGTTGCTTCCTTTCTTGCTTTCCTCGTTCCTTTCCTGATAATTATGGATGTTCCTTGTTCCCTGAGTATGTTGTAAGCCTTGTGTTGAGCCCTTAGCTTGTGGAGATCTCATAGAGATCATTGAGACTAAAAGTTATAGACTTCTAGCAACTATTTCGTTCCTTAATTGTGATGCTTGTGTGAACAGGCTTTTCTTGCTCCTTTTCTGAGGGAAACTAAGCCGCCTCTGAGCTATTTGTTGAGCTTTGAGTTACCTTCGAGTGAGGGAAGTCCCTTGGACTTACTTAGCTTCATTCCGCGTATTAGTTTGATTGTATTGACTTGTTTGTGTTGTTTATTGTTGTTATAACGGATAACCAGAATAGGATTCACCCTTTATAACCTTAACTGTCCCAAGTGTATTAAAACCGGGCGGTGACCACTTGTCTAGTTCTTCAGAAGAATAGAATGTGCTCTTGCAACCTTGGCCCGTAGGTAACAGATAGTACTAATCTATTCCTATTGGTAGACGGAGGCGGAGGCGATTTTCGGGAGAGTCTCGTGTGACAAAAGAAGCTGAAATAGTAATGAATAACTATAAAGAAAGATGATAACCGGTTGTGTGCAAGCATGCTATGTGCTTTCTTTACCTTACGTGTGTTTGTGCCTTTACACTCTTGCTAGTATCTAGAATGTTAGCTAACGGTTTATACCGTCGTTGTAGATGTTCCGCGGGTTCAGGATGTTGCTGAGTGATCCGGACGGTGTGGTCAGCCGGGGTTCCCGTACATTATAGGACGTGATCGGGTTTATGTATCTTTTGTTGTTTCCCTTTTTTTTGAACTCGTCTGCGAGTCTTTTACGCTTTCTTTTGTTTAAACCTTTGGTTTTATATTGAGTATTGGTTTTCATTCGTCTATGCCTTGTTGTAAGATCCGTTGTGTTGTTGCTACTTTGAGGGTCGGGACCCATTGTGCGGTCTTAGCCCGTAGCTCTTCGAGTTCCCAAAACTTGGGGTATTACAATATTGTATAAGAGCTCTAGGTTGGAAACAATGGCACTCGAAATCTTTTAAAGGTCGGATGGATAAATAAATAGATCCCGCAAGGGGTCTAAAGTTTTCAATAGGGTTTTTTATAAACTTGTATGTCTAGGATAGATGTACGGGCGACCACCACTACCTCCGCGGATCTCAGCAGTGTAGTTTCTTGTATGTTGACCTTTATATGCTTTTCTTAGATTTGTGCTTTAGCTGTAACGTGGCCTTATACCTATATATAGTCTTATATATCTATCCTTATAGCAGATGACATGCACTAGAACTACCGCTGCTATAGGGCGAGGAACGGTTCGACAACCACTTTCACCTGCCGTCCGTGGACGAGGACGTGCAGGATGACCTCCACTCGCTAGAGGTAGTGGCCAAGCCCCAGTTGCTGATCCGCCTATCACTGAGGCGTTTGCTGAGGAGGTTGCTGAGAGTGTTGTTCAATAGGCTGGGAACGAGACCGCTGCTATGTCCGGAGCATAGAGAGCCCCATTGACATAGTCCGCACGAGTGTCTATCGGAGCTTTTGCATATAACGACTATGTGCAGAGAGTTGAAGAGGCTATCAGGACTGGAGGACCAGCACCAGTGCTTCTAATTCCTGCGAGATCAGCTGAGGTTTCGCAGAGAGTTTCACATATTGTTGCCCCGCCTGCTAGTTGCTGAGGTTGTTAGAGCACCGGCTGAGGCGAAGGAGCCGAAGCACAACAATTGGTTGAAGGCTTTCGACCAGCTGAAGGTTCCAACTTTCATGGGAAAGACTGGATTGGAGGTGGAGCAATGGCTAGGACAGTTGGATTCTGCTTTGGAGGCTACCGGTTGCCTAGAGGGACGTCGAGTCAATATAGCACATACGCTACAAAAGGATCAGGCTCATTCTTGGTGGAGGACCTTTCGCAGTAAGGTCACCAGTTATGAGCAGATGAAGATGGTGATCAGGGATCGCTACTGCCCTACAACCATGAGGAGAGACCGTCTTCAAGATTTCCTTGAGGCTGGATTTGAGGATTTGCCTATTGCTGAGATCATCAGCAAGTTTTAGGATGAGTTGTCTTTGCTAGGTCCGCCTGCACCACTTGAGGATCAGTATGTTTACCTTTTC
The DNA here is from genome assembly GCA_033239125.1 of Fagopyrum homotropicum. Taxonomy (NCBI): domain Eukaryota; kingdom Viridiplantae; phylum Streptophyta; class Magnoliopsida; order Caryophyllales; family Polygonaceae; genus Fagopyrum; species Fagopyrum homotropicum. Next base: position 51,696,811 of record BSWB01000005.1, read on the forward strand.
TCTCGGAGGTTGAGAGAGTCTACACACTCTTAACTTGCTGGTTTCCGTTGTGATTCTTTGACGGACTATTAGGATAGAGCTTCTGCTTATGAGAGAGACCGACCGGGTCAGAGGAGAGCTTCTCAGATAGGAGGTCTTGAGAAGAGAAAAAAGATTGGATAAGCTAGTGTTGGAGCTAGAGCAGCTAGTTTCGAGCGTAGTCAGACACCAGAGCTGGAGCAGCCGTCCTCTGTCAGAACTCTGCTGGAAACCAGCAGAGTTCTGACAAAGGACGGCAGTGTCATAACTGCGGAGGTGCAGGACACCTCCGAGCTAATTGCAAAAAGTCAATAGTGACTTGCTTTTCTTGTGGCAAGCCCGGAAACAGAGCTGCCTTTTGCCGCCAGGTCAAGGTGTTATCTCAGCAGGGTTCTTCAACTGCTAGTGTTGCTAGAGGAGGAGATAGATCTCAATATCAGCAGCAGCACCAGATAGTTTCTGGTTCTACCGCTCCTCAGGGTTCCACTCCGGGACAAGAGAGAGGTAGAGGACGTGTTGGTGGATCTGCAGACACTAGAGATGCATCTGCGAGAGTGTATGATTTGAGGAGTGATGTAGACCCGACAACGCCAACAACCACAAGTACCATTCATATTAATGGTTTTCTTGTCAGAGTTCTTTTCGATACCGGTGCTACGCATTCTTTTATATCTGATGCATGTGTAGATAGATTGGCCTTAGTTATTGTAGAAGGTAGACCCTTCTTTATAGGATTAGCCGATGCGGGTAAGATACGAGGTACACGAGAGGTTCACGATTGCCCTATTAGATTGGGAGGTCACGATTGATCAGCTGACTTCTTCGTCATGTACTTAGTAGATGAAGAAGTTATTATGGGTATGGATTGGATGGATCGACATCGAGCAGTTCTGGACATCGGCAAGATAATAGTGGCATGAACTACAAATGCAGACCATGTTGAGATCTTCCAAGGATGGGATCTATCACTCAGGGATGCGACGCTTTTTGGTGCTATGCCATGAAGGATAGTACGAGTCCAACTTTGGAGGAGATTCCAGTAGCTTGCGAGTTTGTTGACGTCTTTGGAGAGCCATCAGGTTTACCTCCATAGAGGAGTGTAGACTTTGGCATTGAGTTAGAGCCCGGTACGAAACCCATCTCTAAGGCTCCTTATCGTATGGCGCCTATCGAGAGCTTGAGTTGAAAAAACAGCTCGAGGAGTTGGCAGAGAAGGGCTTCATCCGCCCTAGTGTATCACCTTGGGACGCACCAATTCTCTTCGTCAGGAAGAAATACGAGTCAATGAGGTTATGTATCGACTACCGTGAGCTGAACAAGGTGACGATGAAGAACAAGTACCCATTGCCCCAAATCAACGATCTTTTGGATCAGCTACATGGAGCTTCAGTATTTTTGTGGATTGATCTGAGATCTGGATATCACCAGTTGAGGGTGAGAGAGCCGGATATAGCCAAGACGGCATTTCGGACCAGATACGGACACTACGAATTTGTAGTGATGCCATTCTGGCTTACAAATGCGTTCGCAGTTTTCATGGAGTTGATGAACAACATCTCCATCGACTTTCTAGACCAGTTTGTAGTTGTCTTTATCGACGACTTCCTAGTTTACTCTCGTAGTAGAGAGGAGCATGGTGGACACTTGAGGATCGTTCTTCAGATCTTACAGGATGGAGAGCTTTACGTCAAGCTCTCTAAGTGCGAGTTTTGGATGTCCGAGGTAGCATTCCTTGGTCATATTGTTTCAGCTGAAGGGATCAAGGTAGATCCGGCGAAGATTGAGTCAGTAGCATCTTGGCCACCACCTAAGAACATCAAGGAGGTTTGTAGCTTCTTAGGATTGGCGGGCTACTACCGGCGTTTTTTTAGGGCTTTTCAGTTATCGCCCGACCGCTCACTTCCTTGTTGCGGAAGTCTATGAGGTTTGTGTGATCCGAGCCATGCCAGCAGAACTTCGAGGAGCTGAAGAAGAGGTTGACCTCTACTCATATCCTAGCTCAGCCAGAGGGCATTGAGGATTTTGTGGTTTACAACGACGCATCCAAGCTAGACTTGGGATGTGTTTTGATGCAAAGGGGTAAGGTGATTGCTTACGCATCTAGATAGCTGAAGATGTACAAGGAGAATTACCCTACCCATGACCTTGAGTTGGCTGTTGTGGTTCACACTTTGAAGATTTGAAGACATTATTTGTACGGAGCTACGTGTCAGATATTCACAGACCATAAGAGTTTTAAGTATATATTCACTCAGCGGGAGTTGAATAACCGCCAGCGCAGATGGTTTGAGTTGATCAAGGACTTCAGCCTAGAGATCTTATACTACCCGGGGAAGGCGAATGTGGTAACAGATGCCCTCAGTAGGAAGATACCCCGGGAGATGGCTGTTAGCATGAAATATTGCGATATTCTAGACACTTATTTTGGTTGTTTTCCCCTTATTATTGTGTACATGGATGAAGTTTAGAAGCAATTGTAAGCTTGTTCGTCTATTTTGCCGATATGGATGTCTACACTAGGTTTGTGTTGATTGTAGGTGAAAAGGAGCTAAATAAGAGAAATTGAGAGAGAAAGGAGAGTAATCGATCATGTTCAAGGAATAGGAACACATCAACGAAGCTAAGGAAGGAGCTAGGATGAAGAATGTCAGGACACAAAAGAAACTACAAGCATTTTACACTTCCACACCCTGAATTACAGCCGTAGAAGAGTCCACGCTCTAAACCACGGCCGTGAATCTTGGCATCATGAGCGTGGAGCATTCTAGTAAGTTACACAGTCTAAAGTACGGTCGTGGAAGTCACAAGACACCGTAACCCTTTTCCACGCTCTAAACCACGGTCGTGGAAACCCTTGAGACCGTGATTTAGGCGATCTTTTGACGTGTCTTTATTTCCACATTATTTACGTAATGGGTCGGGACGGTTATTCTTTCTCGTCTTAAAAAAAAGGTCGGAAAAGAGAGTTTTGGGGATCCCTGCTTATCGCCGCTTAGACGCCGCTTATCTCGCTTGTAGCATTTTTTGCCTAGGGTGGATTGAAGATCGCTGTTAGCATGAAATATTGTGATATTTTAGGCACGTTTTCTAATCGCAATTGATTCATATTGATAGTCTTTGATTGAGCTTTATGCATATATGAGCTAGTATTGCCTATATTGTCGATATGGATGTCTACACGAGTTCTATGTTGATTTTAGGTGATTTGGAGCTATTTCCGAACGGAATTGAGCAAAGGAGAGTTGAGTTGATGTGTCCATAGACCAAGGGCACCTTTTGGAAGCAATTTGGAGTATTAGATTGAGGAATGCACGAATGAAGGCAAGAATCACGGTTTTACCCTAAATTACGGCCGTGGATCTTGATGCAGAATTCGATGTTCATTCCAGGGGATATTACGGCCGTGGAAGCTATCCGTGTTTGTTTCCACGCCCCAAAATTACGGTCGTGGAAACTTCCACGACCGTGATCTTGGCGAATCTTTTCGCCACTTTCGAAGCCATAATCTTTTGAAGATTGGGCCGGGCCGACGTTTTGCCCTGCATTATAAAAAGGACGGATGAAGCAAGATTCCGTCACCTCGCTCCCGCACTTACGACCTTTCAACCCTAAGTTTAGCGGCAAAAACGCAAGCTTAGCAACACACAAACCCTCATTCTTGGAGGTGATTTGGAAGAATTCATTGAAGTTCCAAAGTTCGTGTCGGAGAGTCGCTGTTGTGATCTTCGTGTGGAAGATCGAAGTTTCTTGAAGGATTTCGCAAGAAGATTCCTCTTCTTGCTTAGGTTTGATTTAGGATCGGATTGACATCCCGTTTCCTTTCTTTCCTAAGATTGTGATTGTTTATCTCGTTTTACATCTTTTGATAAACACTTGTTCTTGGCTGTGATTCTGAGATTCGATTGAAGATTATTGATAGTTCTTGAAAATTCCCATTTTCTATCCTTTAAATCTTGAATTAATATCAATATGACTGTTATTGGCTAAAAACCCTTAACAATTCTAAGGTGAAGGGTTGATAGTTGTGGCTCAGATGATGATAGATCGATCGTAAACAGATTAGACCCTGAGAGTTAGAGAATTGTCGCCGAAAACCCTAAATCACGGGCTGTTCTTGAGTTCCACGACCGTGGAATCTCAAGATCCAACCGTAATTTCCTTAAAGTTTACGAGCCTGCTTTTATCTTGATCCAAAGTTAAAGATTTGCTTTAGCTTAGTTTAGACTTGTCTTTTCTAGGTGGTAGTGAAGCCTCAACAACCTCTACCTCGATTGTGAGCCTCAACAACCTCAATCGGATAAGTTAGTCTTGATCTTTAGATCATAGGTTTGGGTATTTGATGCTAATCCTTGTCTTTAGAACCTTTCTATATTGCGCCTCATCAACCTGTATAGGAAGAGTCTTTTGGGTGAGTTATATAAGGTTTTTGGAACCTCAACCGTACGATTACCTTACATTAGTATACCTTTGCATATCTTAACTCTGTCCTTACATCATTAGTATATCTTGAATCGATTGCCACAGCTGGATACCTGGATCTTTAGGATTGTTGTTTTCCCAATATATTTGCAAAACTCTCATAATAACCGCTTGATAACCTGCAATCGAGTTCGTTCCACCCAAATCCCTGTGTTCGATACTCTAGAATTCTTGCTTAACTATATCGATCCGTACACTGCGGGTTCGCTTGCTTGATTTCAGTTTTATAAATATAAAGCTTATTTGCACACACCTCTAGGGGCGAACAAGTTTTTGGCGCCGTTGCCGGGGATTTGGCTTCGACCGAATCCGGTAGCCGGTTGTCAAGCTTGGGAGCTTGCTCTCGTTATTTGATTTTTCTTTGAGTGCATGCGCAGGTCTAGGAACACCAAAGATCTCTTACCTCTTGATCAAGAGCTAGAGAAAACCTTGAGGCAAAAGCGCAAGGAAAGGAAGATGGCTGAAGAAAACGAGCACAATCTTCAAACTAAGTTGGCGGAGAAGGAAGCTCAACTCCGATGGAATGAGTCTTTCCTCCAAGACGAAATGGATCGTCATCAAACTCAAGTTAACGGTCTACAAGACGTGATCGCCCAAATGACGATAAAGATGAGCGATCTTGAAAATAAAGTGGGGAAGAAGTCCTCGAGAAGAAGGACAAGGTCTAGAAGAAGAAACCACTCATCCACCGATGATAGTGATTCTTCCATGCCTCCTTTAGAAGAAATTGATCCCACGATCAATATAAATCCTTTCAATCAACAAGGAGCTGCTAACCGTCGCATTCCACCTAGAAATGCGAGGGTCGAACGTGTGGATAATGAGCCAAGAACTCTTGGCCAGCGGATGGATCCAACACAACAACCACGCCGTTTAGGTGTGAACTTTGATGCTGAAGATGTACAAGGGTTTAGCTTCAACCCTCAAGTCATCACTCTTGTTCGCCAAAGCCAGTTTGGCGGTACAAGCACCGAATCTCCACACCAACACTTGCAAAACTTTGAGTGTATGATGGAGACGATGAGGCCAAAGAGCGCCACTACCAACAGCTATAAGCTCAAACCTTTCTTTTTCTCTTTGAAAGGGAAAGCGCTATCTTGGTACCAAGCTCTTCCTAGTGGAAAGCTAGAGACGTGGGAAGACCTCTCCGCAGAGTTTCTCACCAAGTTCTTTCCGCCCTCCAAAACGGCGGAACTTAGAGGTAAGATTAATGCTTTTTCTATGAGACCTAACGAAAGTTTGTTTCAATCTTGGGAAAGGTTTCAGGATTTGCTCTTGGATTGCCCTCATCATGGCATATCCAAGCTTGCCTTGCTGGAAATTTACTACAAGGGGCTGGATGCGGGAACGCAATTCAACCTTCAATCCCTCTCATGTGGAACGTTCATGGACATGAGAGAAGATGACGCTTGGGACTTCATTGAGAAGCAAGCAAGAGTCATAGAGAAGTATTCCCACCGGAAAGTGGAGGGAAATCGTGTGGAGCAAGGAGCAAAGCTCACACATGAAGCTCAAAATCAAATTTTCTCCCTCAACAATGAGATCAAAGAGTTGAAGGAGACTATCAAGACCAACTTCCCAAAGCAACAAGAGAAGGATGTTGGCTATTTGGGCAACAACAACGGCGGTGATAACACCAACCGCAACAACAACAACCGGAACAATAACCGGAACAACAATTGGAATGGAAACAACAACAACCGGAACAACAACAATTGGAACAACAATCGGGGTTCGAACAACAACAATTGGCGCTCCAATCAGCAAAATTCCGGTAACTCCCATCCTTCCAATTCCAATCCACTAACTCCACCCTCTTCTTCCTCTACTCCTTTGAAAAGCCAGGGGCAATCATCAAATGGAGGAAACAACACGGGAAAAGAGAAGCCGGATCCCATGTTGGAGACGATCTTGGGAAAGCTTCAAGGGTTGGAGAACCGCATCATCAAGGTTGATGATCAAATTTCTAAGGTTGACAAAGCTCAAAAGGTTTTGGAAAATCAAATGTTCAACCATGCGGAGGAAGTTCCTAGAAATCAAGGGAAGCTTCCAGGAAAGACGGAGGACAACCCTAAGGGAAGGGTGATGGCAATTACAACTAGGAGCGGAGTGACTACCACCGATCCGCAGCCTACGTTTGTTGAAGTCCCCGTAGAGAAAAGTAAAGAAAAGGGGAAGGAGAAGGAAGATATCTATGTTCCTCCTCCGGCTTTCAAACCTCCCCTACCATTCCCTCAATCTAGAGCGCGAGCACGCCTAGACAAGCAATTCGGTAAGTTCATAGAACTCATGAGCAAATTGCATATTAACATACCTTTCATTGATGCTATTGTAGGTATGCCGGCTTATGGCAAGTTCTTGAAGGAGCTCCTCTCTAACAAGAGGAAGCTAGAAGATTTTGGAGAAGTCAAGATGAGTTCGGACTCTTCGGACCTCATCAAGACTATGAAGGAGAAAATGCCCCCAAAGCTGAAAGATCCGGGGTCATTTTGTATTCCCATTGGAGTGGGGGAGGTCACATATGACGCTTTATGTGACTTGGGAGCAAGTGTGAGCATCTTACCACTTGCATTGTGCAGGAAGATCGGTTTAGGCGACCCTAAACCGGTGAAGATGACGTTATACATGGCGGATCGATCCATTACTCGCCCCGTCGGCATTGTAGAAGACGTCCCGGTCAAGCTAGGCAAGTTCTTTGTTCCCATTGATTTTGTCGTGCTTGACATTCCTGCGGATAGTCCGGTCCCGATCATACTCGGAAGACCGTTTCTTGCAACTTCCGGCTGCATGGTCGATTGCAAGAATGGGAGACTCGCTTTTGATATTGGGGAAGAGAAAGTAGAGTTCGTTCTTTCCACTCTAGTGAAGGAGCCAATCTTTGATGAGGATATTTACAATATCCAAGATGAAGAAGGTTTGTCTAGGGAGGAGGTAAGTGCGATTCTCTTTAACGATCCTTTACAAAAGGTTATTACTATGAGTCTAACCAATGAAGGAGAAGAAGAAGAGTGCAAAGAGGAAATTGAAGCCTTGGAAGCACAAGAAGAGATGCATGAAGTGGAGTTTGAGAAACTCCACGATGAGGCTGAGAATACCAGAATCCACGGTCATACTCTGTATTCCACGACCGTGGATTCCACAACCAAAATCGACCTCCATTCCAGAGGATATTACGGCCGTGGAAAACCAGAGGAAACCGTGATTTTGACCGTGGAAAAGGACGATCGACACACTTCTTCAACTTCCTCTGATTCTTCTCCAATCCACTCAACATCCTTAGAAGCTTCCAAGGAAACATCGGAAGCTCCTCAAGGATCATTAGAAGTTCCGAAAGCAATGGAACTTAAACCACTTCCTACTCATCTAAGGTACGCTTTTCTTGGATCTAATTCTACCTTTCCGGTTATCGTTAGTTCCGAATTAAGCATAGATGAACATGAACAGCTCATGATTGTCCTTAGGAAACATAGAAAAGCCATAGGCTACACTATTGAGGACTTAGTAGGAATCAAACCCTCCCTATGCATGCACAAAATACTAATGGAGGAGGACTTTAGAACTTCAAGACAACCTCAAAGGCGGTTGAATCCGACCATGAAGGAGGTTGTCAAGAAAGAAATTCTTAAACTTCTTGATGCAGGTATCATCTATCCTATCTCCGATAGCAAGTGGGTGAGCCCGGTTCAAGTGGTTCCGAAGAAGGGAGGAATGACGGTCATCACCAATAAGAACAACGAACTCATTCCTACCCGAACCGTGACTGGATGGCGAATGTGCATAGACTACCGCAAGCTCAACAATGCAACGCGGAAGGACCACTTTCCATTGCCATTCATCGATCAAATGCTTGAAAGGTTAGCACAACATTCATACTTTTGCTACCTTGACGGTTATAGTGGTTTCTTTCAGATCCCGATACATCCGGATGATCAAGAGAAGACCACATTCACGTGCCCTTGGGGTACGTTCGCTTATAGGAGAATGCCGTTCGGACTTTGCAACGCCCCAGCCACCTTCCAACGGTGCATGATGGCCATCTTCTCCGAATATGTGGAGGAAATCATGGAAGTCTTCATGGACGACTTCTCCGTTTACGGTTCCTCCTTTAACGATTGTCTTTCCAACCTTTCTCTTGTTTTGCAAAGATGTGAAGACACTAACCTAGTTCTTAATTGGGAGAAGTGTCAATTCATGGTTAAGGAAGGAATCGTTTTAGGTCACTTAGTCTCTAGTAGAGGGATAGAGGTAGACAAAGCTAAAATAGAGACCATAGAGAAACTTCCTCCCCCAATTTCGGTGAAGGGAATAAGAAGTTTCCTAGGACATGCTGGATTTTATAGACGTTTCATTCAAGACTTTTCTAAGATATCAAAGCCTCTCACTAATCTATTGATGAAGGATGCGGTTTTTGAGTTTTCACAGGAATGTCTAGATGCGTTCAACACCATTCGGCAAGCTCTAATTTCAGCACCCATTATCCAACCCCCGGATTGGACTCTCCCTTTCGAGATTATGTGTGATGCTAGTGACGTAGCCATTGGAGCTGTTCTTGGGCAACGAAAGGAAGGACGAACCCACGCCATATACTATGCTAGCAAGACGCTAGACGAAGCCCAGCTCAACTACGCCACTACGGAAAAAAAGTTTCTAGCCATTGTCTATGCTATTGATAAGTTTCGCTCTTATCTTGTAGGTGCAAAGGTGATTGTCTACACGGATCATGCTGCGATCCGATACCTCCTTGCAAAGAAAGATGCGAAGCCAAGGCTGATTAGATGGATTCTCCTCCTACAAGAATTCGATCTTGAGATCCGCGACAAGAAAGGCTCGGAAAATTCTGTTGCGGATCATTTGAGTCGTCTAACACATCTAGAGGACGATCATCTACCCATTGATGACTCCTTTCCGGACGAACACCTACACATCATAGAGGAGTGCATCAAGGTAGTCTCCAAAGGTAACGAACCATGGTTTGCTGATTTTGTTAACTATTTGGTTTGCCAGGAGATACCACCCGGACTATCATACGCACAAAGGAAGAAGTTCTTCAAGGATGTCCGGGAATACCATTGGAACGAGCCTCTCCTCTTTAAGAGAGGTCCGGATGGCATCATCCGGCGATGTGTGCCGGAAGATGAGATGCAAAGTGTCATCCGTCATTGTCATTCACTACCTTGTGGAGGACATGCTAGTTCGAACAAAACTAGCGCAAAGGTATTGCAATCTGGATTTTATTGGCCTACTTTATTTAAAGATGTGCAATCCTTTGTTTCTTGTTGCGATGCTTGTCAAAGAACAGGCAATATCTCTAGGAGGAACGAGATGCCCCTCAACAACATCCAAGAGGTGGAGATTTTCGACGTTTGGGGAGTCGACTTCATGGGACCATTCCCTTCTTCTTGTGGAAACCAATACATACTATTGGCGGTAGATTATGTCTCTAGATGGGTCGAAGCAATTGCCTCTCCCACAAATGATGCCATGGTGGTGGTCAAGTTCTTCAACAAGACCATTTTTCCGCGATTCGGGACGCCAAGGACAATCATTAGTGATGGAGGTTCTCACTTCATAGCCCGTCGCTTTGAAGCTCTTCTAGCCAAGTATGGGGTTACTCACAAGATCGCTACCCCTTACCATCCACAAACGAGTGGACAAGTCGAGATCTCAAATAGGGAGATCAAGGGAATTCTAGAGAAGACGGTTTCAAGGACTAGGAAGGATTGGTCCTTGAAGCTAGATGATGCATTGTGGGCATACCGGACTGCATACAAGACTCCCATAGGAACCACACCATACAACCTCGTGTATGGAAAGTCTTGTCATTTGCCGGTAGAGCTAGAGCACAAAGCGTTTTGGGCTATCAAATGGCTGAATTTCGGCATGAAGGAAGCGGGAGAGAAGCGTCTCCTAGACATCAACGAGCTGGATGAACTCCGTTTGAACGCATATGAAAACGCTAAGATCTACAAGGAAAGAGCAAAGCGTTGGCATGATAAGCATATCATCCCAAAGGACTTGCAAGAAGGAGATCAAGTTCTCCTCTTCAATTCGAGACTTCGCCTCTTTCCAGGTAAGTTAAAATCTCGTTGGACTGGACCTTTTCTAATTAAGCGTATTTTCCCCCATGGTGCAGTTGAAGTATGGGGTGAAGCTAGCGGAAGTTTTAAGGTGAACGGTCAACGACTCAAGAAGTACTCACCGGAACTCCAAGCTGAGGAGTTTGCACCTACCGCACTCGAATAATTGCGAGATTGGTCTAGCTACGGACCTTAAACAAAGCGCTTCTTGGGAGGCAACCCAAGGTATTGTATTTTCGTTTTTGCTTTCGATTCATAGTTTAGTTTAGAATAGAAGTTTTTGCTTTATTTTTGCCTCGATTTCTTCCGGTATGTTCGTGTTTTTGGTTGTAGGATCGATGGAAAAGAAGAAGGGAGGGATAATGACGAAGAGAAGTGACGAAATTTAGACTTTGAAGCTTTACAGAGAGTTCCACGGTCTAAATTACGGTCGTCATAGCTACAGTGGCCGTAATTCTCAAAAGCCTGTGAAAAATCACAAAAATTACGGGTCCGTACATTTCCACGGCCGTGGAATGCCCCGACAAACCGTGATTTTTGAAATTTTGCCTGCGAGTATAAAAGCCACACTTCACCACAAAAACACCACAAAATCCCCAATTTCCACGCCCTAAATACCGAAAACACGCAGCTCATCCCAAATCTTCATTCTCTAATCGTTTTTAACGATTCTTCTTCCTAAACTGAAGCAAATCCAACCAAGAACAAGATCCAAGCAACGAATCACGCGGAAAACGATCAACAATTCCGCATTTTGGATTTCTCAATCCGAAAAAGAGGTTTTTGCTCTCTTCTTGATTCTAGTCGTTTTTGTTCGTTTTTGTTAGAGATTTTTAGGGAGAACTGATTGAGATTGGAAGAAATTAGATTAGGACTGCCTGTTGTGGAGTTTGATTGCTGATTTGCTGAGGATTGAGAAATTCCGTGTCGAATTACGGTCTACACAGATTCCACGGCCGTGGTTTAGGAAGAACAGACCGTAATTCTCAACAGAATGGATTTCGTGAGGAGAGTTTCGGGGAGGATTAAAGAAAAGAAAGGGGAACAGAATAAGAAGAGAAAGGGTAACCCCTCCACATCTAGGGCACCACCACCACCCTCATCCCCTTCACCTTCACCCCCATCTTCACCTCCATCCTCACCACCTCCATCCAGCATCCCGATCATACACGAAAACCACCAAGCTGCATTTGAGAGGATAGAGAAGAGGGCAGTGATTGGCCCTAGGTACTTGTTGTTGGAGGATCTTCATCCTCTCAACATAGTGGATGACCTTACTTGGCTCTTGGATAGAGCCGGTTTGCTTGTCTTCACGAACATTCGTGAGGACGCTTATGAGGAGATCACCCGAGAGGTTGTGACGTCTTTTGAGCACAGCCATGTCGATAGGACTGTCTCCTTCCGTCTCATGAATAGAGACTACCAGCTTAGCATTGTTGAGTTCGGGACCATCTTTGGGTTCCATGAGACCTACAACGGTCGCCTCCCTAGGAACGTTTCTGCTAAGGATTTTTGGGAGGATGTGGCGATGATCTATGCCGACGAGGACCGTTGGCATCCAGCTGATACCAAGGCCAAATTGATGTACCATTTGGCCTTGAAGATAGCTCACCGTGTTCTTTCGGAGTGTCTCTTTCCTAGGACGGAGACGCCCCAAAAGATCAAGACGGATGAGCTATTCCTTCTCTATGCTATGCTCCACGGATGCCGCGCCGATTGTGCTACTCTTTTGGCGGCGACAATGAGCAAGCTCAAGAACAAGTCGAGAGGGAACATTGGATACGGTGGGATAGTGACCCACATAGCTAGGACTTTTGGAGTGGACTTCTCGGCTTGCACACGTATACCGGCAGTTCCATTAGGGCTACACGCTTTCATGGTTAGGGGACTCATCTTCCCCACACATAGAGGTCCGCCTTATGCGGGCATGCCCTGGGAGAGTAGGACCGGTAGGGGTATTGAGTGGCTGCCGGAGTATTCCATTGTGGCGGGACGCCACAACTGGAAGGAGACGTTCGCTGCGATGCATGCGAACAGGCTTGTAGCTCCCCCTTACGTTCCACCGCCGGTAGTAGATGAGGAGGATATGGGAGATCAGTATGAGAGTGGTGGAGGAGCAGAGCAGGAGTTCGGCACGTTTCCGGATCAGCCGGATACGGCCCAGGATGTACCTAGACGCTCTCCGCGTCCGGCTAGAGCTTCAGGCTCGTCATCTCGCCGCGCTAGCGTGAGTGAGAGGCCCACGTGGATGACTACACCTCCCACCTGGTACGAGACACCCCCTCCTTGGTCCACCACGCAGCCAGCAGCACCACCACCACCGCAGCCAGCACCAGCAGATGCTCCCGGATGGTATGATCACCCCCCTGGGTGGTATGAGAGGATGCCGTATTGGGCTACCGGACTTTCAGAGAGAGTCGGAGCACTAGAGATCCGGGCGGATGATAGAGACAGACGTTTCGACGACCTCGACCACATGATGAGGGACGTCTACCGCCAGCAGTTTGGGCGGTACTATGATCCGAGCTTCTCTCCATTTCCACCTCCACCGGCACCGCAGTGATAGATGACCGGACAGCTCGTTTTAGACATTCCCGCCACCATTTGTGAGTTTTCTTTTTCTTTTCTTTCTTTTGTTCTTTCTTGTGAACATTAGGGACAATGTTCGTCCTAAGTATGGGGTGGGATGTACTAAACGTTTGTAATAACTCTACTCTATATGTTGCTTCTACTCCGAGACTATCCTTGCATGTTCATTGTATGTTACACGTTTTATTCTTGCATTGCATGAAAAAGAACTTTAAAAACTCATAAAAATTGAAAAATTTTTAAAAATTTGATGCTTCTAACGAATCGATATGATTTCCATGATAATCATTACTTGCGAATTGAGTTGATAACAATTGCATGCTTGAAAGGATGGTAATTCGAAAAGGATTTGAATGAATGAATTTTACCTCTTTTGCAAGTTGTATAATGTGAGAATTGTTACCTAAATCATGTAAGAAATTGAAGTTGAAATCACATTATAAGCTCCTATACTTCTTGTTGAAATGATTAAGGCAATTCGATATTTTCTTTCTTCTTCCTTTGAATCATCTAACTCCTCATTGAAATATTAGCCTCCCTTACCCATCCGGGAACTTGGAAAGTAAATGAGAAAAAAAGGCATGTTTGATGTGGGAGGGCCATGAGAGCAAGTATTTGCAATCAATTGAATAGAAAGAAATTATAGGTTTGGGGAAGTCAATCATGACGATGAGTAACTCGGCACCATTCACATAGCCGGGTGTTTGTGTCTTGCCAAAGTCGGATTGAGCGATATTCCTAGCGGATTATGGTATGTGCGCTAAGGGTTTGAGGCATCTCGCAAAAATGAGAAACGCCAATCTCCTAGGCTTCGGTTTTTGTGCACCTCTATCCATAACTCCAAAAGTAAAGTCGAAAAAGGAGAGAGCGAAGCTCTAAGTGAAGTGTTGCGGAAACCGCAAAAGAAGAAGAAGGTAGATATCCACTTTCCCGGATTTATGCACCACTTTCCCTTAAAGTTTTCCCCACCCTTCCATGCTCTAGACCTTTTCTTTGAAAGTCCTTATGATCAAAAGAATGTTATATGGCTTGGTGATCTAAATTGAAATTCTTATGATTGATTTTGATAATGTTTGAAGGTTATAATGCTTGTTTGGAAGTTAAATTGGTTCATGATTCTTCTTTACCTCTTACTCTCTAATTAAGTGTGTGAAAGTTTGAAACGATTGAAGCAAGGTTTGAGAATGATCTATTCTTTAGAAGTCACTTTCATCCAAAAGAAGGTACACATATTTCATCCTAACTCTTGTTTTAAAGCTTTTTGAAAGACCTTGCTTAGGGACAAGCAAGTGTTAAGTATGGGGTTATTTGTTAGCATGAAATATTGTGATATTTTAGGCACGTTTTCTAATCGCAATTGATTCATATTGATAGTCTTTGATTGAGCTTTATGCATATATGAGCTAGTATTGCCTATATTGTCGATATGGATGTCTACACGAGTTCTATGTTGATTTTAGGTGATTTGGAGCTATTTCCGAACGGAATTGAGCAAAGGAGAGTTGAGTTGATGTGTCCATAGACCAAGGGCACCTTTTGGAAGCAATTTGGAGTATTAGATTGAGGAATGCACGAATGAAGGCAAGAATCACGGTTTTACCCTAAATTACGGCCGTGGATCTTGATGCAGAATTCGATGTTCATTCCAGGGGATATTACGGCCGTGGAAGCTATCCGTGTTTGTTTCCACGCCCCAAAATTACGGTCGTGGAAACTTCCACGACCGTGATCTTGGCGAATCTTTTCGCCACTTTCGAAGCCATAATCTTTTGAAGATTGGGCCGGGCCGACGTTTTGCCCTGCATTATAAAAAGGACGGATGAAGCAAGATTCCGTCACCTCGCTCCCGCACTTACGACCTTTCAACCCTAAGTTTAGCGGCAAAAACGCAAGCTTAGCAACACACAAACCCTCATTCTTGGAGGTGATTTGGAAGAATTCATTGAAGTTCCAAAGTTCGTGTCGGAGAGTCGCTGTTGTGATCTTCGTGTGGAAGATCGAAGTTTCTTGAAGGATTTCGCAAGAAGATTCCTCTTCTTGCTTAGGTTTGATTTAGGATCGGATTGACATCCCGTTTCCTTTCTTTCCTAAGATTGTGATTGTTTATCTCGTTTTACATCTTTTGATAAACACTTGTTCTTGGCTGTGATTCTGAGATTCGATTGAAGATTATTGATAGTTCTTGAAAATTCCCATTTTCTATCCTTTAAATCTTGAATTAATATCAATATGACTGTTATTGGCTAAAAACCCTTAACAATTCTAAGGTGAAGGGTTGATAGTTGTGGCTCAGATGATGATAGATCGATCGTAAACAGATTAGACCCTGAGAGTTAGAGAATTGTCGCCGAAAACCCTAAATCACGGGCTGTTCTTGAGTTCCACGACCGTGGAATCTCAAGATCCAACCGTAATTTCCTTAAAGTTTACGAGCCTGCTTTTATCTTGATCCAAAGTTAAAGATTTGCTTTAGCTTAGTTTAGACTTGTCTTTTCTAGGTGGTAGTGAAGCCTCAACAACCTCTACCTCGATTGTGAGCCTCAACAACCTCAATCGGATAAGTTAGTCTTGATCTTTAGATCATAGGTTTGGGTATTTGATGCTAATCCTTGTCTTTAGAACCTTTCTATATTGCGCCTCATCAACCTGTATAGGAAGAGTCTTTTGGGTGAGTTATATAAGGTTTTTGGAACCTCAACCGTACGATTACCTTACATTAGTATACCTTTGCATATCTTAACTCTGTCCTTACATCATTAGTATATCTTGAATCGATTGCCACAGCTGGATACCTGGATCTTTAGGATTGTTGTTTTCCCAATATATTTGCAAAACTCTCATAATAACCGCTTGATAACCTGCAATCGAGTTCGTTCCACCCAAATCCCTGTGTTCGATACTCTGGAATTCTTGCTTAACTATATCGATCCGTACACTGCGGGTTCGCTTGCTTGATTTCAGTTTTATAAATATAAAGCTTATTTGCACACACCTCTAGGGGCGAACAATCGCCGAAGGTTTAGCCTCTTTCTTAGGTTTTGATATTGAAGAAGGATTGACATCCCGTTCTTCGTACTTGCCTTAGATCATTGTGAGGTTTTGTGTTATACATTCTGAATCCATTAAACATTGATTCTTGTGTTTCGGATTTGAGAATTGGTTTTGAAGTTTTATTGAGTATTCAAGGGTTTTCATCTTTTATTCTCTTTGATTTGAATATTGATATCATGAGAATGATTGTTGGCTAAAACCCTTTAGCAATTCTAAGGTGAAGGGTTGATAGTTGTGGCTTAGATGATGATAGATCGATCGTAATTTGATTGGACCCTGAGAGTTAGAGAAATATTGTCGACAAACCTAAATCACGGCTTGTTCTTAGGTTTCCACGGCCGTGATTCTCAGGAACTACCCGTGATTTACTTCATTTTACGAACCTTGCTTTTACTTTAAGCCAAAGTTAAAGATTTGCTTTAACTTAGTCTTGGCTTGCCTTTTCTAAGTAGTAGTGAGACACAACATCCTCTATTTCGGTTTCGAGTGTCACAACCTTAACCGTTTGATTTTATCTTGATCCTTGGGTTACAAGTTTAGGTATTTGAGATTAATTCTTGTCCATAGGTCCTTTCTATACTGCAGCCTCAACAACCTTTATAGGGAGTGTCTTTAAATAAGTCATATAAAGTCTTGGAACTTCACCGTACATTACTTTACCTTAGTATACCTTTGCAATCCTCTACTCTGTCCTTATATCTATAGTATGTCTTGAATCGATTGCCACAATTGGATACCTGAATCTTTAAGGTTGCTGTTTTCCCCAATATTTGCAAAGTTTTATACATTACTTGCTCGATTACTTGAAACTGATTTTGTTTGACCATCTCCATGTGATCGATACTCTGGAATAATTGCTAATCTATGTCGATCCGTAAACTGCGGGTTCGCTTGCTTTTATTCTAGTTTTATAAACTTAAGACTTGATTGCACGCACGTTTTAGGGCAAACAAGTTTTTGGCGCCGTTGCCGGGGAGTTGGTCTAGACCAAACTTTGGTTTTTGTTTGTCGAGCTTGGGAGCTTTGCTCTTGTTATTTGATATCTGTTGTGAGTGCTATCTGCAGGTTCTCTTAGGTATATGCGCAGGTCTAGATCCATCAAAGACCTCCTACCTTTTGATCCGAAACTTGAGAAAACTCCTAGGAAGAAAGCTAAGGAAAGAAAGATGGCTGAAAATAAAGAGAGAGATTACCAAGTAGAGTTAGAGGAATCTCAAGCTCAATATAGGTTGAGTGAGAAAGCTCGTAAGGAAGAAGCGGAGCGCCATCAATTCGAAATTGATAAGCTCAAAGATAAGATATTGGACATGAAGTTGGAACAAGGTGATGCTAAGAAAAAGAAGGTCAAGAAGTCAACTAAGTTCATTAGAGTGGAATCATCAAATGATGAGGAATTCGATCCAGATATGCCGGAATTAGAGGAGATTGATTCAACTATCAATCAGTCCGGGTTGGTCCAATACCAGCCGCCAATCTTCGTGTCCCAGCTGGGGGTGCGAGAGCCGCTCGTGTAGAAAAAGAGCCAAGAACTCTTGGCCAAAGGATGGATCCGATTCAACAACCACGCCGTCTAGGTGTGAACTTTGATGCTGACGATATTCAGGGGTTTAGCTTTAACACACAAGTTATTACCATTGTTCGCCCAAGCCAGTTTTGAGGAACGAGTGCTGAATCTCCACATCAACATTTACAGAATTTTGAGATTTTGATGGAGACAATGAAGCCAAAGAATGCAACCACCGACAACTATAAGATCAAGCCATTCTTCTTCTCCTTGAAGGGGAAGGCTTTATCTTGGTATCAAGCTCTTCCAAATGGAAGACTCAACACATGGGAGGATCTATCTTCGGAGTTCCTAACCATGGTCTTTCCGCCATCCAAGATAGCGGAGTTGAGAGGTAAAATCAATGCGTTTTCTATGCAATCTAATGAAAGTTTGTTTCAGTCTTGGGAAAGATGTCTGGATTTATTGTTGGATTGCCCTCATCATGGCATATCCAAGTTAGAGTTGTTGGAAATATACTACAAGGGGCTGGATGTGAAACACAATTCAAGCTCCAATCCCTTTCATGTGGCACATTCATGGACATGAGGGAAGATGACGCTTGGGACTTCATTGAGAAGCAACCCCGAGTCATTGAGAAGTACTCTCACCGGAAGGCGGAAGCTAATCGAGTAGAGTAAGAAGCGAAGCTAACACAAGCTGCTCAAAACCAAATCTTTTCTCTCAATACCGAGATTAAAGAGTTGAAGGAAGTTATTAAAGCTGGCTTTCAAATGCCTAAGGAGCAATATGTTGGATATTCAGGAAACAATAACCATCATGGGAATGAGAATACCAACCGCAACAACCGGAACAATTGGAACAACAACAACCGGAACAACAATTGAAACAACAATCGGAATTCAAACAACAACAATTGGCGTTCCAACCAACAACAAAGTTCCGGTAATTCTTATCCCAATTTAGGAAATTCACTAACTCCACCATCTTCTTCTTCCATTCCTTTGAAAAGCCAGGGGAAAACATCTAATAATGGAAGCTCTTCGGGGAAAGAGAAGCCCGATTCCATGCTGGAAACGATCTTGGAAAGCTTCAAGGGCTGGAGAATCACATCAATAAGGTTGATAAAGCTCAAAAGGTTTTAGAAAGCCAAATGTTCAAAAATGCTGAGGAAGTTCCTAGAAACCAAGTAAAACTTCCAGGAAAGACGGAAGATAACCCGAAGAGAAGGGTGATGGCTATCTCAACTAGGAGCGGAGCAACAACTACCGACCTGCAGCCTAAGTTTGTTGAAGTTCCCGTCGAAAAGGAGAAGGAAAAGGGGAAGGAGAAGGAAGACATCTACATTCGTCCTCCAGCTTACAAACCACCCCTACCATTCCCACAATCTAGAGCAAGAGCGCGTCTAGACAAGCAGTTCAGTAAGTTCATTGAACTCATGAGCAAACTGCACATTAATATACCTTTCATTGATGCAATTGAAGGTATGCCCGCTTATGGGAAGTTCTTAAAGGAGATCCTCTCTAACAAGAGGAAGCTGGAAGACTTTGGAGAAGTCAAGATGAGTTCGGAATCATTGGATCTCATCAAAAAGATGAAGGAAAAGATGCCCACAAAACTGAAGGATCCAGGGTCATTTTGTCTTCCAATTGGAGTAGGAGATGTCACATATGATGCATTATGTGTTTTAGGAGCAAGCGTTAGCATCATTCCGCTTGCCATATGCAGGAAGATCGGTTTAGGTGGACCTAAACCGGTGAAGATGACGTTATACATGGCGGATCGATCCATAACTCGTCCCGTTGGTATCATTGAAGACGTCCCGGTCAAGCTTGGTAAGTTCTATGTTCCAATAGATTTTGTTGTGCTTGGCATTCCTGCAGATAGTCCGGTCCCGATCATACTCAGAAGACCGTTTCTTGCAACTTCCGGTTGTATGGTAGATTGCAGGAATGCTAGACTTGCCTTCGACATAGGAGAAGAGAAGGTAGAGTTTGTTCTTTCCACTTTGGTGAAAGAGCCATCTCTTAGAGAAGATATATTCAATACCTATGATGAAGAGGCATCTAGAGAGGAAGTAAGCTCGATCCTATTCAAGGATCCATTACAAAAGGTTATCAATATAAGCATTATGGAGAAAGGAGAGGAAGAGGATTGGAATGAGGAAATTGAAGCCTTGGAAGAGCTAAAGGAAATACATGAAGAAGAGTTTGAAAAACTCTACGATGGGTCAGAGGATGTGAGGAATCACGGCCAGTCATGCTATTCCACGGCCGTGGTTCCCACCAACATGATCGTAATTAGCTATTCAGAGGACTCCAGTAAGTTACACGGCCAAAAACACGGCCGTGGAACTATCAGAGGTGCCGTAATTGACTTCCACGCCCTAAACCACGGCCGTGGAAGTTACAGTGGTGCCGTGATTTTGGGAAATTCCGAGAAAAATTACGTCCTCTCCACCAATGTTCTTGAGTCTTCTTCAACCACTCCTACACCCTTAGAGACTTCTAAGGATGCATTGGACTCTCCTCAAGAGCCATTAGAGACTCTAATGGTGATGGAATTGAAGCCACTTCCTACACATCTAAGGTACGCATTTCTAGGAACTAATTCTACTTTTCTGGTAATTGTTAGTTCCGATCTAAGTGAAGATGAACATAGTAAGCTTATGGTTGTTCTAAGGAAACATAGGAAAGCCTTAGGTTACACTATAGAGGATCTAGTAGGAATTAAGCCTTCATTGTGTATGCATAAGATCCTAATGGAAGAAGACTTTAGACCTTCGCGACAACCTCAAAGACGGTTAAATCCGATCATGAAGGAGGTTGTCAAGAAGGAAATTCTTAAACTACTTGATGCAGGTATCATCTACCCTATTAGAGATAGCAAGTGGGTGAGTCCCGTACAGGTTGTTCCAAAGAAGGGAGGAATGACGGTTATCACCAATAAGAACAATGAGCTCATTCCTACAAGGACCGTGACTGGATGGAGGATGTGCATTGATTACCGGAAGCGAAACAATGCAACTAGGAAGGATCATTTCCCATTACCCTTCATTGATCAAATGCTTGAAAGTTTAGCACAACACTCTCATTTTTGCTATCTTGACGGTTATAGTGGCTTCTTTCAGATTCCGATCCATCCGGATGATCAAGAGAAGACATTCACGTGCCCATGGGGTACGTTCGCTTATAGGAGAATGCCGTTCGGGCTTTGCAATGTCCCATCCACCTTCCAAAGGTGCATGATGGCTATCTTCTCGGAGTACATAGAGGAGATCATAGAGGTTTTCATGGATGACTTTTCTGTTTATGGTTCCTCTTTTGATAATTGCCTCTCTAACCTTTCTCTTGTGCTACAAAGGTGTGAAGACACTAACCTATTTCTTAATTGGGAGAAGTGTCAATTTATGGTGAAGGAAGGCATTGTACTCGGACACTTGATCTCTAGTATCGGGATTAAGGTAGATAAAGCTAAGATAGAGACCATAGAAAAGCTCCCTCTTCCATCTTCGGTGAAGGAGATAAGAAGCTTTCTAGGATATGCTAGATTTTATAGACGTTTTCTGAAGGATTTTTCTAAGATATCAAAACCGCTTTCTAATCTATTGATGAAGGATGTAGTTTTTGATTTCTCGCAAGATTGTTTAGATGTGTTTCATAAGATTCGGGAAGCTCTAATATCAGCCCCGATCATCCAACCTCCGGACTGGAATCTTCCCTTTGAGGTTATGTGTGAAGCAAGTGACGTAGCTATAGGAGTTGTGCTTGGGCAAAAGAAGGAAGGCCGAACCCATGCTATCTATTACGCTAGCAAGACGCTAGATGAAGCGCAGCTTAACTACGCCACTACTGAAAAAGAATTTCTAGCTATTGTTTATGCTTTTGAAAATTTTCACTCTTATCTTGTAGGTGCAAAGGTGATTGTGTACACGGATTATGCTGCGATCCGATATCTACTTGCAAAGAAGGATGCGAAGCCAAGGCTGATTAGATGGATTCTTCTCCTAAAAGAATTCGATCTAGAGATCTTTCAAAGAAGGGTTCGGAAAATTCTGTTGCGGATCATTTAAGTCGTCTATCACATCTAGAAGACGACAACCTACCTATAGATGACTCCTTTCTGGACGAGCATTTGCACATCATAGAGGAGTGCATCGACAAGATAACTAAATGTAACGAACCATGGTTTGCTGATTTTGTTAACTATTTGGTTTGTCAGGAAATACCACCCGGACTATCCTATGCACAAAGGAAGTTTTTTAAGGATGTCCGGGAATACTTTTGGAATGAACCTCTACTCTTCAAGAGAGGTCCTCACGGCATCATTCGAAGATGTGTGCCGGAAGACGAGATGCAAAACGTCATCCCTCATTGTCATTCACTACCTTGTGGAGGACACGCTAGCTCAAACAAGACTAGCCCTAAGGTATTGTAATCTGAATTTTTTTGGCCTACTTTATTTAAAGATGTGCAAACCTTTGTTTCCTGCTGCGATGCTTGTCAAAGAACAAGGAACATATCTAGGAGAAACGAAATGCCTCTTAACAACATTCAGGAGGTAGAGATCTTCGACGTTTGGGGAGTAGACTTCATGGGACCTTTCCCATCATCTTTTGGAAACCAATACATACTTTTAGCTGTAGATTATGTTTCGAGATGGGTTGAAGCAATTGCCTCTCCAACTAATGATGTCATGGTTGTGGTTAAGTTCTTTAATAGAACTATATTCCCAAGGTTTGGGACACCATGGACTATCATTAGTGATGGAGGCTCTCACTTCATTGCCCGATGATTCGAAGCTCTACTAGCTAAGTATGGGGTAACTCACAAGATCGCCACCCCTTATCATCCACAAACGAGTGGACAAGTGGAGATTTTGAATAGGGAGATTAAAGGAATCCTAGAGAAAACAGTTTCAAAGACAAGGAAAGATTGGTCTTTGAAACTAGATGATGCATTATGGGCATATAGGACTGCATACAAGACTCCCATAGGAACAAAACCATACAACCTTGTGTATGGGAAGTCTTATCACTTACCGGTGGAGCTGGAACATAAAGCTTATTGGGTGGTTAAGTGGTTCAACTTCAGCATGAAGGAAGCGGGCGAAAAGCGCCTTTTGGAGCTTAACGAGCTTGAAGAACTCCACTTAAACGCTTATGAGAATGCTAAGATCTATAAGGAGAGATCAATGCGTTGGCATGATAAGCATATCATTCCAAAGGACCTCAAAGAAGGAGATCAAGTTCTCCTCTTCAATTCGAGACTTTGGCTCTTTCCAGGTCAGCTTAAATTTCGTTAGACTGGACCTTATCTAATCAAACATGTTTTTCCCCATGGTGCAGTTGAAGTATGGGGTGAAAAGAGCGGAAGTTTTAAGGTGAACGGTCTACGACTCAAGAAGTATACACCGGAGCTCCAAGCTGAGGAATTTGTACCTACCACACTCGAATAGATGCAAGTATGGTCTAGCTACGGACCTTAAACAAGCGCTTCTTGGGAGGCAACCTAAGGTATTGCACTTATGCTTTTGTTTTTCATTCTTAGAATAGATTAGTTTAGTCGTTTTTGCTTTGTTTTGCCCTCGATACCTTCCGGTGTGTCGTGTTTTTAGATGTAGGAACAATGGAATAGGCAATAGGAAGAGAAAAAGTTTGAAGGAATTGACGAAACTTGAATTTTGGCACATTATAGAAAGTACCACGCCCTAAACCACGGTTGTGGAAGCTACAGAGACCGGAATTTGCAAAAATCTGAGAATAATCACCAAAACCACGGTTCCGTACAAAACCACGGCCGTGGAACACCCCGAGTGACCGTGATTTTTCAAAAAAATTTACGGTCACTATATAAACCACCTTTTTCATAAAACAACACAAAAACCCCATTCCACGCCCCTATTCCACGACCGGAACGCCGAAACCACTCCCAATCTCTCAAATCTTCGTTCGGAACTTATTTCGAACGATTCTTGATCCTAAAGTGAAGCATTTTCGACCCTCTACAAGATCCAATCAACAATCGGAGTGAACAATCATCCCAGAAGATGGAATTTGGATTTTAAGAATCCAAAAACCTAGGTTTTCTTCTCTTTCTCTACTTTGTCGATTCGGCTAAATTCTTGCAAGATTTTTTAGGATAACTGATTGGAATTGGATTGGAATTAGTCTAGGACTGTGCCTGCTGAATTTGGTGTGATTTGGTTGAGATTTGAGCAAAACAGAACCGAACCACGGTCCCTGTAGGTTCCACGGCCGTGGTTTCTGTAGAACAGACCGTGATTTTCCCTCTGCAATGGATTTTTTTAGGAGGTAGTCGAATAGGAACAAGAAGAGGAAAGGAGACACTTTCTCTTCCTCCCAAAACCCCCCTAATGAGCCACCATCACCCCCACCTCCTAGGATTCCAACCATCCATGAGGATTACCTCGACGCCTTGGAAAGGATCGAGAAGAGAGCGGTCATAGGACCGCACTACTTAGTGCTTGAGAAGTTAGAGCCACTGAATGTAGTGAATGACTTGACGTGGCTCTTAGATAGAGTCGGTTTGATTGTCTTCTCCGCTATTAGAGAAGATGCATATGAGGAGATTACTAGGGATTTTGTGATTTCCTTTGAACACAGTGACATGGATAGGACAGTTTCTTTTAGGCTGATGGAGGAGAACTATGAGTTCTCAATCTTGTAGTTCGGAGCCTTCTTTGGGTTCCAAGAGACCTTCAATGGTTGTTTTCCTAGCGGTGTATACGCTAAGGACTTTTGGGAGGAGATAGCTATGATCTATGCTAGTGAGGATTGTTGGCAACCGGCCGACACCAAAGCTAAGCTCATCTACCACTTAGCTTTGAAGATAGCTCATAGGGTTCTTTCCGAGTGCCTTTTTCCTACGACCGAGACTCCTCAGAAGATTAAGACAGATGAACTTTTCCTTCTCTATTCTATGCTTCATGGTAGACCTACTGACTGTGCTACCCTCCTAACCTCCACCATGAGTAAGCTCAAGAACAAAAGAACCGGTAACATAGGATATGGTGGTATGGTTACACACATTGCTAGGCAGCTTGGGATAGACTTTTCTACATGTACTAGGATAGCAGCGAGACCTTTGGGTCTCAACAGCTTGATGACGAGAGGCATCATCTTTCCTAGGCACCGCAGTCCACCTACCGCCGGTATGCTATGGGAAGAGAGAAGAGGTAGAGGTATCCCGTGGCTCCTTGAGTATTCTATTATGGCCGGATGCCATAACTAGAAGCAGACCTTCGCTGATATGCATGCGAATAGGCTAGTGGCACCTCCTTATGTACCCGATGAGGTTCCGGCTGCAGATGTTGAGGAGGAGATAGGAGGAGATGATAGTTTTGAGGGAGGAGGTGATGAGAAGGATTTTGTCACTTTTCCAGATCATCCGGCACACTTCCCCGACCCTTCTAGACGTTCACCACAACCCGTTGGACCTTCTGGAGCCTCTTCCTCTCGCCGTGCTAGCGTGAGTGAGAGGTCGACTTGGATGGACACTCCTCCCGCTTGGTACGGAGCGTAGCCGGAGTGAATGGGAGCTCCACCACCTTGGTATAGTTAGGTACCAGAAGCACCATCAGCACCGACTCCACAGGACGCACCGGCATGGTACGGTCAGCCACCATCATGGTACCATCTGCTACCGGAGTGGCCTACCGACCTTTCTAGGCGAGTTGGTGACTTGGAGATCCATAGAGAGGCGCAGGAGACTCGGAGACGGGACCATGACGAGATGATGAGTGATATCTACTGCCAGCAGTTCGGGCGGTACTACAGCCATGGCTTCCGCGCATTTCCACCACCGCCGCCTCCGCAGTGATGAGCTATGCCGATTGACAATTTTAGCCGCCTCACCACCATTTTAATAACTCTACTACATTCGCTTGCTTCTATCCATAACACTTTGCATGTTTCATTTTCATAGTCACACGTTTCATTATTTGCATTGCATGAAAAAGTTTGAAAAACCCATAAAAATTTAAAAATTTTGAAAATTTTTGAAAGAGTTCTTGTGCTTCTAAGATTAGAGATGACTTCTATGATAGCTCTCACTTGTAGAATGAGTCTTTGATGACAATTATATGCTT
Source organism: Fagopyrum homotropicum (assembly GCA_033239125.1). Lineage (NCBI taxonomy): Eukaryota > Viridiplantae > Streptophyta > Magnoliopsida > Caryophyllales > Polygonaceae > Fagopyrum > Fagopyrum homotropicum. Next base: position 51,722,638 of record BSWB01000005.1, read on the forward strand.
AAACGGAATAATGAATTGAAAAGAGATTGAATATGTTGTTTATCTTTTCTTGCAAGTTTCATAATGTGAAAGTTCTATCTAAATCATATTGAGAAATTGAGGTTGAAATCACATGAAGAGTTCTTATACTTCTTTATGAAATGATTAAGGCAATTCGATTTTCTTTCTTCTTTCTTTGATCACTTAGCCCCTCAATAAAAGTAATTTCCCCCCTTACCTATCCGGGAATTTGGAGGAGTTGATATTTCGCATGTTTGATATGGGAGGGCCATGAAAGCAAAATTTTGCATTCAAAGAATAGAATTAATAGGTTTGGGAAAGTCAACCATGACGATGAGTAACTCGGCACCATTTACATAGCCGGGTGTTTGTGTCTTGCTAAAGTCGGATTGAGCGATATTCCTAACGAATTATGGTATGTGCATCAAGGGTTTGAGGCATCTCGTAATTTGAGAAACGCCAATCTCCTAGGCTTCGGTTTTTGTGCACCTCTGTCCATCTTTCAAAAAGTAAAGTCGAAAAATAATGTGAAAAAGAAGAGAGCAAAGCTTGAAGTTGATGGTGTTGCAATTCAAAGTAAAAAAAAAAAAAAAGAGTTGGGTTATTCATTTTCCCAGATTCATGCACCACATCCCTTATAAGTTTCCCTCCCTTCCGTATTCTAGACCTTACTTGAAAGTCCTTAAGATCAAAAGAATGTTATTTGACTTGGTGATCTAAATTGAAATTTCTTATGCTTGATTTTGACATTACTTGAAGGTTATGATGTTTGTCTTGAAGTTTAAGCGATTTATGATGTTTCTTTACTTTACATTCTTTGGTTTATGTATATAAGTGTTTTTCAAGGATGAAAGAAGCAAGGTTTGAGGATGATCTATTGACTAGAAGCACATTTACCTAAAGGATGAATTTGTTTTGAGATTGCATGCATATTTCATTCTAACTTATATTCTAAGCTTTTAAACACCTTGCTTGGGGACAAGCAAGTGACAAGTATGGGGTATTTTGTTAGCATGAAATATTGTGATATTCTAGGCACTTATTTTGGTTGTTTTCCCCTTATTATTGTCTACATGGATGAAGTTTAGAAGCAATTGTTAGCTTGTTCGTCTATTTTGTCGATATGGATGTCTACACTAGCTTTGTGTTGATTGTACGTGAAAAGGAGCTAAATAAGAGAAATTGAGAGAGAAAGGAGAGTAATCGATCATGTTCGAGGATTAGGAACACATCAAGGAAGCTAAGGAAGGAGCTAGGATGAAGAATGTCACGACACAAAAGAAACTACAAGCATTTTACACTTCCACGCCCTGAATTACACCCGTAGAAGAGTCCACGCTCTAAACCACGGCCGTGGATCTTGGCATCATGAGCGTGGAGCATTCCAGTAAGTTATATGGTCTAAAGTACGGTCTTGGAAGTCACAAGACACCGTAACCCTTTTCCACGCTCTAAACCACGGTCGTGGAAACCCTTGAGACCGTGATTTAGGCGATCTTTTTACGTGTCTTTATTTCCACATTATTTACGTAATGGGCCGGGACAGTTATTCTTTCTCGTCTTATAAAAAGCTCGGAAAAGAGAGTTTTGGGGATCCCTGCTTATCACCGCTTAGACGCCGCTTATCTCGCTTGGAGCATTTTTTGCCTAGGGTGGATTGAAGATCGCCAAAGGTTTAGCCTCTTTCTTAGGTTTTGATATTGAAGACGGATTGACATCCCATTCTTCGTACTTGCATTAGATCATTGTGAGGTTTTGTGTTATTCATTCTGAATCCATTAAAGTTTGATTCTTGTGTTTCGGATTTGAGAATTGGTTTTGAAGTTTTATTGAGTATTCGAGGGTTTTAATCTTTTATTCTCTTTGATTTGAATATTGATATCATGACAATGATTGTCGGCTAAAACCCTTTAGAAATTCTAAGGTGAAGGGTTGATATTTGTGGCTTAGATGATGATAGATCGATCGTAATTTGATTGGACCTTGAGAGTTAGAGAAATATTGTCGACGAACCTAAATCACGGCTTGTTCTTAGGTTTCCACGGCCGTGATTCTCAGGAACTACCCGTGATTTACTTCAGTTTACGAACCTTGCTTTTACTTTAATCCAAAGTTAAAGATATGCTTTAACTTAGTCTTGGCTTGCCTTTTCTAAGTAGTAGTGAGACTGAACATCCTCTATTTCGGTTTCGAGTGTCACAACCTTAACCGTTTGAGTTTATCTTGATCCTTGGGTTACAAGTTTGGGTATTTGAGATTAATTCTTGTCCATAGGTCCTTTCTATATTGCAGCCTCAACAACCTTTATAGGGAGTGTCTTTATATAAGTTATATAAAGTCTTGGAACTTCACCGTACATTACTTTACCTTAGCATACCTTTGCAATCCTCTACTTTGTCCTTATATCTATAGTATGTCTTGAATCGATTGCCACAATTGGATACCTGGATCTTTAGGGTTGCTGTTTTCCCAATATTTGCAAAGCTTTATACATTACTTGCTCGATTAGTTGTGATAGCATGAATTATAGTCTATATTTTGGGGTTTGTTTGGATGTTTTATCTTCAATAATCTGCATGTTTGTATGTATATTATGTGATTATATTACCATTTCATCTACCTTTGCGGGAATCGAGGTCTACACCTAGTTTTGTTATAATCATAGGTAAAATGGCACGTTTTGCATCAAAAAAGAGCAAAAGGAGCTAAGGAGTCATTGGAGCTACATTCAGGAACATAAGGAAACATCCAGGAAGCATAGCCATGGATTAAAGATTTACTTTGGACCAGATTTGAGAGATTTCACATTCAGTTGTGACTCACCTCGGTTGACTACAGATTCACCTCGACCGAGGTGACTCAGAGAAGTCGACTCGACCGAGGCGAACACCTGGGACGCGGCGAGAATATTTTATTCTTGGCTGAGATCTTTTATCTTTGGAAAGAGATCTTATATTTTTGGGCTTGGCTCCTGGAAGGAAGAAGATATGCTTATCATATATTTTACCTATTTTTATGGGAAGAGATCTTTCTAAGATATCTTATCTTTGGAGAGTAATTTTCCTATAAAAAGGGTCGGATTTCCCACAAATTCACAACCCGCTAATGGCTGAAGATCCCCTATCACCTCGCTTAAACCTAATACACCGCTGCAACCATACTCCAGTTGGGAGATTTGAAGAACCTTTTTGAAGGTTGAAGGAAGAAAGTTTATAGCTTTTATAGCTTTTTGAAGGGTTTTTGAAAGATCATCTTAGATTCCCTTCTTGTTTGTTGTCTTGTTGGATTTCTATCCAAGGAACGCTTGTGTTTGATAATTGATTCAGTTATTGAAGCCTTTCTCTTAAGGTTTTCTTGTTCAATTATTCTCTTTCTTCCCATATATTTGATTAATACTTTCATGATGATGAGTGGCTAATCTCTTTGTGTGATTCTAGGGTGATTGGCTAAAGGTTGTGGGAAAAACAATGATAGAATAATCTTAATCACAATAGGACCCTGAAAGTTCGAGTCTTTACCTTAACCCTAAGCATCTCGCTCAGTCGATGAACATCTCGGTCGGGGTGGAATTTGTCAGACCGAGGTGACGTATCTGATCCGAAACTGAGAGTTAAGTGTTAGAGTTTGCCAAATCCTATCCTTATTATACCTTTCCTGGTTCAATGCAAGCTTAGGATGAGACTTACCCGGTAATTCCTTAGTTTGTTTACCTAAGATCATAAGTATAGGTAATAAAGGTTTATCCTTTATTGGGGTTTGAGTGTGCTTTCATCCCATCTTTGTGAGTTAGCCTGAGACTTACCCGGTAAAGGTTGATTCTATTCCCTTAGTTAGAGTGTTAGTTTGAGATTATGGTTCTTTATCTTAATTCCTCGTGACTTACCCGGTAATTGGAGTTACGGTTTGGGATTAGTGAGTAGTGAGACTTACCCGGTGATCTATTCCACTTTAGTAATACCTTCCCTATGCAAAAATCTCAGCTTTGTCCGCTTATCTTTAGATCTTGAGTTGGAACCACAACTAGATGCTTTAATCCCTAGAATTGCATACTTCCTTTATTGACTTTTATCATCTTTGATTGTTTTAATTGCTTTGTGGTTAGTGATGGCTTAAGCTTACCGTAATTAGACTTTGTTTCACTAAGTCCATGTGATCGACCCCTGGAATTCTTTGCTTTTTACTACGATTGACCCGTACACTGCGGGATCGCATCCTTGTTTTAAGCTTACATCTAGGGTTATAAATTTAAAGCTTGCACACACCGTTCGGAGCGAACAAGTTTTTGGCGCCGTTGCCGGGGACTTGGTCTAGACCGAGCCGGTTACGGTTTGCTTTTGGGGCACTTGCCCCGTGTCTACTAACCACTCTACTTGAGTGACTTTTGCAGGTTCTTTCTTAGGTTTATGCGAAGAACCCGCACTGGGAAGGAAATCGTTCCTTACGATCCCGAACCAGAAAAGACATACAAACGACGCTTAAGAGAAGTAAAGATGGCCAACCAAGACAATCGCGATCTTGAGGCCGAATTGAAGGAGGCGTTAGAGCTGCTACGCCTCAGCAGGGAAGAACAAAGGCAAGAGAAAGAAGAAACTTGCACCAGGACTGAAGCGATCGAAGCAAATATGGCTGCCTTACGAGACCAATATCATCTTCGACCGAGGGAAGATCCAATTCCCGATGCTAGACCGATGCATGTCCCAGTCGCTGACCCTCGACCGAGGCAGGTTCCAGTACTTGACGCCCCGGCCGAGGTACTTCCACCTCGGATGCCAGTCCGAGGCGCTCTTTTTGTAGGAATCCCGCAAACCCTAGGTCAAAGGATGGACCCCAATCAACAACTGAGGCGTCCAGGAGTTAACCTAGGAGATCCAGCGGACCATGACTACGAACTTCGACCGCAAGTTCTGTCCATGATTCGCCAATGCCAGTTCGGAGGGTTAGAGAAGGAATCCCCACATCAACATCTTCAAAACTATGAGATCTTGATGGAGATCTTGAGACCCTCAAGAATTGAAAACAACAACTACAAGCTAAGACCTTTTTACTTTTCTTTAAAAGATAGAGCTCTTACTTGGTATCAATCTCTTCCTCCGGGAAAAATTAGCACTTGGGAGGAGATGACTACGGAATTCTTGACTAAATTCTTTCCCCCCTCTAAGACCGCTCAAATAAGATGGAAGATTAATGCGTTCATTATGAAGGACAAGGAGAGCTTGTCCAAGTCATGGGAGAGGTTCAAGGACATTCTTTTGGATTGCCCACATCATGAGATTCCAAAGATAGAGTTGTTGGAGATATACTTCAAAGGACTGGACGGAAGCACCCAGTTCAACCTCCAACTACTCTCCGCCGGTACATTTATGGACATGGCGATTGACGAAGCTTGGGACTTCATCGAGAAGCAAGCTTTGCATATGGAGAAGTACACCCACCAAGGAACTGAAGGTGGAGTTAAAAGAGTCAACTTTCAAGAGACTCAACCTAACAACAATCAACTCACGTCTTTGAAGAATCACGTGAAGCAATTGAAGGAACTCTTGGTTGCTCAAACGAAGAAGGAAGATCAAGGACAAAGGAACAACAACAATGGATACCGTAACAACAACAACAACGGTTCCCGGAACAACAACTACAACAACAACAATATAGGATCTAACATCAATAATTGGAGGGCGAACAACCAAAATTCTGGTAACAATCATTCTAACTCCAATTCTAACGATTCTTCTAACCCTTTCCTTTCTTCCCCTTCTTCTTCTTCTACTCCATTAAAGAGCCAGGGGCAAGGATCAAGTTCGTCCCAGCCGGAAAAGAAAGACGCAGTGCTGGAGGCTATCTTGATCAAGCTTAGTGCTATGGAGACTTCTATGACTTCATTTTCGAAGGCCCAAAAGGCCTTTGAACAACAACTTGCTAGTAGGGCGAATGAAGCGCCAAGAGATCCAGGGAAGCTTCCAGCAAGGACGGAAAGCAACCCTAAGGGCCAGATCATGGCCATAACAACGAGGAGTGGACTGAAAACTGCAGACCCAGTGCCTCGGTCGGTGCCAGTACCGACGAAGACGACCTCGGTCCAGGTGCAGTCGAAGAACACTTCGACCGAGATGTCAACCGAGGTGGAGCCACAGAAAGCGGAGGGGAAAACTGAAGTTTATGTTCCACCTCCTGCATACAAACCACCACTTCCATTCCCCCAATCAAGGGCCAGAGCACATCTAGACAAGCACTTTGGTAAGTTACTTGACTTGATGAATAAACTACACATTAACATTCCTTTCCTTGATGCTATTCTAGGGATGCCCGCCTATGGGAAGTTCTTGAAAGAACTCTTATCAAGGAAGAGGAAACTGGAAGATTTTGGTGAAGTAAGGAATACATCTAAATCCTCGGAGCTTATTCAAATCATGAAGGAGAAGATGCCACCTAAGTTGAGAGATCCCGGCTCATTTTGCATTCCCATTCAAGTTGGGGATATCACTTGTGAAGCCCTATGTGATCTAGGAGCCAGCATGAGCATCATTCCGCTGGAGCTATGTGAGAAGATCGGACTTGGAGAGCCCAAGCCGGTCAAGATTCGATTGTACATGGCGGATCGCTCCATCACCCATCCCGTGGGCATTTTGGAAGACGTTCCGGTCAAGTTAGGTAACTTCTATTTGCCAATAGACTTTGTTGTACTTGACATTCCCGCAGATTATCCAGTTCCTATTATTCTCGGGAGGCCATTTCTAGCAACTTCGGGTTGCAACGTGGATTGTAAGAACGCCAAGTTGAAATTCAACATTGGTGGCGATGAAGTGGAGTTCGCACTACTTGCAGCCATGAAGGGAGAGCAGCTAAGCGATGATATCTTCAACATCTACGATGAAGAAGAATCAAGGGAATTGGTGAGCTCTATCCTTATTAACGATCCACTCGAAAGAGTTATTAGTTTCAGTTTAACGGAGGAAGGTATAGATGCTTCTTGTTATGCAGATATACAGAGCTTAAAAGAACTGGAAGAAGATCCAGGAGCTAAAACTGAGAAGCTAATCCAGGAGACGAAGATCTCGAGTTTCGGTTCCAGTTGCAGTCCCTCGACCGAGGCAGTTTCTGGACTGAGCGAGGCGACCGATGAACATCTCGGTCAACGTCTTTGCGCCTCGACCGAGGTCGATGGCGAAACGATTTTAACTGAGACTTCCGAAAGTCTAGTTTCTGGATCTGCTCCACTGGAAGAAGGAAGCAAGGAGTCCCCTCAGAAAGCACCCCCAGTTGTGGAGCTTAAACAACTCCCAACTCACTTGAGGTATGTCTTTCTTGGACCGGATTCCACTTATCCCGTTATTGTTAGTGCTTCCCTCTCCGAATCTGAATTGTCTAAACTAATGCATGTCCTGAGAAAACATCAAAAGGCTTTGGGTTATACTATAGATGATCTTATTGGCATTAAGCCTTCTTTCTGCATGCATATAATTCTAATGGAGGATGATCATAAGACTTCAAGGGAACCTCAAAGATGGTTAAATACGATCATGAAAGAGGTTGTGAAAAAGGATATTCTTAAGTTGTTGGATGCAGGTATCATATATCCTATCTCGGACAGCAAATGGGTGAGCCTGGTGCATGTAGTTCCGAAGAAAGGAGGGATGACCGTTGTGACGAATAAGAACAACGAGTTAATCCCAACCAGGACCGTCACGGGCTGGAGGGTTTGCATCGATTATAGGAAGCTGAACACGGCCACTCGGAAGGACCATTTTCCGCTTCCCTTCATTGATCAAATGCTCGAACGGTTGGCCCAGCATTCACACTTTTGCTACTTAGACGGCTATAGTGGATTCTTCCAGATTCCTATCCATCTGGATGATTAGGAGAAGACCACTTTCACTTGTCCATGGGGGACATTTGCTTATAGGAGGATGCCATTTGGATTATGCAATGCACCCTCTACCTTCCAGCGATGCATGATGGCTATCTTTTCCGAGTACATAGAGGAGATAATGGAGGTATTTATGGATGATTTTTCCGTATATGGTTCCTCTTTTGATGATTGCCTATCTAACCTTTCTCTAGTGCTACAACGATGTGAAGACACTAATCTTGTTTTGAATTGGGAGAAGTGTCATTTTATGGTTAATGAAGGCATTGTGCTAGGACACCTCGTTTCTAATCGAGGCATTGAGGTCGATCGCGCTAAGATCGAGACTATTGAGAAACTCCCTCCTCCTTGTTCTGTTAAAGGTGTGAGGAGTTTTCTCGGGCATGCCGGTTTCTATAGGAGATTCATCAAGGACTTCTCCAAGATCTCTAAACCTCTAACTAACCTTTTGAATAAGGATGTCATTTTTGAGTTTTCGCAGGAGTGTCTTGATGCATTTTACAGGATTAAGGAAGCGTTGATCTCCGCTCCCATTATCCAACCTCCGGATTGGACCTTGCCCTTTGAGATCATGTGTGATGCTAGTGATGTAGCCGTAGGAGCGGTGCTTGGACAGAAGAAAGATGGTCGGACCACCGCCATTTATTATGCTAGCAAGACGCTAGATGTAGCACAACGCAACTACGCTACCACCGAGAAGGAGTTATTGGCGGTTGTATATGCTTTCGAGAAGTTTCGTTCTTACTTAGAAGGGGCGAAAGTCATTGTTTATACCGACCATGCAACCATCCGTTACTTGCTGGCTAAGAAAGATGCCAAGCCACGCCTTATTCGATGGATTCTCTTGCTTCAAGAGTTTGACTTAGAGATCCGCGATAAGAAGGGATCCGAAAATTCTGTTTCGGACCACCTCAGCCGGCTACCTGCATCTTCGCGCGAGAAGGACGATCCACCCATAGACGATTCATTCCCCGATGAGCACTTACACTTGTTGGAGCATTTGATAGACTTACTTACTTCACCCCACGATGGAGGTGAAGTATGGGGTGAGGGCACCTCCCATCTCGTTTGAGAGACGCCGTATGGTCCAGCTAGCGACCTTAAACCAAGCGCTTCTTGGGAGGCAACCCAAGGTATTGCTTTCCTTTCCCTTTTTCTAGTCTAGCTTAGATAGTTTTGCTTTTGCATTGCTTTGTTTTTGTTTTTGGCCTTGTAGACAGACAACAGGTGACATCTAAGGAGCATAACTAGAAGGACAAAAAGTCGAGAATTTGAGAAGACGGAGTTTGACTGAGGTACATCTCGGTTGCTGTCAAAGCACCTCGACCGAGATGATTCTTGAGCAACCGAGGCGACTAGGGTTTCTGAAGAGCCACCTCGGTCCGTACCACCTCGGTCCAGTCGAGACCACCTCGACCGAGGTGACAGCAGTTCCAGAAAGGGTATAAAAGGGGTGAAATTTCTCTCTCCTCATTTTACCCAAACCCCCTCGACCGCGGCGCTCCCTTTCACCTCGCCCTTCGATTCTTGCTCGTTTTCGAAGATTTTCGCTTCCAAGCTGCGATTAAAGCGTAGAGGATCCCAGTGCAAGCGTCGATCTGCGAAGAAATCGAACTGAAACGGCCGAATGAGGTAAAATAGAACAAAACCCTAACCTCGCTGATTTTGCTTCGATCTGGGCCTGGATTGCCCTAGATTTGCTGAAGAACAGATTAAGTACCCCATAGGAACCAGTTGTAGTGATTTTGGGGGAAAAGAACTGGAATTTTGAGGAAATTAGTCGCGCAGTTTTTCGCCTAGGTCCAGTCGTACTGTACCTCGGCCGAGGTGTTCTTCAGTGTTGTCAGGCCGACTGAGGTGATCTAACAGAGAGTTGTTTAAAATGAGTTCTGACAGACAACTAGTCCTTAGGGATAGATCCTCCCCTTCCCCTTCTTCTTCTTCTTCCAGACCTTATCGACCGGTGATCCACGAGCGACACCAGGTCGATTACGACCGTATAGCAGCCCGTCCAGTGATAGCACCTCGCTTCCTGGACGTGTCAGCCTTTGACTGTCTCCATGTAGATGAAGACCTTAGACGGATGATATCGACGGTAGGGCTAGATCAGTTTACTGAGATCCGTGCACCTGCCTATCTGGAGCCTACCCTAGAGTTTGTTAGCTCCTTCACCTACCTCCCGACAGAGCGAGCTGTGAAGTACCGGTTGATGAACCGGAACTTCATAGTTCCATTAGAGTATTGGAGAGATATTTTCGGTTTCCCAGCCCGACCGCTGTTGATTTCCCTTCCCGGACTGTAGCTAGGGAGTTTTGGGGTAAGATTGCTCACGTGGTTGAGCACGCAAACAGGTGGTGCCCTAGAGACTCTAGGGAGCGCAGTATTTTCCACCTAGCTTTTAGGTTAGGTCACCGTATTTTCAGCGAGACGCTTCTGGCGCGTACTGAGACGCCCCAGAAGGTCCGACAGGGGGAGCTTTTTAGCCTTTACTGCATGGTGACTAGAGGGATCCCCGACTTTGGCTTGATGCTGGCAGAGGACCTGCACAGGATCAAGGCCAAGGCGAAGGGGGACATCTGCTGCGGAGGGATTGTGACCCACATCGCCAGCTATCAGGATATGGATCTCAGCGCTTGCACTATGGTGGCGGCTGCCAAGCGGCTAGGGCTGCAGGAGATGATTATCCGGCGAATTCTGGTTCCCCGAGGACTGACTATGCCATATGTGGCGATGCCATGGGAGCCGACTACACCTCAGGGGATCAGGTGGTCAGCCCAGTTTATAGTTTATGACCCTCATTATTGGCAGACCGCTTGGGCCCCACTGATGGAGGATGCGAGAGAGGTAGCAGCTGCAGCAACTACACCAGCTAAGGAGGAGGATGAGGAGGAGACTGCTGATGCTGATGATGACAAGTGTTCGCCACTTAGCGTGCGTGCAAATAAGCTTTAAATTTATAAAACTAGAATCAAGCAAGCGAACCCGCAGTGTACGGATCGACGTAGTTAAGCAAGAATTCCAGAGTATCGAACACAGGGATTTGGGGGGAACAAATTCGATTTCAGATTATCAAGCAGGTAAATGTAAGAGCTTTGCAAATTATTGGGAAAACAACAATCCTAAAGATCCAAGTATCCAGCTGTGGCTATCGATTCAAGATATACTAATGATATAAGGACAGAGTTCAGATATGCAAAGGCATGCTAATGTAAGGTAATCGTACGGTGAAGTTCCAAAAACCTTATATGACTCACCTACAAGACACTCTCTATAAAGGTTGTTGAGGCTTCAATATAGAAAGGATCTAAAGGTAAGAATTAATGTCAAATACCCAAACTTGTAATCCAAGGATCAAGACTAACTAAATCGATTAAGGTTGTGACACTCGCAATCGAGGTAGAGGTTGTTGAGGCTTCACTACCACCTAGAAAAGGCAAGCCTAAACTAAGTTAAAACAAATCTTTAACTTTGGATTAAAGTAAAAGCAAGTTCGTAGACTTAAGGGAAATCACAGTTAGTTCTTGAGGTTCCACGGCCGTGGACTCAAGAACAGACCGTAATTTAAGGTTGTCGGCGATTCTCTCTAACTCTCAGGGTCCAATCTGTTTACGATCGATCTATCATTATCTAAGCCACAACTATCAACCTTTCACCTTAGAATTGTTAAGGGTTTTTTAGCCAACAATAGTCATTATGATATCAAATTCAAGGTTTAAAAGATTGAAAGATGAAAACTTCCGAAAACTTCCAATAAACTTCAAACCAATCTCAAAATCACAATCAAGAACGAATATCGTCAATAGATTCAGAATAGAACAAACAAACACAATTTTAGGTAAGAAGGAAGAACGGGATGTCAATCCGTCTTTTAAATCAAACCTAAACAAGAAGAGAAATCTTCTTGCGAACAATCTTCCGAATCTTCGATCTTCCGTCAATCCGGAAATCTCAATCACAATCTCCACCAAAGTGCGAGATTAGGGCAACTCCAAAGATGAACGCAAAGTACGTTCTTTGCAAAATCGCAACGATCTCTAAGTCGACGCGTCGGCGAAAGTGCGTCAAGCGGAGTTGTAAGCGTAAGCCTAAAGTGAGGTTGCAAAGTCTCTAAGCGGAGGTGACGGAATCTCCCTTCGTCCGTCCTTTTATAGGGTATGATAAAATAGCGGCGGGGCCGAATCTTTTAAAAGATCGTGGCTTAAAGTGTGGCGAAAAAGATCGCCAAGATCACGGTCGTGGAAGGTTCCACGACCGTAATTTAGAGCGTGGAATTCAACACGGTTTGAACACAAGATTCCACGACCGTAGAAGTTGCTGGAATGAATCACGCTTCACTTGCTAGGGTTCCACGGCCGTGGAACTGAACGTGGAATGTAATACGGCCGTATTTTAGAGCGTGGTTTAGGGCAAGAACGTGATTCTTCCCTAGCCTTGTGCATTCCTGAAGTTGACACTCAATTTGCTCCTAAGAATGCCCTCAATCCATGGACATACTCAATCAACTCATCCTTGCTAAATTCCGTTCGGAAATGACTCTCAATCACCTATAATCAACATAAAGCTTGTGTAGACATCCATATCGACAATATAGGCAAACTAGCTCATAAATGCAACAATGCTCAATCAAAGACTATCAATATGAATCAAATACACTTAGAAAACGTGCCTAAAATATCACAATATTTCATGCTAACAAATAACCCCATACTTAACACTTGCTTGTCCCTAAGCAAGGTCTTTCAAAAGCTTTAGAACAAGAGTTATGATAAAATATGTGTACCTTCTCAAAGCAATACTTCTTTTGGAGGAATGTGCCTTCTAATCAATAGATCATTCTCAAACCTTGCTTCAATCGTTTATAGACTTTCATACACTTAATCAAAGAGTAAAGAGTAAAGAAAACTCATGAATCAATCAAACTTCCATACAAACATCATAACCCTTGAACATTATCAAAATCAATCATAAGAAACCTCAATTTAGATCACCAAGCCATATAACATTCTTTTGATCTTAAGGACTTACAAAGAAAAAGGTCTAGAATGTGGAAAGGGAAGGAAACTTTAAGGAATGTGGTGCATGAATCCGGGAAAGTGGACAACTACTCCTTCTTCTTCTTTTGCGGTTTCCGCAACACTTCAACTTAGAGCTTCGCTCTCTTTCTTTCATTTTTCGACTTTACTTTTGGAGTTATGGACAGAGGTGCACAAAAACCGAAGCCTAGGAGATTGGCGTTTCTCAATTTTTATGAGATGCCTCAAACCCTTAGCGCACATACCATAATCCGCTAGGAATATCGCTCAATCCGACTTTGGCAAGACACAAACACCCGGCTATGTGAATGGTGCCGAGTTACTCATCATCATGATTGACTTCCGGCCCCAAACCTACAATTTCTTTCTATTCTTTCGATTGCAAATAGTTGCTCTCATGGCCCTCCCACATCAAACATGCCTTTTTCATTCACTTCTCCAAATTCCCGGATAGGTAAAGGAGGTCAATATTTCAATGAGGAGCTAAGTGATCAAAGAAAGAAGAAAGAAAATATCGAATTGCCTTAATCATCTCAACAAGAAGTATAAGAACTTATAGTGTGATTTCAACTTCAATTTCTCAACATGATTTAAGTAACGTTCATCACATTATGAAACTTGCAAAAGAGGTGTAATCAACTCATTTATTTCCTTTTCAATTCACTATTCTTTTAAGCATGCAATTTTCATCAAACTCAATTCACAAGTAGTGATTATCATGGAAATCATCTCAATTCCTTAGAAGCACAAAATTTTTCAATTTTTATGGGTTTTTCAAGTTCTCTTTCATGCAATGCAATAACGAAACATGCAACAGTATAATGAACATGCAAGATAGTCTCGAATAGAAGCAAACATAGTGAGTAAGAGTTATTACAAACTTTTAGTCACACCCCACCCCATACTTGGGACGAACATTGTCTCTAATGTTCAAAAGAAAGAAAGAAAAGAAGAAAAGAAAAAGAAACTCACAAAGTGGTGGTGGAGCGGCTAAAGCAAACGGTCATGCAAATCATCACTGTGGCGCTGGTGGAGGCGGGAATGGAGAGAAGCTAGGATCATAAAACTACCCAAACTGCTGGCGGTAGACGTCTCTCATCATGTGATCGAGGTCGTCCAAGCGTCCATCTCTAGCATCGGCTCGTATCTCCAATGCTCCTACTCTCTCTGAAAGACCAGTAGCCCAATCCGGCATCTGCTCATACCATTCCAGAGCCTGGCTGTACCATGCTGGAGCGTCAGATGGTGCTGGTGCTGGTGCTGGTGCAGATGGTGTCTCTGTAGCCCATGGAGGTGGAGCTCCATACCATGCAGGAGGTGTCTCAGCCCATGTGGGTCTCTCACTCACGCTGGCGCGGCGAGAAGACGAGCCTGAAGCTCTGGCGGGACGTGGAGAACGTCTAGGCACATCGGGGGCCGCATCCGGCTGATCTGGAAACGTGCCAAACTCCTGCTCGGCTCCTCCTCCACCCTCAAACTGATCCCTCATCTCCTCCTCCTCAACAACGGGCGGTGGTGGAACATACGGAGGAGCTGCAATCCTGTTCACATGCATAGCAGCGAACGTTTCCTTCCAATTATGGCGTCCAGCCATAATGGAGTACTCCTGCAGCCACTCAATACCCCTACCGGTCCTGCTCTCCCAAGGCATGGCCGCATAAGGCGGACCTCTATGTGTGGGGAAGATGAGCCCTCTAGTCATGAAGGCATGAAGTCCTAAGGGTACGGCTGGTATATGGGTACAGGCAGAAAAATCAACACCCAACGCCCTAGCAAGGTGGGTAACTATCCCACCGTATCCAATGTTGCCCTTCCTCTTGTTCTTAAGCTTGCTCATAGTAGCAACTAAGAGGATGGCACAGTCAGCTCGGCGCCCATACAGCATGGAGTATAGCAGAAAGAGCTCATCCGTCTTGATCTTTTGGGGCGTCTCCGTCCTAGGAAAGAGACACTCCGAAAGAACACGGTGAGCAATCTTCAAGGCCAAGTGATACATCAACTTGGCCTTGGTATCAGCAGGTTGCCAGCGGTCCTCGTTGGCGTAGATCATCGCAACTTCCTCCCAAAAGTCCTTGGCGTAAACGCCACTAGGAAAGCGACCATTAAAGGTCTCATGGAACCCAAAGAAGGTCCCGAACTCGCGGATGCTAAAGTCATAGTTTCTTTCCATAAGACGGAAAGAAACGGTCCTATCCACGTGGCTATGCTCGAAAGAAGTCACAACCTCCCTCGTAATCTCCTCATATGCGTCTTCTCGGATAGCCGAGAAGACAACTAGTCCGGCTCTATCCAAGAGCCAAGTAAGGTCATCTACGATGTTAAGAGGAGTTAGCTCCTCTAACAGCAGGTACCTAGGACCAATCACAACCCTCTCCTCAATCCTCTCGAATGCCGCGAGGTGATCCTCATGTATAGTCGGTACTCTAGGGCTAGGAGGTGAGGGTGATGAAGGTGAAGATGGAGGTGAAGGGGAAGAGGGTGGTAGTGCTCTAGAGGATGAAGAAGAAGAGGGATTACCCTTCCTCTTCTTGTTCTGATCATTCTTTTTCTCCTTAATTCTCCCCGAAACTCTCCTCACAAAGTCCATTACTATCAAGAATTACGGGTTGTTCTTGCCGTTCCACGGCCGTGGTTCTGTCAGGAACCGTGATTTGTCTGGTTTTTTTCGCAAATCTCAGAAATCAACACTCAAACTCAGCAATTAGGCAGCCCTAATCTAATTCCTTTCAATTTCAATCAGTTGTTCCTAAAATTTCTAACAAAAACGAACCAAATCGACAAAGATCAAGAAGAGTGGAAAAACCTAGGTTTCGGATTTTAAAATCCGAATTGCGCATCCCTTGGTGAATTGCCGCTCAATTTGTCGCTTGGATCTTGTTCGTGGTCGAATGTGCTTCAATTTGGGAAGAAGAATCGTTGAAAACGATTAAAAAACGAGGATTTGGGAGAGGGTCGTGGATTCGGCGTTTTAGGGTCGTGGAAAAGGCTTTTGTGGAGTATTTTGGTGAAGAAGGTGGTTTATATAGTCACAGGCAAAATTTTGAAAATCACGGTCTGTCGGGGTGTTCCACGGCCGTGGAATTGTACGGAACCGTGGTTTTGG
Organism: Fagopyrum homotropicum; assembly: GCA_033239125.1. Classification (NCBI taxonomy): domain Eukaryota; kingdom Viridiplantae; phylum Streptophyta; class Magnoliopsida; order Caryophyllales; family Polygonaceae; genus Fagopyrum; species Fagopyrum homotropicum. The sequence continues at coordinate 51,738,635 of BSWB01000005.1, forward strand.
TGATTTTTCAAAGGCTTTTGGAAATTACGGTCACTGTAGCTGTCACGACCGTGGTTTAGACCGTGGAACTCTCTATAATGCTCCAAAGTCCAAGTTTTGTCACTTTTCTTCAACATTATCCCTTCCTTCTCCTTTTCCATCGTTCCTGCATCCAAAAACACGAACATACCGGAAGGAATCGAAGGCAAAACAAAGCAAAAACGTCTAAACTAATCTAAACTATGAATCGAAAACTAAAACGAAAATGCATTACCTTGGGTTGCCTCCCAAGAAGCGCTTTGTTTAAGGTCCGTAGCTAGACCAATCTCGCACTTATTCGAGTGCGGTAGGCGCGAACTCTTCAGCTTGGAGTTCCGGCGTATACTTCTTATGTCGTTGGCCGTTCACCTTAAAGCTTCCGCCCGCTTCACCCCATACTTCAACTGCACCATGGGGGAAAATACGCTTAATTAGGAAAGGTCCGGTCCAACGGGATTTAAGTTTACCTGGAAAGAGACGAAGCCTTGAATTGAAGAGGAGAACTTGATCTCCTTCTTTGAAGTCCTTTGGAATGATATGCTTATCATGCCAACGCTTTGCTCTCTCCTTATAGATCTTAGCGTTTTCATAAGCGTTCAAGCGGAGTTCGTCCAGCTCATTTAGGTCTAGGAGACGCTTCTCTCCCGCTTCCTTCATGCTGAAATTCAACCACTTGATAGCGCTTTGTGCTCCAACTCTACCGGCAAGTGACAAGACTTCCCATACACAAGGTTGTATGGTGTGGTTCCTATGGGAGTCTTGAATGCAGTCCGGTATGCCCACAATGCATCGTCAAGCTTCAAAGACCAATCCTTCTTAGTCCTTGAAACCGTCTTCTCTAAGATTCCTTTGATCTCCCTATTTGAGATCTCAACTTGTCCACTTGTTTGTGGATGGTAAGGGGTAGCGATCTTGTGAGTAACCCCATACTTAGCTAGAAGAGCTTCAAAGCGCCGGACAATGAAGTGAGAACCTCCATCACTAATGATAGTCCTTGGCGTCCCAAATCGCGGGAAGATGGTCTTGTTAAAGAACTTAACCACCACCATGGCATCATTGGTGGGAGAGGCAATTGCTTCCACCCATCTAGAAACGTAATCTACCGCCAATAGTATGTATTGGTTTCCACAAGAGGATGGGAACGGTCCCATAAAATCTACTCCCCAAACATCGAAAATCTCCACTTCTTGGATGTTGTTGAGGGGCATCTCATTCCTCCTAGAGATATTGCCTGTTCTTTGACAAGCATCACAGCAAGAAACAAAGGATTGCACATCTCTAAATAAAGTAGGCCAAAAGAATCCGGATTGCAATACCTTTGCGCTAGTCTTGTTCGAACTAGCGTGTCCTCCACAAGGTAGTGAATGACAATGACGGATGACGCTTTGCATCTCATCTTCCGGCACACATCGCCGAATGATGCCATCCGGACCTCTCTTGAAGAGGAGAGACTCATTCCAAAAGTATTCCCGGACATCCTTAAAGAACTTCTTCCTTTGTGCGTAGGATAATCCGGGTGGTATCTCCTGACAAACCAAATAGTTAACAAAATCAGCAAACCATGGTTCGTTACCTTTGGAGATCACGTCGATGCACTCCTCTATAATGTGTAGGTGTTCATCCGGGAAGGATTCATCGATGGGTAAATGGTCGTCCTCTAGATGTGTTAGGCGACTCAAATGATCCGCAACAGAATTTTCTGAAACTTTCTTGTCGCGGATCTCTAGATCGAATTCTTGTAGGAGAAGAATCCATCTAATTAGCCTTGGCTTCGCGTCTTTCTTCGCAAGGAGGTACCGGATCGCAGCATGATCCGTGTAGATAATCACCTTTGCACCTACAAGATATGAGCGAAACTTGTCAATAGCATAGACAATGGCTAAAAACTCTTTTTCGGTAGTGGCGTAGTTGAGCTGCGCTTCATCTAGCGTCTTGCTAGAATAGTATATGGCATGGGTTCCCCCTTCCTTTCGTTTTCCAAGGACAGCTCCAATAGCTACGTCACTAGCATCGCACATAACCTCAAAGGGAAGAGTCCAATCCGGAGGTTGGATAATAGGTGCTGAGATTAGAGCTTGCCGAATGGTGTTAAACGCATTCAAACATTCCTGCGAAAACTCAAAAACCGCATCCTTCATCAATAGATTAGTGAGAGGTTTTGATATCTTAGAAAAGTCTTTAATGAAACGTCTATAAAATCCAGCATGTCCTAGGAAACTTCTTATCCCTTTCACCGAAGTTGGGGGAGGAAGCTTCTCTATGGTCTCTATCTTAGCTTTATCTACTTCTATCCCTCTACTAGAGATTAAGTGACCTAATACAATTCCTTCCTTAACCATAAATTGACACTTCTCCCAATTAAGAACTAGGTTAGTGTCTTCACACCTTTGCAAAACAAGAGAAAGGTTAGAATGGCAATCGTTAAAAGAGGAACCGTATACGGATAAGTCGTCCATGAAGACTTCCATGATTTCCTCTATGTATTCGGAGAAGATGGCCATCATGCACCGTTGAAAGGTGGCTGGGGCGTTGCAAAGCCCGAACGGCATTCTCCTATAAGCAAACGTACCCCATGGGCACGTGAATGTGGTCTTCTCTTGATCATCCGGGTGTATCGGGATCTGAAAGAAACCACTATAACCGTCAAGATAGCAAAAATGCAAATGTTGCGCTAACCTTTCAAGCATTTGATCGATGAATGGCAATGGGAAGTGATCCTTCCTCGTTGCATTGTTAAGCTTGCGGTAGTCAATGCACATCCGCCATCCCGTTACGGTTCGGGTAGGAATGAGTTCGTTGTTCTTGTTGGTGATGACCGTCATTCCTCCCTTCTTCGGAACTACTTGAACCGGACTCACCCACTTACTATCGGAGATAGGGTAGATGATACCTGCATCAAGAAGCTTAAGAATTTCCTTCTTGACAACCTCTTTCATTGTCGGATTCAACCGCCTTTGAGGTTGTCTTGAAGTTCTAAAATCTTCCTCCATTAGTATCTTATGCATGCATAGGGAGGGTTTAATTCCTACTAAGTCCTCAATAGTATAGCCTAAAGCTTTCCTATGTTTCCTAAGGACAATCATGAGCTGATTATGTTCATCTATGCTTAGATCGGAACTAACAATAACCGGAAAGGTAGAATTAGATCCTAGAAAAGCGTACCTTAGATGAGTAGGAAGTGGTTTGAGTTCCATTGCTTTCGGAGCTTCCAATGATCCTTGAGAAGCATCCGATGTCTCCTTAGAAGTTTCTAAGGGTGTTGAATGTGTGGGAGAAGAATCGAAAGAAGTTGAAGAAGTGTCTCGATCACCCTTTTCCACGCCCAAAATTACGGGTTCCTCATGTCCTCCACGGCCGTGGTTTAGGGCGTGGAAAGGAAATACGGTTGTCATGCCTTCTCCACAACCGTATAACTCCCTGGAGTGGGACACGGTTTTGGTTGTGAAATCCACGGCCGTGGAATATAGTGTGTGGCCGTGGATTCTCACGTTTTCTGCCTCATCGTGGAGTTTTTCAAAATCCACCTCATGCATCTCTTCTTGTGCTTCTAAGGTTTCAATTAGCTCATTGCACTCTTCTCCTTCCCCTACATTTGTTAGACTCATAGTGATAACTTTTTGTAAAGGATCGTTAAAGAGAATCGCACTTACCTCCTCCCTAGACAAACCTTCTTCATCTTGGATATCGAATATATCCTCATCAAAGATTGGCTCCTTCACTAGAGTGGAAAGAACGAACTCTACTTTCTCTTCTCCTATATCAAAAGCGAGTCTACCATTCTTGCAATCGACTATGCAGCCGGAAGTTGCAAGAAACGGTCTTCCGAGTATGATCGGGACCGGACTATCTGCAGGAATGTCAAGCACGACAAAATCAATGGGAACAAAGAATTTACCTAGCTTGATCGGGACGTCTTCTACAATACCGACGGGGCGAGTAATGGATCGATCCGCCATGTACAACGTCATCTTCACCGGTTTAGGGTCGCCTAAACCGATCTTCCTACATAATGCAAGTGGTATGATGCTCACACTTGCTCCTAAATCACATAACGCATCGTATGTGACATCTCCCACTCCTATGGGAATGCAAAATGACCCCGAATCCTTTAGCTTTGGGGGCATTTTCTCTTTCATGGTCTTGATGAGATCTGAAGAATCCGAACTCATCTTAACCTCTCCGAAGTCTTCTAGCTTCCTCTTGTTGGAGAGGAGCTCCTTCAAGAATTTGCCATAAGCCGGCATACCTACAATAGCATCGATAAAGGGTATATTAATATGCAGCTTGCTCATGAGTTCTATAAACTTACCAAACTGTTTATCTAGGCGCGCTCTCGCTCTAAATTGAGGGAATGGTAGGGGAGGTTTGTAAGCCGGAGGAGGAACGTAGACATCTTCCTCCTCCTTCCCCTTCTCCTTGACTTTCTCTACGGGGACTTCAACGAACTTAGGCTGCGGATCGGTGGTAGTCACTCCGCTCCTAGTTGTGATTGCCATTACCCTTCCCTTAGGGTTGTCCTCCGTCTTTCCTGGAAGTTTTCCTTGATTCCTAGGAACTTCCTCCGCATGGCTGAACATTTGATTTTCTAGAACCTTTTGGGCTTTATCAACCTTGGAAATTTGATCATCAACCTTAATGATGCGGTTCTCCAACCCTTGTAGCTTTCCCAAAATCGTTTCCAACATGGGATCGGGTTTCTCCTTTCCCGAATTGTTTCCTCCATTAGATGATTGCCCCTGGCTTTTCAAAGGAGTAGAGGAAGAGGAAGGTGGAGTTAGTGAATTAGAATTGGAAGGATAAGAGTTACCGGAATTTTGTTGATTGGAGCGCCAATTGTTGTTGTTTGAACCCCTATTGTTGTTCCAATTATTGTTCCGGTTGTTGTTATTGCCATTCCAATTGTTCCGGTTGTTGTTCCGGTTGTTGTTGTTATTGTTGTTGCGGTTCGTGTTCTCACCGCCATTGTTGTTGTTGCCCAAATATCCAACATCCTTGCCTTGTTGCTTTGGAAAGTTTGTCTTGATAGCCTCCTTCAACTCTTTGATCTCATTGTTGAGGGAGAACATCTGATTTTGAGCTTCATGTGTGAGCTTTGCTCCTTGCTCCACACGATTTCCCTCCACCTTCCGGTGGGAATACTTCTCTATGACCCTTGCTTGCTTCTCAATGAAGTCCCAAGCGTCATCTTCTCTCATGTCCATGAATGTTCCACATGAGAGGGATTGGAGGTTGAATTGCGTTCCCGCATCCAACCCCTTGTAGTAAATTTCCAGCAATGCAAGCTTGGATATGACATGATGAGGGCAATCCAATAACAAGTCCTGAAACCTTTCCCATGATTGAAACAAACTTTCGTTAGACCTCATGGAAAATGCATTGATCTTACCTCTAAGTTCCGCCGTTTTGGATGGCGGAAAGAATTTGGTGAGGAACTCCGCGGAAAGGTCTTCCCATGTATCTAGTTTCCCACTAGGAAGAGCTTGATACCAAGACAATGCTTTCCCCTTCAAGGAGAAGAAGAAAGGCTTGAGCTTATAGTTGTTGGTAGTAGCGTTCTTCGGTCTCATTGTCTCCATCATACACTCAAAGTTTTGCAAGTGTTGATGTGGAGATTCAGCACTTGTCCCGCCAAATTGGTTTTGGCGAACAAGAGTAATGACTTGAGGGTTGAAGCTAAACCCTTGTACATCATCAGCATCAAAATTCACGCCCAAACGGCGCGGTTGTTGTGTTGGATCAATCCTTTGGCCAAGAGTTCTTGGCTCATTATCTACACGTTCGATCCTCGCATTCCTAGGTGGAACACGACGATTAGCAGCTCCCCGTGGATGGAAAGGGTTCACATTGATCGTGGGATCAATTTCCTCTAGCGGTGGCATGGAAGAATCACTATCATCAGCGGATGAGTGACTTCTTCTTCTGGATCTTGATGCCCTTCTTGAGGATTTCTTGCTTCCCTTATTCTTAAGGTCGCTTAGTTCTATCCTCATTTGGAAAATCATATCCTGTAGATTGTTAACTTGAGATTGATGACGATCCATTTCATCCCGGCGGATGTTCTCATTCCATTAGAGTTGAGCTTCCTTCTCCGCTTGAAGATCACGTTCGTGTTCTTCAGCCATCTTCTTTTCCTTGCGCTTTTTCCTTAAAGTTCTCTCAAGCTCTTAATAAAGAGGTAAGAGATCTTCGGTGTTCCTAGACCTGCGCATGCACTCAAAGAAATATCAAATAACGAGAGCAAGCTCCCAAGCTTGACAACTGGCTACCGAATTCGGTCTAGACCAAATCCCCGGCAACGGCGCCAAAAACTTGTTCGCCACTTAGCGTGCGTGCAAATAAGCTTTAAATTTATAAAACTAGAATCAAGCAAGCGAACCCGCAGTGTACGGATTGGCGTAGTTAAGCAAGAATTCCAGAGTATCGAACACAGGGATTTGGGGGGAACAAATTCGATTTCAGATTATCAAGCAGGTAAATGTAAGAGCTTCGCAAATTATTGGGAAAACAACAATCCTAAAGATCCAAGTATCCAGCTGTGGCTATCGATTCAAGATATACTAATGATATAAGGACAGAGTTCAGATATGCAAAGGTATGCTAATGTAAGGTAATCGTACGGTGAAGTTCCAAAAACCTTATATGACTCACCTACAAGACACTCTCTATAAAGATTGTTGAGGCTTCAATACAGAAAGGATCTAAAGGTAAGAATTAATGTCAAATACCCAAACTTGTAATCCAAGGATCAAGACTAACTAAATCGATTAAGGTTGTGACACTCACAATCGAGGTAGAGGTTGTTGAGGCTTCACTACCACCTAGAAAAGGCAAGCCTAAACTAAGTTAAAGCAAATATTTAACTTTGGATTAAAGTAAAAGCAAGTTCGTAGACTTAAGGGAAATCACGGTTAGTTCTTGAGGTTCCACGGCCGTGGACTCAAGAACAGGCCGTAATTTAAGGTTGTCGGCGATTCTCTCTAACTCTCAGGGTCCAATCTGTTTACGATCGATCTATCATTATCTAAGCCACAACTATCAACCTTTCACCTTAGAATTGTTAAGGGTTTTTTAGCCAACAATAGTCATTATGATATCAAATTCAAGGTTTAAAAGATTGAAAGATGAAAACTTCCGAAAACTTCCAATAAACTTCAAACCAATCTCAAAATCACAATCAAGAACGAATATCGTCAATAGATTCAGAATAGAACAAACAAACACAATTTTAGGTAAGAAGGAAGAACGGGATGTCAATCCGTCTTCTAAATCAAACCTAAACAAGAAGAGAAATCTTCTTGCGAACAATCTTCCGAATCTTCGATCTTCCGTCAATCCGGAAATCTCAATCACAATCTCCACCAAAGTGCGAGATTAGGGCAACTCCAAAGATGAACGCAAAGTACGTTCTTTGCAAAATCGCAAAGATCTCTAAGTCGCCGCGTCGGCGAAGGTGCGTCAAGCGGAGTTGTAAGCGTAAGCCTAAAGTGAGGTCGCAAAGTCTCTAAGCGGAGGTGACGGAATCTCCCTTCGTCCGTCCTTTTATAGGGTATGATGAAATAGCGGCCCGGCCCAATCTTTTAAAAGATCATGGCTTAAAGTGTGGCGAAAAAGATCGCCAAGATCACGGTCGTGGAAGGTTCCACGACCGTAATTTAGAGCGTGGAATTCAACACGGTTTGAACACAAGATTCCACGACCGTAGAAGTTGCTGGAATGAATCACGCTTCACTTGCTAGGGTTCCACGGCCGTGGAACTGAACGTGGAATGTAATACGGCCGTATTTTAGAGCGTGGTTTAGGGCAAGAACGTGATTCTTCCCTAGCCTCGTGCATTCCTGAAGTTGACACTCAATTTGCTCCTAAGAATGCCCTCAATTCATGGACATACTCAATCAACTCATCCTTGCTAAATTCCGTTCGGAAATGACTCTCAATCACCTATAATCAACATAAAGCTTGTGTAGACATCCATATCGACAATATAGGCAAACTAGCTCATAAATGCAACAATGCTCAATCAAAGACTATCAATATGAATCAAATACACTTAGAAAACGTGCCTAAAATATCACAATATTTCATGCTAACAACAGGGATGATGGAGTTCCGATGGATACAAGGACGGATACTGCTGGGACGAGTGCGCCGGTTATTGATCTTGATGATGATGATACTGAGCCTGCACCAGCCACATCTCCAGTGAGACCTGCTAGGCGTAGGGCACGCCGACACAGAGATTCAGAAGCTCACCGTCGGATCGATGATCTGACGGATCAGATGATCGATTCTTATGCTGCCTTATCACTGGATATCCGCGAGATGCAGGAGCGACAGCACTACCAGCATATGATGGCTCAGATCCAGTTTGAGCACATCATGGGCTACCCGTTCGACCCATCTCAGTATCCATATGTGCCACCACCACCACCACCGGATCGCGACTATTAAGAGCTGCAGGATTTTCTTTCTTATTTATTATGCAGTTCAGCTTTATGTCCGGTGAGTATTTTATCTCCTTAGACTTATTTTGACCCACTGGGACAGTGTGTCCCAAGTATGGGGTGTTTATGTATTTGATCGACTTATGTGTTGTATGACTCTACATTACCGGATATTTATGCTTCACTTTTGCTTCTATATGTTTATCTAAGATTGCATGCATACATACAGGTTATTTGATTGAGAAAACGTAAAAAAACTGGTTTTAAAAAAAAAATTTTGACCTCGACCGGGGCAGTTCTGGCCGAACGAGGTGTTTCACCTCGGTTGATGTTCGCTCCAAACGGTGTGTGCAAGCTTTAAATTTATAACCCTAGATTTAAGCTTAAAACAAGGATGCGAACCCGCAGTGTACGGGTCAATCGTAGTAAAAAGCAAGAAATTCCAGGGGTCGATCACAGGGACTCGGTGAAACAAAGTCAATAACGGTAAGCTTCGTAATTACTAACCACAAGAGCAATTAAAACAATCAAAGATGAATAAGAAGTCAATAAAGCAAACATGCAATTCTAAAGATTAAAGCATCTAGTTGTGGTTCCAAATCAAGATCTAAAGATAAGCGGACAAAGCTGAGATTTTTGCATGGGGAAGGTGTTACTAAAGTGGAATAGATCACCGGGTAAGTCTCACTATTCACTAATCCAAAACCGTAACTCCTATTACCGGGTAAGTCTCAAGGAATTAAGATAAAGAACTATAACCTCAAACTAACACACCATCTAAGGGAATAGAATCAACCTTTACCGGGTAAGTCTCAGGCTAACTCAGAAAGATGGGATGGAAGCACACGCAAACCCCAATAAAGGATAAACCTTTATTACCTACACTTATGATCGTTGGTACACAAACTAAGGAATTACCGGGTAAGTCTCATCCTAAGCTTGCATTGAACCAGGAAAGGTGTAATAAGAATAGGATTTGGCAAACTCTAACACTTAACTCTCAGTTTAGGATCGGATAAGTCACCTCGGTCAGCCAAATTCTACCCCGGCCGAGATGTTCATCGACTGAGCGAGATGCTTAGGGTTAAAGTTAAAGACTCGAACTTTCAGGGTCCTACTGGAATCTAAGATTATTCTATCATTGTTTTTCCCACAACCTTCAGCTAATCACGCTAGAATCACACAAGGAAATTAGCCACTCATCATCATGAAAGTATTAATCAAATATATAGGAAGAAGGTGAATATTTGAACAAGAAGAATTTAATGAAAAGACTTCAATAACTGAATCAAATATCACAATAAAAGCGTTCCTTGGATAGCAATCCAACAAGAATGACAACAAGGAAGAGAATCTAAGGTAATCTTACAAGAAAACCTTCAAAAGCTATAAAAGCTATAATCTTCAATCTTCCTTCAACCTTCAAAAAGGTTCTTCAAATCTCCCAGCTGGAGTATGGCTGATGCGTACTATAAACCCTGATCGATGGTATAGCATCCTGTTGGATTTGTGGAAATCCAACCCTTTTTATAGGAAAATAACCCTCCAAAGATAATATATCTTAGAAAGATCTCTTCCCATAAAAATAGGTAAAATATAAGATCTTCTTCCTTCCAGGAGTCAAGCCCAAAAATATAAGATCACCTTCCAAAGATAAAAGATCTCAGCCAAGAATAAAATATTTTCGCCGCGTCCTAGGTGTTCGCCTCGGTCGAGTCGGCGTCTCTGGATCACCTCGGTCGAGATGAATCTCTGGTCAACCGAGGTAAGTCACAACTGAATGTGAAATCTCTCAAAACTGGTCCAAAGTGAATCTTAATCCATGGCTATGCTTCCTGGATGGTTCCTTATGCTCCTCAATGTAGCTCCAATGACTCCATAGCTCCTTTTGTTCCTTTTTGATGCAAAACGTGCCATTTTACCTACAATTACAGCAAAACTAGGTGTAGACCTCGATTCCCACAAAGGTAGATGAAATGGTAATATAATCACATAATATACATACAAACATGCAGATTATGAAAGTTAAAACGTCCAAACAAACCCCAAAATATAGACTATAATTCATGCTATCAAAATACCCCATACTTAGCCCTTGCTTGTCCCCAAGCAAGTTCCGCATATAGAAGACAAGATAGAATGGATTATTAGTCATGAAAATCAATGAAAAGTCTTTTAAAAACATTTTTATGGTGTGCTACAATCATAGATCACTCTAAGAGAATACTTCATGGAATTTAAAATCAAAATATGATCAAAACATTTTATAAATATAGGAAAGTTGTTCATCTTTGCATAAAACCATGGAATGCATAATAAGTCATAATTATTAAAATTAATCATGTATAATCCAGTTTAAACCACTAAGTCAATCAACAAGCTCAAGGTTTCAAGGGCTTCCCAAAAGAAAAGGTCAAGAAACGTGTAGGGTAGGGATGTATGTAAGGTAATGTGGTGCTAGAATCCGGGAAAAGGATGAACTTCACTTCCACTTTGACTTGCAAAATCTTCCACCAATAAGCTTTGCTTATTCCACTTTTTTTCTTTTTACTTTACTTTTTGGGATGCATGGACAGAGGTGCACAATAACCGATGCCTAGGAAATCCGCAATCATCAATTTCTTGAGATGCATCAAACCTTTGATGCACATACCATGACCCGTTAGGAATATCACTCAATCCGATTTTGGCAAGACACAAACACCCGGCTATGTGAATGGTGCCGAGTTACTCATCATCATGATTGACTTCCCCAAACCTATTATTACTTTCTAACACTTTCACTTCCAACCAACTTCTCAACTTTAACTTCACTTGCTTTCACCACTTCGCTTGCTTCCAAATTCCCGGATAGGTAAAGGGAGGCAAAATGTATATGAGGGGCTAAGCATGAATAGGAAGAAGAAGAGAGAGAAGAATGAATTGCCTTGGTCTTTCCAAGAAGAAAGTGAGAGAACTCATGATGTGGTGTCAACCTTCAAATTCAACATAATTTAGATAAAACAAAGTATTAAACATGCCAATAATTTCAAACAAAGCATTTAGCAACTTAAACATATTATAAAACCTTTCAAACACATAAAGAATTTAAAACCAGTCAGTAAGCAAGATCTTCACTGAGATCATATCCAGATAAGCAACACAAAAATCGTTTTCGAAAACTCTCAGTTAATCCACCTCGGTCGAGGTGTTCTTGGGTCAACCGAGGTGGAACGCCTCGTTTGGCCAAGACTGACTCGGTCGAGGTCAAAACCATTTTTTATTTCAGTTTCGACGTTTTTCTCAATCAAATAACCTGTAAATATGCATGCAATCTCAGATAAACATATAAATGCAGAAGTGGAGCATAAACATGAAATATCCAATAAAGTAATCATACATCAAGTCATCGAATAAATACATCAAATAGTCATCAAATAAGTACATCGAATACCCCATACTTGAGACACACTGTCCTAGTGGGTCAATATAAGTCTAAAAATAAGAGTACTCACCGGATAAATAGCTGAACTGCATAAAAATATAATAAAGAAAATCCAGCAGCTCATCAATAGTCGCGATCCGGTGGTGGTGGTGGTGGCATGTATGGATACTGAGTCGGGTCGAATGGATGACCCATGATGCGCTCGAACTGAAGTTGGGCCATAATGTGCTGATAATGCTGCCGCTCCTGCATCTCGCGGATATCCAGCGACAAAGCAGCATACGAATCAATAACCTGATCAGTCAGGTCATCGATCCGTCTGTGAGCATCTGGATCTCTCACTCCGCGTCTCCTGCGTCTAGCAGGTCTAACCGGAGAGGTAGCAGGTGCGGGCTCAGTCTCATCATCATCATCATCCAGATCTATGATAGGTGGCGCGCTCGTCCCTGTAGTATCTGTCCCTGTATCCATCGGGACTCCACCATCTCTCTCATCCACTGTATCCTCGTCATCAGCCTCCTCCTCCTCCTCAGCTGGGGCAGCTGCTGCCTCCCTATAATCCTCCATCAGTGGAGCCCAAGCTGTCTGCCAATAATGCGGGTCATAAACGGTGAACTGGGTAGACCATCGGATCCCTTGTGGCGTAGTCAGCTCCCACAACATAGCCACATAGGGTGTAGTCAGACCTCGGGGAACTAGAATCCGCCGAGTGATCATCTCCTGCAATCCAAGCGGCTTCGGAGCCGCCACCATCGTACAGGCACTGAGGTCCATGTAATGAAAAGCAGCTATGTGGGTGACAAGCCCTCCGCAGTAGATGTCTCCCTTCGCTTTGGCCTTGATCTTGTGCAGGTCCTCTGCCAAGATCAAGCCAAAGTCTGGGAAACCCCCCGTAACCATACAGTATAGACTGAAAAGCTCGCCCTGTCGGATCTTCTGGGGCGTCTCAGTACGCGCCAGAAGTGTCTCGCTGAATATCCTATGGGCTAACCTAAAGGCTAGGTGGAAGATGACCTTCTCCTTGGAATCTCCAGGGCGCCATCTGTCTGCATGCTCAACAATATGGGCTATCTGCCCCCAGAACTCCCTAGCTACAGATCGGGAAGGGAAGTCAGTGGCGGTGGGCTCAGAAAAGCCGAAGATGTCTCTCCAAACCTCGAGCGGTACTAAGAAGTTCCGGTTCATCAACCGGTACTTCACAGACTGCTCTGTTGGAAGGTAGGTGAAGGAGCTAACGAACTCTATGGTCGGCTCCAAGTAGGTTGGGGCTCGGATCTCAGTAAACTGATCCAGCCCAACTATGGTAATCATCCTCCTAAGGTCTCCATCTACCCCTAGGCAATCAAAAGCGGACACGTCCAGGAAACGTGGTGCAATCACTGGACGTCCCGAAATACGCTCATAGTCAACCTGGTGTCTCTCATGGATCACCGGGCGGTAAGGTCGGGAAGAAGAGGAAGAAGGGGAAGGAGAGGATCTATCCCTGAGGGCAAGGCGACGTTCAGAACTCATTTTCACTTACCTACTGTCAGATCACCTCGGTTACTGACAACTCTCAGAAATCACCTCGGCCGAGGCGCAGTTCGACTGGACCGAGGCGGAAGCAGTTCGCGATTCAATTCTCAGAAATCCAGTTCTTTTCCCCCAAAAATCACTATAATTTCTTCCTTTGGGGTACTTAAGCCTTTTCTCAGCAGATGCAAGGGCAACCAAAGCCCAAATCGAAACGAATGAACGAGTTAGGGTTTCGACTGTTTTTACCTCGTTTCGGTCGATTCGTTCGATTTCTTCGCAGATTTGTACTTGCAATGGGATTCTCTACCCTTCAATCGTAGTTTGGAAGCGGAAATCTTCGAAAACGAGCAAGATTCGAGGAAGCGAGGTGGAGAGGCGCCGCGGTCGAGTTGAAGAGGGTAAAAAAGTGAAAACAGAAATTTTTCCCTTTTTATACTGTTCCTGGAACTGCTCTCACCTCGGTCGAGATGGTCTCGACTGGACGGAGGTGGTATGGACCGAGGTGGTTCTACAGAAACCCTAGTCGCCTCGGTTGCTCAAGAATCAACTCGGTCGAGGTGGCCTCGACTGGACCGAGGTGTCTCAGTCAAACTTCGTCTTCTCGAACTCTCAAACTTCTGTACTTCCAGTTATGCTCCTTCCTTAGATGTCCCCTGTTATCTGTCTAGGACGCCAAAAACAAACAAAACAAAGCAAAAGCAAACTATCTAAGCTAAACTAGAAAAAGGGAAAAGAAAACAATACCTTGGGTTGCCTCCCAAGAAGCGCTTGGTTTAAGGTCGCTAGCTGGACCACAATGCGTCATCAAACGTAATGGGAGGTGCCCTCACCCCATACTTCAGCTCCATCGTGGGGTGAAGTAAGTAAATCTATCAAACGCTCCAACAAGTGTAAGTGCTCATCGGGGAATGAATCGTCTATGGGCGGGTCATCCTTCTCACGTGAAGATGCAGGTAGCCGGCTGAGGTGATCCGCAACAGAATTCTCGGATCCCTTCTTATCGCGGATCTCTAGGTCAAACTCTTGAAGCAAGAGAATCCATCGAATAAGGCGTGGCTTGGCATCTTTCTTAGCCAAAAAGTAACGAATGGCTGCATGGTCGGTGTAGACAATGACTTTCGCTCCAACTAAGTAGGAACGAAACTTCTCGAAAGCGTATACAACCGCCAATAACTCCTTCTCAGTGGTAGCGTAGTTGTGTTGTGCTACATCTAGCGTCTTGCTAGCATAATAGATGGCGGTGGTCCGTCCATCCTTCTTTTGCCCAAGCACTGCTCCTATGGCTACATCACTAGCATCGCACATGATCTCAAAGGGCAAGGTCCAATCTGGAGGCTGGATAATAGGAGCGGAGATCAACGCTTCCTTAATCCTGTAAAAAGCATCAAGACACTCCTGCGAAAACTCAAAAACAACATCTTTATTCAAGAGGTTAGTTAAAGGTTTAGAAATCTTAGAGAAGTCCTTGATGAATCTCCTGTAGAAACCTGCATGCCCGAGAAAACTCCTCACACCTTTAACCGAACAAGGGGGAGGGAGTTTCTCAATAGTCTCGATCTTAGCGCGATCAACCTCAATGCCTCGATTAGAAACGAGGTGTCCTAACACAATGCCTTTATTAACCATAAAATGACACTTTTCCCAATTCAAGACGAGATTAGTGTCTTCACATCTTTTAAGCACTAGCGAAAGGTTAGATAGGCAATCATCAAAAGAGGATCCGTATACGGAAAAATCATCCATAAATACCTCCATGATATTCTCTATGTACTCGGAAAAGATAGCCATCATGCATCGCTGGAAGGTAGCGGGTGCATTGCACAATCCAAATGGCATCCTCCTGTAAGCAAACGTCCCCCATGGACAAGTGAAAGTGGTTTTCTCCTGATCATCCGGATGGATAGGAATTTAGAAGAACCCACTGTAACCGTCTAAGTAGCAAAAGTGTGAATGCTGGGCCAACCGCTCGAGCATCTGATCGATGAAGGGAAGTGGAAAATGGTCCTTCCGTGTGGCCGTGTTCAGCTTCCTGTAATCGATGCAAACCCTCCAGCCCGTAACGGTCCTGGTTGGGATCAACTCGTTGTTCTTATTCGTCACAACGGTCATCCCTCCTTTCTTCGGAACGACATGCACCGGGCTAACCCACTTGCTGTCCGAGATAGGATAAATAATACCTGCATCCAACAACTTAAGAATTTCTTTCTTCACAACCTCCTTCATGATCGGATTTAACCGTCTCTGAGGTTCCTGTGAAGTCTTATGATTGTCCTCCATTAGAATTCTATGTATGCAGAAAGAAGGTTTAATGCCAATAAGACCATCCGTGGTATAACCTATAGCCTTTTGATGCTTTCTTAGGACATGCATTAGCTTAGACAATTCAGATTCGAAAAGGGAAGCACTAACAATAACGGGATAAGTGGAATCCGGCCCAAGAAAGACATACCTCAAGTGACTAGGGAGTTGTTTAAGTTCCACGACTGGGGGTGTCTTCTGAGGGGGATCCTTGCTTCCTCCTTCCTGTGGAATGGTTTCAGAAACTGGACCTTCGAAAGTCTCAGTTGACATCACTTCGCCATCGACCTCGGTCGAGGCGCAGAGGCGTTGACCGAGATGTTCTTCAATCGCCTCGCTCAGTCCAGAAAGTGCCTCGGTCGAGGTACTGCAACTGGAACCGAAACTAGAGATCTTCGTCTCCTGGATTAGCTTCTCAGTTTTAGCTCCTGGATCTTCTTCCAGTGCCTTTAAGCTTCGTATATCTGCATCACAAGAAGCATCTATACCATCCTCCATTAAACTAAAGCTAATAACTCTTTCGAGTGGATCGTTAATAAGGATAGAGCTCACCAATTCTCTTGATTCTTTTTCATCATAAATGTTGAAGATATCATCAGTTAGCTGCTCCCCTTTCATGGCTGCAAGTAGTGCGAACTCCACCTCATCGCCACCAATGTTGAATTTCAACTTGGCGTTCTTGCAATCCACATTGCAACCCGAAGTTGCTAGAAATGGCCTCCCGAGAATAATAGGAACAGGATAATCTGCGGGAATGTCAAGTACGACAAAGTCTATAGGTAGATAGAAGTTACCTAACTTGACCGGAACGTCCTCCAAGATGCCCACGGGATGGGTGATGGAGCGATCCGCCATATAAAGTCGAATCTTGACCGGCTTGGGTTCTCCAAGTCCGATCTTCATACATAGCTCCAGCGGTATGATGCTCACGCTGGCTCCTAGATCACAAAGGGCTTCACAAGTGACATCCCCCACTTGAATGGGAATGCAAAATGAACCGGGATCTCTCAACTTAGGTGGCATCTTCTCCTTCATGATCTTAATAAGCTCCGAGGATTTAGATGTCATCCTAACTTCACCAAAGTCTTCTAATTTCCTTTTCCTTGATAGGATCTCCTTTAAGAACTTCCCATAAGCGGGCATACCTAGAATGGCATCAAGGAAAGGAATGTTAATATGCAGCTTATTCATCAAGTCAAGGAACTTACCAAAGTGCTTGTCTAGATGTGCTCTGGCCCTTGACTAGGGGAATGGAAGTGGTGGTTTGTATGCAGGAGGTGGAACATAAACTTCAGTTTTCCCCTCCGCTTTCTGTTGCTCCGCCTCGGTTGGCATCTCGGTCGAGGTGTTCTTCGACTGGATCTGGACCGAGGTGGTCTGCGTCGAACGAGGTATTGGATCTGCAGTTTTGAGTCCACTCCTCGTCGTTATGGCCATGCACTGGCCCTTAGGGTTTCTTTCCGTCTTTGCTGGAAGCTTCCCTAGATCTCTTGGCGCTTCATTCGCCCTACTTGCAAGTTTTTGCTCGAAGGACTTTTGGGCCCTCGAAAATGAAGTCATAGAAGTCTCCATAGCACTAAGCTTGATCAAGATAGCCTCCAGAACTGCGTCTTTCTTTTCTGGCTGAGACGAACTTGACCCTTGCCCTTGGCTTTTTAATGGAGTAGAAGAAGAAGAAGAAGGCGAAGAGAGGAAAGGGTTAGAGGAATCGTTAGAGTTGGAGTTTGAATGATTGTTACCGTTATTTTGGTTGTTCGCCCTCCAATTATCGCTATTGGATCCTCTATTGTTGTTGTTGTAGTTGTTGTTCCGGGAACCGTTGTTGTTGTTACGGTACCCTTTGTTGTTGTTCCTTTGTCCTTGCTCTTCCTTCTTGGTTTGAGCAACCAAGAGTTCCTTCAATTGCTTCACGTCATTCTTCAAAGACGTGAGTTGATTGTTGTTGGATTGAGTCTCTTGAAAGTTGACTCTTTTAACTCCACCTTCAGCTCCTTGGTGGGTGTACTTCTCCATATGCAAGGCTTGCTTCTCGATGAAGTCTCAAGCCTCGTCAATCGCCATGTCCATGAAAGTACCGGCGGAGAGTAGTTGGAGATTGAACTGGGTGCTTCCGTCCAGTCCTTTGAAGTAAATCTCCAATAACTCTAACTTTGGAATCCCATGATGTGGGCAATCCAAAAGAATGTCCTTGAACCGCTCCCATGACTTGGACAAGCTCTCCTTGTCCTTCATAATGAAAGCATTTATCTTCCCTCTCATTTCAGTTGTCTTTGAGGGGGGAAAGAATTTGGTCAAGAACTCCGTAGACATTTCCTCCCACGTGCTAATTTTACTTGGAGGAAGAGATTGATACCAAGTAAGAGCTCTATCTTTTAAAGAAAAGTAAAAAGGTCTTAGCTTGTAGTTGTTATTTTCAATTCTGGAAGGTCGCAAGGTTTCCATCAAGATCTCGTAGTTTTGAAGATGTTGATGTGGTGATTCCTTCTCCATCCCTCCGAATTGGCATTGGCGAATCATGGATAGAACTTGCGGTCGAAGTTCGTAGTCATGGTCCGCTGGATCCCCTAGGTTGACTCCTGGACGCCTCAGTTGTTGATTGGGGTCCATCCTTTGACCTAAGGTTTGTGGAATTCCTGCAAGAAGAACATCTCGGACTGGCATCCGAGGTGGAAGTATCTCGGCCGGGGCGTCAGGTACTGGGACCTGCCTCGGTCGAGGGTCAGCAACTAGGACCTGCCTCGGTCCAGCATCGGGAACTGGGTCGTCCCTCGGTCGAAGTAGAATCTGGTCTCGTATGACGGCCATTTCTGCTTCGATTGCTTCAGTTTTGGTGCGAGTTTCTTCCTTCTCTCGCCTTAGTTCTTCCCTGCTGAGGCGTAGCAGCTCTAACGCCTCTTTCCATTCGGCCTCCAGATCGCGGTTGTCTTGTTAGGCCATCTTTGCTTCTCTTAAACGTCGCTTGTATGTCTTTTCTGGTTCAGGATCATAAGGAACGATTTCCTTCCCAGTGCGGGTTCTTCGCATAAACCTAAGAAAGAACCTGCAAAAGTCACTCAAGTAGAGTGGTTAGATGACACGGGGGCAAGTGCCCCAAGAGCAAACCGTACCGGCTCGGTCTAGACCAAGTCCCCGGCAACGGCGCCAAAAACTTGTTCGCTCCAAACGGTGTGTGCAAGCTTTAAATTTATAACCCTAGACTTAAGCTTAAAACAAGGATGCGAACCCGCAGTGTACGGGTCAATCGTAGTAAAAAGCAAGAAATTCCAGGGGTCGATCACAGGGACTCGGTGAAACAAAGTCAATAACGGTAAGCTTCGTAATTACTAACCACAAGAGCAATTAAAACAATCAAAGATGAATAAGAAGTCAATAAAGCAAACATGCAATTCTAGGGATTAAAGCATCTAGTTGTGGTTCCAACTCAAGATCTAAAGATAAGCGGACAAAGCTGAGATTTTTGCATGGGGAAGGTGTTACTAAAGTGGAATAGATCACCGGGTAAGTCTCACTATTCACTAATCCAAAACCGTAACTCCTATTACCGGGTAAGTCTCAAGGAATTAAGATAAAGAACTATAACCTCAAACTAACACACCATCTAAGGGAATAGAATCAACCTTTACCGGGTAAGTCTCAGGCTAACTCAGAAAGATGGGATGGAAGCACACGCAAACCCCAATAAAGGATAAACCTTTATTACCTACACTTATGATCGTTGGTACACAAACTAAGGAATTACCGGGTAAGTCTCATCCTAAGCTTGCATTGAACCAGGAAAGGTGTAATAAGAATAGGATTTGGCAAACTCTAACACTTAACTCTCAGTTTAGGATCGGATAAGTCACCTCGGTCAGCCAAATTCTACCCCGGCCGAGATGTTCATCGACTGAGCGAGATGCTTAGGGTTAAGGTTAAAGACTCGAACTTTCAGGGTCCTACTGGAATCTAAGATTATTCTATCATTGTTTTTCCCACAACCTTCAGCCAATCACCCTAGAATCACACAAGGAAATTAGCCACTCATCATCATGAAAGTATTAATCAAATATATAGGAAGAAGGTGAATATTTGAACAAGAAGAATTTAATGAAAAGACTTCAATAACTGAATCAAATATCACAACAAAAGCGTTCCTTGGATAGCAATCCAACAAGAATGACAACAAGGAAGAGAATCTAAGGTAATCTTACAAGAAAACCTTCAAAAGCTATAAAAGCTATAATCTTCAATCTTCCTTCAACCTTCAAAAAGGTTCTTCAAATCTCCCAGCTGGAGTATGGCTGCTGCGTACTATAAACCCTGATCGATGGTATAGCATCCTGTTGGATTTGTGGAAATCCAACCCTTTTTATAGGAAAATAACCCTCCAAAGATAATATATCTTAGAAAGATCTCTTCCCATAAAAATAGGTAAAATATAAGATCTTCTTCCTTCCAGGAGCCAACCCCAAAAATATAAGATCACCTTCCAAAGATAAAAGATCTCAGCCAAGAATAAAATATTCTCGCCGCGTCCTAGGTGTTTGCCTCGGTCGAGTCGGCGTCTCTGGATCACCTCGGTCGAGATGAATCTCTGGTCAACCGAGGTGAGTCACAATTGAATGTGAAATCTCTCAAAACTGGTCCAAAGTGAATCTTAATCCATGGCTATGCTTCCTGGATGGTTCCTTATGCTTCTCAATGTAGCTCCAATGACTCCATAGCTCCTTTTGTTCCTTTTTGATGCAAAACGTGCCATTTTACCTACAATTACAGCAAAACTAGGTGTAGACCTCGATTCCCTCAAAGGTAGATGAAATGGTAATATAATCACATAATATACATACAAACATGTAGATTATGAAAGATAAGACGTCCAAACAAACCCCAAAATATAGACTATAATTCATGCTATCAATTGACCTAAGAACACCTCGACCGAGGTGGGTTAACTGAGAGTTTTCGAAACGATTTTTTTTGTGCTTCTTATCTGGATATGATCTTAGTGAAGATCTTGCTTACTGACTGGTTTTGAAATCTTTATGTGTTTGAAAGGTTTTATAATATGTTTAAGTTGCTAAATGCTTTGTTTGAAATTTTTGGCATGTTTAATACTTTGTTTTTATCCAAATTATGTTGAATTTGAAGGTTGACACCATGTTATGAGTTCTCTCACTTTCTTCCTGGAAAGACCAATGCAATTCATTCTTCTCTCTTCTTCTTCTTGATCATGCTTAGCCCCTCATATACATTTTTTGCCTCCCTTTACCTATCCGGGAATTTGGAAGCAAGCAAAGTGGTCAAAGCAAGTGAAGTTAAAGTTGAGAAGTTGGCTGGAAGTGAAAGTGTTAGAAAGAAAGAAATAGGTTTGGGGAAGTCAATCATGATGATGAGTAACTCGGCACCATTCACATAGCCGGGTGTTTGTGTCTTGCCAAAGTCGGATTGAGCGATATTCCTAACGGGTCATGGTATGTGCATCAAGGGTTTGATGCATCTCAAGAAATTGATGATTGCTGATTTCCTAGGCTTCGGTTATTGTGCACCTCTATTCATGCATCCCAAAAAGTAAAGTAAAAGAAAAAGGTCTGAAATAAGCAAAGCTTATTGGTGGAAGATGTTGAAAGTCAAAGTGAAAGTGAAGTATATCCTTTTCCCGGATTCTAGCACCACATTACCTTACATTCATCCCTACCCTACACGTTTCTTGACCTTTCTTTTGGGAAGCCCTTGAGACCTCGAGCTTGTTGATTGACTTAGTGGTTTAAACTGGATTATGCATGATTAATTTCAATAATTATGAATTATTATGCATTCTATGATTTTATGCAAAGATGAACAACTTTCTTATACTTATAAAATATTTTAATCATATTTTGATTTTAAAAATTTCATGAAGTATTCTCTTAGAGTGATCTATGATTGTAGCACACCATAAAAATGTTTTGAAAGACTTTTCATTGATTTTCTTGACTTATAATCCATTCTATCTTTCCTTTTTTATGCGGAACTTGCTTGGGAACACGCAAGGGCTAAGTATGGGGTATTTTGATAGCATGAATTGTAGTCTATATTTTGGGGTTTGTTTGGACGTTTTATCTTCAATAATATGCATGTTTGTATGTATATTATGTGATTATATTACCATTTCATCTACCTTTGCGGGAATCGAGGTCTACACCTAGTTTTGTTGTAATCGTAGGTAAAATGGCACGTTTTGCATCAAAAAGGAGCAAAAGGAGCTAAGGAGTCATTGGAGCTACATTCAGGAACATAAGGAAACATCCAGGAAGCATAGCCATGGATTAAAGATTTACTTTGGACCAGATTTGAGAGATTTCACATTCAGTTGTGACTCACCTTGGTTGACTACAGATTCACCTCAACCGAGGTGACTCAGAGAAGTCGACTCGACCGAGGTGAACACCTGGGACGCGGCGAGAATATTTTATTCTTGGCTGAGATCTTTTATCTTTGGAAAGAGATGTTATATTTTTGGGCTTGGCTCCTGGAAGGAAGAAGATATTCTAGATCATATATTTTACCTATTTTTATGGGAAGAGATCTTTCTAAGATATCTTATCTTTGGAGAGTAATTTTCCTATAAAAAGGGTCGGATTTCCCACAAATCCACAACCCGCTAACGGGTGAAGATCCGCTATCACCTCGCTTACACCTAATACACCGTTGCAGCCATACTCTAGTTGGGAGATTTGAAGAACCTTTTTGAAGGTTGAAGGAAGAAAGTCTATAGCTTTTATAGCTTTTTGAAGGGTTTTTGTAAGATCATCTTAGATTTCCTTCTTATTTGTTGTCTTGTTGGATTTCTATCCAAGGAACGCTTGTGTTTGATAATTGATTCAGTTATTGAAGCCTTTCTCTTAAGGTTTTCTTGTTCAATTATTCTCTTTCTTCCCATATATTTGATTAATACTTTCATGATGATGAGTGGCTAATCTCTTTGTGTGATTCTAGGGTGATTGGCTGAAGGTTGTGGGAAAAATAATGATAGAATAATCTTAATCACAGTAGGACCCTGAAAGTTCGAGTCTTTACCTTAACCCTAAGCATCTCGCTCAGTCGATGAACATCTCGGCCGGGGTGGAATTCGTCTGACCGAGGTGACTTATCTGATCCGAAACTGAGAGTTAAGTGTTAGAGTTTGCCAAATCCTATCCTTATTACACCTTTCCTAGTTCAATGCAAGCTTAGGACGAGACTTACCCGGTAATTCCTTAGTTTGTTTACCTAAGATCATAAGTATAGGTAATAAAGGTTTATCCTTTATTGGGGTTTGAGTGTGCTTTCATCCCATCTTTGTGAGTTAGCCTGAGACTTACCCGGTAAAGGTTGATTCTATTCCCTTAGTTGGAGTGTTAGTTTGAGATTATGGTTCTTTATCTTAATTCCTTGAGACTTACCCGGAAATAGGAGTTACGGTTTGGGATTAGTGAGTAGTGAGACTTACCCGGTGATCTATTCCACTTTAGTAACACCTTCCCTATGCAAAAATCTCAACTTTATCCGCTTATCTTTAGATCTTGAGTTGGAACCACAACTAGATGCTTTAATCCCTAGAATTGCATACTTCCTTTATTGACTTTTATCATCTTTGATTGTTTTAATTGCTTTGTGGTTAGTGATAGCTTAAGCTTACCGTAATTGGACTTTATTTCACTAAGTCCCTGTG
This sequence comes from Fagopyrum homotropicum, assembly GCA_033239125.1. Classification (NCBI taxonomy): domain Eukaryota; kingdom Viridiplantae; phylum Streptophyta; class Magnoliopsida; order Caryophyllales; family Polygonaceae; genus Fagopyrum; species Fagopyrum homotropicum. The sequence continues at coordinate 51,762,000 of BSWB01000005.1, forward strand.
ATCGACCCCTGGAATTCCTTGCTTTTTACTACGATTGACCCGTACACAGCGGGTTCACATCCTTGTTTTAAGCTTACATCTAGGGTTATAAATTTAAAGCTTGCACACACCGTTTGGAGCGAACAACTTGAAACTGATTTTGTTTCACCATCTCCCTGTGATCGATACTCTGGAATATTTGCTAATCTACGTCGATCCGTACACTACGGGTTCGCTTACTTTTATTCTAGTTTTATAAATTTAAGACTTGATTGCTCGCACGTTTTAAGGCGAACAATGGCGATTGCTAGGCTGACAGCTTAGCCATAGTTACAGCGAGATCTTGCATGGCTAGAGATGGATATCCACTTCCGGGATTCTAACAGCCAGTTATCCATCTTGGAGATAGTACCTGATCTATTGGTCAAGATCGGACAAAAGAAGGAGAGTTGCCCAACTTTGACGCAGATCCGAGACCGGATGTCTCGATGAGAGGTGCTGCAGTTTGCAGTTGGTGCTGATGGAGTTTTGAGATGCTAGGAGCGTGTTTGTGTGCCTTCGGATTAGGAGTTGAGACAGAGGATCCTTCAGGAGGCTCACTCTTCACCTTACTCAGTACACCCTAGTGCGAGTAGGATGTATCAGGATATCAGACTCTCTTTCTGGTAGGGAGGTCTGAAGCCAAACGTCACGAGATATGTAGCTCCGTGTGCGATTTGTTAGCAGGTCGAGATCGAGCATCATAGACTAGGAGGCGAGCTACACCCACTTCCCGTCCCTCAGTAGAAGTGGGAGGACATCTCTATGGATTTACCTAGTCGTGGTTTTGATGCTATCGGGGTGATAGTAGATCGACTGACGAAGACCGCACGTTTCATTCCGATCAAGGGAATGTGGCCGGTGAGTCGGTTGGCAGAGGAGTTAACGAGACAAATAGTGAACCTTCATGGAGTACTTAGGACTATAGTCTGTGACAGAGACGGACGGTTCACTTCGAGGTTTTGGCAGCAGGTGCATGCCGCCCTAGGCACGAGTTTGCAGTTAACGACTGCTTATCATCCTCAGACCGATGGTCAGCCCGAGTGGACCACCCAGACTTTGGAGGACATGTTACAAGCCTACGTGTTAGACTGGGGATAGGCGTGGCCAAATCATCTTGCCTTAGTGGAGTTCTCATATAACAACAGTTGGCACGCATCGATGAGGATGGCTCCTTATGAGGCTTTATATGGACAGAGATATCGTACACCGTTGTGTTAGGATGAGCCAAGTAGTGCTAGCGGAGTAGCATCTGAGCCGATTCAGGATGACATGGCTCGATAGTAGAGATCCGAGAGCGGATGTTAGCAACACAGAGTCGACAGAAGTCTTATGTAACAGACCTTTGGAGTTCAGAGTTGGAACTCAGGTTTGGTTGAGAGTATCCCCGACACGAGGCGTCAGACATTTTGGTGTCAAAGGGAAGCTGAGCCCTAGATATGTTGGACCATTCGAGATTCTTGAGCGAGTTGGAGAGGCAGCATATAGACTTGCTTTGCCACCGAGACTCGAGGGTGTTCACCCAGTCCTCCATGCGTCTTTGTTACGGGAGTATATCCCAGACCCGAGACACATTGTCAGCCATGAGGATCTAGTGATCGAGCCAGACTACACGTTTGTTGAGCACCCGGTGGTTGTCTTGGAGTGTAGTACGAGACGCTTACGTTCGAAGGACATACCGATGATGAAGATTCAGTGGTCGATGCGAGGAGCTGATGAGGCGACTTGGGAGACAGAGGATAGTATCCAAAGGAACTATCCAGAGTTTTACGTTGAGCTTGATGCACCGTTAGCGTAGTCGTTTTGTTTGGTTTTCCTTTGTTGCGTTGCATACGCTTTTTTTGACGTTTGAGTTACGTGCCCCGTGTGGGAATATATGAGTTCTGTTATGTTTCTATGTGTTGTTATGTGATCGTTGAGCTTTTGCAAGTTTCGGGACAAAACTTCCTTTTAGAGGGATTTGATGTAAGACCCTAGTCTTTTGCCTTCACCGACCCGCGGTGAATTGTGTCACCCCTGCGGCAGGCCGCACCCGCGGTAGGGTTAGCCGCCCCTGCGTATGACGACAGATCGCGCCCGATCTTTCTTTCATACGTTTTATCTCCTTTCCATAGATAAAAGATCCGATATTCTATCTTATGGGCCGGTTTCCTTATCTTCTTCTTAACGCTAGACATTCTTCCTTCTATCTTTCTAGCCCTTCTCTATATATTCCCGCCTTTTTCACCATTTTCTTGTATCTTGTATTCGTCTTCAACCATGAGAGCTGCAACCGTTCCCTTGCTTCCCTATGATCTTGCTCAACGTGTAAGTTCATCATTCTCTGTTCTTCCTTACGTTCATGTACTGTAGTATGCTTCCTTATTTCCGTTCGTTTTCTCCTTCTTTCTCTCTTTTTCTTCTTCTCCAAGAATCAAGTTTGAACCTTGATTCTTGTTGGATTCTCGTTGTTGATGTATTGTTGTTCTCAGGCTCTTTGGAGTTCACTCTTGACGTGTTGGAGTCAAAGGATCGAGCTTTGGTTTCCCTTGCTGTGAGTTCCTGTCGCAAAGAAGCCCGACAGTGCTTCTGTCACGCAGCCGCCCCCACGGCTGCACATCCTCACCCCCGCGGCCATCCGCCCCTGCACCTTTCCAGCCGCCCCTGCGGTTTCTTCTATAGTAACTCCCGTTCTTGTGAGTTGCTTCCTTGCTTGCTTTCCTCGTTCCTTCCTGGTTCTTATGGATGCTCCTTGTTCCCTCAGTATGTTGTAAGCCTAGGGTTGAGCCCTTAGCTTCTGAAGATCTCTTAGAGATCATTGAGACTAGAAGTTATAGACTTCTAGCAACCGTTTCGTTCCTGATTTGTAATGCTTGTGTGAACAGGCTTTCCTTGCTCCTTTCCCAAGGGAAACTGAGCCGTCTCTAAGCTGTTTGTTGAGCTTTGAGTTACCTTCGAGTGAGGTAAGTTCCTTGGACTTACTTAGCTTAATTCCGCGTATTAGTTTGATTGTATTGGCTTGTTTGTGTTGTTTATTGTTGTTATAACGGATAACCGGAATAGGATTCACCCTTTATAACCTTAACTGGCCCAAGTGTATTATAACCGGGCGGTGACCACTTATCTAGTTCTTCAGGAGACTAGAATGTGCTCTTGCAACCCTGGCCCGTAGGTAACGGATAGTACTGATCTATTCCTATTGGTAGAAGGAAGCGGAGGCGGGTTTCGGGAGAGTCTCGTGTGACAAAATAAATTGAATTAGTAATGAATAACTTTAAAGAAAGATGATAACCGGTAGTGTGCAAGCATGCTATGTGCTTTCTTTACCTTACGTGTGTTTGTTCCTTTACACTGTTGCTAGTATCTAGAATATTAGCTAACGGTTTATACCGTCATTGTAGATGTTCTGCATGTTCAGGATGCTGCTGAGTGATCCGGACGGTGTGGTCATCCGGGGTTTCCGTACATTATAGGACGGGATCGGGTTTGTAACGCCCCAAATCCACAAGACTTGGAATGATACATTAGGCTAGGATCTCACAATGGATCCTGACCCTAGCCTGACAACAAGTTCATTGGATCTTACAACAATGCACAAGTAGAGTAAAACCAAATACATAAAAGCTGTATATGATACATCAAAAGGGTTTACAAACACAAAGCCGAGTACAAAACATCAAACATAAACATTTGATACACAAGATCCCAACCCACGCATCCTAATGTACAGAAGTCCTTGGCTGGTCACACCATCTGGCTCACTCTGCAGTCTTCCTAACCTTCAGATCATCTACAACACGGTATACACCGTTAGCTACAGCAATAGATAAGCATGAAGGTAATAGCACAAACACACATCAACATCTCATACATGCAATGTCACACACATTCATTTATTATCTTTCTTTTATGTTATTCCTTTACTAATTCAAATTCTTTTGTAGAACGAGGAGCCTAAAGAACCCCGTCTCTTCCCCTTTTAACTCAAGTGTTGCATGGGGATCTACCTCCCCCCTAAGCTACTGGCTTCCCAGCACCTCCTTCCACTCTCGGCGAGCTTCTGGCACGTGGTCACTGCCCGTTATAATACACTTGGGCCATTTAAATGTAATAAATGGTCATCCTAGTCCGGTTTAGGTTATAAATGCATAATCATATGAACACACAAAACCATCACAATCACACAAATCCATAACTAAACGCAAAGTAAGTCCTATGGACTTACCTATCACACTCGTATCCAATATCACGTCTTGGCTTCCCCGTGGGGAAGAATCAACGCCTGCAAGAGCAAGGCACACAACATCACAAACTGTTAGGGTTAGGAGACTCGTCTTCATAACTAGAACCATCCTACAACCTCAATCTAAACCTCAAGATCATAACAAGCTCACATATGCCTATGGCATAATCTCAACATCAACACAAGTGCATAAGGCACAACTCTAACATACAGCACATCCTAACCCCACTAGCCTAGCTACCAACTAAGCCAAGGCTTAAAGAAAGGAAGGAAGGAAGACAAACCAACAAGGTATGCACCAACAAAAGTAAGAGCACAAGGCTGATCGAGTGAGGCGCAGGGGCGGCTCACACACTAGGCGCAGGGGTGGCTGGAGTCAAACGCAGGGGCGGCCAACTGTGCAGAGAGTTGGTCCCGACTACTCTTCGATCCCTTTCTCGACTCTCTTCACTTCTTCAACATACCACAACAACATATACACATATATACACATATATGATCATCAACCATCCAGGGAAAGATCCAACACAAGCCTAGCTTGTGATCCTAAGCTAGAAAGGAAGGAAGAAGCAAGAAAGAAGGAAAGAAGAGAGATGAAGGAGAAGAGCTTACCACAACAAGCCCTAAGCTGCAACTATGGAGCATCAACATGTCTATCACCTCAATACAACATCAACAACCTTCAGCAGCATCCTCAAGAGCATCCGAGGACAAATCCACACTTAAACTCACTATATCCCACTCACAAGACCAAGAAGAGATCAAAGAAGATCAAGGAAGAAGAGAGGAGAAGATAGAGAACGTAGAGAGGATTAAGAGACTGGAATGAGGTGAAGAAACCTCTCATCTGAAGCAAAGGCAAAGCTTATAAGAAAAGCCAGTCGCAAAGCACAAGTCAAGAGTCAACGAAAGCGGTTGCACTCAAATAGAGTCGCAGGGGCGGCTAGCCTAAGGCGCAGGGAAGCCTAACCGCTGGGGCGGCCCAGGTGGTGCACAGGTGCAGCTCCAGAGTCCAAGGTAAGCTCTGCAAGGACTCATCTAAGGCTCAGGAAGACTCCTAGGCTCCCAAAAACTAAGGCTCTTACATCACACCCCGCTAAAAACAAGTTTTGTCCCGAAACTTGCAAAATCCCAAAGCCTCTCGGACCCATAAGTCGAGGTAAACTCTCTCCTCAAGAACATCATGTTACAACCTATAACATTCTATATCCTCAACACAACATGAGGAATCACAACTCCAGCATAACAACTCTACACAAGGCCTAGAGGAAGATCATCTCTAGCCAAACACTAACCACATCACACTGGCATGGAGGAAAGCCGTCTCCAGCCAAAACGTACGCATAACACTACTATGTGGAGGAAAACCATCTCCACTCACATTATGTCCATCAAAGGTAGCATGGAGCAAAGAACCATCTCCAACTAGTCCTAACACACATACCATAGCATGGAGGAAAGAACCATCTCCAGCTATACCTATCTCGTACTAGCAAACAAGATCTAACAGATCATATGCATATATCACAGCTAGCACGAAACACAGCATATCACATAAGCACATAACAAGCACTCACCAAGAAGGTACTAAGATCTACTCGTGGATCCTACGGGTGCATCTAGCTCAGCATAAAACTCTGGATAGTTCCTCTAGATACTGTCCCTTGTCTCCCAGGTAGCCTCATCAGCTCCTTGTCTCGACCACTGTATCCTCATCATAGGAATGTCCTTCGAACATAGGCGTCTCACACCTCGCTCTAGGATTGCAATAGGGTGCTCTACAAACGTGTGGTCTGGCTCAATCACCAGATCATCATAACTCACGATGTGCCTCGGATCTGGTACATACTCCCTTAGTAGAGACACATGAAATACAGGATGAACACCCTCTAACCTCGGAGGCAATGCTAGTCTGTAGGCTGCTCTCCCGACACTATCCATTATCTCGAAAGGACCGACATATAGGGGACTCAGCTTCCCCTTTATGCCAAAACGTTTGACGCCTCGCGTTGGAGATACTCTCAACCAGACATGAGCTCCTACCCAGAACTCTAGAGGTTGACACCTCTTGTCTGCATACGACTTCTGGCGACTCTGTGCAGCCAGAATCCTCTCTCTGATCAGCGGTACACGAGCCATATCATCCTGAATCTGCTCTGGCGCTATCCCACTGATACTGCTAGGCTCATCCCAACATAAAAGTTGTACGGCATCTACGTCCATACATTGCTTCATAAGGAGTCATCCCTATAGATGCATGTCAGCTGTTGTTGTATGAGAACTCAATGAGTGGGAGGTAATAAGACCATCCCTGTCCCCAATCTAACACACCGGCTCGTAGCATATCCTCTAAGGTCTGGATGGTCCTCTCTAACTGAACATCTATCTGGGGGTGAAACACAGTCGTGAAGTGAAGACTCGCCCCCAAAGCAGTCTGAATCTGTTGCCAGAATCTTGATGTGAATCGTCCATCACGATCAGAAACGATCGTCCTCGGTACCCCATGGAGTCTCACTATCTGTCTAGTGTAATCATCGGCTAATCTACTCACTAGACACGTCTCTCTGATGGGAATGAAACGTGTCGTCTTCGTCAATCTGTCAACAATCACCCAAATGGCATCAAAGCTCCTACTGACCCTAAACACGGTCACAAAATCCATGGAGACGTCCTCCCACTTCCACTGCGGCACTGGAAGTGGATGGAGCTCACGTCCAGGCCTGAAATGCTCTATCTTGACCTATTGACAGGTCGCACACTGAGCCACAAATCTGGCTACGTCGGGCTTCAGCCCTCCCCACAAAAATGAGCATCTCACATCATGGTACATCTTACTCATACCAGGGTGTACTGAGTAAGGTGTACAGTGAGCCTCCTATAATATCCGCTGTCTCAGCTCTACATTTGCAGGAACACATATATGATCATGTCGCCTCATAACTCCATCTTCCCCAATAGTGAACTGGGGTGCCTCTCCACGAGACATCCTATCTCTGATCCTCGTCAAGGTCGGGCAGGTCCCCTGCTTCAGTTGGATCTCATCCAAGAGACCAGGTAGAACCTCTAAAGCAAACAATTGGGCATCCTCAACTAGTGATATCCTGAAGGCAAGTCAATCCGGGAGAAAACTGTCGCTCCCTACAGCTGATCAAGTAGATCATCAATACGAGGTAGTGGATACATGTTCTTGATGGTCACCTTGTTCAGCTATCTATAATCTATGCATAGTCTCAACGATCCGTCCTTCTTCCGCACAAAGAGGACAGGTGCAGCCCATGGTGAAACGCTAGGGCGTATGAAGCCCTTCTTAGCCAACTCCTCGAGTTGCTTCTTCAGCTCCAACATCTCGACAGGTGTCATACGGTATGGGGCCTTCGAGATGGGTCTCGTGCCAGGCTCCAAGTCAATGCCAAAATCTACGCTCCTCTGAGGTGGCAAGCTAGACGGCTTTGCAAATACGTTTGTAAACTCACAGACCACTGGTATGTCCTCCAAAGTTGGACTCTCTCCATCCTTCATGGCGTGGCACCAGAAGGAATCACATCCTTGTGCAATCAGTTTAGCTGCTCGTACGGCACTGATGACAGATCTTGTCTTCCCAAGGTCCCAACCCCGGAAGACCTCTATTGGACCTAACTCGGTAGAGACTGTAACAGTTCTCTTACCCACATCTAACACCGCACCGTGTATACGCATCCAATCCATATCTAATATGACTTCTTCATGCATCAAAGGCATGACTAAGAAGTCAACAAGTAGTACACGAGTCCCTAAGCATAGGGGACAACTACGTATCTACTGGGTACCTCTGACCCTACTACCATCAGGTAGCCCTATAGTAAAGGATGCCCCCATATGGTACACAAACTCAGACGCTCAACACAAGCAGCAGAAATAAATGAATGCGTAGCACCCGTATCAAATAGAACTCTAACAAGTAAACACTGTAACAAAATGGTACCTGTAGCAGCTGGTGTTGGCGGCTCCTCAGCACTCCTCAGCTCAAAAACTCTGCCTCGAGCTCCTCGGCTATCACTAGTACCAGCCTCTCTACCTCTACCTCTACTCGGTCTTGGAGCTGACCCCTGAGTAGCAGGCGTGCCTAGGACTCTCTGTTATCCTTGTGTCTGATGCTGAAGCGGTCTCTACCCATCTCTTGCTGCACCTGCAGGGGAAGAACCCTGCTGTGATGACACCTTGTCTTGACGGAAAAACGTAGCTCTATGTCCTGGCTTCCCACACGAGAAGCAAGTCAGTGGTGCTCTAGGACAATCAGTCCTCACATGCCCATAGGCCCCATAGTTGTAACACTGTCGGCCTCTCTTAGTTGTCTGTGTAGACACTGGAACACTCGAGCGGCTCTGAGTCTAACCTCGCCCATATCCAGATGCTCCTGCACCGGTCGGTGCGGTACGCTGCCTCTTCTCAGACCGTCCTGTCTAAGAAGTCCTCCTTTGGCTAGCGCTCTCTCTCTCCCTCATAGGCAGAGGCCCGAGACTGGTAGTCTACCAATGAGTCACAGTGAAATCCCGCCATGTATGAGCGTGTGCTCTCCCTCTGACGACGGGCGAAAAGGTACACATGCTGGTCCTCAGATGGTGCAGCTGGCACTAGTTCAAATACCCCTCCTAGACCTCGCTTATGTTGGAGCGGTTTGAAAGAACCGTGATCAATAGTATTTTCGGACCCCGGTTGTAAGTATAACCGCGGACATATGATTTTCATTTTTTTTTTTAAATTTTGGACCCCGGTAAAATAAATTAACCGGGGTATAAAAATTTCGGACCCCGGTTATATAATTAACCGTAGTGACACAACGATCTCGAACCCCGATTTTTTTAATAACCGTGCTAAAATACGACTGCAGCAACGACGTCGTTTATATTTGAAAAAAACAACCCCAAGAAATTTGAAAGTTACCCGGCCCGAATCAGCTTGCGAGCGGCGAATGGCGACTGCAAGCAGGAGGGAGCATCAGCGAGCGGCGGCGAGCAGCGGCGAGCAGCGTGCGATTCTCCACCTTAACTCTCAAACCCTTATCGGCGAGCGGCGGGCGATTCTCCATCTCTCCATGTTTTGTTCGTCCTTCAAATTCGATCAAGGTTAGGGCCTGTTTGGTATTAGTTGGATGGAGATTTATTTAGATTCATTTTCATTGTATTCTTCGGGATGGATAATTTTCGCTGTTTGGTATCAGTTTCAATTTATGTATTGTATTCTTTTACGAGATTCTTTTGGCAAAAGAATCCCATAAAAAGAAGCTTGGCTCCCTAAGCTTCTTCGAGATTCTTCAGATTAGATTATGTTTTGTTCCACCCCTACCCTCATCGTTTATCTTTCTGTTCTGAAGACGATACTCTCTAGTCCTCCTCCTTCGATAGAACACTCTCCTTCGAACGTTTTCTCCTCTCTCTGTTGCAGACGATACTCTCCGGCAACAATCGAGATGGAGAAGCTGGCAGGTTATTGTTAAACAAACAACACATAGAAGAAGAACGCAAAGCTGTATTTCGAATCAAACAAAAACAGTCGAGAAGGAGAAGAACAACAACAATCTTTGATTGGGATCGGAGGACATAATAATTGGGATCGGAGGACATGAGGAGTTTTACCATGAAGAAGCCCCATTCCCTACAAACATTACCAAGCTGATGAACTGCTGCAGGCTGTTGATTGGGATCGGAGGACATGAGGAGCAAGAGGACATGAGGAGCAAGAAATCAATGACAGGGATTGAATCTGAGAGCAGTGGATCAAGATCACTATTGGAAGAGGCAGTAGAGATAGATTTGTGAGGCTGATTCTGCAAACTCAACTGGTGCTTGAAGAGTTAGGGCTGAAGAATGCTGTGCGGCTGATTTTGCAAACTCAACTGGTGCTTGAAGAGTGACGATGACGAAGGAGAAGACGGTGAAGTCACAATTAGGGTTAGGGCTGAAAATGGCGCAACACAAAATTTTGGGGTTAAATTTGAAGGGTGTTTTGGTAATCTTATCTAAATAAATCTCTAACGATAATCTGATACCAAACAGAAAAATTTTACGTAAAAACAATCTCTAACAATACCCATCTCCAAGAATCTCAAGAATCCTCAACCCGAAGAATCTAAAAAAAGAATACGCATACGATACCAAACAGGCCCTTAGGCTCTTACCAATATTCTTGAGTCTAAATTGTTTATGTTCAGTAATCTGTACTAATCTTTATATGTGTCCTTCAAAATCGATTAACTGCATCTTCTGATTGCATCTTTATCCTTATTTGTTTTGTATTTTTCTCCATCTCTCCCCGTTTTGCTGATCTGTCCTTCAAAATATTTACCAATCTTTATATATGTCCTTCAATTTAACGTAATGACATTGCTGCCTGAATAGTGAATATTGAACCATCAGAAACATCAATTTCAGCTCTTCTTTCTTCTCTACCTCTTGTTTTGTTTCCTTGGCAAGTACGTGCCTACCAAATTTAAGTATGTTAATGATACGGTTAATCATAGTTATACATTTTCAACAAATAAACACAAAACTCTATATGAGTTTCTTTTTATCACTAGCCAGGTAAATCACCCAATACCTTTTGATTTTTCATTCGTGCACTATTTGTTTTTGAGCCAAAAACTAGTTTTTTTATGTGCCTAGTGGTTTATGCTCTATGAACTAGAGCCACTAGATTGTCCACTTGCACTAGTTTTAGCAGCCTGCTTCTCCCTAGGCACTGTGATAGACATGAGTGTAGGCAGATTTTTGGCCACTTTCCCTTCCAAGCATCTTCCAGAACCACTGAAAGGAATAAACTTCAGTTTTCAAGCGGTGCCTCTTCAGCTGCACCATTGACAGGAAAAAGAAAGGGAATGAAGATAGAACTATTCATAAATCTTGTATTTTGATTTTTTTTTTGGTTTTGATTAGTTTTATCCTTTTTTCCTGATTTATAGAGTTATAGATGATTTTTTATGCTCCAAAACTATATATGTTTCTTCCCTCATGTCCACTGTTGTTGTCTTTCATCCGTGCACTACAAGTTTGTCTACTGATCCAAAATCTTCTACAGTCAAGCATATGTCTAAAACCTTAAGTATTTTGGCTTTTTTATTTGATTTTTTTACCTATTATATATTATAAGATATAAACCCTACTTAGTGTCAAATGTATTATGACTGGTTTTTATGTTTTCAGTTGCACTCTACATGAGAAAGTAGTAGTCTAGTGCTATCAACATGCAATTTTAAGTTGTAAAAAAATGCATGTTGTTTTTAAATAGTTTGGTCAACTAGTTTGCCGGAAAGCCTAGGCCCCTGTTTTCAACTAGCTCAAAAAAAATAAAAAGTCAACTACTTTAGTTTATTTTTGTAAAGTAAGAGATATGCTATCTTATATAAAATGTTTTTAGCAGATCTTGAGTGCCAATTTTAGTGAATATATATCAATTTCCATTGGAAGATTATGATGTGGCATCATTGTCTTGTGTGTGTGTTTGTGTTCCTTGTCTGTGTCTATTTTCATGTAACATGGTTTATCAATAACTTGTACTACTTCCTGGTGTGACAATGAGGCTATTTTGTCGGTGACTTCACGTCTTAATTTGGTTTACAAAGCTGATAAAAAAAACTTAAAAGTTTGCATGTAGAACTATAAACATGGATGTTAAGCATTATCATTTTTGTTTGTTCTTTAAATAACTCTAATACTGCATGCAATCTCATCCTCAATTTTGTTTGTTTGTTAGTCAAAGAGTGGTATCATTATGGTGTTCACAATGCCAAATGCAATTCCATACTGAAATTTTGGTCATTCTTTCCATATGGATATTATATATGTCCTTTGAAAGGTTGCTATTAATTTAGCCGGTGACATAAGCCTACTTTTATATGAACCAACACCCGACAGAAACTTGATGATTGCTTCGGATAACAAATGAGATTACAATCATTCTTAATAACTGGAAAATATGTATGTTCACGTTGTGATGATTGCATATCACTTTCACTAACTTTCCAGTGATTACACATTGATATTATTAGTAGATTCAATTAATTCTCACAATCTCTTCTTTCTTAAGTATGAAGGGGATTCTTGAAAGACACTACACTTGAAGAACCTTGAGAAACTGGAGCAGTCGTCTTTGATGCAGGAGGTACTTGTTACACTTTCAAATGCAAAGATCACAATTCGTCTGTGACTACTTGTCCGTATTTGCAAGGAAATCAGCTGGTAACCTTTTCCATTAAGTGCATTCCACAACTCCTATAAGATGCATTCAGTCATACGTTCTGTAAAATGGAATCTTTGGTAAACTTGCAGTCTATCATTTTCTTTAGGTGATGCTAACTGTGAAAAAATTTGCATGTATGCAACTTATATGACAGGAAAGAAAACCTCTCAAACTCTATTTGGGTGTGGGTGCTTATCGAGTTGAGGTATGCTTAGTCAACTCAATTTGTTATTTCAATCATTGGAGTGCGTAAAAATGTTGACCTAGTTGGTGTATACTTTGTATGACAGGAAGGAAAACCTCTGGATTTGAATGTGGTCAAAAAGACTGATCAACTTTTGGTGAATGATCCATAAGTATATAGTAAATTGGTTGATGCTGAATCATGTTTGTGAGAATAGCTACTTATAATCACTTTGTATATGACTTAGGTCTCGTGTCAAGGAGTATCTTCCCATTCTTGGACATGCAGAGTTCAACAAATTGTCTGCAAAGCTCATTCTTGGTGTTGACAGGTAACTTTCAATATACCCGTACTTTCTCAGTTCTCAACGTATATTACTTCTCTTCTGGACATCCACATCAATATTTTCCATTTATCAAGAGCATCGAAAATATGCCCTTGATTTTCCGGTGTTACTAATGTAAATCCAATGACAGACTTCCTATATCCTGGTTTGCTATATGGTGTAGACATATTAGACTTTTTTTATTGTTTAATTCATTGAGGTGTCCTTGTGAATCTGCTAGATTTTTGTTTCACTTCATGTGTGGTGGTGGTGGTGAAACTCATGTGTTACGTAGCTTTACAATTATTTGTATTTGTTGCTTGTTGCAGCCTTGCAATTTTGGAAAATAGAGTTGCTACTGCCCAAGGCATATCAGGCACTAGATCATTGTGGATCGGAGTTAAATTTCTCGCAAGGCACTACCATAACGTAAAGATTTGACTCTTGTTTGTGTAGTATCTTTGACATTAGTCGGCAAGTTTTTAACCATCTTTTTCCATCATTGCAAGTTTTGTTTGTTGACTATCATAATTTCATTTCCCTTGTGCTCCAGTGGTTGATATACATTCCTCAACGTACTTGGGAAACCAACCTAAGATTTTTACTTGTTTATACCTAAGTTTTCTAATTGTTCTGTTCCTAGTTATTTGTTAGGGTATATTTATTTGTGTATGATCTATCAATTGATGATTTGTGATTTCTTGTGAGAACAAGTCTCTTAGAGGATTTTGAAGCTGCTCCTTCTGGAGCAATAGTGCTTCTCAATGCATGTGCTCACAACCGAACTGGCGTTGACCCTACTCATGAAAAATGGGAACAAATAAGGCAGTTGATCAAGTCAAAGGGACTGTTGCCATTCTTTGACAGTGGTTATCAGGTAAATGTTAAGTCTCTATAAGCTCCACCTTGTTTAAAAAAGGGTTTTTTCCTGTGGGCTTTGACACTGACGATAATGCTTGTGTAGGGATTTGCCAGTGGCAGCTTGGATACAGATGCACAGCCTGTGCAGACTTCTTACTGACTTGTCTAGCTTATGCCTGTATGAAAATTGCAGAAGAGTGGCTCGAGTTTGTGGTGATCGACGAAGACCATCTTCATGAACTAGAGAAGTAATGACTCGAGTTTGTGGAACCTCTCATTCAAGAATGCATCGACATTGACTTGTCTAGCTTAATTTTCCATGTAGAGATAATTGGTAAAAAGTGTTTGTTATCTTTTGTGAAGATACATAAGCTACCTTCGGAATGAAGAACGATAAAAACTTGGTTAATTTTTTGATGTTACTTTCGGATTATATAATTGAAATATTAATTACACCACAATTTTCCTTAAGCATTTTAGCTTAATATTATTTATTTTCTGATGAATAATTTTGGTTACGTACAATACGTATTGTATAATTTAGGCAGGTGTAAAATTACCTATTTTCATATTAAAAATAATAAATTACGGTTAAAAATTAACACGGTTTTATGTAGAAACCGGGGAAGATTTTGAAATTTTAACAACCAGTAGAAAAATACCCCGGTTATTATCAAAACTGAGTTTAGAAAATTACCACGGTTATTTATAATAACCGGGTTCCGAAAATTACCCCGGTTATTATAAAATAACCGTGGTAGTTTTCGGACCACGGTTATTATAAAAAAACCGGGGTCTGAAAAAATAACCCGGTGACATTTAACGTGGTGCGAACGCCCGGACCTCGCTCCCGTTAACCAAGCCTCCTTAACCGGGTTCCCATACACAAAATAACCGTGGTCTAGGGGGTATTTGTACTAGTGTGGACCCAGCAATGCTAGCTCAGTCTGGAAGCGTTGAATGGCGTCTGTAATAGGTACGTCCTCAAAATGTCTAAGATACTCTCTGAACTCTGATCCACCCAGAAAGACACGGTCTGAAATATCAGACTGGCCTGGACGGGTCTGCTACCTCTTGGACCCACCACTCCTTGTTGTTGGAACTACGCTCTCAGCAACCTCTTCAGGAGCCTCCTCCACCACTGGTGGATCTACAGCGGGAGCTGGTCCCTGCCCTATCTCTCGTGGTGGAAGAGGTGGTCTACCTCTACCTCTGCCTGCAGCAGCATAGCTCTAGTCCGAGCCATCTGCGGGGTACACGCACATAACGTACAATGCTCTATATAGGCTGTAACACCCCGAATTCTAAGAACTCAGGACATTACTGGTTAGGACCTCACAATGGGTCCTGACCTTAGTTTGACAACAATATTACTAGGATCTTGCAACAAGACACAAATAAGAAAAACCGAATTTCATGAAATAGTATTTTTAAAGGAATGAATGCAACAAGGTCTAGCAGCCTATAGTTCTTAAACAAAGGAAAAAGACCAACTGTCTTAACAAAAGGAAAGAACGACAAGATAACAACCCAAACCCCCACTCTAAGGAGTACGGAGACCCGGCTGACCACTACTTCCGGATCACTCAGCTGCTGTTCTAACCTGCGGTAAATCTAAAAACACAACAAAACAACCATTATCTAGTTATCTAAACATTAGGAGAATAATAATAGCACACATACAACCATTATCACCCAACTAATATCCAGAAACCAGCTAAGTAAGTCGCAAGGACTTACTTGAATCAAATCACAACTCTCAATCTCTCACTCGGTCCGCAACCGTAGAAACTCCAACGCCTGTCACACAAGGCACGTGGATCAATAATGTATCTCACTTTCTTAGAAGTCTCCAACTTCTAAGATATATAATCGATCATAAAGAAAATACCAAAATACCCTTATACGGGTAAATGACCATTTTACCCCTGATCCCGAAACTCTATAAAATTCTATAACAAAGTTCCAAACTATTCTTTGGACTCAAAACCACACTCAAAACTCTCAAAGGAAAGTTTGCTGAAGATTTAGAAGAGTTAACTACATTCTTGACTTTCATAAAAAGTCGTTAAGGTCCAACTTGGCCTAAGATATGAGAACCGAATAAAAACTATTAAAATTCCAAATAATATATCTAGGTCTTCTACATGATGCCCTCTGCTCATAGAAGCAAGAAAATCTTGAAAATGCCCAACAACAACTTCTACACAGTTCTCTAAAGTTGGATACAAAATCCAAAAATTTCATACTTAGCCAAATTCTGGTTATTTCCACAATTGTCCAACGAGCCTACTTTGAGCCTTTATAAATCCATATCCGACCATTGGATCAAGCTCAACTTTTGATACAATACAGTATACATATCCCTCTATATCATACTAAAAATTGAACGGTGGATGTTTGATTTAAGGTATCGAAACCTAAGCTTAAAGTCAGCAGGTTCACACAAATTTTTGGGAGTAAACAGTTTGAACTAGATCCTTACTTCGACTCCTCTGGACATCAGTCTCTTTTGATTAAACCTACCTACTGATTTCTTAACTCAACAGCAGCAACAATCTTTCCCTCTAACCTATCTTCACATCAAGAACTTATCCCTACGTATCAACGATTCAAGAGGGCAAGGCAATAACTTGTTTACCTAGGAGTAGAAGCTATGTGAAGCACTGTAGTCCGACGTCAAGGTTCGATGGCTTAGGGAGGGCAGCCTCCTGGCTATTGGTGAGAGCGAGATCTCGTCTGATGTAAAGTTAGGAGCCTCTCAATCTACTGTAGCAAAGAAGGAGCCATTGTAGTTACTAGATCGAAGACATAGGGTAGGTATAGAAGGGAAACTCAGTCCCTACCTGGTGTGTTCGAGTGAGGCGTTGAGGAGTGTCCTCTGTCTTGTAGGAGTTAAAGATGAGGAGGAGAAGGGTGATGTCCCGACTGTAGGATGTGCACTGTCCGTCTAGTCCGAGGGAAGGAGTTTCATGGAAGGAGAGAGATAGATGGATCACCTACTGAAAAGGCCGTTATGTCGTATGCAGATCTGGGAGGTCGGTGTGTCATCACTGATGCAGGAGACGGATGAAGAAGTGTCTGGCCTTGATGGTCGCCTGCTATGGAGGAGAGTCGGGTACAGGTTCACGTGCAGAGGCTTGCTGTTACGGTTTTGGGACGCAGGCGTACTACTGTGCAATTGTAGAGGGAAAGTTGCAGCTTCACACAGCAAGAGGGGGCGAGAAGGTGGTCCGGCACGGCTAGGGTTACCTGTTGTTGCCCTAGAGAGATGTGTCTGATCTGCTGCGTGATCTGCGGACGTTACAAACGGCAAATCTGCTCTCCCACTTTAGCATACTCTAGCGTTGGATGGTTTCTGCATTGTGGGCTGCAGCTTGTGGGGCCTCTTGGGTTGCCAAGTACGTAACACAAGGGAAGGGAAGAAAAGGAGCTTGGTGTGTGATCCACAAGCAATGGGCTGAAGCAAAGGTGTAAAGTGTGGGCTGAAACAAGGATCATGTCACAATGTTGTCTTGGCTTTGCCAAGGGCATGTGAAGGTCTTGTCAAAACGTTGTCGTGACTTTGTCCAGGACAAGTCATGATCTTGTCTTGGTCTCGTCATGATCTTGTCTAATAAGTTACACTTGTTGTAAAAAATTATTGTTGATAAAATTCATCATTTTAAGTAAATATTAGACTCACATGAAATCATAGATTTTATTAGTTATCATAATATAAAATATCCAAGAAGAATGAAAATTTAACGATCACACATTGTTTTGACTCGAAAATATCCAAAAATTTTTATTTATATATTTTATTTTTATTATTATTATTATTATTATTATTATTATTATTATTATTATTATTATTATTATTCTCGGATATTACATAGGCCATATGTATATGTATATATATATATATATATATAATACTTAATAGTATATGCATACACATCATCACATAATATATATATATATATATATATATATATATATATATATATATATATATATATATATATATTGTCGAGATGCTCAGATGGGTGACGGCTTTTGTACATACTATCCCAAAAGATCTGTACTCGCTTTAAAACCAAAACCTTTTGAAAAGTCAGACCCCATGTGGGTCCTGTTTATTTATCCATTCTACCTTTATTGCAGATAGCAAGTGCCATTGTTGTCAACCTAAGCTCTAATACCAACTCTGTAGCACCCCAAATCCACCGGACTTGGAATGCTACATTGGGTTAGGATCTCACAATGGATCCTGACCCTACCGTGACAACAAGTTCACTAGATCTTACAACAAGACACAAGTAGAGTAAAATCAAATACATAAAAGCTGTATATGATACATCAAAAGTGTTTACAAACACAAAACCGAGTACAAAACATCAAACATCAACATTTGATACACAAGATCCCAACCCACGCATCCTAATATACAAAAGTCCTCGGCTGGTCACAGAATCTGGCTCACTCTGCAGATTTCCTAACCTGCAGATCATCTATAATACGGTATACACCGTTAGCTACAACAATAGATAAGCATGAAGGTAATAGCACAAACACACATCAACATCTCATACATGCAATGTCACACACATTCATTTATTATCTTTCATTTATGTTATTCCTTTACTAATTCAACTTCTTTTGTGGCACGAGGAGCCTAAAGAACCCCGCCTCTTCAACCTTTAACTCAGGTGTTGCATGGGGATCTACCTCCCCCCTAAGCTACTGGCTTCCGGGCACATCCTTCCACTCTCGGCGAGCTTCTGGCAAGTGGTCACCGCCCGTTATAATACACTTGGGCCATTTAAATGTAATAAATGGTCATCCTAGTCCGGTTTATGTTATAAATGTACAATCATATTAACACACACAACCATCACAATCACACAAATCCATAACTAAACGCTAAGTAAGTCCTATAGACTTACATGTAACACTCATATCCAATACCACGTCACAGCTTCCCCTTAGGGAAGAATCAACGCCTGCAAGAGCAAGGCACACAACATCACAAACTGTAAGGGTTAGAAGACTCGTCTCCATAACCAGAACCATCCTACAACCTCAATCTAAACCTCAAGATCATAACAAGCTCACATATGCCTATGGAATAATCTCAACATCAACACAAGTGCCTAAGGCACAACTCCAACATACAACACATCCTAACCCCACTAGCCTAGCTATCAACTAAGCCAAGGCTAAAAGAAAGGAAGGAAGGAAGACATACCAACAAGGTATGCACCAACAGAAGCAAGAGCACAAGGCTGATCTAGTGAGGCGCAGGGGCGGCTCATGAAAGGCGCAGGGGAGGCTCACACACCAGGCACAGGGGCGGCTGGAGTCAAACGCAGGGGCGGCCAATTGTGTAGAGAGTTGGTCCCGACTTTTCTTCAATCCCTTTCTCGACTCTCTTCACTTCTTCAACATACCACAACAATATATACACATATATACACATATATGATCATCAACCATCCAGAAAAGGATCCAACACAAGCCTAGCTTGTGATCCTAAGCTAGAAAGGAAGGAAGAAGCAAGAAAGAAGGAAAGAAGAGAGATGAAGGAGAAGAGCTTACCACAACAAGCCCTAAGCTGCAACTATGGAGCATCAACACGTCTATCACCTCAACACAACATCAACAACCTTCAGTAACATCCTCAAGATCATCCAAGGACAAAGCCATACTCAAACTCACAAGATCTCACTCACAAGAGCAAGAAGAGATCAAAGAAGATCAAGGAAGAAGAGAGGAGAAGATGAAGAACGTAGAGAGGATGAAGAGACTGGAATGAGGTGAAGAAACCTCTCATCTGAAGAAAAGGCAAAGCTTATAAGAGAAGTCAGCCGCAAAGCACAAGTCAAGAGTCAACGAAAGCGGTTGCGCTCATACAGAGCCGCAGGGGCGGCTAGCCTAAGGCGCAGGGGCGCCTAACCGCTGGGGCGGCCTAGGTGGTGCGCAGGTGCGGCTGCCAAAGTCCAAGGTAAGCTCAGCAAGGACTCATCTAAGGTTCAGCAAGACTCCTAGGCTCCCAAGGACTAAGGCTCTTACAAGGTTTATGTTTCTTTTGCTATTTCCCTTTTGTTTTGAACTCGCCTGCGAGTCTTTTACGCTTTCCTTTGTTTAAACCTTTTGTTTTATATTGAGTTCATGTTTTCATTCGTCTGTGCCTTGTTGTAAGATTTGTTGTGTTGTTGCTACTCTGAGGGTCGGGACCCATTGTGCGGTCCTATCCCGTAGCGCTTCGAGTTCCCCGAACTTGGGGTGTTACAACTTTTTGACTTAGAATATGAAAGATGAATATGAACTATCGATTAGCTTTATATAGGAATATAGAATAGCATTGTGTAGGTTGAATCCTCTTCTGAATTTTCACCATCATCATAAGTAATTGATGTCAAATGTTCCTACAACAAAAAGTGCAGTGGTGAATAAAATCCAATTCAACCATAAAACAAATTTAGAGTTGAAAATTTTAATTTACCTCAATGTTAGGGATAATGGTTTCCTTTTTAGCATTGTCTAAAATCAACTCGTTGAATCTTGCTATTAATCCAACATCATCAGTAAGGTTCAGAATGGTAAAGCTTGTATTGATCGACATCAACCTTGAATAGTATAATTTTTTCACAACAGAACATGAAGATCTTCAGGAATGTTGTTTAGCTCGGATCCCTAGTTAAATTTATATGATAATGTTAATATTCACTTGTCAATGAAAGAAAATGAAATAGAAGAATAGGTAACAATCTAATAATATTATAGTTAATACGTAAAAGTAAAACCTCATCGAGAGTATATATAATAGAATCAAAATACTTGGTCAACAATTGTTGAACATCCCGATCAAACATCACAAATATAGTATTTCCGGTATCATCTCGAACTCTGAGTCGTAATTTAAAACCTGGAAGTTGTAAAAAAATTTTATTATAAACTTTTGTATAAGCTAATTTAATCATAAAACAATACTTAGCATCAATTATATACTTTCGAATAACATTTTTGACCTTACGGTAACACTTAGGATAGTAAAAAGATTCCCCATGTTTTTCAACCTTTATCTTGCACTGCTTACAAGAATTGTAATACCAACCATTTGAGTCATCAATGTCTTCAATTGTGGAGAGGTTCAAAGACTTGCACAACTAAACACAATATTGTAAGTTTACATTTTATTTACAATAGAAAAAAAAAGTTAAATTTGTGAAAAAAACGATAATACCTCATTGGTGGATAACAACTCATTAATAGACTTCATTTGCTTAACATTGAGAAAGTGATGAGATAAAGATTGAGATGGAGTATTAGGTAAACGATTCAACTTGTTAGGAGTGCTATTTTCAACTTGAGAGTTCAGCCTAAAAATTTCAAACCATACACGGTTAAATATTGGGAATATTTTTGGGTATTAGAAAACATTAAAATAATGTATGTGTAAAAATACCTATCCTTTAGATTCTGAATTTTGAATGTTCTCGTCATCAATAAATAACCGGGTGCCTCCAAAAGCATTCGACAATTTGTATTGTCCCCCATATGAAATAAAAATTAGTTAGTGCAATAATATTTATAAAATATGACTAAAAGTATATGTCAATATATTTCAATAAATAAAATATATTATATACCTTGAGAAGACCTTAGTTTCGCAGATTGTATTATAAGGACAACACTGTTGGAATTCACCTTGTCCACATACGAATTAAGAAGAGTAGCATAATTATCCCACATGGCACCGCCAATAACATCATCCCTACAACAACAAAAAATAAATAAAGAATGTTGCATACATAAAATACAACTAAACTAAAAGAATACCATAATTTAATATGTTTTTTAGTAGATTATTGAATTATGAACATACCCATTCTGAATCAGGATCGCAATCCTTAAATGCTCTGATTTATCACGCCCAATTGTGCAAGTGGCATGGTTAGGGTACCAATTCCAACTAATTGACCAGTAACATTTGGAAAAAATAACGTATATAAATATACGAATGATCTTATAATATAGAAAACCTACAAACATTGATAAATGTTTAAAAAAACTCACACTAGAAAGGTCTAATAATACTATAATATATGAATACATACCAACCAAAAACCTGTCGTCTAGAGACTTGTTCAGGATATCACTAAAAGCCACAAAATCGTAGGAACATAGAGGAATTGTAAATCCACTTGGTTCAACAGGCGTCACGGTGGTACGCATTATGAAATCTATCTTCAGAGGGTTTCGAGTATACCGATATGACCCGGTAGTAGTATTCAAACCAGAATTGGAAATAACATAAAGACCGGCCTCTATCACATGAATGAATTTGTTGAACCAAGACCTCTTAAAGAATCCGTGAATTTTTGTTCCCCGAAAATTTATAGTTATGTAGAATTTATTATTTACAATGTGGAAACTTCAAAAATTAACACGAAATTAATATTTTAAAAACATCAAAGCAATACAGATATTTCAACTTACATTCTCGTCAATACAAACCATTTCTTTTCCAATAATTGTTGGAACCTTCAGAGAAAGATCATAGACATCCCATATGGACATTACTCGGACACAAATCTTCACATTTGAACTTGACTTCATGTTCAAATCCTTGATTGAAACAAATTGGTTATCCATCACCTAAATCGAAAATAAGAATAAGAAGAGTAATAGTATGATGAATACAACAATATAGTATTAGGAAGATAACTAATCATGGTATTGTCAACGAGAGAAATATGTTAGAGATTAAGAATGAGGTGTACTTGTATGTGGATACTAATTCGTTTATATAGAAATCTTTTCTAGGGTTCTTTTTTGGTCTCTGCATCCTAACAGAATTGATAAGAAGATCAATTTAAACTTAGTTTTTAGATCATCTTCAATAGGATTTTAAGTAGATAGTTGAGATACGATACAATCGTTAACTTTAACTTTAAATTTACCTTTACAATAACTCTTTCATTTTTACTAGTGTTTTAGATAGTTTATTAAAAAATAAAACAAAATTCAGAATCTGAATGTATTTTAATAACTGTCCAAATTTTTTTATTAACAAATCTTTAACTACTTGAATGTCGGTTAATAGTAACTAAAAGATTTTGGGATAAAGATGCTATTGTTAACTATTTAGTTATGTATATACAATTATATTTAACTTTAAACATTAAAATGAAGAAAAAAAATAATGTTATAACATAATTAACGACTGATAATGCATTTGATATATATTATAAGGTACTAATAATAAAGACACAAATAGAACATAATAAAGATTAAAACATGAAAAGGACTGATAGTACATAATGACGCGCGACTCGAGGGTACAATCTACAAATTAAAGGGCGACATAACAATTAGAAGATTTCATTGAAAAGAAAAACAAAACACATAACATTTTTAAGAGTTTTGCATGATCAAACATGTAAGTTATTCTCGAACATAGTAGAACACTCGCTTGCATATTTTTTGAATCTCAAAATCCATTGGGTTGTGGCAAAATTTCTCCCAAAAAAACCTGTTTTTGCAAGTTAACAAAAAATAAAAATAAATTAGAAAGTTGGTTATTGTATCCATATGTAAAGAAAGCTTATAATATATGAATACATATATATATGAAAACTCCACTTTGATTATATATTTGTATAGGTGATGATGGAAGAGTTAACAAAAATAAAGTGGTTTTTATACTAACATAACATCGATTGTATTTCTAGTTGCTTGGTATGTTTTGGTGTTTTTCTAGAATGTATGCAGACCTTGGAAAGCATTTCAAGGGACAGACGGAGGCCTTGAAATCAGATGCAAGGGACAGATGGAGAGTTTGAAGAAGTTCAACACGGAGGCCTTGAAAGCCATTTCAACGGATCAGAAGCCACAACCTTAAAGTCAGTTTCAAAGGACAAACATGCTGGAAGGAACTCAAATATCTAACATATCAAATCAACCAAGAATCAAAAGAAGATCTTCCAAGGACATATGCTCAACAAGAAGAGATGCTCAAAGAAGATCTTAAAGACCAAGTGGGTTCGATTCAAAACAAGATCTTGCAAAGATCCTCAACAAAAAGTGCAACATCACTTCGCAACAGATTACGAAATTCTTCACAACAAGATCTGAAGATCTCAATCAAAAGACAAAGATCTTCTACAAGTGTGAGAAGATTACGGAGAAGAAGGTTCAACGTGCTTTAAGAAGATAAAGACGATAGAAGATCTACAACAGCTATCTCATCTCAACCAAAAAGTGTTTTTCATGGAGAAGAAGAAACATCTACAACGGTCATTTTTCTAACGGCTAGAAGATCTTCTCCATCGAAGACTATAAATAATGATGTCGATTGAAGAAGAAGAGATACAAGCTTACACGAAAATATTAAAAGTCTTCAAGTGAACCTAAACATCTTTATTCGATCAAAGAAGTTTTTCTTTCTCTCTTTTACAAAAGCATTATCCCCTAGAGACGGATAAAAATCAAGAGCCCCATTGGCATATCTAAAGAGTGTTATACTAGAGTGTGTGTTACTCCGCGAAGTAACTAGGCTATTATAACAAGGTGAATTCTTTGAGCTAGATCGTAGCATTGGCTACAATGAGAGAAGAAGGGGATTTCTTCTAGTTTGTATCTAGGACTCTTCTGAAGCTGATAATAGATAGTTAGATCCTACGGATATACCCTGGGACAAAGAGTAGTCTATTTAGAGCCGAACTTCGTAAACATATCCTTGTGTCGATCTTTTCCATTTCACACTTTATCTTGCTTTATTGTGAGTAACTTTGTTTTGCAGGTTTACAAAGTCAAGGCCCTTGAAATCAGTTTCAAAGCCCTTGAAATCAAAGTATGTCACAAAGAGCTCAAATCGACATCAAGGCCTTTGAAATCAGTTTCAAAACCTTGAGATAGCTTTTTACGAAAAGTTCTCATACTCTATTCAACCCCCCTTCTAGAGTATCTTTATCCTTTATATTCACCTAACGGTTCTTCAATTGGTATCAGAGCTAGACACACGTATTTTGATTTAACTATCAGTGAAACTAATCATGCATCCTATAGGTGATGGCGAATTTGCTCAAGGAAGATCCTCATCTCGACCACCACTCTTTTGTGGCAACAACTTTGCCCATCAGAGAGCACTAATGTGCATGTTCATTATTGATCAGGACATGGAACTATGGAGCATTATTCAGAATGGCCCCAAATGTAACACCCCGAATCCGCGGGACTCGGGATGCCACATTGGGATAGGATCTCACAATGGATCATGATCCTAGCCTGACAATAAATTCACTGGACCTTACAACATGGAACTGACAAATATAAAATCAAATGCATAAAACTGTACAACCAAAAGGTAACAACATCATAGCCGAGTATAAACAACAACATCCTCACACAGGAGGTAACAAAAGATCAGCCTCACGCAGGAGGGAAAAGTAAACCACCCCAAAAGACACAACCATCCTATGTACGAGAGGTCCTCGGCCTGCCACTCTGCTAGATCACCCAGTAGCACGCCTATCCTGTAGGGCATCTACAGCATGGTGATAAACCATTAGCTAACCATACATATATGAGGTAATGTAGAAGCACAAACACAATCATGAAAGATAACCACATCAGCATGCTATCACACATTTACCCATTTTATTATCTTTATATAATAGTCATTCACTCAAATCGTCTATATATATATATATATATATATATATATATATATATATATATATATATATATATATATATATATATATATATATATATAGATGAAAGTATGTGACACGGGGACCGATACATCCTCGCCTCTGAGCTTGATAGCCAGTTGTACGAGTATCGGTCACACAATCCGTGTACCTTGTGGGAATGGATTGCGCTCTTCCTGTAAAGCCAGTCTAGCTTGACATCAGAGAACCTCCCAGACTCCACGGCGGGATGAAAGGGAAAGGTTATCACAACCACGCAATGGGGCAATCAATAAAACATAGGTCGGTATAAACGACATCTCATGCTATCATAGCAAATATATAATGCACACACCACTCATGCAAACACCCAATATAGGGATGGTAGCTAACTAAGTCCTACGGACTTACCTCAACCTCATACAAAGCTGAACCACAACTCGATCAACTCAACACTAGAGGGACAACACAACCTATAAACAAGGCATAAAGAGATATATCAACCTCCTATCAACACAAGGGTCACACCTAGACACAAAGGAATCCATAGGATCATCCTCAACCTAACCTCACAACCTAATAAACCTTAAAGGCCATACAAGGCATATATCGATCATAACCTCATCAGAACACATCCTCACACATCGAGCATGATCCTATACACTCACTCTAGAAAGAGAGGGAACGAATGGATCCTAAAGCAAGCCTAGAAACAACACACACCTGTAGAACAAAGTGGAAACACCAGCAGGTGCAGGTGGCCGTAGGGGCGGCTCACAAGTGGCGCAGGGGCGGACTCTGGCCGGCACAAGGGCGGCTGCAAGGTGGCGCTAGGGCGGCTGGACAGTAGAAGACACTACTTCAGCGCTTTCTTCACTTCTTCCTTCGATTCCTTCACTCCTTCTTCACTCAAACACCATACATACATAAACATACATATGTATACATCAACATAGGCCAATCATGGCTGGAACAAGATCCATCCTAAGGAATCTAAGCTAGACTAAGGAAAGAGAAGAAACGATGAAGGAAAGAAGAAAGATAGGAAAGAAGCCATGGAAGCTTACCAAGCTGAGCTCTCCAAGAGATCAAACATAACACCACAACACCTCAAGCTGGCTCACACAAGGCTCATCAACAACAATCATCAAAACCAGCAAGCAAAGCTAAGCATATAAGCTCTTAAACTCAACAAAACTTCAAGAAAAGATCAAAGATGATCCGAGGAGAGATGAGAGGAGAAGAAGAACGTAGGGAGAGAGATGAAGCTGAAGATGAAGAACCCTCATCAAAAGGAAAGAGAAGAAGGTTATAAAGGGGGTGAAAAGGGTAAAGTACGGGTCAAAGGGTCAACAAAAACGGCTGCAGCCACACAAAGCTGCAGGGGCGGACCCTATGAGCCACACGTGCGGCCAAGGAAAACCGCAAGGGCGGCCACTAGGTCACGCAGGGGTGGTCCAGGCTGAAACTAGGTCCTCAACTCACACTCTCAACAACTCAACAACTAGGCTCTTACATCTCACCCCCCTAAAAACAAGTTTCGTCCCGAAACTTGCAAAACCCCATATCCTCTCGGACCCATAAGCTGAGGTATAATTCTTTCTCTCTATCGGAGTATCACATCTCCGCTCAAAAGGTCATAACCTATAACAATCTATAACCTCAAAAACCAACATGGAGGAATCATCAACTCCAAAAAACAAGGCCATAACGCTACCCAAAGGCTTAGACGAATTACATCTCTCGCCATAACACATCACAAGGCATAGAGGAAGCACATCTCTAGCCAGATCATAATCATATACAACGTATGGAGGAGTAAAATCTCCAATAAACTATGTCCATCAAGGTAGCATGGAGGAAAGAACCATCTTCAGCTGAATCCTAATCATACTCAGATAGCATGGAGGAAAGAACCATCTCCAGCTATAATTATACATCATGCTAGCATATCAAGATCTAAAAGATCATAAATCACCTCAGAGCTAGTTTATAGTAAACATATCAAGGCATATAAGCACGTAAGCACATAATCATATACTCACCAAGATAGCACTAAGATCTACTCGTCGACCCTAGGTGCATCTATCTAAGCATAAAACTCTAGATAGTTCCTCTGGATACTATCCTCAGTCTCCCATGTAGCCTCCTCAGGTTCACATCTCGACCACTATATCCTCATCATGGGAATGTCCTTCGAATACATGCGTCTCACACGTTCTAAGACTACAATAGGATGCTCAACAAAGGTGTGGTCTGGCTCCACCACCAAATCATCATAACTCACAATGTGCCTCGGATCTGGTATGTACTCCCTCAGATTAGACACATGGAACAGAGGGTGAACACCCTCTAACCTCTAAGGCAATGCTAATCTGTAGGGTGCCCTCCGAACTCTATCTAGTATCTGAAAAGGACCGACATATCGGGGACTCAGCTTCCCCTTTATGCCAAAATGTCTGACATCTCGCGTCGGAGATACTCTCAACCAGACATGAGCTCCTACCCTGAACTCTAGAGGTCGACGCCTCTTGTCTGCATATGACTTCTAGCGACTCTGTGCAGCCAACATCCTCTCTTTGATCAGCGCTAATCGAGCCATATCATCCTGAATCTGCTCTAGCACTATCCCACTAATACTTCTAGGCTCATTAGGGTCGGGCAGGTACCTCTCCACGAGACATCAACTCCAATGGAGAACTATGGTGCCTCTCCACGAGACATCCTCTCTCTGATCCTCATCAGGGTTGGGCAGGTCCCCCGCTTCTGTTGGATCTTATCCAACAGACCAGGTAAAACCTCTAAAGCATATAACTGGGCATCCTCATCAAGAATCTGGATGTCCAGCTCTAGCCAAGCTAGATCTCTCTGAAGTTGAGGTTGTACTATCAATATGGCAATCACCTTTTCTCGAGGCATCTTCATGCTCAAGGCGTCATCTATAACATTCACCTTCCCAGGATAATACAAAATCTCAAGGTCAAAATCCTTGATCAACTCAAGCCATCGCCTCTGGCGGTTATTCAACTCTCGATGAGTGAATATATACTTTAGGCTCTTATGGTTTGTGAAGATCTGACATGTGGCACCATACATGTAGTGTCTCCAGATCTTCAAAGCATGAACTACCGTTGCTAACTTCAGATCATGAGTCGGGTAGTTCTCCTCATACGTCTTCAGTTGTCTAGAAACATAAGCAATCACTCTGCCCCTCTACATCAATACACATCCCAAGCCTAGCTTGGATGCATCACTCTAAACCACAAAATCATGAGAACCCTCTAGTTGTGCCAAGATAGGAGTAGAAGTCAAATGCCTCTTCAACTCCTCAAAATTTTGGGCACACTAATCAGTCCATACAAATCTGGTAGTCTTCCTTAGAAGATTCATAAGTGGACAGGCAACCATAGAAAATCCCTCTAGAAAATGTATGTAATAACCGGCTAGGCCAAGAAAGCTACGCACTTCCTTGACGTTCGTCGCTGTCATCCATGCAGCAACAGACTCGATCTTTGCCGGATCAACCATGATCCCGTTGGCGGAGACGATGTGTCCAAGAAAAGCAACCTCAGACATCCAAAACTCACACTTAGAGAGCTTGGCATACAACTCTCTATCCCTCAAAATCTACAAAACTGTCCTCAAATGACCGGCATGCTCCTCTCTCCTACGAGAGTATACCAGAATGACATTAATAAAGACCACTACAAACTGATCAAGGAAGTCGATAAAGATATTGTTCATCAACTCCATGAAGACTGTTGGGGCATTCGTCAGCCCGAATGGCATCACTACAAACTCATAGTGTCCATAACGGGTACGAAATGCCGTCCTGTGCACGTCCTGGTCTCTCACCCTCAACTAGTGATATCCTAAGCATAAATAAATCCGGGATAATATTGCCGCTCCCTGAAGCTGATCAAGTAGATCATCAATACGAGGCAGTGGATACTTGTTCTTGATGGTCACCTTGTTCAGCTCTATGTAATCAATACACAGTCTCAACAATCCGTCTTTCTTCCGCACGAAGAGGACAGGTACACCCCATGGTGAAACGCTAGGGCGGATGAAGCCCTTCTCAGCCAACTCCTCGAGTTGCTTCTTCATCTCCAACATCTCGACAGGCACCATACGATATGGGGCCTTCGAGATGGGTCTCGTACCAGGCTCCAACTCGATACTGAAATCCACACTCCTCTGAGGCGGAAAGCTCGACGGCTTAGCAAACACATCTGCAAACTCACAACCACTAGCATGTCCTCCAAAGTTGGACTCTCTCCATCCTTCATGGCATAGCACCAAAAGGCATCACATCCCTGTGCTATCAATCTAGCTGCTCGTACGGCACTGATGACAGAACTTGTCTTCCCAAGGTCCCAACCTCGGAAGACCTCAATCTGACTAACCTCGGTAGACACTATAACAGTCCATCTACCAACATCTAAAACCGCACGGTGTCTACGCATCCAATCCATACCTAATATGACTTCTTCATGCATCAATGGCACGACTAAGAAGTCAACAAGCAAAACACGAGTCCCTAAACGAAGGGGACAACTACGTATCTCACGGGTACCTCTGACCCGGCTACCATCAGGTAACCCTATAGTAAAGGGTATCCCATCTATAGTAGCTAAACTCAAACGCTCAACACATGTGTCAAAAATAAATAAATATGTAGCACCCGTATCAAACAAAACTCGAACAGGTAAACCATGAAGTCGAATGGAACCTTTAGCAGCCGGGGCAGGCGGCTCCTCTGCACTCCTCAGCTCAAAGGCTCTACCTTGAGCTCCTCTAGTGTCTGGCACTCCCACCATGACCTCTAACTCTACTGGGCCCGGGAGCAGATCCCTGAGTAGAAGGACGATCCGGCACTCTCTACTGTCCTTGTGTCTATTGATAAGGTGTCCTCTGACCACCTCCTGTTACACTGATAGGGGAAGAACCCTACTGAGATGCAATGCCACCTTGCCTACAGAAGGAAGCTCGATGTCCCGGTCCACCACAGGTGAAGCAAGTCATAACTGGTTGGTACACTTTGGCTTCAAATGTCCAAGATCAGCATAGTTGTAACACTGTCGTCCCTTATCAGTAATTAGTGCAGAGGAGGGGTAATTTGATGTCTCTGGTCTCGTCTAAAACCAGATGCTCCTCCAACTCCACTAGTCTGCCCTGTGCGTTGCCCCTTCTTAGACTGTCCCATTTGAGAAGCCCTCCTCTGACTAGCTCATTCCCTCTTATAAACAAAAGCACGGTCCTGATAATCAACTAAGGACTCGCAATGGAATCAAGCCATATATGAACATGTGATCTCCCTCAGTCGACGGGAGAACAAGTAAACATGTTGGTCCTCAGATGGGGCAACTGGACCCAACAAAGCTAACTCAGCCTGGAAGCGGCTGATGGCGTCTACAATAGGCATATCCTCAAATCCAACTTCCACAAAATCATGCAGCTTCTCCCTCCTCAGTTAAGTAGGGCAAAACTACGCTCTAATCATACTCCTCATGCGATTATAGCTGGTGGCTCTGGCTCGTACAATCCTTAACCACTGATGTGCAGGGTCATGGAATAGACACTGAACTAGCTCTATCCATCTGTCCTCAGAATATCTGATAGACTCTGAAGCTGAGTCTACATGTCCTATCTAGACCTCTATCTCCAAACCAATCTTCCCTGTGAAAGGTGGTACACCCATCTAGTGAAATGTCTTCAACCAGGTATCTGATCGAGGCCCTCTAGTCTCCTCTGTAGCTCGAACAGTCTCAACAGCACGTGTCGGCATAGCTGGCACCTGTGTGGCTCCTTGAGACATCTCAGAAGATCCCTCATGCCCTGGTAGATTTGGGGCCGTCTGCCAGCTTTGGCAGCTGTTACTCTAGAAATGTATAGCACAAAAGTCTTCAATTTATAACTCGATATAATCTCCTAACTCCTAGCGAACTCACAGTGTATGGGTCATTTTGTAGCAAGGATAGTATTCCGAGGTCGAACACAAAGACTAAGGTGAGATCAAATCAAGTGATCATGGATAGTACAAGTCTAATCTAAGAAAAAGGGAAAGGAACAAAGAAATGAAAATCATAATGTTTTTGGGTTTGGTTTTTTGGTGATCAAGCAAAGATCACAAATCATGCAAGATTAATGAAGCAAACAACAATTTAAGCTAGCAACACAAATAAGCAACACAAACTCACGATATATGATCAAAGAGAGAAAAGCTGATTCTAGGGGTTAGGACTTCCGGTTATGGCATTGGACTAAAGCTTCTAATCAACCTTGGACTAGCTATGGTATGTTGGGAAAAGGGTGTTTCTTAAATGGGATCAATCACCGGGTAGGTCTCATGGTCCACTAATCCCTCGCCTAAGGTCCTATCACCTGGCAAGTCTCTAGGAGCCTAAGGTTAGGAATTGTACACAAACCGGATTGCTATCTAGGGGTCGAACCTCTCCTCACTGGGTAAGTCTCGGGAAGGCAAGTCCTAAACAACAATCCTAGCACACTCGGTCCAATAGCGGCTTGTGAAGCTCACTACTACCTAAAGTTCATCATCTTCGGTGTCTAAGATCGAGAATCACCGGGTAGGTCTCTTCCCTCACTTAGTTTGCTAGCATTAGGTCTCCCTAGGCTTGATTATGCTTAACAAACACTAGGAATTCAACAATCTAACATTCTAACATTCAGATTTATCAATACAAGCACAACAGAGCAAACCACGGGCAGATAATCCAAAACCACGGCCATGGTTAGGCAAGAACAAACCGTGGTTTGTAACAGAGGTTAGGTTCGAGCAAGTAATTCATCCATAGGTACATTCAAGTCTATTCTATCATAGTCCAAGCCTTAACCATCATTCCATTACCCTAGAATCACTACTATTTAGCCAACAACATGCATTTTAACATTCAAACTCAACAAGCGAACATTCATGGCTTCCATAGCAAGAAAACGAAATGAGAGAGAAAATGAAACAAGTGGAAACAAGAAACTCAGCTGAATATATGTTTAAGAAAGACTTACAACCCTTCAAAAGAAGGTCCAAAACGTTCCTTACAACCCTTGCAAATGTCTTCAACCAAGGTCTCTCAAAAATCACTCAAAAGCTATGAAAACTCTAATATTAGTATTCTTCTTCTTCCCCAAATGAGAGTATTTTTCTTTTTCTCCAAGAGTAGCCTCCAATGGGATGATGTGTAATCAGAGAGTGTGGGAGAGAATCCCCCAGCCAACAGCCTGCAGGACCACTTATATTCTCCACCAAGAGCAAGAGTCGGTTATGGAGATCGTAGGACAAGTGTCACAGCTGTCCAGAGAGAACCACAGACAAATATACGGCGAAAACCACGACCTCTGGACCGTGGAATCCTCTGTTCAACTTCCTTTTGACCATCAAGCCATGAGTTGGTGCAAGACATGCACCAACAAGGTCCTATGTGTTCTCCTTTGGTCCTAGCTTGCTTCTTAATGAGTCTGGAAGTGTGTCATCACGAGGATTGATCCTCGAATGTATCGATTAAGCTCCAAAAGTTCCCCAAAATACCTACAAAACCGACAAGAGTTCGTATAGACGTCTATTTCGACAATATGCATGAATTAAGCGTAAACGTCATGAACTAATGCCAAACCATGCATGAATAACGGGAGAAACTATCTAAACAAATGTCTAAACTAACGTCATAAATCGTGTTATCAAAATACCCCACACTTAAGACTTGCTCGTCCCCGAGCAAGGTCCAACTGTAGGCTAAGAGATGACATGATTTATGAATGCAGAAAAACTTGAAATCTTTTTGGAGTTGTGCTTCATAAGATGGATTACCTTCATAGTCATGTTTCATAGCAATGGACAAGCAATAATGTATCAAGTGAATGAAGGCATGGAAAGACAATTATACTTAACTCGAAAGCATGCATGAAAGGTAAAAATGAAGAAGTCCAGATGATCATGAGTATGTCCAATCTAGATCACTAAGTCTTACACACATGCAAATAGGTCACAAGGACTTAGGAAAGTAGAGGCCAAGAAATGTTGTGAATCGGTGGGAATTTTTCTAGGTCTTGTGATGTTAATCCGGGAAAGGAACTAACTCCACAATTTCGTTTTTGATCAACTTCCTCACAAGTGTATATTTTTCTCCATCGTTTCTTTCTTTTCTTTTCTTTTTCATTTTGTTTTTCTTTCACTAATTTTTGAGACAATGGCATTGGTGTACAAAAGCCGAAACCTTGGTGATTAGCGGACCTCGGGATTTTCCGAGGTGCCTCACACCGGACACACATACCACGTCTCGTTAGGACATTCGGTTTATCCGACTTTGGCAAGGCACAAACAACCGATTATGTGAATGGTGCCGAGTTACTCGTTATCAAAACCAAAGTCCCCAAACCTATATTTTTTTCTACACTTTTCACAACAAATTCAGCACTTCATTCACAACATTTATTCATCAACAACTTCACCCCACACTTGCTTTTCACACACTCAACACACTAGCATGCTCCTATTCCCGGATGGGTCAAAAGGGTTTAAATTTTTATATCTATTGAGGTGCTCAAACAACATGATCAAGATGAGAAGTAGGGAAAGATGAATTGCCTCAATCATTCCTAGATGATGTGCAAGAACTAGCATGTAATTTTGACCGTTAATCTTCAATCCAATCAAGGCAAACATCATAATCACAATTCATACATGGGATTCAAGATAAGTATTTCAAGTCCACATATGCATACATCCATTCAACACACAAGGCCATCCATAGCCAATTCACAAAACAATCTCATCATAAGGGTCATATCCAAACTTAGAAGCACTAAAATGTTTTTAAATTTTCTGATTTTTTTGGATTTTTCGAAATATATATGTACAATGCAAAACATAATGAAAGATGTGACAATATGAAACTATCCTAGATGCAATCATGCAAATGATCATGAAAACTCCACCCATACTTAGAAACACATTGTCCCCAATGTCCAAATCAAGTAAGGAAGAGTGAAAGAGAGTCCTCACAATGTAAAAATGGCGTTGCTTTGGTATTTTGGTTCACTCATGTGAAGTAATGGTGGATGATCAATCGAAGGTGGTATAGAGCTCTTGATGTTCATTATGGCGTCGGGAGCCGAGCTAAGCACCACTAGCCGTCCAAGTCCCACGTCCGCTCCACCCACGTTTGATGCGGGATCATCATCATCACCTTCCTCATGCCTTGCAAGGCTTCCATGCTAATTAGACTGTAGCACACAAACACACCAAAACAAAGACAAACACAACAAAGCAAAAACAAAAACAAAAAACAAAAACAAAAACAAAAACGAAAAGGGAAAGACATTTACCAATGGGTTGCCTCCCATCAAGCGCTTCTTTAAGGTCATTAGCTTTACCAAATATGGGAGCGTTTCACTCAAGGTGAAGGAGGGCAATCATATCCACCAAAGCTTCCGGGATGTACCTCTTCAAATGGTGCCCATTCACCTTAAAATCTCCACAATGCTCCCCACCTATCTCAACCACTCCATGGGGAAAGACCTTCTTCACCACATAAGGACCCGTCCATCTTGACTTTAGCTTTCCGGGGAAGAGCCGCAGCCTTGAGTTGAAGAGAAGGACTAGGTCACCTTCACTCAACTCCTTTGGGATGAGACGTTTGTCATGCCAACGCTTGGTCCTTTCCTTGTAAATCCGGGCATTTTCATAAGCATCCAGCTGGATCTCCTCAAGAGCATTAATGTCTAGCAACCTCTTCTTACCGACTTCCTTAAGGTCAAAACTCAGCCACCTTATGGCCCAATACGCCCTATGCTCCATCTCCACCGGAAGGTGGCAAGACTTGCCATAAACTAGCTTGTAGGGAGTGGTGCCAATTGGTGTCTTGAAGGCGGTTCTATAAGCCCACAAAGCATCATCAAGCTTCATAGCCCAATCCTTTCTCGTCCTAGAAACCGTCTTCTCAAGTATCCCCTTTATCTCCCGGTTGGAGATCTCCACTTGGCCACTAGTTTGGGGATGGTAACGTGTTGTCACCTTATGAGTCACCCCATACTTAGCCAAAAGTGTCACAAAGTTCCTATTGGTGAAATGCTTCCCTCCATCACTTATGATCACTCTTGGTGTTCCAAACCTAGGGAAGATGACTCGGTTGAAGAACCGCACCACAACTTTGGCATCATTTCTGGGAGAGGCGATTGCCTCCACCCATCTCGACACATAGTCCACCGCCAATAGAATGTAGAGGTTACCACATGAAGCGGGGAATGGCCCCATGAAGTCCACACCCCATACATCAAACACTTAAACCTCTTGTATGTTGTTTAAGGGCATCTCGTTCCTTCTTGATATGTTTCCCGTCCTTTGGCAAGCGTCACAAGCTACCACAAAATTCTGCACATCCTTAATCAAGTTAGACCAATAAAAACCGGATTGCAATACCTTTGCACACGTCTTGTGTGAGCTAGCATGGCCTCCACATAGCATGGAGTGACAATGGTGGATCACACTCTCCACCTCATCCTCCGGAATGCATCTCCTAAAGACTCCATCCGGCCCTCTCTTGAACAAAGAGAGGCTCGCTCCAATAGTAATGCCTCACATCCTTGAAGAACTTTTTCTTTTGGGCATATGACAAACCGGGTGGCACCTCCTCACACACAAGGTAGTTCACTATATCCGCATACCATGGCTCACTCCCTCTAGACACTTGAAGTAAGCACTCCTCCATCATTTGCAATTGCTCATCCCGGAATGAGTCATCAATCGGGATGTCATCTCTCTCAATCTCCAATGGTGGTAGCCTACTAAGATGGTCCGCCACTAAATTTTTGGAACCCTTCTTGTCCCGAATTTCCAAGTAAAACTCTTGGAGGAGAAGAATCCAACGAATCAAGCGAGGCTTGGCATCCTTCTTTGTGAGGAGATAACAGATCGCAGCATGATCCGTGTACACAATGACCTTGGCTCCCACAAGATATGACCGGAACTTCTCAAAGGCATACACCACCGCTAGCAACTCCTTCTCGGTTGTGGCATAGTTGAGTTGGGCATCATCTAGCGTCTTGCTAGCATAGTAGATGGCATGTGTAAGCCCATCTTTCCTTTGTCCCAAAATAGCCCCAACGGCCACATCACTTGCATCACACATTATCTTAAACGGAAGGCTCCAATCCGGGGGTTGCATGATGGGGGCGGAGATCAAAGCGTCCTTCAACCTACAAAATTCTTCAAGACAATCCTCGGAGAAAACAAACTCAACATCCTTCATTAGTAGGTTAGTGAGAGGCTTAGAAATTTTAGAGAAATCTTTTATAAATCTCTAGTAAAAACCGGCATGCCACAAGAAACTCCTTACCCATTTCACTGAGGTAAGTGGTGGCAACTTCTATATCGTTTCTATCTTTGCTCTATCAACCTCAATGCCACGGTGGGAAACCAAGTGTCCCAATACTATGCCTTCACTCACCATGAAGTGGCATTTCTCCCAATTCAAAACAAGGTTAGTTTCCTCACATCTTTTCAGCACCAAAAACAAGTTAGCCAAGCAATCATCAAATGAAGATCCATACACCAAGAAATCATCCATAAACACTTCCATAATGTTCTCAATATATTCAGAAAAAATAGCCATCATACACCTTTCAAAGGTGGCGGGCGCATTACACAACCCAAATGGTATTCTCCTATATGCAAATGTTCCCCAAGGACATGTAAATGTTGTTTTCTCTTGGTCATCCGGGTGAATAGGGATTTAGAAAAACCCACTATAGCCATCTAGGTAACAAAAGTGTGAATGTTGAGCTAATCTCTCTAGCATTTTGTCAATGAAGGGAAGAGGGAAGTGATCTTTCCTAGAGGCAACATTAAGCTTCCTATAGTCGATACACATTCTCCACCACGTAACCGTCCTAGTTGGGATTAGTTCATTGTTCTCATTAGTTACTACGGTCATACCACCCTTCTTAGGAGCAACATGTACGGGACTAACCCATTTACTATCCGAAATCGGGAAAATGATTCCCGCATCTAGCAATTTAAGGATCTCTTTCTTGACTACCTCTTTCATTATAGGATTCAATCTTCTTTGAGGTTCAATTGAAGGTTTATGATTATCTTCCATCAAGATTTTATGCATGCACAAGGAATGTTTAATCCCAACTAAGTCATCAATGGTATAACCTATAGGTCTCCTATGCAATACTCTTTCAACAATCTATGAAGCTCATCATCATTCAAAGATGCATTCACAATCACGGGATAAGTAGAATTTGAACCAAGGAAAGCATACTTTAAATGAGAAGGGAGGGGCTTAATATCAAGTTTAGGTGGACCTTTATCGGTTGGAGACGATCCATACAATGTAGGTTTTGATGATTCCAAAGCCATAGAATACTCCCCAAGACTCCTTGAAGCTTGATCAACAACTAAGGCACGTTCTGGAGAAACCACGGGCAAAACCACGACCTCTGGCACAACCACGGGTGTGGAATTGGAGAAACTGGCCCTTCTGGACATTACAGAGAGTTCCAAGGGTATAACCACGAGCGTGGTTCTTGCCCTCTGGTCGTGGTTCCTACAGTGATTCAGCACACCTTCGTGCACTTCAAATTCAACACTTGTCACCTTTTCTAATGTATCCAAAGCCTTGATTTCTTCATTGCAATCATCCTCAACTCATTCCTCCATCAATCTCAAGATAAGAACCCTCTCAAGTGGGTCCTTGATCAAGATTGAGCTCACAATTTCTCTAGACTCCTCTTCCTCAACAATGTTGAAGACATCTTCACCAAGGGTTGGACCCTTCATCATTGTGGACAGCTTGAACTTGATATTCTCTTCTCCTATGTTGAAGGAGAGGATTCCATTTTTGCAATCCACTAAGCATCCGGATGTGGCTAAGAATGGCCTTACGAAAATGATAGGAACCGGGTAGTCCGCCGGGATGTCCAAAACAACAAAGTCGATTAGCACATAGAACTTTCCAAGCTGAACCAGTATG
Organism: Fagopyrum homotropicum; assembly: GCA_033239125.1. NCBI lineage: Eukaryota > Viridiplantae > Streptophyta > Magnoliopsida > Caryophyllales > Polygonaceae > Fagopyrum > Fagopyrum homotropicum. The sequence goes on from BSWB01000005.1 coordinate 51,800,497, forward strand.
TCCTCTAGGATCCCTACGGAATGAGTGATGGATCGGTCTGCCATGTAGAGGGTCATCTTCACTGGCTTTGGCTTTCCTAGCCCAACCTTGTTGAAAAGTGCAAGCGGGATAATGCTTACACTTGCTCCAAGATCACATAGGGCTTCTTATTGCACTTCTCCAACCCCAATTGGTACACAAAAAGATCCCGGATCTCGCAGCTTAGGGGGCATCTCCTCTCTCATAGTTTGAATTAACTCGGAAGATCTCTTTGTCATCCTCACTTCTCCATACTCCTCCAACTTCCTCTTGTTGGAGAGTATCTTCTTCAAAAACTTTCCATAGGCCGGCATACCTAGAATAGCATCCATGAATAGAATGTTAATATGCAATTTAGACATAAGTTCAAGGAATTTACCGAAATGTTTGTCCAAACGAGCTCTTGCTCGTGATTGTGGTAATGGGAGTGGTGGCTTGTATGGAGGTGGTGCCACATATGTTGGCTCATCATCCTTGCTCTTGCCTCCTTCTTCTTGCAATGGTTCTTCCTCAACTACTACTTGCTTTCCCTTGTCATTCCCCTTAGGTAAGGGATCTTTCATGCTCATCCCACTCCTTGTGGTAATGGCCAACACTTGGCCTCTTAGATTATCCTCGGTCTTTCCAAGAAGCTTTCCCGGATCCCTTTGTGCTTGACCCGCCTTTTGGAACACTTGTGCTTCTATCACCTTTTGAGCTTTAGAAATAGATGTCACCATGCTCTCAAGTCCGCTCAACCTTCCAAGCAATTGTTCAAACATCATTTCGGTTCTATCCTTTGGAGGTTGAGCAAAACCGGGTGGAGGCTCTTGTGAAACCTTAGGTGGTGGTGGTGCTGCGCTTGTGGAAGCGGGAGGGTTCAAGGCACCATCCGGGTTTGAATAGGAGAACCCGGAATGGTGTTGATTAGGCCGGTAATTGTTGTATTGCCGGCTGTTGTTGTTGAAGTTCCTAGGGCCTTGATAATTGTTGAAGTTAATATCCTCCTCTTTGGAAGCCAAGTTGGCTTGCATTTGCACTTGAGGACGAGCTTGATTCTTCAAGGTTGTGGCACACAACTCCCTCAAAGACTTAAGCTCATTGTTGATTACATCGAGTTTGTAGTTGCTCATGGTGACTTCACTAACTTCATATACTCCCGTTTTCCTCCCATAACTCTTCCTATGGGAGTACTTCTCTATCACCAAGGCTTGCTTCTCTACAAACTCCCAAGCCTCATCAACATTCTTCTTAATGAATGTTCCTCCGGAAAGTGATTGGAGCTTGAATTGACTATCCTCATGAAGCCCCATGAAATACATCTCCAATAGCTCTATCTTTGGTATCCCATGGTGTGGACAATCTAGGAGGAGGTCCTTGAACCTCTCCAAGTTTTAAATAGGCTCTCTCTATCCTTCATCACGAAGGCATAGATCTTCCCTCTTAGCTCAGTTGTCTTGGAAGGTGGGAAGAACTTTGTCAAGAACTCGGTTGTCATTTCCTCCCAAGTACTCACACGTCCTAGTGTAATGGATTGATACCAAGCCAATGCCTTATCCTTAAGTGAGAAGGAAAAAGCCCTAAGCTTGTGGTTGTTGTTCTCCAATCTAGGTGGCCTTAGAGTCTCCATCAAGATCTCATAGTTCATCAAGTGTTGATGAGGAGACTCTCCTTCCAACCTTACAAATTGATTATGCCGGATCATTTGTAGCACTTGAGGGCGGAGCTCATAATCATGGGCTGCGGGATCTCCTAAGTTTACACCCGGATGGTGCACTCTTTGGGCCGGATCCATACGTTGCCCTAACGTTTGTGGATCCTCAATGATGATTGGCTCAACCTGAACATGGACCGCCGGCTGCGGTGGTGGTGGTGGTGGAGGTTATTGACGATTAAGCTCCCTTTGCACAAGAGCTTGCCTAATCTCTTCAATTTCCCTCCTAGTTGCTTCCTGCCTCTCATTGGAAAGTCTCCTCTCATTTTCCAAGAGCTCATCCCTTAGCATAATTTGCTCTAAGGCTTCATACAACTCAGCTTGAAGATCTCTTGCGGCCACCTCCTTCTTCTTGTTAATGTTCTTGGATCTAGTCTTAAGGGTTTTCTCCAGTTCGGGATCAAATGAAGCTAAATCCTTTCCACGAGATCTTCGCATGCACCTAAAGAGTGAGAGATGTCCTGAAAATTCAAAGACACAAACCAAAAAAGATCAAAAGCAACAAGAAAGACCTACACTATAAACAATCACAAACAATGATTCAATCTAGACCTAGTCCCCGACAACGGCGTGAAAAACTTGTTACGCAATGTATAGCATAAAAGTTTTAAATTTATAACTCGATATAATCTCCTAAATCCTAGAGAACCCACAATGTATGGGTCGTTTTGTAGCAAGGATAGTATTCTGAAGTCGAACACAAAGACTAGGGTGAGATCAAATCAAGCAAGTGATCATGGATAGTGCAAGTCTAGTATAAGAAAAAGGGAAAGGAACAAAAAAATGAAAATCATAATTTTTTTGGGTTTGGTTTTATGGTGATCAAGCAAATATCACAAATCATGCAAGATTAATGAAGCAAACAACAATTTAAGCTAGCAACACAAATAAGCAACACAAACTCACGATATATGATCAAAGAGAGAAAAACGGATACTAGGGGATAGGACTTCCGGTTATGGCATTGGACTCAAGCTTCTAATCAACCTTGGACTAGCTATGGTATGTTGGGAAAAGGGTGTTTCTCAAATGGGATGAATCACCGGGTAGGTCTCATGGTCCACTAATCCTTCCGGTTTATTACCATGTTATAGATGATCTACAAGATAGGCGTGCTGCTGGGTGATATAGCAGAGTGGCAGGCCGAGAATATATATAGATATATGAAAGTGTGTGAAACGAGGACCGATACATGCTCGCCTCTGAACCTATTAGCCAGCTGTATGAGCATCGGCCACACAATCCGTGTACCTTATGGGAGTGGATTGTGCCCTTCTTGTAAAGCCAATCTGGCCTGACATCAAAGAACCTCCCAAACTCCACGGCGGGATAAAAGGGAAAGGTTATTACAACCAAGTAATGACATGAATTATATACCATTATATTCATGCATATTGTAGAAGATTGTTTCAGTTTACCTTGCATTTAGATAGATTTTGTGTGCCTTTTATGTTCTATTCAACCATTTGTCGGAAATAGAGGTCTACACGAGTTTTTGATGAATTATAGGTAAATGGAGTGAAATTGGAAGCAAAAGTGGAGCAAGGAGCATCCAAGGACGTTAGAGAAGCTAAAGAAGTCTTAGAGGGATCACAAAGAGCTAAGAAGTTGCTAAGGAGAAGCATAGAAGACGAGCTAAAAGAAGAGCACTTTCTGTTGAAGAAAATCGTGCCATTATACATATAAATCGGACGATTTTCTTCTCTAGAAATCGAACGGTTTTGTGTATAATTCGACTAGGCCGATTTCCTTTGCTTTTCGGCCAAATGATAAGACGACACAAAGCCCAATTCTTTTGGGCTAGAGGAGAGTTTTGCCAAACGGCCCATTAGCAAGAAACTATAGGTTGGAACCCTGGGAACGAAAACGGGACGTCGGCAGCGGGAAATCTTTACGCGTTTGAGAGAGATTGAAGATTCTTGGAGAAGGGTTGAAGGACTTTAGCCGGAAAGTCAATCTTGATCATTGTTTGTGAGATTTCTTTGTCCATTGAAGTAATTGTGATTTTTGAACACGAATTTGAGTTACTTAAGAGATACATTGATTAGTTTCGAGGATTGTTTACAGATTTGAAGGTTATTGAGTTTTTATTCAAGATTCGGTTTTATTTGCGATATTTCACTCAATCTTTAATTTGATTCGATTTTGAAAATGGTTGGCTAAAACCATTGTGATTCTGGGGAGAATAGTTGATGATTAAGGCTTAGATGATGATAGACTGAACTCATTTACACATTAGGACCTTGAGAGTTTAGATTTTAGTTTTGCGATAACAGGAAAATCGGGGTGTTCTTGAGTAAATCGGCCGATTTAGTGATGAACAGCCCGATTTATTCTTCTGACGAACTTTAATTGAATTAATCTTTAACCAAAACTAATCCTTGCCTAAATCCCAACATTGATTAACCTTTTTAACCTCTAATTGAATGTATGAAGAGACTTCAAACTTAATTCTACATTTAATAGATTAAGGTTACAAGATTTGGGTAATAGAGAGACTCAACATCCTTTATTAAGATTTTAAATGTGCTTTCTATTCTTTACTTTGGAGAGTCATACCCTGGAGCTTTAGATAGTTAGTTTGAACATAATTCTTGTCTTTAGATCTTTCTATATTGCAGCCTCAACAACTCTTATAGAAAGAATCTCTAGATTAGATATATAGGTTTCGGAACTTCACCGTACGATACCTGCCTTTGAACACATAATCTTGGCAATATAAACTCTGTCCTTATATCTATAGAAGTGTCTTGAATCGAAAGCCGAAATCGGATACTTGAATCCTTGGAATCATTTTACCCTTATTTGATCACAAAAGCTTTTTGCATTCTCGCTAGATAATTGAAATTGAATTTACTCTCACCAAATCCCTGAGTTCGACTTTGGAATTCTTACGTCACTACAGCTGATCCGTACACTGCGGGTTCGCTTGCTTTGAGTTGTAGATATAAATTTAAGACTTTGACGCACACACTTTTTGAGCGAACAAGTTTTTGGCGCCGTTGTCGGGGATTTGGTCTAGACCAAATTCGGTTTTCGGTTGTCTAGCTTGAGAGCTCTTGCTCTTGTGATTTGATTTGTCTACTTGAGTGATCTTTGCAGGTTCTTTAGGTATATGCGAAAGACTAGATCCACTAAAGATATAGTTCCTTTCGATCCCGAATTGGAGAAAACTTTGAGAAGAAAGTTGAAGGAAAAGAAAATGGCTGAGAACAAGGAGAGAAACTACCAGGCTGAACTGAATGAAGCTCAACACCAACTTCATTTGAGTGAGAAAGCACGTCTAGATGCTGAAACGAGTCATCAATTTCAGATTGATGAACTAAGAGCTATGATGTTAGACATGAAGTTGGAATTGAACGAATCCAGGAAGAAGAAGAAAGTCAAGACACCAACTAAATCCATTAGAAATGACTCATCCGATGATGAAGAGATTGATCCGGACATGCCGGAACTTGAGGAGATCGATCCATTACTTCGTCCTCTTCGGAACACCCCAAAACCACGGGTTGTTCCTCGCCTCCCAACTAGGGAAGTGAGAGTTGCTAATGACGGTGATAGACCCCGAACTTTGGGGCAACGGATGGACCCAATTCAGCAACCACGCCGTCTAGGTGTGGACTTCGGAGCTGAAGACATCCAGGAGTTTAGCTTCTCACCACAAGTCATCACCATGGTTCGCCAAAGTCAATATAGCGGATCAAGTACTAAATCTCCACATCAACACTTGCAGAATTTCGAGATTCTCATGGAGACTATAAAGCCGAAGAAGGCTACTACAAGCAATTACAAGATCAAACCGCTCTTCTTTTCTTTGAAGGACAAGGCTCTAGCTTGGTACCAAACACTTCCAGCTGCAAAGCTGGCTACATGGGAGGAATTGTCTTCGGAATTCCTCACCAAGTTCTTTCCGCTATCCAAAACGGCGGAATTGAGAGGTAAGATAAATGCTTTTTCTATGAAACCTAACGAAAGCTGGTTTCAATCTTGGGAAAGGTTTCAAGATCTCTTGTTGGATTGCCCACACCATGGCATTTCAAAATTGGAATTATTGGAGATCTACTACAAAGGATTGGATGTGGAAACACAATTCAACCTCCAATCTCTCTCTTGTGGCACATTCATGGACATGAGAGAGGATGACGCTTGGGACTTCATTGAGAAGCAAGCCCAAGTTATTGAGAAGTATTCCCACCGGAAGGTGGACTCAAATAGCCGGAATCAAGGCGATTCGAGAGCTAAATTGAACCAAGCTGCTCAAACACAAATACTCTCCCTCAATAATGAGATCAAAGAATTGAGGGAAGTGCTCAAAACAAGTCTTCAAAAGACTAAGGAGCAAGAAGCCAACTACATGGGAAGGGACAACCATCAAAGGAGTGATAACCGGAACTCCAATTGGAACAACAACAACAATAACAACCGGAACTCCAATTGGAAAAACAACAATAGGAACTCCAATAGCAACAATTGGAGGTCAAATCAGCAAAATCCAGGTAATCCTTACTCTCATGCTGAAAAGGCTCTAACACCTCCATCTTCTTCTACTCCTTTAACAAGCCAGGAACAATCAAGCGGATCAAACAAACCCAATCCCATGCTAGAGACGATCCTAGGCAAACTACAAGGGTTGGAGAGCTATATAACTTCGGTTGATAAAGCTCATAAAGCTTTGGAAAGCCAAGTATTTAACAAGGCCGGAGAGGTTCCAAGAGACCAAGGGAAACTTCCCGGGAAGACGGAAGATAACCCAAAGGGAAGGGTTATGGTGATCACTACTAGGAGTGGCATAACAACTACCGATCCTCAACAAAAAGTAGTTGAAACCACCACTAAAGAAGGAGAGGGAAAGGAGAAGGAAGATGTCTATGTTCCTCCTCCCGCCTACAAACCACCTCTACATTTTCCTCAATCTAGAGCGCGTGCACGCCTAGATAAACACTTTGATAAGTTTGTTGAACTTATGAGTAAGCTGCATATTAATATGCCTTTTATGGATGCAATTTTAGGTATGCCAGCTTATGGGAAATTCCTCAAGGAGATCCTCTCTAACAAGAGCAAATTGGAAGACATCGGAGAAGTCAAGATGAGTATGGAGTCATCCGAACTCATCAAGACTATGACGGAGAATATGCCACCTAAGCTCCGTGATCCAGGATCCTTTTGCATACCCATAACTTTGGGAGAGACTACTTATGATGCACTTTGCGACCTTGGAGCAAGTGTGAGTATCATACCACTTGCTCTATGCAAAGCAGTTGGTCTAGGAGAGCCTAGACCGGTGAAGATCACACTCTACATGGCTGATCGTTCCACCACTAAGCCGGTTGGGATATTAGAAGACATTCCGGTAAAACTCGGTAAGTTTTACATTCCTATAGATTTTGTCGTTCTTGACATCCCTGCAGATTATCCGGTTCCCATCATTCTTGGGAGACCATTCCTTGCAACATCCGGATGCATGGTCGATTGCAAGAATGGCCAGCTATATTTCCATATAGGTGAAAAGAAGGTGGAATTCACACTCTCTTCCTTAATCAAGGAGCCAGCCTTGAGAGACGATGTCTTTGATATTTTTGATGAAGAAGAGTCTAGAGAGGTAGTAAGTTCAATCTTGATGAAAGACCCTCTTCAAAAGGTTCTTAGTATGAGCATCATGGAGGAAGGAGTGGAACATGATTGCAATGAGGATGTGAAGGCATTAGATGATATGGAGGAAGAACTAGGAACAAGATTTGAAGAACTAGAATTAACTCCGGAAACTGTGAAGAAAATCGACCTGCATAAACTAAATCGTCCGATTTTTGAAAAGGCAACCCGATTTTTGACAACAGAAAGAAAAATTGTGCCTCATATCGACCGATTTATTTCAGGGGAGGTCGATCCAGTGGGAAATTTTCTGGATTCTCCAAACTTCACCGCAGCTGTTCTCGACTCTAATGATACATCACCCCCACCTCTAGAGACCTCTCCCACAACATCCGAAGGCCACGAATCACCATAAACTAAGGAATCTCCATCATTAGAATTAAAGCCACTCCCCATGCATTTAAGGTACGCATTTCTTGGCATTAATTCCACATATACGGTCATAGTCAATGCGAAACTGAATGATGCTGAACTAGAGAAACTTATGCATGTTCTGAAGCAACATAGGAGAGCATTAGGTTATACTATTGATGATTTAGTAGGAATAAAGCCTTCCCTATGTATGCACAAAATTCTAATGGAAGAGGATTACAAGCCTTCACGCCAACCTCAAAGACGGTTAAACCCGGCAATGAAAGAGGTCGTGAAGAAAGAAATCCTTAAGCTACATGATGCAGGTATCATCTTTCCTATTTCCGATAGCAAATGGGTGAGTCCAGTACAGGTAGTACCAAAGAAAGGAGGCATTACCGTTGTTGCCAACAAAAACAACGAACTTATCCCCACACGGACAGTTACAAGGTGGCGAATATGCATCGACTACCGCAAACTGAACGTGGCCACTAGGAAGGACCACTTCCCCCTTCCTTTTATTGATCAAATGTTGGAAAGGTTAGCCCAACATTCTTACTTTTGTTATCTAGATGGATATAGCGGTTTCTTTCAGATTCCAATTCATCCGGATGATCAAGAGAAGACGACTTTCACGTGCCCTTGGGGTACGTTTGCTTATAGAAGAATGTCATTTGGTCTATGCAACGCTCCAGCCACCTTCCAAAGGTGTATGATGGCAATCTTCTCCGAATACGTAGAAAATATCATGGAAGTCTTCATGGACGACTTTTCGGTATATGGTTCTTCCTTTGATAACTGTCTCTATAACCTTTCACTAGTTCTTAAGCGATGTGAAGACACTAACTTAGTCCTAAATTGGGAAAAGTGTCATTTCATGGTTACCGAAGGGATTGTGTTAGGTCATCTAGTATCACAAAGGGGAATAGAGGTTGATAGAGCAAAGATAGAAACCATTGAGAAGCTACCTCCCCCTTCTTTTGTGAAAGGAATTAGAAGTTTCTTAGGACATGCAAGCTTCTATAGGAGATTCATAAAGGATTTTTCTAAGATTTCAAAACCCTTAACTAATCTTTTGATGAAAGACGCAACTTTCGAATTTTCGAAAGATTGTTTAGATGCTTTTTGCAGGATCAAAGAAGCTTTGATTTCAGCACCAATCATTCAACCACCCGATTGGACTCTTCCTTTCGAGGTCATGTGCGACGCAAGCGACGTCGCTATAGGAGCCGTACTTGGACAGAAGAAAGATGGTCGCACTCATGCCATCTACTATGCTAGCAAAACGCTAGATGAAGCTCAATATAATTATGCAACCATAGAAAAGGAACTTTTAGCCGTAGTATACGCTTTTGAAAAATTTCGTTCCTATCTTGTAGGTGCAAAGGTGATAGTCTATACGGACCATTCCGCAATTCGCTACTTATTCACGAAGAAGGATGTGAAGCCAAGGCTTCTAAGATGGATCTTACTCCTACAAGAGTTCGATTTGGAGATTCATGATAAGAAAGGATCGGAAAACTCCGTTGCTGATCATCTTAGTCGTCTTCCGCAACTCACCGATGAGACGGATGAACTTCCTATAGACGACTCATTCCCTGACGAGCAACTACATGAGATCGAAGAGTGTCTTTAACACATCTCAAAAGGTAATGATCCATGGTTTGCTGACATTGTGAATTACCTTGTTTGTCAGGAGATTCCACCCGGACTTTCATATGCTCAAAAGAAGAAGTTCTTTAGTGACGTCCGGCATTTCTATTGGAACGAACCTCTTCTATTCAAACGAGGTCCCGATGGCATATACAGGAGATGTATCCCCGAAGATGAGGTGGATAGTGTCATCCGCAATTGCCATTCCCTACCATGTGGCGGACATGCTAGCTCCAACAAAACTTGTGCTAAGGTACTTCATTCCGGCTTCTTTTGGCCTACACTTTTCAAAGATGTGCAAAAGTTTGTTGTTGCTTGTGATGCTTGTCAAAGGACAGGTAATATATCAAGGAGGAATGAGATGCCTCTCAATAACATACAAGAAGTAGAAATCTTCGATGTATGGGGTGTCGATTTCATGGGACCCTTCCCATCTTCATGCGGGAACCAATATATACTTCTTGCCGTAGACTATGTCTCAAGATGGGTAGAGGCAATCGCTTCTCCTACTAATGATGCATCGGTAGTGGTGAAGTTCTTCAATAGAACGATCTTCCTAAGGTTCGGAACTCCCCGAACCATCATTAGTGACGGAGGAACGCATTTCACAGCCCGTCGATTTGAGACTCTATTGGCTAAGTATGGGGTGACCCATAAGATAGCTACACCTTACCATCCGCAAACTAGCGGACAAGTTGAGATATCCAATAGAGAGATCAAGGGAATTTTAGAGAAAACCGTCTCTAAAACGAGGAAAGATTGGTCAATGAAGCTTGACGATGCACTATGGGCGTACAGGACAGCCTTCAATTCACCAATAGGTACGACTCCATATAATCTTATCTATGGTAAATCTTGTCATCTTCCTGTAGAGCTAGAGCATAAGGCATATTGGGCTATCAAGTGGCTCAACTTTGACATGAAAGAAGCCGGAGAGAAGCGGCTCTTGGACATCAATGAGCTGGATGAGATCCGGCTAAATGCGTATGAGAACGCAAAGATCTACAAGGAATAAACAAAGCGTTGGCATGATAAGCACATCATTCCAAAAGATCTGAAAGAGGGAGATCAAGTCCTTCTATTCAACTCGAGGCTTCGTCTGTTTCCAGGTAAGCTTAAATCCCGTTGGACAGGACCTTATGTAATTAAACGAATTTCCCCCCATGGTGCAGTTGAAGTATGGGGTGAACAAAGCAGAAGTTTCAAGGTTAATGGCCAACGGTTGAAGAAATACACACCGGAAGCTCCGGTCGAGGAGATAGCTCCTATCCTCCTCCATTGAACATAAACCATACACCGTCCAGCTAAAGACGATAAATCAAGCGCTTCTTGGGAGGCAACCCATGATAGTATAGTTTTTCCCTCCTTTCGTCACTTAGTTAGAGTAGATTAGTTGCTTTGTTTCTTTGTTTTCGCTTTTTATTTGTTCCTCGATGCACTCTTGGTTTGTCGTGTCATTAATTGCAGGAAATTAGGTCTAAATTGAGAGATCCATGGAGAAAGGGAGCATAAATCAGTTAAATCTTCAATTTCCATGAAGAACAAGGAAGGAAATCGAGCTGCATTAAGTTAATCGTTCGATTCAGGAACAGAGCAAGTCGATTTTTGACAACAGAAAGAAAAATCGACCTGGAGATCGACCTGCTTAGAAAAATTGTCCGATTTTTGAGTGTTCAGAGAAAAATTGAGTTGCATTAAATTAATCGTTCGATTCAGGAACAAAGCAAGTCGATTTTTGCCAACAGAAAGAAAAATCGACCTGGAGATCGACCTGCCTAGAAAAATCGTCCGATTTTCCTTATGTTCAGAGAAAAAGAGAGAAAAATCGCCCCGACGATTAAATCGGCCCTGAAAATCGTCCGATTTTCTTCACAATTTCTCAACCCTATATAAAGACTTCAACACTCGATTCCCTCATTCCAAACACTTCCACGCTCGATTTCTCTCTCTCAAGAACTCCGAAAATCGCCCATACCCTACAATCCTCATTCCTTAATCATTTTGAATGATTCTTGGCTCCAAACTGAAGCATTTTCAACAAGGAATAAGGATCTAGCAACAACAAGAACGGCAATCGACTCTTCCACAAGGAATTCAGGTTTTTCATTCCAAAACCTAAGTTTCTCATTCGAATTTGAATCTTGCTTAGGAAGTGTTTGTTTGCTGAAATTGATAGAGGAGTTTGCTTAGGAATCACTATAGGGAACTGTATGTGGTGATTGTTGGGACAGAACTTTACAGAATTGTGAGAATCGTAGAAATCGACAGAAAAATCGACCTAACCCAGAAAAATCGTCCGATTTTTGTGAAGAACAGGGCGATTTTTTGCTGCAGAAATGGTTCCAAAGAAGAAGCCATCCGAGATCATCTGGAAGCCCGAATACACTATTCGGAGCAAGAGGAACTGGAAGGAGACATTTGAGTTGATGCTTGAGGAGATATCTCCTCCTTTATATTATGATGATGATGCAGGTGACATTGAGAAGGATGAGGACGGAGGCCAGGAGACCATGCTCGAGTTTGAGAGTGACACTCATAGCGGTCATGCTACGGATGCCATGGACACCGACACTCATGGTGGAGGACCTAGCAGGACTAGTAGAGGTGATGAGGAGACGGAGGATGACATGCAGCCACCTCGCCGCTCATTTGCACGTGCCCCAGGACATGGACGAGGACGTCGACCTCCCCGTCACTTTAGGGAGCTAGTCTCTAGCTTCCAGAGCCTTAGCACCGACTATCACGCTCTCCACACCGATTATGACACCCTGAACACTCAGTTCAGGAACTACAGGCAGGAGACGGACGCTAGGCATTCATCCTACGATGGCCAGATGCGAGACTTATACTTCCATCAGTTCGGCCACTTCTACGATCCTAGTGCACCGATGTATCCTTATCCACCACCTCCACCACCGACAGAGGATTGAGCTTCCACTTCTTTTACATTGTAAGTATTTTTCTTTATCTTATGCTTGACTTTCACATTGGGGACAATGTGGATGTTAAGATGGGGTGGGGGTACTTACAATACCTTTTGTTTCATCTTAGCACTTTATGCACTTTACACTACTCTTGATGATTTGGCTTGTAATAACTCTTGCACTACTTGCTTTCCACTATGACACTTGCATTTGCTTGATCTTTTTCAAATTCTATGAATTTTCAAAATTTTTGTGCTTCTTATGATGGAAATGACCTCTATGATGAGAAATAGGTATGTGGATAGGCAAAAAGATAGCTTAGTTGTGTTGAGATGTTAATCATAGCATGAATGAGCTCACTTTTTTTACTTGAACACATGAATAAGTTATATGATTTAGATGTTTTGATAAGAGAATGAAATAATATTCGAAGCTATATTCCAAGTTCTTTTACATCATATAAGGATGACTAAGGCAATTCACTTCTTTTCTTTTCTCATATCTTGATCATGCTAGCCCCTCAATGAAATATGTAAACCTCCTTTTACCATCCGGGAATTAGGATAAGTGATAGAAAAAAAAAAGGCATGTTTGATGTGGGGGGGCCAAAGAAAATGTATTAAATGAAAGTGTAGCAATTCATAAGCTTGGGGACGTTGAACATGAGGATGAGTAACTCGGCACCATTCACATAGCCGGGTGTTTGTGTCTTGCCAAAATCCAATTGAACGACAAGTCCTAACGAGATATTGTACGTGCATCAAGGGTTTGAGGCATCTCGAAATTGAGAAACGCCAATCTCCTAGGCTTCGGTTTTTGTGCAGGCTGTCCATACTCTCAAAAAGTAAAGTATAAAGGAAGCAAAGCTTTCTACATGCAAAGCATGTGCGGTGAAGTAAAATTTTGAAGGTATTATGTTGTTCCTCTTTCCCGGATTAGCACCACAATTGCCAAAAATAATTCCTTCCCCTAATACGTTTCTTGGACCTTTCCTTTGATTAGAAGACCTTGAGACTTTTATGCATGTGTTTAAGGCTTCATGGCTTAGATTTGTTTGACTTTGATTACCTCTACATCTTTATCATGTCCTTTATTTGTGTTTTCAAGAAAGAAAAGAGAGTTAGTTCATCTTATAGTTATCATTGATACACACTTTGCCTTCCTATGCCTTGAAATATCACTTTGAGGGTGATCCAATAAGAAGAAGCACTATCAAAAGAAAAGTTTTTGAGTTTTCATACATATATAGTCCATGACATCTTGTATTCTAAATTTGATTCTTGCTTAGGGACAAGCAAGGGGCAAGTATGGGGTATTTTGATGACATGAATTATATACCATTATATTCATGCATATTGTAGAAGATTGTTTCAATTTACCTTGCATTTAGAGAGATTTTGTGTGCCTTTTATGTTCTATTCAACCATTTGTCGGAAATAGAGGTCTACACGAGTTTTTGATGAATTATAGGTAAATGGAGTGAAACTGGAAGCAAAAGTGGAGCAAGGAGCATCCAAGGACGTTAGAGAAGCTAAAGAAGTCTTAGAGGGATCACAAAGAGCTAAGAAGTTGCTAAGGAGAAGCATAGAAGACGAGCCAAAAGAAGAGCACTTTCTGTTGAAGAAAATCTTGCCATTATACATATAAATCGGACGATTTTCTTCTCTAGAAATCGAACGGTTTTGTGTATAAATCGACTAGGCCGATTTCCTTTGCTTTTCGGCCAAATGATAAGACGACACAAAGCCCAATTCTTTTGGGCTAGAGGAGAGTTTTGCCAAACGGCCCATTAGCAAGAAACTATAGGTTGGAACCCTGGGAACGAAAACGGGACGTCGGCAGCGGGAAATCTTTACGCGTTTGAGAGAGATTGAAAATTCTTGGAGAAGGGTTGAAGGACTTTAGCCGGAAAGTCAATCTTGATCATTGTTTGTGAGATTTCTTTGTCCATTGAAGTAATTGTGATTTTTGAACACGAATTTGAGTTACTTAAGAGATACATTGATCAGTTTCGAGGATTGTTTACAGATTTGAAGGTTATTGAGTTTTTATTCAAGATTCGATTTTATTTGCGATATTTCACTCAATCTTTAATTTGATTCGATTTTGAAAATGGTTGGCTAAAACCATTGTGATTCTGGGGAGAATAGTTGATGATTAAGGCTTAGATGATGATAGACTGAACTCATTTACACATTAGGACCCTAAGAGTTTAGATTTTAGTTTTGCGATAACAGGAAAATCGGGGTGTTCTTGAGTAAATCGGCCGATTTAGTGATGAACAACCCGATTTATTCTTCTGACGAACTTTAATTGAATTAATCTTTAACCAAAACTAATCCTTGCCTAAATCCCAACATTGATTAACCTTTTTAACCTCTAATTGAATGTATGAAGAGACTTCAAACTTAATTCTACATTTAATAGATTAAGGTTACAAGATTTGGGTAATAGAGAGACTCAACATCCTTTATTAAGATTTTAAATGTGCTTTCTATTGTTTACTTTGGAGAGTCATACCCTGGAGCTTTAGATAGTTAGTTTGAACATAATTCTTGTCTTTAGATCTTTCTATATTACAGCCTCAACAACCCTTATAGAAAGAATCTCTAGATTAGATATATAGGTTTCGGAACTTCACCGTACGACACCTGCCTTTGAACACAGAATCTTGGCAATATAAACTTTGTCCTTATATCTATAGAAGTGTCTTGAATCGAAAGCCGAAATTGGATACTTGAATCCTTGGAATCATTTTACCCTTATTTGATCACAAAAGCTTTTTGCATTCTCGCTAGATAATTGAAATTGAATTTACTCTCACCAAATCCCTGAGTTCGACTCTGGAATTCTTACCTCACTACAGCTGATCCGTACAGTGCGGGTTTGCTTGCTTTGAGTTCTAGATATAAATTTCAAACTTTGACGCACACACTTTTTGAGCGAACACCACGCAATGGGACAATTGTAATATCTGGAATTTTTATTCCGTTTAATTCCGAATCAAATCAGACTTCCAGTCGTTGACGGTTTCCCATTCTATCTAGTATTTCTTTCTTCACAAATTTTATCATTTTATGTAGAATTTAATTCACATAAAATGATAGAATTATATCAAACCCTAATTCTTATAATTATTTATCATTTTATGTAGAATTTAATTCACATAAAATGATAGAAATATATCAAACCCTAATTCTTATAATTAATTCTTAACGACGACTTGAGACGAGGTAATGACAAATTCCTACAAGCAGTTGACAAGGCCCAGACAAGCAGTTGACAAGGCCCAGACAAACAGTGACAAGGCCAGACAAGCAGTGACAAGGCCCGTACAAGCAATGACAAGGCCAGACAAGCAGTGACAAGGCCCAGACAAGCACTTGACAAGGCCCAGATGGCCAATATGCACGTCAGGGACCAGCTTCTACACTTGGACCGGCCCAGCACTGCCTTGCCTACGTTAGTTAGCAAGCTGGAGGAAGGCTCTCTCTCTCCATCAGAACGTAACTGTTGGATCTCGAAGAGTCTTTCGTTGATTAAGCACCGGATCTGTCACACTCCTTCACTTCGTGTCCAGATACATGCCGGGGTATACGCTGCAGATCTCGCCACACTCCTCCTCCCCTCTTCTCACGTTTCTATCCCGAGCCGCCATAGCCAAGGGTTGCTTTCCGGCTCTCCTCCGCTGATGTCTATTTCCACACCCTTCTGCACCGCTGCCGCTAACAAGAAGGACGAGAAATTGTCCAGCCTTCCCTTTCCTCTTCGTCAACCAAGCAGACCGGCGGATCTCTTGATGCATCCTCATCTCGAACGAACAACCAGAAGCCCTAGGATAAACATGTACAGCCTCCCTCCTTGCACAACTGGAGTCCTTTCTTTCCTTCTGCATCATTCTCTGTACGCAAGCAATCACGAAACCAACAGGAGGAGTCAAGCAAGCCGCAACTTCCAATGGTCGAACCCTAGAATCGAGTAAGACCCATACCTCTTTTGGTTACCTTTCCCTCCACACATATGAGCTATTAGATGCTACAAATCTGTCCTAAACTCACTCAGGTCGAGCAGGAGAAGCACTGTAAAAGGATTTACTTTTCTGAACTTCCAAAACTGTGTCCAGTACCCAACTTCGGTCTTTCAGAAGATTTCAAGTGCCATTGTTGTCAACCCAGAGCTCTGATACCATATTGTAACACCCCAAATTCTGAGACTCGGGGAGCTACTGGTTAGGACCTCACAATGGGTCCCGACCTTAGTTTGACTACAATTTAACTTGGATCTTACAACAAGGCACAAAAGTATTTAAATCATTTGGAAAACTTTAAACAATATATACATGAAGAATATGTATCAGCCTTACAAAGCAAAGATACCAAAACGACACATAAGAAGAACAAAAGACATCCCGTCCCCAACTAAATAAGTACGTGGACCCGACTGACCATTCCCTTCGGATCTCTCTACAACTGTTTTGACCTGCAAGACATCTACAAGCGGTATAAAACCGTTAGCTAACATTCTATGCATAAGTATAAAGGTAAAAGCACAAACACAAAACATACACAATCAACATGCAACACTCAATCCTTTTATTATATTTAATTAGGTGATAGGTTATTACTAATGATACTTATTTTGTGACACGAGAGATTCCCAAACCTCGCCCCTGTCCCCGTTTACCAACGCGGAATGGTACTAATGCATCTGACCGTCTACCGGATTGGGCTGGTCGCAGGGAACCTCCTAGACTCTCGCAAGAGCTAGGCAGATGATGTCACGACCCGTTATCATACACTTGGGTCAATTACGTAAATAATAAAGTCGGCCTAATCCGGTTTCGTTGTTTATCATAACTAGCAAACACCACTCATACACATTACACTCATACAAGAAAGCCAGCTAAGTAAGTCCGTGGACTTACCTGAATCAGATCTCGACTCCTAATTCGCAAATCGATCTGTACAGTAGGAATTCAATGGCCTGTCAAAGGAGGCAAGTGTGTCAGCACACTTTCTGGGTGGTTAGAAGTCTAAGACTTCTAAGATAGTCGGTCTTAATAGAACGGAATTGATTACAGTATTAATTTATGGTAAAATGACTATTTTACCCTTGGTCTCGAAACTTCCAAAAATTCCCTAATTCATGCCTAAACTCTTATTTGAGACTAAAGAGTCATATTCTAACTCCTAAAGATGAGTTTGGTTACCAACTGGCGATTTACCCATTTCCCTATTTTCGGAAAGATCGTTAAGGTCCAACTTCGGCTTCAAATATAAAATTCGAATAATCTTATAAAAATTCCAAAATAATTCCCTAGATCATCTATGATATCTCATCTACTCCTAGGAGCAAGAATTTTTTAAAACTGTTCAACCATCACTTCTACAAAAATTTCTAAAGTTGGTTACAACACTTAACAAACAACACATTGTCTTAACTTTGAAAAATCATAACTCCTAAACTACTCGCTGGATTTATCCCAAATTTTGATATGTTCTACTATAAAATCTTATCCATAATATATCCAAAATTCAGCCGCAAAGGAGATCAAAATCCTATTTAAAACTATCTCACAAAACCGAATTTCAGCACAACAGAAAAACTGCTTACGACTCAATCTTTGAAAAATCATAAATCCCAGACCGTAGCTCCGATTCCTCTAACATTTTGATATGTTATACAAACCTAGTCCACCTATATCATATAAAAAAAATCAGCTAAAAAGGATGAGGATAGGATACCGAAATCTGGTCTCAATTCGGTTGATCGACTCAATTTTACAGCTCAGAAAAAAAAACTGAACAGATGCATTCCGACAGCCACATCTAAGACCCCCATGATGTACACCTCCTGGGATAAAAATTTTCTGATTCTTTATGATCACAAAGTACCGATTGCACTTAGGGCACAACCATGACAACAACCTACAACACTATCCTTATTCTACAGCCCCACGTCTCAAAATAAAATCCACTCATCTCATTGCTGCTCAACTTCTACAGATTTCCAGCCCGAGCAAGCCGACAGTTGTCCCAACCAAAACAAATAAACCAGGCCATAAGTAAGAAGACTCACAACTTAGAAGGAGTTCGATCGAAGCTCGCTACTGGTCTCCGGATGGACGGCTAGTTTAACGACAGGACCTCCGCGGTGATGGACGATCTGGATCGCTGGGTTCAAGAGAGGTGACGGATTTGGCCCTGCTGGGTGTGCGCTAGAGGAAGGGTCATTATCGGGGTTCACCGGCATGCTTAGACTTCCCGCTCCGTCGGATGCCAAGGAGGGACGCCGGCTTGTGGATCCCGTACGGCTGCACTGGGTCGTCGGTCTTTGTTGCTGGCGTTGAGATGGACGTACCATTGACTCCCGGGGCTGTTGTTGAAAGGTCTGTCAAGATTGCTTGAATTGTTGAATGTGTGGAATGGAACTCACGATCCTTTGTTCAGTCTAGGATGGAGGCGTGGGATGTGAATAAGGAAAGACGCCGGTTGCGTTTGGAAAGAGAGTTATGATTCTCGTGGAGAGGAGGTTGTTGTCACGTGAGGGAGGTTAGGGTTTACGTGAGAGAGGGAGAGGTCATGGGCTGGCTGTAACAGCTCCTTATCGGGCCCGGATGACAGGTTTTCAAAGACCAAAACTCAGCTTCATAATGGGCCCGGAAGGCTTATTTAAAGAATAAAGAAGGTAGATTGATTCCACATATTTTATATGAGTAGAAACCTCGCATAAATTAATAAAAATATCGAAGAACTCTGTGTCATATAAAATGACGGAAAGGTCAAACCGGTCGAATTCCGGTTTGCCTCGGAAAATAAACGGATTTAAAAATTCCGGGTGTTACATCAGTACCCCCTTAAAATAAGTTTCGTCCCGAAACTTAAAAGAAGACATCATAAAGACGGAGTCCTCACAAAAGAGATAAAGCACCGGGAAGAGTCACAATCGTTCAATTTCTGATTTATCTTTGAAGAACTCGGAAGAAAAGTTTCCGGGCATTACATCAATCCCCACTAAATATTAGTATCGCCTCGAAACTTAAAATACACCAATCATAAGGTCGGCCTTCAAGGCACAACAAAGGTACAAGTCTAGGGTACCCAATCGCTACACCAAAAGTCTCGTCGTTTCCACATCTAAGTATCCCGCACATCAAGGTTACCAAAAGCACATATCACTGACTAAGCACTCAATCATGAAATGAACAAGTAGTCAAACAATATCACACATACAAGGTCAAACCCTAACTCGTTACTCCCGAGGTTACAACTATCGCTACATAGGTCTTTGAAAGGTTACGTCATTTACTATCTCGATATCTTAGGTAGCCTTATCAGCTTTTCCTAAAACCACTTAATCTTAAATCTTTTCAGGTACTTACATCACAAGCGTCTGCCACCACGATCTAGAGTGGTTACCGGATATCTCACCGGTATCATCCGGCTCAACTGTCTGCTCCTCTAATATGATCACCTAACTCATGTCTGGTAGGTATTTCTCCAACTGAAAATCTCAAACTCAGTTCTCAAACTTAGTCTCTGTGGAAAACTGAAGCTGCACTCTCCAATAGGGTGAGGAGTACTAGTCCATCAGTCACTTTTAAACCGCTTTAAAACTTCTAATGGTTGCCTTACACAACTCACTTCCAGATCCTTTGATGACCCTACAGAAAATAATCTATTCAACTTCCTTCCCTTCGTTATGACCACTTGCTTCCGGCCTTCTAAAAAGGTTCTGACTACACACTCCGGATAGCGGTCTTGAACATCCACCACACTTACCAAGTGCCCAATGCTCTTCGTATCACGACCCACTTGGTCTTGTCTTTTAATATTACTCGGTCATCTTATTCCTCAGGTAAGGAATCATCACCTTTACCCTTTTCAAGTCACTCGAGACAACTAAAAATCAAATCTATTGGTCATCCTCTTTGTTCGCTTGGCATTATTATATTATTTATAGATCTCTAAATCATCCTTAGCTCTAACCTAGGCTTTCAACGCATTTCCCAAGATCTTAAGTGACATTAAAATATGTCCGGAATGACGGTATTAGACACAAAGTGATCTTATATCACCGTTATTTGATCATAAATACTCGATAAACGCTAACACACCATCAACATTGGACTCTTGTATCCTCTACTTTTATCGGACTAATAATATCCATCTAACTCAAAACGCAACTAGGCTCTGTTCCGACATAACATTACACATAAAATCTACTCCGAGATTATGCTTTCCTTAAGCACGGTTACTAGGTTGCAAGTATGCTCTTGTCGCTTCTCTATCTTATGTATCTTCGACTCAGGATGGTAGTTACTCGCTTTGAGCCTTCTAGTGCAGGCCATGCACAATACTTTTATTACATCGTTAATTCTTCTCTCAATCCATCAAGAAAACTCACTCTAGCATAGTCCGTTACATATTGGATTCCGAACTCGTTATCTGACCACATCTGACAAGCCGTCCTTATTCACTTGAATCCATATTAGGGTACTAATCTCCTTCTATAAACTCTTACATGCACATACTTTCCTTTCTACCTTGATGGTGATACAACTTCCGTACAATATTTTCAGTCACTCCGCGTAACCTATCTCACGTTCCTTCCAACTAGAATACATTTCCCAACTATCACCATCTTAAACTCGACACGACATCCATCAGTACCCTTGAGCTTCTTGTTTGTGGGTTAGGACCCACCACACTTCCGCTGCGCTACTCTAATTCTCCTGTTGTCACTTATTAATCCTAAGGACCTTTTCTGTAAGTACAAAATGATTGACCTCAAAACTCTTTCTCCCAATTACACCATGAGTCGTATACGGATGAAGTACCAAGTACCTTCTTTACTTGCCTTAAGAAAATAAAACAACGATTGAAAAACAACGATTGAAAAACAACTTCTTCCGCTTACTTTCTTAATTCTTCTACCACGGATCCAAACTCTCTGAATTGACCGGAGTTTGATCTTAACTGGCCAAGAGGTAACCCTTAAAACGTTTCTCTTTATACCTTTAATTTATCCAAGAAGGTTGTAGTTGCCTACTTGAGGGAATCCTCTAAGACGTCGGTAAAGCTACTCCATAGATCCACAGTCACAAATATCTCTTCTTAACGGCACATAACTCGTCAATAGCCAACAATACTTGCACGTTCTTGGTTGACATCGGTCAGTCTATAACTGACTTATCTCAATCTCATATCTCTACTGGTATTAAACTTTTGGTGCACATCACCTACTAGATTAATACTTTTATCCTTCTTTAGTTCGTCTTATCTTTCACTCTTCTTCTTCCTTTGGGACAACTTTCTTTCTCAATTCTCACTGTGCCATTCGACTGACGTTAAAAGTTGCTCCTAATACTCCACGATAGATGGTAAGCATCTTGTAGTTCCGATGACTTTTAATTACTTCCCAATTGTAGTCCCTTTACAGAGACCGTCTATGTTGATGACCTATGTTCTGTTATAAATGGGGTTACCTTGGACTCTTTAGTCCACCACACAATTCTCACAAGCACAGGTTCCTTAATCGGCGTTGTTTGTAATATGTCCTTCTAAATCTCTATTGACTATGTTACCGGGCTTCGATCCTTTCGATACTGGCGTTGTGATTCTTCCTAGAATTCTTATCTTGAAAGAAGACAAAACGTCTCCCCGCTTGTGAAGTCTATCTTTCGCTCTTACATTAAGTTGTAAGTCTCCAGTCCATGTTAATTGTGATCTGTCAAAATTTCCTTAGCTAGTAGGTAAACAGTTGCTCACAATAATCCTTTTATACTTCTTTAGTTCGTTCTACCTTCCACCCTTCGGCTTCTTATAGCTAACTCCATTTCTCTAGTCCGATTGTGTCATTCATCTGGCATAAATAGTCGTTTCAAGTTTCCACGATAGCTTGCAACCGTCTTTGAAATTATTATGGCCGAAATGATCATCCACTTCCAGACCTTTTGCATGGACAATCTGTGTTTGTGGCTTAGGTCCCGTGATAATTCGGGTTACCCTGGACTCTCGAGTCTAGCAAGGTTGTTCTCCCAAACAGATTTCTTCACTAGTGTTGGTGGTAATATCGCCTTCATGAAACTCCGTTGACCCTGCTACAGGCTTCCATTCTTTGGATATTGGCGTCGCGGTTTCTTTCAAACTTCTTATATCTCTGAGGAGGTCGAAACCTCCCCACGCTGGTGGGGTCTGCCTTTTCGCTTTTACACTCAATTGTAGGTCTTCATTCCGTGCACCTTAGATTCTCATACCCCGATTGACACTCTGTCTCTTCTGGTTTCTTATGCCCATAATGGTCTATGGGGCATCCGTTCCGCTTGTAATGTCCTTGATTCCGCAATCTTGGTTGTACTCAATTCTACTTGGTACTTGCTCCAATATTGTTATCTCTAATCTGCACTCTTGTCGTCTCTTTCATGGTTCTTCTAATTCATCTCTCAGCTTCATATAACCAAGTCCCTTGTATGACCTTCTATTTCTTCTATCTGAGTTGACTCGGGAATTCTTCCTCATTTGATTGTACCTATGGTCAAAATTATCTCCACATCTTTACTTCTTCGCCTATTAGTTCTTTGGATGGTTAACAAGGGTTACTAGGACGCCCACCCGAGTATAATACTTGATCCAAGGTCCGAGTCCTTCGTCTCGTGTTGAAAACTCTTCAAGTCTGCTACCGATTTATCATGAGGCGATAATCGCTTCATGATATCATAACTAAAGGGTATAATATATCCTTTAGGATACTAACATACTACACTTATACATATATATAACATAAATTAATACTCATCATAGTGAGTCTATATGCTAACTCATATCGATCTAAGTTGTAGAGATCCACGGAGAGCAATGGTGGTCCAACGTACTACTAACCCAACAACCCGACTATGCTCGTGTAAAAAAATTAATCCGTTTTGAAAATTTTAGACCCCTTTCGGGTTCTAGTTATTTTATACAATCGGTCTTTCAGAAGATTTCAAGTGCCATTGTTGTCAACCCAGAGCTCTGATACCATATTGTAACACCCCAAATTCTGAGACTCGGGGAGCTACTGGTTAGGACCTCACAATGGGTCCCGACCTTAGTTTGACTACAATTTAACTTGGATCTTACAACAAGGCACAAAAGTATTTAAATCATTTGGAAAACTTTAAACAATATATACATGAAGAATATGTATCAGCCTTACAAAGCAAAGATACCAAAACGACACATAAGAAGAACAAAAGACATCCCGTCCCCAACTAAATAAGTACGTGGACCCGACTGACCATTCCCTTCGGATCTCTCTACAACTGTTTTGACCTGCAAGACATCTACAAGCGGTATAAAACCGTTAGCTAACATTCTATGCATAAGTATAAAGGTAAAAGCACAAACACAAAACATACACAATCAACATGCAACACTCAATCCTTTTATTATATTTAATTAGGTGATAGGTTATTACTAATGATACTTATTTTGTGACACGAGAGATTCCCAAACCTCGCCCCTGTCCCCGTTTACCAACGCGGAATGGTACTAATGCATCTGACCGTCTACCGGATTGGGCTGGTCGCAGGGAACCTCCTAGACTCTCGCAAGAGCTAGGCAGATGATGTCACGACCCGTTATCATACACTTGGGTCAATTACGTAAATAATAAAGTCGGCCTAATCCGGTTTCGTTGTTTATCATAACTAGCAAACACCACTCATACACATTACACTCATACAAGAGGTTAGGCATGAATTAGGGAATTTTAGAAGTTATAATATGACTCTTGGGTAAATTGTCAGTTTGTATCCAAACTCATCTTTAGGAGTTATAATATGACTCTTTAGTCTCAAATAAGAGGTTAGGCATGAATTAGGGAATTTTAGAAGTTTGGAGATCAAGGGTAAAGTAGTCATTTTACCATAAATTAATATTGTAATCAATTCCGTTCTACTAAGACCTACTATCTTAGATGTAACACCCCAAATTCTGAGACTCGGGGAGCTACTGGTTAGGACCTCACAATGGGTCCAGACCTTAGTTTGACAACAATTTAACTTGGATCTTACAACAAGGCACAAAAGTATTTAAATCATTTGGAAAACTTTAAACAATATATACATGAAGAATATGTATCAGCCTTACAAAGCAAAGATACCAAAACGACACATAAGAAGAACAAAAGACATCCCGTCCCCAACTAAATAAGTACGTGGACCCGGCTGACCATTCCCTTCGGATCTCTCTACAACTGTTTTGACCTGCAAGACATCTACAAGCGGTATAAAACCGTTAGCTAACATTCTATGCATAAGTATAAAGGTAAAAGCACAAACACAAAACATACACAATCAACATGCAACACTCAATCCTTTTATTATATTTAATTAGGTGATAGGTTATTACTAATGATACTTATTTTGTGACACGAGAGATTCCCAAACCTCGCCCCTGTCCCCATTTACCAACGCGGAATGGTACTAATGCATCTGACCGTCTACCGGATTGGGCTGGTCGCAGGGAACCTCCTAGACTCTCGCAAGAGCTAGGCAGATGATGTCACGACCCGTTATCATACACTTGGGTCAATTACGTAAATAATAAAGTCGGCCTAATCCGGTTTCGTTGTTTATCATAACTAGCAAACACCACTCATACACATTACACTCATACAAGAAAGCCAGCTAAGTAAGTCCGTGGACTTACCTGAATCAGATCTCGACTCCTAATTCGCAAATCGATCTGTACAGTAGGAATTCAATGGCCTGTCAAAGGAGGCAAGTGTGTCAGTACACTTTCTGGGTGGTTAGAAGTCTAAGACTTCTAAGATAGTCGGTCTTAATAGACTGGAATTGATTACAGTATTAATTTATGGTAAAATGACTATTTTACCCTTGGTCTCGAAACTTCCAAAAATTCCCTAATTCATGCCTAAACTCTTATTTGAGACTAAAGAGTCATATTCTAACTCCTAAAGATGAGTTTGGTTACCAACTGGCGATTTACCCATTTCCCTATTTTCGGAAAGATCGTTAAGGTCCAACTTCGGCTTCAAATATAAATTTCGAATAATCTTATAAAAATTCCAAAATAATTCCCTAGATCATCTATGATATCTCATCTACTCCTAGGAGCAAGAATTTTTTAAAACTGTTCAACCATCACTTCTACAAAAATTTCTAAAGTTGGTTACAACACTTAACAAACAACACATTGTCTTAACTTTGAAAAATCATAACTCCTAAACTACTCGCTGGATTTATCCCAAATTTTGATATGTTCTACTATAAAATCTTATCCATAATATATCCAAAATTCAGCCGCAAAGGAGATCAAAATCCTATTTAAAACTATCTCACAAAACCGAATTTCAGCACAACAGAAAAACTGCTTACGACTCAATCTTTGAAAAATCATAAATCCCAGACCGTAGCTCCGATTCCTCTAACATTTTGATATGTTATACAAACCTAGTCCACCTATATCATATAAAAAAAATCAGCTAAAAAGGATGAGGATAGGATACCGAAATCTGGTCTCAATTCGGTTGATCGACTCAATTTTACAGCTCAGAAAAAAAAAACTGAACAGATGCATTCCGACAGCCACATCTAAGACCCCCATGATGTACACCTCCTGGGATAAAAATTTTCTGATTCTTTATGATCACAAAGTACCGATTGCACTTAGGGCACAACCATGACAACAACCTACAACACTATCCTTATTCTACAGCCACACGTCTCAAAATAAAATCCACTCATCTCATTGCTGCTCAACTTCTATAGATTTCCAGCCCGAGCAAGCCGACAGTTGTCCCAACCAAAACAAATAAACCAGGCCATAAGTAAGAAGACTCACAACTTAGAAGGAGTTCGATCGAAGCTCGCTACTGGTCTCCGGATGGAAGGCTAGTTTAACGACAGGACCTCCGCAGTGATGGACGATCTGGATCGCTGGGTTCAAGAGAGGTGACGGATTTGGCCCTGCTGGGTGTGCGCTAGAGGAAGGGTCGTTATCGGGGTTCACCGGCATGCTTAGACTTCCCGCTCCGTCGGATGCCAAGGAGGGACGCCGGCTTGTGGATCCCGTACGGCTGCACTGGGTCGTCGGTCTGTGTTGCTGGCGTTGAGATGGACGTACCACTGACTCCCGGGGCTGTTGTTGAAAGGTCTGTCAAGATTGCTTGAATTGTTGAATGTGTGGAATGGAACTCACGATCCTTTGTTCAGTCTAGGATGGAGGCGTGGGATGTGAATAAGGAAAGACGCCGGTTGCGTTTGGAAAGAGAGTTATGATTCTCATGGAGAGGAGGTTGTTGTCACGTGAGGGAGGTTAGGGTTTACGTGAGAGAGGGAGAGGTCATGGGCTGGCTGTAACAGCTCCTTATCGGGCCCGGATGACAGGTTTTCAAAGACCAAAACTCAGCTTCATAATGGGCCCGGAAGGCTTATTTAAAAAATAAAGAGGGTAGATTGATTCCACATATTTTATATGAGTAGAAACCTCGCATAAATTAATAAAAATATCGAAGAACTCTGTGTCATATAAAATGACGGAAAGGTCAAACCGGTCGAATTCCGGTTTGCCTCGGAAAATAAACGGATTTAAAAATTCCAGGTGTTACATTAGAAGTCTTAGACTTCTAATCACCTAGAAAGTGTGCTGACACACTTACCTCCTTTGACAGGCCACTGAATTCCTACTGTACAGATCGATTTGCGAATTAGAAAGTCGAGATCTGATTCTAGTAAGTCCACGGACTTACTTAGCTGGCTTCTTGTATGAGTGTAATGTGTATGAGTGTGTTTGTTAGTTATAATAAATAATGAAACCGGATTAGGCCGGCTTTATTATTTACATAACTGACCCAAGTGTATGATAAGAAATTCTTTCTCCTATGAGTAGATTGGATATCATAGATGATCTAGATAATTATTTCGGAATTTTGATAAGTTTATTCGAATTTCTTATTTGATGCCGAAGTTGGACCTTAACGATCTTCCCGAAAATAAGAAAATGGGTACATTGCCAGTTTGTAACCAAACTCATCTTTAGGAGTTAGAATATGACTCTTTAGTCTCAATTAAGAGTTTAGGCATGAATTATGGAATTTTTAGAAGTTTTGGGATCAAGGTTACAATAATCATTTTACCATAAATTGGTATTGTATTAAATTCTGTTGTAATAGGATCTTCTACCTTAGAAGTCTTAGACTTCTAATTACCTAGAAAGTGTGCTGACACACTTGCCTCCTTTGACAGGCAACCGAGTTATACACTTAGCTGGCTTCTTGTATGAGTGTAATGTGTATGAGTGGTGTTTGTTAGTTATGATAAACAACGAAACCGGATTAGGCCGACTTTATTATTTATGTACTTGACCCAAGTGTATGATAACGGGTCGTGACATCATCTGCCTAGCTCTTGCGAGAGTCTAGGAGGTTCCCTGCGACCAGCCCAGTCCGGTAGACGGTCAGATGCATTAGTACCATTCCGCGTTGGTAAACGGGGACAGGGGCGAGGTTTGGGAATCCCTCGTGTCACAAAATAAGTATCATTAGTAATGACATATCACCTAATTAAAAGATAATAATAAGGATTGAGTGTTGCATGTTGATTGTGTATGTTGTGTGTTTGTGCTTTTACCTTTATACTTATGCATAGAATGTTAGCTAACGGTTTTATCCGTGTTGTAGATTTGTAGAGATAGACAGATGCAGAGAGATCCGGAACGGATGGTCAGCCGGGTCCACGTATTCATTAGATGGGGACAGGGGATCTCTCATACGACATTCATACATTAAAAATAATATGTTTTAAAAAAAAAATTTTAAATACATTTGTGCCTTGTTGTAAGATCCAAGTAAAATAGTTGTCAAACTAAGGTTGGGACCCATTGTGAGGTCCTAACAGTAGCTCCCCGAGTTCTTAGAATTTGGGGTGTTACAACAATCAATAAAATATAGGTCAGTATAAACGACATCTCATGTTATCATAGCAAACATATAACGGACATTCCACTCCTGCAAACACCCAATATAGGGATGGTTGCTAAGTAAGTCCTACGGACTTACCTCAACCTCATACAAAGCTCAACCACAACTCGATCACCTCAACACTAGAGGGACAACACAACCTATAGACAAGGCATAAAGAGATATATCAACCTTTTATCAACACAAGGGTCACACCTAGACCCAAAGGGATCCATAGGATCATCCTCAACCTAACCTCACAACCTAATAAACCTCAAAGGCCATACAAGGCATATATCGATCATAACCTCATCAAAACACATCCTCACACATCTAGATGTAACAATGTTTTTTGTATGAGTACTAATCAAGTTTCAGGAACTAAGCTAAAGTGTCTCAAAGCCTTGACTGATGATCCAAGGCTTTGACATAGAAGACCTGGTCACGTAAGCATGCACACAATGCAGAAGCTATTTTCAAAGGATTTGGTATGTGGTTTGCCAAACCTAAATTTCAAGGTAGATAAACTATTTAAAGCTTGCACACAAGGTAAACAAACAAGAGGTTCATTCAAACCAAAGAAGGTTGTAAGTTCTTTTCGACCCATTGAACTTTTACATATGGATCTTTGTGGTCATATGCGTGTCAAATTTCCCAAAGGTAAACAGTACATCCTTGTAATTATGGATGGTTTGTCTCGCTTTACATGGATATCTTTTATACGGGAAAAATCTGAAGCATTGTTTGAGTTTTCAAAATTGTGTTAGGAGTTGCAAACTTTGAAAAATCTACCAATCGTTTCTATAAGAAGTGATCATGGTAGAGAATTTGATCAACTAAAGTTTGATTTGTTTTGTGCAAAATATGGTATTTCACACAACTTTTTAGCTCCTAGAACTCCTCAACAAAATGGGGTTGTGGAACGTAAGAACCGCAGCTTAGAGGATGTGTCTAAGACTATGCTTTTAGAAACAGTTTGCCAAAAAGTTTTTGGCGTGAAGCAGTAAACACTACTAACTATATCTTGAATAGATGTTTACTCTACCCTATTTTGAAAAAGACTCCTTATGAACTCTTGAAAGGTAGAAAACCTAATATTTCCTATTTTAAACCCTTTGGATGTACATGCTTTGTCCATAACAATGGCAAACCTTGGTAAATTTGATGCACATAGTGACAAAGCAGTATTCATTGGATATGCTTCAAAAAGAAAAGCTTATCGTGTTTATAATAAGCGTACCAAAATTGCTGAGGAAAGTATTCATGCCATATTTGATTAAAGCAATGATGGTACTTTGATTGAAGTTTTGCACATCTTAATCTGAATCAACGTGAAGATCACAATTTTGATGAAGAGGAAGATCCTAAGGCTCAAGAAAAGAATATGCAAGAGAAGATTCAAGATACCGGAGAAAACTCTCATGACCTTGAAACACATCTTCAAGACCTTGAAACAAAAAACTGCAATGTCAGAACTCCATTTAAGGCCTTGAAACCCAACTTCAAGGCCTTGATTAAGGATCCAAGGGCAACACTCCAACGGTACCTAAATCCAGTCAAGCATATGAGCCTCAATCTTCGGGACTTGTTCCGTCTTACAAACTAAGGAAGTTTCAACATTTTTCATACCATCCACAAGAGTATATGATCTCAGATCCAAACGCAGGAGTTCAAACTCGATCCAAAGTGAACAACCTATGTGCGTTCTCAGTATTTGTGTCTCTTATTGAGCCCAAGAATTATGCTCAAGCTCTTCAAGAACCCGATTGGATCATAGCCATGCAAAATGAGCTAAATGAATTTGAGAGAATCAAGGTTTAGAATCTTACAACAATATCAAAGCATCAATCTGTCATTGACACAAAATGGGTTTTTTGAAACAAGTTGAATGAAAACGGTAAAGTCATTCGAAATAAAGCACGACTTGTAGCTCAAGGCTACAACCAAGAGGAAGGTATTGATTATGAGGAGACTTTTGCTCAGATTGCCAGGTTAGAAGCCATTCGTATGCTACTTGCGTTTGCATCTTTCATGAGCATAAAGTTATTTCAAATGGATGTAAAATATGCTTTTCTAAACGGCTTCTTAGAAGAAGAAGTCTACGTTGCTCAACTACCTGGTTTTGAAAATGATGAATTTCCAGATCATGTTTTTAAATTGGACAAGGCTCTTTACGGTCTTAAGCAAGCTCCTCGAGCTTGGTAAGAAAGATTGTCCAAGTATCTCCTTGAAAACAATTTCAAAAGAGGTTTGATTGACAAAACTTTATTTATCAAAACCAGAGGTAACGATATTCTAGTAGTACAAATCTATGTTGATTTATTCGGTGCTACTAATGATTCCCTATGAAAGGAATTTTAAGATATTATGTGCAAAGAATTCAAAATGAGCCTAATGAAAGAGTTAAATTTCTTTCTTGGACTTCAAGTTACACAAGCAAAGAAAGGAAATTTTCTAAATCAAAGCATTATACCAAGGACTTGCTTAAAAAGTATAAGATGGATCAATCCAAGGTCACAGAAACTCCTATGAGTTCTACACATTCGCTTGACCATAACAAAGATGGTACAAGTGTTGTACAAAAGGAGTATCGAGGTATGATCGGTTCTTTGTTATATCTAACCGCTAGTCGACCTGACATTATGTTTAGCGTGTACATGTGTGCAAGATTTCAAGCTGATTCTAAAGAGACACACTTGATAGCTGTGAAAAGGATATTTCGGTATCTCAATGGCACTAAGGATTTAGGTTATGGTACCTACGTCAAAGCTCGTTTGACCTAGTCGGCTATTCAGATGCAGACTTTGCAAGTTATAAGGTCGATAGTAAAAGCACTTCTGGATCTTGCCAATTCTTAGGGGCATCGCTAATTTGTTGGCACTCCAAGAAGCAAAACTTTGTCGCCCTATCTACAGCTGAAGCTGAAAACATAGCTGCGGGAGCCTGTTGTGCACAAATTCCATGGATAGCTCAACAACTTCGTGATCTTGGCTTTGATTTAAAAGGTATCCCGTTTAAATGTGATAATACTAGTGCTATCTCGATTACAAAAAATCCCGTGCAACATTTAAGAACAAAACATATCGATGTAAGGCATCACTTCATACGTGATCATGTTGAGAAAGGTGATGTTTCGATTTCTTTTATATCAACTAACTTGCAGCTTGCAGATACCTTTACTAAGCCTCTACCTCCAGAATAATTCAATTTCATTCGATAAGAGCTTGGTATGTTAAACAAGGAAGCATTAACATAGGGGGAGTAAATCGTTCTATTTTCTCCTTCGTATGCAGCCCACTTTTTGTTTTCAAGAGCCTTGAAAAATTCAATTTAAGGGCCTTGAAACGAAAATCAAGGGCAAAATTGAAATTCACGAATCAGTTTAGGGATCAATATCTTATAGATATTTTTTATTCCTAAATTATTTTAAAGAAGGATTTTTAAAATGATTTAAAAAACCTCTTTTAATTTCGGGTTCAAAGTTTTGAAAAAGAGTTGTTCAGATTTTATTGGAAACCATCTTGGATTTTCAAGGACTTGATTTTCTCAAGATCTTGTTTAAATCTAAAATTGTTTTCTTTTCTTTTTAAAGGCGAAATATCTTCTGTCCTCCTTATTCCACTTTCTTTTATAGAAACCCTTTTCAAAACCCTTGATTTCTCTCACACAAAATCATCTATGGCTCCTAAAAGCAAGAAATCTGCTCCTCATCCAGCTTCATCTTCTAAAAAGGAATCAGCTCATATTTTCTCAGCCATAGATGGAGAGCAACCTTTTGAAGATTTTGAAATTTGACAAACGACTGGTCTTCCAACATCCTTGTTCGTAAATTTTCAAGCTACGGGATCTTGACTTGATGGATTTCACAATCGCCCTCTCTGTATGTGTGATGTGATGGACATTGCATTTCTGGAAACTCTTCAGATCCCCTGTATTGCAATGCTTAAACACTCTACAGTCTGGCAGATCTTAAACCCTGGAGACTTTGCCTTTCCAAGGCTAACAAGATTGTTTTATGTCAACCTTATCATAAAACGGGACAAAGGAATTCTCACCCTTGAATCATCTATAAAAGGTAACCAAATTCTTCTCACTTCTACTATTTTATGTGAGGTTTTAGGAATCCCTACAGATCCTTCATTCACACATCCCTCCCGATCAGAGAGTGTTCGTATTGCTAAAGAGAAATAAAAACTCCACCTTGATTATAAAGGTTTACAGGTGTTGATGATGGAAGATTTAAACACAAATGTAGTAGCTTGATACACTAACAATGTATTGTTTGTATTCTCGAGATGCTTGGTTGGTTTGGATTAAGTGCAGGTTTTGTCGAAGATTTCAAAGGCCTTGAAATGGATTTGAAGGGCACAAAGAAGACAAGGTTGCACAAAGAAAGGTTCCCAAAGGCCTTGAAGTAGATTTCAAGTGAACAAGGAAGTTAAGGCCGCACGGTACAAGAATTCAAATTTCTAAGAAGATCTTCTAGGAAAGATTTGCTCAACAAGAAGGTTTGATCAAGCGAAGATTTCTGCCAACCGAATGTTAGATATCTTTTCAAAGATCCTCAACTGAAAAGCATAGAGATTCTCTCTCCTTCGGGTTACATTATTGTTCAACAAAAACGAGAAGATTAAGGAGCTGAGAGATCAACGTGTTCTCAGGAGATGAAGAACTACAACGTCTATTTCATCTCAAACAGGAAGCGATCTTCATGGAGAAGAAGAATAATCTTCGAACGGTCATCTCTTCAACGGCTAGAAGACCTCTCCATAGAAGACTATAAATGATGATGGATTTTGAAGAACAAAGGACACAAGCCTGCACAGAAACATCCATAGTCTTCATGCGATCCAAAGTTACCTTCATTCGATAAATAGTTTTTCTTTCTCTCTTTCTAAAACGCTTTATCTCCTAGAGAGAGATAAAATTCGAGAGCTCCATTGGCATATCTAAAGAGTGTTATACTTGAGTGTGTGTTACTCTGTGAAGTAAGTAGGCTATTATAGCAAAGTGAAGAGTTGGAGCAAGATCGTAGCGCTGGCTACAGTGAGAGAAGAAGGGGATTTTTCTAGTTTGTATCTAGGACTCTTTGAAGCTAATAATAGATAGTTAGATCCTAAGGCTATACCCTGGGACGGAGAGTAGGCTATTTAGAGCCGAACTTCGTAAAAATATCCTTGTGTCGATCTTTTACATTCCACACCATATCTTGTTTATTGTGACTAAATTTGTCTTGCATGAGTTCAAAGTCAAGGCCCTTGAAAGTAGTTTCAAATCCTTTGAAATCAAAGTTTCACAACAAACTGAGATTGACATCAAGGCTCTTGAAATTGATTTCAAGGCCTTGAGATTAGTTTTGCGAAAAGTTCCCGTACTCTATTCAACCCCCCCCTTCTAGAGTATCTTTTAACCTTTTATTTCACCTACTAGTTCTTCAGTTGGTATCAAAGCTAGACTCACGTATATTGATTTAACCAATAGTGAGACTAATCATGAATCATGTAGGTGATAGAGGATTTGCTCAAGGAAGATCCTCATCTCGACCACCACTCTTCTATGGCAACAACTTTGCTCATTGGAGAGCACTCATGCGTATGTTCATTATTGATCAAGACACGGAACTATGGAGCATTGTTCAGAATGG
This sequence comes from Fagopyrum homotropicum, assembly GCA_033239125.1. Taxonomy (NCBI): domain Eukaryota; kingdom Viridiplantae; phylum Streptophyta; class Magnoliopsida; order Caryophyllales; family Polygonaceae; genus Fagopyrum; species Fagopyrum homotropicum. Next base: position 51,834,392 of record BSWB01000005.1, read on the forward strand.
CCCCAAAGTCCCAACTACAACAGTTAAAGGTGTTCAGGTCCCAAAGAAAGAAGCTGACTTTACACAAGTTGACCTGGACAGTGTGTCAAAGAACTACAAAGCAATGAACCTACTAAACTGCGGATTAGATGCAAATGAATTCAACCGCATCTCATCATGCAAGAGTGCAAAGGAAATATGGGACAAACTCGTTATCACTTACGAAGGAACAAGTCAAGTCAAGGAAACAAAGATTATCAACTTCCTCTGACAATACAAGCTATTCAAGATGAATCCAAATGAAACAGTCAAGGAAATGTTCACAAGATTCACTGAGATCGTGAACAATTTGGATTCACTAGGAAAGATCTTCACAAATGAAGAGAAAGTTAGGAAGGTTCTAAGGAGCTTACCTAAAGCTAAGTGGGGACCAAAGATGATTGCCATCGAAGAAGCTCAGAATCTCTCAACTCTTCCTCTTGATGACCTCCTTGGAAAACTCATCACACATGAAATTGGTTCTTGGTGAAGAAGATGGAGAGCTCCCATCCAACTCCAAGAATTTGGCATTAAAATCAAGAAATGATGAATTACCATCAGATGAGGAAGATAGTGATGATGATGATGATGATGAAACAATCTGCTAACAATAGAGAATATCCACGAACACCAAAAACCCGAGGTAAGTTCTCTAAGTCTAACAAGAAAACTAGAGTACTGACTTGTTTTAAATGTGGTGAAACAGATCATCTTGTGAAGGATTGTCCACAAAAGAAGAAGACCAACTTCAAGAAAAATGATCGAAAGAAGAAAGCTATGTTACCTTCATGGAGTGTTTCAGAATCATCAAATGAATGAGAAGACGAAAAAGAACAAGCAAACTTGTGTCTCATGGCCGATCATGAAGAAGATTCAAATCTATATGTTGGCAATATGGTAAGTACAATTATGTCTCAACCTGAATCTGATCTGCAACAATTTCTTAAAGATATTATCATATGTGACAAGGAACATAGAATAAGGATAAATTCTTTAAAAGAAAAGTTTCTTGAACAAGAAAATCAACTAAGTGAAATGTCTCTGGAGATTGAAAATCTTAACACAGAAAAAGTGGACCTTGATGACATTATCAAGGCCTTGGAATCAGAAAACATGATTCTCAAGGACAACCTCTCCTCTCTTCATCGAAACAATATCGATCTAGAGAAAGAGAAAGTTGATCTAACTTTGATGTGTCAAGACCAGAAGGCTGCACTTGTTAAGTTTACTCGTTCAAAAGCTGAAAACTCCACCTTGATTAAAATGGTTTATAGGTGTTGATGATGAAAGACTTCACACAAATGTAGTAGTTGGATATACTAACAATGTATTGATTATATTTCTAGATATTTGGTTGGTTTGAATTCAGTGCAGGTTTCATCTAAATATCAAGGGCCTTGAAGTTGGATTCAATGACAAAGGAAGATAACAAGTTCAAAAGGACAAAATCAAGGGCCTTGGAATTATATATGCACGGAACAAGGATTCAAAATGAGTTGAAGATTTTATTGGAAGATTCTGTAACGGAAAGATCTCATCAACCAAACATCTTATCAACCGAAGGAAGATCTTATTAAACGAAGGAAGACCAATTAAGGAGTTAAGGACTCGACGTGTTCCCAAGAACTAAAGACTTGCAACGTCTACCTTATCTCGAAACAAGAAACGATCTTCATGGAAAAGAAGATTCATCTTCAAGCTCACACAAGAAAATCTCTTTACATCTTCTAGCAACTCAATCATCTTCATTTGTTGTTTTTCTTTCTCTCATTCACACAAAAGCTTTATCCCCTTAGAGAGAGAAAACACTAGAGCTCCATTGGAAGATCTAAATAGTGTTATACTAGAGTGTGTGTTACTCTGCGAAGTAACTAGGCTATTATAGCTAGGTTAAGAGTTGGAGCTAGATCGTAGCATTGGCTACATTGAGAGAAGAAGGGGATTTCTTCTAGTTTGTATCTAAGACTCTTTGAAGCTGATAATAGATAGTTAGATCCTACGGATATACCTTGGGACGGAGAGTACGCTATTTAGAGCCGAACTTCGTAAACATATCCCCGTGTCAATCTTTTCAATTCCACACCATATATACTTTATTGTGACTAACATTGTTTTGCAGGAGCAAGAAGTCAAGACCCTTGAAAAGAATTTCAAAGCCTTGAAATCAATGTTTCACGAGAAGCACAGATGTACATCAAGGTCCTTGAAAGGAGTTTCAAGGCCTTGAGACTTGTTTTGCGAAAAGTTCCCATACTCTATTCAACCCCCGTTCTAGAGTATCATTTAACTTATTTATTTCACCTACCGGTTCTTCAAAAGCTAATCTTGAGAGAATGATGGGTGAACAACAGTCCTCCCTTAACAAAAATTGTATAGGCTATCATAGGAGCTTTCCTAGAAAACCTACTACCACTTTTGTCAAAGCCAAAGGAACTATTTATATGCCTACTTGCTTTTACTGTTGTAAAAAGGGTCATGTTAAATCTACATGTCCTTATAGAAGAAATGATCCTTATATTAATAGAAACACCTATCCTTTATGTTTAAGGATACAAATCTGGGTTGCTAAAGGTACTAGACTACCAAACATGATCGAACCTGAATATGGACCAAAATATGCCATTTGGTCGACCCGGAAAGGTTGATGTTTGTTGTTTTGCACGATATCACCAAGGTAAAGGAGCATAAATGGATATTAGATAGTGGTTGCCCAAGACACATGAGTGGAAAAAGCTCTTTATTCTCATATTTAAAGAAGCAATCATCTGGAACCATGACGCTTGGTGATAAATGAAAGTGTGACATTATTGGCATTGGTAAAATATGTTATAATTCATCTAACTTTATTGATGATGTTTATTTTGTTGACGGTTTAAAGAATAATCTTCTTAGGTATTTCTCAAATATGTGATAAAGGCAACAAAGTTTTATTTGATTAAGAAGAATGTGAGGTTCAAGACAAAAAGACGGGTGAAGTTGTGCTTACTGCTCCTAGATGTAACAATGTTTATTCCATGAGTACTAACCAAGTTTCAGGAACTAAGGGAAAATGTCTAAAGGCCTTGACTGATGATCCAAGGTTTTGGCATATAAGACTTGATCACGTAAGAATGCACACAATGCAGAAGCTACTTACAAAGGATTTGGTACGTGGTTTGCCAAACCTAAATTTCAAGGTAGATAAACTATGTCAGGATTGTACACAAGGTAAACAAACAAGAGGTTCATTCAAACCTAAGAAAGTTGTAAGTTCTTCTCAACCTATCAAACTATTACATATGGATATCTGTGGACCTATGCGTGTCAAATCTCCCAAAGGCAAGCAGTATATCCTTGTTATTATGGATGATTTCTCTCGTTTCTATAAGAAGTGATCATGGTAGAGAATTTGATCAACTAAAATTTGATTTGTTTTGTGCAAAATATGGTATTTCACATAACTTTTTTGCTCCTAGAACTCCTCAATAAAACGGAGTTGTGAAACGTCAGAATCGCACTCTTGAGGATATGTCTAGGACGATGCTTTTAGAAAACAATTTGCCAAAAAGTTTTTGGGCTGAAGCAGTAAACACTATAAATTATATTTTGAATAGATGTTTAATTTGCCCTATCTTGCAAAATACTCCTTATGAACTCTTTAAAGGAAGGAAACCAAATATTTCATATATCAAACCCTTTGGATGTACTTGTTTTGTTCATAACAATGGTAAAGATAAACTTGGGAAATTTTATGCACGTAGTGATGAAGCAATATTCATTGGATATACTTCAAGTAGCAAAGCTTATCGAGTCTATAACAAACGTAACAAAATTGTTGAGGAAAGCATTCATATTATTTTTAATAAGCAATGATGGTACTTTGAGCGAGAGTTTTGCAAATCTAAATCTGAATCAACGAGAAGAACATAATTCGGATTAAGAGGAAGATCCTAAAGATCAAGAAAAGAATATGCAGGAAAAGATTCAAGATACAGAAGAAAACCCTCAAGACCTTGAAACACATCTTCAAGACCTTGAAACAGAAAACTGTGATGTCAAAACTCCGTTTCAAGGGTTTGAAACTCAATTTTAAGTCCTTGAGATTGGATCCAAGGGTAATATATCAACGGTACACGAATCTAGTCAAACATATGAGGCTCAACCTTCTGGATCTGTTCCATCTGTCAAACGAAGAAAAGTTCAACACTCTTCATATCATCCATAAGAGAATGTGCTCTCAGATCCAAACGCTGGAGTTCAAACTCGATCTAAAGTGAACAATCTGTGTCCTTTCTCCGCTTTTGTGTCTCTTTTCGAGCCAAAGAATTATGTCCAAGCTCTTCAAGAACCTGATTGGATCATTGCCATGCAAAATGAACTAAACAAATTTGAGAGAAACAAGGTATGGACTCTTACTTCAAGGCCAAAACACCAATCCGTCATTGACACGAAATGGGTCTTTCCACATAAGTTGGATGAAAGAGGAAAAGTCATACGAAATAAAGCACGACTTGTAGCACAAGGCTATAACCAAGAAGAAGGTATTGATTATGAGGAGACTTTTGCTCAAGTTGCCAAGTTAGAAGCCATACGTATGATACATTCATTTGCATCTTTTATGAGCATAAAACTTTTTAAAATGGATGTAAAATGTGCTTTTTTAAAAAGGCTTCTTAGAAGAAGAAGTCTACGTTACTCAACCTCTTGGTTTTGAAAATGATGAATTTCAAGATAACGTTTTTAAATTAGGCAAAGCTCTTTATGGTCTTAAACAAGCTCCTAGAGCTTGGTATGAAAGATTGTCTAAAAATCTCTTGAAAACAAATTCAAAAGAGGTTTGATTGATAAAACATTATTTATCAAAACTAGAGGCAACGACATTCTAGTAGTACAAATGTAAGAGCCTTAGTCCTTGGAGCCTAGGAGCCTTGTTGAGCCTTAGTTGAGCCCTAGTTGGACTCTGTCAGCCGCCCCAGCGGACCAGGACGGCCGCTCCTGCGGCTAGGCGCCCCTGCGCCTCACAGAACTGCCCCTGCAGCTCTATGTGGGTGCAGCCGCTTTCGTTTATTCTTTGACCCGTGCTTTGCAGCTTGCTTCCTTTATAAGCCTCCCTTTGCTTCTCTGAGAGGGTTTCTTCATCCTCTTCAGCTCCCTTTCCATCCTTATGTTCTTCTTCTTGTTCATCTTCTCTTCTTGATCTTCCTTTGATCTTCTGAGAAGGCTTTGAGAGTTTGTTTGAGGTTTTGAGCTTGGATGATCTTGAGCTTGTTGCTGAGAGTTGTTGATGTTGTGTTGAGGTTGTGGAAGTGTTGTTTGCTCTTAGTTGCAGCTTAGGGTTTGTTGTGGTAAGCTTTTCACCTCCATCTTCCTTTCTTTCTTTCTTTATTTCTTTCTTTCTTTCTTTCTTTCTTCTTCTTCTTTGCTTCATTCTTTCCTTCCTAGCTTAGGATCACAAGTTGAGCTTGTGTGGATCCTTTCCTATCTTTTCTGATGTTCAAACATATGTATATGTGTATGTGTGTTGTTGTGGTTTGATGAAAAAGTGAAGAGAGTCGATAAAGAGATCGAAGAGAAGTCGGGGCCAACATTCTGCACAGACAGCCGCCCCTGCGCCTTGAGTAAGCCGCCCCTACGCCTCACTAGATCAGCTTGGAGTTCCTTGCTTCTGTTGGAACATTCAGGGCATACCTTGGTTGTATGTTTCCTTCCTTCCTTTCCTTTGGCATTGGCTTAAATGTTGGCTAGTCTAGCTTGGTTAGGATGATTTGTATGATAGAGATGTGCCTGAGGCACTTGTGTTTATGTTGAGGTTATGCTTTAGGCATTTGTGAGCATGTTATGATCTTAAGGGCTAGATTGAGGTTGTAGGTTGGTTATGGTTATGGAGACGAGTCTCCTAACCCTTGCAGTACGTGATATTGTGTGCCTTTTTATTGCAGGCGTTGATTACTTCCCCAAGGGGAAGCGGTGGCGTGGTATTGGATACGAGTGTTACATGTAAGTCTATAGGACTTACTTAGTGTACGGTTATGGGTTTGTATGATTGTGATGGTTGTATGTGTTCATATGATTGTGCATTTACAACTTAAACCGGACTAGGATGACCTTTTATGTTATTAAATGGCCCAAGTGTATTATAACGGGTCGTGACCACTTGCCTCTGCCTGCGGGTAGGAGGAGGTGCCCTGAAGATGATCTCACAGGAGGGGACGAGTGATGATCACCCCCATGCAAAACTCCTGTGTTACGTTGGATGTGACGAGGTTCTTGAGGCTCCTCGTGTTACAAAATAAGTTGAATTAGTAATGGAATAACGTAAATGAAAGATAATAAATGAATGTGTGTGGAATTGCATGTATTAGATGTTGATGTGCGCTTGGGCTATTACCTTCATACTTATTCATTGTTGTAGCTAACGGTGTATACCGTGTTGTAGATGATCTGCAGGTTAGGAAGACCGCAGAGTGAGCCAGATGTGGTGACTAGCCGAGGACTTCTGTACATTAGGATGCGTGGGATATGGGATCTTTTATATCAGATGTTTATGGTTGATGTTTTGCACTCGGCTTTGTGTTTGTAAACCTTTTTGATGTATCACATACAGTTTTATGTTTTGGTTTTAATCTACATGTGCCTTGTTGTAAGATCCAGTGAACTTGTTGTCAAGCTAGGGTCAAGATCAATTGTGAGATCCTAGCCCAATGTAGCACTCCGAATCACGTGGATTTGGGGTGTTACAAGAAATCTATGTTGATGATATATTATTCGGTGCTACTAATGATTCCCTTTGCAAAAATTTTTCAGATATTATGTGCAGGGAATTTGAAATGAGCCGAATGGGAGAGCTTAATTTCTTTCTTGGACTTCAAGTTTCACAAGCAAAGAAAGGTATTTTCCACAATCAAAGCAAGTATGCTAAAGACTTGCTTAAGAAGTACAAAATGGATCAATCTAAGGTTGCAAAGACTCATATGAGTTTAACACTTTCGCTTGACCATGACAAGGATGGCAAAAGTGTAGTACAAACGGAGTATCGAGGTATGATCGGTTCATTGTTGTATCTAACTGCTAGTCGTCCTGACATTATGTTTAGCGTGTGCATGTGTGCAAGATTTCAAGCTGATCCTAAAGAGTCACACTTGATAGCTGTGAAAGAATCTTTCGGTATCTCAATGGGACTAAGGATCTAGGGTTATGGTACCCACGTCAAAGCTCGTTTCACCTTGTTGGCTATTTAGATGCAGACTTTGCAGGTTATAAGGTCGATAGAAAAAGCACTTCTGGATGTTGCCAATTCTTAGGGTCATACCTAATCAGTTGGCACTCCAAGAAGAAAAATTATGTCGCCCTATCAACAGCCGAAACTGAATATATAGCTGCAAAAGCTTGTTGTGCTCAAATTCTCTGGATTGCTCAACAACTTCATGACCTTGGTTTTGACTTGAGAGGTATTCCTATAAAATGTGATAATACTAGTGCTATTTCTATAACCAAAAATCATGTGCAACATTCAAGGACTAAGCATATTGATGTAAGGCATCACTTCATACGTGATCATGTTGAGAAAGGTGATGTTTTGATTTCTTTTATATCTACTAACTTGCAGGTTGTAGATATCTTTACCAAGCCTCTACCTGAGGAACAATTTAATTTTATTAGATTGGAGCTTGGTATGTTGAACAAGGAAGCATTAACGTAGGGGGAGTAAAAGATTTTATTTGTCCTACGTATGCAGCCCAAAATTCGTCTTCAAGGGCCTTGAAACATGATTCAAAGGGTAAATTAAATTACGGATAAATTTAAGGATTAATATCTTTTAGATATTTCAAACCTTAAATTGTTTTTATTTCGATTTTTTATGAAAAAGATATTGTTTTTTTTATTTGAAACTTTTCAAGATCTTGTTTTGATTTGTATCTATTTAAAAGGATCAGATTCCTTTATCTTTTTCATTCTACTCTTTTACAAAATCCCTTTTTCAAAACACTTATTTTCTTTCTCAAACATCTCTCATGGCTCCCAGAAGCAAGTAATCCACTCCTCAAGCAAACTAAAAGAAATCCGTTCAGAGTTCTTCGTTTGAAAAGGGAGAAACACCTACTGAGGATTTGGACATCTCTCATACTACCGGTCATCCCAAATCTTGGTTCATCAATTTTCAAGCTTCGGGATCTTGGTTTGATGGCTTTCACAATCGACCCCTTTGTATGTGTGATCTGGTGGACACTGATTTTCTTGAAACTCTTCAGATTCCGTGCATAAACAAGCTCAAGAGTTCTATTATCTGGAAAGTCTTAAACCTTGGAGATTTTGCTTTCCCACGACTCAAGAGGATGTTTTATGTTAATCTCATCTCAAAAAGAGACAAAGGAATTCTCACTCTTGAATCTTCAAAGAAAGGTACCTCAATTCGCTCACCTCTTCTATTTTAAGCGAGATTTTTGGAATTCCTACAGATATTGTCTTCAATCATCCTTCCCGATCAGAGAGTGTTCGAATGGCTAAAGAAAATTTTATTTTCCCGAATTCAACCTCTCACCAACTTACCCATACTTCTCTAACCTTGGTGGCCAAAATCGTGTTTACCATTCTTGTTCGATGTGTTATTCCTCCTGCTAACTCAAGAGAATTGTTGACTGACCAATCCTTGGAACTAATTTATCTGATTATGTCTGAGCTAGATATTGATGTACCTAATCTCATTCTCAACCATATGATACATTATGTCAACTCTAAGCAACCCATTCCTCTACCTTATGGAAACTTACTGCCTAAGATCTTTTATTATTTCAAAATTGGCACGTCTGCTGAAGATCGACAGTCAATTTCTAGTAAGATTGATGAGACACTAGTACAAAGACCCTCCCTAGACCTCGCTTATGTTGGAACAGTTTAAAAAAACCGTGATCAAGGGTATTTTCGGACCCCGGTTATACGTATAACCATGGACAATTGATTTTTTTAAAGAAAAATAAAATCGGACCCCGGTTATATAAAATAACCGGGTTATAATATTACTTTTTTGCACAATATCACGCATATCACTAAAAAACCGGGGTAATACAACATTCTTGGACCCCGGTTATATAATAACCGTGGTATATTATTAAAAAAACCTCTACCAAAACGCGTCATTTTGAAATAAAAAAAACCCTAGCCTAATGATGTTGATCTCCTACTCTCTCATCGACTAGCCGGGCCTTAGAATTTTGAATACATCCGCAACTCTGTGCTCCTCAAGACCTCCATCAACCATATCCTCTTCCTCAGTCCCGCTCCAGGTGCTCCCACGAGTCTCTAGTTGCTCCCCGTCGGCCGGCTGTCCTAGTCGATCTGCTCTCACTCAGTCTCCTCCGCGGCTTCGCCAACTGATCTTCTTCTCCTATGTAGTTTTCATTCTTCCAGCAAGGCAGCAACTCAGCAACTTTGAAATTGGTGACTTTATCTTCGTCTATTAAATGCTTGAGTGAGTAATCGATCAAAATTTCTTCAATATTCTATGACAATATGCTGAGGATTAAGCTTTGATAGTAGAATTGTACAAACTCTCCCCTTTTTGTAATAGTAAATTACTAGTCATGTAACTAGAAAACTTCAAGTTCATCTTTTGAGTAATTTATCTTCTCGGTTCTCTCTTAATTTGCTAAAGTTGGGGTAAGAAAAGCTCAAGTATATTAATCGTCCTGTAACTATAAGATTGACTGTTATTTGTGAAGTGCTTGCTTCATTCTTGCCACAAAGGTTTTCACAACTAGGGTACTTGTTTACTGCAAATTTTGTACCGGCTTAGATGCCCAATTGATATGACATGAACACGTATGTATCTGAATCAAGTCAATCACAAGACCACCTGATTCTTTAAGGGTAGAGTACTAGAGTGAACAATACATTTGTGCATATCATAACCAATAGTTTACAGAAAGATCAGCATTGTCAAATGTAATATGTACATACTCTAAAAAGGTCACTAAACGAAGATCTTCTACACTAATTTACATGGTATTTCAAACAAAAAAAATACAAAAAAATAAAGTAACAAAAGTAATCCATGGCGTCTCATGAAGAGTCCTTCCTAGCCTCGCTACGCATTTAAGATATGTAAGAAACCATTGTGAGAAATTATTCAAGGTAATCATTGTAGTCTCATATTATGTGAGTGAACGTCATGCAAGTCACTCTCATGTAGCATTTGACAGAAAGCTCAGTAGGGATAAAGCTCCCAATGCTATTCGATTATGGAGCTTTTAGATGTTATTCCATTGATTGGTTTTGTCTGAGGGAGAAAATAAATTGAACTTATTCCTCCCTCTATCGCTTAGGAAAGGTTTTAGCTTTGAACTACGTCATTGATAGCATGAATTATAGTCTATATTTTGGGACCTGTTTAGACGTTTTATCTTCAATAATCTGCATGTTTGAATGTATATTATGTGATTATATCGTCGTTTCATCTACCTTTGCGGGAATCGAGGTCCACACCAAGTTTTGTTGTAATCGTAAAATGGAGCTAAAGGAGCGAAGGAGTCATTGAAGTTGCATTCAGGAGCTTAAGGAGGAACCCAAAAAGCATGGAAATGGATTAAAGATTTACTTTGGACCAAATTTGAGAGATTTCACATTCAGTTCAGAGTCACCTCGGTCAGCTACAGTATCACCTCGACCGAGGTGATCTTAATGAGTGCCCCGACCGAGGTGAACACCCTGGACGCGGCGAGATATATTTTATTTGGCTGAGATCTTCTATTTTTGGAAGGAGAGATCTTATATTTTTGGGCTGGATTTCTGGAAGGAAGATCATATATTTTGTGGAGATCTATTTATGAGATATGGATATATTTTATTAGGATATTTTATCTTTGGAAGATAATGTTCATCATTTCTCTTTAAAATTGTTGTTTGTGAATGTATGGCTACGGTTATCCCTTTATCTGCAAATAAGATTTGTTGCTTCAGTAGGCGTCTCCCAATAGCATCGAGTTTCCTTGACAATTATTATTTCTTATGGAGTTGGTCATTTCAGGTTTGGTTTTCTCAACAGAAGCTATGAAGTTACAGCTTAAAGTAGAGAATGTTTTTAAACCAAGAGCCTATTTAGAAAATTTTTGAGTTATTGAAATTGGAAAGAAAAATTAGATAAGCACCACTTCAAGAGTCATTTCTCAATGAACGGCAACTCATCTGATTGCTTAGCAAATAGGTTGCTTTAGTCTATGCTTGATCAATCCTGATTGAATGTTGATTGTTATTAAAATAGAGATTAGTACGAGTCCTTAGGATATCAAGAAAGTCTTGTTTATGGGCATACTGAACAGTAAGGGCTTTAGATGATTGCCGAACCATTTAAGGTCTGATTAGGAATGTGAATTAAGAATTTCAGTGGCAAATATGCTAGTGTCGAAGCTAGTTCCCTGTTTTATACTTTCTCTATTCAATTTACAAAGTCATGGTAATGTAATGTTGTAGTACTAGGTTTTAGTAATATGTAGTATATTGGTTCATCTATTAAAAAGCACCTTACCTCTATCCATTCAAATGAGTCTGCAAAAGAGCTTCCAAAATTGCATGTGAAATTTTTACTTCATGTGAGTGGTAATATGGCTGCCAAGTTTCCCTTCAACCAGGAATGACTTTGATTAATCTTTATATAAGTAATATATATCTTCCACGATGCTTAGGTTGATTTGATAGCTGGAAATTACTAATCTATCAGATGCTTGTTAGTGTTGTTCGTAAGATCCCCAATGCAAGCTGGAACACCAAAGAAAGTTTACTTACATTTAACTGTTTTCTACTTTTGGTCGTTTCATCATGCTTCAGGATGTTAAATATGTGCTTGAATGTGTCCTTCTTTACTCTCCAAGCCTGCATTTCCTATTCATTCTTCACAATGTTGGGAAGATTTTATTGTTTTGTGCAGCTGATGGTTATTATTTTTCCTTTTTCTTTAACAAACAAATTGACTATGCATTTTACCAGATAGAAACTCTGGACCCTTTGGTTCATTGTGCTATTGCAGCTACAGTTAAAGCACCAGATCATCAAGGTTAGTCTTGGATTTCTGTAACTTATGTTGAAGTGTTTTTCTCCCACGGTCACGGGCAAAATTGATTTATGATTGATTGTCAACTCTAGCTTTATCATCTTTGAGCATTTTGTGCGTGTTCTACATCATGAGTGTGTCTTTCTTTTGGTCCAAAGTTTTGAATCATCTATTGGAGAAGCTACCTATTCCACGTCCACGTCTAATTTGGTGTACTTAATGTCTTCCTAAGTTCCTATTTGTGTGTAGTAATGTTTCATGAACCACTTCTGCCATAATTTCATTAGAGTTTAACAATACTCAGGTGACAGTATAAGAAATGTGTGTAGGTTTTGCTTCTGATGATCCATGATGTATACATACTTCCACTCTTCTGTCTAAAAGAAAAAAAAGTTCCTTAGTATAGACTATATAGTCCCTTATTCCAAAAGGGTTGCAGAGAATTGACTTGTCTGAAGCTTCCTGCACCTTTTACATATAAATCAGTAACATGCATGTGTTTCTTCGATAGGATATATTATGACCCTTTTTTGGAACCATTGATGTATCATTTTCCTTATGATATCATTCTATGTGTGTCTTCCCTATCTATGATATTGAAGAATTTCATTGATTTACTTTCAAGAGTTGAACTAAATTTCCATCAAAAGTAAAATAATGATCAAACTAGATGTATCGTTGTTCTCTAACAGATCGAGGGAGAGTTTATACTTTCATATATATTTATGAAAGGGATGGTGTGAGGTAAGGATTAAGAATCTTATTAATATCTTATTTGCTTGAAGCTTTTCCTTTGTATGAGGGAAAGCTTTGTTTAGCTTTTTGGGTTTCGATGTAAAACTCTAGGAGCACTTTGAATTTATACTTTCATATATATTTATGTTTTCTCGTTTCTTTGCAGGATGTGATTGGTGCGGTAGAGACGGGGTCTGTGAAAACACTTGCTTTTGGCCTGCCTATCTTGCAGTGTCGTCTTGATGAACTAGAAAAGGATACAAACTTGCTATCTGAAGTTGATGATTCGTTAGCCATTCTTGAGTGTCCCAATATATGCTTGTTGTCGGTCAAGTTGACGATTCGTTAGCCAATTTTAAACCTCAACAGAATTTTTCTAGACTCCATTTTTGAAGTGTTGGTCAGTTGGCCAACATCCTTCATTTTCCTTTATCCATTGTTTTGGATTAAAATGTTGTTTGCTCTTATGAATTTGTCATCAGAATGTGATTTGGTTACATGAAAATAATAATGTTTGATATTGCTTTAGCTTACTTGTGCACTTCTGTTCAGATGATGTGGCGCTTGGTTCGTTCTTCTTGGATATTGCATACCAGCTGCAATAACTAGAGAGTAGCTCATATTGCGGCTCTTCTCTCTTCTGTCTTGCTTGCTTCTGTCTTTAGAGATGATAAGATACATGTTGTTGATGATGTTTCAGGGCCTCTAAAGTGGGTGACAGTATGATGGACAATGAGGAAGTGATTAGCAGTGATAGTGAGGATGAAAACGATGTACTGGAAAGTGGTGCCAAGGTTGAGAATAAGAAGAAAGGTGGTTTTCTACAATGTTTCAAAGGTATCAAATGAAATATGGATATATGATTTTTTTTGATAGTTTTTCCTGAATTTATTATTCTGCATGCTTTCTAAAAGGCCCTGTTATTCAAACAAAAATATTGTTAAGTCTTTGACATTTGTTTTACTGTTTCTAGGCATTTTCTAGAGTGCATGTTTTCCTTACGACTAATTTTTCTACTACTTAATGCAAGATAACAAAACAATGTCGTGCTATCTAACTCGATGTGACTGGAGCTTGCATTTTTGTCCATATCATGTTTGGTTTGTCTATGCCTCTATGGTATACATCATTCTGTAGAAACATATTTTCAATGCAAAGAGGTAGTCTGGGAGAGTTTATGCTTTTGCATTTGCGGAAATTGGATGAATGAAGAGTAGTAATTCAAAATCATATTACCAGTGGAGAAAGTTTTTTTGTCTACATCTTACCAAATTTATGACCATTTTTACTTAGATATCGTGTGAATCTTTAATATGTTCAGTATTGCTGGAAAATCAAACTTGGAGAAGGAATACCTTCAGCCGGCATTTTTAGTACTTTAAAGGCTCACTAAAGTCGAAGTCGTATGACAAAGACCATCTTCATAAAATGTACAAGGAGTGGCTCGAGTTTGTGGAGCCTCTCATTCAAAAATGCATCGACATTGACTGACTTGTCTAGCTTAGTTTTCCATGTAGAGACAATTGGTAAAAAGTGTTATCTTTTATGAAGATATACAAGCTACTTTCGAAACGAATAACGATAAACACTTGGTTTATTTTTGATGTTAGTTTCGGATTATATAATTGGAATATTAATTACGTGATAATTTTTCTTAAACATTTTAGCTTAATATTATTTTTTTTTTATAAATAATTTCGGTTACGTAAAATGCGTATATTGTGTAATTTAAGCAAGTGAAAAATTACCTAATTTTATATTAATAAAAATAAATTACGGTTAAAAGTTACCACGGTTTTATGTAGAAACCGGGAAAGATTTTGAAATTTAAAAAACCGGTAGAAAAATACCCCGGTTATTATTAAAACTAAGTTCTGAAAAATACCACGGTTATTTTATAACAACCGGGGTCCGAAAAATACCCCGGTTATTAAAAAACTGGGGTCCAAAAATAATAACTCGGTGACGTTTAACGTGGTCCGAACGTCCGGACCTCGCTCCCGTTAACCACGCTTCTTTAACCAGGCTCCCATGTACAAAATAACCGTGGTCTATGAGGGGTATTTGTACTAGTGAGAACTGCTTAGAACGACTTGGGATTGAGAAGACTCTTGCAGGAAAATGGACTTTGAAAGGAAAAGGAACTACTCCAAATTTAACTCAAGAAGATCCAACAGCATTTGAAGAACCGATAGGTGAAATAAATAAGTTAAATGATACTCTAGAAGGGGGGTTGAATAGATTATGGAAACTTTTCGCAAACCAAATCTCAAGGCCTTGAAACTTCTTTCAAGGGCCTTGATGTCAATATGTGCTTCTCGTGAAACTTTGATTTCAAGACTTTGAAACTCTTTTCAAGGGTCTTGACTTCTTGCTCCTGCAAAACAAAGTTAGCCACAATAAAGTATATATGATGCGGAATTGAAAAGATTGACACGAGGATATGTTTACGAAGTTCGGCTCTAAATAGCCTACTCTCCGTCCCAGGGTATATCCGTAGGATCTACCTATCTATTATCACCTTCAAAGAGTCCTAGATACAAACTATAAGAAATCCCCTTCTTCTCTCAATGTAGCCAATGCTACGATCTAGCTTCAACTCTTAACCTAGCTATAATAGCCTAGTTACTTTGCAGAGTAACACACACTCTAGTATAACACTATTAAGATCTTCCAATGGAGCTCTAGGGTTTTCTCTCTCTATGGGAATAAAGCTTTTGCGTGAATGAGAGAAAGAAAAACAATGAATGAAGATGATTAGTTACTAGAAGATGTAAAGAGATTTTCTTGTGTGAGCTTGTGTATATTTCTTCTTTGACCATCGTCTTCATTTATACTCTTCTATGGAAAGGTCTTCTAGCCGTTGTAGAAATGACCGTTTGAAGATGAATCTTCTTTTCCATGAAGATCGTTTCTTGTTTCTAGATAAGGTAGACGTTTGCAAGTCTTTAGCTCCTGAGACCACATCGAGTCCTTAACTCCTTGATCTTCTTGTCTTCTGTTGAATCAAGAGAGAATATATTTTTGCCGTTTGTTGTTTAGAAAATCTTCTAGAAAAGATTCTCTATTCTTCGGTTCAGATCTTCCTTCGTTTAATAAGATCTTCCTTCGGTTGATAAGATCCTTGGTTGATGAGATCTTTCCGTTACAGAATCTTCCAATAAAATCTTCAACTCATTTTGAATCCTTATTCCGTGCATCTAAAATTCCAAGGCCCTTGATTTTGTTCTTTTGAACTTGTTATCTTCCTTTGTCCTTGAATCCAACTTCAAGGCCCTTGATATTTGGATGAAACCTACACTGAATTCAAACCAACCAAATATCTAGAAATATAATCAATACATTGTTAGTATATCCAACTACTACACTTGGGTGAAGTCTTCCATCATCAACACCTGTAAACCATTTTAATCAAGGTGGAGTTTTCAATCTCCCCCTTGATGGAAGACAACACAAATGTTTTATCGTACCTGCATTTGTTAATTTAGCAATGCATATGAAAATCTCAAAACTAAAAATGCAGAATGCAGTATATCGAAATGTCAGATCATATTTCTCCCCCATTGTCTTTCAACAAGGGTAAAAAAACACTCAAAGCAAGGAGTCTTAAAATACGATTACAGACCCAAAACAATATTTTCACAAACCACATAGAAAAAAACCAGTCAGCTTAAAACTCTTCATAGAACTTCCTATTTCCTTTGGATGAAGTTTACTTTCAACGTCAATCATCCATTTCAGCTGCCAAACGTCTTCTCTTTTCTTCAACTCTTCTCTGTTTAACTACTTCATACTCAACTTTGGGCAAGAACATTGGATCTTCATGAGTTGAATACAAAATCGATTTATTCTGTACACATCTTTTACAATTCATCAGCATATTCTCAACCTGCTCTTGAGTATGTTGAGCTACATCTTCAGGTATGGGAAAAATGCTTCCCATTGTAGTTAGTGTAAGGGCATTCACCAAATACATTTCATTGACTTTAGCATTTATGGTAGCTAGCAGCTCAAAATTTGTATCCATTCTCCTCTTGGTGTCAAACTGAAAATCAGACAATTCACGATTGAGACAAGCAATTTCTTTTTCACAACCTTCTAACCTAATTTCTCTAGTAGGAGAAGGTTTGACTTCTTCATTTGGATTTTGAGTAACTCCTTTTCCTTTTAAAGTCCATGTTCTTGCAAGAGTTTTCTCAATCCCTAGACGTTCTAAGCAATTCTCATCAATTTTACTGTTAATAGATTGTCTTTCCTCAAAGGATGTATCAATTTTGTAATAATCAAAGACCTTAGGCAGCAAATTTTCATAAGGCAAGGGAATAGATCTCTTAAAGTTGACAGAATACAGCATATGGTTGAGAATTAGATTAGGCGTATCTATGTCCACTTCGATCATAAGCAAATGAATTAATTCCAGAGATTGATCAGTCAGCAGCTCTCTTGAGTTTGCACAAGGAACTACACATCGAACTAGTATGGTATACACTATTTTAGCCTCTAAGGTAAGAGATGTATGAGTAAGTTGACGTGAGGTTGAATTTGGAACCAGAAAATTCTCCTTAGCAATACGAACACTCTCTCATCTTGAAGGATAGTTGAATATAACATCTGTAGGAATTCCAAAATTTTCACTTAAAATTGAGGGAGTGAGTGAAATCAGAGTACATTTGGCTGAAGATTCAAGAGTAATACATCCTTTGTCCCTTTTTGTGGTGAGATTAACATAGAATAGTCTCGTGAGTCGTGGAAAAATAAAATCTCCAGGGTTTAGAACCTTCCAGATAATTGACCTCTTCAGCTTGTCTATGTAGGGTATTTTGAGGGTATCGAGAAAATCAATATCCACCAAATCACACATACACAGCGGTCGATTGAGAAAACCATCAAGCCAAGATCCAGAAGCTTGAAAATTCACGAACCATGACGAGGGAAAACCGGTAGTCGGAGATGTATCCAGATTTTCAGAAGGTTTTCCTTCTTTAGCAATTGAAGAATTCTGAACAACTTTCTTTTTGGAAGATAGAGGAGCAGATCTCCTGCTTCTGGGTGCCATGAGAAAAGTTTGAGAGAGAAATCAAAGGATTTTGAAATAGGGTTTCTTGTGAAAGGATAAAAAGATGAGAAGGTAGGTCCTTTTTAACAGTGATATAACAAAATCTTTGAGAAAATCAGGCTTTTAAAACCAAAATCAAATATGTTTCAAACAAAAGATTTATTAAAAATATTTTAAGAATTAAAATATCTTAAAGATATTAACTCTTAAAGGATCCGTAAAGTTAATATACCCTTTAAAATATGTTTCGAGGCCCCTTGAAAACATCAATTGGGTTGCATGCGTAGGACGATTAAAACTCGTTTACTCCCCCTACGTTAATGCTTCCTTGTTCAACATGTCAAGCTCCAATCTAATAAAATTAAATTGTTCCTCATGAAGAGGCTTGGTAAAGATATATGCAAGCTGCAAGTTAGTTGAGATAAAAGAAGTCGAAACATCACCTTTCTCAACATGATCACGTATGAAGTGATGCCTTACATCAATATGCTTAGTCCTTGAATGCTACATATGATTTTTGGTTATAGAAATAGCACTAGTATTATCACATTTTATAGTAATACCTCTCAAGTCAAACCAAGGTCACGAAGTTGTTGAGCAATCCATAGAATTTGAGCACAACAAGCTCCTGTAGCTATATATTCAGCTTCAGCTGTGGATAGGGCAACAGAATTTTGCTTCTTGGAGTGCCAAATGATTAGGGATGACCCTAAGAATTTGCAACATCCAGAAGTACTTTTTCTATCGACCTTATAACCTACAAAGTCTACATCTGAATAGCCAACAAATTGAAACGAGCTTTAACGTGGATATCATAACCCTAGATCCTTAGTGCCATTGAGATACCGAAAAATTCTTTTCACAGCTATCAAGTGTGACTCTGTAGGATGAGCTTGAAATCTTGCACACATGCACGTGCTAAACATAATGTCAGGACAACTAGTAGTTAGATACAACAATGAACCGATCATACCTCGATACTCCTTTTGTACTACACTTTTTCCATTCTTGTCATGATCTAGCGAAAGTGTTGAACTCATAGGAGTCTTTGCAACCTTAGATTGATCCATTTTGTACTTTTTTAAGCAAGTCTTTAGTATACTTGCTTTGATTGAGGAAAATTCCTTTCTTTGCTTGTGCAACTTGAAGTCCAAAAAAGAAATTTAGCTCTCCCATTAAGCTCATCTCAAATTCCCTGCACATAATATCTGAAAATTCCTTGCAAAGGGAATCATTAGTAGCACCGAATAATATATCATCAACATAGAGTTGTACTACTAAAATGTCGTTGCCTCTAGTTTTGATAAATAATATTTTATCAATCAAACCTCTTTTGAAATTGTTTTCAAGAAGATATTTAGACAATCTTTCATACCAAGCTCGAGGGGCTTGCTTAAGACCGTAAAGAGCTTTGTCTAATTTAAAAACATGATTTGGAAATTCATCATTTTCAAAACCAGGAGGTTGAGCAACGTAGACTTCTTCTCCTAAGAAGCCGTTTAGAAAAGCACATTTTACATCCATTTCAAAAAGTATTATGCTCATGAAAGATGCATATGCAAGTACCATACATATGGCTTCTAACCTGGCAACTAGAGCAAAAGTCTCCTCATAATCAATACCTTCTTCTTGGTTATAACCTTGTGCTACAAGTCGTGCTTTGTTTCGTATGACTTTGCCACTTTCATCCAATTTGTTTCGAAAAACCCATTTCGTGCCAATAACTTATTGATGCTTTGGTCTTGAAGTAAGAGTTCATACCTTGTTCCTCTCAAATTCAACTAATTCATTTTGCATGGCAATGATCCAGTCTGGTTCTTGAAGAGCTTGAATGTAGTTCTTTGGCTCGACAAGTGATACAAAAGCGGAGAAAGCACATAGATTATTCACTTAAGATCTAGTTTCAACTCCAGCATTTGGATCTGAGATCACATTCTCTTGTGGATGATACGAGGAGTGTTGAAATTTTCTTCTTTTGACAGATGAAGTAGATCCAGAAGGTTGAGCTACATATGTTTGACTAGATTCAGGTACCGTTTGTGTATTACCTGTTGCTCCAATCTCAAGGCCTTGAAGTTGAGTTTCAAGCCCTTGAAGTGGAGTTTTGTTATCACAGTTTCCAGTTTCAAGGTCTTGAAGGTGTGTTTCAAGGTCTTGAGGGTTTTCTTTGATATCTTGAATCTTTTCCTCCATATTCTTATCTTGATCTTTAGGATCTTCCTCTTCATCCGAAATGTGATCTTCTCTTTAATTCAGATTTAAATCTGCAAAACTCTCACTCAAAGTATCATCATCGCTTTCATCAAAAATAATATAAATGTTTTCCTCAACAACTTTGGTACGTTCGTTATATACACGATAAGCTTTGCTATTTGAAGCATATCCTATGAATATAGCTTCATCACTACGTGCATCAAATTTCCCAAGATTGTCCTTGCCATTGTTGTGAACAAAAGAAGTACATCCAAAAGGTTTGAAATATGAAATATTTGGTTTTCTTCCTTTAAAGAGTTCATAAGGAGTCTTTTTCAAAATAGGGCGAATTAAACATCTATTTAAATATAATTTGCAGTGTTTACTGCTTCAGCTCAAAAACTTTTTGGCAAATTTTTTTCTAAAAGCATTGTCCTAGACATATCCTCAAGAGTGCGGTTCTTACGTTCCACAACTCCATTTTGTTGAGGAGTTCTAGGAGCTGAAAAATTATGAGAAATACCATATTTTGCACAAAACAAATCAAACTTTAGTTGATCAAATTCTCTACCAGGATCACTTCTTATGGAAACAATTGGTAGGTTTTTCAAACTTTGTAACTCCTTACACAATTTTGAAAACTCAAATAAAGCTTCAGATTTTTCTCGTAGAAAAGATATCTATGTAAAGCGAGAGAAATCATCCACTATAACAAGGATGCATTGTTTTCCTCTGGGAGATTTGACACGCATAGGTCCACAAAGATCCATATGTAAAAGTTCAATAGGTCGAGAAGAACTTACAACTTTCTTAGGTTTGAATGAACCTCTTGTTTGTTTACCTTGTGTGCACGCCTTACATAGGTCATTAACCTTGAAGTTTAGGTTTGGCAAACCACGTACTAAATCTTTTGTAAGTAGCTACCGCATGGTATGCATGCTTACGTGACTAAGTCTTCTATGTCAAAGCCTTGGATCATCAGTCAAGGCCTTTAGACATTTTAGTTTAGTTCATGCAACTTGGTTAGTACTCAAAGAATAAACATTATTACATCTAGGAGCAATAAGCAACACTTCTCCCGTCTTTATGTCTTGAACCTCACATTTTTCTGAATCAAACATGGCTTTATTACCTTTATCACAAATTTGAGAAATACTTAGCAGATTATATTTCAAGTCATAAACTAAATAAACGTCATCAATAAAGTTGGATGAATTATAGCAAATTTTACCAATGCCAATTATGTCACACTTTCCTTTATCACCAAGAGTAATGGTTCCAAATGATTGCTTCTTTAAATCTGAGAATAAAGAGCTTTTTCCACTCATATGTCTTGAGCAACCACTATCTAATATCCATTTGTGCTCCTTTACCTTGGTGATATCCTGCAAAACAGCAAGCATCAACCTTTTCGGGTCGACCAAATGACATATTTTTGTTCATACTCAGGTTCGATCATGTTTGGTGGTCTAGTACCTTTAGGAACCTAGATTTGTTTGACCTGTTTCCTTAAACATAAAGGATAGGTGTTTCTTATGATATAAGGATCATTTCTTCTATAAGGACATGTAGATTTAACATGACCCTTTTTACAACAGTAGAAGCAAGTAGGCATATGAATGCTTTCTTTGGCCTTGACAAAAGTGGTGGTAGGTTTTCTAGGAAAGCTTCTATGATACCCTATACCAATTTTTGTTAAGGGAAGACTGTTGTTCACCCATCATTCTTTCCAGATTAGCCTTTGAACGAGTAAACTTAATAAGTGCTGCCTTCTGGTCTTGACACATCAAAGTCAGATCAACTTTCTCTTTCTCTAGATCAATATAATTTTGATGAAGAGAGGAGAGGTTGTCCTTGAAAATCAGATTTTCTAATTCCAAGGTCTTGATATTGTCATCAAGATCTTCCTTTTCTGTGTTGAGATTATCAATCTCCAAAGACTTTTCACTTAATAGTCTATCTTGTTCATGAAGCTTTTCTTTTAAAGAATTTATCCTTATTCTATGTTCCTTATCACTTAAGATAATATCTTTAAGGAATTGTTTAAGGTCAATCTCAAGTTGAGACATAGTTGTACTTACCACATTATCGATGTACAAATTTGAGTCATCTTCATGATCGGCCATAAGACACAAGTTTGCTTGTTCTTTTTCATCTTCTGATTCATTTGTTGATTCTGAATCACTCCATGAAGCAACCATAGCTTTCTTCTTTCGATCATTTTTATTGAAGTTGGTCCTCTTCTTTTGTGGACAATCCTTCACCAAATGATCTGTGTCATCACATTCAAAACAAGTCAGTACTCTCGTTTTCTTTTTAGAGTTAGAAAACTTACCTCGGGGTTTTGATGCTCGTGGAAATTCTCTGTTTGCATATTGTTTCTTTAACTTGAGAATTCTTGCGAGACCCTTGGAGATCATGGCGATTGCATCTTCTTCATCATCATCATCACTATCTTCTTCATCATATGGTAACTCATCTCTTCTCGATTTTAATCCCAAATTCTTGGATTTGGATGGGAGTTCTCCATCTTCTTCGCAAAGAACCATTTCATGTGTGATGAGTTTTCCAAGTAAATCATCAAGAGGAAGAGTAGTGAGATTTTGAGCTTCTTCAATAGCAGTCATCTTTGGTCCCCACTTGGCTTTAGGTAAGCTCCTTGAAACCTTCCTCACTTTCTCTTCATTTGTGAAGATCTTTCCTAGTGAGTCCAGATTGTTCACGATCTCAGTAAATCTAGTGAATATTTCTTTGACTGTTTCATTTGGATTCATCTTGAATAGCTCATATTGTTTGAGAAAAATGCTAATCTTAGTTTCCTTGACTTGACTTGTTCCTTCGTAAGTAACAACAAGCTTATCCCATATTTATTTAGCACTCTTACATGATGAGATGCGTTTGAATTCTTTTGCATCTAATCTACAGTAGAGTAGATTCATTGCTTTGTAATTATTTGACACACTGTCCAGATCAGCCTGTGTGAAGTCTGATTCCTTCTTTGGAACTAGGATGCCTTCAACCATTGTCATCGGAACTTTAGGTCCATTTTGAGCAATGCTCCAAAGCTCCATATCCTGGTCAATAATGAACATACGCATGAGTGCTCTCCAATGAGCGAATTTGTTGCCACAGAAGAGTGGTCGTCGGGATGAGGATCTTCTTTGAGAAAATACACCATCATCTATAGGATTCATGATTAGTCTCACTGATGGTTAAATCAATAAACGTGAGCCTAGCTCTGATACCAATTGAAGAAGCGGTAGGTGAAATAAATAAGTTAAATGATACTCTAGAAGGGGAGTTGAATAGAGTATGGGAACTTTTCGCAAACCAAATCTCAAGGCCTTGAAATTTCTTTCAAGGGCCTTGATGTCAATCTGTGCTTCTCGTGAAACTTTGATTTCAAGGCTTTGAAACTCTTTTCAAGGGCCTTGACTTCTTGCTCCTGCAAAACAAAGTTAGTCACAATAAAGTATATATGATGCGGAATTGAAAAGATTGACACGAGGATATGTTTACGAAGTTCAGCTCTAAATAGCCTACACTCCGTCCCAAGGTATATTCGTAGGATCTAACTATCTATTATCAACTTCAAAGATTCCTAGATACAAACTAGAAGAAATCCCCTTCTTCTCTCAATGTAGCCAATGCTACGATCTAGCTCCAACTCTTAACCTAGCTATAATAGCCTAGTTATTTCGGAGAGTAACACACACTCTAGTATAACACTATTTAGATCTTCTAATGGAGCTCTAGTGTTTTCTCTCTCTAAGGGGATAAAGCTTTTGCGTGAATGAGAGAAAGAAAAACAATGAATGAAGATGATTAGTTGCTAGAAGATGTAAAGAGATTTTCTTCCGTGAGCTTGTGTATATTTCTTCTTCGACCATCGTCTTCATTTATACTCTTCTATGGAAAGGTCTTCTAGTCGTTTTAGAAATGACCGTTTGAAGATGAATCTTCTTTTCCATGAAGATCTTTTCTTGTTTCGAGATAAGGTAGACGTTTGCAAGTCTTTAGATCCTGAGAACACGTCGAGTCCTTAACTCCTTGATCTTCTCGTCTTCTGTTGAATCGAGAGAGAATATATTTTTGCCGTTTATTGTTTAGAAAATCTTCTAGAATAGATTCTCTATTCTTCGGTTGAGATCTTCCTTCGTTTAATAAGATCTTCCTTCGGTTGATAAGATCCTTGGTTGATGAGATCTTTCCGTTACAGAATCTTCCAATAAAATCTTCAACTCATTTTGAATCCTTGTTCCGTGGATCTATAATTCCAAGGCCCTTGATTTTGTCCTTTTGAACTTATTATCTTCCTTTTTCCTTGAATCCAACTTCAAGGCCCTTGATATTTAGATGAAACCTGCACTGAATTCAAACTAACCAAATATCTAGAAATATAATACATTGTTAGTATATCCAACTACTACATTTGTGTGAAGTCTTCCATCATCAACACCTGTAAACCATTTTAATCAAGGTGGAGTTTTCATCATCAATTACATAAATCAGGTTAGAAGGTTGTGAAAAAGAGATGGTATGTTTGAATCGCGAACTGTCTGATTTCCAGTTCGATACTAAGAGAAGAATGGATGCAAATTTTGAGTTGCTATCTACCATAAATGCTAAGGTCAATGAAATGTACTTAATGAATGCTCTTACTTTGACTACTATGGGAAGTATTTTGTCCATACCTGAAGATGTAACTCAACATACTCAAGAGAAAGTTGAGAATGTGCTGATGAATTGGAAACGACGTGTACAAAATAAATCAATTTTGTATCCAACTCATGTTGAGCTAACTTTTTTGCTAGTAGTGGAGTATGAAGTAGTTAAGAAACGAAGAGCTGAAGAAAAGAAACGACGTTTAGCAGCTGAAATGGATGATTGGAGCTATAAGAAGTCTTCATCGAAAAAAAAGAGGAAGTTCTATGAGGAAAATTGAGCTTGCTGTTTGTGTAACAATTTTTATGGTTTTGTGGAAATCCTTTTTGGGTTTGTAATGTTTTTATAACTCTCGTGCTTTAACTATTTTTCTCCCTTGTTGAAAGACAAAGGCGGAGAAATGAATGTGATCCGACATTCGATATTCTGCATTCTGCATTTTAAGTTGATATTTATATATGCATTGCTCACTAACAAATGCAAGTACGATAAACATTTGTGTTGTCTTCCCTCAAGGGGAAGATTGAAAACTCCATCTTGATTATAAAGTTTTACAGGTGTTGATGATGGAAGATTTAAACATAAATGTAGTAGTTTGATACACTAACAATGTATTGTTTGTATTTTCGAGATGCTTGGTTGGTTTGGATTAAGTGCAGTTTCTGTCGAAGATTTCAAAGGCCTTGAAATGGATTTCAAGGGCACAAAGAAGACAAGGTTGCACAAAGAAAGGTTCTCAAAGGCCTTGAAGTAGATTTCAAGTGAACAAGGAAGTTAAGGCCGCACGGTACAAGAATTCAAATTTCTAAGAAGATCTTCTAGGAAAGATTTGCTCAACAAGAAGATTTGATCAAGCGAAGATTTCAGCCAACCGAATGTTAGAGATCTTTTAAAAGATCCTCAACCGAAAAGCATAGAGATTCCCTCTCCTCCGGATTACATTATTGTTCAACAAAAACGAGAAGATTAAGGAGCTGAGAGATCAACGTGTTCTCAGGAGATGAAGATCTACAACATCTATTTCATCTCAAACAGGAAGCGATCTTCATGGAGAAGAAGAATGATCTTCGAACGGTCATCTCTTCAACGGCTAGAAGACCTCCCCATAGAAGAATATAAATGATGATGGCTTTTGAAGAACAAAGGACACAAGCCTGCATAGAAACATCCATAGTCTTCAAGCGATCCAAAGTTATCTTCATTCTATGAATAGTTTTTCTTTCTCTCTTTCTAAAAAGCTTTATCCCCTAGAGAGAGATAAAACTCGAGAGCTCTATTGGCATATCTAAAGAGTGTTATACTCGAATGTGTGTTACTCTGCAAAGTAAGTAGGCTATTATAGCAAAGTGAAGAGTTGGAGCTAGATCGTAGCGTTGCCTACAGTGAGAGAAGAAGGTGATTTCTTCTAGTTTGTATCTAGGACTCTTTGAAGCTGATAATAGATAGTTAGATCCTAAGGCTATACCCTGGGACGGAGAGTAGGCTATTTAGAGCCGAACTTCGTTAACATATCCTTGTGTCGATCTTTTACATTCCGCACCATATCTTGTTTCTTGTGACTAACTTTGTTTTGCAAGAGTTCAAAGTCAAGGTCCTTGAAAGTAGTTTCAAATCCCTTGAAATCAAATTTTCACAACAAATTGAGATCGACATCAAGGCTCTTGAAATTGATTTCAAGGCCTTGAGATTGGTTTTGCGAAAAGTTCTCATACTCTCTTCAAACCCCCCCCCCATTAGAGTATCTTTTAACCTTTTATTTCACCTACCTGTTCTTCAAGAAATTCCTGGTTCCAAACTCAACATCGCGCCAACTCACTCATACTTCCCTAACCCTAGATGCTAAAATAGTATTTACCATTCTGGTTCGGTGTGTTATTACTGGTGCAAACTCAAGAGAACTATTGACAGATCAATCTTTGGAATTGATTCATCTGATTATGTCTGGATTAGACAATGATGTATATAACCTCATCTTTAACCATATGGTCCATTCCCTTAACTCTAAGCGAGCCATCCTTTTTCCTTATGGAAACCTTCTGCGCAAGATCTTCGAACATTCTTCAATTGATACATCCTCTGAAGATCGATAGATAACTTCTGAAAAAATTGATGAATCCTGCTTGGAAAGGCTATGAATTGAGAAGACTCCCGCAGGAGCATGGACATTGAAAGGAAAAGGAACTATTCCACCTCCATCCCAAGCAGCTCCAACATCTTCTCCTCCTACTCCAAAAATCAGGTTATATGGATGTGAAAAAGAATTAGTTTCTCTGAATCAGGAACTCTCAAATTTTCAGTTTGACACTAAGAGGAGAATGGATACAAATCATGAACTGTTGTCTATCATGAATGCAAAAATAAATGAAATGTATCTTATGAATGCTCTCACTCTTACCACTATGGTAAGGATACGACCTATGACTGAAGATGCAGCTCAACACACTCATGAAAAAGTTGAAAATGTTCTGATGAACTGCAAATGTCAAGTACTAAACAACTTTATTCTTTATCCTACCCATGTTGAAATGCTTTTTTTGGGTTTGTCATCGCTTAAAACTTTCGTGCTTTAACTATTTTTCTCCCTTGTTGAAAGACAAATGGGGAGAAATTAATGATCCGACATTTCGATATTTCTACATTCTGCATTTAAGTTTGTTTTGATATTCATATATGCATCGCTAACTCTACAATGTAGGTACGATATTAGATTGAAAACTCCACCTTGATTATATATTTGTATAGGTGATGATGGAAGACTTAACACAAATAAAGTGGTTTTTATACTAACAAAATATTGATTGTATTTCTAGTTGCTTGGTATGTTTGGGTGTTTGTCTACAATGTATGCAGGCCTTGGAAGCATTTCAAGGGACATACGGAGGCCTTGAAATCATATACAAGGGACAGACGGAGAGTTTGAAGAAGTTCAACACGGAGGCCTTGAAAGCCATTTCAAGAGATTAGAAGCCACAATCTTAAAGTCAATTTCAAAGGACAAAATGGCTGGAAGGAATTCAAATCTTAACAAATCAAATCAACCAAGAATCAAAAGAATATCTTCCAATGAGATATGCTCAACAAGAAGAGATGTTCAAAGAAGATCTTAATGACCAAGTGGGTTCGATTCAAAACATGATCTTGCAAAGATCCTCAACCAAAAGTGCAAGATCACTTCTCAACAAATTTCGGAATTCTTCACAACAAGATCTGAAGATCTCGATCAAAAGACAAAGATCTTAAAAAAGTGTGAGAAGATTACAGAGAAGAAGGTTCAACGTGCTTTAAGGAGATGAAGACGACAGAAGATCTACAACGGCAATCTCATCTCAACCAAGAAGTGTTTTCCATGGAGAAGAAAAAACATATACAACGGTCAATTTTTGTAACTGCTAGAAGATCTTCTCCATCGAATACTATAAATGAAGATGTCGATTGAAGAAGAAGAAGAGATACAAGCTTACACGGAAATATTCAAGCGAACCTAAACATCTTCATTCGATCAAAGAAGTTTTTCTTTCTCTCTTTTACAAAAGCATTATCCCCTAGAGAGAGATAAAACTCGAGAGCTCCATTGGCATATCTAAAGAGTGTTATACTAGAGTGTGTGTTACTCTGCGAAGTAACTAGGCTATTATAGCAAGGTGAAGAGTTGGAGCTAGATCGTAGCATTGGCTACAGTGAGAGAAGAATGAAATTTCTTCTAGTTTGTATCTAGGACTCTTTCGAAGCTGATAATAGATAGTTAGATCTTACGGATATACCTTGGGACGGAGAGTAGGCTATTTAGAGCCGAACTTTGTAAGCATATCCTCGTGTCAATCTTTTCCATTCCGCACTTTATCTTGCTTTATTGTGACAAACTTTGTTTTGCAGGTTTACAAAGTGAAGGCCCTTGAAATCAAAGTGTGTCACAAAGAGATCATATTGACATCAAGGCCTTTGAAATTAGTTTCAAAGCCTTCAGATAGGTTTTTGCGAAAAGTTCTCATATTCTATTCAACCCCCCTTCTAGAGTATCTTTATCCTTTATATTCACCTAACGGTTCTTCAATATATATATATATATATATATATATATATATATATATATATATATATATATATATATATATATATATATATATATATATATATATATATATATAAGTAGATATAAATTACCTTAACGTAGTGATCCCACCATTCATCGGGTATGTAAAAATCTCCGGTTCTCTCACCTCTTGTAACACTGGCAACATTCAAAATATCTCTCCATCTTTTGTAATTCCATCTCAACCTATTAATCCTACCTTTGATCTGCTGAGCTGTTGGATTTGCACCAGTTCTTGAAAGGATTTTAACCGCAATGTCTTCATAATCAAAAGAACCACGTGGTAGCTCATTTGTCTCACATGACTCTAAGCAAATTTGCAACAATTCAAGCTCTAGTTTCTTTGTCCATGGAAATTGTGGAAACATTTGGTATAATTGAGTTGGTAGATTTTTGTTTCAAATAAGGTATTTGGAAGAGTGACTAAAGGAAATGTGGTATGATTTTATAGAGTAAAGTTAAATAATATTTAACTTTTTTTAAAAAAAAGCTTTGCTGATGGGTCTTGTCCTATTGATGAAGTCCAGCTTTATATAAAGTAAAAAAAAATATCACGGGTCATCTACACATATGTAGGCTTATATGGTCCCAATCTCTAGGTCCTTTTCATTATAAAGAATTGCTTATCAATTTTGGAATCTTAACCCTGTTTTGTCAACTTTTCTGATTTCAATATATAGCATTACAAAGAGGGGTGAAGAAATGTTTGACATTTTTTTGTTGGAATGACCTATGTTGGTATGAATAAATCTTTAATATTCATGTAATATATATCAATATAATTGATGGGTAAATATTGAATCTATAACTCATTATTAATATTTTTTGTTAGTATGGAATAGTCTACTAAATAATAAATATTTAATTGTATGAGTTTTTTTGGATTGACGTGGACTTAATTTCCTAGTTTAGGTTATGGGTTTCTGTTGAATTGATAATCAATCTCAATATAAACGATGTTGTGTTTTCAGGGTTTTTTTTATTCAAGTTTGTAAACTCAGGTGTATAATGGAATTGGAGGTATTTTCCGGTTTTGGGTTTCTCTTGAAAAATTTTTCCACATGTATGAACCACCCACGTTGGTCAAATCATATGAACATATCGAATATGAACATATTGAGTATCTTTATTAGTGAAATACAAATGTCTCTGATCTATGCATTAAAAGGTATTGGAAACATGATCATTATATTAAGCAAATGGTAATATAATGTAGATAACACCATCACAGATAACTATTTGCAGTCAAAGATGGGCAGCCAAATTTGGATACAATAATGTAAGATTCTTTGAACATTTGAGGAGGAGCACAAAGGATGAGCATCCAGATTTGGATACAATATGTTGAAGATGACTCTACCAAGATGATGATCATTCGTCCAATGAATAAGGTAAGATTCTTTGAACAGTCCTTTAATCTGTACAACAAAAACATTAGAAACAACATTGAAATGATGGACAATATCTTCTTACTATATGGCCGTATTGGGATGTACTGACTGCAACAACCGTATGAACATCAACCTAATACCCACACAAACACACCGTTAGCTACACTGATGAAGGAATGCCCGGGTGACAACACCAATAGCCACATTGATGAAACATTAACAATCGGAGAAATGTCTGGGTGACATAAGATCCTGCGTGAGTTCCGATTGGGGATGAAGCAACTCAGATGAGAGAAGAACAACAAGATATTGTTTATATAGAATGTAGAGATAAATCTGATTGGATGATATCACATAAACACGTCAATATTTATAATCATTTAGTTTTGTTTTTCAACCTTTTCTCATAACCTGTTGAATTATCTTCTAATTCCGGATTTATAGGGAAGAACAAATTTATTAATAAATTTTGTAATTATCTATACATCTATTTTTGTGGATAATAGACATATAATCGAGATCAAATAACAATTTTTTTAAATAATTTTCTTAACTAATTATGATATTTAAAAACCACTTTTTAAAAAAATTTCAGGGGCTGGAAAAACCGTGGCTTGACACGTCGCAATAGAGGTCCCTTCTTTAATAGATATAGGATAAGATAAGATTTTAAAATTTTATGAAAACAAAAGAAAAGACAATACCTCAGGATATTAACTGATAATTCTCCATAAAGAAATACTAATAACAGAAAAGAAGGAAACAGTTGCCTTATAGGATGAACAAGAATACATAATGCAAAATAGTAAAAATTAAAAAAAATTAACAAAATATAAAAAAGAGAAGAATAATTAAAAAAAATTGGGCACATTTAAATTAATATTGTGAACCCAATAATGCAGTGTGTGGTGGATTATTGGATGAACGTAGGCATCTTCCTGACGTTGAATATTATCCGATGCCGCGTAGTACAAAAGTGACCGAGTCAACTACCTCCGAGGCGCCAGCTAGGAATCAACCGCATTAAACCGGCTCTTATATATATCTGCACTTGACAAAGATTCTGACCAAAAGAGAACACTCAAGAAAGTATTGCAGCAATCAACCTACGTACAACTTAGCACATAGCCATGGTAGCAGCCGCAAGCAACAGCAGGTGGTTGAAATGGGCTATTTGGGGGATGCTTTTCTTAGCAATTGCTTCGGACTTTGTTGTGGGCGCAGATGCGAGGGGTGTGCGTGGGTGGCGTGGAGCGGGCCGGCCTACTAACTCTGCCTTGCCGGCTTCAACCAAACCCGGCTACCTCTCCCTCATCTTACTTCTCACTTGTGTTTTTTCCTTTCTTTACTTGTAGTTGGAGTGTGTTTATAACTCCATGTATATGTATGACCAAACACAATATGTTTTTTTTTATATATATATTCTAGTATTTATTATCTACTTTGTTTTCATATATTATACAGCCTAAACTTGTCCAAAATTCCCAAATACTTATCAATGTATTATCATGATGCTAATGATATTTCCAAATTTTCACGGTTCTTTTTAATTTCATCTGTTATTGTATACACGTACCATCTATCTTAAAATCTGGAAGGTTTTTATTTTTTTTCATATCTTATCGAATCTTACCTATAATAGCGTTATCAATTTGCTTGCCTTAATTACTCATCAGTGACGACTGTTGAATTTATAGCATATACAAATGCTTTTTTTTTTTTTTTCAAACCACACTTCAATAATTTATTTTATTCACTATTGATGTAGTGTAGGTGGTTGGACTATTTTAGAAAGTTCTTTCACAAATGTAAGCCACAAGGCCAAAAAAATCTTATAACTTCTTTTACATTCTTGGTTCATGTCATTCTTAATGCTCCAAGACAACTCGGGGGCATAAAACCAATGAATACCACAATTAAACAGTCTAAGTACTCGTGGAAGACTTTATTCATCAAGTTCATGGGAACAATTT
This sequence comes from Fagopyrum homotropicum, assembly GCA_033239125.1. Taxonomy (NCBI): domain Eukaryota; kingdom Viridiplantae; phylum Streptophyta; class Magnoliopsida; order Caryophyllales; family Polygonaceae; genus Fagopyrum; species Fagopyrum homotropicum. Next base: position 51,866,532 of record BSWB01000005.1, read on the forward strand.
TATAATTAGTAAGCCTAAGTTGACATCAACACACTTACTGATGACCATAATTTGTCCTAAATGTCGTTTTCACACTATCTCCACCTTGAATCCTCAATTGTTGGTAACTAATACTAAACCTCAACTCGATCTTTGAAAATACAACCGATCATTGCAATTAGTCTATTAAATCATCTATCCAAAACAATGTATACTTATTCTTCACACGTGGTGACCTTATTTAGTTCATTGTAGTCAATGCACAAACGGAGGAACCATCTTTCTTTTTCACAAACAACATCACCATTCTCATGGTGACACACTTTGCCTAATAAAGCTACTAGCTAGTTCCTCCTTTTTTCAACCCATGCATCTCTACGGATGTCATTCTATATGGTGTCTTAGAGATTGAAGTTGAGTCTGACTCAAGCTCAATCATATAGTCAATATCTCGTTGTCTTCAGCAACCACCTTGACCAACACAATATCCCTCCCCAATGTTGAATTTCCCCTGATCTTAGTGGATTGAGCTATTTTTCTTGGAGTCTTTGTTGTCCCCTCCTCTTTATGGATATCTTGCATCAAAACAAGTAGAAAGAATTTCACCAAATAGGCCTTTTTTTATTTCCTTTTGGTAAATGTACCCCTTTAATTTTAACCACTTTCATTAATAATAGGTAAAAGTATTTAAACCTTCTATTTAAAAAAAAGAAACATTCATGAATATTGAGTTTGTTACGTAAAAAGAATTCTGACTTTTGTTTTTATTCTCTTTTGTTTTGTGTTGTCTTTTTATAAAATTTTCTTTTTTTTTATTTTCTGGTATGAATTGCATACCAGAAAATTCATACCAGAATTCATAATAGAACTTTCATACCAGAATTTTCATACCAGGATTTTCATACCAGGGTTTTCATACCAGGATTTTCATACCAGGATTTTCACACCAGAATTTTCATACCAGAATATTCATATAAGATCATACCGAAAAATGCACATCAAGTCTAAGTAATGTTTCGTTAACAGTACAGTTCCGAGTACTTATTTCACTACAATGATCCCTAGTTTCAAACTCAGGCACGTCATCATCGTCCATTCCAAACCTACTCAAATCAAATATATGTGACAAACACCCTCCCCCATCGCACCATATACATACCAAAAGTTTGTGTGTGAGGTTAGGATTTACATGTTTGCCTATTTCTCACTCAACAACAAGAAGATTTGGTGAAATGTCATCATTTCCAAAATTGATTCAACTTCCCCATAAAATAATATCATACTTAACGATCTACAACTAAAATAGAAGACAACGGTCATCAACAGAAATTTCCCTCCCCTCTGTTGCACTTTCTGGTATTTTCGAACGATCATCCTCTATAGATTTGGAAGAATCATTATCGATCAACACGTTTCGAAGGTCCCTCAATGTCATATATTACTGAACTCCACACAAACTAAATCTCAGCCTCTCTTCCCTCACCTCCCTACTCGCCTCTAGAAACAACCTACCACACTTCACCGCCTCGCTCTTCTTCTCTCGACAACACCAACACCCTCCACCATCTTCCTCCTCACGCTCATCTTCCTTTTCCCCACTTGTTTTCTTTTCGAAGCCGCCTCCGACAACTCCTTCTCTCCTATCGAGCTTGCAACAGCAACACCAAACTCCCAATTACCCTCTCATCAACAACCGGAGTACTCAACTCAGCCACTCCCTCATGAGTCTTTTTTTTCTTCGATCTCCCCTTGCATCTCATCCATCTCAACTCTCCCTTACCTCCCTTCGGTTTTCATTGCTTCGTCTCCCTCGCAGCAGCCACAACCAACACTTAATCCCTCTCTCCATCTCACACTTTCATTTCTCTTTCTCTCGAAGCTATGTCTTGCCGGAGATAAAAGCCAAATGTTATTTTTCCATGCTCCTCCATGATGCGCCCTTGACCCCTATGTCCCAAGATGAGGAAGACGAGGCACTTCGGGTTCGCTCCGATGGACCGCTCACCCGTTCCCGTGCTAAAGCAATCGCTCAAGCTACCGGCTCCATCATTAGCCGCACCGTTGCTTGTCACGGACCCATTGGTTGCAAACCGTGTCTCTACGCCACTATGACTTGAAGCTTGTCAAGCCGGCACCGTTCCGGCGCATTTTCCGCATTTCCCATAATTTAGCGTTTTGTAATAATAAGTCTTTTTATTTTCGGAATATTAATTTCCGGGACTTTATTTCCGGGTATTAATTTTCCGAATTTAAGATTAGACTTTTGGTTTCAGAATTTAATTCGAAAACTTAATTCCGAACTTAAATTCTCAACCTTTCATATTTTTAGGTGTTTCATTCCGGAACTTAAATTCCGACTTTATTTCCGTCATTTAATTTCCGACTCTTTGTATAGCCTTCATCCACTATATAAGGGGATGCTTGGCTCATTTGTAAAGCATGTTCAATTTGATTAAGTAATGAGAAGTATTTTCCTCCTACTTACTTGAGCATCAATCTCTCTTCCAATCCTCTTAAAGTTCTTCTTTTGGATCTTCGATCCAAACTCAACCATATTCGAGGGTTCTTGAAGAACCAACTCAACCGAACCACTTCAAGGTTTTATCGATCAATCTAGATTGACTCAATCGTACAACTTCCGCCTCCATCTCTAAGCTTCCGCAACCCATCTTCAATTGCATTCGCACTTCAACTAAGGAGTAGTTGAGCTTCAGCTTGATCTAGATCCGGAATACTTCATTGACGTGTCCAAGGACGCATCAAATTGGCATCAGAGCAAAGGGATCTAAGCTAAGTTATCTTTACTCTTGTTTTTGTGCGTTATTATATTCATCCTTTTTGCCTTTTGTTCATCACCATCTTCATCTTGTTCTTCGTATCTTCATCCACGTTCTTGAAAAATTTTTTTCTCGATCCAATTTGCAAAGCAAATTTAGGAGATTTTTGGTTTGCCATCAAACCATTAATCAACAAAACATTTTTCCTTACCCAATCCAACATTTTTGTTAATCAATTTCACAATTTTCTTGGGATTTCTTGTTGACAAAATCGGATATCACGCCTTTTGATATTCCAAAAACCAAAAACAAAGCAAAAACTCTTCAAAAACCGGATTTGTTTCAAAGAAAAGTGGATTCATCTCTTGCATTCCAAAGGTTGCATTCAAAAGTTTCAAAAAGAAACAATTCCACAAAAACAAAAGTAAAAGACGTCCGGCAAACCGGTCCATCCGAAAAATCGGATTTTTGAAAAGGTCAAAGACCAAAGCAAGTAAAACTTGCCGATAAACAATCCGTACATTTCCTATCTCTCCATTTTCTTACAAGTTGCAAATTTTCTCTTGAATTTGTGTGCATTTTGGTTCAAATTTGTTGGATTTGCCTTCCTTGCCTAACCGCCAAACGGCTTTCCCAAAGGTAGAACCCTAACGCACTTGAACTTGGGTAACGTTGACTTATCTTGTCACCTTGCTCATTTGATTGCTTGCAATTTTGTGTCCAATCTTGGATTTATGACTAACGTCACAATGGAAAATTCTCAAGAATCTAGTGAAAGGCATGAGATCACTACTTTGACCGAAGAAAATGCCTCCCTTAGGCAAGAGCTTGAAACTTTGACGGCCCAAATGCTTGCACTTACGACCGCTCCACCGAATCCAAATGGAACCTAGGTCGATGCTTCCACATCCGATGGACATCGCAAAGACAAAGGTATCTTGGGAGCCGAACCATCTAACGGTCGACGGTTTGCCTCCGTCATTGAAAACCACGGTCCCTCCCAAAATGACGGTCATGAGTCCCACAATGAAGGTGACGAGAACCCTGACCCTTCTCCAAATGATTTGCTATATGTTGACACGGAGAATCGGCACAAACGCTATGAGCACAACCGTCGTAAGTATGGCACTTTCCCTCCTCCATCTAGTGCCCAACACACCAACCGTCCCTCCCGGATTGATGACCGGTACCATCATCAAACAAATGACCGCTCTCAACGTCCCGAGAATGATCGGTCCGGACAACGCCGCCAACGGCATAGCCGGCAACCGATGTATCATGATTATGAAGAGTATGACGAAAGAGATGACTTTGACGAGTTCTCCGATGATGAGTCGGACTTGGAACGGGTGGCACATGTCCGTCCATGGCACCCACCCATCTGAGAGCCTTTTGAGAACCAGGATCGAGGAGAAGAATGGTTGCCTCCTCCTAACCCACCAAGGCGTGCCCCACCTAATCATGGGCGCCAACGGCATAACGATGGCCACCGGCGAGCCCATCACGAAGAGGCATACACGGCACCGCCTCAACCGGATCCCTACCGAGCTCGTAGGGAAGGTAAGGTTAAATTTACGGTATTTTATGGTGAATATGATCCTTGTGCGTTTCTTGATTGGGCACAGGATATGAAAAGAGCTCTCAAGCATTGCCATTATGAAGAGTATGAGAAAATCGAAGCGGCGACACTTTACTTTGAAGGTGATGCAAAATCTTGGTGGAACCGGTACGAGACCAACCGTGAGAACCGATGATGGGCACCGGTTGCGACATTTGATCAATTGATCTATGTCATGACTAAGAAGTACGTGCCCGACGACTTCAAAAACGACATGCGGTTGCAAATTGCCGAATTCCAACAAGGAAGCCTTACCCCGGTGGCTTACTTAGCCAAGCTGGAGGACATGCATATGAAGGCCGGCATCTCGACCTCCGCCTCCGCCCTTCGAACCAAATTCATGAGCGGCCTTAATCCGTCAATCCGGCGCCCCCTCGAGATTGTCCCATACAAGGACTTGGGAGCCTTATGTCATGCCGCCATGAAACTTCACAAACAACAACTTGAAACGCCTCGATACTCAAGGTATAACTCTTCCACTAGTCAATACTCTTATACCACTAATTCTCGTTCTCGAGATGTTTCTAGTCCCCAAGATTCCGGAGCCGCTAAAGGATCACCACGGATGAGTCAACCCACCCGGCAAGCGGCTACCGAGAAACCACCATACCGTGGCACCGTTGCTCCACCACAAACGCCTCCGGACCGACCCCAACAAGGATCTCAAACGGTGGCCCGCCCAAGAGAACCCGTGTGTTTCAAATGTAGCGGGTTTGGTCATGTCCAACGTGATTGTCCGAACACCAAGCGGGTGATGTTTGCCAACCCATCATATGACGATGGCGAAGAGGATTATAATGGTGATATCCTCTTGGAAGATGACCAAGATGCCGACCCATACTATGGCATGGAGTCATGCGACGACCAACTTGCTTGCGGTCCGGCACAACCAGGTAAGTTTGCTCTTGTCTCTCGTCGCATTCTTGCTATAAAAGAGCATCTCCCTATTGACCAACGCGAGAATCTCTTCCACTCTCGTTGCTTGGTCAATGACACTGGTCTCTCTCTTATCATCGATGGGGGTTCGTGTTATAATATTATCAACGAAAAAGTGGTGAAACACTTTAAGTTGCCTACAACCCCCCACCCACAACCTTACGGACTCCAATGGATTTCTGATAAGGCAAGTGACACCGTCACACAACAAGCGTGGGTGACGTTTTCTATTGGCGCCTATGTTGATAAGGTCCTTTGTGATGTTATCAAAATGGACGCCACACATGTATTGTTGGGACGACCATGGCAATTTGACCGTAAAACTTTTCATGATGGTTATCTCAACCGTTACATGTTCCAATACAATGGAAAACTGATCACACTTTTGCCTATGACTCCACAGGAAATTTTAGTTGACTATGCAGAACGAAAGAGGCAACAAGTGATCGATGACACCACTACACCGCCGACCACATCGGACCCTTCTCGTCGTTCTCCCGATGTTGTGGATGTTCCTACTTCCGGTTTCCGTAATTCCGGCCATAAGGGTAATGCTACCGAAGCAAGAGGTAGTAAGAGCATTGTCCCGACACATGCACCTCCGGTTCCTACCATTCAAGGGCGATGTGAGCCCCGAATTCTTTTGGCCCTACGACATGACTTGACACCGGTCATGGAAGGTAAGTTTCCTTATTTCTTACTTGTCCCTTTTTGTTTATCTAGTTCCCATGACCCTAGTAATGTGCCACACGAGGTGTCCTTGTTGTTGTCCGAATTTCAGGACATCTTGACCGACAAACTACCACCCGGCTTGCCACCAATCCGAGGAATTGAGCACCAAATCGATTTGGTGCCCAGCGCGTCTTTGCCCAACCGTGCCGCTTACCGTGCAAGTCCGGAGGAGACCAAGGAGCTACAACGCCAAGTCCAAGAGCTCCTAGACCGGGGCTATGTCCGTGAGTCCTTGTCCCCATGTGCCGTGCTGGTCATACTTGTGCCCAAGAAAGACGGATCTTGGCGGATGTGTGTAGATTGCCGAGCCATCAATCAAATCACCGTCAAGTATCGTCATCCGATCCCGCGCCTTGATGATATGTTGGACGAGCTCCATGGCGCCACTATCTTCTCAAAGATCGATCTCCGGAGCGGATACCATCAAATCCGCATGACCGAAGGTGATGAATGGAAGACGGCTTTCAAGACGAAGCATGGCCTCTACGAGTGGCTTGTCATGCCATTTGGCCTATCCAACGCACCATCCACCTTCATGCGCCTCATGAATCACGTCTTGCGCAAGTTTTTGGGTATTTTCGTTGTTGTCTATTTCGATGATATCTTAGTCTTTAGCAAGTCTTTGGATGCCCACATCGAGCACCTTCGCCAAGTGCTCGAGTGCCTTAGACAAGAGCAATTATATGTCAATTTGGAGAAATGTGTCTTTTGCTCGGACACCACAATTTTTCTTGGCTATGTCGTGTCTAAGGATGGACTACGAGTGGATGAATCAAAAGTTCGCGCCATTCGGGAGTGGCCTACTCCTACCACGGCCACCATGGTTCGAGCCTTTCTCGACTTAGCGGGTTTCTATCGACGCTTTGTCAAGGACTTTAGCTCGATAGCGGCACCGCTACATGAGCTTACTAATAAAGGTGTCACGTTTGAGTGGCGTGACACCCATGCTCGAGCGTTTGAGTCGCTCAAAGACCATCTTTGTAATGCGCCCCTACTCCAACTCCCAAACTTTTCGAAAACCTTCGAGGTGGAGTGTGACGCATCTAATGTAGGCATTGGGGGGGTTCTCCTACAAGAGAATCGGCCCATTGCTTATTTTAGCGAAAAACTTTCCGGTCCCTCACTCAACTATCCAACTTATGACAAGGAATTATATGCTTTAGTTCGTTGTCTCAAAACATGGCAACACTACTTGAGGCCGAAGGAGTTCGTGATTCATTCGGATCATGCGGCTCTTTCGTATCTCAAGGGTCAAACTACTTTGAGTCGGCGCCATGCTAGTTGGATAGAATTTCTTGAGACCTTTCCGTATATCATTCGACATAAGAAAGGTAAAGAGAATGTGGTAGCCGACGCCCTTTCTCGCCGATATATCCTTCCTGTGCATATGGACGCCAAGATCCATGGCTTTGCTCTTATCAAAGAGTTATATGCCACGGATCTTGACTTCAAGGATATATTTGCTCAATGCCTTGACCTCCGAGAGCATGAGTCTTTCTTTATTAACGATGGCTACTTATTCCGTGCGGGCAAACTTTGTATCCCGCGCTCGAGTATTCGTCATTTGTTGATAAAGGAGGCCCATGAGGGTCGTGGTCACTTCGGTGCTACCAAGACTCTCGCTGCTCTACAAGAGCACTTCTTTTGGCCCCGGATGCGCAAGCATGTGACACGGTTTTACACAAGTTGCATCACATGTCACCATGCAAAATCGCGCCAAGGTCCGGATGGATTGTATTCTCCTTTGCCTATACCAATGGGACCTTGGGAGGATCTTTCTATGGACTTCGTGGTTGGCCTACCCATGTCTAAACGAGGCAAAGACTCCATTTTTGGGGTAGTCAATCGTTTTTCAAAAATGGCACATTTTATTGCATGTAAGAGCACACAAAATGCTAGTGAAGTAGCTACCCTTTTCTTTGACAATGTTGTGCGCTTACATGGAATACCGCGTTCCATCCTTAGTGATCGGGACGTAAAGTTTGTGAGCCATTTTTGGAGAACCTTATGGGGGAAACTTGGAACCAACTTGTTGTTTTCAAATAGCTATCATCCCCAAACCGATGGTCAAACGGAGGTGACCAATCGGACTCTCGGCGCTCTACTTAGAGCGACCCTTAGGAACAACCCACGAAAGTGGGAGGACTTACTTTCGATTGTGGAGTTTTCTTATAACAGGTCTTGACACTCGGCAACAAAGCTTTCACCCTTTGAAGTTGTCTACGGTCTTAATCCACACACTCCGATGGACTTCACTCCGCGTCCACTCAAAGACGGAGAACACATCACCGGAGCAAGTCGTGCCACTCACATCATTGAGCTTCATGAGCGGACTAGGACACAACTCCAACGGCGTGCCGATCAACTTGACACACAACGCAACAAAGGGCGCCGTCCAATGTCATTCGAGCCCGGTGATCTAGTTTGGCTCCACTTAAGGAAGGAGCGTTTTCCATCCCGCCGGAAAGGCAAGCTCTCGGACCGCGGTGATGGACCATTCCGCATCTTATCCCGCCATGACCCGAATGCTTACAAGTTGGAACTTCCGGACGACTATGGCGTGCACCCGACGTTCAATGTCAAGGACCTTGCACCATACATTGAGCCCCTATTTGACGAAGGTGAAACGGGGACGTTTCACATCCAAGATGGGGGGACTGATGCGCCCTTGACCCCTATGTCCCAAGATGAGGAAGACGAGGCACTTCGGGTTCGCTCCGATGGACCGCTCACCCGTTCCCGTGCTAAAGCAATCGCTCAAGCTACCGGCTCCATCATTAGCCGCACCGTTGCTTGTCACGGACCCATTGGTTGCAAACCGTGTCTCTACGCCACTATGACTTGAAGCTTGTCAAGCCGGCACCGTTCCGGCGCATTTTCCGCATTTTCCATAATTTAGCGTTTTGTAATAATAAGTCTTTTTATTTTCGGAATATTAATTTCCGGGACTTTATTTCCGGGTATTAATTTTCCGAATTTAAGATTAGACTTTTGGTTTCAGAATTTAATTCGGAAACTTAATTCCGAACTTAAATTCTCAACCTTTCATATTTTTAGGTGTTTCATTCCGGAACTTAAATTCCGACTTTATTTCCGTCATTTAATTTCCGACTCTTTGTATAGCCTTCATCCACTATATAAGGGATGCTTGGCTCATTTGTAAAGCATGTTCAATTTGATTAAGTAATGAGAAGTATTTTCCTCCTACTTACTTGAGCATCAATCTCTCTTCCAATCCTCTCAAAGTTCTTCTTTTGGATCTTCGATCCAAACTCAACCATATTCGAGGGTTCTTGAAGAACCAACTCAACCGACCCACTTCAAGGTTTGATCGATCAATCTAGATCGACTCAATCGTACAACTTCCGCCTCCATCTCTAAGCTTCCGCAACCCATCTTCAATTGCATTCACACTTCAACTAAGGAGTAGTTGAGCTTCAGCTTGATCTAGATCCGGAATACTTCATTGACGTGTCCAAGGACGCATCACTCCAACCCTGTCTCTTCGCCTTTCTTTGTTGGAACTCCCTTGTCGGAGATTGGATCCACCACGCCACGCCGGCCAGTGAAACTGCCTCATCCTTCTCTCGAGCCAGAAACCACCATCCTTTGTTGCAACCATTGGAGCAAAGCCATTGGAACCCTAGTCTTCCCAAGGGAGTGAAGCCGTTGCCGAACTCCCTCTCTTTCTTTGATTGCATCTATCACCGGGAGACTGTTGTCGGGATCTACCGCCACCAAAGTCCATGGCCATTAGGAAGCCACACCTTTGCCGTTGTCAGGGGCCCTTGCAACGCCACCATCCCTTGCGTTGCTCCCTCTCGCTGCCTTCCAATGCCGGTTCAGAAAACTCTCTTCCACAAACTAAATCAAGCTTCACTTTTTCTGGTATAATTGTGAAAAGATAACTTAATTGAAGAAACACTGAAAGTAGAAAAGCTCCATATCAAGTCATTAACAAGACGACACTATTGTAATTTGCAGCACAAGTATTGGAAGTGGGAAGGGTTGAGGGTGAGAGTGTGAGAAACAAGGAGATGGAGGCTTGTAGAGAGGAAGACGGGAGGAGGGTGCGAGGTTGAGTTCCTTGAGGAGAAGCTGAGAGATTGAGAGAAGTAGAGGAACGAGGGACGGCTGTGTTCTTCTACAGCTTAGGGTTTGACAATAAAAAATAGGAGGGGTACATTTACTTAATTGAAAAACACTATGGGCCTAGTTAGTAGATAGGAATCTCAAAACAGCATACTTACCAAATTCAGCCAAAGAAGTATACCTTTTAGATCATTCATGATGACAAGGCGGGGAAATGCAAGCCAACCATTACTCTTGTGGACGGAAAGTCTACGATGGATGGATCCTCTAGTCGACAAATTTCTGACCCTAGGACCCATTATAGTGTGGTTGGCGATCTATAACATTTGTCTATCACTCGTGTGAAGATTTCCTTTGCAAGTTAGTGGATATGTGTATTTATGCACATCCCGGTAACATCAGTTCCAAACCATGAAATGCAACTTCGATACTCAAAGATACTAATTAATGAGATGGGCATATATTTTGGCCAGTCCTCCCCCAAATGTCTTATGGCATATACCGACATTCAGCAATGCCGATTAGGCGGGGTGCCTTTACACGGTTGGGTGGTAGAGATTCATACCTAGTTGACACCATGGGTTGGATGATCGCTGTCAGGATCACTTGCATTCCTTTCGTACAGTCTACTCTTGGTGTTTTATTGGCGATAACCTAATCTCATTCCTTTTGTAAGTTGTTCGTTGGATTTTTCAAGCTTCACATGTGGTTTGACAAGCTAGTTTTAACTAGTTCGTTGACTTTTGTCTCCCCTGTCGCCCTTTTATCTCGTATGAACATTGTTTTCTTTATGTTATCTCTATGGTTTATAGGTAGAAAAACTAATGGGTTGGAGTGTAAACCCCCCATTTAGTTTCCTCTTGCTTGGCTCCCCTTTGTAACTTTCTGTTATGCTCAATTGATTTGACGTTTTTTGTTTGTGGCCCCTTTCTTCTTGTTTAAACCAGTAGGTTTATAGAGAAGAAGCCCCTTAAATCTCTCTCTACTATTCATTTAGTTTCCAATAAACAACTAGAGGAACCAAATAAACAAACTAGTAAGAGGAAACCCCTCTAGACATTAATGATATATAACCCATAATCAGTAAGAGGAAATCCCTCTAAATCTCAATTTCTTTGTAATCCATATCCTGTAGAGAAACTTCTCATATTTAACGTCCGCCACTATATATAAATTTCCCTCCTTTATCTCACACGACATCCACCACACCTCTAGCAACGCCACAACTATAATTGTCCACTCCTAGAAGACCACAAACATTTGAAGTCTTGAAGATCGAGTCTTTCGTATTCATTTTCTTACCCTTTTGTCTACTTATCCATAACTACTATTGTCCCTTCCCATCGAACTTCTTCTTGCGGTAGCTCTTTGAGCTTTCTAGATAGATTTGGGAATTCAAAATCATGCACAAATCTAACCCTTAAAACAACCGAATGAAATCGATGTCTTAGTTTCCTTCTCATTGTGGGTTAGAATTTACTCCCTAAAAGGGAATGTTACTACTCAACATGGCTCACAACTAGAGATTGCGAACCGAGTTGTCACTTTAGTTAATACGATCTCGTGATCGACACTTGACTTGGTTACCAAAACACCTTCATCTTCCTCATTAATCGGCCGTCCTTTCTTCCGTCTTGTGTTGGTGGCTAAAGGATTACCATATGCATATCATCAGTGTTGATGAAAAGAATAAAATAAAATAAATTTAACCTAACCTTTTATTTTGAGCCTATGTTCTTAATCCCATTTAGAATAATACTCTTCAATGATGCTTATTTACGAAATGTTGAAGCCTTTCTTTAAATTTCACTGAAAATCAAATGAAAATCGATTCTCTATAAATCCTTGTTTATGCTTAAAATTTTGTCATTTTTTTCAATCTCGTTCCGAAATCGTGCAAACCACTTCTTGGGTTGTGAGATAAAAAACATTGAATGATTGTAATTTGAAGAAAAAAAATCTTTTAAATTATTGGAAAAAGGATTACAAGATTATAATTTTTGTGAACCTACATCTTTCTCCAACATATCTCCTTTGCCCAATCATATACAATCGTACGTGTCAAGTTTTTCCATGTGTTGTTATGGAGTCTTTAGAGTTTGAAGCTAATTTTGATGGTGGTTCGAGTTGTTCATCTAGGAGGGGTTGTGGATTTGTGATATATTCTTGATGAATCTTTTTTGGGTCCAAATATTATGTGTCAACAATTGTTCCTCAAACTTCCTTCTTGGGCACTTCCTTTGATGATGGACTTTGTCTCTCCGTTTTCATGAAACTTTATTGTTCTACCTCGGGACAAAAGATCAACTTTCAAAAATAAGCTTTTCAAACAACAAGAAATACTTCTGACAACTGCATTGATCAATTAAAAAATGTGCTTGCTAGCAACTATAACACTCCAAGTCCTCAAACTCGAGGAGCTACTGGTTAGGACCTCATAATGGGTTCCGACCTTGGTTTAACAACAACTTTACTAGGATCTTACAACAAGGCACAAATGTATTTAAAACAATTTCAAAACATAATATTTTATTGTATGAATGTACACATGTGACAACCTTACAAAACATATATATTTATATAACATGCATGTTGCATGGAAGATTCTCCCGTCCCCATCTAATGAGTACGTGGACCCGGCTGACCATCTTTTTCGGATCTCTCTGCAACTGTCTATATCTACAAAAACTATAATTGTTGAGAGATGTGTGTAGAAGCGAGAGGGACAGTCCTGGTTGCTGCTCGGTGTACGAAGATGGAGGAGACGAGAGGGCTCACCTGCGAGAAGATAGATGTAGGTTGTCGTGTGTGCCGCAGTAAGGCTGCTGTTTACACGAAGGTAAGAAGGCTGCTAGGGTTTGGTAGGGAAGGAGAGAAATTACACGGCTGAAGCAAGAAGGTTGGCCTTGTCTTTGGGCTGAAGTGATCTTGTCAAAATGGGCCCGGATGGTCTTGTCAGAATTTAGTCATGGGTTTGTCAAATGGGTCAAATACTATAAGGCTTGCAAGAGTGTTTTAAGAATGATTTTATATGATTAACTTTCACATAAAATTATAGAAGTTGGTAAAAGAATATTTTATGTGATTAACTCTTCACATAAAATAACAAGATTTATGTTGACTCGGGATTTACCGGAAATTAAATTTCCGGGTATTACAGCAATCACACCTCTTCCTTAGACAAATACATTGGATGCCCAATTATTAATGGAAGAGTTACAAAAAATATTTTTGATGATATCAATACACAATCAAAGCAGCAACATGAAAAATGGAAATCAAACTCACTCTCACAAGAAGGAAGAAATGCCCTAATTAAACATAACTTGGCCGCTAAACCAATTTTTACAATGCAAAGTTTATACTCCCAAACCACAATCTTGAAGAATTGGACAAAGCCTATAAATTTGTAAACCAAAAAAAGAACAAGGTCTCGGCTTGAGAAAAAGTATCTTCATCATTAATAAAGCCTTACAAATGAAACTATTGTGGAAGTTTCAGACATAATAAAAAAAACGTGTGGATAAAAGTCGTAAAAGAGAAATACATGAAAAATGTTGACTTACTTCATTACCAAAAGAAAGGACCAACATAATAAAAATGAAACAACCTAATGAAACTTTAACCTGACTTTAAAAAAGGAATTTTCTGGCATGTCGGTAATGGCAAAATAATCCATGTTGGCATAGGTAACCACTTCACCACATCTAAAACTGCTCCAAAATACAAACCAAACAAATATCAACACCAAAGTAAATCATTATATAAACAATCACTAGGAATGAGATATCAACAAAATTAAAAGTGAGCTCCATATTATTATTAACCCGGAGATTTTAGAAAAACAAATAATCAAACAATAATCCCTAAAAATAAAATACACGATAGACTATAGAGAAGATATAACCATGATTTGTGGTTTTCAATCAAGGTGGCATTTGAGTTGTTAATGGAGGATAAGTGTTTCTTATACGCTAATATGTGCGACTGGATTTGGAAACTTAATAAGCCCAAAATAAAGAATCTCTTATGAAAATTTCAAAAACAAATGGTTTAGCAACAAAGAAAAACTTGATGAAAGAAAAATTACAGTTACACGTAATTGTGAAATGTGTAACCATCATCATGAGGACTTATGCTACATACTTTTGGGTTGTCCTTTTACCAAACAAATAGTTAATAATTTGACAAAACAATTTTGAATAAATTAAATAATATTGAACATAAGAACAAAAAAAACAAATGACATTATTGAGGAAATTAATGATAAAATTGGAGAAAAACAGTTGACATGCCTTGCTATCATATGGTGGAATATTTTCCAAAGCATTACCCTTTATCCTATGGATGACGGTTATTGGTCTATTATATACTAGAGATAGGTTGCATTTTGTTGATATTAATCGTACTTGTAGTTGGTGCACGAGCGAGAGTGAATCATATGACCACTTGATATTCGGATGCACGCAAGAGAGGTTTGGAGGCAGGTTTGTGCGAATTTTGGGACTCTTGGAGCTATCGCCACCATATCAGAGGTTTGGATTGGTTCACTCACATTGTACATGGTACGTAGGAGTTGGACGAGTAGATCCAGGATATACGCATTTTAATGCTACGGTTTACTACCTTTGGTATTCTAGGAATGCCTTGATATTTGACCAATATAGAATACAAATATATATCCTTGTGAGATTGATCATGATAAATGTCTATAATTAGTTGCATGAGGAATTCCCTGCAGGAGTTAGAGAGAGGATTACATCTTAATAGTTATGATGAGGGGACCATCCCCAACATCCCCTACACATGGACCAATCACTAGAGCAAGAGTGAGGGCAATGAAGGAGAAGGAGTTATCATCCTCAAAAGCCATCCAAGAGAAGGTTGCTAGCTTATGGATATCATGTGCATCTAAGGAGACCTTACTCATGCCTAAGTCTTCCTTAGTGACATTGATATCTATTGTGGAGGAGCCATACATGTGTGAGGATGGTAAAGGAAGCAAGAAATATGGCTAACATGAGGTTTAATCCATCCAGAGAGAAATCTCGACCCTGAGGACCAAATTTCACCTGAGATTCCGACCCAGATTTGCTTCTATGAAGATCAATAAAGATCCAGTCGAGATCTTGTTAGTTGTTAGACATTATATCTTTAATGCCTTCTAAGCTCTAAACATTCTAAAAGTATATCTTTTGGTTTTGATCCTATCTTTTAGGATTATATTTTATTCCTGTTTATTTTATCTTTTTAGAGGAATCTCTTCTATAAATACTCATAGAGGACGAGATTCATAGGCAGATTTAATTTTGATTTTATTTTCACAATATTGTAAGATACTCGCTGCTTCGCTTACGCAGTTTGTGTTTTTTAGTCGTACTCAATCAAAAGAGAGAGTCTTTGATTGAATCGTTGTGAGTCCTTGCTAGGTTGTTCTTGTGTTTGTTAATCTTATTAGAGATTGGTGCTACTAGTCAAACTAGTCCTTCCGTGTGCTTGTCTTATTCAGAAGGCTTGTGTAAGGTTAAAGAAAGACGGGTTAAGGTAATTCTTTGTTGAGGATTTTGATCCATTGGTCAAGGTTCTTTGCAAGTCTAAACATTAAGTCTTTTCTTCCTATATTTCCATATATTCATTCCATTACTCAACTTCTTATCTTTCCATATCACCCATAATTTCGCATTCCGAGTTTTACAAAATCTCGGCCTATTCTTATAAATCTCATCTGAGATTTACCATTTTCACCGAGATTTCTTTTTGTTGTCCAAATCATGAACCTCAAGTCTAGATCGGGAAACTGCGGCATCAACCCCGCATCAAGTTAGTTCGTACTAGTGTTGTATTTTGCTCCATACTTTGATGTATTTGCTATAGATATGTGTGTCGGGCTTGGTTTAAGTATACTGATGACTTTGTCGAAGGTGGACTGATCATTGACCCGAGAGTTGGACAATCGTTTGGCTTATGAGTGTCTTTGTCTATTGATGGCTTTGCCAAAGGTGGACGAGCCGTATGATTTTTACCAATTTTGGATGTACTCTCGTATTTATCGGATCTAGGGTAGTAGATACGTTCAAGAGGATTGCATGTCTCTTTGAAGTATTCTGTAAGATTTTAATTATAGCCTCAAATTGAAAGGCATGTACATAAACTCGGCTTTCTTTGTGTGATTGGGTCTTATGGGCCCGGTTACACTCTTTCTATTTTTCTATGAATTTACTTTTACCTATAAAATTAATAACACAAGTGCCTTCATTAAGATTTAAATATTTGAATGACAAAAAACCGTGAAATATGAGCATGATTATGACATTAGGCCACCACCAAAAGTAATTCCACTCGGAAAAAATATCATTAAATGGGATAAATCAAGCTAATCCTGATAACTCAGTTTATGTAGATGGATGAGTAGTTGTGAGACCACGTACAAAAGGTGTCCCTGAAATCCCTCGTCGACTAATGACAACAAAATTATTGAAAGTAATAAATCCAACCAACGTAGTCCGTAAAGACCATACGAGAAAACTCAAAGGGAAGTAACTATCATACGGGTTATAATGATTTAAAGAAGATAACGCGACATGAGTATAAGGACAACCTCGTAATATATGAGTCAATAGATTGGATTTTAAAGGAAATCACATACATCTGGTGTTCCTATACCAATGATACCGGGAGATGTTTAACAAAAGTCATACTATCAGGCCAATAAAACTATCATGGATGAAGCGTAAACCAGGCGGATAGTTTAACCATTGAGAAGAAAAGTCATGTATCAAGAGGCGAGTCTTGCTAACTTTAAATAGAAGTGTTGAGATGAGAATGCCTAGGTGGAATCTATGCAAGAGTACAACATAATTGATGTTTCATCAATGACTGAGTAGTAATGATCAATTGACAATAGGAGACCGATTCAGACAAGGAAAGTATTACAAGATGAGTCATCTAATAGAATAGTTCACATGACAAGCGTGAGAGACCATCATGTGGTTGGTATTATTGTCTCGATGCAGACTTGTTACCGCACCTCGAAAATTTGGAGCTTAATAGAAAACTCCATGTCAAGATGGTAAATAGATTAGGGTAATTACTTGTAGATCAACGTGATGTACTCCTATTTTGGAGGTCAAAGTGATTGTGAAAGGATAACCACCTTGAGTAGTCCTAGCGAGTAGTAAGTAGAGTTCTGATGAGACATAAGTGAAATTCGGGAATTTGTAAGACCGCACGTTCCAACCCTTTCAAGTAGGCGTGATCGATGATGTGTTCAAACAAGCGAGGGTTGATTCAATCATTCTAACTCATGGAAAGACGCCATTATGAGTAATGACGGGTAACAAATTGATCAAAGTAGCGCAACGAAAGTGTGATAGGCCCATAACCCACATATCAAGAAATTCAATGTTATTTTAGTTATGATCTTAAGTTAAAGAATTAGACATCCATATGAAAACCTCAACTGGTAGTGCGATGTTGGATTACAACAAGTTGAAAGCCTGACAAGAAGTGTTGAGTCCTTATTTGAGGAACGGTCCGACTGATTCATATTAGGAGACGAGACCAAGTGAGTGGTCTTACAAAGAGTATTAAACACTAAGTAAAGTGTTAGGAGAGGTCTCAGATCATTGTTTCAGAATTGACAGTCGGGATCTTACGAAAAATGAGGAGCAAGTAGATTCAACAGAAGGAATAAGTTTTACAGTTATTTCGGTAAAGTCACCAAAAGAGAGGGAAGTGAGTTTATAAGGCAACCGTAGATATCTTAAAGCGGAATCATAAGTTATTTATCGACTAACACTACTACCCATGCTAGGGGGTGTACACCCAATGTGCCACATGTCTTAGTCGAAAGAATACCTACCAGATCCGAGACACGTCATCAACTATGAGAATCAGATAGTTGAGCCAGAGCATACTTTTGTAGAGTATCAAGTGGCCATCCGAGAGCATAGTACTAGACGGCTATAGTCTAAAGAAATATCGATACTGTAGACCCAGTGGTCTAGACAGGGAGCCGATGAGGCTATTTGAGAGACGGAGGATAACTTTAGGAGTAGTTATCCTGAGTTCCTTGCGGAGTTAGCTTCCACCTCAGTACCGGTTAGTTAGTGCTCAGGCTTGATTTGTGTAACTTGTTTCACTACATTTTTTCTTCTTTCTTTTCATGTTTGAGTATTTGTTAAGTCATGGGATGTTTGTTTATGATGTTGGAGTGATACTTCTATGTTGAGAAAAGTAGAGGAAAGATTTGTAGAGGAAGAGTTAGATACTCTGGTTCTATTTATAGAAGTTTTCTTGAGTGATGCTCCTTATTCTATGTTTCGGGACGAAACTTATTTTAAGGGGGTACTGATGTCATACCCGGAATTTTTTTACAATATTTCAGAGTCAACATAAAATTTTATCATTTCATGTAGTAGTAGTACTACTCACATAAAATGATGAAAATTTTGTCTTGCAAGATTAGAAGTAGATTAAACCATCTTGACAATTCCATGAGGTCATTCTTGACAAGGCCATGAGGCCATTTTTGACAAGTCATGACAAGCCCATGACAAAGCCTTGACAAATATTTCAGTCCACCACTCCCCTTCTTGTTTCAGCCCATCTCACACCCCTCTGTTGCTTCCTTCCGCCAGCGTGTAACCTGGGCCTGTAGTGAGGAACTCCCTCCGATTCCTGATTCCATGAGAATCAGGAATCGAAATCAGAATGAGTCATACCAATACCTCATGTTTGGTAAGGCTTGGAATCTGGATGAGATGATTCCATGGAATGGCTTATTCCAACTCTAGAGAAGAAGTTGATTCCAGGAATTAAAGGTGTGTATCACATTCTAACATAAACTCATTTTAAATTTAAAACTACATTTATATATTTTTATAAATATATACTTGCTTATTTAGTTGCACAAAATAAAATTAATATTTTTTATATTTTTTTTATTGTCCATCAATTAATTTAAATTATATAGTTTCTATTTTGTAGAATAACAAGATTTTGACAAAAAGTTTTTTACTTATAATACGAATAATTCATTCAAGATGTAATGTACCCGGAAAATGCTAAAAACAATATAATTTGTTCAATTATAAAAAATATATTTGATAGAAGAAATATATTTCTATTTATTTGGGTTGACGATTGTTCATTGTCTTCATTTTTTTAAATGTAGTTTTAAAAATAACATATATTTACATTATAAACATTCACACATATATTATCAAATATGATATGATTTCTCATTTCATAACTCATATAAAATCAAAAGCACGTGTCAAAAATATTTCATTTCAACATCATACCAAACACCAAGTATCAGGAATGTCTTATTTCAATTCCTTATTCCATTCCGATTTCTGATTCCAACCTGTTAGGATTTAGTTAAACCCAGTTCGTGTCAAACCATAGATTAGTGGGTCTGAGTTTAAGTGTGAGGCCGGTTGGGTTTGATGAAGGGTTGGACGGGGTACTTGTGTTATATTGGTGTTGGGCTGATTGCAGGGCCAATTGGGCCTAGTTGATTGAGGTCCAATAATAAGTGCTTGATAACACGATTTATGACTTAGTTTTAGGTAATCATTTAGATAGATTTCTCACTCATTCATGCATGGTTTAGCACTAGTTCACGACGTTTTGCACTCAATTCATGTATTTTGCCGAGATAGACGTCTACACGGACTTGTGCGTGTTTTATAGGTATTTCGGGAGATTTAGGAGCTAAAACGATACGTTTGAGGATCGTTCATCTAGATGACACACCCTCGGACTCATTAGGACACAAGCTAAAGGCTAAAGAGGACTCATGGAACCTTGCCAACACAAGCCATGCACCAAATCGAAGCTTAATGATCAAAGGCAATGCTGAAGCACAGAATCACGGTTCTCTGACACTCCACGGCCGTGGAATCACCCGTGGATTTTGCCAGATTCTTGTGACAGTTGTGCCACGACTCTCATGGCCAGCTCATGCAAAATTTGTTATAAAAGTGGTCCTTCATTGGCTGAGAAAGGCATCTTGGAGCAGCTCTCCATTATCCATTATCCTCTAACAAAAATATTCTCTGAACAAGAAGTCTTTCTAGGAAGGAAAGTGTCAAAGAGGAAGAAGAAGAGCTCCATTGAAGAGGAGAAGAAGAACACACACCATTACCACACTTGATAGTTTTGTATTGAAGAATTCCGGATTCTATTTCTAAGAGTTGTATGAATCATTTGAACCTTCTTTTGGAAGGATTGTGAGTTACTCTAATTCTATTTTCAGCTTGGTTTTGTTTTAGTTCACTTGTTCATCTCTCTTCCTTCATCATCTTGCAAATGGATGTCATGATTTTATGTTTGTTTGTTTTGATTTCTATTATGAACGTTGTAGGCTAAATAGATGTGGTTCTAGGGTAAGGAAAGGATGGTTATGGCTAGGGCTATGATAGGACGGACTTAGATTTATCTTTGGATGACTTGTGTGCATAAACGTAGCTGCTGTTAGAAATCACGGGTAGTTCTTGCCTAACCACGGCCGTGGTTTAGGTAGAACAAACCGTGATTTTCCCTGGTTCGATGGATCTTGTCTTAGATTGTTAGAATGTTGAAATCCTAAGTGTTTGTTGAGTTAAATCTACCCTAGGGTGACCTAGTGTTAGCAACTAAGTGTTAGGAGAGACTTACCCTGTAATCCTTACTCTTAGATTCCAAGGATAACAAACCTTAGGTAGTGGTGAGCCTAATAAGCCGCCATTGGATTAGGTGTGCTAGGATAGTTGTTTAGGATTTCCCTTTCCAAGACTTACCCGGTAAGGATAGGTTAGACCCCTAGCTAACAATCCGGTTTGTGTAGAATTCCTATCCTTAGGTTCTTAGAGACTTACCCGGTGATGAGACCTTAGGAATGGACTAGTGGACCATGAGACCTACCCGGTAATTGATCCCAATCTAGAAACGCTTAATCCCAACATAACATAGTTAATCCAAGAAATGAATAGATAGCTTGAGTCCTATGCCATAACCGGAACTTCCAACCCCTAGAATCCGTCTTTTCTTTCTTTGATCATTATCTTGTTTAGCTTGTTTATTTGTGTTGATTCATAGTTTAGTTGATTGTTTACTTTGCATGAATTGTGATCTTTGATTGATCACCAAAAAACCAACCAAAAACATTCGACATTTTCATTTCTTTATTTCTTTCTTTTCTTTCAACCTAGATCTTTACTAAACTCAATCACAAATCGAATCAATTTCACCTTAGTCTTTGTGTTCGACCTCGGAATACTATCCCTACTACAAACGTCCCGTACACTGCGGGTTTCGCTAGGTAGTTTAGGATTTAGTTCGAGTTATAAATTTAAAACCCATTTGCGCATCACGATCTTAGCGTAACAAGTTTTTGGCGCCGTTGCC
The DNA here is from genome assembly GCA_033239125.1 of Fagopyrum homotropicum. Taxonomy (NCBI): domain Eukaryota; kingdom Viridiplantae; phylum Streptophyta; class Magnoliopsida; order Caryophyllales; family Polygonaceae; genus Fagopyrum; species Fagopyrum homotropicum. The sequence goes on from BSWB01000005.1 coordinate 51,888,060, forward strand.
GGGGACTAGGTCTAGATTGAGTCTATTTGTGATTGTTTATAGTGTAAATCTTTCTTGTTGCTTTTGATCTCTCTTTGGTGTGTGTCTTTGCTTTTCAGGACATCACTTACTCTTTAGGTGCATGCGAAGATCTCGTGGCAAGGATTTAGCTCCATTCGATCCCGAACCGGAGAAAACCCTTAGATCTAGATCCAAGAGCATCAAAAAGGGGAAAGAGATGGCCGGAAGAGACCTTCAAGCTGAATTGGATGAAGCCTTAGAGCAAATAAGGCTAAGAGATGAGCTCTTGGAGGAAGAAAGGAGACTTGCCAATGAGAGGCAAGAGGCAACTAGGAGGGAGATTGATGAGATTAGGCAAGCCCTTGTTCAAAGAGAGCTTAATCGCCGACAACCTCCACCTCCTCCACCACAACCGCAGCCGGCGGCGAACATTAGGGTTGTGCCCATTGCTATGGATGAGCCACAAACGTTGGGGCAACGTATGGATCCGGCACAAAGAGCACACCGTCCGGGTGTGAACTTAGGAGATCCCGCAGACCATGATTACGAGCTCCGCCCTCAAGTTCTACAAATGATCCGGCATAATCAATTTGGAGGGATGGAAGGAGAGTCTCCTCATCAACATTTGATGAATTATGAGATCTTGATGGAGACTCTTAGATCGCCAAGATTAGAGAGCAACAACCATAAGCTTAGGGCTTTTTCCTTCTCTCTTAAGGATAAAGCCTTGGCTTGGTATCAATCTATTCCACAAGGGCGAGTTGGTAATTGGGAGGAGATGACAACCGAGTTTTTTACTAAGTTCTTCCCACTTTCCAAGACTACCGAATTAAGAGGGAAGATCAATGCCTTTGTGATGAAGGATAGAGAGAGTTTATTCAAGTCTTGGGAGAGGTTCAAAGATCTCCTCCTTGATTGTCCACACCATGGCATACCGAAAATTGAGCTATTGGAGATCTACTTCAAAGGACTTGATGAAGATAGCCAATTCAAGCTCCAATCTCTTTCCGGTGGGACTTTTATGGAGAAGCATGTAGATGAAGCTTGGGAGTTTGTGGAGAAGCAAGCTCTAGTGATTGAGAAATACTCCCATAGGAAGAGTGAAGGGAGAAAGGCGGGAGCTTATGAGGTGAGTGAAGTCACCATGAGCAACTTCAAGCTTGACGCCATCAACAATGAATTGAAGTCCTTAAGGGAGTTGTGTGCTACAACTTTGAAGAACCAAGCAACTCCTCAAGTGCTTCCACAAGCCAACTTATCTTCCAAGGAGGAGGATGTGAATTACATGGGAAGGGGCAACTTCAACAATTATCAAGGCCCAAGGAATTTCAACAACAACCGGCAATTCAACAATTACCGGCCCAACCACAACCATCCCGGATTTTCTTACTCTAACCCGGATGGAGCCTTGAACCCTCCCGCTTCCTCAAGCACAACTCCACCATCAAGAGCTTCACAAGAACCTCCACCCGGATTTACTCAACCTCCAAAGGATAGAACCGAAATAATGTTTGAGCAATTGCTTGGAAGGTTGAGTGGTCTTGAGAGCACGGTGACTTCAATTTCTAAGGCTCAAAAGGTTTTGGAAGCACAAGTGTTCCAAAAGGCGGGTGAAGCCCATAGAGACCCGGGAAAGCTTCCCGGAAGAACCGAAGACAACCCAAGAGGCCAAGTGTTGGCTATTACAACGAGGAGTGGGTTGAGTATGAAAGATCCTTTGCCCAAGGACAATGCTAAGGGAAAGCAAGTAGTGGTAGAAGAGGGAAAGTTGCAAGAAGATGGAGGCAAGAGCAAGGATGTAGAGCCAACCTATGTGGCACCGCCTCCATACAAGCCACCACTACCGTTCCCACAACACTAGTACAAAAAGGTTGGGTAGACCCCGGTTATATTGTACATGGGAACCCGGTTATTGAAGCGTGGTTAACGAGAGCGAGGTCCGGGCGTTCGCACCACGGTATTTGTCACCGGGTTATTTTTTTCGGACCCCGGTTTTTTAATAACCGGGGTAATTTTCGGACCCCGGTTATTTAAAATAACCGGGGTAATTTCCGGACCCCGGTTATTTAAAATAACCGGGGTAATTTCCGGACCCCGGTTATTTCAAATAACCGTGGTATTTTTCAGACCCCGGTTATTTCAAATAACCGTGGTATTTTTCAGACCCCGGTTTTTTTTAAATAACCGGGGTAATTTGCTCCAAATTTTTTGTTGATTTTTGTATATTTCTCTTCTAAGCTCCTCTCGTTTAAGAATCATCCATCAACAATCCTGAGAAAACAAGGTACAAGCATAGCTCAATGCTATCTTGAATTCATGATCATTCAAGATGATAAAAAAAAATCTAAGGACATGAAACTAAAATTTTTCTTTGACATTTAAACACCAAGCTTAATAAACTACAAAATTTCAAGCAAGATACAAGTATGCTACATCTTCACCAGATTAAAAAAACTACCTAAGTCCCAACATGTGGGGGTTTATTTTCCTTCCTATATTTCTCTTACCTAATATTCCTGAAAAGTATGACTATAAAATACTATTTACACTTCTAAAAGAGGACTCTTCTGGACTCGGCCTTACAAAAAGTTAGAAGATGCATATATCATGCACCATAAGTACCACCAGAACGCGATCCCAACTTTTACCAATTATCACTCAAACAGCTGCAAATATAGGTTGTCATCTTATGTCCATATTTTGACCCCTAACCATCATGCTCAGCTTAAAATTGTTGTGAAGGGTGCATCCGAGCTCGACTTCTTCATGTCGTATCTCCTACATGACCTTATCTACAAGATCAATAGCTCCATGCCTTATACTGAAAATCATTCTTGTGCTGATCTACTAGTCCAACAATCCTGTGCAAGAAGCAAATAAAGCATAGCTCAAAGATGTCAATACAAACATAGTGCACTATGCCCAAACCAATATTAGAATTTCATATAGAATGTCTTGGTGGCCGTGAACAGTAAATGATGCTTTATGTAGCACTATCAATTTGGTTTCAGGAAACAAAGCATTGAGGACTCTATTGTAATCTATATTTTAAACAATATAAGATTAACACTTCCTCAAGAAATTAAGCAGTAGCAGTTTAGTTTGACAGATTATGTAGCACTGTCAATTTGGTTTTTAAGAAGATAAGCATTAACTTATAACAAAATAAGCAAATAAACCATCAAGTAATCTGATCAACACGAAAAATTAACTGTAGCACACACCAATACCCAATAACACGACAGAAAGCCCTCAAAGAAACTAAAAGTGATGAAAATGAAGAATATGGGCAATTGCAGAGATGATAAGGTAACCTAAATCTCGGTGAAAGATCCGAGGTTCGTAGTAAATGGTGTTACACTCTTCTACATCCGGGATACAAACCTGCCCATACTCGAGTAATTAGTCCCATGAAGTATGATCAGTAGTATCATGTGTTCATAATTGAATGATTCAGATGAATATGGTAAGTGAGTTCAATCAATGGTTTCCTAACTAGTAACCATCAGAATGCAGATTTTTGACAGCATTTGATTTTGATGAATTCAGAATGCAAATGTCATTGATAATGAGCACTTGAATGTAGTAAATGGTAAGATTTTTGCATTGATTAAGCAAGAACAACCAATAAGCAATGATACACTGTTTTTTTGTACATGTTATGTATATTAAAGATTGGCCTACTCTTTTGTCACTCTTTTGTTTGTTAGGTTGGAGAGCTCTTTACATTTCCCAAGTATATGACATACACTATAAAAACTTGGAAAGACACATATATTATCACTTACCATAAAGTCTACTGTGATTAAATCACTAAATGAAGAATTCTTTTGTGAGGAGTTTTACCACAAGATAACTAAAAGGCAATTTAGTGATTCAAGCAATAAGGGTAAGTAGAAGATATCATCATCAGTCGACTTCTGTTACCGACAAAATGTTGTTATCAGTTGTTGTTATCATAATTGTTAGGAAAATAGTCACTATTATGAATAGGGCAAGACCCACAAAAAGTCACCACCAACATTATAAAAATCTGCTGGAACATTCTTCTAAAGAGCTTTGTAGCAAGATGCAATAAATAAAGTAGGTTATGAATGCAGTTAAGAATAATGATGCATTTGAAGTTGCAAAAAGAAGTATCAAATGATGAAAGCAGTACATACCCATTAACATTTTTTTATGTTCCTTGTACTGTGTAGTTCCAGAATGTAGTCTATGAGAGATTTCTTGTTTATGGGCTGCTACTTAGTGTGCTGCAAACTTCAGTAGGTCAAGATTGCTTATCCTGTACACAAGACAATTCATCACATTACACCATCATAGTCGACCTTGTTCTGCGCAGTCCTGTTACTCAGATTCCGATCAGCCCGTGTTTTGCGTAGTCTTGGTTAATCTCAGAAGAACTATTCCGCCATAACAGTCGACCTTGTGCACATTTTAGCTCTGAATAATATGCATAATGTATAAACTGTCACAAATGTTTACCAAAAAATGTAACATGACTAACACAAGTAGAAACTAGACTTGAATCAAAGCTAAATAGAAATCACACTTGGAGATCTTAATAAAGGAGTAGTGAGTAATTCTGATTGAAATGTAAGTCGTGAATGCAATTAACATATTGTTGACATCAAGCTAGTAACAATGATATTGCATGACTCATTCTTGCCGTACAAAAAATGGTTATTAGGTGATTTAATTTATCCAATCTATACGAGATTTTAGGAATTCGACAAGTTGGAATAATGACATTCCTGCATTCTCCTTTTTTGTCATTCTTTCTTTTTTTTTATTTGTATACGAATAAGGAGAATGGAGGAACAAATAATAGTAGCTCTTTTATTGTAATAACAGTAAAAACAATTAGTCGAATCCAAAAACATTTTCATTTTGGCTAATAGCAAGGAAAATGAGAAGGGCATCGAAAGAGTATATACCAAGTTGAATGGTGTTGTTGGATACAATGACGGGCAGTGAAATGCTTGAATTTGAACTACATTGAGGTTGGATATAATATAGAGGGTTTCTAGAGAAGAAGGCTGAATCAATGATGATGGTAGAGCTTGACATTGATGATGTACCCTGAAGCTTACACAAGTCAGTGAAATATAGATTGCGAAGATAAATCACCCAAATAAAAATAAAATAAGCAAGCACTTAATAGTATATAGTTTGACTGATTAGCCAAAAGATTGGATACATCCAAGGCAACAGTTGTCAACATATTGTCACCCAAAACTACCAATTTAAAACAAGAGAAAAAAAATGAAGAGCATTGGATAGAAAATAGATATAGTAGTATGGTAAAGGGACTCCTACTTTGTATGAGAGATTGATTAGTCCCGATGGTAAGTAGCATTACAGGACAAGATCCTGTCTTCCTACATGATTCATCAAGCAAGTATGAGAAATACATAAAATACGTTTGCACTGCACGATATTGTTGAGCTAGAACCTATAATAAAGCAGGCTATCGGGGAGGGTGAAGGACTATGCAGAACATGGACTGATCGGAATCTGAGTACTGAAGCCCACAATCTGTGTTGTTCAATGGATTGCAACCACATATAAACTGTGCCATGTCTAGTTTATTGTCGATCACTACTTGTAGTAAAGCCCAAATCACGACTGAAAATACTATCAGACAGATGTTTGATAGCTTATTTATTTTCGAAAAAAGGATAAACAAACATCATAAAATCCTTTAAGTAAAGTAGTGGTTATTAAAGTCAAAGGGAGAGAGAAGAACCTGATAGGTGTGGTTTTTACGAAGCAATACATCGGCTTCTGTATAGAATCTTGATTTGGCCATGGATTTTGTCTGATTATTATTCCAATAGAGTACAAATCTCCAGCGCTATCTGAGAGGAGGAGGAGAAGAGCCTTCTTTATATATAGGATCCTCCTTTGTCCCCATCATTCTCCTGTTGTGTCCAGGGAAAACTGAAAAAGATTGTATGCGTATAAGATGAAAGAAATAGAAAACCTAATACACAAACATTATATGCTGCAAGTTACATGTCCACAAGATTATAAGATTTAATTGAAGCTTTGTTTACTCACAATCTCTTGAGTGCAATTGCACTTCTCCAGTCACCTGTTGGAGAGTCGAGGTTGATCGCGAGGTGGAGAATCGGGGTCGACGCTCGCAGTCTCCAGTCACCGCCACCAGTCGCCGCCTCTAGTCACCACCACAGGTCGTCGCCTCTAGTCTCCGCCTCCAGTCGCCGCTGCCAGTCGCCGGATGGTTGGGATCGATGTCGCCATTGAACACGAAGGAGAGTTGGGATCGATAGGTTAGTGCTGCAGAGAGGGTGCGTTGTTTTACTAAGCGCTAAACGACGAGTTCAATTAGAATTTTTACCACAGTTATTAAAAAAAACTGGGGTCCGGATAGTTGTGTCACCCCAGTTAATAATATAACCGGAGTCCGAAGTTTTAATACCCCGGTTAAATCAAATAACCGGGGTCCAATTTATTTTTAAAAAAAATAAAATCAATTAAACTCGGTTATACATATAACCGGGGTCCGAAAATACCTTTAATTACGGTTATTTCAAACCGCTCCAATGTAAGCGAGGTATAGAGTGGGTATTTGTACTAGTGCAATCAAGAGCAAGAGCTCGTTTGGACAATCACTTTGGTAAGTTCCTTGAACTAATGTCCAAATTACATATTAACATTCCGTTCATGGATGCCATTTTAGGAATGCCGGCATATGGCAAGTTTTTGAAAGAAATACTCTCCAACAAAAGGAAGTTGGAGGAGTATGAGGAGATAAGAATGACCAAGAGGTCCTCGGAATTGATCCAAACAATGAAGGAGGAGATGCCTCCCAAGCTAAGAGATCCGGGTTCTTTTTGTGTCCCAATAGGAGTGGGAGATGTGAAGTACGAGGCCCTTTGTGATCTTGGAGCGAGTGTAAGCATCATACCGCTTGCACTTTGCAACAAGGTTGGGCTAGGAGAGCCGAAACCGGTCAAGATGACCCTCTATATGGCGGATCGTTCTATCACTCATCCGGTTGGGATCTTAGAGGACATTCCGGTGCAACTAGGAGGATTCTATGTGCCAATTGATTTTGTAGTCTTGGACATTCCGGCGGACTATCCGGTTCCCATCATCTTGGGAAGGCCTTTCCTAGCCACCTCCGGATGCCTAGTGGATTGCAAGAATGGAACTCTCTCCTTCAACATTGGAGAAGAGAACATCAAGTTCAAATTGTCCACAATGATGAGAGGCCCGACCCTTGATGAGGATGTCTTCAACATAGTTGAGCAAGAGGAATCTAGGGAAGTTGTGAGCTCGATCTTGATCAAGGATCCCTTGGAGAAGGTTCTTACCTTAAGTATGATGGAGGAAGGCGTTGAGGAGGCTTGCAATGAAGAGGTCAAGGCCTTGGAAGCATTGGAAGAGGAGCCAAGAGTTGGATTTGAAGGCCACGAAGAGGTGTTGAATAGCTGCAAGTTCCACGGTCGAGATTTATGTTCCACGGCCGTCAAACTCTCTGGACAACTCCGAGAAGCAGGCTTGGCAAGAACCACGGTTGTGGAAGTTGAGCAAACCGTGTTTCCAACCGTGATTTTCCCTGGGTCAGCTCTTGATGATGACCAAGCTTCTAGGAGCCTTGGAGTGTCTTCATTTACTTTGGATTCATCTCATCCAACCTTGTTTGGGTCGTCTACACTCGACAAAGGTCCTCCTAAACTCGAACTCAAACCCCTCCCCTCTCATTTAAAGTATGCTTTCCTTGATGTTGATTCTACATATCCGGTAATTGTGAATGCATGCTTGAGTGATGATGAACTTGCTAAGTTGTTGCATGAACTAAGATTGCATAGGAAAGCCATTGGCTATACTATTGATGATTTGGTTGGCATTAAGCCTTCTTTGTGCATGGATAAGATAATGATGGAAGATAACCACAAACCCTCTATCGAACATCAAAGAAGATTGAATCCTATAATGAAAGAGGTAGTCAAAAAGGAAATCATTAAGTTGGTAGATGCGGGAATCATCTACCCTATCTCGGATAGTAAGTGGGTTAGTCCCGTTCATGTAGTTCCTAAGAAGGGTGGGATGACCGTAGTGACTAATGAGAACAATGAACTAATCCCGACTAGGACGGTTACGGGGTGGAGGATGTGCATTGATTATAGGAAATTAAACATGGCCTCTAGGAAAGATCACTTCCCTCTCCCCTTCATTGACCAAATGCTAGAAAGGTTAGCTCAACACTCTCATTTTTGCTATCTAAATGGCTATAGTGGATTCTTCCAAATCCCTATTCACCCCGATGACCAAGAGAAAACAACCTTTACATGCCCATGGGGTACTTTTGCATATAGGAGAATGCCATTTGGGTTGTGTAATGCACCCGCCACCTTCCAAAGGTGTATGCTGGCTATCTTTTCGGAATACATTGAAAATATCATGGAGGTGTTCATGGATGATTTCTCTGTTTATGGTTCTTCCTTTGATAATTGCTTGGCTAACTTGTCATTAGTATTGCAAAGATGTGAGGAGACAAATCTTGACTTGAATTGGGAAAAATGCCACTTCATGGTAAGTGAAGGCATTGTGTTAGGACACTTGGTGTCTAACCGTGGCATTGAGGTTGATAGAGCCAAGATTGAAACGATAGAGAGGTTGCCACCACCTACCTCGGTGAAAGGGGTAAGGAGTTTCTTAGGGCACGCTGGTTTCTACCGGAGGTTCATTCAAGATTTCTCTAAAATTTCTAAGCCTCTCACTAACCTACTAATGAAGGATGTTGATTTTGTCTTTTCCAAAGATTGTCTTGAGGCCTTTTGTAGGTTGAAGAACGCCTTGATCTCCGCACCTATCATGTAACCTCCGGATTGGAGTCTACCATTTAAGATCATGTGTGATGCAAGCGATGTAGCCGTTGGGGCTGTTTTGGGGCAAAGGAAAGATGGGCGCACTCATGCTATTTATTATGCTAGCAAGACGCTAGATGATGCCCAACTCAATTATGCTACCACCGAGAAAGAGTTGTTAGCGGTGGTGTATGCATTTGAGAAGTTCCGCTCATACCTTGTTGGAGCGAAGGTCATAGTTTATACGGATCATGCTGCGATCCGTTATCTACTTACAAAGAAGGATGCCAAACCAAGGTTGATTCGGTGGATCCTTCTTCTTCAAGAGTTTGATTTGGAAATACGGGATAAGAAGGGATCCGAGAACTCCGTGGCGGATCACCTTAGTAGACTCCCACCATTGGAGCTTGAAAGAGATGACATCCCAATAGATGACTCATTCCGGGACGAGCAATTGCAAATGGTGGAGGAATGCTTGTTCCAAGTGTCTAGAGGAAATGAGCCATGGTATGCCGACATTGTGAACTACTTAGTGTGTGAGGAGGTGCCTCTCGGATTGACATATGCACAAAGAAAGAAGTTCTTCAACGATGTGAGGCATTACTATTGGAGTGAGCCACTCTTGTTCAAAAGAGGCCCGGATGGAATGTTTAGAAGATGCATACCGGAAGATGAAGTAGAGAGTGTGATCCGGCATTGTCACTCCTTACCATGTGGAGGCCATGCTAGCTCACACAAAACGTGTGCGAAGGTATTGCAATCCGGTTTTTATTGGCCTAACTTGTTTAGAGATGTGCAAGGTTTTGTAGCGGCATGTGATGCTTGCCAAAGGACGGGCAACATCTCAAGGAGGAATGAAATGCCCTTGAACAACATCCAAGAAGTCGAAATATTTGATGTGTGGGGTGTGGACTTCATGGGACCATTCCCTTCTTCATGTGGCAATCTCTTCATCCTATTGGCGGTGGACTATGTGTCAAGATGGGTGGAGGCAATCGCCTCTCCTACAAATGATGCCAAGGTGGTAGTGCGGTTCTTCAACCGGGTGATCTTCCCTAGGTTTGGAACACCAAGGGTGATCATTAGTGATGGAGGAAAGCACTTCACCAATAGGAATTTTGGGGCGCTTTTGGCCAAGTATGGGGTGACTCATAAGGTGGCAACACCTTACCATCCCCAAACTAGTGGCCAAGTGGAGATATCCAACCGGGAGATCAAGGCCATCCTTGAGAAGACGGTGTCTAGGACTAGAAAGGATTGGGCTATGAAGCTCAATGACGCATTGTGGGCATATAGGACCGCCTTCAAGACACCAATTGGAACCACTCCTTACAAGTTGGTCTATGGAAAGTCTTGCCATCTTCCGGTGGAAATGGAGCATAGAGCTTATTGGGCCATTAAGTGGCTAAATTTTGACCTCAAAGAGGCGGGAGAGAAGAGGTTGCTTGATATAAACGCCCTTGAGGAGATCCGGTTGGAAGCTTATGAGAATGCCCGGATCTACAAGGAGAGAACCAAAAGATGGCATGATAAGAGGATCATCCCCAAGGAGTTGAGTGAAGGAGATCTTGTCCTTCTCTTCAACTCAAGGCTAAGGCTCTTTCCCGGAAAGCTCAAATCAAGATGGACCGGGCCATATGAGGTGAAGAAGATTTTTCCCCATGGAGCTATTGAGATAGGAGGGGAACATTGTGGGAATTTCAAAGTGAATGGGCACCGCTTGAAGAAGTATATCCCAGGAGCCCCGGTGGACATGATTGCCCCACTTCACCTTGAATAGACGCCCCCGAGTTTGGTCAAGCTAATGACCTTAAAGAAGCGCTTGGTGGGAGGCAACCCATTGGTAACATTTTTCCTTCTTCGTTTTGTTTTCGTTTTTAGATTTTTCTATCTTTGTGTGTGTTTTGTATACCTTGTGTGTGTGCTAGAACATTAGTGGCATTAGAAGCCTTGCATGGCAAGTGAAGGACGATGATGAACCCCTCACCAATTATGGGTGGAGCGGACGCGGAACTTGGACGGCTAGCGGTGCCTAGCGCGGGTCCCGAAGCTTTGATGGATGCTTAGAGCTCTCTACCATGGTTGATAGGATCATCAAACATCAATTCACTATTGAGCAATCCCAAATACCATAGCAAACTATTTTTACATTGTGAGAACCTTCTTTCACTCTCTATACTTGTATACCACATTGGGGACAATGTGTTTCTAAGTATGGGGTGGGGTTTGCATGATGAGCATCTAGGATAGTTTAAAATCTTCACATGTCTTGCATTGTACATACTTAAATCGAAAATACATAAAAATCAGAAATTTTAAAAAAAAATTTGTGCTTTCTAGGCTTGGATATGATCCTAATGATGAATCTTGTCTTGTGAATTGGCTATGGATGGCCTCATGTGTTAGGATTGATGAACGCATATGTGGACTTGAAGTACTTCTCTTGAAATTCTATGAATGATTTGTGACCATGATGTTTGCCTAGAAAGGATTGAGTAGTGAAGATCGAAATTACATGATAGTTCTTGCATACCATCTAGGAATGAATGAGACAATTCATCTTTCTCTACTTCTCATCTTAATCATGATTGCTTGAGCACCTCAATTGAGATAAATTTGACCTCTTTTAACCCATCCGGGAATAGGAGCATGCTAGTGTGTTGAAGTGTGTGAAAAGCAAGTGTGGGGTGAAATTGTTGATGAAAAGAATGTCATGAATGAAGTGCTGAAATTGTTGTGAAAGTGTAGCCAAAAATATAGGCTTGGGGACATTGGCTTAAATGACAAGTAACTCGGTACACTTCACATAATCGGGTGTTGGTGCCTTGCCAAAGTCAAATGAACCAATAGTCCTAACGAGCTTTGGTATGTGTGCCCGGTGTGGATGCACCTCGAAAACTAAGAAAAAGCCCGAGGACGGCTAATCACCAAGGTTTTGGCTTTTGTACACCAATGCCATTGTCTCAAAAATAAGTCAAAGAAAAAGAAAAGAAAGAAAAGATAGAGGAAAATATACACTTGAGGGAAGTTGATCGAGGACAAGATTGTGGAGTTAGTTCCGTTCCCGGATTAGCATCACATAACCTAGAAATCCCCACCCAATCACTACATTTCTTGGCCCTTTTATTTCACAAGACCTTATGACCTATTTGCATGTTTGTAAGACTTAGTGATTTAGATTGGATGTACTCTTGATCTTCTTGACTTCTTCATCTTTACATTTCATGCATACTTTTGAGTTAAGTACAATTGTCTTTCCATGTCTTCATTTGTTTGAATGCATGATTGCTTGTCCTTGCCATGAAACATGACTTTGAAGGTGATCCAATAATAGAAGCACAAACCCAAAAAGATTTTGCTGTTTTTCTGCATACATAAATCATGTCATCTCTTAGTCTATAGTTGGGAATTTGCTCGGGGACGAGCAAACCTTAAGTATGGGGTATTTTGATAACACGATTTATGACTTAGTTTTAGGTAATCATTTAGATAGATTTCTCACTCATTCATGCATGGTTTAGCACTAGTTCACGACGTTTTGCACTCAATTCATGTATTTTGCCGAGATAGACGTCTACACGGACTTGTGCGTGTTTTATAGGTATTTCGGGAGATTTAGGAGCTAAAACGATACGTTTGAGGATCGTTCATCTAGATGACACACCCTCAGACTCATTAGGACACAAGCTAAAGGCTAAAGAGGACTCATGGAACCTTGCCAACACAAGCCATGCACCAAATCGAAGCTTAATGATCAAAGGCAATGCTAAAGCACAGAATCACGGTTCTCTGACACTCCACGGCCGTGGAATCACCCATGGATTTTGCCAGATTCTTGTGACAGTTGTGCCACAACTCTCATGGCCAGCTCATGCAAAATTTGTTATAAAAGTGGTCCTTCATTGGCTGAGAAAGGCATCTTGGAGCAGCTCTCCATTATCCATTATCCTCTAACAAAAATATTCTCTGAACAAGAAGTCTTTCTAGGAAGGAAAGTGTCAAAGAGGAAGAAGAAGAGCTCCATTAAAGAGGAGAAGAAGAACACACACCATTACCACACTTGATAGTTTTGTATTGAAGAATTCCGGATTCTATTTCTAAGAGTTGTATGAATCATTTGAACCTTCTTTTGGAAGGATTGTGAGTTACTCTAATTCTATTTTCAGCTTGGTTTTGTTTTAGTTCACTTGTTCATCTCTCTTCCTTCATCATCTTGCAAATGGATGTCATGATTTTATGTTTGTTTGTTTCGATTTCTATTATGAACGTTGTAGGCTAAATAGATGTGGCTCTAGGGTAAGGAAAGGATGGTTATGGCTAGGGCTATGATAGGACGGACTTAGATTTATCTTTGGATGACTTGTGTGCATAAACGTAGCTGCTGTTAGAAATCACGGGTAGTTCGTGCCTAACCACGGCCGTGGTTTAGGTAGAACAAACCGTGATTTTCCCTGGTTCGATGGATCTTGTCTTAGATTGTTAGAATGTTGAAATCCTAAGTGTTTGTTGAGTTAAATCTACCCTAGGGTGACCTAGTGTTAGCAACTAAGTGTTAGGAGAGACTTACCCGGTAATCCTTACTCTTAGATTCCAAGGATAACAAACCTTAGGTAGTGGTGAGCCTAATAAGCTGCCATTGGATTAGGTGTGCTAGGATAGTTGTTTAGGATTTCCCTTTCCAAGACTTACCCGGTAAGGATAGGTTAGACCCCTAGCTAACAATCCGGTTTGTGTAGAATTCCTATCCTTAGGTTCTTAGAGACTTACCCGGTGATGAGACCTTAGGAATGGACTAGTGGACCATGAGACCTACCCGGTAATTGATCCCAATCTAGAAACGCTGAATCCCAACATAACATAGTTAATCCAAGAAATGAATAGATAGCTTGAGTCCTATGCCATAACCGGAACTTCCAACCCCTAGAATCCGTCTTTTCTTTCTTTGATCATTATCTTGTTTAGCTTGTTTATTTGTGTTGATTCATAGTTTAGTTGATTGTTTACTTTGCATGAATTGTGATCTTTGATTGATCACCAAAAAACCAACCAAAAACATTCGAGATTTTCATTTCTTTATTTCTTTCTTTTCTTTCAACCTAGATCTTTACTAAACTCAATCACAAATCGAATCAATTTCACCTTAGTCTTTGTGTTCGACCTCGAAATACTATCCCTACTACAAACGTCCCGTACACTGCGGGTTTCGCTAGGTAGTTTAGGATTTAGTTCGAGTTATAAATTTAAAACCCATTTGCGCATCACGATCTTAGCGTAACAGTGCTCCAATCCATCTCACCTGTTGATGAAGCGGTACGTACAAAACGTTGAGTGGTTAAACGCTGCGTTGTTGATGTTCACTTCGTGGCACTGAGTACTTAAGCTCTCTTCCTTGTTTTCAACCCTAAGGCGGCCGAAACACTTCTACTAAGAACCCTAGATCTAAAAATGAGCATAGAGAGAAACATAGTGAGAGAGAGATCCGAGTCGAGGGCTTCGTCCAAGAGTTGTCTTGAGATGTTCTCTGTTGTCTAGATCTTGCTTTGCCTCAAAGCACAGATCAATACCTTGTTGGTTTACAGACCTCTCACCTATCCTTGTTCTTGTTATCTTGTTCTTTGATCTCGTAAGGTTTTCATAGTTTTGTTTGTTCGTCCTGTAACCGTTCTACACTGTAACTCTACCTAGTGGATTGGGCTGGCTCTCCCCTCCTGAGATCCCGCAGAGTAAAGCTTATCTCGAACTGCGTCACCAACTTTTTGTGTTCATCTGGTTTTGAAAGACTGGATCGCTCTAGATCCAGTCAGTTTTGAATTGAACTTGTGATAGAGTTTTATCAAATTGGTATCAGAGCATGGTTTTTTCGATTTAAAGTTGGAGATCTGGTTTTCTAGTTCTACAGGAGACTAGAATGTGCTCTTGCAACCCAGGCCCGCAGGTAACGGATAATAGAGATCTATTCCTATTGGTAGACGGAAGCGGAGGCGAGTTTTGGGAGATTCTCTTGTGACAAAAGAAGTTGAATTAGTAATGGATAAATTTATGAAAGATAATAACCGGTTGAGTGTGAGCATGTTATGTGTTTATATTACCTTATGTGTGTTTGTGCCTCTACGTTCTTTCTGATATCTAGAATGTTAGCTAACGGTTTATACCGATGTTGTAGATGCCTTACAGGATATGGGTATTGGTGAGTGATCCGGATGGTGTGGTCAGCCGGGGTTTCAGTACATTATAGGACGGGATCGGGTTTATATTTCAGTTGTTTACCTTTTGTTTTGAACTCGGCTGCGAGTCTTTTACGCTTCCCTTTGTTTAAACCGTTGGTTTTATATTGAGTTTGGTTTTCATTTGTTTGTGCCTTTTTGTAAGATCCGTTGTGTCGTTGCTACTGTGATGGTCGGGACCCATGGTCACTTCCTAGCCCGTAACACTTCGAGTTCCCAGAACTTGGGGTGTTACACAGTGGTTGTCTCTCCTTCCTATCTCTCAACCTTCCTTCTACGTGCAACAGACCCGTAATTGCGGAGTGCATCTCTTCCCTCATCCGTCCACATTCATCTCACCCTATTACCAACGTATCACCCTTACCTTACTCAGCTACCCCTTCCCTCCATGTGAGCATAGAAGCCTTCCTCCCTTGGTCTACCAGTAAGGCAAACATTTCCCTCCATTCAGACATGTTTGGTAACTATATACTGTGAGTATACACATCCTTGGGTAGCCGTCATGCAACATGCACATTTCCTTCTGCACATAGTCTATAAGCAACTCGAGTGCCTTGCCTCCATGAGATCAAGATCTGGTGAGTAGTGTCCCTCCTTTCTCTTCTTGGAACTAACTCCAGTAACCAAGGCCCTTGTTCCTCTCCTTCTTTTTCTCTGTTCGTCTGTGACAGGTAGCTATCGGAGCTTGCACGGTCACGCCTCAGGAACTCGACTACTAGCATCCATACACCACCAACAAGTAGAAGAGTTGGGGTCTTTGTTCTTCCCTACACAAGGATGAACAACAGAATTTCCTCAGGCTTGCACACAGATCTGGACCCTCATTGATCAACAACATTGAGTACTCTTCTCCTCTCCTTAGTCGATCTCAGTGTACGGGATCGGTCACCTCTTTTCATGCTTGTGCAGTCACCACATTCACACTCTTGAGCCTCTTTTGTCCGGTGTAGTAACAAGCAGATGCCTTCTCCTACCATTATTCCACAGCTAAGAACCAAGTACATCTTCCCTCCTTTGGCTATAACACATCGGATAAGACTTTCTCTAGCCACGACTTGGTTGCGAAATAACTATTCTCACATCCATAAACTTGTGGTCGACTCTAATTTTCCCTCTATGAAAAGGAACAACAACTATTAGCAACCCTTCCTCCCATTGTTACACACGTAGGACGACCTCCCTTCCCTAGTGGCCGGAGACCATAATGACAGGAGCTGGAGCATCTTCCCTTTTCCTTCTATGCCTGGGTAAGCATCCATGTGCCTTGACTATCGATATATGCAAGGAGCTAAGAGGTTTAACTCAGATTTTCTATTTTGACAGTTGCAAGACTCGAACTTGAGATGTGATTTTGGTCCTTAACTCAGAAAGATAAGGGTGGTGAGACTCTAAGTGGAAACCTATTGCAGATTTCTATGTTTCCATTCTAGAAAAGTATTGTTGAGCAGTCGACTTTGAGAATATATTTTGATGCTTTAGATTTACCTTCCACCATTGAATTTTTGATATATTATAGATGGTTATGCATATTTTAACATACCAAAAGTTGAGAACGGTCCAACGGACATATCTAGAGTTATGACATTCCAAAGTGGACTAGTTGTGCAGTTTGGTAAAAGTATTATTTAGGCTAAGTATAATAATTTTGTGCTTGAAGTCAACTTTAGGATTTTGTGTAAGGGTTGTGGTAGATGATTTTTGGGATTTCTTTGCTCCTAGGAGTAGAGTGCATAACATAGAAGGTTTAGATATTTTCTTTAGAATTTTCAGATTTTTTTATGAGTGTTATATATTAGCTAGGTCAAAGTGGGACCTTAGTGACATTTTATGAAAGTTAAGAAGTTGGAAAATCTTCCATCTTAGTAAAATTTTCTTTTGAGAGTTGGATTGTCTATTTAGCTTCCAAAGGTTAGTTTGGAACTATGATATGGAGTTTTTTAGGGTTTTGAGGCTCATGGGTAAAATAGTCATTTGCCCTTATAAGGGTAAATTGGTAATTTCCTTACGATAAACTTTAGTGTCTTAGAATTGGAGGCTTCTAAGAGAGTTGGATACATTATTGATATACTTGCCTTTTATATCAGGTGGTTGAGTTCGTGTGGTTATGGATCGAGTTTTGTGATAACGAGAATTGTGACTCGATTTAGGTAAGTCCTTTGGGCTTACTTAGTTGGCTTCTAGATGTTAGTTGAATGATGATAGTGGTGTGTGTTTATGTGTTTAAAAATCATAACATGCATAGGACGACCTTTATAATTATATGGCCCAAGTATATGTATAACGGGCGGTGAGATCACTGTTCAACTCTGATAAGAGTATGGGAGGTTCTCTCAGGCCAGTCCATATAGGTACACGGTGAGGTGCATCGAATCCATTCTTGTTGGTACACGAGAATAGAGGCGAGGTTTGGGAATCCCTCGTTTCACAAAATAAGTTGCATTAGTAAAGTGGCTGACTTAAATTGAGACAATAAATGGAATTTTGTGAAAGTATGATGATCGTTTTATTTCTATTATGATGTGTGTATGTGCTATTATTATTCATCTAACTTTTAGATAGCTAGCTAACGGTTGATTATTTTTATTGTTTAGATTTACCACAGGTTAGAGTAGCGACCGAGTGATCTGGAAGTTAGTGGTCAGCCGGGTCTCCGTACTCTATAGGATGGGGTTTGATTGTTATTTTATTAGATTTTATTTTTAGCATGTTAATTATCTTTAGAAATTTTGATCTTACGTTGTATCATTGGCTGGAAATGTCAAGTTGTTGCATTCATAACACTAAACGTTGTTTTATGATTTTTCGGTTTTCTTATTTGTGCCTTGTTGTAAGATCTAGTCAAAAAGTTGTCAAACTAGGGTCAGGATCCATTGTGAGGTCCTAACCCGTAATCCCCCGAGTTCTTATAATTTGGGGTGTTACAAAGAATATCGTGGCTAATCTTTTGTAACTGTCGTTTATTTGGTTTCCTTTTGGGGAAATCGGATCTGGCGTTCCTATCCTTGTGTAGCCTTTCATCTAACCCTAGTAGCAGCCTGCCTTTCTTTTCTCTTCTCACGTATCTCCCTCATCAATTCCTTGCTTCCTTTGCTCCTCATACCATTGATCTCCTCCTTATCCATCTTCCAGCGAGCAAACTTTGTGCTAGTCATTTGCATACGGGTGATACTCTAGTGAGTTAGGACGTGTCTTACGAGTTCTTTGGACGTGGTAAGCGAATCTTCTTCCTCATCTTCCTTCTTCTTTCACGCCTTGTCTTCATCAAGGTCTAGCCTTTGTTTTCGTTTCCTTTCTCATGCCGGAGTGTTGGTTGTAGACCAAAAAACCTACCTTGGTATCTTCGCTTTGGTAGCAGGGATCGGAAGAAGGAATCGCCGACGAAGAAATGAGAGATAAAGGTTTTGGAGTTCTTCCGCGATCACGTCGACACCTTGCCGCGGTCGCGTCTTCACCTTGTCACCGCACCCGCGCCATAGACCACCGTGGTTGCTACATCGCGCATCTGAGCTTCCGCGGTCGCGCATCTGAGCCGCCGTTGTCGCACTGACTTTGCTTCCCTGCGGTCACGCCTTCAATCCTTTGCGGTCGCGAATTCATTAGTAGGCTCTTAAGCTTGAGCTTTCAGCTTAAGGATTTACTAGGTATATGTTCTAACCCTTCTAGCTAGTTGTCCTTTGAGTATTTTTTGAGCATATGGGAGTGTAGATTATAGTTATGTTTGTTATATGATCTTGTGAGGATCATTGAGACTAAAAGTTGGAAACTTCTAGCGGTTGGATGGCTTGTGATGTGTGTGCCTTGTTTGATCAGGTGTAAAGTGTTTTCCTACGGGAACTAAGCGTTAATTGATAGTTGGGGTTACCTAGATACAGGTAAGTGCCTTGGTATTACTTAGTTGACTTCTATGTGTTAGCATGATTGTAATAGTGATGTGTGTTGTGTGTTAATAACGATAACTTTGTAGGACAACCTTTATTGTTATATGGCCCAATTAGTAACAAGTGGTGACATCACTGCCCAGCTCTGGCAGGTTACTAGGAGGTTCTCCGCGACTAGCCCAGATAGGTACATAGTGAGGTGCATCGGATCTAGTCTTGTTGGTATACGGGGACAAAGGTGAGGTTCGGGACATCCTCGTGTCACAAAAGAAATTGAATTAGAAAAGTGAATCACATTTATAAGATAATAGCTGGTTTGATGTGTAAGCATGATGTGTGGTTTTTCCTATCCTATATGTGTATGTGATATTACTGTTATTCTAATATGTAGAATGTTAGCTAATAGTTTTACCCGTTGTTGTAGATGTCTTGCAAGATAGGGATGTTGCCGTACATTATAGGACGGGATGTTCGGTTTTTATTTCTTGTTGCATTTGACATTATAGTTGTAGCACTCGACTGGGAGTTTTGACTTTGATTCTGGTTTATTGACATTTTTGGTAATTTATCTATTTCGGTTTGATATTTATTGAGAAGATTGGAATAAGGCCTTTTTTGTATAGTTGATACGAACTAGGCCCTTGTTAGTTTCAGATTATTTTTAATTCTAAAAACACTTGTGATGACATGAATTATATACCATCATATTCATGCACTATATGAGTCTATCACCTCAGTTTTACATACATTTGATAAGGATTGTATGACTTTCAGTTCATATTCATATATATTTCAAGAATAGAGGTCTACACACTTTTATTTTTGAAATTGTAGGTGAAAGGTGAAGATTTGGTGTGGAAATGGAGCATAATGGAGCATGACATCATCGAGGGTCAGGAAGGGAGATAAAAGATATGAAAGATATGAGAAAAGATCACAAGAGAAGATAGAAGTCAGAACTAAGAGATATCACAAGATCAGAAGCAAAAATCGGACAAATATATATAGAGATCGGTCGATTTGTCTTAGAGATCATCCGATTTTTATCTTATATAATCCGATTGGTTGTAGGATTGTAACCATAAGATCATGTCTCATACACTATAAAAGGAGGACGTCTCACCACCTTCACAATCATCTAATACTACAGAGTATACAACAAAGAGCATTGAGGAGAGCATTCGGAGTTGAAGATCGAAGGAAGCTTTTGAAGTTCTAGTCCAAGAATAGAGTTCTTGGAAGTTTGTGAGTTTGATTTATTATTCTGTCTTTGTGATCGTGATTTGGAGTTGCCTTTGAGTTTTTCTTTGAGTTTTGAAGGATTGAAACATTGTTCAAATATTCTTGGTTTGGTTTTATTCATGATTCAAAGTTTTATCAAAGTTCTTTACTTTCTTGATTTAATATCTCTTTTAATTTTAATAATGTGTATTCTTGGCTACTTTGTTCATAAATAGGGGTCTAGTTTGTCCCTTAATAAACAAAAAAAAAGTCTGTTTGATGCCACAATAGACAAAAAGAAAAAAAATGTCCACTTAACCAATTCACTCGTATTTATTTGTGTCTTATTGCAAGATATGGTCAACTTATTGTCAGGGTAGGGTCACGACCCATTGTGAGGTCCTGACACATATCATCCAGAGTTTTGAGAATTTAGAGCGTTGCATGTTGGCCTAAATCAATATGAGTTTTGTATTCGTATACTTTTAAGATAAATACGCACTTTGCATCCCTTTAAGTGTTAAATTTTAAAATCTTAAAAAAGTCTTATCCGTCTAAACTCTGTATATATAGACGCTACAAGTGTTCCTCCTTCTCGTATCCGTTTTGGGAATTTTAAAGCATTGATTTATCCATGTGTTAGCAAATCATACATCACTGGAAACAAGAAGATCAACAGTATTAAATGATACTAAAATTCCAGTCAATACATACAGTGCACAGAATGTAAACCGACGATTGAACACATATTTAGGAATAATTTGTGAATGAATATTTACAAAATACATATTTAGGTAAGAAGTAGATCGAAATAGTTAGAAGAAAAGGAAGGATAAAAGAGATGGAAGGAGTAAGGCGAGAGCAAGGTGCGAAGCTGAGGTGGTTACAGCCTGGGCCGAGCTACTTCCGCCGCCAGCAGCAGTTTTGCCACCGCTACCGACGCGAACAGCACCATCCACGCCCAAGTCGGAAACAATGGCTAAGAAAACAAACCCTAAAAGCAGCAGCCTTTTGTTGTTGTTGGTCGCAGCAGCTACCATGGCTCTTATTGATGAGCAATCCACAGGGTCCTTACATCCAAAGATATACTTTGCTTGCTTCATATATGTACTATAACAACGTGTGTGGTACGTGAAGGGCATTCAAAGTTGAATAGGTCAACTTTTTTTGTTTAATTTGTGCTCCTCTTTTGAATTTTTCAACATCGATATGATGAAACCCTATTTTCGTTTGATGTAATTAGTTAATGTTTATTTAAGTTGGTTCACGCCACGCATTGATGAGGATGACAGCTACGAGTTTTGATAATTAACAATATCTGTATCGATCATATGAACAAGTTAGATGATTAATTTTATTGGTTTTCTTTGAAATATGTTCGATTTTAGACGCGTTGAAAGACTGTATACAAATTTGATTAATGTCATTTTCAGCGATGATCACTCCATCCAAAATTCAACAACTACTATATATGGGCAAATTATCCGCCAACTTAAATTTCATTAGTTTTATATAGAGATGAAAATTTGATTATTTCAGAAGTTGTAGTGTTTGGTTAGGGTTAAATGAATTAAGTTCATGCCATCCCTTTTAAGAGATGCATATTGTTAAACAAGTTTATAAAATGCAATGCCCCAAGATTTATGATAAAATTTGATCACCTCAAATCCATTAATATACAAGTGTTTGCGATAAGAAGATAGCCGAGAGAAATCATTAGAAATGTAATTAAATTGTAGGTTACTTCTCTATGCTGCTTCATTTGCACCAAAACGTAACATTTTATAGGATGGTGTACGTGCAATCACTTCCATTCGCTTTGCACGATCACCATTCATAAAGGGGGTTGATATCACCACTGGGGCTCTTCAAAATTCCG
Source organism: Fagopyrum homotropicum (assembly GCA_033239125.1). NCBI lineage: Eukaryota > Viridiplantae > Streptophyta > Magnoliopsida > Caryophyllales > Polygonaceae > Fagopyrum > Fagopyrum homotropicum. Next base: position 51,910,102 of record BSWB01000005.1, read on the forward strand.
TCCAGACCGGACCTAGATCAGATCTGAATCGGACATGAAAATTCATGTCCGATTTGTCAATTTTGTAAAGGGTCCAACTTTGGGCTCAACAAAAAATAAATAAATAAATAAAATTTTTGGTCCAACTGACCCGGACCGAGCCTGATCAATCCTAACACCCACTAAAAATTAATAAAGTTACCCCGGTGAGAGAGAGTTAAATTTTTATTTATACTTTTGTAAATAGATTTTCAAATTTAGCCTCTCGCAACACATGTGCGAGTGAGATAAATGTTGCTTAAAATTTGAAGCGTGCATTTTATGATATGATTAGAAATTATAATTCAATTTTGTGGTTGAACATGTTAAATTTTATGGTTGGTGATTTTAGTATATGTATTTGTGTGTTTGTTAAAACTTGAAAGATGGATATTATTTTTGACCGAGATGAAGTTTAAAGAGTTTAAATAGAGGGTTGACTTGAGAGAATTGGATGGTGTTTGTTTTTTACCAAAATACCATGTCTTCCTGTTGTTTGGATGAAGAAGGCGGTTATGTAGGCCAAATTCAAATTTATTGAAAAATATTATTTCGAAATTTATGAGTTGTATGTAAATTTACTAACATATAGAAAATACAAATTGCATGTAAAGTTCCAAACTTATTTTATATTGTAAATTGCAAGTACAACATTATAAGTAAATCATGTGCAAGATATTATAAACTGTAAATTGCAACTACAAAATGGTAAATTGCATGTAAAGTTCTAAATTTTTTTTTTTTTTTAAATTACTAACATATGGAAAAAATTAAAAATTGCATGTAAAGTTCTAAAATATTTTTTTTACTTAATTACTAACATTCGACTACATTTACTAACTTAATCAAAAAATACATAGTTGCGTGTAAAGTTCTGATTAAATTCGAGTAAATTTACTAACTTAAGTTGCATGTATAGTTCTAACTTATAAGTTGCATGCAAATTTACTAACTTAAATTTCATTTAACTAAGTTGCGTGCAAATTTACTAAATTACTAACATATAGACAAATACATAGTTACATGTACGATTACTAAATTTGACTATATTTACCAACTTAATCTAAACATTACATAATTGCATGTAAAGTTCTATATCAACTAAATTTACTAACTTAAACTGCGTACATAGTTCAAGCTAATAAGTTGCATGCAAATTTACTAAATTAAGATTCATCTAAAATATCCTAGCATTAATTTACTAAATTACTCTAAATCAATATTATATTACAAAATTGGATGTAAACTCATTGGGTTTTGCTACTTCATGATAACGGAATTTTGTCGCGCAATCCTTTCTGCACGCCTCTTCCTTATTGTTTCCCTCTCATATTCGGTTTGAACCATTCTTACACATTTTATGGCCAAGGAAACCGAGTCACGGGTTGGGGAAGGAAAAAAAAATCACGAGTGAGAGAGCCGGTAAAGATTCAAAGCCTTGTTTGGAAGGAAAAAAAAATGGAAAGAAAGAAAAAGAGTCTTTCTTACCTTAGGTGTGAGAACCAAGTCCCGAGAAAATATATGTTCTGAGACTATCTCGGGTTAGAAAATATTTTGACTTGAAAAAAAAAAGAAAGAAAGAAAGAGAGGCAAGTATCGGGTATTTTGATATCATGATTTATAACCTTAGTTTAGGCATGCATGTAGGTAGATTTGCCCTTTGTATTGCATACATTAGCATTAACTAGTGACATATGTGCGAAATTTAGCTTATATTTCTAAAATAGATCTCTACACGAGTTTTTGTCGGTTTTTCAGGTATTTAGTCGAATTCCAGACCTAAAAGTTACACATGCTGATCAAGCCTCAGAATGGTGCATGCTAGGTTTTCAAAGGAAGCAAAGAAACAACCAAAGGATCGAGCATTGAAGCAAAGAAGAGAGTGACCCCGGCCAATTTGAGAAATCTCACTCGAGATTTCTCCCTTGTGCATGCCCACGATTTTCACCATATGAAGGTCAACTTGAAGACTGTAGAATCTCAACCCTGAAGCCGGCCATAGTCTCACTCAAGATTGGCCATATTTGACGGAGATTTACTGACTGAGTAGCTTTATGACGTCTTTTCTGAAGTTGCGGGTTGGATCTTGCTTTTCCTGAAGTTGAGTATAAGAATGGATGTTGCAGGATGGATCCAAGTTCCTCCCCTCTACCTCCTCAATCCCCTTAGTCTCTTTTCTTGTCATTTTTGGGAGAGTAACTTGCAACACTTGAGGATGTGAGTGATTTAGGAAAAGAAAACCGGAAGTTGTAAGCTTGGATTCGGCTCAAGGAAGTGTTGTAATTTTTTTCTAAAACTATTCTCTTACTACTTGAAGTAAATCAGTTGAGTAATCTCTCTCTTTCTCATTTTCTTCTATGGCATTCATGTGAATTTTTTTGTTGATTATTGAACTTCAAATGCATGATGTGGGTTAGATATTTGTGATTTTAGGGTGATAGATCAATGGTTAGGGCTTGGATGATGATAGTATTATCTTGCATGTTAGTTTAGGACGATTTAGCTGGACGAACCCTAAAGCTTTAGAATCTCGGCATGTTCTTCATGAAATCTTGGCCGAGATTAGTATTATCCACCCGAGGTTTCTTCTATTGCTTTGTTATTTATGAGTTTGTATGTTAGGGTGTTAGATTGTTCAAATCCTAGTCTTCATTGAGTTGAATCTAGCTTTGGCTTGTCTAATGTTAGCAAACTAAGTGGGGAATGAGACTTAACCTGTAACTTCTTCTCTTAGGTATATATGATGATTAATTCTAGGTAATAGAGGTGTAAAAACCTCTATTGGATTGAGTGTGCATTGCTAGGTTTCCTCCATAAGTTGAACCGTACCCAAGACTTACCCGGTAAGGGTTGGTTTGAGCCTTAGGTAGTGAACCAGTTTGAGTAGAATTTCCAATTTTAGTTCCTTGAGACCTCCCCCATAACTATTTCCGTAGGAGAAATACCCATTTCCCTCTAGCAATAACAACCTTGTCCTAATGTTTAGAAAATTTGAACTCTAAATTCCGTTTTTCTCATATTATCCTCATATCTTGCTTTGTGCTGTTTTTTTATTTGATAATTTGCAAAACTGATCCTGGATCAACAACAAACAAAACTCAACATGATTTCTAGCCCTCTTCCAACTATCACTTTTGTTAGTGTAGATTTGTACTATTTGTGATCGTTGCATGATTCAATTTAACCTTAGTCTTTGTGTTCGACCTTGAAATTATTGTCTTGCTATACAAGGACTCATACATTATGAGTTCTCTAGGTAGATTTAGGAAATTATTGCAAGCTATAAATATAAGACTTTGTTTGCACCTTTTGGAGCAAATAGCTTCCTAAAATCAACATACTATAAATGATAAAACTAGAATAATCAAATCCAAGCGAATAATCATAGGAAGGATAAATTTAAGACATGATAAGTGATAACATGAATTATGTCCTTAGTTTAGACTTGCATATAGGTAAATTTTTCCTTTGTTTTGCATGCATAGTCTATGGCATTTAAGCTTAGCTTTGCATATTATCCTTAAATAGATGTCTACACGAATTCTTGTCTTATTTTCAGGAAATTTGGCAGCGGAATGGCTTACATCAAGACTAAGCCTCGAGGTGGAACATAGTGAAACATGGTGGAGCATAAAAAGGAGATGGAACATCATTAAAGTATCAAGCAAGGAGCTAAGGAGAAGACACGCAGAGGCAAAACCGCAGCCCCGACGTTCATGGAAAACCGTGGCCGAGATTAATAGCGCTCCGACCCGCGGCATCATGGAGGACACACTTGACGTATCAGGACCTCCCGATCCTCTGTTACGCTTAGACTTAGCTACAACACTTGTGATCTTGAGATTGAGAAAGATTAGTGAAGATTTCTTGAAGAGAAAGATTTAGGTTCTTGATTTCATTGCTTTTGGATTAAAGATTTTGACTTTGTTATTAGATTGCTTTTCCTTTTGGATATTGAAGACACCTTGCTAAGTATTTTTTTCCTTTTCTTATAGTTTTCTTGCTTATGGTTTTCTTGAATTCTTCTTTTACCTTTCTTGATTTGAATATGTATGTGGTTGGCTAAACCCCTACAATTTAAGGGTGATTGGTTGATGGTTGTGGTTTAGATGGTGACAGACTGAGCCTTTAAGTTAGTTTTGGACGTCTAGAGTTGATTTAACGCTCGTTCTTTAGAACCTCGGCATGTTCTTCAGGAACCGCGGTTCCTACCGCGGTTTATCTTAGACCACCCGAGGTATCTTTAGTTGCTCTATATGTGTTATATCTTTATGGGACGTTGTCGTCGCTATGCAAGCGTGAGAGGAGGCTGAAGTCTTGAGGAGATACTCAAATACGGACGACCATCTCATCTGTTAGGGTTTTATTTTTAAAAAAATAAAAACGACGTCATTTTGATGGGTTTGTTTATGCCTAAACGACATCGTTTAAGGAGGGGCACGTTCCCCCTACCCTCCTTGGCTCCGCCACTACATAACATCTTCGGTGTTGTCTACTTCAACACACCATACTCGATCTCGGGAGCCAAAACCAACCGAATTTTACTCACCGTCTTCCTCTAGATGTTTCACCACTTTTCCTCACTCAACGAACCCTGATGCACCAAATAGTCTTGAATTGTAATTTGCCACAAAGTGAAGTTAATCTTCCTATCGAAGAGTGAAATCTCAAACGCCATCATCGACTTGGCCGCCATCACACAACACGAGATTCTTTCAACAATAAATTTGCCCTAATCTCGGCTCTAATACTAGTTGTTTAAACAATTCGTGTGGTCCCGCTCACCAATATTTATTGTGCACTCACACTCATACAACACTCACTCTTATTTTACATACGTATTACAACATTTGCTCTATATATACAACTGCAAAGTTTGTTAAGAAGGATCATAGTAATCCACCGACATGCACAATTATCTAAGATATAATTACAAAAACATTCCTAATAATCTAGAAATTTACACTCTTAATCATGGACACAAATATCAAATACTGATTTCTCCAACCATCCCTTTTTCTGTTCCCAACCCAAATTAACAACCCACCATATTAACCACTTACTTTTTATTTGATAAACAAGAGCATAACGCTCCCTGCACAAAACGCTTTATTAAAACAAAACTCAAACTACAAGCGAGAGCAAGGAGGGATGAAAACCCCTCTTAAATCGTCCAAAAGCAAAGACTTAACGTTAGTGGGCGGCTCCAACAATCTATGAACCCAAAATCATAATTAAAGCCTAAGTTCGCAATTGAATCCGCAACTCTATTGCCTTCCTTGAACACATGGCCGAAACTCATAATCTAGTCTCGGGTAAAGAAATCTTGGCATCGAGTTACCAAACTCGAGAGCGGGTGAGACACGCTTACCCTTGTCTATAAGTCCCACCACCATAAGTGAATCCAACTCTACCATAATTCGTCGATATCCCAAATCCCATGCTAGATCCACTCCATAGATCGCTCCCCACAATTCCGCAGCCGGTGCCGAAGTAGCACCCAGATTAACCATCACCCCTTGAACCCACTGCTTGTAGGAATCTCTAATAAATGCGTCCGCAGCCACCAGCCCAAGGTCACCCCTAGACGCCCCATCAGACCCAACCCATGCAAAGTTCTCCCATCTGATCACCCTCTCAATCTTCAAGCCCAAGGGAGGCCTAACCTGGTTCATCGTAGAACTCCACCATCTCCTTATGCTTATCAAGTATATGACCTACTTTATCCTTAGCAATGCTACCCTTCTCGAAGACTCTCGCGTTCCTCCAATGCCAAATCCACCAAACGGCTACCGCACACAACACTTTCCAACTCATCTTCTCAACTCCCACAAACCCCAAGCTCAGATTATTACACAACCAATCATCCCAGCTCAAGAGAAAGAACGTAACTTGGAATTTCATGGGTACCAAAGTAGCACCTCTCGCATATCCACAGTCCCGGAAGACAAGAAGGAGCGACTCGTCCTCCCCTGGGCATGCTAGGAAAAAATAGCAGTCTCCCATATCCCAACGTTTACATTCAAGGTTCATTAACGGCACCCCCTCAAGCAAATTGCCACATAAAATACCGAATTTTTTCTTGAACCCGAAGCTTCCAAACTTGCTGGAAGAGACTCCCTCTAACTTCCCATCTCTAGTGTTGGTTTTATATTAATGCATGGGCAGTGGCGACGAAAAATTACCCATCTCTAGAAGGCACCCACTTAATTGTATCGGGTATGTTGTATGCAGCACAAAGGCTCATTGCTATCATGTGGAGGAGACTCACATTGTTAAGCCGACACGCCATATAGTTCCAATCCCAGCCCCCATTCTCATGCCACACATCCCTCACCTTCATCTCCAACTCCACCGGTGATAAGGAACGTTGGCAAGAGTCAGATTGACATAGCCCACAGATCGCTCCAAAATCTTACAGTCTTGCCATCAGTCACTGTCCAACCCATGTTCGGAGAGACCACCAGGTTATACCCCTTTACAATACCTCGTCAAACGTATGAGCTCCCTCCTCTACATACCAGGGCCCTAGGCCACATTTGTTCTCTTATTGTATACTTCCTCAACAGAACCTGCGCCCACAGTTGGTCCTACTTAGTGAATAACCGCCAACCCACTTTACTGATGGAATCAAGGTTTGCCTCAACCGCCATGTGAATACCCAAATCTCCTCTCTCTATAGGTTGGCACACCTTAATCCATTTGAGAAGATGAACCTTCCTTCTTTCTCCCACGTTGTCCCAGATAAAATCTCTACACATGTGATCCATTACCCTAGTTAATTACACTCCCTGACAAGAGTAAGGTATTCATATAATATGAAGGCATAACAGACAACACCGACTTCACAAGTGTTGTACGACCCGCAAGACTTAGAGAGTGGGCTTTCCAACCAGCAAGGTTGCTTCTCATTCATTCCAGGAGAGGATTAAAGACATATCTCGCAATTGAGTCTTGTATGATTGGTATCCCTAGATACAACCCAAGTTCCTCGTACAAGGGATACCGCAAAGAGCACTCAATTTCCTCTCCAACGCTCCTCTGATATTGTGAGAGACATAAAGTCGAGATTTCTCCATGCTTATTTCCTTCTCTAATGCCCCACGGGAATCATCAAGGACTTCCTTGACAATACTAAGTTGTGAGCTCGATGCTTCCGCAAAAAGCAAGATGTCGTGAAAACAAATGTGAAATAGCCGGACCACCTATGGAAAATGTCATCGGCTTCCAAACACCATCCCTTATCGCCTTGTCAATCAAATTGCTTAACCTCACCAAACATAAAACAAAAAGATACGATACAGAGATAACGGGTCACCTTCTCAACACTCTAGTCATACGAAACTTATTCGTACATTCCCTATTCCATAAGACTCGCATAGAGCTCGTTGAGAAACAATCCTCAATCCTGGATATCATCACCACTGGTAATCTCATGTCTTGTAAGGTATCAACAATGAATTTCCAACGCATTTTATTGTACGACGTATCTAGGTCGAGTTTTAGAAGCATCCACCCCCTTTTCACTCTTTTTCTTCTTCTTTATGAAGTGAATAGCATCCTGAGCTAAAGCGACATTGTCAGAGATTAAACGCCCTGGAATGAAACTCGCTTGCATGGGACTGACCACTTGATTCATAACCGCTTTCAACCAGTTCATAATCACTTTTGTAATAACCTTATAGCTTACATTGCACAAGCTTATCGGTCTAAATTGTTATAAAGACTCTGGCTTCACTACTTTGCCAATAAGGACAATCAAAGTGTCATTAGCAGATGGCGAGATATAACCGGTCTCGAGAAAGTCCTACACAAAACTGATTAGCGAGTCACCCACCGTCTTTCAACATTTTTGGTAAAAACATAGGTTGAAACCCAGGTATGGGGCTTTAAGGGCTCTCATCCCCTTCACTACCTCCACGATCTCTTTCCCTTTGCACATTCTCGACAAGGTGGACAGCTGATCATCGGAAAGCCCGATATACGCACCCACACACCTATAGAGGTAATGACCGATGTCTGAAGCTATCGCCTTCAAGATATTAACGTTGTACATGGAGAACGGACGCCCCGATATACGCACCCACACACCTGTGGAGGTAATTACCGATGTCATAGGGTCAAAGGAATCTTCCCACTTCTGCATCATCATGTAATGTCCAAACATATTCCATAGACCACCCGACAGGATATCCAACATGCCAATTTCCTTCTTAAAACGAACTAGGAAAAAGTCATTACGGAGATCCAGAACAGTCCATCCTCCACTGTCTTCCACATGGACCTTAGGGTCCTATCAAACGATGAGAAAGAGATCATATGTTTTAAAGCTTAACCACAATCGTGTTCCTCCAAGGAGCATTTAATACTTGCACCACATCTTGACCATTAATAATGACGGGAGTTGCGTCTTTCCCTTTAGGGAATTCGATTTGAATCTTGCCCGTTTCTACAAGATTATCAGGAATGATTGGCATTGTCTTCCATTCGGAGATACACTATAATCCCGATATACGCACCCATACACCCGTGGAGGTAATGACCGATGTCATAGGGTCAAAGGAATCTTCTCACTTCTGCATCATCATGTAATGTCCAAACATCTTCCATAGACCACCCGTAAGGATATCCAACATGCCAGTTTCCTTCTCAAAACTAACCAGGAAAAAGTAATTAGGGAGATCCAGAACAGTCCATCTTCCACTGTCTTCCACATGGACCTTAGGGTCCTCTCAAACGATAAGAAAGAGATCATACGTTTTAAAAGCTTAACCACAATCGTGTTCCTCCAAGGAGCATTTAACACTTGCACCACATCTTGACCATTAATAATGAAGGAGTTGCGTCGGAGTTGCGTCTTTCCCTTTAGGGAATTCGATTCGAATCTTGCCCGTTTCTACAAGATTATCAGGAATGATTGGCATTATCTTCACAAAATTTAGAGGTAATACATTGAGATATTGACTATTCAACATCAATCCTAAAGAAATTCAAGTTTATTAATTAAATTTTAGAGTACCTAATTTAGGTTAACAAATAGACGACATTGCCAAAATTGATGCGGTGACTGCACGAATTTAAGCCCAGTATCAGTTCACGGATTGTTCATTAAAAAATGATTAGTGCAAAAATATTTTTTTAAAATTGTTTAAAAAAATGAATTCTTTTAATTCTAAAACTTGAAGAAATATTTTTGTATCGCTTACAAAAATTTTGAAAACAAAAAATTTATAACTTTAGAAATAAATAAAGTTCAATTGAAATATAAAAATATAAAAATATTAATATTTTTAAAAGTTTAAAAAAATAAAGTTTATGAGTTCAATTGAATATATAAGTAAACAAAATTAAATTTAAAATTAAATTCTTTAAGTTTAAAAAATATAAAGTTTAAAAAATATAAAGTTTAATTATAAATTAAAAAATATAAGTTATCAAATTTTAATATCTTTAAATTAGATTACAAATTTTAACTATTTTTGTTTTTATATTATAAAAAATTAAAGGTCATATTAATGAGAGATTGATGTAAAATATAGAAAAAATATATAACAAAATTCAATTTTTTCAACATATTTTTAATATGACATTTATTAGTTTTTTTACATATTATTTTAAAATATTTAATTTTTTCCAAAAATATTAAAATTATTTTTTAAATGAAAAAACACATTAAAAACAAAATTTTTTTAATTCTAAAACTTTATTTATTCTAATACTGGGAAGAAATATTTTTGTTAATCGTTTATAAAAATATTTAAAAAAAAATAAAGTTTATAAATTTAGAAATAAATGAAGTTCAATTGAAATTTAAAAATATCAAAAAAACATTAAGATTTTTAAAAGTTAAAAAACAAAGTTTATAAATATAATTGAAAATATAAGTAAATAAAATTAAATTAAACTTAAAAAGAAATTCAAAAGAAACTCACGTTTTTGTTTACTTGAAATTAAATTCTTCAAGTTTTTGTTTACTTCAAATTAAATTCTTCAAGTTTAAGAAAGTATAAAATTCATTTATAAAAGTTGCTAAATTTTAATATCTTTAAAATTAGATAGTAAATCTTAACTATTTTAATTTTAAATTATAAAAATTTTAAGGTAATTAATAATATGAGAGACTAATATAAAATTATATAGTAAATATATAAAATAAATTCATAAATTAAATATTTAAAATAATTTGGTTTAGATGGGATCTGAATTAACCAAAAAAAAAAATTGACACGTGAATTTAATGACAAAATTAACACGTGAAAATTTAATGACAAAACTTGACACTGTAAAAATTTAAATTTAATAGTGTGAATTCATCAAACTGTGTCAGTTTGGTGTTGCACGAAATTGTGTTAAGAAATTGGGTCAAGTTCATGGGCTACTATCCTGTGCCAAGTGGAAGAATGGGCTGCTTTAGTATATAGATAGGATATAAGAAAGTAATGACAAAGTCTAACTTTTAGTGTTTGGGAATCCCACAATTTTTCTATTTTTGTTGCTTAATCTTTGAAGATCTCTTGCAAGGAAATTTAGCTATATTTTGCAGTATATTGTATAATAGGAATCAGCTATACTTTGAGAAAAGAGTAAAGGATTTCTGTTTACTTGCTGAAAGGGAAAGTGTGGTGGCATTTGCATTAACATATATGCCAAGTCTCTGACCAACCAGCCAGTTTATGCATAAACTGAAACTAGCTACTAAAGCATACTGCAATCTCATACTTACATCGGATTCTTACATGTTTCTTATATTGTCTTCTTATCACGGCCCATGTTCATCATGGCACAGTACTCGAACAAACTTCCATCGTAGCATCGCCTGACGGCTTCCTTGGACAGAAATCCTTCATCATCCCTGGCAAGGATATACAGAACTCCCCACTCTAGCTTCGTTGCAACCCTGTAAACGGTACATAATTAAATCTCGGATCAACACAACCACAACTCTCATAAGGGAACTGTCTTGAAAGCGTACCAGCCAAATAGGTCGAATGCAACATGCTGTCCCTGTGTCATGTCCCAAAGCTCCCGGATTGTTAGTTTGTCTGGGACTGTTCGAGCATACTTGCTGAACATATTCTCTAGGTGGGCAGGAATATACCTACAATTTCATTTTTGTCAGAACATAGATGAATAGCTGGATTAATTCATTAAAATTTCTGCTCTCACCTTCCTTCAGTGTCATACGTTCCGGAGTCACTTCCGTGTTTCGCTTTGTGGATGTTGTGTATGTATATCGGGCAAAAGAGATTTGGTAACCAACTCTGTTTTGGCATTCACAACAATCGAATCAGATTAACAGCTCAAAACCTTACTAGTCAGCAAACCACAAATAAGAACACTACCTAAATCTTACTTGGATAAATTACAACAGATAATGAGTGAATTTCTAGCATAAATTGAAAAGTATCTAATCATGTCAGAATTTGACAAATCTTGACAACCCATGATGAAGGCCAATGGTTGGTGAAGAATAGTCAGGCCAAAAGGGATTTTGCATCATTTCTAAGGGAAAAAACACCAGAAATAACTAAAAACTTTAGTTAATCATATTTTTGAAATTGATAGAAGAGATTTTGTTACATATATGTAAGATTAAGAGAATTTTGTGACTTCCCTTTTCTCATATTGGGCATCATCACTTCAATCAAAATGTATACGATGTTCTTTTACTTTTTAAAACGCTATTAGAATTTCACAGACAATACTTCTTTTACACAAAGAAAGCACCATGCACTCAGTGTCCTCCATTCAGAAAGATAAGTAAATGAAAAGAACACTTGCACTCCACTTACAGGGAGAGTGGGGTAGCTCAAACCCAGATGGATCACAACAGCCGTGATCAGCGAAAAGATGATATTAAACCCAATGAGCCTCAAGCCTTCAAAAGCAAAACAAAAAACTAGTTAAGAAGCAGGGCAAGCTAAAAGTGTCATCAATGATGGACACTGCAACTCTGTCTATAATAACTGCAGGATGATTTATTCAACATAGACTCCTAAATAAAATGGTTACTAAATTAACAGAAACCAGGTACCAGTGTAAGTCTCCCAAGGATAAATGATTCCATCATCATTTTGATCAAAGAAGGCTACATGCTGTTGGAGGACTGACATTCCGCGAGTCTGATGGCCTGGTGTACCGTGGGGGTGATCCACATCAGGTGCAACCATTGCTCTAGCAAGATCTATACAAGCATATTCAACCATAGAAGTCAGAGATGGTTACAGAGGATCATGACAGAAAGAATAAAAATAAATGAATCCAGCTCATATTAAGTAGCTCATTCAACCATATTTTTAAGACCAACCAAGAAGAGGTTATTAGACATAATTTTTAACACAGGAAAATTTCTGCAAACCAGTAGTTGACGACAGGAAAATTTCTTTTGTTCATATAAAACTACTTGCGGCAACACAAAAATAAATACTAAATCAATGCAAGACTTGAAACTAACACCGATACAAGAGATTTGACTTAGAGATGATCCAAGTTCCAGTCATATCAGAACCTTAATTCATAAACTGATCAACCAGGAAGACAAAATTCGGCGATCACTAATATGTCAGTGTCGAACGATCTTTCAACATTCAAATTTTAATTTCAGTTAAAGATTATTATTCAATTTGGGAGCAGGAGTAGCAGCGAACAAGATACTTACATGGTTTGGGGAGAGAGACTTCAAGGTCAGAGCGAACAGGACGCTCGGATGTGACCGGAGCCCAAGGAGCCTCAGTGGCCATAGCATTCTTGGCCGAATCCCTCACAGTCGCGGACTCCATGTCTAATTAGGAAGCTTAAAGAGATTTGGAATTGGAGAGGGAGGTGGGAGAATGAAAGACCAAGAGAATCGGAGAAATGAATTTGGGGAAGGTGTAGAGCTTTCTTTGCTTTGGTGTCTGGTTAGGGCTTGAAGAGAATGACACGTGGACATCAGCATGCTCTGCATGTCTTCCACTTGTAATGCCTCCTGTCCGTCTCTCCATCGCTTCACTTGTACTTCTCTTGCTCTTCTTCCGTTTGCATTTTCGGCTAGGTTTGTGTTTTTATGGATATATATATAAGTGTTTATGGTTTATTTGGATTTATAAGTGTTTATGGTTTATTTTGGATTTATAAACCCGTTAAGTTTACGTATATTATTTCGATAAGGATGTTTACTAAAGGTTGTTTTGGGTTTATTTAGTGCAAAATACATTTTTACCCTTAAAGAATAATCCAAGCTAGATATGAGTCGGAGGGTAATCGAAGAATCCAATCTCTCGAAGGTATAGTTGTGGACAACAATGATGTGTTTGTTTTGAAGTAAATGAACTTCCGGTGTGAATGTTACGGTCGGATTTGTAAAGATGCGAACTAGGACAATTTCGGGTATAAAGAAAAATAACCTTAGATTGAGAGGTTATTTTTTAGAGGTTTATAAACCCGTATAAACTTGTTCAAAAATAAACTCAATCACAAATAAATACCTACCAAAAAGTTTATAAATCTTTGGTAAACATACCCTTAAATTTATGAATTCCTGAACTGATCAAAACTGGGTATGTTTGTATTCATTACGTCGGATAACCAGATTTTTTCGCAAAAACTCCTCTGGTTATCCATAAGTAAAATGTTTTAGGGGAAAAAATAAAGATAATTGTTATGTTAGTCATAGTGGTTTGGATTTTGACTTGTTTCGTTCCTTTCATTTGTTCCCGATCATTGGCGTTTATTCATGTCTTCTACCCACTTGGTTTTTGCTCAAGACTTTGTTTCATTGTTTGAACTGTTTTGTTATCTTTTAGCGCTCGTTTAGTTTTTGTATATATTTATATCATATCCATATTAGAGATATGGGTATAACATTGATATAATTAATTAGAGAAATTGAACCTCTTAGAGTATCTTCATCCCATAAACTGTTTTTGAGTTTCTTAATTCATTTTCACAATTTTATCTCTCTTCCACTCATCTAAAGAAACTCAATTCTCCATCCCATATTTGCATGATAGTTTCTTAACTTACACCCCTACTTATTTATGTAGCCTATAGATAGATAAAAATATAATTAAAATATAATTAAATTTTTTTTATTAAAATATAATTAAAATATAATCAATATTAACGTCTATAGATAGATAAAAATATTTTCTAACTAAACATAAAATTTTTATTTTTATTTTTATTATTATTATTTTTACTATATATTTTAAACCTTGAAACTTTTAAGTCTAATATTTGAATTAAAATTTTAAATAACTCATCTACTTTCCTATTTTATAGCAAAACTTAAAATATTAAAAAAAATAACAAAAAAAACTAACATAACAATCAAAATATAAGAAAAATATTAAAAACAAAACAAAAACAAATAAAAAATGCTCTTTGATTTCTGTGTTTTGTGCAAAAAATTGTCAGATATCATTTTTTTGAAGAAGAGTCTTCTCTCCACTTATTGTCTCTATTCCCACACCACCTTCTGACATTAATTTTTATTTTTTAAAAATTAATTAGGGAAGAAACTTTCGGTGTATGGGATGAAGATGCTCTTAAATTTCTCTTTTGTAAAATGGGCCTCTATAGGCTGATAATATAAAGTAGGTCTAGAAAATAGGGCACTATTTGCGGCTAATTGAAATGATGGTGTTGTACTAAATTTCAATACTGATTAGATGTTCACTTTTAGTTTTTGGTTTAGTTAATAGAGAGGGGAGGGAAAAGTGACAGCGGAATTTTGGGTAATGTTGGGTATGAATGTTTAATTTTTTGGGTGACATTGTTGTCGTACCAAATATGAATTGTAGTATTTTTCTGATTGTTGGGTATATGTTTATTGTTTTTGTGGTATGTTTCTTATTGTTGAGTATGCTTAAAATGATATTTTTGGGTTGTTTTATGGTTACACAAACTGTGTTACAATGACCAAATGTCATTTGATATTGATGTTTGTGTACAATATCGATTTGTGTAAATTTTGGTTATAACAAATTCAAATTGGGTATGCTTTTATATGTGTATTGGTTGTGTAGTATATTTCTTATTATTGAGTATATTTAAAGTGATATCGTGGGTATGTTTTACGGTTACTCAAAATGTGTTATAATGATCAAATGTCAAGCGGATTTTTGGGTAATGACCAAATGTCATTTGATATTGATGTTTGTGTACAATATCGAGTTTCGAAAACTTTTTGGGTATGACAAATTTAAATTGGGTATGATTTTTGTATTAAGTGATGTTTAAATTGGGTATAAATATAAAATATTATCCAATTTATGGATATGGTTTTATTTTGACATTGGATTTTTTGGGTATATTGTTTTCAGTATGTTTATGTACTTTGACAAATTTATTCTTGGGTAAAGAAAATTGCCTAAACAGTATTCCATCTTTTAGACTGACTAAAATTTAGTACCCGTCTTTTAAACTATCAGAACGGTACCTCGCCTATTGATTCCGACCAAAGATTAGTACCTTGATTACTGTTCACATGTTAAGTTAACAGATCGATATTGAAAATCTGTAGTAATGTAAGCTTTATTTCTAATGTAGTTAGACAATTTTGTTCCTGATATTTAACACCGATTTATTAACTCGACGTGCGAACAATAATTCGGGTACTAATCTTTGGTCGGTTTCAATAAGTGAGGTAATGTTCTGATAATTTAAACGACGGGGTACTAAAGTTTAGTCAGCCTAAAAGATGGGGTATGGTTTAGATAATTTTCTCTTCTTGGGTATGATTGTGACATTATTTGGGTAAGTGGATTTTTGGATAATACGTGAGAAAGTATGGATGTTAGGAATTCCTTTTTCTGATTAGTGTGACATGTCAGATAATACAACATGTCACATCCGATGGGCTGCAAAACTTTGCCCTCTTTTTGTACTATATTTCCACTACTCTATTTATAGGGGGTCAAAATACCAATATAAAATACTAGGGGTCTTCTTTCTCAATTGATTTGCTTAAAAAGGCTAGTTTGCCAATTTTGCCAAATTGATATCTATATCTTATATTTGTGTTTGGAAAGATTTTAAAAAAAATCGATATCGGGGATATAGGGAGATCAAAAATATTCAGCACCATAATGTAGCAATTTAAAAACCGATTTTCATACTCATACCAATAAAGAAGAAAGATGCATATAAAAAAATTCAGTAGAAAAGGGAGACCCATATGAACAAAATTCAACAGAAAGAACACTCATATCAACAAAATTCAGCATAGAAAGGAGAATCATAAAAAAAATCTGCAAAGAAGGGGCTCACTTCAAAAAATTCAATAGAGAAGGTAAATTTCTATTAAAAAAATTCAACAACAAGGAGACTCATATAAATAAATATCCATCAAAGAAGAGAGAGTTGAGCGAGAGTTATTGGGTTGAAAGAACGATCCAAAGAGGGAGACCAAAAAATCGTTCTTTGGAGATTTTTTTATACAAAGGTAAGTAAATTAAGAGGATAAGATTCTAGAAACCGATCAATCTACCGCATCCTTGTGGATGAGGTCTTCAGCATCTTTAAGCATAGAGTCGACATCCAACATTTGATTGAATCCATGTAGGGCAATCTTATCCGCAACAATGTTTATTTCCCTGTAGAGTTTGTGAATCCCGAAATCGTTTTGGAAATATCAGAGATGATCATATCCATCTCCCATGGGGTTGTCATATTCTATTGATTGTGTAAGATCCGAGTTTTTCCTTCACCGCCCCCGCGGTGAAGAAGGCCGCCCCCGCGGCTGTGTTGATCCGCCCCTGCGGATGACGACAGATCGTGCCCGATCTTTTCTTCCGTTCTTTTATCTTCCTTCCATAGATAGAATATCCGATATTCTATCTTATGAGCCGGTTTCCTTGTCTTCTTTCTAACCCTAGACGCCCTTTCCGTCTAGAGTCCCAGCTGTCTCTATATATTCTCTTCTTTTTCTCTTTTTCTGTCTCTTGCTTACATATTCTTCAACCCTAGAGAGCTACAGCCGTCCCCTTACTCCTGCAACCTTGCTAAGCGTGTAAGTTCTTCCCTTCTGGTTTCTCCTTCACGTTCTTACGGTGTTGCATGCCTTCTCCTCCTGTTTTGGTTTCTTCCTTTCGTTCTTCTCTTTTCTTCTTCCCCAAAAATCAAGTTTGATCCTTGATTCTTGTGGAGCGTTCCGTTGTTGACCCTTTGTTGTTCTCAGGCTCTCTGGAGTTGAGTCTTGACGTGTTGGAACCAAAGGTTTGAGCTTTGGTTGCCCTTGTTGTGAGTTATGTCAAAGAGAAGCCCGACAGCGCTTCTGTCGTGCAACCGCCCTTGCGCCCGCACCTGGCCGCCCCTGAGTGTTGCCGCCCCTACGCCACTGACCAGCCACCCCTGCGGTTTCTCTTCAGTAGCTCCCGTCTTTGGTGAGCTGCTTCCTTCCTTCCTTTCCCTTGTTCTTTTCCTTGTTCCTTTTGGTTGTCCTTGTTCCCTGAGTTGTTGTAAGACTAAGGTTGAGCCCTTAGCTTGTGGAGATCTCTTAGAGATCGTTGAGACTAGAAGTTATAGACTTCTAGCAACCGTTCCGTTCCTGATCCGTGTTGCTTGTTCGTACAGGCTTTCCTTGCTCATTTCCTTAGGAAAACTGAGCTTTCTTGAGTTGTTGTTTGAGCCTTTTGTGTTAGCTTCGTGTGAGGTAAGTCCCTTGGACTTACTTAGCTTCATTCCGCGTATTAGTTGGATTGTATTGGCTTGTTTGTGTTGTTATCATGTTTATAATGGATAATTGGAAATAGGATTCACCCTTTGTTACCCTTAATTGGCCCAAGTGTATTATAACCGGGCGGTGACCACTTGTCTAGTTCTACAGGAGACTAGAATGTGCTCTTGCAACCCAGGCCCGTAGGTAACGGATAGTACTGATCTATTCCTATTGGTTGATGGAAGCAGAGGCGAATTTCGGGAGATTCTCATGTGACAAAAGAAGTTGAATTAGTAATGGATAACCTTAATGAAAGATAATAACCGGTTGATGTGTGAGCATGCTATATGTTTTCTTTACCTTATGTGTGTTTGTGCCTTTACGCTCTTGCTTGTACCTAGAATGTTAACTAACGGTTTATACCGTCGTTATAGATGTTCCACAGGTTCAGGATGCTGCTGAGTGATCCGGATGGTGTGGTCAGCCGGGGTTCCCGTACATTATAGGACGGGATCGGGTTTTGTTTCCTTTGTTGTTTCCCTTTTTGGTTTCGAACTCAGCTGTGAAGCTTTTGTGTTTTCTATTGTTTAAACTTTTGGTTTTATATTGAGTTTTGATTTTCATTCGTCTGTGCCTTGTTGTAAGATCCATTTGTTGTTGCTACTTTGAGGGTCGGGACCCATTGTGCGGTCCTAACCCGTAGCGCTTCAAGTTCCCAGAACTTGGGGCGTTACAATATGGTATCAGAGGCTCTAGGTTGGCAACAATGGCACTCAAAATCTTCTAAGGTCGGATGATTAAATAAATAGAACCCGCAAGGGGTCTAACGTTTTAAAAAGGGGGGTTTTGTTTTAACCTTCCGGTATGGGATAGATGTACGGGCGACCACCACTACCTCCGCGGATCTCAGCAGTGTAGTTTCTTTTGTGTTGGCCTTTATATGTGTTTTTTCTGGAGTTTTGCTTAGCTGTAGCGTGACCTTATATATATAGTTTCTTATATCTATCCATATAGCATATGGCGTGCACTAGAGCTACATCTGCTATAGGGCGAGGAAGGGGTCAAACTCCACTTCCACCTGCCGTCCGTGGACGAGGACGTGCAGGAATACCTCCACTAGCTAGAGGTCGGGGCCAAGCCCCAGTTGCTGATCCGCCTACCGCTGAGGCGTGCGCTGAAGATGTTGCTGAGAGTGTTGTTCCTAAGGCCGGAAACGGGACCGCTGCTAGGTCCGGAGCAAAAAGAGCGCCATCAACAGATTCCGCACGAGTGTCTATCGGAGTTTTTGCATTTCGCAACTATGTGTAGAGAGTTGAAGAGGCTATCAGGACTTGAGGACCAACACCAGTGCCGCCAGTTCCTGCGAGATCAGCTGAGGTTTCGCAGAGAGTTTCACAGATTGTTGCCCCGCCTGCTAGAGTTACCGAGGTTGTCAGAGCACCGGTTGAGGCACAGGAGTCAAAGCGTGACAGTTGGTTGAAGGCTTTCAACCAGTTGAAGGTTTCCATTTTCATGGGAAAGATTGGTTTGGAAGTGGAGTAGTGGCTAGGACAGCTGGATACTGCTATGGAGGCTATCAGTTGCTGAGAGGGACGTCGGGTCAACATAGCACAGACGCTGCTGAAGAATCAGGCTCATTCTTGGTGGAGGACCGTTCACAGTAAGGTCACAGTTATGAGCAAATGAAGACGGTGATCAAGGATCGCTACTGCCCTGCAACTATGAGGAGAGACCGTCTCTAGGATTTCCTTGAGGCTGGATTCGAGGATTTGCCTATTGCTAAGATCATCAGCAAGTTTAAGGATGAGTTGTCTTTGCTAGGTCCGTCTGCACCGCCTGAGGATCAACATGTTTATCTTTTCTCTCGAAGGTTGAGGGAGTCGACACGCTCTTATCTTGCTGGTTTCCGTTTTGATTCTTTGACGGACTATCAGGATAGAGCTTTTGCTTATGAGAGAGAACGACCGGGTCAGAGGAGAGCTTATAAGACACGAGGTCCTGAGAAGAGGCAGAAGACTGGATCAGCTAGTGCTGGAGTTGGAGCAGGTGGGTTTGGGCGTAGTCAGATGCCTGAAAGTTCTAGTTTCCAGCAGAGTTCTGACAGAGGACGATAGTGTCATAACTGCGGAGTAGCTGGACACATCCGAGCTGACTGCAAGAAACCAGCAGTGACTTGCTTTTCTTGTGGCAAGTCCGGACACAGAGTTGTGTTTTGCCGTCAGGGCAAGGCGTTATCTCAGCAAGGTTCTTCACCTGCCAGCGTTGCTGGAGGAGGACATAGATCTCAGTACCAGCAGCAACAATAGAGAGTTTCTAGTTCTACCGCTCCTTAGGGTTCCACTCCGGGACAGGGGAGAGGTAGAGGACGTGTTGGTGGATCTGCAGACACGAGAGATGCATCAGCTAGAGTGTATGAGTTGAGGAGTGTTGTAGAGCCAAAGCGCCAGCAGCTACAAGTACCATTCATATTAATGGTTTTCCTGTCAGAGTTCTTTTCGATACTGGTGCTACGCATTCTTTTATATCTGATGCATGTGTAGATAGATTGGCCTTAGTTACTGTAGAAGGTAAACCCTTCTTTATAGGATTACCCGATGGGGTAAGATACGAGGTACACGAGAGGTTCGCGATTGCCCTATTAGATTGAAAGGTCGCGATTGGCCAGCTAACTTCTTCGTCATGTACTTAGTACATGAAGATGTTATTCTGTGCATGGATTGGATGGATCGACATCAGGCAGTTCTGGACATCGGCAAGAAGACAGTGACAGTGACTACAGATGCAGGCCATGTTGAGATCTTCCGAGGATGGGATCTCGGGAAGACTGGTATAGTCATCAGTGCAGTTCGATCCGCGAGACTTATCAGTAAGGGATGTGAGGCTTTTTGGTGCTATGCCATGAAGGATAGTACTAGTCTGGCTTTGGAGGAGATTCTAGTAGCTTGCGAGTTTGCTGACGTCTTTGGAGAGCCATCAGGTTTACCTCCACAAACAAGTGTAGATTTTGGCATTGATCTAGAGTCCGGTACCAAACCGATCTCTAAGGCTCATTATCGTATGGCGCTTACCGAGATGCTTGAGTTGAAGAAGCAGCTCGAGGAGTTAGCTGAGAAGGGCTTCATCCGCCCTAGTGTATCTCCTTGGGGTGCACTAGTTCTCTTCGTCAAGAAAAAAGATGGGTTAATGAGGTTATGTATCGACTACCGAGAGTTGAACAAGGTGACGATCAAGAACAAGTACCCATTTCCCTGTATCGATGATCTTTTGGATCAGCTGCATAGAGCTTCAGTATTTACGAGGATCGATCTGAGATATGGATATCACCAGCTGAGGGTGAGAGAGCAGGACGTAGCCAAGACAGCATTTCGGACCAGATATGGACACTACGACTTTGTAGTGATGCAATTCGGGCTCACGAATGCGCCCGCAGTCTTCATGGAGTTGATGAATAGCATCTTCATTGACTTTCTAGACCAGTTTGTAGTTGTCTTCATCGACGACATTCTGGTTTACTCTTGTAGTAGAGAGGAGCATGCATGACACTTGAGGATCATCCTTCAGGTCTTATATGATAGAGAGCTCTACGCAAAGCTCTCTAAGTGCGAGTTTTGGATGTCCGAGGTAGCATTCTTGGTCACATCGTTTCAGCTGAAGGGATCAAGGTAGATCCGGCGAAGATTGAGTCAGTAGCTTCTTGGCCGCCACCTAAGAACGTCAAGGAGGTTTGTACCTTCTTAGGATTGGAAGGCTACTACCGGCGTTATTTTAAGGGCTTTTCAGTTATCGCCCGACCGCTCACTTCCTTGCTGCGGAAGTCTACAAGGTTCATATGGTGTGAGTCGTGCCTACAGAATTTCGAGGAACTGAAGAAGAGATTGACCTCTGCTCCTATCCTAGCTCGGCCAGAGGGCATTGAGGATTTTGTGGTTTATAACGACGGATCCAAGCTGGGCTTGGGATGTGTTTTGATGCAGAGGGGAAAGGTGATTGCTTACGCATCTTGATAGTTGAAGACGTACGAGGAGAATTACCCTACCCATGATCTTGAGTTAGCTGTTTTTGTTCATGCTTTGAAGATTTGGAGACATTATCTGTACGGAGCTACGTGTCAGATTTTCACATACCATAAGAGTCTGAAGTACATATTCACTCAGCGGGAGTTGAATAACCGCCAGCGTAGATGGTCGGAGTTGATCAAGGACTTCGACCTCGAGATATTTTACCACCCGGGAAAGGCTAATGTTGTAGTAGATGCCCTTAGTAGGAAGACTCTTCGGGAGATGGCGATCGCTAGGCTGACAGCTCAGCCACAGTTACAAGGAGATTTGGCATGGCTGGAGATGGATATCCACTTCCCGGATTCCGACAGTCAGATGTCCACCTTGGAGATAGTACCTGATTTGTTGGCCGAAATCCGATAGAAGCAGGAGAGTTACCCAGCTTTGACACAGATCTGAGACTGGATGTCTCGAGTAGAGGCACCTCAGTTTGCAGTTGGTGCTGATGGAGTTTTGAGACGCTATGAGCGTGTTTGTGTGCCTTTAGATCAAGAGTTGAGACAGAGGATACTTCAGGAGGCTCACTCTTCACCTTACTCAGTACATCCCGGTGCGAGTAAGATGTA
Organism: Fagopyrum homotropicum; assembly: GCA_033239125.1. Taxonomy (NCBI): domain Eukaryota; kingdom Viridiplantae; phylum Streptophyta; class Magnoliopsida; order Caryophyllales; family Polygonaceae; genus Fagopyrum; species Fagopyrum homotropicum. The sequence continues at coordinate 51,932,385 of BSWB01000005.1, forward strand.
TCAGGATATCAGACGCTCTTTCTGGTGGGGAGGTCTGATGCCAGATGTGACGAGATATGTAGCTTAGTGTGCGACCTGTCAGCAGGTTAAGATCGAGCATCATAGACCAGGAGGCGAGCTACACCCACTTCCCGTTCCTCGGTGGAAGTGGCAAGATATCTCTATGGATTTTGTGACCGGTTTGAGACCGAGTCGTGGTTTTGATGCTATCTGGGTCATAGTAGATCGACTGACGAAGACCGCACGTTTCATTCCGATCAAGGAAACGTGGCCGGTGAGTTGATTGGCAGAGGAGTTCACTAGACAGATAGTGAGACTTCATAGAGTACCTAGGACTATTGTCTTTGACAAAGACGAGCGGTTCACTTCGAGGTTCTGGCAACAGGTTCATGCCGCCCTAGGTACGATTTTACAGTTCACGACAGCTTATCATCCTCAGACCGATGGTCAATCTAAGCGGACCATCCAGACTTTGGAAGACATGTTGTGAGCCTGCATACTAGATTGCGGACAGGTGTGGCCAAATCACCTTCCCTTAGTGGAGTTTTCATACAAAAACATTTGGCACGCATCGATCAGGATGACTCGTTACGAGGCTTTATATGGATAGAGATGTCTACACCGTTATGTTGGGATGAGCCTAGTAGTGCTAGCGGAGAAGCACCTGAGTAGATTCAGGATGACATGGCTCGAGTAGCAGTGATCCGAGAACGGATGTTAGCAGGACAGAGTCGACAGAAGTCTTATCGTGATAAGAGACGCAGACCTCTAGAGTTCAGAGTTGGAGCTCAGGTTTGGTTGAGAGTGTCCCCGACACGAGGCGTCAAACGTTTCGGTGTCAAGGGGAAGTTGAGTCCCAGATATGTTGGACCGTTCGAGATTCTTGAGCGAGTAAGAGAGGCAACATACAGACTTGCGTTGCCACCGAGACTCGAGGGTGTTCACCCCGTCTTCCATGTGTCTCAGCTACGGGAGTACATACCAGACCTGAGACACATCATCAATCATGAGGATCTAGTGATCGAGCCAGACCACACGTTCGTAGAGCACCCGGTTTCTGTCTTAGAGCGTAATACGAGACGCTTGTGTTCGAAGGATATACTGATGATGAAGATCAAGTGGTCGATGCGAGGAGCTGATGAGGCGACTTGGGAGACAGAGGGTAGTATCCAGAGGAACTATCCAGAATTTTACGCTGAGCTTGTTGCACTTTTAGCTTAGTCTGTTGTTTTGTTTTTTCCTTTGTTGCGTTGTGAACGCTTTTGTGTGACGTTTTTTGTTACGTGCCCCGAGTGGGAATATATGAGCTCAGTTCTGTTTTTGTGTGTTGTTATGTTCGTTGGGCTTTTGCAAGTTTCGGGACGAAACTTCTTTTTAGGGGCCGAGTTTTGCCTTCACCGCCCCCGCGGTGAAGAAGGCCGCCCCGCGGCTGTGTTGATCCACCCCTGCGGATGACGACAGATCGTGCCCGATCTTTTCTTCCGTTCTTTTATCTTCCTTCCATAGATAGAATATCCGATATTCTAACTTATGGGCCAGTTTCCTTGTCTTCTTTCTAACCCTAAACGCCCTTTCCGTCTACAATCCCAGCCGTCTCTATATATTCTTTTATTTTTCTCTTTTTCCCGTCTCTTGCTTACGTCTTCTTAAACCCTAGAGAGTTGCAGCCGTCCCCTTGCTTCATGCAACCTTTCTAAGCGTGTAAGTTCTTCCCTTCTGGTTTCTCCTTCACGTTCTTTGAGAGTGCTGCATGCCTTCTCCTCCTATTTTGGTTTCTTCCTTTCGTTCTTCTCTTTTCTTCTTCCCCAAGAATCAAGTTTGATCCTTGATTCTTGTGGAGCGTTCCGTCGTTGACCCTTTGTTTTTCTCAGGCTCTCTGGAGTTGAGTCTTGACGTGTTGGAACCAAAGGTTCGAGCTTTGGTTGCCCTTGCTGTGAGTTTTGTCGAAGAGAAGCCCGACATCGCTTCTGTCGTGCAGCCGCCCTTGCGCCTGCACCTGGCCGCCCATGCGAGTTGCGACCCCTGCGCCTCTGACCAGCCGCCCCTGCGGTTTCTCTTCAGTAGCTCCCGTCTTTGGTGAGTTGCTTTCTTCCTTCCTTTTCCTCATTCTTTTCCTTTTTCCTTTTGGTTGTCCTTGTTCCCTGAGTTGCTGTAAGACTAAGGTTGAGCCCTTATCTTGTGGAGATCTCTTAGAGATCGTTGAAACTAGAAGTTATAGACTTCTAACAACCGTTCTGTTCCTGATCCGTGTTTCTTATTCGTACAGGCTTTCCTTGCTCCTTTCCGGAGGTAAACTGAGCTTTCCTGAGTTGTTCCTGTGTTGTTGTTGAGCCGTTTGTGTTACCTTCGTATGAGGTAAGTCCCTTGGACTTACTTAGCTTCATTTCGCGTATTAGGTGGATTGTATTGGCTTGTTTGTGTTGTTATCATGTTTATATAGGATAAATGGAAATAGGATTCACCATTTGTTACCCTTAACTGGCGCAAGTGTATTATATTCGGGCGGTGACCACTTGTCTAGTTCTACAGGAGACTAGAATGTGCTCTTGCAACCCAGGCCCGTAGGTAACGGATAGTACTGGTCTGTTCCTATTGGTAGACGGAAGCGGAGGCGAGTTTCGGGAGATTCTTGTGACAAAAGAAGTTGAATTAGTAATGGATAACCTTAATGAAAGATAATAACCAGTTGATGTGTGAGCATGCTATATGTTTTCTTTACCTTATGTGTGTTTGTGCCTTTACGTTGTTGCTTGTACCTAGAATGTTAGCTAATGATTTATACCGTCGTTGTAGATGTTCCACAGGTTCAGGATGATGCTGAGTGATCCGGATGGTGTGGTCAGCCGGGGTTCCCGTACATTATAGGACGGGATCGGGTTTTGTTTCCTTCGTTGTTTCGCTTTTTGGTTTCGAACTCGGCTGTGAAGCTTTTGTGTTTTCTGTTGTTTAAACGTTTGGTTTTATATTGAGTTTTGGTTTTCATTCGTCTGTGCCCAGTTGTAAGATCCGTTTGATGTTGCAAGATCCGTTTGTTGTTGCTACTCTAAGGGTCGGGACCCATTGTTCGGTCCTAGCCCGTAGCGCTTCAAGTTCGCAGAACTTGGGGTGTTACAGATTGCGTTTATTAGAGTCAATTTGTCTCCTTCAATCTCGATTGGGGTAGCACCTATCATAACGGTCTTTAAAAGACCCTCCCGCAGAGCGAAAGCTTCTGCCTCAAGTACAGATTCAGCATTACATCTTCTATTGCCTACAACTATGGGAATGACAATACGATTTCTTGTAATGTGGCCAAACGAAAATTTGTTCATTGAGTTTTTAGAGGCATTGAATTTAGTTTATGATACCCATCTTTGGAGATATGAGTAAGAGTTGCTATGAAGATCCAAAGAGGGAGATTTGGGAGGGAGACAAAGGGTGTGGAGGAGAAAAGGTGATACCGGTCGATTTCTAGGGATATGAGAATCAGTGAAAAAGTAAAGTATGGATATATGGGTATTTCAATTTGATACTCCATATCCAATAATCAAACATAAATGTCGACCTAAGACTAAATTAGAGTTAAATACATCTAAAAACTACTCATGAAAATAAACCTAGTGAAAATTGTAACTTAATCCCCGTTTGTCCTCAAGTAAGGACGAAAGATAAGCACAAAGAATATCAAAAAAAAAAATGGTGCATGCTTCAAACGAATGATCATCCTCAAGATGAATGCATGATAAGACTAGATAATATTGGGATCAAGGCAAGTGAATAACCATGAAAGAAGAAATGTTATAAAAGTTTGAACAATTACGAATATAGTTGAACATTTGTCATATACTTGAACAAAAATTTAGTTTAACAATTGAACATATAAATTAACATTTAAACAATTAGTTATACAATTGAACAATTTAGAATATAGTTCAACGATTTGCCATATAATTGAACAAATTTCGAATATAGTCGAACAATTGACATATTTGAACAATTACGGGTATACTTGAACAATTTTTAATTGAACAAATACATGTTATATTTGAACAAGTGTTATTTAATTCAATGGTTATGCATTCTTCCTACTTTGACCCTAAGACCCCTTCCCACTTGAACCAAACCCCATATATATAGAAAGAATTTGGTCTACTAGGCTCTTTTTGGTTTTTGTTAAAGAAACTATGTAACACCCCAAATTCTCGGAACTCGGGGAGCTACTGGTTAGGACCTCACAATGGGTCCCGACCTTGGTTTAACAACAACTTTACTAAGATCTTACAACAAGGCACAAATGTAATTAAAACAATTTCCAAAACATAATATTTTTAATGGTATGAAAGTACACATGTGACAGCCTTACAAACATACATAAAGATATATAACATGCATGACGTATGGAAGACTTCCCCGTCCCCATCTAATGAGTACGTGGACCCGGCTGACCATCCGTTCCGGATCTCTATGCAACTGTCTATCTCTACAGATCTACAACACGGATAAACCGTTAGCTAACAATTCAAATATAAGTAGAATGACAACAGCACAAACACAAGCAGAAACAAAAATTAAACAAACATCATGCTGGCACTCAACCGTTTATTATCTGTTATTTAAGTGATTCATCTTATTCAATTTACAGTTGTGGCACGAGAGCTATTAACAGTTCTCGCCTCCGTTCCTTATCCAACTGGGTGTAGGTCTAGCTGACCTCCGCCGGTAGCATCACTAAAAACCGAGTATGGACTAGTCCCTAAAGAAACCCCAGCGCTCGCAAGCTAACTGAGCAGAATGCCACCGCCCGTTACTCTTAGGCCAAGTATAGGTCGGTAAATATTTATCACAACCTATAACTCTAACATCTCAATCACACACCACTATCATCATTCATGCTCATATTTAGAAGTCAGCTAAGTAAGCCCAAAGGACTTACCTGGTATAAAGCTCGACTCTCTGTAAACCAAACTCGCTCTGTAAACTGTAGCAACTCAGTTGCCTGTCAAAGGAGATGAGTGCATTAGCACACTCCCACGTAATTAGAAGTCTAAGACTTCTAAGATAAAAGAACGTAGTAAAACATAACTAGTTACAGTACTAATTTAGGGTCAAATGACTATTTTACCCTTGGTCCCGAAACTCCCATAATTTCCAAAATTTATGTCTAAACTTCTATTTGAGACTCTAAAATCATATTCTAACTCCTAAAGTTTAGTTTGGTTACAAACTGGCATTTTTCCTATTTTCCTATTTTCCGAAAGATCGTAAATGTCTAACTTCGGTTTCAAATATAAAATTCGTAAAAGCTTATAAAAATTCCGAAACAATTCTCTAGATCATCTATGATGTTCCCTCTACCATTAGGAGCAAGAATTTCTCAAAACTGTTCATCCATCATTTTTATAAAAATTCCAAAGTTGGTTACAACACTTGAAGTTTCCTATACTTAGCCAAAATCTGAGTACACTTTGAAAACACATAACTCCTAAACCACTCACTGGATTTATCCCAAATTTTGATATGTTCTACTATAAAATCTTACCTATAATATATCCAAAATTCAGCTGGAAAGGATATCAAGAGCTTATTCAAAATCATCTCACAAAACAGCATCACTTGCTGTTTTCCCCCAACACTCAGCACATATATAAAAACGTCAACTTTGAAACACAATAACTCTCGAACCGTAACTCCGATTTTTCCCAAATTTTAATATGATCTACAACAAGATGTCAACTATATCATATCAAAAATTCAAGCCTAACAGAGATCAAAAGCCTATTCAAAACTATCTCACAAAACAGCATCCCATGCCGTTTTTCTCAACTCAGCACATTTATAAAACTGAACTTTGAAACCCCATATCTCTCAAACCATAACATGGATTCCTCTGAAATTTTAGTATGATTTACTTTGAAATACCATCTATAACATATCCGAAAACTAGCCAAAAAGGAAGAGTATAGCTTACCCAAAATTGGACCCGAAGTTGACTGCTCGTCAATGTTGGAAAGCTGAAAAAAGAAGTAACAGCTGCTCGCAATTGCTCCTTTGGCTGCAAAGTATGGGTTCTAGGATGACTTAGCAGCAGCTACGCATATATATATAAACGGAGGGAAGGAAGAGCATGTCATACTCACTATAATCTCGACAAGGAGGGAGGAGGGGCCTTGGCTTGCTTTAAACCACTTTCATTTCTTTGCAGATATTGACAGCCAAGGCAACGCAGTTGCTTACTTAGACAGGGGAGGAAAGCTGTTTACCCGACTACTCCCAGACGCATAGAGACGATCCAAGCTCGATGTCCACTGGGCCATTGTGGTTTGCAAGCGCTGAGACGAAAACTACTAGATCCAATAGCACCCTGCTGCACTAGATAACTTCGCAAGGTTAGGGGCTGTTTGCAATCACCCTTGATTCTCTTAATCGACAAAAGGGGTGCAGAAGGTTGAGTCTAACATTGGCGTTTGTTCGGCGTAGCATGGCTCTATTCCATCTATCGAAAAACCCGCCAATCACTGCGCAAGGCCGACGTATCCTGGTTGGTTCTCTTCGTGCAGATTTGTTGCCGTTTGTGTGCAGCTGTGGCCGATGGAGATGAGTTATTTGGTTGCTGCTGTGACGAAAGGGATCTTGGGAGTTGCTGCGATGTATTTGGACGTACATGAAGGCAGGTGTGGGGCTGGGGACGGTTAGAAATAAATGGAAGGAAATATT